>OW028720.1:9470157-10778657 GCA_932294345.1 Pandemis cinnamomeana | reverse complement strand
ACTGGATTCAATTCATAATTACACATAAACGGATAACTCACGTATGCTCGACATGTTTCGAACTATTTCGTAGTCCTTCCTCTCGGAGCGCTCGCCCCGGCGGCAGCGAAACGAACACTGCGCGCCAGCGCTCTGCTCGCGCGACTGTTCGACGCAACTGACAGCGGCGCACAACTACCCTCGTTTTCATCGTAATTTTTATTATTGTCAAATGTAGGGCAGCACACAACACTGACCACGTCCCTCCGTAAAGGTTCGCTCACACTCACCGTTTGGTCAATATTTAAAGCAGTTCACTCGACTTTTTATACGTGAGTTATTCGTTTATGTGTAATTATGGATTAAATTCCTTTATTTTACATAACAAATTTAAGAAGTGGGATAGAAAAAAGTATGCTTAGTTGGTTTGGTCACGTAGAGCGGATGGATGAAAGTAGATTAACTAAACAGATCTATAGGGGGAGTGTGAATGGTTACGTTGGGAGGGGAGGGCCTAGACGGACGTTCCGAGACCAAATAGGACACGTTTTGGAAAAAGTTCAGGTCAGGAGTACCCGAAACCAGCATGTACGAAGAGATTGATGAATGTGGATGAAGCGAAAGGTATGCCAGGATCGTAGCAAGTGGAACAAAGTAGTCACTGCCTAACCATGTGGGAAAGAGGCGTGACGGTGTGTATGTAAATTTAAGAATATCAGCCTCCTAGCTAGCTGAATGTGTCGGACGCGTAAGGATGCGAAAAAAATATCAAAGATACTTAATTTGAAGAAGGTTCTAAGGCTAATAGGCTAATTGACTGCAACGGAGACCAAAGAGCTGGCAGCTTCCTCGCGCAAGTTAGCACTGCAATACAGCGGGGAAATGCTGCCAGCATCTTTGACTCAATGCCGCGGGGAGTTCGTTTTTAGAATTATTTTAGTTTTAGTTCAATTAATTTATCTTGCAATCCATTTTAATTTGCAAGTTTATAGATTATGTAGTATATTTTATCTGTGTATCGTTTCGAGTCATAGACGGTTCTGGCTGAAAATCAGTGCTGCAGGTGTCTAACACCTTAGCGTAATGCTGAGCCAGCGACCGTTTCACTTTTGCGAAGACACACAACGCTGATGATCTATTTTTTATGTCGTATGTTTTTTTTTTGTTTTACCTTGTTTATTTTCTATAAAATTGTGTATATTATCTTATATTTTGTGTGTCTTGCAAAAAGGAATAAATTTCTTCTTTCTTTCTTTCTTTCTTTTTATTTTTATTTTCTTTCATTTATATTTTTATATTTAAGTATTTACACATTAAGTTTATAAGTGTTTTGTAACTAAAAATAATATTGAAATTGAAGAAACAAAAAAAATGTAAAAACACAAGCTGAATAGGTATTTGAAAAAAAAAAATGTTTTTATTCTGAAAAATTGCGTTAGTGGATTGTAATTTTAGTAACTTATTTAATGTAATCACCCATGGTCCCAACGGAAGACCAGCGCTGGCTGTAAGGCCAGCAAATGCTGAGTTGGGACCATTTCGTGACAATTTATCTGTATTGTTTTAAGTGTGTTTAATTTATTTTATTTGATTTTTGTGACTGTCATAAATAAACTTTTTTTCATTCTTTCTTTCAATTGTATACTGCTCTAAAAGAAAATAATAAAAATAAAAGTTATTGATGGATCTCATGGGAAAGTCCAGAGTTAATAAAAATCGTTGAGAAACTTGGACGAGGGTGGGACTCTGCAAGTCGGAAGAGCTCTCATCAACTTTGTCGTATTGACGCATAGAGGAATTAATAAATAGAGTAGATAACATACAATTTGTACTAAAAAAGCCGGGTCAAAGCCAAACAGGACTTAAGAATTGGCATTGTTCATTTTTTTTTAGTATGCTCCAATTCGAAAACCATTTCGAGGAAAACCATCATTTATCCGATTTATCTTGTCCGATTTCAAAAATACTTTATGATTGCAGATATTTTTGTAAAAGTACTTTGAACCTTTGTTTGACCGAACGACCCGGTTTTTAGACAGAATCCAGCATCGAATGTTTGCCACAAAAATGAAAAAAAAAAGTTTAGCTATGGCAACCGTCATGTGTCACTGTCAAATCGACAAAACCAAAGACAAAGTCGTTTTTTTTTATAGCCAGCCGAACGAAGGCGATTGGGATTCTGTCTAAATTCACGAATTATCAAACAGCGAAAAAATATTTATTATTAATTAACAAAGCTACGTAAAAGCATAATATTCAAATTAGTTGCTTGAAATAGTCCATTTTATCAAATAAAGGTGTTAAAAGCACAGCTTAAAAAAATGAACAATGCCAATTGGGCAAGTAAGTATGATCGATGTCGATAGTAAATGTTTAGGCATTGTGTTTGTGTGGCTTAAGCTCAAAGTTATCCGCATCCGTTCTTATTTCTTTGAAATAAGCTTTTGTACCGTTTAAGAAAAAAAATACACACATACATCATGTCTTTATCCCTTACGAGGTAGACAGAGCCTAAGGTAACAAAACCTTAAGGCCAAGTTTAGCATGATTTAGGGCGTATAGGTAGAAAGAGAAATCAAAATAGTGATGGGATAGCCGCATCGCCTATAACATGATTCCTAGAAAAGCGATCGCGAAAAACAAGTGCTGGCATAGCGAAAGTCATAAATCAGTGTTGAATTGGATGGCCCGTATTTAATTCCACTCTATGGGTTAATTCTTCGTGGTACAGATGTATGATGAAGGCAAAGCAATTTGTTTTTGACATACTATTATCAAAATGGTGACACGTATCGTCGGCTACGAAATACATACATACATAAATCACGTCTTTTTCCCATACGGGGTAGACAGAGCCCAAGGTAACAAAGCCTAAAGGCCACGTTTAGCATAGGTAGAGCGTATAGGTGGGTTACTAACCGCATCGCCTATAACATGATTCCTAAGGTTTTCGCCCATTCCCTGGATGGGTTTTTACCATCTGCGTGGGAAGAGAAGCAACTGGTACATTCTATGCTTTTTTTACTCCCAGATCAGCATGGAAGACTACGAAATAAATTACACGAAATAAGACAAAATAATCGTGACGATGAATATGAAGACAATGTAGGTAAGTAACTTGTAAGTACATCGGGATAAATGCAACTGTGACTGACTGACCGATCAACGCACAGCAAAACTAGGTACTGAACGGATCCGGAGACGTAGGCATACGCTAAGAAAGGATTTCTTGACAGGGTCGGATGATTTATGTATGTGTTCCAATGTCGATCGAAAATTACATACATAAATAACATCTTTAAAATAGTGATGGGTTGCTAGCCGCATCGCCTATAACATGATTCCTATGCCCATTCCCTCGATCGAAACTTCAAATGCTTTATTTCGGCCTCGCGACTTCCTTTGCTTCGAAAAAATGTCAAGCGCAATCGAAAAAACTAACGAGATACAAAATGGCGGCACCCGAAGTTGTGTCCAATTTTTCTGCCACAATTTTCGTGTATTCGTCAATTTTCCAATCATCTAAAACAAGTTAGCACGTGAGCATCCAGTCATGGGTTTTTACTTTCTTTTTTTACTCGTTGATGTCAATTTTTTTTTTTTTTAACTTTGCACAAGAACTAATTTTATTGAAAAAGAAAACAATAAAAACTAAGCCTCGTGGCCTAAACACGGTACTCGACTTTAAGAGCCTTCATTATGCAACGATTGCATAAAATACTATTTCAGGGTTATGGCTGGAGAGATCTCTCTATTGTGGCCTCCCACAAAGTTAAAAAAAATCTGAGCTGGCTGTTTAATTGGCTGATTGTATTTTTTTAATTGTAGGCACCGCCTTACTATTTGTTCTGTGTGTATCGTATATCGTATTGAATGTGTCTAAAATTGTTTCTCGCATTCATATTTTGTATTTTCTACGTTGTTGTAGTATTTTTAATTTAATTATGTAATAGGTGATTACTTAACAAATTAAGTGACAATAAATTTTAATGTTTATTACAATTTTAATTGGAATTAATACAATTAAAAATGAAATCAACTAAATATACAAAACTTAAAACTAAATAAATATACCTAACTATAAAAAGAAAACACCATCTAAAAGGCCCTCCTGCGGCATAGACCCTAACACGCTGGCGGCATTACCTCTCTGTGCAGCCAGAGACATTCGCTGGGAGAGGTAAGCGCCAGCTCCGGGGTCTCTTGAAGTCTTAATTACTTAACTGTATTTTTTTAATTTTTATTATTCCCTAGCTTAAGGATGATTGAAAACAATAAAATGAAGCCAGGAATATCGGAACGCCCGGACTAAATTAGAGTATGAAAAGTGTCGCACAGAATTTCGTCAATCTTAAGAATAGCGGCCTCAAACTTTGCCGGCTTTGTTCTTGAAGAAAGGGTGGACAGCTGGATTCTGCTCTTGACGAATATTGATATTGTAATGCGGTTAATACAGCTCGTCTTCGCATAAATAAATAAATATTAACAACTTAAACTAATTGATCCAGTCCCAAACTAAGCAAAGCTTCTACATCTGGCTTCCATCATCTGGGAGTAAAAAAAAAACAGAATTTATCAGTTGCAAGGTCCGTCCGGATCGCTACCACCATCTTACTCGCTAATCCTGCCGCTAAGTAGCAGTGCTTGCACTGTTGTGTTCCGGTGTGGAGAGTAAGACAGCCGGGGAAATTACGGGCACAAGAGGCATTTCATCTTAGTCCTCTAGGTTGGCAACGCATCTGCAATCCCTCCGGGGTTGCGGGTGTCTATGGGCAGTGGTGATCACTTACCATCAGGTGACCCACCTGCTCGTTTGCCTTCCTATTCATATAAAAAAAAAAAAAAAAAGTTGCTTCTCTTGTCTGGGAATGGTAAATACATCTTTGTATCGTTATAAATTCCAAAATTTCCTTTAAACTTCTCTGGTACACAACACTGTATGTCCCATCTGGGATTAGCTATATAGCCGTGAGCGACGTGATACATCTTAGCTAAAATACATTGTGTGAAACAGCACTATTGATTGATGAAGTCCATAGAGTCCACGTATATGTTAGAGGCGTAGATTATATGCTAATGCAGAGGTCACTCAGTAAACAACGTATTGACTAACAGACACTGATCTGGTGATTAATTGGTACACATGCCTATTGATTTTGCTGATATCATTGAGACATCGCCGACCATAGATAACGGATAAACCATATACGCAAATGCATCCGTATTATTTTAAGATACATATATACATATCACATTCAGATGTGGCGTCGTTCAAGGAGGGCTTGAGGAAGATGTGGTTCATACAGGTCCAGAATTCAATACCTACATACCTACCTCGCAAAATGACTATATGGTAAAAAAAACTACGACAAAATGTCTATGAGGCAAAAGCCTACAATGCAAAATGTCTATGTAGAAAAATATCTATATAGCAAAAAGCCATTTATCACTACTAAGATGTGGGTCTGTAGCGCGAATGCCAAGTGAAGTACTCAAAACACAAGAATAATTAGAAAGGATAGAATATTAATGTATGTGTATGTGCGTGTGTGCGTGTGTGTAACATGTGCATATACGTAACGAGTAATTATTCTCGACCAATGGGAATTATGGGATAAACAGGGACTTGAAACGAAGTCATATTACCACCGAGAAACGGCTATGTCATCTATAAAATTTATATATGAGTAAAAGAGCGGATTTCGCGTAAGGGAACTTCTACCCCGTAAGGGATAAAGACGTGATTTTTGTGTGTGTGTGGAACTTCAGAATCTGATGTAGCACGGGAGAGGATAATATATCTTCATTTGGGTATATCTTTTTAAGATCAATCAATCCATCTTGAGTTTGCAGTCCTCAGTAGAGATTGTACAGGGTGGGGCCTGTAACAGAAGCAAAAAATTAAATCACAGCTTCCAGTATTCATCATGAGCTAACTACGTTCTACAACTTTTAAAAATAACCTGCGATTTTTAAAGCTTGGACTAGCAATGTATGTCATTTAATTATGAGACAGGCGATATCATTTAGGCAATTTTTTAGAGAATTTATAATTCTATATTTATTGAGTAAAAATACATACACGAATAGGAACAAGAATAGTCATGTGAAAAGAAAGATCCCGTAGGAGACGCGCCAGGAACCTCCACAGCCATAGCGAAAGGAACCAGTTGAGCGAAACACTGTGACAACTTAATCGTCTTCTGAAGACATGCAAGATGTACCCGAATAACATGCCGATGACGGGCGGTGACCGCACCAAAGTGTTAATCTATACATATAAAATTCAAAGTCCTGACTGACTGACTGACTGACTGACTGACTGACTGACTGACTGACTGACTTAACTATATATCAACGCACAGCCCAAACCACTGGACTTAGAGACTTGAAATTTTGCACATAGATACCTTATACAATGTAGGCATCCACTAAGGAAGGATTTTTGGAAACACCCACGGGATAAGGAAAAAACGGGAATTATATATTCGATTCTTTGTAATGGCTGAGATGATGATGATGATGATGATGATGATATATTCGATTCAGAGTGACGCTATCTCAGTAACTATAATAACTAGACTCTTCAAATTTGATTACAAAACTAAGAAACTAATTTCAGGATTTTTGGAAATTTCCACGGGATAAGGAATAAAACGGGATTTATATACTCAGTTCTACGGGATCGATTTTTCGTTTTACTGCTCGTATAAAACTGAAATTTGGCCTTCAAGTTCTCTTGGGGAGTGTAGGGGAGCACTACAAAAGGATTTCCCGAAATTCCCACGGGAACGGAAACACCGGGACTTTTCGTTTTACTGGTTGCAGAAAGCTGAAATTCGGCATGTAGGTTGCTTCGGGAGTGTAGTGGATCATTAAGAGAGTACTTTCCAAAATTCCCACGGAAACGGGAAAAAAACAGGATCTTTCGTTTTACTGGTCGTAGAAAGCTGAAATTTTGCAAGTGGGTTCCTTGGGGAGTGTAGGAGTTCCCGTAAGAATTTCGGGAATTGGTCTATTTGGCGAAATTCTTACGGGAACGGGAAAAACGGGACGCGGGGGAAAAGTTGAAATTTGTCACGTAGGTATATTCGGGAGTGTAGGGGAACACTAAGAAAGGATTTTCCGAAACGCCCACAGGGACGGGAAAAAACGGGATTTTACGTTTCCAGACGAAACAGCGGAAGAAAGAGACTTAACATTTATAACGTGTGTTTCTTTAAAGGCTTTAAGTGTACTCCGAAAGCACTCCCCAAAATTTCTGCGGGAACGGGAAAAAACGTATTTTTTCGTTTTACATCATAGCGTGTACGAAGTCGCGGGAAAAAGCTATTTAGGGTATATTTTAGGACAGCCCTATAGGTTAGGTTAGGTTTGTTTTATAAAAATCCTGCAATATTTACAGTTTCAGAAAAATCAAGGTAGCGGGGCAATGCGGGGGCTTGCTTGCATGCTTGCTTGAGTGCTTGCTTTGCATGCTTGATTGCATACTTGCTTTCATGCATGCTTGCATGCTTGCTTGAATGCATGCATGCTTGCGTGCTTACTTGCATGCATGCTTGCTTGCACGCTTGCTTGCATGCTTGCATGCCTGCTTGCATGCCTGCTTGCATACTTACATGCTTGAAAGCTTGCAGGCTTGATTGCTAGCTTCTTTGAAATACTCATGGTTCACGCGTGCGAAGCCGCGGGCAAAAGCTAGTGTTATAATATAGCATGTACTCTTCAAAGTTCCCCGTTGCTGCCCAGCCTATTCCTTACAGAATCCCTGCTCCATCCTCGCAGCTACAAGGGATTTTAATGCGCCTCTTTGAGCCTCTACTTGAGAATATGCCTTTCCCCATTTCTTATTAATTATGATGCAGTTTTTAAGCTATTGGATGCCGTACATTGATAATACAATTTAATTTGTTTGTAGTAAACATAAAAAATTACTTAATTTTTGAAAGTGCTGAACTAAAGTAGCTCCATTTGAGTAGCAGAAGCTGTTTTAATTTTTTGCTCCTGTTACAGGGCCCACCCGGCAGTGGCGTAACTATAACGTCTGGGGCCCGCGGCAAATTCGTCAGATCCTTCCTCAATATAAAGAAGTGCATCAGCGTCCCTTCTGTGCTCTAAACCAAGCCAGTTCGGGGCCCCGTAGAGCTAGGGGCTGCTGGCATTTTGCCACCCCTGCCATCCTATAGTTACGCCACTGCCACCCGGTATAAATTATTAGTGATGGGCCGATTGCGGGTTTTGCCGACTGCCCGACTAGTCGGCTCCGAAAATACCGAATAGTCGTCCGACTAGTCGGCATTGCCGATCATTTTGGGAGCTCGTTAACTCTCGTTTTTGCAGACGTTCGGATAAAATTGTCCGCCTTCAGCTAATTGACAGCAGTCACGCATACTTTTGTAACTTATCCTACTAATACTATAAACGCGAATTTGTAAATATGGATGGATGGATGGATGTTTGTTACTCTTTCACGCCAGAACAGCTGGACAGATCTGGATGAAATTTGGAACATAGATACATTATTGTCTAACACATAGGCTATTTTTTATCCCGGAAAATTGCGTAATTCCTGCGGGGTAGCGTTAAACGAATTCTATGCAGACGAAGTTGCGGGCAACAGCTAGTTTATAATAAAACCATCTGTACGCTCACAATCATGCTAAACATGGCCTTTAGGTAGGCTCTTGTCTACCTCGTAAGGGATAAAAACGTGATTAATGCAAGTATTATAAGAGTGACACAGTGACGGCCCTCTATTCTGTACACAGTCGGCATAAGATTGAGTCTCGCGGGGGGTTATTCCTCACCGCACGCCACTCGGGGGTGATTTGTCAGTGGAGTCTAACTTTTGAAGAGGGTGACAGCGATAACTCCGTATCAGGCAATTTGCGGTTTGACAGCTCCTGAAGCTTATCGCAAGCGAATACCGACGGTAATTATAAGATAAGGTTACCAACTTCCATTGACACTTCCATGCTGGTCTGGGAGTAAAGAAAAAACAAAATGTATCAGTTCTGTGGCTTCTCTTCTCGCGCGGTAAAAGCCCATCGAGGGAACGGGCGAAAATCATAGGAATCATGTTATAAGCGATCTAACCACTATTTTGATTCCCCTTTCCACCTATACGCCCACAATCATGATAAACGTGGCCTGTAGGTATTGTCACCTTAGGCTCTGTCTACTCCGTAAGGGATACAGACGTGATTTGTGTATTGTATTGTATAAGATTACCAAGATTCGGAAAAAATTAGTTAATCTCAGATCAAATTCGTAATTTATCTTCTAAAATTCGCATAATAACACGTGACAGCTAGTAACAGATAAAAAAAATAGAAGGCTTACCCACCTAGCAATCCATCACTATTTTGATTCCCCTTCCTACCTATACGCCCACAATCATGCTAAATGTGGTCTTTAGGTCTTGTAACCTTAACCCGTCAAGCGTCCAAGCGACTACAGTAGTCCCTAACTTTTTCGGGACTTTTTTTAGGGACTACATTATGCAGTCCCTAGGACATTTCCCGCCCGAAAAAGTTAGGGAACACTGTAGTCGCTTGAATGCTTGACGGGTTAAGCTCTGTCTACCCCGTAAGGTATAAATACGTGATTTATGTAAATCTCTCCAGACCAGCATGGAAGCAGTAATAAGTACATTATAGTCTTTTGTTTAAATGAGAATATTTAACATGCCGAGATAATATGGACCTGCATTTTCCGCCCTCTAATTACGACGGATAATGATGCGGTATGGACCCAATAACAAGGCATTGATCAAATTATGGAGCCTTCCTACCCTAATTGAACAAACAACGTAATCGCAATCAGCTTTGAACGAGGTTTAAAATTATATTGTCAATGTTGGCGACGCAAAATGAGATTTTATTTTAACAATATCCACATACAAGGGTTTTACCATGACGCCTTAATGCGTCAGTTCATAATCGTCATCATCGTCAGACTTGTAAGCGTCTATAGGCTCCGGTAGCCGCTTACCATCTGGCGGACCGTACGCTTGTTTACCATCGACGTGGCATAAAACCTTTTTTCTACTCGTTGATTTTAATCTGTCAATTATGTGCTTATAGACAAAATTGAAATCACATTCTTTTTAATCTTGGATAGTCTATGGCACTTCGGACTCAACTATAATGATTATTATACAACGCTCTAGACGACTATAACAATTTCAAAATTAGAACTTAGTTACTTCGATTGAGCGTCGTGAGCGCTTAGTGGAACGCACCCAATGTAAAGTTGGAAATATCTGGCAAATTTACTTCCATTTGAACATAATAACTTTTTTCTTCTGTTACGTGATTGGTTAGTAATTGAAGTAATTGGCCAATCAGAAGCGGAAGGTACAATTTTCAAACTTAACCCAATGTACTTTTCAAAAGGTTATGTATGTACCTCGATAGACGATGATGATGATGACTCGTAGAAAAAGTATTGTATACAATAGTTACATAATTAGCTTTTAAAATCTTGTACCTTACATAGGCCACTCTGCAAGCCTCGTGGCCTAAACACGGTACTCGACTTTAAGAGCCTTCATTATGCAACGATTGTATAAAATACTATTGTCGCTCAGTACCTAAAACGCAGTCTGACTAAATTGCGTTATACCTAGACCTAACAAGAGATCGGCATATTGATATTTAGACCCATTGCGAATTAGTTCATGAGCGAAGTAGGCGAATTGAGATTTAGGTTGACTGCGCAGTTCAAGGGAGAGGTAGGTTGACTAAGCTTTAGTTTGTGAGCGAAGTAGGCGAATTGCGAGCCTATTTGGGTATTCCATGCCATATGCATTTCATTTTTGTGTACCAAGAAACATTGGTAGGTTTTGGTAATGTTAAGTTTTTATCGGCCCGAAGGGCTAAACAAAATCAAGTAGAAATAGGAGCTCCGCGTTAGCGGAACTCCGTCGATAGAAACAGTGTACAAAAACAGTGTCGACTGTATGCCCAAAAGTGCTCAACATTCTCTTAGGCCGACTGTACATACATTCGTTTAATAAAATTGACCAGCGATTGATGGACACTTACATATAAAAACCTCGTAAATAAATTCCAAAACTAAGTGAAAAAGTACTTTATTACAACGCAATAAGAGCTCTGAACGCGCTTTATTATCTTGGTGCTCCCAAACCACAAACATTACGTATGCAGGCGGCGTAAAATGGAATTAATAATCCACGTACTTATTTTTTTTTACCGTAAGACGGTGGCGCCACCGCAAGCCGCTCGGATAAGTTTGCGCGATGTTTACGCGGTCATAAAATGGCGGCGTTGGGGGCCATTTTGTTGTTCCGAGAGTAAATTCCTCGGTTTACTGCGGTGAACACGCTGTATAATTTAATAGCTGACGAAAGTTGATGTCAATATTGTAAAAAATATGGTACAGGCAAGGGCATAGATACACTAACAGTTTCCCGCGACTCCGTCTGCGCAAAACTCGCTTATTGCTATCCCGTGGGAATTATACAATTTTCCCGGATAAAAACTATCTTATGCCCTTTCCAGGGACTGAAACTATCGCTGTACCAAATTTCAGCAAAATCGGCTTAGTGCGGTTTAGGCGTGAAAGCGTAACAAACAGACAGACAGACAGAGTTACTTTCGCTATTATAATATTAGTAGGGATTAGATTGTTATAGGGTTATTAGATTACGTATTTTACGTACTTATAGATTGTATGGAAGCGAAGAAATAAACATAGAATGTACTAGTTGCCTGTCTTCCAGCGCAGATTTTAAGAATCATGTTATAAGTGATACGGCTAGCAACCCATCACTATATTGATTCCCCTTTCACACTCACAATCATGCTAAACGTGGCCTTGGAGTCTTGTTACTCTAGGCTCTGTCCACCCCGTAAGGGGCAAAGACGAAGATGTGATAATAATAATGCTCTACTTAATGTGAAACAAGGTTAAATTATAATTAAAATGGCGGCAGTTTATCCAAGCCTTGTTTCCCTACAAAAGTTAACACAACCAACTCAGCGACGGAACGCGCGCTGCTTTCGACAGGTTGACAGTTGTCAGAAACTCTTCAACAACTTCATTTAATTTGTCTACAATTGTTTGGTTTGCTTGCCTAGTTAACCGACTTTAAAAAAGGAGGAGGTTCTTTCAGCTATCTTCTCCGTGTAGGCTGCGAAGCAATTCAATGGTGTGTGTGAAGTTCCTAGTCCGCATAAGCATCCAACTAAGCATATTTTCTAAACTCACTCGACCGTCCCTAATATAATACTCCTCTCATCCACTCAAAGGTTGGCTGCAAGAGATCCAGCGACCGTTTCACTTTTGCGAAGACACACAACGCTGATGATCTATTTTTCATCTCATGTTTTTTATTGTTATACCTTGTTTATTTTCTATAAAATTGTGTATATTATCTTATATTTGTGTGTCTTGCAAAAAGGAATAAACGTCTTCTTTCTTTCTTTCTTTCATGCATGTATCTCGGTGGGTAAAAATGGGGACCCTATTATTAAGACTGTCCGTCTGTCTGTCACCAGGCTGTATCTCATGAACCGTGATAGACAGACAGTCGAAATTTTCATGGATGATGTTCTGTTGCCGCTATAACAAGAAATACTAAAAACAATATTCTATGTTTATCTGTCTATGTAAGTAACCAATATAAAATGGTCTCACACTGACTACTTTCATCATCATCAGCCTATGTCAGTCCACTGCTAGACATAGGCCTCCCCTAATGAGCGCCACAGCGCCCTGTCTTCAGCTTGACGCATCCAGCATCTGCCTGCAGTCTTTCGCAGATCGTCATCCCACCTGGCCGGAGGGCGTCCTACACTACGTTACCATACTTAACTTTGAATACTATCAAATCTTATTATGAAGGACGCGTAGTGCTACGGTCTCGTAGCACTCCTACGCCGTAGCAAATGTACTGTCTGGAATTAGTAACCCGCATCAACATTACCGACTGTGTACGGAACCCAGTACGCTAGTCCGACTCGCACTTGGCCGGTTCTTTATACCATGTCTGTCTGATGGTATGTGGCAACTAACCCTCTATTCCACAAAGTTCAACTGGTGGACAAAAATATTCCAATTATTTCAACTTTGTAATTTATTTCTTCCATGCTGGTCTGGGAGTAAAGAAAAAACACAGAATATACCAGTTGCTTCTCTTCCCACGCAGATGGTAAATGAGTCATTTAAAAAAAAATGTACATAGTTAAGGGCTTAATCACAACAAAAATTAACTGATTCCTCTGTGTTACGACCGTTTCACCTTTATTACATTGCAATAAGAGTGAAAAGTCGTAACACAAAGGAATCGATTAACTTTTGTTTGAATTAAGGCCCTTAACTATGTACATGTGTTTTGAAAACGACTCAAAAGCCCATCGAGGGAATGGGCAAAAATTTCAGGAACCATGTTATAGGCGATGAGGCTAGCAACCCATCACTATTTTGATTCCATTTTCCACCTAGGTATACGCCCACAATCTTGCTAAATGTGGCCTGTAGGTGCCTGCTACCTCAGGCTCTGTCTACCCCGTAGATAAAGACGTGATTTGTGTATGTGTATGTATGCGTGTACATAATAAGCCTACAGAACCGCGGCTCAAAGTCAGTCTGAAAGTCTTTGTGCGGTCTGAGCTTAAAATATCGTTTAAAGATGTATTGTAGGCCGGAACCAGTGAAAAGACTTTTGAAATGAAACCCGGGTGAAGCTGATAAGGGCTTATAAGGATTGAGTGCATTGACCGCCCACTAATCTTTATCGCTCTTATTGTGATGTATGGCGCTGTTACTGATGCACAGAGGCTCTGACTCACAGTAGAGCGCCTTACTTCTTCATGTTTCTCCTTTATGCTTCTCTTTCTCTTTCTCTAACTTAAATCTTTTCTATTACACATGCCTTGCTCGTAAAAGGTGTTATTACACGTATGCGTATAAAGCAGTTGTAGCCGATTTACCTCCCGGAGTTTTAGATATTTAACTCCCTAGGAAGTTATGAGTGTATGGATTTTAGGACTCCCTAGGGAGTTAGGAGTTTAGTTTTATAATATAGAATCCATTTGTACAGTTTCTTGTCTCCTATCTTCAAAACTTGGCTACAAACCAATGTTACTGTAAGTATACATGTATATGCGGTATCCTATCCTACTAATATCCTACTAATATTATAAATGTGAAAGTTTGTGAGTATGGATGTTTGTTACTCTTTCACGCTAGAACGGCTGGACAGATCTGGATGAAATTGGGAACACAGATAGATTATAGTTTGGAATAACACATAGGCTTAATCTTAATCTAGGGGTCCTTGCGGATACACTTCGACCCATTCGTGGATCTTTTGTGTAAAACACATAGGCTACTTTTTATCCCAGAAAATTGCGTAATTCCTGCGGGATAGCGATAAACGAATTCTATGCAGACGAAGTTGCGGGCAGCAGCTAGTGTTTAATAACGTTGACATTTAATGTTACTATTATTACAGAGATTTTTTTAATTATTTTATAAAAAAAAAAATTACAACCTGGCTGTATATAGCTTGTCAAGTTTGAAAACTAAACGCAGTTCTTAGCATTACATGTGGAAGACTAGATTTATTTAACATGTCATTTTCACTCATAATGACTTTTAACTAACACAAAACGCATAATGACATACGCAAACGCAAATGTATGCTACACGCATAATGTTACCACGATCAAGAAGCTGTAAAGGCGCAGTAAATATTATTAAAGCGTATTAGATAATTATCGTAAAAAATATGTCATTATGCGTATTCCGTCAATTTGCGTATATTTGTTATTTTGCGTAGTTAAAAATTAACTTAAATTTAAAATGGTCATAATGCGTCATACTGCGTCATACTGCGTATACCACCCCTGCAGAGCAAGCCTACTGTCGCATCGCTGCTGTGTCGCCACAGTATTCAATCGTCCCATATTTCAGCCGCGACGTTGCCAGCTGTGACGCTGACGTCACGCCCCGGGGTTAATGAACTTAACACTTTCGCTAACGAGGGTAGTTGCGCAAACATGCTACACGTTTCGGGTTATTTTATACCTGTGCAAAATAAAGAGGGTAAATAGATAATTACACATGATGGGACTCACCTTGATTAAAGCAGACGCATGAGTGTAACCATGGTACTTACTACTAGGGTGGCGGCACCAGTGTTGGACACGTTAAGATGACAAGCACCAGTAATGGACACTTCATTCTTAATTTAAAGATATGATTTAAAATTGACTGTTGTAAAATAAATGACTATGCCCTTAGTGTCTTTTAAATAAGAGTTATTGTGCATTATTGGGTCCATGTTCATTACTGGTGCCGTCACCCTACGTGGCACTACTGACCAAAATAAATATCATAAATGGGAGGTAGGTTTAGGTTATGTTAGATCTTTCAGCAGGCATGAAGGACCAAAAATACCCAAAAGTAGGAGCTCCGCGAAAGCGGAGCTCCGTCGACTTTGTTAAACTTGATTTTGAAATAGAAATCTTTGGACAACTTTGGAAATAAAGGGACGCATGCACGTCCAAAGTTGTATTAACAGTCTGGTGACCTCTTAGGATACCATTCGGTTTTGTCTTGCTAGCGTGAGACACTCTTATGGGTTTGATACTGGAATCGGCCGAGTAAGGGAGACAGCAAGATAAAGCCGGATCCGCTCCACCGCCACCCTCCCACCACCACTACCAACACCACTGTCTTACTAGCTAATCCTGCCGCCAAGCAGCAGTGCTTGCTCTGCTGTGTTCCGGCGTGGAGAGTAAGACAGCCGGTGAAATTACTGGCACAAGAGGCATTCTATCCTAGCCCTCTAGGCTGGCAACGCATCTGCAATCCTCTTAGTGTTGAGGATGCCCATGGGTGGTGGTGTTTTTTTTTTTTTTTTTTATAAAAGAGGGGGCAAACGAGCAGACGGGTCACCTGATGGAAAGCAATCACCGTCGCCCAGGGACACCTGCAAGACCCGGGGGATCACAAGTGCGCTTACCATGATCCATTTGCTCGTTGGCCTTGTTGTATAAAAAAATGAAAATATTTGTGTAAGATTATTGCCTAAATAAGTTAGCTGACAAAGATTCGAATATTCAAATACACATAAAATCGGCCAAGTGCGAGTCGGACTTGCGTAACGAGGGTTCCGTGCTAATTCCGAGGAGTTAAGCAAGTGTCAAATACGAAGCCTTGCAACTCTTTATGCGGCCTTCACCATGTTGCGTTTAAGTTACTGATAAGTAGGTACCTACAGAACCCGGCCATAGAGATTGCACATTGGTCATCACAACAAATTTCGGCTTCGTAAACTGTTATCTCGCTCTAACTCACGTGTCGCTAATTTTCTCTTTCTAAAGACTGAACTGTAATCGTTATGGCCGAGTAATTATGAACACACGTTACTTTTTTTCTTATTGGCAGAGTGCAAAGCGGGTGGAGGGGGTAGCCTAAACGATCACAGCGCTCGCTACGGCTAAAATTGTCATTTTTGTCGCTGACTTGAGCTGTCAAATCCATATTGCAGTAAACATTTTCTAATCGTTTTTGAGATAAAAATATGGTCCTGGTAAGATGTGATGTTGTGAATTGTAATAACACCAAGAAGAATAGCGACTGTAAATTTTACCAACTTCCAAGTCCATGGTGGAAACGAGACCAAAGAAATAAGTGGATATTTGCCGTAAGAAAATAAAAGTAAGTTACCTAACCTCTAAAATTTCACTGAAAACAACAATTTTAATATTATTGGCAATAATGTTACTGACTACCATTGTCCAAAATTGTGTAATATAGTAAAATAACACAAGATTTCATTTCATTAATATTTTTCACAATATTTACTTACTTCTTGTTTGACAGCGGTGACAATATTGTCCATAATGGCCGCCTATCACGTGGCGCTGTCGTCGCGCACGGTCCCAATAGTGAACGGATTAAAAAAAAAAACGAAACACAAATTTAAAATTTCATAATCACCATAATTACAAAAACCAATCAACATTCCAAATTTAGAAGGCACTAGCGCTTTCGTCCTCCCACTTTCGGCGATCACGTTCGGCGAACACTTTCGGCGTCTGCGGCTACTCACATTCGGCTTCGTGTAGCAAGATGGCGCGACGCACGTAGCGAAAGTGGTAGAAACTGAACACCACCACGAAAGAGAAGAAGTATAGCGCTAGAAAAGGAAACGTAGCTTAATCCTTCTAATATTATAAATGCAAAAGCTTGTGACGATGTGAGTGAGTGAGTGAGTGTGTATGTTTGTTACTTCTTCACGCTGAAACGACTGGACGGGTTCGGATCAAATGTGGAACGGAGATAGCTGTTACCCTAGATTAAAACATAAGGTACTTTTATCCCGCGGGTTCACCTTACCACCCCAGTCGGATATTAGCCAACAGTTAATTAACTTCACTACTCACTACATAGTATAAAATAAAGTCGCTTTCTCTGTCCCTGTGTCCCTATGTCCCTATGTATGCTTATATCTTCAAACCTACACAACGGATTTTGATGCGGATTTTTTAAATAGATATAGTGATTCAAGAGGAAGGTTTTTATGTATAATTCTACGCAGACGAAGTCGCGGGCAGAAGCTAGTATTAAATAAATAAATTAACCGTTGTTGCCCAGGGTGCACCGGCCTAAGCGTTACCCTTCCCCCCGTGAGGCCAAGAGTCTCTGTTAGAAGGGAATTGTAACGCTAGAGCTCTCGAGGAGGTTCCCGACGTCGCACCCCACAGGCTCTATCTACCTAGGGATATAGATTTAACTGGCTGTTGCCCGCAACTTCGCCTGCATAATTCGTTTATCGCTATCCCGCAGGAATTACGCAATTTTCCGGGATAAAAGTAGCCTATGTGTTATTCCAGACGATAATCTACGTATGTTCCAAATTTCACCCAGATCTGTCCAGCCGTTCTGGCGTGAAAGTGTAACAAACATCCAAACATCCATACTCACAAACTTTCACATCATCACTATCACTACATAGTATAAAATAAAGTCGCTTTCTGTGTCCCTATGTGCCTATGTATGCTTACATCTTCACAACCACACAACGGATTTTGATGCGGTTTTTTTTAATAGATAGAGTGATTCAAGAGGAAGGTTTTCATGTATAATTCTACGCAGACGAAGTCGCGGGCAGAAGCTAGTTTTCTATAAATGTGTGTATATTTATTCTCTTATATTTGTGTGTCTTGCAAAAAGAAATAAATGTCTTCTTTCTTTCTTTCTTCTTTCTTTATAAAATACGCCAACGGGTAATAAAACATGTAATCGGTACATGCATAATATACCGTGCGAAGCCGGGGCGGGTCGCTAGTTTATAATATTAGTAGGATAATAATTTACATTTTCATTAGCTGTTAGCCAGCGACCACGTTTCACTGAAATGTCTGAATGTGTATTACAACCATGATATTTAACTATGATTAATGAACACGAGTCATTTGAGTGATCAGTGCCATCTGCCGCGCCGGTCCGCCATCGCTTATATTGCAATTAAGTTAATACTCCCACCAATCCGATGATTGAAACATTGACAGTGTTATTCTGATAGTTTCCAGGTAATATTTATAGGAGTTTTTTTTGGCTGTATGAGTATTTCCCTGCGCCTTTTGTAGTTTCTTAATGTAGTTTGTACTGAAGATGTCGCTACTATCTTCTGTTTTTGCAAATTACATCTCAGAGTATTTTAAGAAATTCTGTTTATAATTGATAAAATTTAAGTAATTGGCTTAAATTTTTACACTGATACTTCCATGCTGGTCTGGGAGCAAAGAAAAAACATAGAATGTACCAGTTGCTTCTCTTCCCGTGCCGATGGAATCGGAGAAAGTCTAAGGAATCAGGTTATAGACATTGCGGAAATCCATCACTATTTTGATTTCCCTTTCCACCTATACGCGCTAAATCATGCCAAATGTGGCCTTAGGGTCTTGTTACCTTAGGCTTTGTCTATCCGTAAGGGGTAAAGACGTGATATATGTATGTAAGTATGTGTGTATTATGTGTATGTAAAATGATTGAAAGTGGACAAACCTGCTCCAAAGAAGGTGAACAGTCCGCTGACGCACGCCAGATTCGCGAGCCGGTGCTGCTCGTCCTTTATTTTAGCAGCTGCAAAAAAAGTAATAGTCAAGTAAACTGGAAGAGATCCCTTTTTAGGGATAAGTTCGCTCAAGTATTATTTACATCCGCATAATCTTAGAGCGCGTTCTCTAGTGTAACTTTTCTTCCATGCTGTTCTGGGCGCAAAGAAAAAACAGAATGTACCTACCAGTTGCTTCGCTTCCCGCGCAGGTAAACTTCCATCGAGGGATTGGGCGAAAATCTTAGGGATCATGTTAAAGGCGATGTGGCTAGCAACCCATCACTGTTTTGATTCCACTTTCCATTCCAGAATCATGCTAAACGTGGTCTTTAGGTCTTGTTACTTTAGGCTCTGTCTACCTCGTAAGGGATAAATACGTGATTTATGTATGTATGTATGTATGTAAGTTTTAGGCACGAAAAATATCCTGTATGATCAAATGAGCCCACTGATCACTTAGCCCGCGGGCTGAGTTGCCCACTCTATTTAATTTTTTTTTTCGTACATGATGTCTAGACCTTTTTTTTATGATGTGGAAAATGTGCCTTATGTTCCCGGCCATAACTTTTCGGAGTTTTCTATGTGTTCTAATTTTCACTGACATTTAGACATTTTATAAACAATAGTGGTCAACTGAGCCCGCAGGTTGAGTGGTGTGTGCGAGGTGCCCTGGAAGGGCAAAAAATGTATACTACTTAAGCACTCGGATATCTATCTGCGTGTCCGAGGCAACGTCTAACAAGAGCCAAAACAAAAGGCTTCCGAAACACCGATATAACTGTGTATTTAGGCTTATTACTGTTGAGTCTCTAATCAATTGCCCGCCCGCATCACCCTCCATATTTGCTGACGCTACAAAAACAGGGAAATAGTAAACTCTATTGCAACTAGACAAGGCTCCTTTTCTAGTCACCGAATAGGCCGCGAGTTGTACCTGAAAAACCGGCAATATGGGAAAATACGGGCTTTCGGACGTGATTGGTTTTATGAAACGTAAATGGATGATGTAATACAAGTACAAGGTGTTACATAATTGGCATTGTTCATTTTTTTTAAATACATACACATACACAATCACGTCTATATCCCTTACGCGGTAGACAGAGCCTGAGGTAACAAAACCTAACGGCCACGTTTAGCATGATTGTAGGCGTATAGGTGGAAAAAGAAATGAAACACACACAACGCTGATGATCTATTTTTATATGTCTTGATTATTTTCTATTTTAAATTGTGTATATTCTCTTATATTTGTGTGTCTTGCAAAAAGGAATAAATGTTTTCTTTCTTTCTTTCTAAAATAGTGATGGGTTGCTAACCGCATCGCCTATAACATGATTCCTAAGAATTTCGCCCATTCCCTCGATGGGCTTTTACCTTCTGCGCGGGACGAGAAGCAACTGGTACATTCTATGTTTTTCCTTTGCTCCCAGACCAGCATGGAAATAATCAGCAAAGTCATTTTTACAAGCTGTAATTTTAACGCCTTTATTTGATAAAATTCACAATTTGAAGCAACTAATTTGAATACAATTTTACGTGGCATTTAGGTATTGTTACCTTAGGCTCTGTCTACCCAGTAAGGGATAAGGCTGAACGACTGGACGGATTTGGATCAATAGGCTACATTTCATCCCGGAAAATTGCATAATTCCCGCGGGATAGCGATAGACATGTCACGGGTCAAAGCTGTCTAGAGTCGCAACGTAAATAATTATTACAGAATGTTGATAATGTCATATTATTATCAACACCAGTTCTTTAATCTATTCCACGCGGACGAAGTTAGTATAAAATAAACCTAACCTAAGCTATTGTACAATGCATATCTATCTTCTTCTAAATATATATAACTCAAAGGTGACTGACTGACAGACATAGTGATCTATCAACGCACAGCCCAAACCACTAGACGGATCGGGCTGAAATTTAGCATGCAGGAAGATATTATGATGTAGGCATCCGCTAAGACAGGATTTTGATCAATTCTACCCCCAAGGGGATAAAATAGGGGATGAAAATTTTAAACCGATCGGGCTGAGACTTTGTATGCATAAAGCTACTATGACGTAGGCATCCTCTAAGAACGGATTGCGTAATTTCTGCGGGTTAGCGATAAACGAATTGTATGCAGACAAAGTTGCGGGCAACAGCTAGTGTTAAATATTTTCTAAAACATTTTCTGTGCCATCTGAATACATTTTAGACCAAACGATCGTTCAACCAAACATTAAAGATGACCAAAGAATTATTTTACCAAACAAAGGGCTGTCCTGTCAAAAAAAAATCAACCGTTTATAAATTGTACCATCTTTGAAGCGAACACAAGCTCGGCCGATTTTGGTGATCGCCAGCGATGTTATGGACATCATGACAATGGTTGCCACTAGGAGATATACCTGTGAACATAAAAAAAAACAAGTAAACAAAAGAAAAAGCTACAGTACGAGTACATTCATCCTCTACTACTATTTCGTAGTCCTTCCTAGAGCGCTCGCCCCGGCGGCAGCGAAACGAACACTGCGCGCCAGCGCTCAGCTCGCGCGACTGTTCGACGCAACTGACAGCGGCGCAACTACCCTCGTTTTCATCGTCATTTTTATTATTGTCAAATGTAGGGCAGCACAACACTGATCACGTCACTCCGTAAAGGTTCGCTCACACTCACCGTTTGGTCAATATTTAAAACAGTTTTCCAACTCGGGGGCACCGACCATCCACTATCCCGGTTGAAACAAATAGTCCGAAACATGTCGAGCATCACTCGACTTTTTATACGTGAGTTATCAGTTTAAGTGTAGTGATGATTAAGTCTCACGGTAGTTTCATGTAAGTATATTTGTCCTACTGATGGGCACAGGCCCCTAACGAAAGGGCTTGGGCTATACCTAGTTCCCACGCGGGCCCAGAGCGGATTGGGAACTGCACAATCGCATGAAAGCTCATGGTAAATTTCAAATGTAATTTCGCACATAAATTGCGGGTGGTAGGGCCTTGTGCAAGGTCCGTCGGGATCGCTACCACCATCTTACTCGCTAATCCTGCCGGTAAGTAGCAGTGCTTGCACTGCTGTGTTCCGGTGTGGAGAGTAAGACAGCCGGGGAAATTACGGACACAAGAGGCATTCCATCTTAATCCTCTAGGTTGGCAACGCATCTGCAATCCCTCCGGGGTTGCGGGTGTCTATGGGCGGTGGTGATCACTTACCATCAGGTGACCTACTTGCTCGTTTGCCTTCCTATTCATATTTAAAAAAAAAACGAAAAACTCAAGAGGTGGGAGCCCGGAATTCGAAGCCACGGCCCTCTTGAGAGGCAACAGGTCAAACTAGACTACCACGGCTTTTTTTTTCAATACCACGGTCCATGAGATAAAGCCTGGTAACAGAGGGACAGCAAAGTCTTAGCAATAGGGTCCCGTTTATACTCTTTGGGTACGGAACACTCAAAATGGCGGCCGCACTCAAACCTTGCTGCGTATCGTTGTACGCTAGCTCGCCACTTCGCTAGGCCGTTCCACAAAGTCAAGTGAAAGAGCAAATCGATGATTGCGCTAGCGTAGCAACTCAGGCGGTAGCAGCGAGGCTATTCCGACTTTCCATGTACGAAGATGATTTCGTACCGTCCCTTTCACTCTCAAATTACTAACTTAGTATCAGAGCGTTTTCCAAAAGTCCACATGAATATTTTTTCCAGAATGTAACTATTGTGGGTTTTTCTTACTCAGAATATACCCTATCGATCCTTAAACAAGAGAAAATGTGTCCCAAAATTTCCATTCCAGTTCGTCACGTTTTTTAATATAGGTATTAGGTATGTATGGAACACCAATCAATCAATCATTTATTCACAAGAACATATGGTTTACATCGATGGTATTGTAATCAAATATCAGTCCCTTAATATATTCAGCCATTTGAGGCGCGTGAAATGTTTAGACCTAACATTAAGCAGTCAAATTGTATAACAATAGAATTAAAATGTCTAAATTACTCATTCTAGTAATTTAAGAAGTAAAAAAAATTACACAATGTCAAATTATCAGATTCATCATTTATCAATTAACTTCAAATCAAATCAAATCAAAAAAAAAACTACGTGACAAACACGAAAATAAATTCCATAGGTAGTTAAATTTGGGACACACTTTTTCTTGTACGACGATCGATAGGGTCAACGATTCTGAGTAAGAAAAACCCAAAATATTTAAATTCTGGAAAAAATGTTGAGTAGACTTTTTTCTGGAAAACGCTCACAAGCAGAACGGCACCGAACGTATTTGGAAAATGGAATTTCTCAGTATGAAGCCAGTACTCGTATCTCTACACGAGTCAGTGGGTTCGCCGGAATTACGTCTTACTAACCTATTTGTAAACATACGTGGATAACTAGCTTTAGTATTTATTCTCCGGGAGCCATTGTTTCCGACCGGATTCCGACAGAATATACTCCCTATAACACCAACTCGACAATTGTCACTGACAAGCGACAATTTGCAACGCAATGCGTAGTCAAAGAAGCCAACTAGCCTAGATTCTTGTCGAGTTCGTAATGCAAACAGAATTGTTTGGGGAAATAAGGACCAGGGACCGAACAGCGGAGACTATGGGCAAATTGCGATATGTTTTTGTATTAATAAACAATAGTTCTATTCTATGCCAAAAATGCCTTACATTTTTGGAAATACTCTTTGAAATGCTGTGTCAATTTTTATCAAACATAGCCTGAACAGCTAAAAATAAACTTTAATCTCGAGATGGTAAACAAAGAAGTCGGGGAGGCGAAGCACGTGCCCGACACTGATTGGGACTGAATTAGCGGACAAAATTACGTGAAAGTAAAAATAACTGAAGTTTCTTTTACGAAAATAACTGAAAATATTACGAATAACGAATGTTTCTCGTCTATGATCTTGGATATTCGCTGTGTTCCGACGTGGAGAGTAAGACAGTCGGTGAAATTACTGGCACAAGAGGTACCTTCGTTCTTTAGGCTGGCAACGCGGCTGTCTATGTATGTTGGTGCTCACTTATGACCAGAAGACCATGTATCACCGGACCGGTGTATCATGGACCGTTTCACTTTTGCGAAGACACACAACGCTGATGATCTATTTTTCATGTCTATGTTTTCTTTTTTTGTTATACCTTGTTTATTTTCTATAAAACTGTGTGTATTATCTTATATTTGTGTGTCTTGCAAAAAGGAATAAATGTCTTCTTTCTTTCTTTCTTTCTTTCTTTATGAAAAAAAATTGAGCGACCACTCCGTTGTCCGTACACGATTAGGGTGCAGCAAACTCTTCACTGCTTTTTCCGGCAGCATGGGAAGTACCTGATCACTAAAGCTACTCACGATCATGGCGCGGCAGTTCTCTGTGAGCGCCACCACGATGACCGGCAGTCCTGCGCCAGTCACGCCGCTTAGCAACACGCCCGAAGCCGTAGTCATCACAGCGGGGAGTATACTGGTCACTAAAGCTACTCACGATCATGGCGCGGCAGTTCTCTGTGAGCGCCACCACAATGAGCAGTAGCCCTGCGCCAGTCACGCCGCTTAGCACCACGCCCGAAGCCGTAGTCATCACAGCGGGGAGTATATTGGTCACCAAAGCTACTCACGATCATGGCGCGGCAGTTCTCTGTGAGCGCGACTACGATAAGCAGCAGCCCTGCGCCAGTCACGCCGCTTAGCACCACGCCCGAAGCCGTGGTTATCACTGCGGGAAGTAGGTATACTAGTCACAGTGGTCACTTTTAGTAAACGTAAATACATGCTCGTCGGGTTGGGTTACACCCTGTCCCCTAGCAGCCTTAAAGGGCGATAGTTTAAGAGGGGGATCACGCATTCCCCGCCCCCTCCCGGAGAGGAGGTCCAGCTTGGGTGGCTGGGCCGGCCAGCGGGTGCCGTGGTTCACAATATGCTCCCATAGCACCCGCTGTCTGGCAGTCGAGGGAATACCAGAGGTTTTTTGGGTTACACCCTGACTGTTTATCAAAACGTCCCTAATTTGGTCACGGAATGTTCACTTAGCTTAGGCCTTCCTCCTTGTCTTCCCAATGCACCCACTCACAGCAGCCATATAAATCTGTTAGTTAATCTTCTTTCATCCATCCTCTCTACATGACCAAACCAACTAAGCAAACGACCATTCATTTAAGTGACAATACAAAGCCGCAAGCTACATTTTACTATACCCGTGCCTAATTAAAATAAGTAATGTATTAAGTGAGACGTCATTTATGCATGTATATATGCTTCTATGCTGGTCTGGGAGTAAAGAAAAACAGGATGTACCAGTTGCTTCTCTTCCCGCGCAGGTAAAAGCCCATCGAGGGAATGGGCAAAAACTTAGGAATCGTGTTAGAGGCGATGTGGCTAGCAACTCACTATTGTGATTTCCCTTTCCATCCTTACGCCCACAATCATGCTAAACGTGGTCTTCAGGTCTTGTTACCTCAGGCTCTGTCTCCCCGTAAGGGATAAAGACGTGATTTATGCATGTACTAACTCTGGGAGTTCTTAGTCTGATGCATCTCGTCATACTGCTTCCCGTGAGACAGCAGTAGTGTCAGCAGCACAGCGCCAACCAGCACTTGGCAGAAACCTATGAGCAGCACGCCAGGGAACAGGTTGCAGACGCCGCAGCAGCTCTCGAAGTGGCAGCCTGGCTTGTGCACCGCGAAGTGCAGTGGCACCTGGGGTAAATCAATCATCATCATCATCTCCAACCTACACATCTAAAGCCGGGAACTTATGTGGAAGCTGTAACCATAACTTTTGCACCATACAGTGGTAGGCTCATGAGCCACTGGGGTTTTTGGTTAGGTACTGCAACTGTTGCGGTTAAAGGTCATACACAAATCACGTCTTTATCTCTTACGGGGTACACAGAGCCTAAGGTAGCAGGTACCTATAGGCCACATTTAGCAAGATTGTGGGTGGGTGGAAAATGGAATTGAAATTGTGATGGGTTACTAGCCACATCGCCTAAGATTTTCACCCAATCCCTCGATGGGCTTATACCATCTGCGCGGGAAAAGAAGCAACTGGTACATTCTGTGCTTTTCTTTGCTCCCAGACCAGAATGGAAGAATAGGTATGCCTTTGTATCATCACTACATAGTATAAAATAAAGTCGCTTTTTCTGTCCCTGTGTCCCTATGTCGGTATGTATGCTTATATCTTCAAAACCACACAACGGATTTTGATGCGGTTTTTTTTAATAGATAGAGTGATTCAAGAGGAAGGTATATATGTATAATACATGCATAATATACCGTGCGAAGCTGGGGCGGGTCGCTAGTTTCTTATAAACGCGTCGCATTTCTAACTGTCACTTGTCACGGTCAATTTGTTGAGAGGTAGAAATAGGAGTGTGGCAGACACCCTCACCGGATTTGTACTCCGGCTGATGCTGCGAGGTCTCTTGTCTGTAGACTTTGTGAAGTCATCGGTGAGACTCGGCATGCCGGCTTCCTGACAGCTCCTCGCGACTCCAATGAAACACTTGGCCGTTTTGTAACGAATAATAAAGTTCCATATACAAAATGTTGTTGTTGTGAAGCGATTGGCGTAAAATTCCGTCAGTTTATTTTTCGTTTGTTTGAAGTGTGGCTTTGTTGGCTTTGCCTGCCAGTTTTGGCGTTTGTTGAAAAAGTTTTAAAGTAAATAGTTTTGTTAGAAAACTGGCTTTATGCCTTGAAATTCGAAGTTTGTAGAGCCGTTCTGCTTACAATTATAGCCATTACAAACGGAAGGTGATGGTGTGATACAAAGTTCGAATTTCAGAGCATCAGGCCAGTTATGGGTAACCCTTGGGTACAAAGATAAGATAGAGTGATTCAAGAGGAAGGTTTATATCCTATCCTACTAATATTATAAATGCGAAAGTTTGTGAGTATGGATGTTTGGATGTTTGTTACTCTTTCACGCCAGAACCGCTGGACAGATCTGGATGAAATTTGGAACGTAGATAGATTATAGTCGGGAATAACACATAGGCTACTTTTTATCCCGGAGATTTATTTTTGCAATTTAATTTAATTGCGTAATTCCCGCGGGATAGCGATAAACGAATTCTACGCAGATGAAGTTGCGGGCAACAGTTAGTGTATAATACATGCACAATAATAATATACCTTGCGAAGCCGGTGCGGGTCGCTAGTAAAAAATATTATGCAAAACGAAAAGATGCGGCTTTGAAGATATTATCGGTATCCTTCCCATTTCCCCGTAAGTATGGAAATTAAGTTCCGGGAATTTGCATCATTTTTTATTTCGTTGTGAAAATGGGAACGGACGGTCGATATGGGGTATTCATAACGGGAAAATGTACCAGTTGCTTCTCTTCTCGCGCAGATGGTAAAAGTCCATTGAGGGAAAATCGAGTGAGCGACAATCTTAGGAATCATGTTATAGGCCATGCGGCTGGCAACCCATCATTATTTTGATACACCTTTCGTATAGGTATACGCCCAGAATCATGCTAAACGTTGCCATTAGGTCTTGTTACTTTAACCTCTCTGACAAACGGCATTACTACACTGCTCAACTGGTAGAGCCGTTGGGAATTAAATTTCCCATGACACACCTAGTTATTCCGTGGGGAACCTCTCGGTACAGTTTTCCCCCAAGAAACTACTTTGTAGCTTGTCTTTGAACTTGTGAATTGGAGCTTGTTACTTCCATGTTGGTCTGAGAGTAAAGAAGCAAGTTTTTTCTTTACTCTCTTCCCGTGCAAATGGCAAAAGACCTTCGATATCCACATATACATTCGGTATCCATTTAAGCATTGCTCTGTGGCAATATCTACCTGAAATCAGAGTCTGGGTCAGACTCAGCAAACGCCGTCGGGCGAATCTTTATTATCCGATTAATAGAACCTTCCAGACTCTTAGTTACTGATATCCACCTTGTTAGCCTCTATTTTGCCACCATTTATACATACTTACATCATGTCTTTATCTTACGGGGTAGACATAAAGTAGCAAGACCTAAAGGCCATTTAGAAAAAAAACCATTTATTTCGTGTAACTAAGTGACACATATCGTCGGTGCGAATCCTAAAATCGCTATGTGTTTTTTTTATTTTTCTTTATTTATACACCGAACGTTTTGATTTTATCGAATCTATCTACCCTCAAAATCATTTTTTGATATCTTTGCTGGTTTAGAAAATTGACAATTCCGCTATGTATTAGTAATAAGAAATATGCTTTACTTAATTAGCTATGTGCAGTTTTTCACATAGCGGATTTTTCAGAAACACATTTTTAGTAGTAAGGCGGTAATTTTTTTCGCCATGTGCTACTTCTACCCACATATTCTATATTTTATAAAATCAATTTTGCTGTATTTTTGCACATAGTGACTTTGTATGGCGAGGCATTAAGGATTCTATTTACAGGTAAGAAGTTACATGTATTAATTAAATATTTTGGTACATAAGTGGAGTTGTAAGATCACACACCCAAGAACAATGAAAATGGGGATGTCTTCAAATAATTACATACATTTAGACTAGTTTTTATTGCTCATGACTTCTTTTTCTTCTTTGATTCTAATATTTCAATGCAATAGTAATACCTATTAGGATATTATTCATATCTACGGTATAGGTATATACATGGATAACGCCCGATTTAATGAAATAAATACTTAAACGTCTTTTTTTTTATTTGACAGATATGGCGACGTATAAATTTTCCAGAGGCAAAAAGTTAGTGGCATTATGTGCAGCTAGTAAATCAGATCATAACGAAAAAGACACAAAAAGATCTAATAATGCAGATAAGGAGTATGTTTGTGATCTACATATGCTATTGTCTGAAGGATATGATATGGATTTTTTATCAAGCCCTGTCAATCCCGTAAGAGTTAATACCAATGAGGAGGAGGGATTTGATAGTTCAATACATAGCAATAATTCTAAAGGCATCACTAGTAATATTGATTCTAGTGTATTAATTTTGACTGACATTTCGTTCAATAGATCAAAGAACTTGACGTATATGAGGGATTCGCCTAATTCAGTACCCAATTTGACAAATTCGGAAAAAGAAGACACTGTATCCTCGAAAGCACCTACCAATCATGGTTGTTTGGCAAATGACCATAATCTAACTGTACCCACTATATGGCTTGAAAATAACACGTTGAATACACCCCAAATAACTTCATTGTTGCTAGATGACGATCAACGAGATCTCCTTGCCATTGAAGCTGCAGAATGTTTAAATGCTGAAAGTGAACAGCCTGAGTCTAATAAAACTGAACAAAACAAGCATTCTGAAGAAACCTCAGGGATAGATGATCATGGAGCTTATCGATTAGTTTTAAACGATGAAACCGGCTTGTTTGAGAAGCAGTGTTTAGACAGAGATAAAAGAAATAACGAAATTGTTGATTTAAACTTACTGTCAAATAAAAAGAGCACCAACCAACAACTAAGATTGCTAGGGAAAACATACAAAGGTTTTAAGAGACAGCGAGATTCTTCTACAGGAAGAGTTCAAAGTTTCAACGTTGCAAAGAGAAGTCGCACTATGAATGAAAAACCTTGCCACCATGGAGCAAACCAAAAATCTGCTCGGAGTTTTCTTTGTTCAGCTGTAAATGAAGATTATCGGAATGACCTTTTTAAGTATTTTTGGCAGCTTTCGTCGTGGGAAGCAAAGAAAGCGTACATTAATGGCTTGGTACAACTTCGTACTATATTAAAAAGAAGACCAAAAACGTCAGAAGTTAATGCAACAAAATGTTACGGTTTTGATTGCTTTTTACCTGGTCAGAATGGGTCTAAAATACGTGTTTGCAAATCATTTTTTCTAGCCACGTTCGATTTGAAGAAAGACATATTTCAGGAATGGATAAGGACTGGTGAAACAATTGAAACTGGAACTCATAAGCTTCGAAAAATTGACAAGAAACAGTGTTCAGTTTCAAGTAAACCTTTGAAATCAAACTCTGTGTACCAATGGCTCGAAAAATTACCTCTGGTGCCAAGTCACTATTGTAGATCAGACAGTAATAGGACATACGTGGAAGATACTTTTATTTCAAAAAATCATATGCATAAAGTGTATTCTGATTGGTGTAATGAAAATCGCTTGCATGCTGTCACGAGAAAACTTTTTGTTAAAAAGTTAGAAGAGAAAAAGATCTCTATTTTTAAACCACGAAAAGACCAATGTGACACGTGTGTTGGTTATAGAGAAGGCAATATTTCTCAAGACAATTATAATCTGCACATCATTAAAAAGGATGAAGCTAGGGATGCCAAGAAAATGGCAATCAATGAGATATCATTGGGAGTATTAGTTATAACAATGGATATGCAAAGCGTTCTTCTCTGTCCTAAACTACTCGTATCTGAACAGTACTATAAAATGAAATTGGCCATTCATAATTTTACATTTTATATAAAAAATAATAAGGATGTGCATTTATACGTCTGGCATGAGGGAGAAGGCGGCGTGACAGCCAATAATATAACAAGCTGTATAATACATTTCTTACGGGAAAATTGTTCATCGTACCAAAAAGTTTATCTTGTATCAGACGGTTGTACATATCAAAATAGAAACAAGGTCCTTTGCAGTGCTTTATCAAATATTTCTTCATCTATGGGAATAGAAATTGAGCAATTAATATTAGAAAAGGGTCATACTATGATGGAAGTCGACAGTGTGCATTCAACCTTAGAAAAACAGTTTAAGCCACCCATTTACTCTCCTACGGATTATATAACACGTATGAGGCAAGCTAGGCCTAGTCAGCCTTATATCGTTAACTACTTAGATTACTCCTTTTTCAAAAATTATGAAGAAGTAGACGGCAATTTTTCGAGTATTAGGCCTGGTAAGCGAACTGGTGATCCAACGGTAAATGATATCAGAGGACTATGCTACAAAGAAGGCGTTGTAAAGTATAAATTACGGCATACTGATCCTTTTCAAGTATTGCAACAAAGAAGGTGCAGGTCCAATGGAATCGAACCGGATAATCCGAAACCTTTATACGATTGCCCTTTGAAGATTGACTCATCAAAATATGCTAGCTTACAGTCTTTAAAATTATATATGCACAAGGATTATCATTGTTTTTATGATAATCTTCATACCTAAATTATTTTCAGGAACTTATTTTTATTTCCTGTTATACGGGGTTTTAACGTAAACAGGCTAAAGTCTCGGTTTTACTTGACTTTACTGACTTTGTTGAAATAAACAACTTATTACTTATATGATACATGCAGCTTGTGTAATCTAAGTCCCGACGTTTATAGTTTATCTACTTATTGTACGGAAAACAATTTAATTAAAATAAACTTTAACTTCTAATGATTACAATGTTTCATTAAAATCCCGCTTTGTATCAATACGTAAACAAAAAATACTATAAAAAAAATAGTTAAGTGTTTGCTTGTTACATGGCGATATTAAATGCCCCAAAATTAACCCGCTATGTGTTCCAATTATCGTTTTTGCCTACTATTGGTAATAATTCAAAATAATACTTGATTTTATTAACCACGAATAATGTAAAACCAGATTAATAGTGCATAAAAAAATACTTCACGTATTAATTTAACTTACTTCAGGAGATAAACAGTTTTTATGTTCTGGTGAAAAGTTGGTACAAAACACATGGCGTTTTTTGGAATCGCACCGACGATATGTTGTTAGTACTACTTACAGTAAGGGCAATTTAGCGTGATTGTGGGGGCATGATCTATACAGATGGAAAGGGGAATCAAAATAGTGATGGGTTGCTAGCCGCATCGTCTATAATAATTACACCACCCATAGCAGGTGAGCAAGTGTTCCATTCGTAATTAGCTGTCATGTGATAGCGATACTGTCGCGCATTTGTTAAAACCGTAAAAATAAATACAAAAATCGCGAAGTAATTCTAGATTCTTTGATAGAATCTACAAAGTTTATCACAAAGTTGAGTTTGCTGCCAGTGGCGTAACTATAGGGTGGCAGGGGTGGCAAAATGCCAGGGGCCCCTAGCTCTACGGGGCCCCGAACTGGCTTGGTTTAGAGCACAGGAGGGACGCTGATGCATTTGTTTATATTGAGGAAGGAGGCATCTGACGAATTTGCCGCGGGCCCCAGACGTTATAGTTACGCCACTGTTTACTGCTCTTAAAAGTTCGATACAATGTAAATATTCAACGGACAAAAAATTACCTTGCTACTCCGCTACTCACGTGCAAGATAACCAAGCCTGTGTGAAATATATACCCCTTAAAAAGGGTTATGTGTAAGGGTTTTGTTTTTACTGTAGTCGGATTTTTTTTTGAAGGTAGTTATTTGTGTACAATAAAAATCATAAATAATAGGGTAGTTTGGGAAAATATTTGAATGTAGGTACATTATGCTTATTTATACGGTTTCGAATCAGTACGACGTTGGTTTGCATGTGTAACAGTTGTGTTCATTAAACTTTGATAATGATCCCGTAGAGGGATTGAAACGCGTCAGTTTTTGTGTGGTGTAAGGGATAATTAAGTTTGTGGGATTTATATGTGTTTTATTGGCAGCAGTGGAGGGAGAGATTGCATGGAAAACATATATATTTCACACAGGCTTGGTTATCTTGCACGTGAGTAGCGGAGTAGCAAGGTAAATTTTTTGTTCGTTGAAATGGACCTCCGCAAAGTAACGCCTGATTCAATAGAATAGAAATGTAAATATTTAAAACTGTAATGCTACTATTAAACATTAAAATAAATTACACTAAGTTTTCACGAGTTTCACCGCACTTACTTCATCTATTTCAATGAAGGTCCGCGTCCGGGCAGCTGAATTTTAATCTACAGGATGTAGAATTAGAATTTACAATTACTTTGGCCTAATTTCCGGGGTTTGCCTGTAGCACCTGTAATCGTGTTGCTCTCAATTCGTATACAAATGGGGCTCAATGATGCGCTTGAATTTCTATTAACGAGTTGTGCTAGCCTTATTTCGTTGTTTAACATAACGTACTATAGATGCTGGCGTATATAAGGTGTCTTAGTTATCATCATCATCATCTCAGCCATTACAAGTCCACTGCTGGACATAGGCCTCTCCTTTAGATCTCCAATACGACCGGTTGCAAGCGGTTTGCATCCAGCGCGATCCTCCGATCTTAATGAGGTCATCGGTCCACCTTGTGGGTGGACGTCCCACGCTGCGCTTGCCGGTGCGCGGTCTCCACTCGAGGACCTTTCGACCCCATCGGTCATCCGTCCTCCGTGCTATGTGCCCTGCCCACTGCCATTTCAACTTGCTAATCCGCTGGGCTATGTCGGGAACCTTGGTTCTTCTACGGATCTCCTCATTTCTGATTCGATCTCGCAGAGAGTCTCCCAGCATAGCCCTCTACATAGCTCGTTGGGCTACTACAGGTGTCTTAGTATAATTCTGTAACTAGCTTCTGCCCGCAATTTGGCGTAGAATTAGACTAAGAACTGATGTTGATAATTATTTAAGTTGCGACTCTAGGCAGCTGCGACCCTTGACATGTTTATCGTTATCCCGCGGGAGCTATGCCATTTTCTGGGAAAAAAGTAGCTGTTTTCATCTAGAGGACCAGCTGTCTTTGTTCCAAATTGTAGACCAATCCGTCCAGTCGTTTCAGCGTTAAGAAGGAATAAACATACACACTCACATAGTCACTAACTTTCGCATTTATAATATTAGTAGGATTAGGAATAGGATATTTCAGTACAACACAATACAAATATTCTTTATCGAACACCAGAAATCAGTACAATAACATTATATAAATGAAGAACAACACACACACACAAATCACGTCTATATCCCTTACGGGGTAGACAGAGTCTGAGGTAACAAAACCTAAAAGCCACGTCTAGCATGATTGTAGGCGTATAGTTGGAAAAGGAATCATAATAGCGATCGGTTGTTAGCCGCATCGCCTATAACATGACTCCTAAGAATTTCGCCCATTCTATCGATGGGCTTTTACCATCTGCGCGGGACGAGAAGCAACTGGTACATTCTGTTTTTTCTTTACTCCCAGACCAGCATGGAAGTGCAAGGTAGACAAATAGGCGGTCTTATCGCTCAACAGCGATCTCAGACAAACAATTGCAATCGTTCGTCTTTATCTGTGAAATTCATAGATAAGTACAAACGATTGCTAAGTTAGCAGAAGCCTATAGAGCGTTTGTGAATATAATGTTTGTGTAGAATGTTTTATACATAAAAACCTTCCTCTTGAATCACTCTATCTATTAAAAAAACCGCATCAAAATCCGTTGTGTAGTTTTGAAGATATAAGCATACAAAGGGACATAGGGACAAAGCGACAGAGAAAGCGACTTTATTTTATAATATGTAGTGATAGTGATGATAGTGATGATAAACGGATCATTCTACACTAAGGAAGATAAACCAGCGAGAAATTAGTGAAATTCGTAACAGCCTACTGTGGTGACCGTCTCTGACAGGCATCGTACTGTAACTTAAGTTGGTTATCTGCCGCCGGCAGCTGTGGGCATAGAGCAAACAACTTAATAGAGCGGAAATGTTATCTATATTAATATTACAAAGGAGAAAGATTTTATCGTTTGATTGTACTGAGTAAGCTCCGAAACTACTGGACCGATTAGAAAAATTCTTTCACTATCAGAATCCTACATTCTCCTTGTTTTTTTTTATTCTGCGCTGACAAAGTATAAAATAAAATTATACCAGGCCAGAATTGACGATTATCAATTACTGCACTCTTATTTATGGTAGAAATGACAGGTTACTATTATGATCGATACGGATAGTTTATGTTTAGTAGTGTGGCATAGTGATTGAAACTCGATATTTTTTTATAAAAACCAAAATTCTAATTATATAAATGAGCATGTAGGAGATAAAGGAGAAACTACCCCGACAAAAGAAATGAAATGTTTTTTATCGCCAGACTTAGATCCATATTAGAACTATCAAAAATCAAAAAATCGAGATAAAATTAATTTTTTAAAAAGAAGAAAAAGTATACAATGAAATTAAATCAAACTGAATCCTTTTGAATCAAATTAAATGAAATCACAATAATAACAACAAAAATAAAATTAATTAAGTTACAGAATAAATTAAAATAAATAAATTAGCTTGAATTAAATTAAATTACATACATACACAAATCACGTCTCCCTTACCGGGTAAACAGAGCCTAAGGTAAGAGGTACCTGCAGGCCACAATTAGCAAGATTGTGTACCATTGTGGAAAATGGAGTCAAAATAGTGATAGGTTGCTAGCCTCATCGCTTATAACATGATTCCTATAACTTTCGCCCATTCCCTCGATGGGCTTTTACCATCTACGCGGGTAGAGAAGCAACTGGTACAAACACACTTACACTTTTACACAAATTAAATTAAATTAATAAACTTCGTTACACTGTCCAACAAATTAGGGTGAGTGTGGTTTTAGTGGATAGCCTAGTGGTTAGTGACCCTGACTATGAAGCTAGAGGTCCTGCGTTCGAATCCCGGTAGGGCCAGACAGTTGTATGTTGAATACGAATGTTTGTGCCCGAGTCATGGATGTTGTATGTATTTAAGTATGTATTTATTTATTTAGTTAGTATGTTATTTAGTTTGGGGCTGGGTTAATTGGTGTAATTTGTCCCAAGATATTTATTTATTTAGTGGAAACAAACTGACGTGTTGCCATAATTGGATAGCCTTGCCAGTCTTTTTAGGTATTTCCTCACTGGCTGAGTTCCATTCGTGCTGCGCATTAATCCTGCTTCAGCGTTGATCCGGATTCGACTGTTTCATTATCGGATGCAGCGGTTCGGGATCTTGTTTAATGGAATGAGATCAAAAGATCGACATCGCTTTATCTTTATACGTTTCGTTCGTTATCATTTAAGCTGACGCATCGTTAAACAATCAATCGAAAACAGTATGGTTGTAGGTTGTTGCAATCTACAAATTATATCATGGTAGCAACGTTAGATTTTATGTTATTTTTGCCTATGGAAAGAAAGAAGTTGTGCTGATTCCGGTCCAACGCGTTTGATGCAAAGATGTGAAGGGTTTGGCTGAAAATCAGCGCTGTAGTAGGCACCTACTGCAGCATAATGCTGAGTCTAATACCTTTTCGGCATCATCAACTCAGTATGTTTTTGTATTAGTTTAAGAGTCTGTGTATTTTTTGATGTCGAATAAAGTTATGTCTATGTTTATGTGACATGTCTATGTCTATATTTATTCCTTTTTGCAAGACACACAAATATAAGAGAATATACACAATAGCAAAAAAAACAAGAAAAAAAACACAGACATTAAAAATAGATGCTCAGCGTTGTGTGTGTCTTCGCAAAAGTGAAACGGTCGCTGGCTCAGCATTACGCTGAGGTGTTAGACACCTGCAAGCAACTCTCGGCCCTTGTCTGCTGTCAATATATGAAGAAACGCACCATCCAGTTTTTTAACTGTTATAAATAAAGAAGCACGCAGGATCACACTCCCAAACCAGTCATTTTGTTCATAGGTTTTCGGTCACAAAATACGTCTCGAACGCGTTTGCGTTATAATGACAAATACCATGGGAACAGTTTGTTGCCGTTTCGATCCGCAAGTGGCGCTGCCAATTTTTCCATAATAATTGAGACGAAAAAGCTTGTAAGAATTAAACAAACCTGTAAAATAACTCCTCCGCGGAAATAAAGGTTTATTTTAAACTAGCGACCCGCCCCGGCTTCGCACGGTGTATTATGCATGTATTATACATAATGAACCTTCCTCTTGAATCACTCTATCTATTAAAAAAACCGCATCAAAACCCGTTGTGTAGTTTTGAAGATACACAGGGACATAGGGACAGAAAAAGCGACTTTATTTTATACTATGCAGTGATGATGATAGTCCGTTACGAGCTCTTGATAATTTAATGGCGACCTCCAGAGCTTAGAGAGTGCGCAAGTTTCAAATTCAAGGAATTTCCATCTACACGTACGCTGCTTTTGAATTTTCTTCAAATTTGAACTTAATGCTATATGGTTCTAGTTTTCTTTTAGTTTATTAGAAGTGATTGAGATAAGATTTCGAGAAAGTAACCTTGGCGCAGACAATGTAGAATGCTATTAAATTGCTTTGTTGCTATAATCTTCTCATATTATAAAAACGCTGGACCGATTTAAATAATTTTGGTTCCGAAATATTTGTGGAAGTACATACAGTCAATGTTTAAACGGTGAGGACAAATTAAAAAAAAAACTGGAACAAGGACGAAGCCGCTGGCAACAGTAGTTATATACAACGCTGATGATCTATTTTTAATGCATGTTTTTTTTCTTGCTTCTTCTTGAAAGAAAGAAAACATTTTATTCGTGACATATAATATCAAATTACAAAAACAAAAAAAGAAGTAAAAAACATAAGGACATACATCACGAAATGGTCCCGTCTCAGCATAATGCTGGCCTTGCAGCCAGCGCTGGTCTTCTTCTATTTGATGGCAAACAGTTTGCCCATCATGGCGACGGGCTGCGATCGGCAGCTGTTCTTGACCCCAAAGATCAGCTGCCTCTTGCCGTCCACTAAGAAGTAATCTTGTATGTGTGTATGTATGTATGTATAATAGTATTTTAAGGTACAAAACTCTAGAAGTAATGTACCCGCGTTTCAGACTAATGATGAGATTTAAATTTCATTTGTCATGCTTGGACACGTAAGGACATTGACCGTTCGATGTATAGCGTTTTTTGACGCCTATACCCATAGAGCAAACAAGATAATAGAGAGGAAACGTCATACAATTTATAGAAGCTAAAGGTTGTAATATTCTGTATACCTTTTTTTGTTTTGTTTGTTATATGTGGTGTTCAATAAAGAGTATTGTATTGAGAAAGAGAGAGAGACAAAGAGAAACATTTATTGTATTGTATTGTTGCGAAAAAATTGCGTTAGTACGGTGTAAGTTGAAAAAGACTGATGGCTGCCACAATTGGATAGCCCTTATTACCACTCTAACTAGTTATTACCTCTATGCGTATACCTAATGAGTTTTCCTACTGATGATGATGGTAAGTAAATAGACAGACAGATTTGATGTTAAAATCTGACTATCCTTAATTCTAGTGTGAATGAGTAAGTTTTAACAGGACAAACGTGACATATTAGACCGCTGCTTTACTATTCCACCAAACTGACAATTGTTGGCGACATGTGACAATTCGACATGCAAGGCATAGTCAATATGAAGCCAACCGGCGTAAATTATGGTCGAGTTTGTAATTTAAACAGAATTGTAACTTGTCAATGACAATTGTCGTGTTGGTAAAATAGTGCCAGGCGTCATTGTGGTCAAGCGGAGTTCAATTAAAAGCTAGTCTATTAAGATAAGATAAGATTAAAGATTCTGTGAAAAATGTCACTTTTATACCAACAAGTTTTTTGCTGACTGTACCTACTTTTTGTTTTTAACTGTACTTGCGTGGTAATCCATTTTAAATTATGTGTACCAAAATTCAAGTCAATCGGACCAATAGTTGAAGAGTTCCCTCCTGCGGAGACGGTCCTTTGGCCACCAGAATTACACTACCAGATTGTTGTATTTTAATCCGACTTACACAAGTATGCAAAGTTTGCTTCATAACTGACTTCTAAGATTCCACCCGGAGGTATATACATTGGAAGTTAAATAAAGGCTAGTAAAAAGGAAAAATCATCATTTATTCAACTTTTGGCGTTACAACAGACTCAAATTCCAGGCACACCACGGTCCCCTTCTGGCTGGAGGCTTCCACGATCCTCAGAACCCTGCCGTACTCCCTCGTCAGCATATACACGTGGTCCACCAAGTCGTAGTCCACGTTAGAAAAGGTGTATGAACCCTGGAAAAAATCCATTAGCGAGTAAACTCTTCTTCTTTTGTTCAACTTAAACCACTATAGCCGGCGGTGGTGTGACGTCCATAGAACTCGATTCCCACCGGCTTGCCTATTTTAAGGTAGTTGGACACTTTATTGTGCAGAATTAGAGGAAAAGGCTAGTTAAATTCCCTTCAGCTTGCCTTCTCATATACTAGACGCCACGCCACTGATAACCGGGTACTCATCTCCAACCGTAACAGTAACCAAAATCTGATCTAGATCTCCCAGGGCTCCAAGTCCCCGCAAGTTTATATAAAATTCATGCCAATGTTGTAAATGCAAAAGCAGTGGCGTAGCTAACTAGGGACTAGGCGGGGCAGTGCCCCGGGGCCCTCAAGCTCAGAGGGCCCTGGAATCCTTGCCAGAAAATCTCGATCGAACGATTATTATTAAAAAGTAACCAGTTTAGATAGTAGTGGGGACCCGTTTTTTTATTTGCATCAGGGCCCTTGGTTACCTAGCTTCGCCACTGTGCAAAAGTTTGTGACGATGTGAGTGAACATGTATGCTTGTTCCTTCATCACGTCGAAACGACTAGACGTATTTGCTTAAAAGTTGGAACGGAGATAGCTCTACATTAAAACTTAGGCTACTTTTTATGCCGGAAAATTGCATAGTTCCCGCGGGATAGGGAAAAACATGTCAAAGGTGGTAGCTGTCCAGAGTCGCAACGTAAATAATAATTGCAGGACCACGATAAAACGGGGATGAGATCATCCATGTAAACAAATCGAACATTTAAGAACGTACTCCTAAAGGCATCATCTATCATGCTCACGTGACCTTTAGATCTTGTTACATTAAGCTTTGTCTACCCTACTATTCTATCTAATCAGTGGCGTAACTATAGGTTGGCAGAAGTGGCAAAATGCCACAGGAATGCCAGAATGAAATGACCAAATTTACCCAGGAAATTGTCAGAAAATCAATAAAAAAAAATTACCGACCTTGTGGCGCACCATTTGTACGCCATCAGTTTCATACTGTTTCAATACAGCTTCTAATCCATTATTCCGCAACGCCGTACAAAAATCATGCGACAAGGGGAAAAAATCGAAGGTTGCGCTTTTGAATTCTCACCAGCACTCAGTTGGACAGCTTACAAGTGACGGCATAGTGCTGAATCTTATTATTTTATGCTCTTATATCGTCCTATATACTTCACCTGGTGGTTCATATGACCCACATTTTTTGGACATGGGCCTGTAGTCTACCAGACGTTACAGTTACGCCACTGTATCTAATCCTAAAACAGTTTACCTTGGGAACTGAACATGTTTTCCTGTTGAATTTGATGCCAAACAGTTTGCCCATCATCGCGACGAGCTGCGATCGGCAGCTGAGGTTCTTCACCCCAAAGGTCAGCTGCCTCTTGCCGCCCACCAAGAAGTAATCTTGGACTGACAGCTACAAACAAACGTTTTCGTTCACTACAGTTAGACAGTGGGATACAGGGAAAGAGTCCCAAATAAATGCCCTGGGAGCAAAGCAAAAACATAGAATGTACCAGTAGCTTCCCTTTGTGCTTATATCTGTGTTGTGATTTTCATAAATAACTCTTTCTTTCCAACCATAGGATGGGAATGGGCGAAAATCTTAGGAATCATGTTATAGGCGGTCCGGCTAGCAACATTACTATTTTGATTCCCCTTTCCAACTACACGCCCACAATCATGCTAAGCGTGGCCTTAAGGTCTTGTTAACTTAGCTTCAGTTCAACTGAACACCCCTACAAAGATATTTCAATTACTATTTGAACGCTTTTAAACGTCGATCATGTGTGGAAACGTTTTGTCAACTATGAATTAAATATCCTGAAAAACATAGAAAAGTACTTGCTATATTATAACATTAACACTTTAAGACTAAGTTGTGACAGTACGCTCAACTGGTTCCTTTCGCTATGGCTGTGGAATTTCCTGGTGCGCATCTCCTACGGAATCTTTCTTTTTCACATGACTATTCTTACGATCGCCATTAAAGCTACCCGTTTGTCACATTTCCTGAAAAACATTTACAGAGCTACCTAATCACCAGCTCACACCATCATCATGTCCTCCTTGACGTATCCGTCAACGGCGACTCTGGTAGCTCCGGAGGTGGGAGCAAGAATGGCTGGTGAAACCAAATTTGGTTTTAAAGGTGCGCTGTTGAAGACCTCGAAGACAAATGCTTTCACATAAAGATCTGCCCTAAGCCTCTACAACAACTCCGTGGGTCAATGGCGCCTGCTGAAATAATAGGCGCAGAATACAAAAGACCTTGCGTAACAATTTATCACCTTAACAGTGGCATCAGGCCGAAGAGACGTGTAGGTTCCTCGTAGCAAGTTCTTCTTCGAGCTGGTGTTGAACAGCTCCGCAGTCACCTCTCCAGAAGGATTGGGGTCGTACGGATGCTGGGGGTTCTCGCATTTCTCTACTCGCACTAAAGTCGATACGAAAGGGCCCTGCCGTATAGAACGTTAAAGGAATTGGCACACTTTAACCTTTTTGGTGTAAGGAAGGCCAACGAGCAAATTCGAACCTGATGGGAAACGAATACCACCCATGCTTACCTGACTAATGTGTCATGTGCCAGTAATTTCACCTGCTGACTTATTCTTCACGTCGGAACAGAACCAAGCATTACAGGGGCCTTACCATGACGTCGCATTAAGACGTCATGGTAAGGCCCCAGGACAGACGTTGAAGTTACTGAAACATGAGGCATTGCCACTCTAGAACTTCACGGCTCCAACGGTCGGTTCTATGAAGAATACAAGTATATGTGCCCCGTCCACTGCTATTTAAATGAGGGTGGCAGGACCAAGTATAGGGTCCGTCTGGATTGCTACCACACTAATCCTGCCGCCAAGCAGCAGTGCTCAGCAGAGCGTTTTCCAAAAAATGACCACATGGACATTTTTTCCAGAATATAATATTTTGGGTTTTTCCTACTTAGAATCGTTTACCCTATCAATTCTCATACAAGAAAATATGTGTCCCAGATTTTACTGTGGATTTTTTCCTGTTCGTCACGTTCCATGCCCAACTACATTAAAAAAGTGACGAACTGGCATGGGAATTTTGGGACACATTTTTTTGTACTTATAAGGATCGATTGTAAACAATTCTGTGTAAGAAAAATCCAAAATAGTAAAATTCTGGAAAAAAATTTCACGTGTACTTTTTTTGGAAAACGCACTGCTATTTTCCGGAGAGGAGAGTAAGACAGTCGATAGAATTACTGGTACATCTTTGCCGTCTAGGCTGGCAAGGCATCTGCAATCCTTTGTCACGGGTGGCTGGGTGGTAGTCACTTACCATTGGGTGGCCCTCTTGCTCGTTAGCCATCCTATTTTATAAAAGGTCAATGTTTACGTTTAATCAACTCACAGATTTCGGTTTTGAAATGCATTTTTCTATTGTAAAAATAACTTTACAGAGCAATAATAATAACAAAATGTTCCGTCTCATCTCGCTTGAAAGACCGGCAACGTATGCCATCACGATTATTAAATGTACATTAATGTCTGTCCATTCGTTGTTTAACAAGATTGACCCTTATGATAGTGGACTAGGATGTCATTTCGTGTGATCGGATGTTTACGTTACGCTTATTATGACTTGGAACATTTGTTCCTATATTTCCTACGATAATTTAATTATTTGGGTACAATGAAAGTTTCTAGAATATTCTGGCATCGTTTATTATTGCAACAAAATAGATTTCAAGGCTTTAAATAATTACCGTTATGAGCTACACATAATATGAATGTCGTAAGCGTAAGCGAATATATGGAACGTGACTTACAGGAAAAAAAGCCATAGTAAAATCAGGGACTCATTTTTTCTTGTATGAGTACCTATCTGAGTATGAAAAATCCAAAAATGGTAAAAAAAAATTTTGATGAACATTATTTACCTTGCTACTCCGTTACTCTTACTCCGCGTAGTGTACTCTGCTACTCTGAGCGGAGTAGCATGGTAAATATTTCTTGTTCATTGAAATGGACCTCCGCAAAGTAACGCCTGATTGAATAAAATAATTACACTGTGGTTTTTTTTTTTTGGAAAACGCTCATGTCAGCATAGGATCCTATTACAAAACAACCGGATTCGCTGCGAAATGCATCAATATTTCGTGATATGGATCGCCATATGCGTGTATCACACGATAATATAACATTCATCTATCTAATCCATGCCTTCTGTTAATTAAACCCAAAGCACCCACATTTAAACTAGCTGACAATCTTACACCGTCCGTCCAATTCGGTCCCAACGGCCGTGCAATTTAGTCCCAATATCGCCAGCGCCGGTCCAAACTTAGCTTGAAGTAATTATCGCGATGAAGGTGCAGCGACAATAATCAAAACAATTAATGTGGGCCCGGAGCGACAGATGGCGCTGGCTAATTAGATCTCAGACTTGAGTAATTACCTCCCTGCCTGTACATATACTTGTTCTAGGAAAATGTTTTTTCATCACTTAAGCTCTGAAAGTAGGTTGCATTTCACTTGAAATCAGAGTTGTAAATTCGATTTACATCCTTAGGGATGTAAGTAAATTTAAAAATCGAATTGTGCTCCTTTCTATTCACGAACTGGTAAACAAGGAGATTGTAATACTTACCTCCAAACCTCCATGCTGGCATAATGCTACTGCCCAGTGCTGGCTGAATGTGCCAAAGCCAAATAGCGCGAGGCCATTAAAAAAAAAAAAAAGCGGGTTTGGCGCGATAAATTTTCTTCCGCTCTATTACAAATTGCGTATTTTTTTTAACAATAATGACGAGTTCAAGTGACGATTTGGATTTTCCTCGCATTTGTGATGAAAAGTAGAGTGTTCAACTCGAGTGTAAATGATCAATTACACCCGCGAACTATAAGCACCCTCGCTCGCTTTGCTCGCTCGTGCGCCTAAATATCTTGGGTGTAATTGATCACTTACAACCCTTGTTTATCAATCTACTATTACATCTCCATAGCCTTTGCTTTATCAGACACATTATGCGGTGTTACAATCACTGTCTGAAAAAGCAGATTTTGGGCAAAATATATGGCAGACTTGCTTAAGCCAGGACACCTACAAGGTGATCTGACATAATAAAGAAAGAGTGGAAGCTAATTGCACGTGCTCACGATCCTCAGCAGTGAGGAAACGAGGAAGAAAATAGCTTTTGCAGTTCACGATGGTGACTGGTCTTTATTTGTTGTTGAACGTGTAGCAGAGTTGGGAGTTGTGTTTATGCACCCGCGTTGAGAAACTTTGATGGCGGTTTTTTTTTATAAGAGGGGACAAATGAGCAGACGGGGGGAGGGGGGGGGGGGGGTATGTAAGCGTTTTCCAAAAAAAGTCTAAACGTACATTTTTTCCAGAATTTAATAATTTTGGGTTTTTCTTACTCAGAATCGTTCATCCTATCGATTCTCATACAAGAAAAAATGTATCCCAGATTTTACTATAGATTTTTTTCCTGTTCATCACGTTCCATACCTACCCATACCTATTAAAAAAGTAAAAAAATTAGGACACATTTATTCTTGTATAAAGATCGATAGGGTGTTGTAATGACGTCTTAACCTTTGCGACGCCAACGACACATATATCAGCACCGCAGGATCAATGCCAACGACCTATATATATTTGCCATTACTTCAATGCAAAAGCAACCTGCGTTCAATTGGGTTTAGGTTCAGTTTAAGGCATTGCAATAAATAAATCTGGCGTATGGGTGACGTCTCATATATTTGACGTGGCGGCGAAAAGTCTAATGAAGTTGTCTCGTCGCATACACAATTACACATAGACATAGGATCTACAGAACCTTTTGTAATTAACTTAAAAAAATATAAAGGGAATATGGCGCACAGCAATATAACTCGTGATCAAGCTACCAATGCACGTGCATAATGTTTTTTTAATCACCACTGATGGTGACCGTTTAGAGTCGACAACAGTTAGTCATTGCGAGATGAAGGTAAAACAGGTGGTGTTATTTTTTAAATTCTGCGGATTGTTGCTGATTTGCCAGAGCTACACTACTGAGAAACCTAAAGCTGTAAATATCTCACTGAAGCTCAGAGTAGGACGCTGTCTTCAGCCTTACAGAGTCCTTAAAAGCGATGTAATAGTGCGAAGGAGGGGTAATTACAATTGCACAAAAGATCCACGAATGGGTCGAGGTGTATTCATAGGGACCCATAGACGAAGATAAAATAAGATATAAAACCCCTTACTTACTTCCATGCTGGTCTGAGATCAAAGACAGAACATAGAATGTACCAGTTGCTTCTCTTCCTGCGAAGATGGTATTAGCCCATCGAGGGAAAAGGCGAAAAACTTAGGAATCATGTTATAGGCGATGCGGCTATCCCATCACTATTTTGGTTCCATATTTTGCCATCTATACGCCCACAATCTTGCTAATCGTGGCCTAGGTCTTGCCACCTTGCGCTCTGTTGACCCCGTAAGGAGTAAAGACGTGATTTGTGTATGTATGTATGTACAAAATCCATGTGCACAATGTGTTAATAAACTGTTAACAAAAGAATCCAAACTTTATTGGTAAATACAACATAATTAAAATATAAACTTAGGCTACCTTAAAATAACTTAGAAAAATGAAACTTATGTTAAAAATTAAAATAAATTTGGACCCTTAGGTAGGGTTAGGGTCCCCATCACGCAGGCAGCATTCCCGCGTTGTATCGCAATTGCGAGTCTTTGTGCGAGAAAGCTGCCCGCGCGAGGGTCGTCTGTTGCCTCCCTCAGGCGTTTGCTGAGGTCTTTGTTGGTTTCAGGGTCCGTATGTCTCCACTGCTATTCAGCTCAAGAGATGTGCCAAGCCGACGCTGCCCTATGTGAAGAGCCCTGCGATAGAATTCACGTGGGAACCGATCAAACCCAAAAAGAGCGTATTGAAAGGAAATATTACAATTATTAAGCCTACTAAGGACATCAAGGTTAGTGTAAAGGAACATTGTTGTAGAGACCGTGAAGTAAAGGATTGTTGGACGTGTATTTTATTGAATCAGGCGTTACTTTGCGGAGGTCCATTTCAATGAACAAAAATTTATCTAATCAAGAAAGAAAGAAAGAAATAAGACATTTATTCCTTTTTGCAAGACACACAAATAAAAGAGAATATACACAATTTTATAGAAAATAATCAAGACAAGAAAAAATAGATCATGAGCGTTGTGTGTGTTCGCAAAAGTGAAACGGTCGCTGGCTCAGCATTACGCTGAGGTGTTAGGCACCTGCAGCACTGATTTTCAGCCAGAACCATCAAATATCCTAAGTACGAAATTCCTAAAGACAGAACATCGAAAATCAAAATTGCTAATGTACGAAATTCCTAAAGATACTGGTAATGCACGAAAATACTAACTACATTTTTTCCAACGTCCAGTTGACCTAAGTTTAAAATGTATAAATTGCGAAATTTCGAACGATATAAATTTATGTTGCTACCTACGTTGCTACTCTACATTCTTTTGTTTCGTGTAGACAAGCATCAAGGAGTCTTATCTTGAAGATGGCAAATGGCACTTGACGTTCAAATTCGACAATTTAAGTTGTCGCTCACGGCTGATAGCTGTTATAATGGAGGCCTTCAAAATTGCATATGACAAGAAGACTTGCACTGTTCCTAAGGTCAGTATACAAACACGTAGAAGAAAGTAATCTACAAATAAATAAAATATTAGAAAACAATGCACACAAATTGACCTAGTCCCAAAGTAAGCGCCAGTAAGGCTTGTGTTACGGGTACTAGACAACGATATACTTACTAGTATGGGGAAATACATAATATATAGAAACGTCCATGACTCAGGAACAAATATTCGTGCTCTTTACATAAACATATGAGTTTTTCCAAAAAAAAGTCCACATGTGCATTTTTTCCAGAATTCAACTATTTTGGATTTTTCTTACTCAGAATCGTTACTCCAATCGACTCTCATACAAGAAAAAATGTGTCCAAGATTTTACTATAGATTTTTTTCCTGTTCGTCACGTTCCATACTTACCTATATGAAAAAAGTGACGAACTGGAATGGAAATTTTGGGAGTTGTTTTCTTTTTCGATTTTTGAGAAAAGCACTATACTTGCCTCGGCCAGAATAGCACTGCTGGCTTCGTATTATTAAACGGACTCGCAAGCTCGTCCGTTCAAACCAATACTCAGCCAGCAATTGCACTTCCTGGCCTAGACAGTAACACACAGCAAAGCTATTCAGTAAGCAGGATAGATACGGCGCGAGCGTGCGTAGGTGCTTACCTGATTATATTGCCGTGTGTACTATTAACATGTTTATAATCAGGTTTTATTTCACAGGGCATTTATAGATTCGAGGTGAACTATAATACGCTGGATCATATGTGGATGGCGAATAGGGAGTACGGACGGTTGCTTCGTAGAGTTGAGGTCTCCACCAAAGCCGGGACGAACTTGTGTCTGGAGTTCGAAGAATTTGTGAGGCCGGAGACGCATTAAAACTAAAATTAACAAAACAGCATTTATTATAGAAAGAAGAAATTTATTCCTTTTTGCAAGACACACAAAATATAACAACACAATTTATAGAAAATAAACAAGGTAAAACAAAAAAAAACATAGACATAAAAAATAGATCATCAGCATTGTGTGTCTTCGCAAAAGTGAAACGGTCGCTGGCTCAGCATTACGCTGAGGTGTTAGACACCTGCAGCACTGATTTTCAGCCAGAACCGTCTATGACTCACGAAACGATACACAGATAAAATATACTACATAATCTATAAACTTTCACGTAAACAATGCAATACATAGATAGAGCCCGACTTACGTGTAACTAAAGAAATACATAAATAAATTAAATAGTTTACAATGAACAAAAATTAAAAAAGGAGGGAAAACTAAATTGTTCAATAACAACAGGTTGGCATATCAAAATACAAAGTGCTGGAGGACCATTGTAAGGATTTTTGGAGCGTCAATAAGTGATCCTTCAGCTTGCGCTTGAAGGTGTAACTACTTGATGGCTCTTTACTGGATGGCTCTACCATTTCGTGGTAACCGGCAGAATTTGCCGGTTACCAGTTTGCCGGTTGGCGGTGCTGGTTGCCGGTTTTTAATCATGTCATAAGGCAACCTCCTTGCTTATGGCCTACTCTCTCTTAACCTTTTTAAATGGCCTGGTGAAATAGTTATTGCGTAAGTTACTGTTGGGCGCAGGAAGAAATCTTGGCTGCGAAATATCCGGGAATGGACTGGAATCACAAGTGCAGCGGAGCTTTTCAACCTGGCCAGGGGCCGTGTAAAGTATGCGGAGCTGACTGCCAACTTTCACTAGTTGGAGAGGCACCATAAGAAGAAGATAAGTTACTCTTGTGTTGGTGTTAAAAAGGTTAAAAAGCTTCACACATAACATTTAAAAAAATTTAACCCCTCATCGAGTAATCAAACCGTAAACATAAAATTAAAACTGCCAAGTGCAAGTCAGACTCGCGCACGAAGGGTTCTGTACCATTATCTATAAAATGGCAAAAGTCATAATATCTGTTGTTTGGGAGCCCCCCTTAAATATTTATTTTATTTTGTTTTTAGTATTTGTTGCTATAACGGCAACAGAAATACATAATTTGTACAAATTTTAACTGTCTAAGTGTCACGGTTCATGAGATACAGCTTAGTGACAGACGGACGGACAGCGAAGTCTTAGTATTAGGGTTCCGTTTTCACCCTTTGGAAAAATAATTCAATTTTGCCAAAAATTTTTGGAATAAATATACTGTTCTAACTGCTGGACCGATTTTTACCAAACCTGGCTTTCGAATGAAAAAACTGCATCAATATTGGTCCATCGGTTTGAGAGCTATCATGCCACAGACAGAGACATTGACGTCTGACTTATAACGCCCCTCTTTTTGAGTCGGAGGTTGGGGTGCGAGTCGGGTTACCTCCACGTGTGGTCAAGAGCTGCGGTTCGTTTTTGGATCCGTCCAGGAAGAGCAGTGCTTGATCCGGTGCACCCTGGGCATCGGCTAATGATTTCCTGGCAGTTTCTGAGGGATATCATTGACCGTTGGCTAAGAGCCCGATAGGGGGGAGGGGGGTCTTTGACCATTACCGTACAACGTTGCCGACATTTTGTCACAAGATTTTTTAATCATATTTTTGTTACTTTGACATTGGCGAAGTTGTCGTCGCTATAACGACTTGAAACGCCACAAATAAGAAGAAGAAGAAGAAGAAGAAGAAGAGTCGTAGGTTAAAACACTCAATTTAACAAGCAACTTTAACTACTAGCCCAAGTAACAGCGAGTGCTAACTTTAATCTTTATTTGCAACTGGAACTACGAGTAATGTAGTCCCATTTATTAATCAGAGTTCTGCAACTTGTGCTATTGGAAACGGGGGTGGCTTTCGGGCGATACACACGACGTAATAAACCACCGAGCAATGTTTTATTCTATATTTTTTCTTCACTATACGATGATTACGAATCGCAGTCCTCGCGAGACGTACGCCCGAACCTCTGTTAAAAACCCACCTCTTGTATATTGTTCACGATGGGTCTTTAACTAACCTAACCTTACCTTGAACTTGCAGAAAACAAAACAAATGCACAGAAAAAACAGAAGAAGTATACAGGTGGTTTAAATAATTGACTACCGCTACATAGGCACACAGTAGGTCAGACAGAAATAGTCCCCACTCGTTGTCCTACTAGTAGGACAAATGAGTCCCTTCAGACCTCTGTCACTACACCTGGGGGTGGGGTGGGACTGAACCATACTACCATAGTAGTGCTGGGATTTGAGAGATCGAAAAAAAATCGTCGATGCGGAGCTCCTATTCCTGGGTGGCTTACCCTTCGGGCATAAGGAGCTGCCTAACTAACCTAACCTACCTAATACCCGTAGCTTACAGCACTACGGTGCTATGGTTTAGTCCCACCCTACGCCCAGGGGTAGTGCAGGGGTATGCTATGGCGGAATCCGGAACCCGCATTCAACGGTGCGGTTGCCATCTGCCCCATCCCGGGGCGACCAGTGGGCACAGCGGTGACTCCGTAGTGCGCCCGCAACGCCCACAGTTCATGGCCAGGAGGTACCGTGTGTGTTTTTAGACGATAGGCCTCTCCCCTCCTTCCATAGGGAAGGCAGCGGCGAGCTGGAGAGCCCGTCATACCCCCGTTGCTGCCCCGAGCGCGGGAATGCATAAGGCGCATTTTCCACACGTTAAAAAAAAAAAAGGGGTATGCTATGGTGGGTTTTAACCCGAATCAGTAGGACCACGAGAAGGTAAGCGAGCCATCAGTGTGTACTGCGAGCTATAAATCGTCACGCATGAAACTTTCCCCGGATATTTGTATTCCACTTGTGCCACGATAACACGCATTATAAGTTCATATCCGTAATTTGGAAGTTGCTGTGACGCGACCGAGACTTTGGAGTTGTTTCATACATACTTACATACATAAATCACGTCTAGTAGACACGTAGTCAGGGCCTTTTTTAAACGAAGAGGAAATCTTCATGGATGCTTTAGGCACGGGGATGCCTAGGGGTCCAAAACTAAACACTCTCCGGCGTTGCCTCAGTCCGGTGTGATGGGGACGCAGTGGGATGCCACTGGGGTTTCACCACAAACGCCCCCCCGGTGGTACCGGCTTCCGCCAGCACCGCACCAAGAAGGGGAGGGCCGTACGCTGGGCTCGTCTTCATAGAAGATGGGACCGCGCACGGGGTAGACAGAGCCTAAAGTAACGAGACCTAAAGGCCAAGTTTAGCATGATTGTGGGCGTATAGTTGGAAAGGGGAATCAAAATAGTAATGGGTTGCTAGCCGCACCGCCTATAACATGTTTCCTAAGATTTTTGCCCATTCCCTCGATGGGCTTTTACCATGTGCGCGGGAAGAGAAGCCAATGGTACATACTATGTTTTTTTCTTTCTATGTCCAACAGTGGACGTCCTTTGGCCGATATTATGATGATGAGTCTAATTCTTTTGCCTATTCTCCTCTTTTATCAGATGCCTGTACTTATTTAGATATCAAGATTTTAAAGCATCTGTGTACTTGTGTATCCTTACGGCTCTCGCTTTATTTCGCGACGCTGTTTTCAAGTCACGTACCAGGTTTATGTGCTAAGTTTTCAGTAAAAATTGTTGAACAAAACATGTGCGGAAATGCTTGTTCACAAAAGAAAGCTTGTATACTTCTGTTGGAGACAAGTATTGTGGCTGAAATATTTAGGTACAGTCAGCGTCAAATAGTTCGTGACACCCAAAGTAGCCAAATAGTTCGCACACGTCATTGTCACAGTTGAAATAAGGTCGTGTTGCTTTTTGGCCACTTTGGGTGTCACAACTATTGACGCTGACTGTACCTCAAATAATAATTGGGATGACCGTCGAAGCAGAGGCAGATTAAGAAGATGGCGGGACGACTTGGATCCATATAGAAAAGGGTCACAGAAGCATGCTCTTGACAGCTCTTTATGGTTTCTATGTGTATCCTGACTTGCTGGATGGCTTGTACTGGCCCCGTGACGCTAATGTGCGTCTCGCTCATGTTGATGGTAAATGTTACTGTGTGGTTGGTCATTTTTCTTCTGGTTCTGGTTGGTTTTTTTAGGTTCTGACTGCGACTGGTTGGTTGGTGCCGCTTGAATTTTTTTTTCTTTTTGCTACGTTTACTTAGACGTAGATTGTTCCGGTTCGTGTGGCAGGGTCGCCATGTAATATTCAAAAGAGGTTAGGGGTAGTGAGGGTTGCGGAGAGCAAGTAACACCAGCTATGACGATAGTATAGAACACTGTTAAGTAATCTTACTTTATATACAGGTATATTGCTTAGGTCGTCGCTGATACAAGCAATATGCGTTTATGTAGCAGTAAACTATTGTGTTACTGCTAAACACTGAAAGTGGCCAGTTGCCATACTACAACAGCATGGCTGCCCTCTTCCGGATCTTAGCTCCCTCTCCGGGCATGCTTTGTGGATTGCATCCATTATGTCTGTCTTGAGTTTTATCACGCCCCTTTCCAGGTCTTGAATACTTGACAGGGACGAGTGGAAGAAAGAAGAGGAGTTCTTTGCCCAGCAGCGGAACACAATAATAGGCTAATAAAAATCTAAACGACATTGAAAATTAGAACACTGAAAAATCCGAAAAGTAAAGCTATGGCCGCGAATCGAACCCGGATCCTCGTCATTCCGTGACGCGTGCTATCGCTACACCACCCATAGCAGGTGAGCATACCTTCGGATTCTTCTATCTGTTACTAGCTGTCACGTGACCTTGTTACTATGCGAATTTTTGTCGCCAAGCGTCATCTGTTTGGTTGTGCCTGTAGGACACAATTACATTATAAAAAAACTAGCTGACCCGGCGAACTTTGTTCCGCCTTAAATTTGAAAAATTCCAGTGGTCTGGGCTGTGCTATCCCGCGGGAACTATGCAATTTTCCGGGATAAAAACTATCCTATGTCCTTTCCCGGGACTCATACTATCTGTATACCAAATTTCAACTAAATCGGCCCAGCGGTTTAAGCGTGAAAAGGTAACAGACAGACAGACAGACAGTTACTTTCGCATTTATAATATTAGTAAGGACTAGTAAGGATTATTAAGGATTAGTAAGGATAGTAAGGATAAGGATATTCACAATTAGTAATTGACCTAGTCTGTTGGGGAGAAAAGTTCTCGAGTGGCGACCACGAACCGAAAGGCGTGATTGGCAGGCCTCCCACTAGGTGGATCGACGACATCGCGAGAGTTTAATCATAGTTTAATTTGTTTTTGATTTCTATTTGTATTTTTACACACACATACATACTTACATAAACCATGTCAACCCTTACGGGGTCAACAGAGCCTAAGTTAACAAGACCTAAAGGCCACGTTCAGCACGATTGTAGGCGTATAGGTGGAAAAGGGAATCCAAATGGCGATGGGTTGCTAGCCGCATCGCCTATAACATGATGTTTTAAGATGCAGTGTATGTTTAACAAGGTTCTAACAGAGCTTTGGGCCCGCTGGTTAATTAGCGAAAGAGACGACTGCAGTACAATCAGGCTAAATAATTGATGAGAGCTAAATTGCTGCGCAACTCTAACGTCCTAATTACAAAATGTACAGTCGACCAAGTGTATGCTATTATGCTGCATAAGAATTCGTGAAAATATCATACTTTTCGACTTAGCCGTTGAAATTTCGTAAAGTTCTGGGTGTTATGGGTTGCTGCGCCTATAGCATGATTCCCAAGATTTTCGCCATTCTCTCGCCGGGCTCTTACCATCTGCGCGGGAATGGCAACTGATGCATTCTGTTTTTGTGTACTCCCAGACCAGCATGGAAGAAACATGGTGTTACACCAATTTATAACCGTTTCACTTTTGCGAAGACACACCCAATGCTGATGATCTACTTTTCATATCTGTGTTTATTTTTCCTGTTTATCGCTATCACTACATAGTATAAAACAAAGTCGCTCTCTCTGTCCCTATGTCCCTATGTCCCTATGTCCCTATGTATGCTTATATCTTCAAAACTAAACAACGGATTTTGATGCGGTTTTTTTTAACAGATAGAGTGATTCAAGAGGAAGGTCTATAAATGTGTGTATATTCTCTTATACTTGTGTGTCTTGCAAAAAGGAAGAAATGTCTTCTTTCTTTCTTTCTTCTTTCTTTATAAAATACGCTAACGGGCAATAAAACCTGTAATCGGCCAGTTCTTTTGGCAAATATGAATCAATTTGGAAACTGGAACGACGTAAAACGCTCCAAAAATGAGTGACAAATCCGATTGTAATCAGCGCCCGTCCAATCCAAACTGTGCTGGATGTAGCCGGATTATTTATCCCACGGGATTCGCATTTATTGAAAAACTATTAGGGTTCTACTCCTTAAAAGGGAAATACGGAAACCTAATAAAAAAGCAACGGGAAATCAACTGAACGTACACACCGCTGCGTATACGCAGTGACGTGTCGCATGCGTCACGTTCTCTCACCGTTTCTTCATACATTTTGTTGCGTAAACGCACCGTCGACGTCTTTTACGCACTGGTGTGGCCGGACCTTTATCCGTGTGTAATTATGAGCCTTTATTTCCCGTGGCACTACTGTCCAAAGATTTCTATTTCAAAATTAAGTTTAACATAGTCGACGGAGCTCCGCTTTCGCGAAGATCCTATTTCTGGGTATATTTTTGGCCCTTCGGGCCTGTTGACGATATAACATAACCTAAACCTACCTCCCATTTATGATATTTATTAAGGTCTGGATTGCCACGTAGTAGTGCCATGGGTAAGGGTGCGGCTCCACTGAGGCGGAGACGAGCGGAGCGGAGAGGAGACGTGTGGGGGGGGATCGACCAATCATATTACAGAGTGGAGATGTGCGCGAAGAGCGATGTGGATTTCATGTAATATGATTGGTCGATCCCCACACGTCTCCTCTCCGCTCCGCTCGTCTCCGCCTCAGTGGAGCCGCACCCTAATACTCTATTTTGAGTCTCACGGTAGTTTCATGTTGAAAGTATGTATGTATAACTCTTTATTGTACATAAAACACAGGAAAAAGATGAATACAGGACAACACACATGCACAAAGGTGAACTTATCCCTAAAAGGGATCGCATCCAGTTAACCTTTGAACCTTTCTTGGTCTGAGTTTCCTTTTAGCCGTCATTAACATAAGTATCACTTCTCCTCATTATCGAGAGCGTCCAAGAGTGTTAATTACACAATTACAGTGTTACTGAAGCTGTAATAACGTCATTTTCCGGCCGGCAGCGATCGTGTTTTCCCCGGAATACCATTTCGCTGTCGTTTATCCCGGCGTTCATTAGATTACGTCATTCCTTGTTACAAACGCATTAACAAACGTCGGATTTAATAATAAAAAACTGGCTAAGACACTTCGGTCTAGCACACTGTGGGTTCCGTAAAGATATTTAAAACCTACTAGGATTGCTAACCGTCTTACCCGCTAATCCTGCCGCCAAGCAGCAGCGCTTGTGCTGCTGTGTCCGGCGTGGAGAGTGAGACAATCAATGAAGTTGCTGGCACATGAGGTGTTCCCTCATAGCAGGCTATCAACGCATCTGTTATCCTCTAGTATTTCCCTCCCTCCACTACTGCCACATAAACCATACAAATCCCACAAACTTAATTATCCCTTACACCACTCAAACACTAACGCATATCGATCCCTCTACGGGATCATTATCAAAGTTTAATGAGCACAACTGTTACACATGCAAACCAACGTCGTATATGACACACGCTTGGTTATCCTGCACGTAAGTAGCGGAGTAGCAAGGTAAATAGGGTTAATGCATTTCTTAGTGGACTATACATCGGAGGTTTCAAACAAAACATTAGTGCACGTAGGTGTATTCTGGCATCACAGTCTCGTAACGGCATCGCCGAAAGACTCGGTTCGCGTGCAAACACAATTTGTCGGTGTCTGTCGGATTTGCATACATATTGGAGTAGGTTTTGAGAATACGGGCATTGAGGGATTGGCCGCGTTATCGAGTTCGCCCGACTCCGGTTCCTTATTCTGAATGAAGCGTTATCGACTTTTAATTTGTTTAATAACCATGACACGAATCTAAGTGGTTAAGGCGAAGTGATATCGTAGCGATGTGACGGTAAAATAACTATCGGTATAGGTGAAAAAATTAAGTAAATTACCTGTTTTATGTAGTCACTACTACAGAACCAATATGGGACTTAAGTCATTTTTCTAATTTCAAACGTCAATTTGTCTATTCGCACACGTTACTCACACATACAACAGGTCATTTACTTAAGTTTTTCACCCATATTCTTGCAGATTCAAAGAGCGACACCGCCGCGTATACGCAGTGACGTGTCGTAGGCGTGTCGCTTTCTCACCGTTTCTCACCGCTTACGCACCGGCGTGGTCGCACCTTTACTCGAAGAATTACTCATTAACTGATGCCCAGGGTGCACCGGACCAAGCACTGCTCATCTCCTCGGACGGTTCCAAAAACGAACCGCAGGTCTTGACCTCACGCGGAGGTTACCCGACTCGCTCCCCTACAGCGCTTCTAGTTTCTTAATGTACCTACTTAACAGCTATCGTAGCCTGAATAAACCTGAATGAAAAATAATGTTGCTTAGATCGAGTGCAAGTGCAACAGCTGCATCGAGAGTCACTCTCTCCAAACTACTTACTCTCATCCCCAATAATGTACTTTTTCATTCGTGTTTATTCGGAACACGGCAACTGTCAATTACATTAAAAAAACTAGAAGCGCTGTACCACTAGTATATAATTTATTGAAATAAATGAGATTGAGACAACCACTGATTGGAGTCCCACTCAAAGCGGCGGCCCGGCAGGCCTAGACCGCGATGGCGGGACGAGTTGGACACCTTCTTAAGGGACTGGACACGTACCGCAGCAGACCGAGAGCAGTGGAAGCGTTGGGGAGAGGCCTTTGCTCAGCAGTGGGACACAATAGGCTCATAATAATAATAATAAAGTTGGGTCAAGACAATACAAAAGGCGGTACTCCTGGACACGGCTCGGATAGTCAGAAGGTTCCTCTCTCTGTCGCCCTGACCACCGGTAGCTTAGGCCTCGCCTCGCTGCCGGCGGCACTCTAGGTTAGGTTTTTATATTTTGTATTGATATTATTTTATTACCTTTTATATGAATATTGTAAGAACCTAACTTAAGATAAAAAGAAATATACAGATCATATTAATAATAATAACTGAGATTGATGTGATCGATCAAGTTAACAGCCAGTTAATTAAATTTTAGTACCTACATCTATTTTGCTTATTACACATTAAAAGTCATTCTAGGTTCATGCAGGGTTACAGCGTATAAGGAAAATTACCTCATCTGTCTATTTAGCGTCTAATGCGTATTGCACCGTTCTCTCCCTTGAATTGGCAATCTTTACGGGTAGTTTAAAATAATCCAAATTTATGGGTATTCTTCCCTAAAGGTATTTGGCGTTCAGGAAAAGAAGAAAATAAATCCCTAATTTTCGTCAAACCTGAATTTATAAATAAAACCCAGAACGAAACGTATTATTTTAATTCATTTTCGAAAAACTTCACTCTTTCTATTTTAGTGTTCACTACGTACGTAAATAAATATTCCAGCGCCAAGATGACATAAATCAGGTCACAATTTTATGTTCAAATTCCCCGGGTTCCCTCAAGAACGGGTTTAAATTAGCGCTCGCCGAAATTGTGTGGTTAGCCGAAACCGAATGTAAATGTTATCGTATTATCGGCTAAAATAACCTTAAACAACCCTCTTAATATTTACGATGCAAGCATATTTGCTTGTTAAACTTACGATATTCGAGCATTCGTTTGTCTTTAGCTATCATTTTGACATTTGCATTTTGTCAGACCCACTAGTTCGTTTGTCTGGCCTCTCTAACATAAAAAAAAAATGGTTGCCTGTAAAGTCGGTATACGGGCGAAAGTTTTACGTGACAACGACTGTCATTGTGAGCGCATAACGTGAGCGGAGCGTAACGCAGTTTCTTGAAGTGTCACCCGGCAAACCAATTTATAAGACGTTGTCACGTCAAAAAAGACGCCTACTCAATATTAATTTGCCATCGAAATTTTAATTTGAGCTGTAAATCGGTAACATTGCGCAGATTTTTACCATGTTCGAATCGTTTTTTTCCAGTAATGTGACCTCAAAAATCAGTCTCCAGTTCAGTTTTTAAACATGTAACTTACCGTTATAATATTTTAATGAAAGCCTTTGGTCAGGCTTGATTCGGTAACCGAATTTAAGGCAAAATCTTGGCCGAAAGCCGACACTCAAAACCTACATTTTATTAGGCATCCCTACAAGCAGGACGTTCAGGGGGAGAAGAAAATTTTAAATATATGCAAATAAATTTCGTGTCGTTGTTCCTACATGCAAAATACGGGTGAGGCATGTTCGTCAACTTTTAACTTTTCTATTTTAATGTCATCTTCATGTCAAAGAATTTTCTGGTATAACGCGTAGGCTTAAAGGTATGACATATAAAGATACGCTCATTTAGTCAAAAACCAACTGCCGCGTCAGTTTCTAGAGACTTCGCCAATGCCAAAATAAAATTGTGAATAATGGTAGAATAAAGTTGACGGCCATTTTTCAATTCACTCAGAAAGAGCGAGAAGCAAATAGATTATTTATTTAAGAGGGCGCCTTATTCGGTCCACATTTGTATGCATAACGTGCGTTGACATGATTTCATAATACAATTCGTCTCTTCGGATGTACCGTTAGCAAGAAAAGACTCCGGAATAAACCGCATGATTTTAACCTTTTCGACGCCAACGCCACATATCAATACCGCAGGTTCAACGCCAACGACCTATAAATGTCCATTACTTCATTCGTTCAATTGGGTTTAGTTTCAATTGGGAATGGATGATTATTTTAAAAGTGCTTGGTGATTTTTCTATTGATAGGAATAACCATCCTTAGCTACGGAAAAAAGTTTCAGATTTTTCCGTCGAGCCATATATTTTATAAAAATAAAAACATTTTACTCAGTCACTCGGCGGCCCCTATACGGAAGTAAGCAGTACGCCAATGACATAATCAAATTAAAAAAAAAAATGCTGCTTGAATCTGTGGTACATTTGTCACTGACATTGATTGATAGCACCGCACTCGGAAGCTAAAACAAGCAAAAGAAACGGCTAAGTGGCGCTGTCTGTAGATTGTTGTTGGTACTAAACCACCTATTTGGGATTTCATTAAAATTACCATACATTTCTCATATAACTTTCAGTAGTGTTTTTGATTTGGAGTAGAAATAACCCAATAATTCCAAAATCTGAGAAAAAAATGTATATTATGGTCATTTTTATTGAAATTCCCCATGTTTGGTTAGTAACACGAACAATCTACAGACGGCGCCACTTAGCCGTTGCTTTTCTTAGCTACAAATGCCATCGTGTACCACAGATTAAAGCAGCATTTTTTTTTTTAATTCTATTATGTCATTGGCGTACTGCCTTACTTCCGTATAGGGCTCGCCGAGTGACTGAGCAAAATGTTTTTATTTTTATAAAATATATGGCTCGACGGAAAAATCTGAAACTTTTTTCCGTAGCTAAGGATGGTTATTCCTATCAATAGAAAAATCACCAAGCACTTTCAAAATAATCATCCATTCCCAATTTACGGCATAAGTAGTCTGGCGTATGGATGACGTCTCTTATATTTGACGTGACGGCGAAAATGTTAAACAAACAATCCCGAAAAATGTATTTAAGCTTATGGAAATTTCAGTAATATAGCGCCTTTTTTGCTCTTCAAATGGCGCGCGTAACTTATAAAACTTACAGAAGCGCCCGGTCGACACAACTGGCGACCAAAGGGCCGGCAGCCATTTCTCCCAACGAATAAGTACATATAGCGATTCAGCGAGGGAATGTGTAAGCAGTGGACATGTTTCGGCTGATATTATGATGAGGATACATGTTAATAGGGAAAACTAATAGTGATGGATAGCTAGCCACATCGCCTAACAGGGTTCCTACTTTCTCCCATTCCCTCGATGGTATTCTAGGACCTGTTATATCTGTTAATATCTTCAATACTATAGCTCTAATCAAATTTTTGACTAGTTCAAAAGATTAACCTTTTCAACGCCAACGATCTATATATACGCCTATTACTTCAATGCAAAAGCAACCTTCATTCAATTGGGTTTAGGTTCAACTTAAGGCATCGTAATAATGAAGTCTGGCGTATGGGTGACGTCTCTTGTATTTGACGTGGCGGCGAAAAGGTTAATGAGTGCCATAAGTATCTTATAAGCTACTAGTATTTCAAATTCAGCACAATTTTTCACCACTTTCGAGTGGTATTTTCACACATGTGCTTTCAAAAATCGGGCCCTTGCGCGGTAGGCACCTGGTATTTTTTTTTGCCAGACGCATGGAATATACACTTTTTTTAAAAAGGAATTTGGCTGCGGACGGTACGTCGGCGTCCGAGGCAGTCCGCTACAAAGTTTCAATCCCGCTGCTCTGCTTCCGGCTTTCAGGGTTGCCAGCTCTTCCGGTTTGCCCGAAGGCCCCTATTTCACGAATGCGACAATTGTCGGTGACGTTGACAATTCGGTGATGTCAACATGAAGACAACCGGCGTCAATTCTCGTCCAGTTTCTAATGTAAAAAGAATTGTCATTTGTTACGGACACGGCCTGGCTGAATGATCATTAAGCCACAGTCAAAACTACTAAGTCTAGAAAAACAAATTGTGAACTAAATGTTTCCGTAGTACAGCATAAATTACTGGAGCTCAACTTGCAATTTGGTGGAAGTATGTACTTTTGAGAATCACACTGATCACAGAAATGCACTGAGAAGAAATATTTACCGAAATTCTCAAGAAATAATATATGATTTTTTTTTTCGTCTTGGCGGTACACTATCGTGCCCCCAAATTATTATGCTATAGGTGAAAAGCTTCAATGAAGTGGACTTACCATGACGTCTTATTATATAACATGATTCCTATGGTTTTCGCCCATTCCCTCAACGGGCTTTAACCATCAGCGCGGGAAGAGAAGGAACTGGTACATTCTATGTTTTTTCTTTACTTCCAGTCCAGCATGGAAGCACATAGAAAATTAGAACACAGAAAAATCCGAAAAGTAAAGTAATTATACTGTGTTCTAATTTTCAGTGTCGTTTAGAAATTTAACAATTGTAGGTACCTAATAAATAAGTAAAAATGTAACAAGAAATCCGGACAAAAGAAAATACCAACGTGTGTCGTATGTTCATATTAGTACAATAGTGATTTGTCAGGGGACTAGTATGACGAATGACCTCATCGCAGCACAATGTGATTTGGGAAAATCAGAAAAAAGGCCGTGCCAAAATGAATTAGAGCGCCGGCAGTCGGCTAGTTGGGTCGCTATACTGACGTGGAAAAATAAAGGGCACTCCCCATAGAAAGTTGTATGTAAATCAAATTCAAATTAATTTATGCAGACTGTAGAAACTAATAAAATAAAACAAAGAGACGATGGCAAGCGCCCCGACGGGGCTACTCTGGTGCCATGGAAGCTGGGTAGAGCTCTGGTGTGGGACGCTACGTGTGTCGACACTTTCGCACAGTCCCACATCCAGGCAACCCGCTCACAGGCCGGGGCTGCAGCTGACCAGGCCCAAGTTCCCAAGCGCCGCAAATACTCTTCTCTTTTAAAGGACTATGAGTTTGCGGCGCTCGCAGTGGAGACAATGGGTCCCTGGTCGGCTGACATGAGGGCCTTCATGAGAGTCTGGTCGTCCCGGCTGATAGAGACCTCAGGAGACCCCAGAGCTGGCGCTTACTTCTCCCAGCGAATTTCTCTGGCTGTACAGAGAGGTAATGCCGCCAGTGTGTTGGGGTCTATGCCGCAGGAGGGCCTTTCAGACCGAGTTTTATTTTTATAGTTAGGTATATTTAGTTAGTTTTAAGTATTGTATATTTAGTTAACTTTTAGATCTTGTAAATATATTAGTTTTTTTTATTAACTACTAGCCTATTCAATGCAAACAAACAAACAATCAAATTTTTCCTCTTTATAATATTAGCATAGATTAATAAACAAAGAGGGTTAACCAATGGCATTTAAATTACACTGAAAATTCAACACGCAGCGCTGAGAAGAGCAATGACACGACTACTTTCTTTTGTTTTTCATTTTTCAGCGCTGCGTGCAATTAAGTTTATTTGCGGCCAGTGCCAAAACAGGACAGTTTTACAAAAAGGTTACACGTAGCTGCCTGAATAGGCGGGTCGCCTACAATTTATCTGTCAAAACATAGGCACATACATACATACACAGAGACCTTATGCCTATATTGAGGACCACTATGTACTGCACTCTACACATGTCACAATATTTTATGCAATGAAGAGCTTGAGTTTGAATAACGTCTCAATGTATCCAGTAGACTATAGTGAGTAGAGCAATAAATTATAAATAGGTAGGCAAGCTCGTTTGTCACCGGGGCCAGTTGACAGGATTAATTCCGTCCCGGCGGGCCGCCTCATGCGCCAAACCTCTCTTACGTCACAATTCTCCTTTTTATCGACGATATATCGATTCGTCATAATAACTTAGAGTCTAGCTAACGACAGTTGAGACTGCAAGTTAAATAAGTTTTTGTTGAAATAACCATTTTAAATACATGCTTTTTTGCTGATTGTACTTGCATTGCTATCCGTCCTACACATGTGGTCCAAATTTGAAGTCAATGGGACCAACCGTTGAGTTCCTGCGAAGACAGACCTGGGGCCCCATTTTTGAAAGCTCATGTGTGAATACCATTTGAAAGTGGTGAAAAATTGTGCTGAATTTGAAATACGCGTAGCATAGAAGACAATTACAGCTCTCATTAATCTTGTGAACTAGTCAAAACTTTGATTAGAGCTGTAGTTTTGGAAAGACTTTCGAGTGATGTGCTTTCAAAAATCGGGTCCCAGGCCGCCCACGAGAATTTAGTACCAGATTATTGTAGTCGTCCGACTTGAAGATCTGCTTCAAAATTGAGTTGCAAGATTCCACCCGGACAAACAAACATTACAAGAACATACAGTCATACATGGCAAGTCAAAGAAAAGCTTGTAATATTATAATTTAGAGAAAGTCAATATAAAACAAAACAGACCCCGTCAAATCATTCGTCAATTCATCATTATGCCTATAAAAAGGAAGTCATACTTTTAATGTAGCCAACCATTGACTGAGTTATAAAACCACTCCACCCGGGAATAGCATTGTTCAAACAAAATTTAATTAACGTTTTGTTAACAATAAAACAGAAGCTCCACCACAAACCTCGGACGACAGGAGATGGTTATCGTCATAAAATAAATAAATAAATAAATATCTTGGGACAAATTACACCAATAGACCCAGCCCCAAACTAAGCAAAGCTTGTGCTATGGGTACCAGGCAACGGTTAAACATGTAGAACATAATGTAGATAAATACATATTTAAATACATACAACATCCATGACTCGGGCACAAACATTCGTATTCATCATACAACTGTCTGCCCCTACCGGGATTCGAACCCAGGACCTCTAGCTTCATAGTCAGGGTCACTAACCACTAGGCTATCCGGTCGTCTAAAATATGTTTGCCAGATAGCTAGATAACTGGAGAGGTAACTAGATAGATAGATGACAAGATAAATAAACAGCCAGACAGATAGATGGAATGCAAAAAAAAGTATAGATGGGGATAACTGAAATAAATAGATACAGTACAATTAAATATACTAAATCTGATCACGCATGCTCCTAAAAGACGTTGACGGTGCGTTTACGCAGTAAAGGTGCGACCACACCGCTGCGTATACGCAGTGACGTGTCGCATGCGTCACGTTCTCTCACCGTTTCTTCATACATTTTGTTGCGTAACTTCTGTACGACACAATTACAAACTCCCGAGGAACGTCTACTGCTCACCAGGGACGAGAGAGGGCGCTGTTTTTCAAATGAATACCTATATACCTACCTATCAAATGAACGAAGAATTTTTACTTCTTGATTTTTTATGTGATAACCAAGGCTGTGTGTAATATGTATGTTTTTCACGCAATACAACAATTACTCTCATACGTCCATCAATTGTTTAAAAAAAACAATATGGTCTTACTAAGAGCAAGGTACATTTTTTGTTCATTGAAATGGACCTCCGCAAAGTAAAGCCTGATCCAATAAAACTGTTATGGCAACTCCGTTAAAAAATGCTTTCCGCCGACCACAGAGCACGACCAATTCGCTTCGACGAGTGGCAACACAGGAAACAATTCCCGCCACAACTTTTGGCGCGCACTTTAATGGCGGCCAACTTACTAGCACAGATAATTGTACAACGGGATTGGGGTAATCAGGAGTTGCAATAAAGAATAAGTAATAGGATGAAACTGTACGGATAAAATATTAAAGGGTTTTAGCCTGTGCAGGGATGTCGGCAGTGAAAAAACTTATCGATGTATCGACATCGAATATCGAAGAAAAGATATTTGTGTCAATATATCGGGCAAATTGCATGCATTAAAAAAATTACCGCTTTTCTCAATAAAATAGGGAAATATCGGAAAATAGATAACAAAAAGTGAGATTAAAAGTAATATCCAGCCATTAGAAAGAGAGATCCCATATGCCATGTGACGTCATTTGTCACAACGCCCATATAAACTTCATAATAAAAATCCATTTTTCTAGAAAGAGATAGAGACAAATCTTGGATGCCTTAGGTATATCTCGGTTAATTTTGTAGTTTTTTAGAAAAATATATTTTTCAAAAAAAAATCATGAATATCCCCTATTGTTGGAGATTTACGGTTTCAAATTAACACTGTATTTAAATAGTCCTAATTCAGTCTGACTCAATAATTCGATGCTGGCTTCTTCCATGCTGGTCTGGGAGTACCTAAAGAAAAAACATAGAATGTACCGGTTGCTTCTCTTCCCGCACAGATGGTAAAAGCTTATCGAGGGAATGGGCGAAAATCTTAAGAATCATGTTATAGGCGATGCGGCTAACAACTCATCACTATTTTGATTCCCCTTTCCACCAATACGCCCACAATCATGCTAAACGTGGCCGTGTCGTGGTCTTGTTACCTTCGGCTCTGTCTACTCTGTAAGGGATAAAAACGTGATTTATGTATGTACGGCTCAATAATCATCACTACATAGTATAAAATAAAGTCGCTTTTTCTGTCCCTGTGTCCCTATGTATGCTTATATCTTCAAAAGTACACAACGGATTTTGATGCGGTTTTTTTAAATAGATAGAGTGATTCAAGAGAGGTTTGTATGTATAATTCTACGCAGACGAAGTCGCGGGCAGAAGCTAGTATGCAATAATAATACTAGTCAAAGACGATATAAAAGTTCGATTTAAAGGGAACTTGAAGAAAAAAATACCTTGGGGCCTTTTTGAAAGCCTATATTAACAAACTTTTTGTAGGTTGCTTTGACTTTCCATAGACATGTCATTGGCGCTGGTGAATGTCAAATGTCGCTCCATTAACCTCAAAACATTAAGTTTTCGCGAAATTAACAAAATCCCAATAAAATGCAGAACCAAGACTCTGTGGCATTAAATTTAGTGCGCACCAAACCACCGGAACAAATCGGTGACGAGGAATTCAAAATTTGCGAGAACGCCAACCGGAAATGCGCTTTTAGGGGCTGTGATAAGGTCCAGTGTTCAGTGCCCTGGCATAAACCCTGTGCGTACAGCGGACCTGGCACTGTGAAGAAAATTTGGCCCATGGTTCTGGTAACTGGTATCATGGAGATCTGTTTTTCGTCCATCATGGTCGCATTTCTCGTCATGTACAGAGGCGATTATGACAAAATTTATGGCACCGAGCACTCCAGGCGTAAGTATAGTTCTAGGCTATAGTTTGTTTCATTTAAGATGACGAAAATGCAATTAACGCGGGATTTTACAACTTCCTTTGTTGCTGAATATGAAAAAAAAAACAAAGACGTAATAAAACTGACCGAAGTATGGCACGTGTGCTGGAGTAGCTCAACCCTTCTTGATCTTTGAAATGAAAGATTTTAAATTTTATTTAAAATTATGATTATTAATACTTACACAAAAAATATTGATTTTTTGGCACTTATACATATTTATTACATATTCTTATGGCTAACAATCAATATAATTTAAAATATGATTATTAATAAACAAAAAATCAACATTTATACATATTGCATATTCTTATGGCTAACATTGAATATAATTTTAAATATATATTTTTTTAAATGATTATTTATATAAGCCTAGAAAGTATCCCCTCCTATTGATTATTGTCTATTAATACAATTACAGTGCGGCTAACACTCAGGTAAATGTACAAAGTGATATTGACACAGCATATATATATAATTATTATTTTAGAAACGCACGTCGTCTAGTGTAACACCGACCAACAACATCAAAACTATCAAGATTGTTTGTTCACGGTATGAAAGATGGAAAAGGATCGATGAAATGTTCAAATTCCTTTACTTGACTCGATTAGTAGTAGAAGGATATGTTTGGTTTGTGTTGCAGTGATGAGCAAATCAACGTTCGGTGGTTTGATGGGGTTGGCGGCGAGCGGGATATTGCTGTTAATCGCGTTATTGCTGGACAGACGCCGAATGATGTGGGTACGTGCTGCAGCGCTAGACGCCTCAGAGTAGCTTCGCATTAGATCGCGATCGCATGTGATGTGACAGCCTTATAGACTACAAGCCCATGGACAAAAAAGACATGTGGAATGAACCAGCGTGAATGAAGCTTAGAAGGCTGTTACTACATCATAAAATAACTCTTAGCGCTATGCCGTCATTTCTGAGCGGTACAGATTTTTTCTCATAAATTGAAAAAAAAATAATTGCACTTCCGGCACGATTACATTAAAGCGGGACTAGGTTTTTCGACGTTTATTTTTAATTATCTATAAGCAATAAAAACGCCGTAAATTAATAATTAATCGTAATTCCTCACTTGTACCTGAGAAATTCCATAAATGTACCGCCCAGAAATGACGGCATAGCGCTCAGAGTTATTTTATGATATAGTAGTAATAGCCTTCTAAGCTTCATTCACGCTGGTTCATTTCACATGTTTTTTTTCCATAGGCTTGTAGTTTATTAACAGCAGCGTGACAGGATAGAACGACATTCGGGTTTCGGGTACGATCGGCCGATTCAAGTATTTGACGACGTGGTTGGCTTAGTTGGTAGTGACCCTGCCTGCGAAGCAAGCGTCCCGGGTTCGAATCCTGGTAAGGGCATAATATTTGTGTGATGAGCGATGAGCATTTGTTCCTGAGACATGGATGTTTCTATCTATTTAAGTATGTATATCCTTGTCTAGTACCCATAATACAGCCTTACTAGCACTTACTTTGGGACTAGGTCCATTTGTGTGAATTGTGCCCTAATATTTATTTATTATTATATTTTTTAAGTATCAAAGTCGTTAGAGTGAGTGAGATAGCAAGATAGTTCGTCGTTCGGAGCGCTAAGAGGAAGGACTACGAATTAGTCCGAAACTCGTCATCTTTTTCTTGTGTTTTATGTACAATAAAGAGTTATACATACATACATACATACTCGAGCATCTCTCGACTTTTATACGCGAGTTATTCTTTAGTGTAATTATGATCGATTCTCACGGTTTCATGTTAAAAATGTCTGTGAGCACAATTTAACCTATAATTCTTTATTTTCAGTTCCGTATCTTGACTTCCATAGCCTTGGGCGTGTACATCTTTGTGCTATCCATACTTAAAATTCACTTTGCGCTTGTTGCCGTCGAAAAAGGTAAATGTATCAGCTAGGTTTCCCCTACAAAAAATATCTGTCAATCCATGATGACTCTTTTTCCTCCCAGCTCCGGGCATAAAAAAACTAATTTATTTAGGCACTAGCTTAAGAACCATCAAATGAATCAAGAATTTTACTTTACGATTTTACCCGTTTGAAGTTACATTTCTAAACGACATTGAAAATTAGAACACATAGAAAAATCCGAAAAGTAAAGCTATGTTGTGTAGCGGTACAGCACGGAATGAGGAGAATCCGGTTTCGATTCCCGGCCATAGCTTTACTTTTCGGATTTTTCTATATGTTTTAACTTTCAATACTATAGTTACCACCACCACTATTACTGAACCAGTGAGTTACACCTTTGGCCTCATCTGTACCTTCCACCAAGTGAGAAAGAAGTCAATCACTGGTCAGTTTCTAGTAAAAAAAAAAGAAAAAAAGAATAGCGTTTAGAAATTTGCATAAGATCCTTTTCAGAGAATTTAAAAAGGACATAATGACCCAGTCATTCTCGAGTTTTGCGCTTGGCAACACATTTAGACATTAGTTTTTATTCACTTGCTGTTGCCCGTGTCTCCGCTCTGTGCAAAATTCTCTTGTCCCAGCCCGCGGGAATAAAGGTCCGGCCACACCCGTGCGTAATACGTTGACGGTGCCTTTACGCAACAAAATGTATGACGAAACGGTGAGAGAACGTGACGCATGCGACACGTCACTGCGTATACGCAGCGGTGTGATCGCTCCTTTATGCAATATTGTTCGTGGATTGCACTATCTATAGATCTGCGCTTTTGACATTCGACACAATTCGACAAACAGTAAAGAAGGAGTCTTTGCAGTAGGTAATACTAAGTGGCGTAGCTACCTAGGGACTAGGCGGGGCAGTGCCCCGGGGCCCTCAACCTCAGAGGGCCCTCGAATCCTTACCAGAAAATCTCGATCGAACCATTATCATTAAAACGTAACCAGTTTAGATAGTGTGGGGCCCCATTTTTTTAATTGCACCAGGGCTCTTGGTTACCTAGCTACGCCATTGGTAATACTTACTGTTACGTAATGTTTCCAGATCCATACATCCTGAAGCAGCAAAATCAATTTCTGATGAGTACGGCGTGCATCATTGGACTTTTGACTCTTCTAGCATCAGGTGACTTTACTTTTTAGAGAGCCGTGAATCACACCAGCGAGGGAGAAGTAAGCGTTACAGTTCGCAACCTGTAGGCTTATTACTTAACTCGCTCGCAATCGCCATCGTGTTCATTTTGACAGTTCACGTATGGGCTGACAATTGGCATCGGAATCAGCTAGCTGTCATATTCTTACAAGAACTGTCAAAATGAACACGATGGCGATTGCGAGGGTAGACAATAAGCTACTGTACAGATCCAAGCTTTTTTTATAAATATAAAATAGGCTTACAGCTTCAATCTCGCTTGATGGAAGGCAAAGATAAGGCCTAAGATGGTACACGTTTGACTGGAAGGTCGTTCACTTTGTATTACAATAAGTTGGGAAAGAGAACATTATGAACCTCTATTGTGATCAAGATTTTATTTTACCACTTTGTCGGCGTAGTTATTTGCTAAATTACAGATTTCTAGTAGTAGTACTAAGAATCTCTGTGCTTAGCCGTTGACAGACGCGATGATTTCGCCAATGTCAAAGTAAGAAATAAATCTTGTGACAAATATGTCGGCCACGTTGTACGGTAGAACGCAGTCAAAAGACCCCTCCCTGCCGGGCTCTTAGCCAACGGATAATGATGTCCCTCAGAAATCAACCGATGCCCAGGGTGCACCGGACCAAGCACTGCTCTTCCACTCGGACGGATCCAACGAACCGCAGCTCTTGACGCGGAAGTAACCCGGCTCGCACCCCGGAAGCACCTTTATATTGTCCGTGTGTAGTGACTTAGCTGTCTAAATACTAGTTTTAAGCCTACAATGTCGTTTATTCGGCCGCCCATGGCCGCATTGCTAAACTATTCATGTATAATCACGTGCCAGACCGATGCCTCTGGACTGGAGTCGGAATAATTAATGCATTTCAATGTAATTACCTCCACCGAATGCCTAGGTTATGACCCGATTTCAAATCTGCTACAATACCTATTCTAAAAACAAGTCAATGAGAGTGAACATATCACTGGTTTGGGGGTCTGGTACTGTGTGGTTCTTCACTATCACTACATACTATAAAATAAAGTCGCTTTCTCTGTCCCTACGTCCCTATGCCCCTATGTCTCTATGTCCCTATGTATGTATGCTTATATCTTCAAAACTACACAACGGATTTTGATGCGGTTTTTTTTAATAGATATGTGTAGGTAATTATAATTTTAAGATATTGTGCCTAAGCTAAAACTGGAGTATTTCTTCTTCTAGAACAACTCTTTCTTTCCAGTGGTCCACTTCACCGGGAACGTGGCAGTGTTCACATACTACAACATGCGGTTCATCCATCCAGTCATGTTCGAACATGCTTGACTACATACAAGGTTTCAAGCACATTGTGGTATCATTGCAGCTTGACTGTACCTCACTGTACGCTATGGCAGGGGCCTTAACCATGACGTCTTAATGCTATTCTTCTTCTTTTTTTAATATGGCCCCATCGATCAAAGCGATGATTTCGCCAATGTCAAAGTAATAAATACAGTATTCAAAAATCTTGTGACAAAAATGTCGGCATCGTTGTACGGTAGAACACGATCAAAAGACCACTCCCTGTTGGGCTTTTAGCCAACGGATAATGATATCCCTTAGAATCTGCCAGGAAATCAGTATCTGATGCCCAGGGTGCACCGGACCAAGCACTGCTTCCCCTCGGATGGATCCAAAAACGAACCTCAGCTCTTGACCACACTCGGAGGTAACCCCGACTCTTTAGATGTCATTTTTGACACTTTTAGTATGGATTTTATCTGACATCGATCGGTCCAACTTTGGTTCGGAGTTGAGTCGCATTAAGACGTCATGGTAAGGCTCCAGGACTTACCTTGTGGGTAGTAGGACCATGTTGAAGATCCAGCTCCGTCTGGATCGTTACAACCGTCTCACTAATCCTGTCGCCGAGCAACAGTGTTGCGCTGCTGTGTTTTGCCTCGGAGAGTGAGACAGCGAAAATAAGACACTTGCTAGGGTTCCGTACCTCTAAAGGAAAAAGAAACCCTTATAAGATCACTTCGTTGTCGTCTGTCTGTCTATCTGTCTGTGAAGACCCTTTTTCTCAGAAATGCACAGATATATAAAATTGAAATTGATACCAAATACTTAAGTCTGCGGTCAACGTAATCAAAAGATACAGTAATTAGAAAAGGTGTTGACTGAACAGATCAAAATAGTGATGAGTCTAGCCGCATCGCCTATAACATGATTCCGTCTTCGCGGGAAGAGAAACAACTGGTGCATTCTATATTTTTTCTTTACTCCCAGACCAGCATGGAAGTTGAAATAATCTAGAATAATTCCGACAGACAGAGAAAAATAAGCTGCAATGGTTCCCCGTACATAACTACTTTACATTAACTGGACATTCTAAGGTAAAATAAAGACTATTTCTAAATTAAAACAAATCAATCAACCAATCAAATTCTTTATTTTACATAAAACATGGTGTACAAATAGGTCTTAAAATTAAATGGTTTCACATGTTTTGTTGTAAAGACAACACGTAAAAAATCAATAATTGTAATGAAATCAAAATAATGGAGATAATACATAAATTAAATTAAATGTCAAACCACAAAACCAATTACATAAATTAAACACAAAGAAGTACAATTTTCATGATGTCATTAAAAATTACAAAATAGTCACAAATTATCAGCTAACTTACACAGAATAATTATCGTCATTTGACATTTAAAAATTCTGCCACAGTGTAGAAGCAGTTGTCTATAAGCCAGTTTTTGAGTTCCTTTTTGAAAGAATTTAGTGGCAATGCCTTAAATCTATCAGGCAGCTTGTTGTACATGGTTATAGACATACAATACGTACTTCTGTTATACAATTGGGTTCTCTTAGCCGGCATTACTAGTCTATCTGGATATCTCGTGCGATGTTCGCATGTTCTCGGCTTACGGGTGGCCCAAAGGCCAGCCCCGCCGCATCTAAACCTAAATTAATCCGAATTAATCATCCCATATTGCTTTTGCCAGTGTCGGTTACGTAACTCGGTTATGTACGGGGAACAAGCTTAAAAATAGGGGTGCCAAATTCTGCGGCAAGGTAATCGCTCGGCCGTAGAGCGAGACCGCAAACTCGACAGGAATTCTATAATAATTCAACCCTACAATATCAAAGCGATAAATTTCAAGACCGTAAAAGGGCCTTTCATATTAAATTTACCAAAGGCCTTTTATGGATAGTTTAAAGTTGCAGGATATAGTTTAATGTTGCTATATCTAAGTGTAGAGAGGATTTAGTAGTTTGCTTTCTTGGTTTGTTGGTTCTGCTGTGATTTAGTTCTTTTTTATTTGTTCAATTTAATTTGATTTCTTTTTCTTTTGCAATAAACTTAAATAATGTTTTTGATTGCGCTAGAAAAAAAGATAAGATTCATAAATATAATGTCCTAAATAACTATGCGCAGATGGTAAAAGCCCATCAAGGGAATGCGCGACAATCTTAGAAATCATGATATAGGTGATGCGGCTAGCAACCCATTACTATTTTGATTCCCCTTTCCATCTTATATGCGCCCACAATCATGCTAAAAGTGGCCTTTAGATCTTGTTACCTTAGGCTCTGTCTACCCCGTAAGGGAAAAACACGTGACTTATGTTTGTATGTATGTATGTAAATAGCTATATTAAAATTAAGTACATAAATAGTCGCTACTGGGTCCCAGCGGACCCATTTACAAAATAATTGCCTTCGTTAATGGTTGCTACCGGGTCCACTAGACCCATACATACCCTTTACGTCCATCCGAAGACCTATTGGCGAGGCGACAATTTGACTGCAAGACATTAATTGGCTAAGTCAAGTATTTTGAATTGGTCGATATGACATTTGTGAGATTTAATGGCTGGATAAGCTTCGTTCCTAGAACAAGCTTAGAATTAAAAAAAAACTACGTCTACTGTCACATTTGATATTGTCAAAAATAACACTGCGGTTTTGTTTATTTGTGTTTCCGTATAATCAGTGCTAGCAGCATGTTTTTTAAGAATTATTTCAATCAGATCTCAGAACCTCGAATTATCGCACTTCTCGACTTTTGCACGATATTTAGACTACGATTTCAGCTATTTTCGACGACTTAGGCACTGCTTCTTGGACAACGTTTATCAGCTTTCACGACGACCCTCTCCCTGACTTTTGGACTGCTACATGAATACATACAAGGCAGAAAGAACGGCGTCGCTTAGTGCAAAACGAAAATGTTAAACATTGCAAAGAAATTAATTGGGTCCTGTAGATCCATTAGCGACTGCTCGAGTGTTTAACATCAAACGCATACCTACTGTCATATAACAGCGTAAACGAATTAACAACATACTAATCATATTCACTACATAATAAACTCTATTCCTTTGTAACAAAAACGATAATTCAACCGTGGCGCTGTGAAACTGCGCGTGTTATACAGCAATTACGAAGTCTTTTAATCTTTTGATTAAGTTATTTCATATGCATAGTTAATTTATTGTAATCTATTAAGGAAGGGCGGCGTGTTTTTTACGTGTTCATAAATCATTACTAGAGTCACCACGTAGCTCGAAGAGTATGTACGTTGAAGAGGCAATCGCTCGTAGAACAGACAACCGTTGAGGGAGAAAAGTTCTTCTTCTTCTTCTTATTTGTGGCGTATCAAGTCGTTATAGCGACGACAACTTCGCCAATGTCAAAGTAACAAAAATATAATTAAAAAATCTTGTGACAAGATATCGGCATCGTTGTACGGTAATGGTCAAAGACCCTCCCCCCGGGCTCTTAGCCAACGTTCAATGATATCCCCCAGAAAATCACTAGCCGATGCCCAGGTTGCACCGGACCAAGCACTGCTCTTCCCCCCGGACGGATCCGAAAACGAACCGCAGCTCTTGACCACACGTGGAGGTAGCCCGACTCGCACCCCGAGAAAAGTTTTCGAGTGGCGACCACGGAACACAGTGTTGGCATGCCTCCCACTAGGTGGACCGACATCATGAAAGTTTATTTATTTATTTATTTAGACATGCCAACAGTACATAAACAAAACATTAATATTAACAAAATTACAAGTTACAATCCATGTTCATGCACCAATAACAGGTATGCGACAGCGTTTATCATGTTTAGGGACTTATGCTACAAGTAAAACTAACTAACATAAAAGAAACAGGATTAGGCAAGTGAGTTAGCATCCTGCTTATAACAAAACTAAAATTAGGCAAAAAAGATAACTAATTTTGAGGCATGTGTGATGGAATCAGCATTTTACGCTTAATTGACCGTATTGAATCTTGAAAGATGTCGAATTGGAATTGATTGATTGGATTGGAATTGAGTTGCGGGAAAGCGGCGGATGCAGGTGGCGAGTTACTGTTGTCGTTGGAGGCCTTTGTTCAACAGTGGACGTCTTCAGGCTGATAATGAAATGCTATGAAAGTATTTTTGAATATTCAGGCTCTGGGTGTTCTGAGGAGTTGGTCAACTTAATACCAGACTCTGGCTTCTACTATCGCACTTCTCGCCGTAAATTAGAGTACCATCGTCAACACCTAGATGAAGGGCGTTCTACAATTGTCCGTTTTCAGCGATATTTCTTGACTAGCACTGTGAGGTTGTGGTTGGTTCCCGTCAGCAGTGTTCCTAACTATTTATGATATCGGGGCCTTCAAAAGAGTTAACATGCTCGTATCAAAAATGATTTTCTGGCATAATTACAACGACAAAGCGGGCGAACAAACTGGTAGAACGCGTGCTCGTTTGCCTTCTTTTCCCCATAAAAAACAGGGCTCAGTAGAAGTTTTTACTTAGTCGCAATAAACGTCTTGAAGGCATTCCGGTTTCAATTTCATTTAGTGCGCTTTGCACCATGTTTAACAACAACTTTAATCTCTTGAACGCCACATTACAAATGTATAGGGAGCAAAAAAAGTGGGTCATTTCGAGTAGAAAGTTGTATGAAAAGTTGGCCGGTTTTATTGCTCCTGAGTACAGCAACGGGCTCTGTACACCACGGGAAAAACAAACGACAAACGTGATTTTTAATTGAAAGGATTAATTTTGAGTTGAATGTTGCTCCTTCCGTGCTGATCTGGTATAAAAGAAAAACATATGTACAATGTACCAGTTACTTTTCTTCCCGCACAGATGGTAAATGATGAGTAACTCGGGTTTGATACGTAAATCAACCGTCAACGGTTCTATTCCCGGTCAAGTCGAAGGCGTGACGCAAGAATGCGGGTTACTTATCTTTGCTTTGGGTCCAGACGCTTCTCCATTTAATCGCATCCGGTTATCTCAAGGTTTAAACGTGATTAGGTCAATTAAATTTGCATTTCCTTCCATGCTGGTCTGATAAAAACACTGAATGTTGGTTGCTGCTCTTCCCGTCACTATTTTGATTCCCCTTTCCACCTATAGGCTCACAATCGCTAAACGTGGCCCGTCTTGCTACCTTAAGCTCTGTCTAGCCTGTGGGATAAATGATTTGTGTATGTACACACACACACACACATGAATCACGTTTTTATCCCTTACGGGGTAGACATAGTCCAAGGTAACAAGACCTTAAGGCCACGTTTAGCATGATTGAGTTCGCATTGGTGGAAAAAGGAGTCAACATAGTGATGGGTTGCCAGACGCATCGCCTATAACATGGTGCCTAAAATTTTCGCTCACTCGATTTTCCCTCGATGGACTTTTACCATCGGAAGAGAAGCAACTGTTACATTCTATGTTTTTTCTTTACTCCCAGACCAGCATGGATGAGACACGTATGTAACATGTAAATAGGCTGGAAGTGATAATGACTTCAACGCTAACGCGTTCGAGGCGTTTGTTACCACAAAAAACGCACAGAGCTCGGGAAACCATAACAAGGGTCGTTGAAGACTCATAATCATAATACTGCCTTCCTATTCATATAAAAAAAAAAAAAATACTGTGGCTCAGGTTCTTCGGTTGAGCACTTAAATACTGAACGCAGGTCTCGAGTCCTCAACACATCATACTGCCACGCAGCACTTACGACGAGAGCTGCCTACACCCAGACCAGCATAGAAGCATCGTGAGCCTATCGCAGCCCACTGCTGGACATAGAACTATTCGAAACTAAACTCTTTCTACGTACCTATCAAATGAATCAAGAATGTTTACTTCTTGATTTTATACAATACAATACAATAACTCCTTATTGAACACCACATATAACAACCAAAACAGAAAAAAGGTATACAGAATATTACAAGGTAACAATAGTTGGCCTTATCGCTACAGAGCGATCTCTACCAGGCAACAATAATGGACTGGAGAACAGAACAGATCTGAGCAGGTGGTGCAATTTAGAACATATATTAATGTACTAAGTACTGATATATTATACCTACATGAAACACACATTTATAATAAATGGTGATATAAATAGACACATATTGTGCCTAAAAAAGCCAGCTACAGGATTCATACACAAGGTGACAGTTCTATGTTTACTTTTACGGTTTTACCGTTAGAAATTAAATTTCTAAATGACACTGAAAATTGGAACACAGAAAAATCCGAAAAGTAAAACTGTAGCCGGGAATCGAACTCGGATCGAATGAAGAGTCATTCCCTGACGCGTGCTATACCCCTACACCACTCTTTCATGTAGGACGGCAGCAAACGCTCGGATAGCGGTATACCGCGATCCTCAGAGTTGTACAGGGGCAAACCGTGCATTCCTGAAATTTAAAATTAACAACATCAGTTCGGGTGACACACAGTACTCAGTGACACTCGCGCCATCAAGACATACTTAATAATGTATTTATCTAAATCGGTTGAGCATTTGAGGAGTTACGTACGAGCAGACATAATACGTACGCGGCAAACACATAACCCTCCATTTGAGCTTCACGACGGCTAAATATTGAAATCACCATTGTATCGGGGCGCGGGGAAGGAAGATATTTTATTTAACGGGAGAAGTAAAACACGTCTTGTTAGATCCAAGTGTCGATGGTTCTGTATATGACTATATATGAATGTTTATTTAAAAATCCGTTTGTTTATATACCCACATTATTTACCACAGATAATGACACATGCCCTTTCTTAAAAATAAAATTTAACAAATTTTGACACTGACGTTTCTGGACATGACAATGACATTTCAATTCTACTGACCTGACCTGTGTTAACAAATAAACAATCTACATGCTAAATTGTTGGGAGAGTGCAAAGCGGGTGGAGGGGGTAGCCTAAACGATCACAGCGCTCGCTACGGCTAAAATTGTCATTTTTGTCGCTGACTTGAGCTGTCAAATCCATATTGCAGTAAACATTTTCTAGTCGTTTTTGAGATAAAATATGGTCCTGGTAAGATGTGTTGTTGTGAATTGTAATAACACCAAGAAGAATAGCGACTGTAAATTTTACCAATTTCCAAGACCATGGTGGAAAAGAGACCAAAGAAATAAGTGGATATTAGCCGTAAGAAAAAAAAAGTAAGTTACCTAACCTCTAAAATTTCACTGAAAACAACAATTTTAATATTATTGGCAATAATGTTACTGACTATCATTGTCCAAAATTGTGTAATATAGTAAAATAACACAAGATTTCATTAATATTTTTCACAATATTTACTTACTTCTTGTTTGACAGCGGTGACAATATTGTCCATAATGGCCGCCTGTACGTGGCGCTGTCGTCGCGCTCGGTCCCAGCCGCTGAGCGTCATCTGTTGGGTCCCTCCAGCCAGGAAATCATTAACCGATGCCCAGGGTGCACGGGACCAAGCAGTGCTCTTCCCCGGCCGGATCCAAAAACGAACCGCAGCTCTTGACCACACGCGGAGGTAACCCGACGCCCCATCAGGCCTGTAATCGTCTCCTGCCAACTTCTTTCTGCCTGCTACTGGCAACCAGCCATTGTCCTTAAAAAAAAACCATTCAGTTTTATGAAGACCATAAGAATAATACAAGCTGCAATCGCTAAGCTCCCCGATCCTTGCGATGTCATTGTTATTATTATTTATGGCCTCTTGGGATTTGCGGGCGGGAAAGAGAGGCAAACGTGATTTGTTTGCGAGAGAAGCAGTTTTTCGGACGGTTAAGCTGTGCTTAACATAGTTTATTTGGCTTCAAGCGATTTGGCGGGTCGCGAACGGATTCTTGGCTTTTCGCCGACGTTTTTTTTTTAAATTACGTGTGTGTAGGTTTCTTTGTATCGGTTTTTATGATATAGTAACAGCTTAGAAGCGTTATTCACACTGGTTCATTTCACAGGTTTTTTTCCATGGGCTTGTAGTCTATTGGTTTCGTGTGATGAGATTATACATTTTTGTTTTTTTTTAATGGGTAGTCTAACCTACGAAGTAATATATTAGACCTGACAGCCAGCGCTTTACGCTCCCGTTCTAAGGGGTGCGGATCAGAATGTATAAAGTTTAAAATGAATAATGGGTTAATGCATAATGGTTCAAAATATATGTAATGCTATTTTCTGTGTAACTATTAGCTAGATTAACTTTTTTGATAGCGTAATATGTAGATTGGTTTAGGTTAAGTTTATTTTATAACAGTTCTGTTAATTTACAATTTTCTGAGAAAATCGCATTATCTATATATTTTAAAGAAAGACAGAAAGAAAGAAGACATTTATTCCTTTTTGCAAGACACACAAATGTAAGAGAATATACACACATTTATAAGAAAAAAACACAGACATGAAAAATAGATCATCAGCGTTGTGTGTGTCTTCGGAAAAGTGAAACGGTCGCTGGTTTTACACCATTATGTATTTTATAATGCATTATACATTTTAAATTTCATGTATTTTAATACGTACCCGTTCTAAGTCTAGGTCATCCTTAAGTGTTGCAGTGACTCAATGCCCCAGGTGTTTAAATTCTAAGGAATAATATGTAGGTATGCCAAATGTAATGTAGCTTTATTGGTACAACATTTCGGGATTTCCCAATCCCGCAGGAAAATCGGGATAAAAAGTAGCCTATATCCGTCTTCTGGTTCTAAGCTCCCCGCCAATTTTCAGCCAAATCGGTTCAGCCGTTCTCGAGTTATAAATAGTGTAACTAACACGACTTTCTTTTATAAATATAGATATTTTATTGAATGCCATACAATCAGTACACAGTACGAGTCCCTCCCTGTTGATTTATCGAGCCAACGGTGACAACGCTTTGCAGTTAATTCCGGATTAGCGGGAAACGATATATTTGCGGAATTTATGGTCACAGGTCACGGATCGACAATAGAACAAAATACATGCATCAATAAATAGAATTGTGACTGCAACAGTGGCGTGGCGTCCATAGAACTCGATTCCCACCGGCTTGCCTATTTTAAGGCAGTTCGGCACTTCTATTGTGCATTAGAGGAAAGGCTTGTTAAATGCCCTTTGGCTTGCCTTCTGTGTGATGTGATACAATATCAAAACTATTGAAATTGATAATTGATAATTAACTCACTACATACATACATACTACATATAATATATCACGTCTATGTCTATATGGGGAGTGTGAATGGTAACGTTAGGAGGGGAAGGCCTAGACGGAGGTTTCGAGACCAAATAGGAGACGTTTTGGAAAAAGTCAGGTCAGGAGTACCCGAAACCGACGAGCATGTATGAAGAGATTGATGAATGTAGATGAAGCGAAAGAAGTATGTCAGGATCGTAGCAAGTGGAACAAAGTCTGCCTACCCCTGTGGGAAAGAGGCGTGACGGTATGTATGTATGTATGTTTTTTTTTTTTTTTTTTTTTTATATGAATATGAAGGCAAACGAGCAAGTGGGTCACCTGATGGTAAGTGATCACCACTGCCCATAGACACCCGCAACCCCGGAGGGATTGCAGATGCGTTGCCAACCTAGAGGATTAAGATGAAATGCCTCTTGTGCCCGTAATTTCCCCGGCTGTCTTACTCTCCACACCGGAACGCAGCAGTGCAAGCACTGCTACTTAGCGGCAGGATTAGCGAGTAAGATGGTGGTAGCGATCCGGACGGACCTTGCACAAGGCCCTACCACCCGCAATGTATATGTCTATATCCCTTACAGAGTAGACAGAGCCTGAGGCAACAAGACCTAAAGGCCACGTTTAGCAAGTAGCATTAATTATTTGATTTAACCTAAACAAACATGGCAAGCTAAATAAAACTGCAAAAAAAAAGAAAAAACAACAAAAGGCTTATGCCCTCGTTTCACGGAACGCCGCGATAAAACACTCTTACATCTAAAAATAACATAAAATATTCGCGTTTTTTTTTTAAACCACGTAAATCTCCGGTGGGAATCCAAGTTTGACAATATCAGAGTAACCGGCATTAAGAATGGTCGGCCCTGGTTTTAATTAAACGTGTAAAACGGAAGAAACTGTGCGTAGACGGTTATTACGCACGCATTGTGCAGGCAGACGCGGCGGGAGCTTACGCCTTGTAATTAAAAAGTTACAAACCCCCAGAGATGCTAATCTGGGTCTGCCATGCTGGTCTGGGAGTAAAGTAAAAACACAGAATACACCAGTTGCTTCGAGGGAATGGGCGAAAATGTTAGGTATCATGCAATAGGCGATGCGGCTAACAACCCATCACTATGTGTGTGTCTACTCTTGCTTAATACTCATGTCCTGTCAATCGTTCAAAGGTTAACTGGAAGAGATCCCTGTTAGGGATAAGTTCGCCTTTGTGCATGTGTGTTGTCCTGTATTCATCTTTTTCTTGTGTTTTATGTACAATAAAGAGTTATACATACATACATACTATTTTGATTCCCCATTCCAACTATGCGCCCACAATCATGCTAAACGTGGCCTTAAAGTTCTGTTACCTTAGGCTCTGTCTACCCTGTAAGGGATAAAGACGTGATATATGTATGTATGTACATACCCCCCTGAGGCTATCACTAGCTCAGACAATATCTGGCGCTCGCATTTGTTTAAAAGAACGAGAGAAAGAAACCGGAACATTTTTTATTTCAGTTCCAAAAGTCCTACCACCTTAGAATAAAACTAGGTACAATAAACTTAAATATTAAATTTATGGGTGACACAAAAGGACACTTAAAAAGGTATCTCAGCATATGTCACTACACACACAATGTCAATGATGTGTGTGTGTGTTTGCGTCTCTTTCTTTGTATAGTCTGGCAAATGTGCAATATGTATTGTGTCCTATACAGAGCATAGTATCTTTGTTTTTTATGTGACTGACGTCTGAACTAAAGAAACACGAAGTTGGCCGTAGAATTTTAATGTTTTTAGGTCGTCAAAGGGGCCGTTCGTAAAGTGCGTTACACAGTTTTCTGGAAATTTGTGACAAACGAACAAAATAATGGTAGTGTCTATAGTAAACCCTGTGACAAGGGGCGTCTCTAGAAATGATGAAATTGGTGTGACGCACTTTATGGATGGCCCAGAGAGCCAGTAGACAGAGCCCATCAAGACCTCCAGGCCACGTTTAGCATAATTGTGGGCGTATAGGTTGAAAGGGGAATCAAAATAGTGATGGGTTGCGAGAACAAGACAAAAACGCTGCAAAAAACCGCTCGTTTTTCCGCTCATTGCGTGCCGCTAATAATTGCGATTCAGGTTTAAGAGGTTATTTTCGCCAAGCCGCCGTGTTCTGCGTCTTAGAACAAATTTATGGCGCTTCATAAAACGCTGAGCTGCCTCACAGTGCGTATAAATAATGTTTTCATATTACTTAGAGTTTATTAAAAGTGATCGTTGGTGCTTTCATGCTGGAGTAAAGAAAAGACAGAATGTACTAGTTGCATCTCTTCCCGCGCAGATGGTACAAGCCAAGGAATTGGCGAAAATCATGTTGGCGATGCGGCTAGCAACCCATCACTGATGTAGAAGATGTGGCTCACACCATCTCCTGAGATATTGTATATGTTTTGTGTACGTACTCTTATTGTATTTTGTATGTATGCATGTGTGTAATGATATTTAGTAGTTTATTTTATGATTTGTTTATTGTATATTTAATGTACGCTCTATTGGGGCTTTCACTATGGACTTTTTAACTCACATTTTGTCGGTCCCTTGTTTAATGCTCCTCTCGTCTACTTAAAGGTTAACTGGTAGAGATCCCTTATAGGAATAAGTTCGCGTATTAATGTTTTTTTTTGTGAATTGTATAGATCTGTTTCTTTGTATTTTGTACAATAAAGCATTTACTTACTTACTATTTTTATTCCCCTTTCCACCTATACGCCTTCAATCATGCTAAACGTAGTCATTGGGTCCCTAGCCTCTGTCACCCCGTAAAGTATAAAGACGTGATTTATGTATGTATGTATGCCAACGCTAGACGCTGTGGCTTTCTCACCTCATCTTCGTGGTTTGATAACAGCATGTTTTCAGACCCATTAGGGTTATCTCTCAGGATGTGCTGTATCTCCACGGATCTTGAGTTCCGAGCTACGTGGGTTTACCTTGACGACTGTTTCCATAATACGACGAGAAGAAAATATACAATACAATACAACAAATACTCTTAACACCACAAATCAGTACAAAACAATACAGAATCAAAGAACAAAGTAGACAATAGGCGGTCTTACCGCTTAATAGCGATCTAAAAAATAAAAAATGAAATAAAATAAAGAGACCAACAAATTTTGCTTGTTTTGGCAACAATTGGTATTTACAAGATGTTCATAAGTATTATTCTACAGTACAAACATGAACCCTACTAGGGCGTAGCAAAACTTAAAACTAAACCTAAAAATATTTCTATATCTATATTTATAGGTAACATATTCGTAAACATTTTTTATAATGCAAGTGAACACAACTCTGATCATAAATTAATTAGCACTGTTTGGTATATTGAGGTAAAATTTAAACTTGTGGATATCCACTAAACGGAGAACAATTGCATAATCTAGCTACGCTTACCTAGAAGCTCCAATGTCTTTGGCTTCTAAATAAGCGTTGCCAGATTATGGAATTGTTCGCCGTTTAGTGGATATCCACGATTTTCGAATTTACCCCAATACATTATATTCTATTTTTATATTATTTTTATCACAACGTATGTTTACATGTTTTCTTTATTTCATGACTCCCGTAAGGAATAGGTACGGACACTAATTGTCTATGAGATAGGTCCGTCTGGATCGCTACCACCATCTTACACGGTAATCTTGCAGTGCTTGCGCTGCTGTGTTCCACCGTGGAGAGATGGGCCTTAATAAAAAAAACAAAAAAAGCCGATAACATTGTCGAGATCAAAAGTAATTGACATAATAATAATAGTAATAATATGACGTCTTAATGTGATTCAATCCCGATTCAGTATGGGCTCGCTCGCAGTCAGATCCGTACTAAAAATGACAGCTAACAACTGTCGGCTTACTATCTACATGGGCTTACAATTGGCATCGGAATCAGCTAGCTGTCACATTCATACAAGAACTGTCAAAACGAACACGATGCCGATTGCGAGCGAGTTAGGTAGGTAATAAACCCACAGAACAGAGTCGGAATTCAATGTAATATTTTGTTGACCGTACCGGAAAAGTGTGCTTGAGGTGTGTTTGGAGTGGAATCTTTGCGTGACAAACACAATGTTTGCACACAAAAAGATCCATATGTACACAAGGGAAGAAGGAAGTGCGAAGAGTATGATTGATTTTGTGATAGTGGATGAAAGATTGAGAAATAAAGTCAGGGACACTCGTGCATACCGCGGAGTCGGCATCCACACAGACCACCACCTGGTGATATGCCGTATTAGTGGTCTGTTTAAACGATGGCGGCACCGGGTCAAAGAAACCACTAGTGTCCTTTAGCGAATAAAAGTGGAGAATCTGCAAGACGAGAGTGTAAGAGAAAAGTACAAGGATGTGTTAAAGGATCGCCTTTGCGACTTAGATGAAGTATGTGAGATAGAAAAGGTGTGGACGGCATTTAAGGAAGGAGTTGTGAATGTTGCTACTGAGGTGTGTGGAGTGTGCAAAAGGGGAAAAGGGAGAAAGAAAAGGAACGTATGGATGGATGGTGAAGTACAACAAGTGGTACGTGAAAAGAAGAAGGCATGGTTGGATTGGTTAGCGAAAAAGGCTAATCGAAGAATGCAGAAGGTGACGGATGAAGATGTATGTAAAGCGAAAGATGAATACAAAAGAGTGAAAGGATTAGTAAAACAGACTTGTGACAGAAAGAGGGAAGAACGTAAAGATAATTTTGATAGGAGACTTTCTGATGACTTCCGGACAAATATTAAAATGTTCTGGAAGTCTATAAAGACAGCCCGGGGCAAAAACACTGCCTCGGAGCTGAGTGAAATCAGAAGCCTCGATGGAAGTGTTATAAAAGGAGAAGAGTGCGTGTTAAAAAGATGGAAGGAATATTTTGAAAGCTTGTTTGAAAGAGCAGAAGAATCAGTGAACGTACCGGCTCATGCCGGAGAGATGAATGAAAGTAGTCAGGAAAATGAGATAGGCATGAATGAAATTGTGAACGCCATGAAAAGAATGAAGTTAGGAAAGTCTGCGGGATATGATAGAGTGTCGGTCGAAATGCTGAGAGCCGGTGAAGGCGTGGTAGCCAGTCAGTTGTGCCACCTTTTCAACTTGTGTTGGACGAACGGTCGGGTACCGGAGGATTGGTGCAAGGCCGTGATTGTGCCGCTGTACAAAGGAAAGGGGTCACAACTAGACTGCAAAAACTACCGCGGAATAAGCCTTCTCAGCGTCGTCGGCAAACTGTATGCAAAGGTACTGATTGAAAGAGTTATGAAAGAGACCGATGAGGTAACGTAATTATAATAATGATAACTAATGTTAAATTATTCGATTAAGCAAATCGTTAAACATGTCAATATGTTAAGAGTTAGGTACATTGTTTAATTTTGTAAGTACATTAAAACAAAAAATCGGCCAAGTGTGCGTCGGACACGCGCGCCATGGAATATACACAAATTCGGCAAGTAACACAATTTTTCACCACTTTCAAGTGGTGTTTTCACACGTGTGCTTTCAAAAATCGGGCCCCAGCTCATTGTGTACAATGTACAATACAATTTTTTATTATTTTTCATCTTGCAGTGGGGCCATTAAATTTATAGTTCGTTCGAAGCGTCACAAAATGTCGTGTGATAGCACAATGGAAACGCTACTGTCTAAAATAACTTGCTGGAATAGTGTATTTCATATTTTCCTGAATGGCAACATTGCCGACATCTCATGAAATTCTAGCTAACATTTTTAAGGTAACAGACTGCTTGGGAGTGTTCTAGTTGACTTAAGATAACATTATTCAGTGCGATATAACTAACAACAGTCGAGTCGACTTGGAACTCGTTAATGGATGGACCAACTATATAGTCTATAGTCTGGCAGATAAATAAGTAAGTAAGTAAAGGCTTTATTGTACAAATATAAAGAAACAGATACAATTCACAAAAAATACAAATAACATTAATATATGCACAAAAGTGAACTTATCCCTATAAGGGATCTCTGCCAGTTAACCTTTGAGTAGATGAGAGGAGCATTAAACGAGGGACCGACAAAGTGAAAGCTTAAAATTCCTGATAGTGAAAGCCACAATAGAGTGAACATTCTAAGTACAATAAACAAAACATAAAAACTACTAAATATTACACACATGCATAGTTACATACAAAATACAATAAGAGTACACACATATAACATCTAAGGAGATGGTGTGAGCCATATCTTCCTCAAGCTTTCCTTGAACGAACGGAGGCAGACTGCTTGATGGAGTGGATCATTGCAGTAATAAAAAAAGAAATATAGACTGGCAGATAGATCAATACAGTAAAATGACAAATCCAAATGTCAATTTACGAAATAATGACACCACATTTATTACACTAGTGCTCGGGGTGCGAGTCGGGTTACCTCCGCGTGTGGCCAATAACTGCGGTTCGTTTTTGGATCCGTCCGGGGGAAGAGCAGTGCTTGGCCCGGTGCACCCTGGGCATCGGTTAGTGATTAAAATATAAAGAAGTGCATCAGCGTCCCTTCTGTGCTCTAAACCAAGCCAGTTCGGGGCCCCGGAGAGCTAGGGGGCCCTGGCATTTTGCCACCCCTGCCACCCTATAGTTACGCCACTGTGTATTGTATTGTAATCTGACATTTCAACAGTTGAATAACTTACTTTGCTATCTCCGCGATAATATAGTGAAGTCAAGTCGTGGAAAACAGGTAACTACTCGTTATTCATTTCATTGTTTCGTCATAATCAAATCATTCACTACGTGACCTTAGTCGAGCACTAGTGAAATAAATGTGATATCATTATTTCGTAAAATGACATTTGGATGTGTCATTTTACTGTATTGATCTATCTGCCAGCTATTTCTACTTTTCTATTTCTTTTTATCATTCTGTCCCATAACTTGGATGAGAAAAGTTGACCACGTTTAGCACGATTAAAGGCGTATAGGTGGAAAGGGAAATCAAAATAATTTTGCATGCTAGTATTACATACACATACATACATAAATCATCTTTATCCCTTACAGGGTAGGCAGAGCCTTAAGCAACAACCTAAAGACCACGTTCAGCATTATTGTGGGAGTATGGATGGAAAGAATCAAAACAGTGATGGGTTGCTAGCCACATCGCCTATAACATGATTCCTATGATTTTGGTTACTCCCACGATGGGCTTTTACCATCTGCCCGGGAAGAGTAGCAACTGGTACATTCTATGTTTTTTCTTTGCTCCCAGACCATCAATAAAGATATCGAAAGCGAAAAAAACTACCTGAAGGGCCTGTCTCACCACTCTTTGTTAAGTTCCAGTTATATTAAGTGTCGGTTATCTAAGATTTCGTCTCTATTTATTACTACGAAACAGACAGAGACGTCATCATAAATAAGCTTAAGATAACTGTAATTTTACAGAGAGTTGTGAAACAGGCCCCAAGTCTCTGTAACACCTATGTGGCTGTAAAAAATGAATTATTCTATGCCAGAGTTGGGCATTATCTAGATAATTATCTATAATATAAAAATGAATCGAAGAATGTGTTGCTAAGCGCAAATCTCGAAAGCAGTTGAACCGATTTCGCTGATTCTTTTTTTAGAATATTCCTTGAAATATGGGCATGGTTCTTACGGAGAGAAAAATTAAAAAAAAAAAACTACTGTTAGGCGGCACGAAGTTCGCGGGGTCAGCTAGTTTCAAATAAAATCATTTGAAATAAATGTATTCGAAGATAAATTCAATCACAAATAGTGCGTTGACAACTTTTTTATTTAGATGAATTATCTAGATCAAGATAACCGACCTCATTTGTTATTGAAGTAAGCTTATAATAATAAATGTATAAAAAATGCCACGTCGGTTCAAACCGTCACACTGACATTCATCTTTTATTTAAAATCCCAATTAATGTATCTAGACAAAAATGAAACTCATCTAGATAAGTTCAAAATAACAAATGACGGATTTTTTTATATATATAAGAGGGGGCAAACGAGCAGACGGGTCACCTGATAGAAAGCAATCATCGTCGCCCAGGGAAACCTGCAAGACCTGTGGGGAATCACAAGTGTGTTGCCGGCCCTTTGAGGAACAGGAAGGCTCGCTTTCAAAACTTCGTTATCTTCCCGGTTTTTCGTAAATAGATAATTTTTGGCCAACTCTGTTCTATGCAAATATACTTTACTTTACTTGTCTTCCACTTGTGGAGGCCGAGTAGCAAGGCAAATATTTTTTGTTCATTAAATCGAACCTTCGCAATGTGACGTCTGGTTCAATTAATTAACACAATTTAATGAATCTAGATTTGTAGGTGGAAATGCAAAAATATACGTAAGCAATGTAGGTATCTGTTCTTGCCGTAATAGTTTTAAATACATACGTACCAGTGGCGTAGGCGTCAAGTATATCAGAAGGCAAGCCGAAGGGTATTTAACTACCATTTTCCTTTAATTCTGCGCAATAAAAGTGCCCAACTGCCTTACAATAGGCAAGCCGGTGGGAATCGAGTTCTACGACGCCACGCCACTGATACATACATACATCAATTATGTCTTTATTCCTTTTTCTTTGCTCCCAGACCACCATGGAAGAATATACACATATCACGTCTATATCGCTTACGGGGTAGACAGACCCTATGGGTAACCATACCTAAAGGCCACGGTTAGCATAATTGTAGGCATATAGGTGGAAAGGGGAATCATAATAGTGATGGGTTGCTAGCCGCGTCGCCGATAACGTAACTCCTAAGATTTTCGCCCATTTTGGGAGAATATAGCTTCCATGCTGCTCTGGGAGCAAAGAAAAAACATAAAACGTACCAGTTGATTCTCTTCCAGCGCAGATGGTAAAAGCCCATCGAGGGAATGGGTGAAAATCTTAGGAATCATGTTATAGGCGATGCGGCTAGCAACCCATCACTATTTTGATTCCACTTTCCACCTCTACGTCCTCAGTGTCTTGCTAAACGTGGCCTGTAGGTCTTGTTACCTTAGGCTCTGTCTACCCCGTAAGGGATAAAGACGTGATTTGTGTATGGTGTATGTGTATGTAAAATTTGATTTGAAATTTGTCAGGAGCTCTTTCCAGGTTATTTCTCCTGGTCCTACTGATATAAGTATCCTTACTAGAGATAGTAAAATTAGGTTAAATAACTTTAAAACTTATTCCATTTTGTCTTCAAACGTTAAGCGTGTACATGTTTTCTATAAAACGTTAGCCCTTACATAACATTACAAAGGCACGTTGTGTTGTGTTCAAAACTTTACGAATATCAATGTCATAAACACGCATCTACTTAGACTTTGCTTACGCATACATAAACAAATACATATTGATTAATCCGTTCTATAGTTATCCCTTTTCTGTGACCGTAGTTGGAGTCAATGCCCTCAAATTCCAATCGAAAATAAATGTTTGCTTATTCAGTGGAGACGAGTGCGCAGAGACAATTGCTGCCGGAAAAATCGAAAACTATTCGTTACTGCTTCTTACCTGCGACTTTGTTGGCAAAGAATTAGACGCGTTTATTGCTACAGCTTACCTACATACTTACACAAATCACGTCTTTATCTCTTACGGGACAGAGTCTAAGGTGGCAAAACCTACACGTTTAGCAAGATTCTGGGCGTATAAATGGAAAAAAATGGAATCAAGATAGTGATGGGTTGCTAGTCGCATAACATAGAAACATAGAATGTACCAGTTGCTTTTCTTCCTGGGCAGATGGTAAAAGCCCATGGAGGGAATACATAGGCCCACAATCTTGCTAAACGTGGCCTGTAGGTATTGTCACCTTAGGCTCTGTCTACCCCGTAAGGGATACAGACGTGATTTGTGTATTGTATTGTATTGTAGAAGTAATTTGAACGCTTAAGTCGCCATAGTTGTCATATTTCTTGTGAATCTATTGACGTAGGAATCATCAAAATCCGTTCACGTGGCTAATAGGTACTAGAGCATCACAGAGGACTAGAAAAATCGGTAAAAAATCACGTCCAGTTTTAACTTAGCCTAATTAATTTAAGAAAAATAAATGTCTAGTAAAACGCGTAATGATTATTTCTAAATGTCAGTGAAAATTAGAACACAATAAAAACATTCATCAGTCATTTCGTGACGCGTGCTATAGCCCTACACCTCCCATAGCAGATGGGTAGTCTTCGAATTTTTCTACCCGTTACTAGCTGTCACGTGAACTTTGTTACTATGCGAATTTTTGTCGCTAAGCGTCATCTTTTTGAATGATGTGTGTATACTACACAATTACAAACTCCCGTGCAACATGTACTGCTCACCAGGGACGAGAGAAGGCGCTGTTTTTCAAATGATAGGTACTATCAAATGAATCAAGAATTTTTGTTTCTTAATTTCTATGTTTTACTTTTACGATGTTACTGTTACAAATTAAATTTCTAAATGTCAGTAAAAATTAGAACACATAGAAAAATCCGAAAAGTAAAGCTATGGCCGGGAATCGAATGACGTAATGATATTTGAATAAGTGACAATAATCGACTCACAGTCCCTCAATAATAAATCATGCAGTACAATTTTTAATAATACACGTAAATTGTGAAAAATATTACTGATTTTGTAATAAGTAGACTATAAGAAAATAATAACTTTAATTAAACTTGTTAATTACTTGAAAATGTTATTTCCAGGGGATCGAATTGGTTAGCCCAACCTTACGGTATAAAATTCCGAAACAGTTCTAGATACCTCACAATTATCAGAGATGTCATTTCAGAAATCGACTCCCAGTGCCGGTTGTCAAATAAAGTTTTTTTTTAATTTAGCCTATTGGGGTGCCCCACTGCGAGGCAAAAACCTTCCTTTTTTCTGCCGCTCGTTCCGGTCGAAGACATGCTTCTATCACTCTACTTGGCGTCTAACCCCCTTATTCATAAACGCTCTATAGGCTTCCGCTAACTTAGCAATTTGTCCTTATCTGTGAAAGGTAAATGTCAAAGCGACAGATAAGGACAAACGATTGCTAAGTTAGCAGAAGCCTACAGAGCGTTTATGAATAAGGGGGTAAGTCATCCCACCGTCTTTTTGGTCTGCCTACGCGTTGATAACCATAATAATAGTTATATTTTCGAAATATCCAACTATTCCTATGGATTCAGTGGTAATTTAAACGGTGGGGTCACGGGTTCCCATCCAGGTGGAAAACACTTAGTTTACATACAATGCCAGACACCGTTCACTGACAATAAATGAGGAAAATCGACTTTATTCGAAATGTCCAAGTTTTGATTAAGTTATTGACAGAGCGAGTGAGAAGCGCGAGGCAAGCGTCTCCCATTCAGCTAAAGCAAACATTTTTTATCTCTGTCCGTCTGTCTAGGTGACTGTTCTCTTGCTTGAAAGTTTATGAACAAATTCGATAGATAGTGTAATGCAATGCGATGTGTAGTGCAAATTATTCAAAATGGCGCAGCGAAAGCCAGTTGAAAACGTAAAAATATGCATTCAGCCATTTTGAAAAATGATCAAGAGCTACGCAAATGCAGACTCGTGAGGTTTCTTAGTCTTTTGTTTAGATCTGATTAATCTAATAGATAGATCTTGTTTGTTTCTAGCCCTTATACACTTCTGAGCACTTCTCCCTGATAGTGATTATTCATCATCATCATCATCAGCCTATGTTAGTCCACTGCCTCCCCTAATGAGCGCCATAGCGCCCTGTCTTTAGCTTGACGCATCCAGCATCTGCCTGCAGTCTTTCGCAGATCGTCATCCCACCTGGCCGGAGGGCGTCCTACACTACGTTTGCCGAGTCGCGGTCTCCACTCAAGAACACGTTTACCCCAGCGGTTGTCGGTTCTTCGCGAGATATGGCCGGCCCACTGCCACTTCAGCTTGCCAATTCTTTATATAGTGATTATTTAGACTGTTGTTTAAGCTATTGTTCTCATGCAAGCCCTGTGCGAATGGGGATATTCACTGCTTCACAGTGTTTGTGAGTGAAAGTGGTTTCAAGTTTTTTTCGCTCATTAAAAAGATTATGGTTTTCGAAAAAAAAATCGCATTAATTAGGTACCTATGCAAGTTTTGAAAAACTTGGCGGTGTGAACCCACGATCTCCTGAAGGCCATGGGTGAAAAATCTGCGCTACTACATTTTTTTTTGGTATGAATACATAGGTGCACTTGGTGGCTAGTTAAGTAGGCTTACAGATTAGACGTTTTGGAAAAAGGTCAGGTCAGGAGTACCCGAAACCGACGAGCATGTATGAAGAGACTGATGACTGTGGATGAAGCGAAAGAAATAAATATGTCAGGATCGTAGCAAGTGGAATAAAGTAGTCTCTGCCTACCCCTGTGGGAAAGACGTGACGGTGTGTATATGTATATGTATGTATAGATTAAGGGAAATAATGAACTGCAAACACAATTTAGTTACATTGCATAAATACCAAAGTTTCCTTATAGATTAAAGAAAATAATATAAAACTGCAAACACAATTTAGTCACATTGCATAAATACCAAAGTTTCCTTATAGATTAAAGAAAATAATATAAAACTGCAAACACAATTTAGTCACATTGCATAAATACCAAAGTTTCATACTAAAACTACCTTGAAACTTTTTAAATTCCGTACTGAAGGCATGTACAGGGGGTACTTGATTTTTGGCATTTTTGAGGATTAGGATGTCAACATATTTTTAAAAAATGTGCTCAAGAACATAAACCTTACGTTTCGTTGACCACGTCAGCTATAAATTTACGAAATCCATTAAAAATGTGGTAAAAAGTTACAAATTTTGTTTTGAATTATTGGTGCATCTGCTCTGTTAAACTTATTTCAGATGCTTAAGGCCAAATAAACTTACCCCCTTTATTCTTAAACTAGCTTCTGCCCGCGACTTCGTCTGCGTAGAATTATACATAAAAACCTTCCTCTTGAATCACTCTATCTATTAACAAAAACCGCATCAAAATCCGTTGTGTGGATTTGAAGATATAAGCATACATAGGGACATAGGGACAGAGAAAGCGACTTTATTTTATACTATGTAGTGATAGTGAAGTATATATACAAAGTTATGTTGTGAAATGTGTCACAAAAAAAAAAGATTTAACATATCCAGCAAGCATTTAGCAATGGTCTAAGATAATACCCAGTAAAAAAAAATATAATTATCATGTATAGTTTTTAGTGGCTCCACCTCGTGCCGAGTAGCTGAACTACTTATAAAAAGATGTACGTGGTCCAGTATCAGAGAGAAAGAGAGAAAGAGAAACATTTATTTACACACATTCGATACACGTAGATATAAAACAAGGCGAAATAGAATATACTAAGGAATGGTGTAAAATGGACCCCACTCAGCATAATGTTGCGGCAAGCCGCAACGCTGTTTTTTCAGTGTAAGTTTCAGTCACAAAAATACGTCTCGAACGTATTTTAGAATAGTTTGTTGCCGTTTCGCTCCGCAAGTGGCGCTGCCGATCCCATAGTAATTGAGACGTTTACGTGAACGCGTTCGAGACGTTTTTATATGCGAAAAGTTACACTCTAAAATCTGTTAAGTTATGGATTTGCGAGTATTAAGGCGATGGCGTTAAAACTTACGTAAATAATCAAGTAAAGCGCCTTACAGTAAAGTTTGGAACTATAAATTATTGTTGCCGCTATCTCGGATAATGCGTGACGCTGTGCCCGCCAAGGGGATTAGCTTAAGATCATGTTTGTTTCTGAAAATAAGGTTTTGATGGAAATAACATCGATAATGGTTAAGAGATTTACTCTATAGTCAATACTTGCACGCTACGCGAAAGTGTATTATTATCTTATGTTTGTGTGTCTTGCAAAAAGGAATAAATTTCTTCTTTCTTTCTTTCTTTCTTTTCTATTCATATTCTGTTAAACTAGATTTCCTTCAAATTAATCAAGAATTTTTACTTCTGATTTTTTAAGTTTACTTTGACGGTTCCGTTACAAAATAAATTTCTAAACGACACTAAAAAGGAGAACACAGAAAAATCCGAAAAGTAAAGCTATGGCCGGAATTGAACCCTATCTGCCCGCAACTTCGTCTGCATTGAATTCGTTTATCGCTATCCCGCAGGAATTACCCAATTTTCCGGGATAAAAAGTAGCCTATGTGTATCCAGACTATCATAATCTATCTATGCTCAAAATTTCATACAGATCTGTCCAGCAGTTCTGGCGTGAAACAGTAACAAACATCCATACTTACAAACTTTCCCGTTTATAATATTAGTAGGATTCATCGCTCTACTTTGTCAACAGTTTACTCCTAGCATTTACATACATACATATACATTAATCGAAGAACACCCTGTATTTAAATATTTTTTGATTGTTCGTTTTATAAACACCGTTGGCGTAGCGGTACAGTCCATACGAGTAGTGGGTGCCCGCCGGTGTCCACGTCCGAGGTTCGATCCGACCCTAGTTCAGTTCTGTGAAAGTTTTGTGTTGTACCAAGGTGAGTTCAGGGTTCCGTTAGGTATGTCACCAACTCGACATTTGTCGGTGACCATTGACAATTCGAAATGCGTATTCAATATGAAGCCAAACAAATGTACACGTAATTGTCACTTGTTACACAATTGTCGCGTTGGTGAATTAGGGGAAACATAATTTGTATCATCATCATCACTAGATAGTCACTATCACTATCACTTCACTATCACTACATAGTATAAAACAAAGTCGCTTTTTCTGTCCCTATATCCCTATGTATGCTTAAATCTTTAAAACTACACTACGGATTTTGATGCGATTTTTTAATCGATAGAGTGATTCAAGAGGAAGGTTTATATGTATAATACATAATACATGCATAATATACCGTGCGAAGCCGGGGCGGGTCGCTAGTGTAAATATAAAAGGTGTTCTAAATTTGATCTGGATTCAACGTGTCGTTAGGTTACTTTATATGAACTCCTGTTATGGTTTTTTGTAGCAATTCTGGATTTGAAATCGAGCCATCCGTCTGATGGCGTACAGTGTGAACATGCCATTAAAATATTTGCTGACTACATTAAAAAAAAACCTTAAAATCATTTTTAGGATTGTTCTGTCGAATTTATCCCTACTGAGGTATTAATAATTTGAAGACAGTGCAAATGTAGGTCTAAAAAAATGTTCCGATGTGTTACCCACTATTTCTAAAACAAATCATGGACTTGGAACTTGGTGGGGCTAAATGGGCCCTTCATAGAAATAGACACGGAGATAATTTATTTGCATAAACGTGAGGAAATATTTGCATTACAAAGTTCTAATCAAAAAAGAGTCAGTCTTGTCTTGCCTTTGCTTACAAATCAATCTTGGATTTTTTGAACAATTTTTTCACGACAAAATGTTCATGAAACATACCAAATAAATTTGCCGCTTAAAATTTTGCTAATTGATTTCACATTTATACTAATTAAACCTAAATATTAAAACGTCAGTTCGTCGATGTGGCATACTATAGCTGGTCTGATTCTGTGTGTCAGGTCGGTTTAGCCCCATTATCCTAAAAACCAAAATCCTCATTGTCTAAGGTACTTGGAAGCACATCGCATTCACCGTTCCTTTCTGTCAAACGGTAAAGAGTGAGGGTAGAAAGAGACGATGACTCATGAGCTCCAGCGCTACAATAAGACCTCAGTTGTGTTGTTTAGATAATAATTTGCCAAGGGGTAAAACTGGAAAAGCACTGCAAGAAATGCCGATGAATTATCGCATTTAATGATTAACTTGTTGTCCAACATTAAGGCACTTAATGATCGCTTTGACATTTGTCATCACTACATCATCACTCACTATCACTTCACTATCACTATCACTACATAGTATAAAACAAAGTCGCTTTTTCTGTCCCCATGTCCCTATGTATGCTTATATCTTTAAATCTACGCAACGGATTTTGATGCGGTTTTTTTTAATAGATAGGGTGATTCAATAGGAAGGTTTTTATGTATAATACACGCATAATATAGTAGAGAAACACTGATTGCACCCGTGTGAAGCCGGGGCGGGTCGCTAGTTATTCATTAAATCAGTAAGTCCGTCTTGTTTGTAGGCACTGCCGTAATGAGCTTCATAAATAGCTATGACGTCATAGTCTTGTGGTTCATTGACTTCATCTGGACTTACAAATTAGTATTTTAATGTTATCAGATGTCCGCTAAAGTAAATGTAGTTAAAAAGCATAAGGAAGGAGCATTATGCATACATTTATGTAACTACTAGCTGCTGCCCGCGACTTCATCTGCAAAAATTTTTTTTCAAAAATAGCCTATGTGTTAATCTAGAGTATCAGCTATCTCCGTTCCAAATTTCATCCAAATCCATTCAGTAGTTTTTACGTGAAAGAGTAACAAACATCCATCCATACTTAGAAACTTTCGCGTTTATAATATTAGTAGGATAAACAATTTTTATAATCAACTTTAAATCATTCACGGTTAATGGATAAATAACATGTTTTCTGCTGGATATAGAATACGATATCGCTTAGCGAGCTCCCGATATTTTGACGCATTCTAGGGGAGACCGAGGGGTGTTGAAACAATTTTCACATTTTATGACGTACACAAAAATCTAACTGTCAGAATCGTACGAAATTGGTATCATTCGATAGCTTATTTCTTCTAGTTTTATGTAAGACCAACAAAAATAGCATGAGTATGAATGCTGGCGAGATATTTAAACTTAAATGTGTCAAGTCATTTTGTTTCAACTCCCCTAATACCGAGGTAAGATGAAACAGGGACCGAGGAGAGTTGAAACAGTTATTTATATCAGAGAAAAAGGGTTGTAAATTAGAAAAAAATACATAATTTAAAACGGGTTTTATTAAAAAATAAAATCAAAATGTAACAATCATCTTATTAAGTAATATCTGCTTAATTTAAACAAGACAAAACCTCTTTTTAAAAATAATCATTATGTTTCTGCAAATTATGCCTTAAAATTTTAATTAAGATCAAACGTAAACAATATATTTTTAATTATAGCAACAAACTAGTAATCACAAAGCTTTGAATATGTATCTTAGAGACGTCTGTTATAATTAAATGACACTTATTAATGTAATGGCACAGCAATCAGTCTTAATTTTTCATCTTAATAAGTCTTATACAATAAATGCAAATCCTGAACTTAAATAATCTCAAATATTCACTTTAATATACTATAAAATTACCCTTTTATAGTAAAATTACCCTTTTATAGTATATTAAAGTTGATATTTGAGATTATCTAAGTTTAGGATTTGCATTTATTGCATACTAGCTTCTGCCCGCGACTTCGTCTGTGTAGAATTATACATAAAAACCTTCCTCTTGGATCACTCTATCTATTAAAAAAAACCGCATCAAAATCCGTTGTGTAGTTTTGAAGATATAAGCATACATAGGCACAGAGAAAGCGACTTTATTTTATACTATGTAGTGAAGACTTATGTGACAAACATAATAAGACAACTCGCCACCAGTGCAAGCTTCAAGAGACCATAGTTTGCATTCCATACATTGGCCCCATTTCTCATTGGCTCTACTATTTGCATATGATTCAAAACAACAAATGCAGAAGCATTCTGCATCTTCCTCTTCGCTTTCATTCACGACGCAGCATCCCGAAGACTTCTGTGGCGCAATAAAACCTCTTCTGATGCCAGTTCATATATTTCTTGGCTCGCCATACCTCTGTCTGTTTTTCGTTTATAGTCCGTAGGCATGCTAAAACAAAAAAAAAGCTAAACAAAAATAAACTTCACCGTATTAACAAAACAGAAGCCATACAAAATAGAACCGAGGAGAGTTGAAACAGTCTGTTTCAAATCTCCTCAGTAGCAAAAATCCACCCATCCGTTATAAAATCAAAACCTAAAACCAAACCATAACTAATAACTTCCACCAATACTATTCATCACAATCCTTAGTGAATGAGCTTTCGAAACATATATAATACATGCCAAAACACTAACACATTATTAAATAGTAGGCAGGGAAAAAAAATGATGAAAACTTACTTTTCGTATTTTTTTTGACACTTGTGCTAGAACTACGAAACCGCGCGCCGTGAGCCAAGGATGCACACTGAAGGGTCCGCGGGTGGTGGGACGCCGATAAACAGCACTGTTGCCAGCTCGACAACGGTTATAGATTCCGCGAAATTGACGTTGTTTCAACTCACCTCTGTTTCAAAACCCCTCGGTCTCCCCTACCCGTAATCATGACGCATGCAAATGCGTAGAAATATCGGAAGCCCATCAAGTGATATCGGGGATATTCCACAGAAAACAAGTCTTTTTTATCATGATTGCCTTACAAAATAATGAAGGTAGCCAACAAAAAATTACGGAAGCGTTGACCGATGGGATAACTAGCTTGCTCCCCCGGCTTCGCTTCCATTGCAATACTCCCTGTGCTGTAGGTATTTCCAAAATCCATTCTCTATCTATGTGTTATTTATGTCATTAAAGGAATCTTGAATCAAAATTGAATTCAGGTAGTTTCGGCTTTGCGTTGATTCAGTCAGGATAAATAATTTTATATAAATATCGGTAATGGATACAATTCACAGTATTGTTGAATTTTTCATGGTCATACTTAAATTGTTAATTCAATATACTGTCGAACAACAATCCGAAGTTTGATATACAAAAAACAATTAAAACTGAGGCAATAGATTATCGTTTAATATCGTTCAAATTTTTTTACTATCATTCACCAAAATTCATTACATCGTTTATACTTTTGCTCGAATATCCTTTTAGTCAAAAAATGTTTTATCTAATTTTTCTTCATTATTTAATTCGTATCGTAACAGTTTTCTGTTTAATTTTAACGTGAGATTCAATTACTGCATTTTCTATTATACCTAGATTAGGTATTCCTAGTATTTAGGTAGCTCCACAATCGCGAGAAATAGGAGCTCATTGTGGCGGAGCTTCTTTGACCTTTTTACGAAGTTTCACTTCATTACACTTACATTTTTGAATTATTATCAAATGACATACGCATTTGCAAGGCCTCGTGCATTTCTCGTGATAAGAATTAGACAGCCAACTGACGAGTATAAATAACAATAAACGACGTTTCGATAAACCGACGTTTAGAGCAACAAATTTTTCTATGAATGGTTAAATTCGATGAACAATAATCACGTCTTAAAACGAATTCCAAATTTTCCCGATATGCAATTAATCGTACGGTATGTATATTAATGATCATTGAATAAAAATTAAACTAAATATTCATTAAATTGTTTACAACAAAATAGAAATTGATTTAAGTAAGAAGTTTCCAGAATATAATTGGCACTCTAAGACCTTAAACCAGGCAATGCCATGAACCTATCACGAACGAAATAATTAATCTGAAAATACTTAACCGAAGTGAAAAAATCGTACGAACAGTAAATTATGTTAAATGAACGTTAATGTAAGCGAATAATTAAAACATGCCCACATTTGTTGACCCCCAAGGCATTTCCATCAATAGTAAACAGCTACAGTTAATTTAAATATATTAGACTATGTTAGTATTTCAACTACTATTATAGGTAGCTAGATTGCAAATTTAAACAACCGAATTACCGACCTACGTAAGAATATTTAAAATATGTGTGAAGGCGCCTGTATTGTTGCATTTATTCTTTATTCATTTTGACGTTAGCAGGGTCAAGTGCTCAAAACGTAGGTAACCGCCATCTTTGCCATTGGTACTTTAATTAATGGGTGCCAATAAAATGTACCCTCCGATTTTTATTGTCTCCTTGTTTTGATGACGTGTATTAAAATGCAGTACAATAATTACAATGGTTGAATTTTAATTTTTACGCTTACGTTGTGTTTACTGTGAAGTAAACAATACTACAGTAAACAAGGAAGAAGTAAAAATAGATAGGGCAATAGGAGGGTTTAATTTATTTACTTACTCTGAATGTACGGTCAAAGAAACCGAATGACGCGTCGCGGTGGAACCTTTTATCATACAATTTTACAATAATTTCTTCGGCAGGTGTATGGTAAGTCATTATGACGTTTGCAGTGATAAGGTTCCACAGTGGTACGCAATTCAAATTTGAGTTGTTGTTTTAAATTTATATTATCAAATGCAAAAAGTTATTCTAGTCGCTTTTTAATTTAGGTAAATCAAATTTTTGCCTCTCCTACTTGAGTTTGATCATGCGCCAGCTTCATTGACTTGATCAGTTTTTTCAGTAAGCTTACTAAGGTATTCGTGTGGTTCTGATCACAAATGGTTTTTAATCACGACTGATTCTGATCACGACTGATTCTGATCACGATTTATTCTGATCACGAGTGGTTTTTCCTTAGATGGCACCAACCTCGAAGGTAGAGGACCGACTGACGTCAGGGCATCGGCTGTCGCACCCCCCGCCCGGCGATGAGGTACTCATCAGTGGCATCTCCGGATACTTCCCAGACTCAGACTCGGTCATAGAACTTCAGGAAAACCTCTTTAACAAGGTAAGGAACCCCTATATATAGATATATCCCCTCATAAACGCTCTGTAGGCTTCTGCTAACTTAGCAAAAGTTTGTCCTTATGTGTCACTTTGACATTTACCTTTCACAGATAAGGAGAAACGATTGCTAAGTTAGCAGAAGCCAGAGCGTTTATGAATAAGGGGGAATATACAGGATCTTTAAAAATTGTTCCCGTCTATTTTAGCAGGGGGTTGTGTTAGTTTGACTAAGCCCTGTAATTTTGTTTTTTTTTTTATTTTTTTTGAAAGTTTTTGATACTGATGTTTTGATCATAGTTGACAAATGTTTCCAAATATGGATCAATGTTCAAAGTCAAGGGCGGGACTAGATTTTGGATCAAAAATTTAACTGAAAAATCTTCAATCACTATTAATGGATATTTTAAGCTCACTCTTTGTCGGTCTCTCGCTTAATGCTCCTCTCATTTGCTCAAAGGTTAACTGGTAGAGATTCCTTATAGGGATAAGTTCGCCTTTGTGCATATATTTAAGGTATTTTTTTGTGATTTGTCTCTGCTTCTTTATATTTGTACAATAAAGCATTTACTTACTTACTTACTTACTAACCCAACCACCTGGCTTTTTCACCAACTTGACATATGTCGGTGACATGTGACAATTCTAATCGCAATGCGAATTCAATTTGAATTGAATATGAAGCCAATGAGTTTGTAATGTAAAGAGAATTGTCACTTGTCACTGACAATCGTCATGTTGGTGAAATAGGCTAGCGGTTTGACCTGTGGCCTCTCAAGCGGAAAATGGGTTCGAATCCCGGGCACCTCTGAGTTATTCGGAATTTATGAGCGAAATTACATATGAAATTTACCATGAGCTTTTCGGTGAAGGAAAACATTGTGAGGAAACCTGCACACATTTGTGAAGCAATTCAATGGCGTGTGTGAAGCTCCCAATTCGCACTGGGCCCGCGTGGGAGCTACAGCCCAAGCCCTCTCGCTCTTAGAGGAGCCCTGTGCCCAGCAATGAGACGTATATAGGCTGGAGACGATGAGGACCTTTCCGAAGTAACGCCTGATTCAATAAATCAACAAATCGACTGACCCTCGGTAGCGTTGCAACGAACTGTATCCATTGCTTCTCTCCCTTCTTCAGGTGGACTTGATCTCCGACGACGCGCGCCGATGGAAGCTGGCCCACCCCGAGATCCCGCAACGTACGGGCAAGATCAATCATGTCAACAAGTTCGACGCCTCCTTCTTCGGGGTGCACTATAAGCAGGCTCACACCATGGACCCTATGTGCAGGATCCTGCTCGAGAAGGCATATGAAGCCGTCATCGATGCTGGTAAGTTTGGTGTCGAAACCCGTAAACCCGGGTGATTTTGCCCCTGTCCTTCGTAAACTAGGGTGATGTTGCCCCTGTCCTTCGTAAAGCAGGGTGATGTTGCCCCTGTCCTTCGTAAACCAGGGTGATTTTGCCCCTGTCCTTCGTAAAAACAGGGTGATGTTTCCCCTGTCCTTTGCGTTTATCGCTATCCGGCAGAAACTATGTAACGTTCCAGGATAAAAACTATCCTATGTTCTTCCCCGGGACTGTAAATATCTGTTTCGCCGTTTACCCATGAAAGACCAACAAACATCCAAACATTCAAAGTTACAAACTTTCGCCTTTACAATATTAGTAAGACTGCTTATATCTCTTAAAGTGTAATTATATAAACGTCAAAACTTCAAACTTCTAAACTATGCGACCCAGTTAAATCTGTTATGCTGACATGTCCCTAACTGAGACATTTTCAAGTTAAAACAAATGTTAGCAACAGGATGACAGTAGGAAATAACATACCATATTCAATACGCGTATTAATTAGGTATATGCTTAGTTGGTTTGATCACGTAGAGCGGATGGATGAAAGTAATCAACTAAACAGATCTATGGGGGCAGTTTGAATGGTTACGTTGGGAGGGGAAGGCCTAGACGGACGTTCCGAGACCAAATAGGAGAGGTTTTCAAAAAGGTCAGGTCAGGAGTACCCGAAACCGACGAGCATGTACGAAGAGATTGATGAGTGTGGATGAAGCGAAAGAAGTATTCAGGATCGTAGCAAGTGGAACAAAGTAGTCTCTGCCTACCCCTGTGGGAAAGAGGCCTGACGGTATGTACCTATGTATGTGTTTGGTTGCCATTTTTTTTACATAATCTAGAAGCTAGAAGCTCCAATGTCTTTGGCTTCTAGGTTAACGTTGCCAGATTATGGAATTGTTCGCCGTTTAGTGGATATCCACGATTTTCGAAATTCCCCCAATTTCGAATTTACCCCAATGCACCTTAACCTCAAAGTGTAATTTTTGTTGTGTACGATCAAGCCAACAAAATGACCAAAAGTAATTCTGATTGGGTGATATTTTAATGAATTCCTGAAAACGCAAAACCACATGCCAACTTTTAATTAAATATTTTAATCTGGAAAGGGTTTTAATTAGTTTACTCCATGTTTCAAAAGCCGCAATTGAGTGTAATGTTAATTAATTTTAATAATACCGAGCTGTTCTCAGCGGTTTTTTTTTCTCCATAAAAACAGACAGAGCCTAAGGTAACAATCCCTAATAAAGGCTACGTTTAGCATAATTGTGGAAGGGATAATCAAAATAGTGATGGGTTGCTAACCGCATCGCCTAAAATATGATTCCTAAGATTTTGGCCCATTCCCTCGTCAAATATTCCATGGAATTAAGAAACGCAATGAAAAAACCCGAATTGGGACAGTTATTCTCAAGTGAGAAAGACGTGATTTATGTATGTATGTATGTATGTATTCTCAAGTTTTGCGGTTAGCAAAATACTTTTTTATTTATTTAGAAGCATATGATTAGTTGAAGTGTCAAATACTATGTGACTGTGATTCCTTTGCCTTTTGTTGTCATTTAAAAATACAAACTGTCAAATTGAGACCCCTCGTTTTTGGAAGACGTTTAAAATCAAGCTCGACTTTAAAGAGCTTGCATTATTTTATTAAATTTAAAATCAACGAATAGTCAACCGTAAGGGACCGCAAGTAACGGGTTCGGTGCGCTTAAAGTCCTGCCCCAATTAAAGTGTCGTTTGTGGTCTAATTTACTGTTCCTCGAATGAATGAACGACCGAATGAAATGGGTGAATGGATTCGCGAACCGAATTCGTTATTGTCGCGTTTTAATGGGAGTGAAATCATTTCGAATTACTTACCTGAGAGCGTCGAGTTGTTAAATGAGAATTGATTATAATTAAATTTTGTTATGATACTGATTTAAAATGTTGGTAAACAAGGCTGTCGGATTATTGACTGTCAAGAGTTCTATTTTTAATAGGACTGCAAACTGCTGGAAAGGGGAATCAGAATAGTGATGTGGCTTCGCCTGTAACACGATTCGTAAGATTTACAGGAGGATGAGAAACATGTTATTTGGAAAATAGTGTGAATCGATTTTCACAAATCTATTAATAAATTGAAGGCAGTTAGAAAGATCTGCGAAGCGGGGGCCGTAATAGGATGTAGCACGTGACCCAGAGGTGGTAATGAAAGGAATAAGCCGCCCGTGAAATAGGCCCGTTTTGCCTTGTAGCACTTATTAAGAATCATCGATATTGGTTTTTCTTTTCGTAAAGGACGTTTTGTACGTAGAGTTTTCGTTTTCATTTTTAAAAATAATCACCCTGTGCGATAAATCACTGGGTTATAATGTAAACTACATTAATTTTTAGTATTTATAAAAACAAATGTAGATGGTAAAAGCCCATCGAAGGGAAGGGGCGAAAATCATAGGAATGCGATGCGGCTATAACATGATTCCAACCCATTACTTTTTTTTTTTTTTACTACAAACTGACCAGTGTGATTGACCTCTATCTCACTTGGTGGAAGGTGCAGATGAGGCCAAAGGTGTAACTCACTGGTTCAGTAATAGCCTATTCACTCTAGCCTTGATTTATTTTGATTCCACTTTCCATCTATACGCCCACAGTCTTGCTAAAGTGGCCTTTAGGTTTTGTTACCTCAGGCCCTCTCTATCCCTTAGACGTAGACGTGATTTGTGTGTATATGTAATGTATGTATTATAAAAGCAAAATAATGCACCATTAAATTATGGCACGTGGTGGTTACACCCTGTGTTTGCGCTTTGCTGATTGTATTTCTGGTAAGTATTTGAATGTAAGCTAACCTAAAAGCTCGGTTGGTTTCGGTGTATAAGTCATCCGAATTATGAGATTGGCCGAAGAAATATTCTACGGGCGCGGCAATTCTTTGATAATTAAGATAGGACGTGCCAATATTCCGAAAATGACGGATAAGATTCTGGGTATTATGTTTAATAGCCTTTTTCAATTTATTTAATTGATGTCTAGAACAAGTAACGGAAAGTATCTTGTAATAATGAATATCATCATCTCCAGCCTTCATACGTCCCACTGCTGGGCACCGGCCTCGTCTCAGAATGAGAGGGCTTGAGCTGTAGTTCCCACGCGGACACTTGGTCTGGGATTAGAGAAAAAACATAGAATGTACCAGTTGCACCTCTTCCCGCGCAGATGGTACAACACCACGAAGGAAATGGGCGAAAGTATTAGGAATCATGTTAGGCGATGCGGGTAGCAACCCATCACTATTTTGGTTCCCCTTTCTGTACGCCTACAGCCATGCTAAACGTGGCCTTTAGGTCTTGTTACCTTCCGCTGTGTCTACCCGTGAGGAATAAAGACGTGATTTATGTATGTATGTAGACATACAAAATACCGAATTGATGTCTGGGCCCTTGACGCCTAATCAGCACTCTACATTAAATTCTCAACCAAAAACCGACTTTCTTTCTTCTATAATGAGCGCAATTTGTTTGATCCGAGCGGGATTGAATTCGATTCGGTCATTGGGCACCAATTCCTTTCGAGCTTTAAGTCCCGTTTTACATTAACCGAGTCCATTGAGGGAGTTGGGAGCGAAGTGTTTTTTGTACTCCGCGTAATTCGGAGATGGCGGCGCGAATTGTCCCTGATTGACATTTTACAAATGAAATTGACTTAGTTAGAAAGCTTTTTTTATACTTTTCAAGTGACTTATTCATCGCTTTATTGCCCTGTAGCTAATGCATTCAGATACATACATACATACACAAATCACGTCTTTATCCCTTACGGGGTAGACAGAGCCTAAGGTAACAGGTACCTACAGGCCACATTTAGCAAGATTGTGGGCGTATAGGTGGAAAATGGAATCAAAATAGTGATGGGTTGCTATCTATTGTGACCACTCTCATACGTCCATCGATTGTTTAAAAAAATGGGCCTACTATATGGTTGGTGCATTCAGATATTTAGCGATAAATATACTTTTTTTTTGTACCTTCCACGCGTCTGTCTGTTGCAAGGCTTCCCCAGTCTGGTTCAAAGGACTCCAAATCTACCGCCATCTTTTTTTTGGTCTGCCTCTGCTGGTGCCCGTCTCATGAAACCCAGTCGGTGGTAATTTTTGCCCAGCGATCTGGATGCATTCGGCAGACATGTCTCGACCAGTTCCACTTGAGTGGGGTTATTTTAGGTACTATCGAATGAATCAAGAATTTTTATTTGCATATGCTGGTACCTGCTATGGCTGTAGGGGTACAGCACGCGTCACGGATAACGAGGATCCGGGTTCGATTCCCGGCCATAGCTTTACTTTTACTTGCTATGGGTGGTGTAGGGGTATAGCACGCGTCACGGATGACGAGGATCCGGGTTCGATTCCCGGCTATAGGTTCACTTTTCAGATTTTTCTATGTGTCTAATTGTCAGTGACGTTTATAAATTTGGGGTTATTTTGTAAATAAAATGAACTTTCTTTTTAGCCTGAAGTGTTCCACTTCTAGGCAGAGGCGTCTTCTTCCCGCCACTCATCTCAGACGAGAGAATTCTCTTGTCACTCTATTTGACGTGTATCCAAGTCATCCCGCCACTTTAACGGTCTGCCTCTGCTTCGATGGTCATCCCACGGAACAAAAATATAACAAATACACATCAACAAAAAAATGCAATAATATTTTGACGATGGCATTTCGCGACAAGGTTCTAACGTGGCTTAACAATTAAAGTGCGGGTAGACCTTTAAAATGCCCCATCTAAAACAATAAAAAGTTTACTGTTTAAGAAATCTACTACTACTTTACTTTGTGTTGTACTTTGTTCTTTGTTTCTGTATTCTTTTGTACTGATATGTGGTGTTCAATAAAGAGTATTTGTATTGAAATCTCAACAGCCTTGCAGCTTCCGGATTGAAACACTCAAACCGAGTGAACTCCGGCGGCGTTCCAAATTTTTAAATAAAGCCCCTCCCAAGTTATAGCCACGTCCCTATCTCCAAATCCATTACAGATATAACTTCGGCGATTATAACTCAATATTGTCGCGGCGGCCATTCGGGCTCTTAAAATTTGAATTTTCTTCATTTCATATTCCTCGGAACCTGGGGTGCTATTCCGTACCCGATCTTCAAAAACAATAGCTAACTTTTGTACTAGGCGCTCTTGTAAAAAGTTAAAGGACCAAAATGCTAAGATAGCAGTAGGTTCTTGGATGGTATAATTGTTTTGAGATGAGATACATTTTTAACAGACTTCAAAAAGGAGGTTCTACGTACGACCGTATGTTTTTTATGTATGTTTATTGAATAAGTCGTCAGCATATTTCATGATGACAAGATGACCGGATAGTCTAGTGGCTAGAAAATCTGACTGTCAAGCTTGAAGTCCCGAGTTCGATCTCCAGCCAGGGCAGATGTTATGCATGAAGAATACGAAGGTCTGCTCTTGCTAGCGGCTTGAGTATTTTATTCATTTATATTCACTTATGTTTTTATGTTGTCTAGATTGTCTAGATCCTATAGGACAACCATTGCTTATAAAAGTAAAGCTTAAGTACTAGGGTTGATGAGGAAATGGTTATGAGGAAGAGGAAGTGGAAGAGGAATTATTAAGTACATAGTTTGTGGAAGTGGATGAGGAAGAGCAGATTTTTATGAGGATGAAGTTGAGAATGAGGAAGAGAAAAAGTGATAGGATTGTGTAAAATTTACATATTAGGTACTAGTTGAAAATTAACAGATTCAAATAGATTAAAGACGCAGTATTTGCTTACTTATTATTTGAATGATAGAAAACATAATTATGCATAATATGCATCGGTCCCAGCGATTTTATATTATAAAACTTATTTTAGTAATCAAAATTGGGAGGTTTATTTTAATTGAAATGTACGAGCGCGCGAGTGAATACGCGTAATGTGCGGTGAAATGAAAATTCCTCTAATATTTTTCTAAATTTAAGAGAAAGCGGAAGAGGATTCTTTTAAATGTTGTTTATGTGGAAGCAGTAGCGGTAGAGGATTACAAAAAAATTTAGAACTTCCTAATTATGAGGAAGAGGAAACAGAATCCTCATTAATGAGTAGGTACCTTAATCACTGTGTACATTAAATTAAGGTAAAGGAATGAAATTTAACTGTTGAATCGGAAATTGTACGGTAACATTGTCTGGAGCGTATTTCCGGTGCCACTTTGAGTTTTTTGATTAAAACTAGAATTGGATTTCACTAGAGTCAAGAATTACCCTTTAGCTACAGAGAAAACGAAGAAAGTTTCGAAACTCGACGATCTCAGAGACGAGATAGTTTGAGCGCGTTTAAAAACGTTTGAATGAGATTGAAAACGAAAGTCGTTTGATCTCGGTTAGTTTCAAATTGTACGATATTTTCGCTGATAATTTGACGATTATTATACACTATGTTAACTTGCACAATTTGACAGCTCCAAGGGACTGCAGACTTCCGTATTTGGTATTAATTTTAAATTTACACGTCTTCCCGTTACTGAGAGAAACGGTATAGACAGACAGACGGACGACGATATGATCTTCCTTGTTTTCCTTTAGAGGTACAGTCAAGGGCATAAATATTATGTACGTTACCAAGACGTCATAAACAAATAATAAGGCCACTTTCATCTCGCTGGGACCGATCTTTGTCTTGCGTCTTGGGCTGCTGAGAGCTCGTATAATAACTGCCATATTAAGAGCGACTAGCATGTGCATCCGAGGCACCCGTCTCAAATGGAAGCCAGCAGCGAAGCTGTTTGGCTTCGACGATGGTGCTGCCCTACCACACCCCGACTGACAGACTGACTTGACAAAATTTTCAATAGTTAATTAATTTAGTCTACCATTTTTATTTGTTATTACTTTCCAATGTATCTTTTTATATGTAGTTTATAGAATACGTTTAATAAATTATTATTGAACTTTAAAATAATAAGACCAGTGATACATTATTTAAAATGATGACTGTATCGATAGTAATGCCTTCGGCTGTTCGTAACCCTATTTTTTTTTAAACAACAATGATTAGCCGTCACTAATTACACCAACCTTCGTTTATCTGAAACACGTCCAAATATTGCAAATATCTCGGTCCAAGATTGTTAACGAATATTATTCGCTCGCGAATCTGAATTATTCAACGCCCGTCGTAATATGTCACTTAATGGAATACTGAAACGGAAGAAACGTCATCTGTCAGAACGGGAACGAAATTTGCACATTTTTGCTAAATTAATTTTCGCCGTATACATTTAAATGTTCGATTTGAATTTGGCTGACAGATATGCAGCGGGTTAACTAAGCTGGTTTTAATTACTATCAAATGAATCAAGAATTTTACTTCTTGATTTTGATGTTTTACCGTTTGAAATTTTAGCACTTGATGGTCACATCGGAAGACCAGCGCTGGCTGCAAGGCCAGCATTATGCTGAGATGGGACCATTTCGTGATGTGTGCCCTTATGTTTTTTATTTACTTCTTTTTTTTTATTAGGTATATGTCACGAATAAAATAATGTTTTCTTTCTTTCTTTTTTCTTGTTTGAAATTAAATTTCTGAACGGCTCTGACAATTAGAACACAGAAAAATCCGAAAAGTAAAGCTATGGCCGTGACAGCTAGTAACAGATAGAAGAATTCGAAGGCTTACTCACTTGCTATGGGTGGTGTAGCGGTAGCACGCGTCACGGAATGACGAGGATCCGGGTTCGATTCCCGGCCATAGCTTTACTTTTCGGAGTTTTCTATGTGTTCTAATTTTCACTGACATGTAGAAATTAAATTTCTAACGGTAAAACCGTAAAAGTAAACGCAAAAAATCAAGAAAAAAAAATCTTGATTCATTTGATAGTACCTATCACTTTAAAAACGGTTTTTTCTTTCAGCAATTCTGCGAATTTTTCTTAGTGATTATATCATTTCGTTCTTTCCAGGTATGAACCCTAAAGAGCTTAAAAATAAGAAAGTGGGCGTTTTTGTCGGCGCCTGTTTCTCCGAATCTGAAAAGACTTGGTTCTACGAAAAAATGCAGGTCAACGGGTTCGGTATTACTGGGTAAACACAATTTTTACTAACTTCTCTAGAATTAATACTTCATCCAGCTGTTACATATTTAATGAGGGTCCATAACACGAATGTTGGTTTATGAAACGAGCCCAGGCGAGTTTCGTAATAACATCACGCAAGTTTAGTGTTTATAAGGCCTAATTTTAATTTTACCTACATAAATCACGTCTTTATCCCTAATGGGGTAGACAGATCCTAGTATCAATATAGTGTATTTTTTTATAATGTTTTTTACTTAAATCCACTTTTAGGAAATAAATAAAAAAAATAATGAATATCTAACATTGGATAACGCTAGCCATGAATAAGTCTAAGATAAAATGAAATAATTTATTTTGCTTTAGACATAGTAAAAAAGTGATCTAGCAATTTAGTGGTCATGTCAAGCGACACGTCTAACCAAATAAATCGGCATACAAACATTATCTTATTTTCAAAAGTGGATTTTTAGTTTGAATTATACTGTCTACCCCGTAAGGGATATAGACGTCATCTGTGAATGAATGAATGCTAAGTGATTATTTTTGATTTGCAGGTGCTCCCGAGCCATGTTGGCGAACAGGGTGTCTTACTGGCTTGGTGTCACCGGCCCCTCCTACACCGTGGACTCCGCCTGTTCCAGCTCCCTCTACGCGTTGGAGCATGCCTTCAGAGCCATCAGGGACGGGCACTGCGACTCAGCCATCGTTGGAGGCTCCAATCTCTGCCTTCATCCCTACGTGTCACTACAGTTCTCCAGGTATTACGGGGTGGAAGAAAGGAAGTTCACACTGACACACACACACACACAACACACAATACAATACAATACAATACAAATACTCTTTATTGAACACCACAAATCAGTACAAAACAATACAGAAACAAAGAACAAAGTAGACAACAGGCGGTCTTATCGCTTAATAGCGATCTCTTCCAGACAACCAATGCAAGAAATAAGTTGGAGACACACACACATATGTTAAGGTTTGCACAGTTGTATTTATTTACTTTTTCTTTTTTCTTAGGTCTTTTTCATTTTTTTTTGTATTAGTTACGGCTGCCCTTGCCAAAGGGACCGGGCTGAAAACCAGCGCTGGAAACTTAAACCAGCATTTGCTGAGACCGGTGCCCATTGTCAGAGTGCAGTCCTAAGTGTATTGTTTTGTAATGTTATTTGACTGTCACACCTGTACTTTGGCAATAAAGAGTTTTTTATTTATTTATTTATTTATTTAAGTTTGATAGAACCAGGCGTTACTTTGTAGAGATCCTTGTCCAAAAGTATGTTATTATCTTGATGCTCCGCAACCATAAATCATTTGTGCAAAGAAAAATAAACCTTATCTACTTCAAATTCAAACAGTTTACTTCTTTATGTCTAATAAGTAAATGATACACTCACACAAGTATCGCCAAAATCGTTAGTTTTAGTTTGATAATGAATTGACATGCTTGGCAAAGCTGTGAAAACAAGTACGTACCTGTAGCATGCACATTATTTTCTAAAAACTTTTGTTGAAATGTAGAAATGTGGAAGAACCGATAACCGTTGGGGTAAATAAGTTCTTGAGTGGAGACTGGCTTGGCAAGAGTATGGGACGCCCTCCAGCTAGATGGGGTGACGATTTGCGAATGGGTTTTAGGGGAGTTTAAAGCGGTTTAATGGTGACCTTTGTCCAGCAGCGGTCTGCTACAGGCCGATGATGATGATTGACAAGGATGATTTATTAATATTTTTGTTACCTTTAGATTGGGAGTGTTGTCGCCCGACGGTAGCTGCAAGAGTTTCGACAACAACGCCAACGGCTACGCTCGGTCCGAGGCCATCGTCGTCTGCTTCCTCCAGAAAGCCAAAGACTCCAGAAGGTAATTACTTGAACGGTCCTTTGAAAATGCGTTCTGAGGCCTTTTGCTCGACGACATTATTGTGCCAATGGCTACGCTCGGTCCGAAACCATCGTCGTCTGCTTCCTCCAGAAAGCCAAAGACTCCAGAAGGTAATTACTTGAATGGGCCTTTGAACAGTATGTGTTGTGAGGCCTTTTTCTCGACGACATTATTGCGCCAATGACTACGCTCGGTCCGAAAGCCGAAGATTCTAGAAGGTAATCACGAGTACATTAAATGGTCCTTCGAACACGCGTGAAGTCCAGATAGAGACTTAAACTGTGTTTTCACTTCTCATGCTTATAGATTGGGTTTATGCTATATTAAAACGTTTTATACAAATAAGAAATCGTAAGGTGTCACGAACAGAAAAAGTTAAAAAGTAGCAAGAAATTATATTTTAACTTGTAACATTGAACATAGTAACACTGCTGTAAAACTTCATTGCGAACGAATTACAAAATAGAATTATAATCCTCGATTGAACTATCCACCCTTGTCTGTGGCTTGCGTCACGCATAAGCGTCTCGAATATAATGGCAAATTTGGCGCCCTTCTTGTAAAATCTACTATTTTTCAACAGGGTATACGCTCAGCTCTACCACGCCAAGACCAACTGCGATGGCTACAAGGAGCAGGGCATCACGTACCCGGCTGGTCACATCCAGAAGATGTTGCTGAGGGAGTTCTACGAGGAGTGCTCTGTGCCTCCTCAGAGCATGGAGTTCGTTGAGGCCCACGGCACAGGTAAATTATATCACCGTCGTCGAAACCTAGGTCTTCTACTATCAATTAATCGAGAATTTTACTTCCCGATTTTTTTATTTATTTGTACGGTTCAATCATTGAACTGATCTCATTGCGAACAGCGCCATCTCTCGTCTCTGATGAGCAGTTTTTAGGACTCCAAACTGACGATGGAGCTGAGGAGTTATTTAGCGTCTTTCCGTGAACAAACAAGACAACATGAGGGCGAAGACCCAGCTTACCTCTGGTTTCGGTTCCAAGTACAATCTCGTGTTATGGCTTAGTTTCGCTTTTTATTTTTTTCTTAGGTCATTGACCCAAGCCACCTCGTAGCGCCATCTATATATTTATGACGGATATTCAAATGGTCACGTGACACAGCCGACAATCAAGCCATTTGTTCTTAAAAGACAATGTTATTAACCTCCAAAAACCCCGTCAACCATCGCGAAGAAAAACGCTGCGAAACTCTTTCCCATACCTATTTCTTTCACGCCTTGTTAACCTAGATACCTACATAGGGCCTCCACGTAGAGCCTTGTTAATTCTCATTCTCTCAAAAGCTTTTAGTTAACTACGTTTTTTCCATCACAAAGGGACAAATTGGCCTGACACTACTTTGCACTGACAATTTTGCCACCATTTTTAGTGTGATTTAAACAACAAACTACAATAGCAAAAATGTGTCAGATTTGTTCGTATCACATATTATGAGTCGTTTTCAAAACACATGGACATAGTTAATTCCTCTGTGTTACGACTTTTTGACCCTTATTTTGTATTATTTTATACCTAGTCAAATGTTAAAGGGACAGATATTTTGAAAGCAATCACCGCTACGCATGGGCATTCATAATCATAACATAGGTAGTTAAGATTGCGTTTCCGATGAATAGGCTCGTTTTTTGATTCCTAAGTTGTAGTTGTAGATAAAGGAGGAAGTATAAATGTGAGGGTAATTCTGCATTAAAAACAAACGCCCCTAGTGGCTACATTTTAAACCCACTTAGCACATCGGCGGAACACAAAGCCGCGCGCAATTAGTTTACGTCTAGCTGCCTCCATTCAAAATGGCGTTGCATAGACCGGGATGCGAAACAAACTCGTTGCAATCCTAACTAATATTTATAACTAGCTTCTGCCCGCGACTTCGTCTGCGTAGAATTATACATAAAAACCTTCCTCTTGAATCACTCTATCTATTTAAAAAAACCGCATCAAAATCTGTTGTGTAGTTTTGAAGATATAAGCATACATAGGGACATAGGAACATAGAGACTGAGAAAGCGACTTTATTTTATACTATGTAGTGACGATTAATAATGGCGATGATGACGTGGCGATGGATGAAAGTTGACTAACTAAACATACCTATAATGGGGAAAGAGAATGGATGCGTTGGGAGGGGAAGGCTTAGACGTTCAGAGACCAAACGACGGTTTGACAAAAGGTCAGGTCAGGAGTACCCGAAACCGACGAGCATTTATAAAGAGATTGATGAACGTGGATGGAGCGAAAGAGGTGTCAGGATCGTAGCGAGTGGGACAAAGTAGTCTCTGCCTAGCCTAGGAAAAAGGTGTGGCGGTATGTGTGTACTGTGTGTTTACTTACAGTCATGGGCATGAATGTACGTTACCAAGGCGTCAAAAACATCTATACACCTTTAAGCCACAAACAATAAGGCTGGTGACATAATAATATATATTTGACATGATGGCTGTATCAATATGTATGCCTAATATGGGCACCGGTTAATGATTTCCTGGCGGTCTCCGAGGGATATCATTATCCGTTGGCTAAGAGCTCGACAGGGGGGGGAAGGGTCTTTTGACCATGTTCTACTGTACAACGTTGCTGAAATTTTTGTCATAACATTTTAGAACTGTATTTATTACTTTGACATTGGCGAAATCATCGCATCGATCGATGGGGCCATATTAAAATGAAGAAGAAGATGTATGCCTTCGGCTGTATTTATGTTAGAGACTTTTTTACCATAGTATAACCTAAAACTCTAGTACAAGTACCCTCGTAAGTACAGAGTACGCGTTCGCACATCCCTTTTCCGCGTACTTAATTTAAAAAGAGCACACAACAACGTCCATTACGCGGGACGCAAGAACAATAGACGCGGATTCTCAAGCCAATTATTTCAAGAAGGCTATTGTGGTGTTTCCAGTGGCTTACACATGGAAAACACAATTTACGGATAATGAAAAGGATGCTGAAACTAAATTAAAAGCGTTGACACAATGCCAAGTAGGAAAGTAATAGACTACAAGCCCATGGAAAAAAAACATGTGAAATGAACCAGAGTGAATGAAGCTTAGAAGGCTGTTACTATAAAATAAATAAAATAAAATAAATAAATAAATATCTTGGGACAAATTACACCAATTGACCCAGCCCCAAACTAAGCAAAGCTTGTACTATGGGTACCAGGCAACGGATAAACCTACTTATATAATGTAGATAAACACATACTTAAATAGATACAACATCCATGACTCGGGCACAAACATTCGTATTCATCATACAACTGTCTGCCCCTACCGGGATTCGAATCCAGGACCTCTAGCTTCATAGCCAGGGTCACTAACCACTAGGCTATCCGGTCGTCAATATCATAAAATAACTCTGAGCGCTATGCCATCATTTTCCCCGCCGGGGAGAACATAGGTTATGCTCCAGGTTTTCTAAGGGACATTTTCAACAACCGCTGATACCTTCATTATAATTTTGTAGCCCTTTGAACTACAACTACTAATAAAAGTATATCCCCTTCAGGAACGAAAGTGGGGGATCCTGAGGAGCTGGTGGCCATAGATGAGATATTCTGCACGGGTCGCAACAAGCCACTGCTCATTGGTTCCATCAAGTCCAACCTGGGCCACAGCGAGCCTGCCTCTGGACTCTGTTCTGTTGCTAAGGTCTGTATCAGAGAATTGGCATTGTTCCTTTTTTTTAAAGCTGTGCTTTTAACACCTTTATTTGATAAAATGGACTATTTCAAGCAACTAATTTGAATATTATGCTTTTACGTAGCTTTGTTAATTAATAATAAATATTTTTTCGCCGTTTGATAATTCGTGAATTTAGACAGAATCCCAATCGCCTTCGTTCGGCTGGCTATAAAAAAAACGGCTTTGTCTATGGTTTTGTCGATTTGACAGTGACACGTGACAGTTGCCATAGCTAAACTTTTTTTTTTTCATTTTTGTGGCAAACATTCGATGCTGGATTCTGTCTAGAAACCGGGTCGTTCGGTCAAACAAAGGTTCAAAGTACTTTTATAAAAATATCTGCAATCATAAAGTATTTTTGAAATCGGACAAGATAAATCGGATAAATGATGGTTTTCCTCGAAATGGTTTTCGAATTGGAGCATACTAAAAAAAATGAACAATGCCAATTGTTGTTTGGATCGAGAACCGTATAGACTTCATCGTTAGACGTTTTTAGGTTAACAATTGACGGAGAGACTCTGTGTTTTACTAATTTAGTTTCGTTTATTTAAGTTTTTAAAATACGTAATAGCAATGTTTCTTAAAGTGTAGTAAAGGGGCGACTACACCGCCGCGTATACGCAGTGACGTGTCGTAGACTTCACTTTTTCTTACCGTTTTTTCATACATTTTCTTGTGTAAATGCACCGTCAACGTCTTTTACGCACCGGTGTGGTGGCACCTTAAGTTGTTTGAGAGCGGATAATTGAAATCAATAATCATCTGTATCCGCACTTTTATTCCACATCATTCGCACAAAGATTTTCTTAAATAAAACTACAAAAATAAAATTCAGCTTAAAACCGCACTCCTCCGCTATTTGCTTCGGCGAATAAAGCTTATATAGAGCGCTTTTCCCAAATAGGGAGAAAGCTCGAGCGAATTTCACAGTAATATATTAAGTCGGACTTAAAGCTTTTGTAAAAGCTGGCCATTGTACGTCTTTACCGGGAATAATTTAGCGAAAGCTTGCAGCCACCCAAAGAGTACGAGACAAAAGGGTGAAAATAGAAAAATAAAACTAATGGAACGAACAGAGACGTTCGGAATTAGCCTGGCCGCTATAAAATGCAAGGGTCTTTAATAAAACGCATAATATACTTTCCGAATTCGAAATAATATTAAATACATACACACATCACGTCTATATCCCTTACGGGGTAGACAGAGCCTAAGGTAACAAGACCTAAAAGCCACGTTTAGCATGATTGTAGGCGGATAGGTGGAAAGGGAAATCAAAATAGTGATGGGTTGCCGCATCGCCTATAACATGATTCGTAAGACTTTCGCCCATTCCGACGATGGGCTTTTACTATCTGCGCGGGAAGAGAAGCAACTGGTAAATTCTATGTTTTTTCTTTACTCCCAGACCAGCATGGAATCATGCATGTTCTAATGAAGCCGCCTTAAGAATTTGATGGCGCTAGGTGTATTTATATTTGCTTGTTCATTAAAAAACGGGCTGACTTTGATGGAGTTGAGGCAATGTTGATGTTTAAAATTGATAAAATCGATACCTTTAGATGTGGATGTGTGTGTGGCTAAATAATGCTGAGGACCATTTCGCGACAATTTTTACTTTAGTAATTTTCTGTTTAATTTTTTTATCAACGTGTATTGTATTGTTACAAATAAACTTTTTTTCTTTCTTTCTTTCATAATCAAGTTACGCCGATATTATATATACAATCGAAGAGCTTAAAATGATACACACTCTCTTATTACCTTGGCAATAAAGTCGTGTGTTCATTTTGGGCTCTTAGACTACCGTGAGACTCGATCATAACTCACGTGTGTATAAAAGTCGCCGGGACGAGCACTCCAAGAGCGACTACGAACTAGCCCGAAACAAGTCGAGCATCACTCGACTTTTATATATGAGTTATTCGATTGTGTGATCGAGTACCAAGTCTTTTGTATTCCCCAGATGTGCATAGCCTATACGACCGGCTTCATCCCCCCCAACCTCAACTTCACCACTCCTCGTGAGGGAGTCGAAGCGCTGGCCAGCGGCCGCCTGCGGGTGGTCACAGACAAGCACCCATGGGGCAAGGGTCCGAGCTCGATCAACAGCTTCGGCTTTGGCGGAGCCAACGCCCACGTGATGCTGAAGAACGTCGCCAGGACCAAAGTAAGTGAATTCCACTCACCACCCACTGTCCTCATCACCCACTCATTATCCACTGTCCTAGCCAAAGATTTGCTGGGATCTCGTGCAAGGGCGTTACCGCCGTCTTACTCGCTAATCCTGCCGCCAAGCAGCTGCTAGCATGCTGTTTCGTCGTGGAGAGTAAAACAGGTAGTGAAATTACTAGCACAAAAGGTGTTCTATCCTAGTCCTGCACGTTACACAATTACAAGACAAGTTGCTACTTAGTGAATGTCGATGTGTCTTGTTCCCTTTTCTTTTTTTTATCCTATTTTTGTTCCCCTATTGCTTTCAACTTTGTATAACCGTACAATTTTGCAACAGGGATGTATTATGGGGGCGTACTAAAAATCAGCGCTGTGTCAGTTGGAGGCTCCTGTGAGAGCTCTAACCCGCAGCAAATGCTGAGTACATCCCCTTTGCCACATTTGTTTTATGTAAATTATATTTTATGTAGTAAAAATAAGGATAAAGTTGTATATAACTGTTTTTTTTTGTAATTGTTGTTAGTGGCAATAAATCATCTTTTATCTTTTTTATCTTTATCTAGTCCTCCGCTTCTGAAATCCTCTATTGGGTGGTGGTGACTTTTGGTTCCTAAGAATTTCCCTCGATGGGCTTTTACCATCGGCGCGGGACGAGGAGCAACTGGTACATTCTATCTTTTTCCTTTGCTCCCAGACCAGCATGGAAGTACACTTACGATGTACGATAAATAGTGTGCCAATCCAGCGAATGGTGACGAACCGAACAATAACGGGCAGTTTACACAGCACCAGAAAGTGTGCCGACAAAAAACGACAGCGTCCTCAATGCACGTCGCGATCCGTTTCTCCCTGTACTCAATGGCAAAGTGTGCCATTGTGTACAGAGGCCATAAGAATCAAGGACGAGATTTTACAGCAAAATTTGTTCATCAGGTAAACTACGGCTTGCCAGCTGACGACTTGCCTCGCCTGGTCTGCGCCTCTGGTCGCACGGAGTCTTCCGTTGCCAAGATCCTGGATGACTTGGAGACGCGGCCGTTGGACGCCGAGCTCGTGCGGCTTTGGCATGCCATCCACGAGGAGGATATCGGAGGACACGTTGTAAGAGGATACTCCTTGCTCCGTAAGTGATTTATTTAAAGTTTTTAACGTTTGTCCTGATAAGCTGGAGAACTGTAATTAACTGTTACTACAATTAACGTCCTCTGCATCTAACGATTTCTGATATAAGTCAGTAACTTTCTATTCACTACACGGAACGTTCATTACTATGCTAGTTTGAGCGTTGTTCCTATTTTAGTTACTTTCTTTAACTTTTGAATTGCCTTTGTTGATCATGTAGTTGTTGTTCATGTTACTAAACAGCTGAGTTCGCACTGTGCGGAGTGAGAATTCCAGAAAAATTATAAGCACAAAAGACCCCCGCTCTCTGGCTTGAGAACGCACCGGCATTCCAGTTTTACGGGTGTCTTTAGGCAACAGTGGATCACTTGTCAAAAAACGAGTTGCTTGTTTGCGCTCCTTGTATACAAGACCTAGTGTTAGGATATTCGTTTAATAACGACATTTTATGCAGGCAAAGATGCAGAGCCGGCAGGGAATGCGAAGCCGGTCACTCGCAGCATGGAGTACTTCTCTGGAGTACGACGGCCAGTCTGGTTCGTGTACTCCGGCATGGGTTCACAATGGGCCGGCATGGCGGCGCAACTTATGAGGCTGCCGATCTTCGCTGCCGCTATTCAAAAGTGAGACAATATTTAAAAGGCCAAGCCATTGACTTACAATAAACAACTAGACTCTCAGTCGCTAACAAAGGTTTCTCAAGAAACGTCCGAGTTGCTTTGTCTATTTGTTGTGTGTGTCAACACATCGACTTAGACAGATAACATTAACATATTCGTTCAAATTGACACCTTATTTCGTGGCAGTAATGTTTAATATCAATGACGTAGGATCGTGAGAAGTAATGACACGGCGCCACGCGCTGGAAACCAGCCTGTCTCTTTTGTTCTCAATAGTAAGATTACGGTGCGAAAGAGACATATACATTGTTATCAAAGCGCGGTCGAAACACAACTGAACAAAAACTCTGCACAATAGACGCGTCGTGTCGACTTTTGCTTCGGACAGTTTTTGAGCGTGATTGGGAGTCTAGTTGTTTATTGTACGTCAATGGGCCAAGCGCAATAAGTTTATATTTGACCGAAATGAGCTCAAAAAAAGACTGTTTCGCAAAGACCGCCAAGGGCTCTTTTACGTGTCTTTTTTTAAACTGCCAGTGTATTTGGAAATACCATCATTGCCAAGAAGAATGCGCCACAAGAAACTTGGCATAATTATCAGCTATATTCATTGAAAATGGAAAGCAGTGATTTTTTGTTTTTGCTCATTGAAATTTCGTGAGAGGTAATTAGGTACTTTCGTATTTACCCAATATTATCATTATTCTTACCCTGTCTTAAAATTAATATAGAATATATTATCAGCAAAGTAGACTTTTCCAGAGCACCACTGTAAATGTTTTTGAGGATTGTGGTTGACTTTGAATTGATCAATGTTTCATTTGTGTGGCGCCAAACGAACTTAATTTTGAATAAAATACGATAAAACATCATAACTATAATATATCAGCAGGTTTGGTTACAGTCACAATATACTCCATGCTATGACTCTAACCTAACCAGACCCACCTGTTGAAAATTCCAGAACAAAGTATAAAACATTTTGTGTAATTACCTTATCTAAGTTTGTAATTCTACCGTTTAGATGCCACAAAGCTTTGGAACCTCTGGGGGTGAATCTCACAAAAATCTTGACGGATTCCGACCCGAAGATTTACGACAACATTCTGCACTCGTTCGTCGGTATCGCCGCCGTGCAGATCGGTCTCACTGACCTCCTGAAGGCCGTCGGGATCGAGCCTGATCACATCATTGGTATATTTACGATCTAATTTGTCATCAATATATTAAAGTATGCTTAGTTTGTTTGGGCATGTAGAGCGGATGGATGAAAGTAGACTAACTAAACAGATCTATATGGGGAGTGTGAATGGTTACGTTGGGAGGGGAAGGCCTAGACGGACGTTCCGAGGCCAAATAGGAGACGTTTTGGAAAAAGGTCAGGAGTACCCGAAACCGACGAACATGTATGAAGAGATTGATGACCGTGGATGAAGCGAAAGAAATATGTCAGGACCGTAGAAAGTGGAATAAAGTAGTAGTGGAAGAAAGAGGCGTGACGGTATGTATGTATGTATGTATGTATGTATATTAAAACAGCCGTGGCTTGCCGGCGTAAGAATGTTGTACACCCCCTTCTCTTCCCGTGGGCGCTGCAGAATCCGACTGAGGGATAATACCAAGAGATGGGTAGCAGCGTCTTCTTGGGTACTATAACATCTTATACTGCGCTCACCAACCCGCTTTGCAAGCGTGACGAGTGTTGGCAACCCCTCCCCCCCTGATGGGGGAGGGTTATGTCCAACAGTGGACGTCCTATGGCTGTTATGATGATGATGATTATGACTATCATTAATATCTTCCTTCATTCAGAGGATGAAGATTCCGAAGTTCTGTCAACTCTTTCGTCTGTTTCGTCATCATCGATTAGGATTCTAGTGACACTTTAGCACAAGAAATGCAGTGGAGCCGACGTGTCTTATTTTTTTAATTGAAAGAATGGCTGAATGATAAAGAGACTCTTCTGCTTTTTGTTAACGCCATTGTCACCAAATACCCCAACTCTAATAATTATTTCAAGCTTTCACTGTTCCTGCATTTAAAAATATTTATACATCTAATTTCGAGACATTTTGTCCCTTTCTAATATTTATTTTTGTTACGAATAAATTTTCTTTTCTTTCTTTCTCCATAAAAATTAAGGCGGTTAAAGAAGTACATTTGAACTCCTTAAGGTCATAGCGTGGGCGAGCTTGGCTGCGCATACGCAGATGGCTGCTTCTCGGCTGAACAGATGATCCTGGCCGCCTACTACCGTGGCAAGGCTTCCATCGACACGCCCTTCATCAAGGGATCCATGGCTGCCGTAGGACTCGGTTATAACCAGGTCAGATCTCGGAAATGGAACTTAGAGTATTTTTATTGAAACAGGCGTTATGGAGGTCCATTTCAATGAACAAATCGCCGGTACTCTGACTCAACCTCGCATATGAAATTTTATGAAAATGGAATAATCACTTTAAACCGTGCACTTAAGGTTGTTATTTCAATGTCGTTAAAGTTGATAAACGAGGTTGAGTCACAGTACCGTCGAAATGTTCTTTGTTCATTGGAACTTTAAAATTTATCAACACTGTTGGCGTTACGACAGTATCACGCTTCTGTCTTATCTATTTGTTATGTGTATATATTTTGATTTGTAGTTCCCAAGGTTAGTCCACCTACTAATAATAAGCTAATTTGTACCTATGTACCTACCCTCCAAACTTTTTTAAAACCGACTACAGAAATGACTCAGGTATTTCTTAAGTAAAATTTTGTAAGTAGTACTTGGTCATCGATTAGTCCGCACCTTGATAAAATTGCATATCTGACCGATTTAGGTTTCAATAAATTCCTCATACGAGTTAACATGCTCACAAGCATAAATTCAGCAGATATGAAACCCCAGTCTGTATGATTGTTACATACATTTGTTCATAAGATATTTTTTAAACAGATGAAGACCATGTGCCCGCATGAAATCGAGGTGGCCTGCCGCAATGGCCCAGAGTCAAGCACCATCTCAGGACCTGCCAAAGCCATGAAAGAGTTCGTCAGCAAGCTCAGCGCCAAGGGTATCTTCGCTAAAGAAGTTCCGTGCTCCAACATTGCTTACCACTCCAGATATATCGCAGAAGCTGGTAAGAATCTTACATTATCCTCTTCGTTGTTTTTGGTAGCATGTCTTCCGTGCTGGTCTGGTAGTAAAAAGACAACATAGAATGTATTAACTGATTCTCTTTCCGCTCAGGTCGTAAAAGCCTGTTGAGGGAATGGGCGAAAATCTAAGGAATCATGTTATAGGCGATACGGCCAGCATTTGCTGGCATCACTATTTTGATTCCCTTTTCTACCTATACGTGGTCTTTAGGTCTTGTTACCCTAGGCTCCGTCTAACCCGTAAGGAACAGGTCGTTATTAATACGTGTATCTGCTGTATCAACATTTAGGTCATGAGCTGGCAAAAGCTGAAGGACACAGCACAGGATCTTTCTAACTGGAATGCTAAGAGCCTTATGCCCCTGATCAGCGATTACAGGATGTAATGATGAATGATGATAACTATCTATCAAGTCCTCCTTGACGTGTCTGTCAACAGCAACTCTGTCAACTATTCCTGCCATGCGCGTGAAAGTGGCCCCCAACTTGTTCACGAATCCACGATTACAAGTGGGACAGGACTGTCTGCTAGAATAGTATATGTAGTTATAGGAGGGCTTTAGACGCGTCCTCGGAGCTTGCGTTTCGCAAGAAGGTCTTCAAAGGGGAGGTATTCAAAGCCTACACTTGATACACTAATATGGTGACCAGAAAAAATACTACTTTACTTTAAAATATCAGTGTAAAAACCTTTAATTATAATCCAACAGGTCCAACCCTGCTGAAGTACTTGAAGCAAGTGATCCCAGAGCCTAAGCGTCGCTCGGAGCGCTGGGTCTCCACGTCGGTGCCGCAGCAGTTCTGGAACGACGTGCGAGCTGAATTCTCATCTGCTGAATACCACACCAACAACTTACTGGTGCGTGATAACTCACTTGTTTCATAGGTCATTCGTTTATGTCACTGTGGGGTTGAGGCTGTACGAAGACTAATATTCGAAAAAATATCTAGTCAGTTAGCTGACCCGGCAAACTTCCCTTTGCCTTATAATCGGTTTCTGTCATGTCATGACATTCATTCTTTCGGAAGAATATGTCTTGATCCTCCGAGGTTTTTCTGATCCTCAGAGTGAAGGGAAATCCAACAAATCAACTATAGCAAAAATTGGTGGAGCTCAAAAAGTTATAAAGTTAATGGTGCAAATAACTCGACTTTGTTTTATAAATATGACATATCTGGATGAGTCTAATTATATACCAGATTCAAAGCCTTTCGTGTGAGATCTACTTTCACTGCAACACCAGCTGTTTCTGATGATGAATTAAGCTACCTTTGTTCAACTTCCGCCTTCATCCTCAGAGCCCAGTCCTCTTCGAAGAAGCATCGCGTCTGATCCACCCCAACGCCGTCACCATTGAGATAGCGCCTCATGGTCTTCTGCAGGCCATTTTGAGACGCTCCCTGGCGAAGGATGTCGTGAATATACCCCTTACCCAGAGGGCGCACGAAGACAACGTTCAAGTCTTCCTGACTGCTTTGGGAAAGTGAGTATATATTTTTCTCCGTACACGCTCAAGAATTGTATACCAAATCTTGCTATTGCTTCATTTGCTAGACTAGCTTTTTGAAGGACCCTGAATATTGATTAAAGTTAGCGCTTTTAGTTTCTTAACGGTATTCAGTAAATAGGCGCATCTGGCTGTCCACAGAGGGGTGCTTGTTCCAACATGAATGTACGGTAGCGAAACTTGGGTATGGCAAAAGAAGCATGAAAGTAGAATAAATGCAGTAGAAATGAGAGCGTTAAGGAGTATGGAAGGTGTATCACTGAAAGATAGAATAAGGAACAGTGTGATAAGGGAACGTGCTGGTGTGAAAGAGGATATAGTGACTAGGATAGAAAAATGTATGCTTAGTTGGTTTGGGCATGTAGAGCGGATGGATGAAAGTAGACTAACTAAACAGATCTATATGGGGAGTGTGAATGGTTACGTTGGGAGAGGAAGGCCTAGAAGGACGTTCCGAGATCAAATAGGAGACGTTTTGGAAAAAGGTCAGGTCAGGAGTACCCGAAACCGACGAGCATGTATGAAGAGATTGATGACTATGGGTGAAGCGAAAGAAATGTCAGGATCGTAGCAAGTGGAATAAAGTAGTCTTTGCCTACCCCTGTGGGAAAGAGGCGTGACGGTATGTATGTATGTATTCAGCAAACTTCGTGTTTCTTAAGTTCAGCCATCTGTCATATGAAAAACAAACCAAAAGGCATTAAGATTGCTTGTCTCTACCAACAGATGGTCACCATTGCTTAGCCATCCTATTTCATTCATTCTTTCTTGGCAGACTGTACGAGGTCGGTCTCAACCCTCGCCTGGCTGTAGTGTACCCAACCGTGGAATACCCGGTGTCGATCGGTACTCCCATGATTTCGCATCTGGTGGAGTGGGAACACAGCGAGGACTGGTGAGAACTAACGAGTAACACACACACACATAGGAAGTCCATATCCCATAGACAGGCAGAGCCTAAGGTAACAAGACCTAAGGGCCACGTTCAGCTTGAACTGGGGGAACAACGCATTACACCAGGTTGAAAGTAGGTATTATATATCCATATAAACGGGTATGCTTAGGATTATACATTATAAACCTTCCTTTACATATTCACAAATTATACAAACACACACATGCAGGCACACACACATGCAGGCACACACACACACATACACACACACACACACTGTAGTTAGTTTTAATTCCTTATCAATCATTGCACTATTGCACGGGTTCCACACCCAATAATTGCGGGCATCTGAGGGTCGGAGACCTGGTGACATGACACACAGGACTTCCCTAGTTCGGGCACCAGTCTCCTCCATACAGGTCTGATAGCTTGGTTAAGCTTTTAAACTGTTTTAAATATAACTTGCAATGTACTTGGTGGTGGAGAAAGTCAATAAATGATTATTATTATTATTATTACTCCATCTATAAAAAAACGCATCAAAATCCGTTGCGTGGTTTTAAAGATCTAAACCAGGGCTCACGGGTTTAATAAACTGTATCTGTTTTGTAAATATAAATAATATGGATAGTCTGGGAGTAAAGAAAAAACATAGAATTTACCAGTTGCTTCTCTTTCCGCGCAGATGGTAAAAGCCCATCGAAGGAATGGGTGAAAGTCTTAGGAATCGCGATGCTCCTTGCAACCCATCACTATTTCGATTTCCCTTTCCACATATACGCTTAATCATGCTAAACGTGGCCTTAAGTCTTGTTACCTTAGGCTCTGTCTGCCCCGTAATGGATAAAGACGTGATTTATGTATGTTCAGTCATTAATTGAAGTAAAACACTTAATTCAAACTGCTCAGCGAATCCTTTCGCGAGCGGTATTTATCGCTTTCGTGTTCAAAATGATTTTTGATGAAAAATTCCGCTCGTATTGAAGTCACCATACAAAGTGGCCACTATGGATCACAGCCAACGATTTGTTTGCGGCCACTGACTGATGTACCACTATTAATATTAGTCGCTCGTTATTAGTCGGGTCCACGCCAACCGCACCAAATATGCAATAGTACCGAAAGCCGGGTTCTCAAAATTTGGAATGCAGCTACAAAGTTACTCGGCTCATTTACACACAGCAAAGCTATTCGGTAAGCAGGATAGATACGGCGCGAGCGTGCGTAGGTGCTTACCTGATTATATTGCCGTGTGTACTCACTCTATCTTAGGCCCAGGCTGGCATCAGGCGTGATTCTGATTAAACTCAAGCCTAAATTACATAGAAAATTTTCAAACAATGATAAAGGTATAAATAAATAAATAAATAAATATCTTGGGACAAATTACACCAATTGACCCAGCCCCAAACTAAGCAAAGCTTGTGCTATGGGTACCAGGCAACGGATAAACATACTTATATAATGTAGATAAATACATACTTAAATACATACAACATCCATGACTCGGGCACAAACATTCGTATTCATCATACAACTGTCTGCCCCTACCGGGATTCGAACCCTGGACCTCTAGCTTCATAGTCAGGGTCACTAACCACTAGGCTATCCGTTCGTCAAGATGTTTTGTTGATAGCATTAACTAAAAAAAACAAAGTCAGGATCAAAAAGTTTATTTTGCAAATAGGCCGTCAAGGGCTCTATTGTAAGTAAGTAAATGCTTTATTGTACAAATATAAAGAAGCAGAGACAAATCACAAAAAAGACCTTAAATATATGCACAAAGGCGATATAAGGGATCTCTACCAGTTAACCTTAGAGTAAATGAGGGGAGCATTAAGCGAGAGACCGACAAAGAGTGAGTTTAAAATATCCATATAATGAAAGCCACAATAGAGCGTACCTACATCTCAAAATACAACAAACAATTCATACATACAATATGAGTACAAATCATCACTACATAGTATAAAATAAAGTCGCTTTCTCTGTCCCTGTGTCCCTATGTGCCTATGCTTATATCTTCAAAACTACACAACGGATTTTGATGCGGTTTTTTTTAATAGATAGAGTGATTCAAGAGAAAGGTTTATATGTATAATACATGCATAATATACCGTGCGAAGCCGGGGCGGGTCGCTAGTATGCAATATTTAAGGAGACGGTGTGAGCCACATCTTCTTGTATTGTATTGTATGTCTTTTTTTAAACTAGCAGCGCCTTCGGAAAAAGCTAGTTGCTCTTTATTACTTCTTAAGTGATATGGCTCTCCTTTCTTCTTAACGTCGCCAACTTTGCCAGTTTGTGCGGTTGGTGTGCACCCGTCTTGTGCGGGCCCAAATTCCCGACTTGCTAGTTTTAATTAAAAGAAACTAGACGGATTGGTTCGGTTTCTAAGACGGATATTACTTACTAAGTGTACCAAGTTTATTAGAGTTTTGACAAGAACCTAGACTACAATGCTAGTATAAATTCGTACGATCTCTATCATCGTCATCATAATCATCATCATCATCATCATCATCATCATCATCTTCAGCCTATACTCGTCCCACTGCTGGGCATTAGGCCTCTCAGAACGAGAGGGCTTGGGCTATAGTTCCCACGCGGGCCCAGTGCGGATTGGGAACTTCACACACACCATTGAATTACTTCGCAGATGTGTGTAGGTTTCATCACGGTGTTTTCTTTCACCGAAAAGCTCATGGTAAATTTAAAATTAGCCAGTAATAAAGGTTGTAATGCCGGTTCATCAATGTTTTGCAATGATATTTATTTTATATGTGCTAACAGTAGCACTTGATGGTCCCATCGGAAGACCAGCGCTGGCTGCAAGGCCAGCATTATGCTGAGATGGGACCATTTCGTGATGTATGTCCTTATGTTTTTTATTTACTTCTTTTTTTGTTTTATATGTCACGAATAAATGTTTTCTTTCTTTCTTCTTTCAAATGTAATTTCTCAAATTAATTCCGAAATACCCAGAGGTACGAGCTCGGGATTCGAACTAACGACCTTCTGTTTAGATTACATGTGGTACACAAAATTATTATGTACCTAATCTGGTACAAAACAACGAACTACCTGAAAATCACTTCTAATTAACATACTTACATAAATCACGTATTTATCCCTTAAGGGGTAGACAGAGCCAAAGGCAACAAGACCTAAAGACCACGTTCAGCATTATTGTGGCATGGGAAGGGGAATCAAAATAGTGATGGGTTACTAGCCACATCGCCTATAACATGACTCCTAAGCTATTCGCTCATTCCCTCGATACAATACAATACAAATAAATACACAATACAATACAATATACAAATAAATACAATAAATACACAATACAATACAATACAATACACAAATAAATACAAAAAATACACAATACAATAGATATTTGTACAAAAATCGACATCGTGTAAGCGAACTAACCAATGGCGAATTTCACTACAGGTATGTGACATCCTATAAGGCGCAGGAGAAGATGAAGTCTGGAGAGCGCACAGTGCGCATGTCCATAGTAGACGAGGACAGCGAATATATGGCGGGACACGTTGTAGACGGTAAGTGATCTGTGGGCATAGAGCAAACCACCTTAATAGAGTGGAAACGGCATACAATTCATCTGTACGTGTAATAAATCGTAGAAAGTTCGTCTGTACATCTAACTAATATTATAAATGCGAATGTAAGTTTGTTTGTTACGGTTTCACGCAAAAACTACTTAACCGATCATCATGAAATTTTGTACACATGTTCGTGGAGGTATTAGAAGTGAAGTTTAATAAAAAGTAGGTATACTTTTTATTAAATAAAAAAAATATGCTAGTTAATTATAACCTAAACCCAAGCCAATTTTGGCTTACCCACCTGCTATTATGGGTGGTGTAGGGTATAGCACTCATCACGGAATGACTAGGATCCGGGTTCGATTCCCGGCCATAGCTTTACTTTTCGGATTTTTCTGTGTACTAATTTTCAGTGTTGTTTCCGCCCGTATTCCAAATCCACGCTGTATACGTTTAGCTGCAACAGTAACCATTTCAATTGAAAACTCGATTAGTTGCGGTTTTGTTCCAATTAATTTTAAACGGACCGTAATTCATTATAGCATTGAATTTCAAAGAGGCTGTTAGCAAACTGCTAATACGAATAAAACTAAGTTACTAATTGTGTATGTTTGATATTACGTTCGTACAATATTGAGCATACTTTTAATGAAAATTCTGAAACTATGGAATAGTATTGATGATTTTAAAGACCACTATAGTGCATTGGGGTAAATTCGGAATTGGGGGAATTTCGGAACTCGTGGAAAAGCTGGAATGAAAAGCTGCAATGTCTTTGGGGTCTAGATAAGCGTTGCCAGATTGTTCACCGTTTAGTGGATATCCACGATTTACGAAATTCCCCCAATTTCGGATTTACCCCAATGCACCTTATAAATAGCTGTTGCCCGCAACTTCGTCTGCATAGAATTCATTTATTGCTATCCCGCAGGAATTACGCAATTTTCCGGGATAAAAAGTAGCCTATGTGTTATTCCAGACTATAATTTATCTATGTTCCAAATTTCATCCATATCTGTCCAGCCGTTGTGGCGTGAAAGAGTAACAAATATCCATCCAGCCATACATACAAACTTTCGCGTTTATAATATTAGTAGGATTTGGCACCCTAAGACTTACGGCCTTAATTTCTTTTACGCAAAATTAAACTAAAATTGCACTGATTCTTGCTATTTTAGTCAATACCTAATACGTTAATAGCAAAATCATTCAAATGAGTGCTGCAGGTGTCTAACACTTCAGCGTAATGCTGAGCCAGCGACCGTTTCACTTTTGCGAAGACACACAACGCTGAGCATCTATTTTTAATATCTGTGTTTTTTTTTGCTATAAAATTGTGTATATTCTCTTATGCTTGTGTGTCTTGCAAAAAGGAATAAATGTATTCTTTCTTTCTTTCTTTAAAATTTAATAGGTATTTTTGTTTACAATTTCGCCTTAAAATGAGTATTTTTTTGTGATCTTGTGGTATTTATTACTTAAGGCAGGATATTGTTTTAACACTGACTGTCCATTACCAACGAAAATGCAAATATTGACACATATTTTGCCGTAAGTACGTCTCGTAATAAACAAGAGCAGTGAATGCATTAAACAGTGTAAAGTACACACAGCAAAGCTATTCGGTAAGCAGTATAGATACGGCGCCAGCGTGCGTAGGTGCTTACCTGATTATATTGCCGTGTGTACATACAAATTTTATCTTTCGTGACACAAAAGTAACACTTGCTATTTTGCTCAAGGTCGGAACCTGTACCCTGCCACTGGCTACTTGGTGCTCGTGTGGGAGACCCTCGGCATGATGATGGGAGAACTCTTCACCGAGGTGTCGGTGGTCTTCGAGAACGTGCGCTTCCAAAGAGCCACCAACATCCCCAAGGATGGGAACCTTGAGTTCATCATCATGATTCAAAAGGGAAGCGGCAACTTTGAGGTAAGGTCCACATGACATTCTTCTTTGCATGAGAATGAAGTGCAATCCACTCTGTTGCAATTATTGATGTTTAGGTGAAAAATGTTTCCCAAAGTACAGGTCGATTCACAAGAGCTGGCATGAATGGATTGAACGAAGTAATGTCACTTGGCACTGTGTGAGTGACGTTCTTGTACAGGGGCCTCCTCATATTTTGTAAGCAAGTACATAAATACTCAAGAGAAAAATAAACCTCAACCTGTATTTAATAATTTTGTTATACACACAGTATTATCATTCACTCATACCATCCATTCGTGGCAGCTCTTGTGAATTGACTTGACAACTTTTTTGGGGAAATGGTATCTAAGTATTTTTTCGACAAACCTATGTTTGATAAATTATTAAACGTAACCTAACTTTAAGAACAGGTTGTCGACCATTTTTATTTGCTAATCATGAATTTGTCAAATAACATTTGCCAGTAGTAAAAGTAATATTTACTTCCTCCTTTATTAGAAATTCATTAACATTTTCAACGCCATGAACTGATATATCCGTCGGAGAACGCAAGAGTAAACTTTTAGATTGAAATGGATTTAACTATTTCGCCAGGCTTGTAGTTGAAAAGGTGAAATGCGTTTTTACAGGTCGTGGAGAGCGGTGCTTCCATCGTGACAGGTCGTATCTACGCACAAAAGGACGTGGGTCAGAATTACCGCACCCTGCCTCCAGTGCCCGAGGTCACCGGGCCCAGCGTAAAGCACATGCTCACTAAGGACTTCTACAAGGAACTCAGACTTAGAGGATACCAATACAGGTGAGGGAAAACAAGTATCTGAAAAGAAAATGGATTACTTAGTTTGCTACTACGCGATAACTGTTCGTCGGAGGGTCAACATCCGCTGAGGGTGCCTCGGAGAGAGGTGAAACCAGTGGCGTAGCTACCTGGGGACTAGGCAGGGCAGTGCCCCGGGGCCCTCAAGCTCAGAGGGCCCTCGAACCCTTACCAGAAAATCTCAATCGAACTATTATTATTAAAACGTAACCAGTTTAGATAGTAGGTAGTGGGGCCCCATTTTTTTATTTGCACCAGGGCCCTTGGTTACCTAGCTACGCCACTGGGTGAAACACGTGTCCGGAATGTTTGAATGTGTTGGAGGCAGTTCTGATTGTCATTGATTCGTTTGTTTTTCCGTTGTTTTTTGTTTTATGTTGTCATTGTTTTCTTAAACATTGACTGTATGTATAGGATCTGACAGGAATATGACTATTTTGCATAATTTGACCTCACTATATCGCTAAGTAGCAAAGTAAAGTTATCCATTTATTATCTGACATGGACCTGAATCTAGGTACTATACCTATACAGAATTCAAGTATCTGTTTTTTATTGACATAATAACTTTCCGCCAAGTTTCTTGCGGTGCATTTTTTTCCCTATTGGTCTTATGAAAGCGCCTGTGAGATTAAGAACCCCATCCTGCTAGGACGCCATAGCGATGTCGTCTACGTAACCTATACAAAAGACTTCTCCAAACCGTCGCTAAGTGTGCTGTGTAGATGTCAATATAAATGATTGGATACGGTAACTGGTGATGCCGTGGCATCCTTGTGGTTTCTATCTCTCTCTCTCTCTCTCTCTCTCTCTCTCTCTCTCTCTCTCTCTCTCTCTCTCTCTCTCTCTCTCTCTCTCTCTCTCTCTCTCATTCATTGTTGTTTGTTTTTAACACGGGCCCTTTTTAAAGTGAAAAACGCCAGTTGACCTATCTTGCCTGTCATAAACAAGTCCTTAGTTTGATTGTGTCTTAAAATTCATTCATGAATACACACGACTGCTCTCAAGTCCCTTCAAAAGCATACTAAGTCTTTGCTTTCCTTAACGCTGTCCCTTGATTACCTTAAGTTTCTACGTCACTTAACCCGAATTTGTTCTTTCCAGTGGTCTTTTCCGTGGCGTTATTGGTTGCAACGTCGAGGGCAGCCGCGGCCGGTTGGCCTGGGTCAACAACTGGGTTACGTTCATGGACTGCATGCTCCAACTCAAGATCATCGGTCACGACACGCGCGGTCTCTTCGTCCCCACCAGGATCGAGAGGCTGTCTATTGACGCAGCTATGCACTACAACGCCATTTCTAACATGAACCCTGACTCGGGAAGGCAGTCGTTTGAAGTTCGCGTCTACCCCGACGTGGGGGTCATCAGGTAAGTCAGATTTGTAACTATAACCAATTTTGTCGACCGGATAGCCTAGGTTAAAGAAGCTGACTACGAAACTACAGGCTTGAGACGTTCAGGCTTTAAATGTTATGTATTAATCTGTACAAATAAAAGACAATCGATCAACGTGCAGCTCAAATCACTGGATGGATTTCGTTGAAATTTGGCATGCAGATACCTAATTATTATGACGTAGGCATCCGCTAGGCAAATATTTGGTGACAGCACTGGATTACAGTGGTTTAAAGAACTTCGTTAGGCACTGTCAACTCAACGCGGACGAATTTGCGGGCAACAGCTAGTCATAGTACTTAATGCATTTTCAATTCTATCGTATTTTAAGTAAATAATGTTTTAAACAGATCCGGTGGTGTTGAAATCCGCGGTCTTCATGCCACGCCCATTTCCAAAAGGGTTCCTCTTGGAGTGCCCGTGTTAGAAAAGAACGAATTCGTTGCCAACTTTGGAAAGAGCAAGATGAAGGTATTTTACGTTTTTCTATTTAATTCGCAATATTTGGGTCAAATCTGACAAGTCTAATTTTACCTACCTATTGGATTGATTACAATACAAGTAGAGTCTTGTAATCAATCCAATAGAGAGATTATAATACAACCACAGATACAGATTTCTTAATGTAGGCCATTTGCTAATCGTCCCTGAACATATTGTAGGGAACTTTATGGATGTAGATAAAATACATTTGGCTACAACAGGTTTTTACTTGATTATTTAATTATTTTCGACGGTTTCATTAAAAGTGGTGAGAATATGATCACTTACTTAAGGATTAGGATAAATCCCGATGCCACTACCATTAGTTTAATACCTATTAAATATCATCCATAGCTTGATGATATTCTCCGTGTCGACATCCAACTCATTCTTGAGAACATTCAAACGTTCAAAGTGAAGAGCATTGAGTTGGTCGATGAAGAATACAAACTGAACGAGTACGAACCGCTTATGGAGAAGATAGGTGACATCCTCGGAGACCTGCCGCTTATGCAGGCAGAGCTGACGGTGATATCTGAGGACACCATTGAGCTACCATCACACATTACTGTCGAGAACAAGAAGATAACTGGAGAAACGAATACTGTGCTGTTCGTTGGTGCCAACTTATTGAACCGGCCAGAAGTAAGTACTTTATTTATTTTTAGGGTTCTGTACCCAATGGGTACCTTATTACTAAGACTCCACTTTCCGTCTGTCTATATGTCTGTAACCAGGGGCCCGATTTTTGAAAGCACATGTTTGAAAATACCACTCGAACGTGGTGAAAAATTGTGCTGAATTTTAAATACGAGTAGCTTAGAGGATACTTACGACTCTCATTAATCTTGTGACCTAGTCAAAAATTTGATTAGAGCTGTAGTTTTGGTGATATAAGCTGATTTATACCACTGTCGAGTAATGTGCTTTCAAAAATCGGGCCCCAGACTTTACCTCATTGACCGTGATAGTCCGAACTCAGAGGGAAAATAATTAGGAATTTTGTTTATGCCATTTCATCTATACTCACGAGGAAAAATAACGGGCCAGTGTATTTAGCCAAGCTAAGTTTCATTGGGCGTCAAATTCCGTGATATCTTTTTATTATTTTTTTCGTTTGAAATTTTCGGTGATTTAAAACCGATACAGCTACCAATTAGTTCAATGGTGTGTGTGAAGTTCCTAATTCACAGGGCTTTCGTTGGAAACTACACCCCGAACCCCGCCTTAATAACTGTCAATGTAATGGTTGTTTTTTGTCACAGTTACTCCAGCAAGCCGTCGCAACGCTAAAAGATAAATGCTTCGTCATCAGCAGAGAGAAGGACCGTCCCAATCCCAAGGATTACGCTGAGAAGTACGACATCATCACCATCCACGACACTGGTTGCGAATACATAGTCTTGTTCAGAAAGAGAGTCGGAGCCAAACCAGCCAAGTTCATCAGAATAGTGGCCGCTGACGACTCATACTCCTGGATTGAGACAGTGAAGGAAGAAATCAAAGAAGGCCAGAAAGTGGTGCTTTATGCCCAAGATGAACATCTTAACGGTCTTTTAGGATTGGTGAATTGTCTGAGGAGAGAGCCTGGCGGCGAGATCGTGTATGGATTCTTTATTGCCGATCCTTCTGCACCTGCTTTCAACTCTGATCTGGAGATTTATGAGGAGCAGCTTGACAAAGACTTGGCGCTCAACGTTTTACAGGATGTAAGTTACCATGATGCTGTAAAATACAAAGTTATATAGAGATTACGATTAAATACATAATGTATGTATGTATGTATGTAAACTCTTTATTGTGCAAAATAAACAAGACAAATACAATTGACAAACACTGAGATACATGCACAAAGGCGGACTTATCCCTTTAAGGGATCTCTTCCAGTCAACCTTTGAGTGGATGAAAGGAGTATTATATTAGGGAGTATTATAATATTTGTAGTCTATGAAAATCAATCAATTTTCAGACACAGTATACCTATAGATACCCCTTTATTCATGAACGCTCTATAGGAACTGCTAACTTAGCAATCGTTTGTCTTTATGTCACTTTGACATTTACCTTTCACAGATAAGCACTAACGATTGCTAAGTTAGCAGAAACCAATAGAGCGTTGATGAACATAGGGTTCTGACGTGTCTGATCATGCCTCTGAACTCCCAGGGTCAATGGGGCACGTACCGTCACCTGCTGCTTGGTGATCTGGAGACTGTGCGCGCTGAGCACGCCTTCGTCAACACCGTCACCATCGGAGACCTGTCCTCGATGAAGTGGCTGCAAGGACCTCTCAGTCCCAACATCGTGTTCAAAGATATCGAGCACACTTTAATTCACGTGAGTTACTTACATATATACTTTAATGCCTGGGTTTTGGGGGGGCAATTACCCCCTTCGGGGTAAAAACGTTTTTTCGCGGGAGTCATGATCATGAGCTGGTGACATACATACATAAATCACGTCTTTATCCCTTACGGGGTAGAGCCTTTTTTGTATTGACGAGAGGAAATCTATAGGGGCCTCCCCGAAGGGGTATACCCAAACTAAAAACTCTCCGGCGTTGCCTCAATCTGGTGTGATGGGGACGCAATGGGATGCCGCTAGATTTCGGGGTACCAAGACTTAAAGGTCATGATTGTGGGCGTCAGGGTGGAAAAAGGAATCAAAATATGGTTGCTAGTCACATCGCCTATAACATGATGCCCATTTTCGCCTGAGCTGGTTGGCTGGATGATTCCCTTGTCTTAAGAACGAAAGCTCGTCCATGGGGGGTAAAATCAATATCTTTGATATGTACAATTTCCTTGCCATCGGTAGAAATGGCCCGTTATGCACCGGTAATTCAATGTACTATTGTTGTGTAGGTGTACTGTGCTGCGCTGAACTTCCGTGACGTAATGACTGCGACGGGTCGTGTCACCGTCGACGCGGTTGCGCGCGGCCGGCTTGCGCAGGAGTGCGTGCAAGGGTTCGAAGTTGTAGGCAGAACTAACAAGTAAGTGCATAATGTTATAATTCCGAGATTTTCACTCGTAACCATTTTCGAAATTCCCCCATTTAGAATTTACCCCAATGCACTATAGTGCATTGGGGTAAATTCTAAATGGGGGAATTTCGAAAATCGTGGATATCCACTAAACGGGGAACAATTACATAATCTAGTAACGCTTATCTAGAAGCCAAAGACATTGGAGCTAATTTAGAATTTACCCCAATGCACCTTACTATATAATATTAATATATGTACATTTCCGAGAACTCTGGCAGTGCCAATAAAAGTTTTAGAATCGATGGAAAGTTTTCGTTTATTGGCTTGTTAGTAAGTTGAACTAGGTCAAATCTTGCATTTATTGCACTTTCAGTGGTCGGATTGTAATACGTGCTTGCATATATGGAAGCACGTATTATGTGTATTGAACGACAATACAACCTAAAGCCAACAAAAAGCACAATCAGACAAAAGTGTCAAAAGTGTAATTTTGAAAAACGAAATGAAGAAAGATATTATATTATGATGCACTCTTCAAATTTAAACAAGTTCAATAGATATCAGAGTAAAATTAAGGTTTGTTTTGCAGTGGCTCCCGAGTCATGTGCATGGTGAGGAACAGGGGTATGGCCAACCTGGTGCAAGGAGACAGGGCGCTGATGTGGAGCATCCCTGATGACTGGTCCTTCGAAGAAGCCGCCACCGTACCAGTCGCTTACGGCACCGTCTACTATGCGATGGTAAGAGCCATCATTATAAGAAATCGAAACAGACAGTTCTATCATGACTGGTTCTTACGAAATGTCTTCTATATAGATGTAATTATGGATGAGAAAATCGTCGATAGCCAGATCTTTTTCAGAACACCTACTTCTGAATTGAATCATCCTTAACTGATTTCCTTTTGACTAACTAATTGATCTTCTCTTGGCTAAGTAATTGGTTCTCCCTTCACTAACCTATTGGTCCCCTGTTCACTAACCAATTGATCTCTTCTTGACTAACTAATCGGTCCCCTCTTCACTAACCAATTGATCCCCTCTTGACTAACTAATCGGTCCCCTCTTGACTAACTAATCGGTCCCCTCTTCACTAACCAATTGATCCCCTCTTCACTAACCAATTCATCCCCTCTTGACTAACTAATCGGTCCCCTCTTCACTAACCAATTGATCCCCTCTTGACTAACTAATCGGTCCCCTCTTCACTAACCAATTCATCCCCTCTTGACTAACTAATTGGTCCCCTCTTCACTAACCAATTAATCCCCTCTTGACTAACTAATCGGTTCACTCTTCACTAACCAATTGATCCCCTCTTGACTAACTAATTGGTCCGCTCTTGACTAACTAATGGATGTTTCACAGATAATGGTAGGACAGATTCAGGCAGGCGAGTCGATCTTGATCCACGCTGGTTCTGGAGGTGTGGGACAGGCCGCCATCAATGTGGCGCTGCATTACGGCTGTGAGGTCTTCACCACCGTTGGTACCGCTGAGAAGCGTGCCTTCATCAAGAAGCTCTTCCCTGCCCTTAAAGGTACTATAACCATCATTGTAGCCAGAGGTCGCTAATTTTTACGCGGTGCCTACCAAGTGAACCGCCTACTGCTCGCCATAGCGTGTAACTGGACAGTCACTTTCTATTGTCGTCAACGCTAGGAGAATAGAATCAAATTTTATGGGATTTATCAGCTAACGAAATACCACGTGACCTAGCGGAATGTGTTAGCCAATGTTCGTTATTTTCTATTCCGTCATATTCCACCATAGAGATGCATTACAACCAGCATTGATGAACACAATTGCTGCTGCTAATGATTGATATGGTTCCAACCTGGTTGCAACATTAATTCCAGTTACGGTCACTTGACTAAATGTCTCAACGTGAAACGCTGCATAGATAATTTGTATCGCCAACGTCATTTAGAGAGAGAGGAAACTGATGATTGTTTTATTTTTTAAACAGACAGCCACATCGGCAACTCTCGTGACGCGTCTTTCGAAGACATGATACGCAGAGAAACCAACGGCAAAGGTGTGGATCTGGTGCTGAACTCCCTTTCTGATGAGAAACTGCAGGTAATGGATACTGTTTATGGTGTCCGATAAACTGTATTTCGACTGTATGTCGATGTGTTATCGTAACAATTATTTTAAATTACTTAACGAATTTTATATCCAAGCGCCATCTATTGGAGTCTACCTGATATAAATACAAACCCCTGTAGAACATATTATACTGCTAACCCAGAACGAAAGATGGCGCTGTTTTCAACGATAGATACCTAATGTTATCACTAAAAACGAAATTGTTAATGGTGATATTTCTTAACCAGGCTTCAGTCCGCTGCCTCGCCTACCGTGGCCGTTTCCTCGAGATCGGCAAGTTTGACATCAGTAACAACACTCCCATCGGCATGTACTTCTTCCTCAAAGAAACTTCTTTCCACGGCATCATGTTGGACTACATCTTCGATCAAAGCTTCGAATTCCGGATGGTGAGTCAGTTTTGTAATAGATTTTTTATAAATTTTAGACATAATAGCTTCCAATACTTCCTGTCTTCAATTTGGAGAAGTGATTAGGGTAAGTCATTTGTTTGTAACTAGCTGATTCGGCAAATTTCTGTTCGTCTTAGAATCAGTTTCTGTCGTGTCATCAGAGATGGAGTTGTATTCATATTTTTTATTAGTTACTCTGTTATTTGGGGTGCAGAGAAATTCCACAAATCAACGATCATTAAAATCAGTTATTTTCTTATTTTAACCATGCATTAGGTGGTGTTATAGCCTCGTCAAGAATCTGTCTGAATTGCTACCAACATTTTACTCAATAATAGTGTCTTAAGTGCAGATCCTGCACCGTTGAGTTCTGCTGAAAAAAAATAGGAAGGCATGACATGTCTTCATCTGGCAACACATCTGCAATTTCTCCGGTATTGCTATTGCTTAATACTTTCAACTGACCATGTTGTTCGTTTACAGAAGTTGCAGAACTTGCTATTGACTGGCATTGAAAGTGGGGCCGTGCGTCCTCTGACTTACTGTACGTTCGAGAAGAATGAAGTTATAACTGCCTTCCGATACATGGCTGCTGGCAAACATATTGGCAAGGTAAGCACGCCAGTAAAATGTATTCCATCTATATCTATATCTACCCTTAATAAGAGTTATACGAATGACTGACAGACAGATAATAGCACAGTCTAAACCACTAAAGCTACAGACATGTAATATGCTGCAAGCGCATGCCTATTCAACATTAAAAAACTGATAAAGGTTTAATCTCGCCTTATTTTTTAACAAAAAACCAATCCTAGAAATCATGTTATAGGCGCCGGCTGGCAGCCCATCACTATTATGATTCCCATTTCCACCTATACGCCCGCAATCATTCTAAGCGTGGCCTTTAGGTCTTGTTACCTTAGGCTCTGCTTATCCTGTAAGGGATAAACACGCGATTTATGTATGTATTTTTTTATTTAAAACCATTGTAAGTTTGTCTTGGTTCTCGTGTACACTAATAATCATTCGATGTTTAAGCTACTTATAATACTTTGTTTATAGGTAATCATTAACATCCGTGATGATGACCGCACTCACAGGAATATTAAGCCGGCCCCTATGTTAGTGGACGCCGTGCCAAGGTAATAAAGCACTTAATTCATTGCGTGTACGGTCATTTCTCTCTGACGAACCAATTTGTTTTTTGAATTTTCATTATTTTCACTTTTTATACTTTCAGATATTTTCCTTTTTTTATTTATAACATCACTTACTATTTACATTCTGAATTCAGTATGAAATGGCATCGAAGGATATGGGTAACTTTAGGGCTTCCACATGCTACACATAATTATATTAAACGTTATATTTATAATATAACGTTTAATTTCATTGAAAATTTCGAAGTCTACCTAGACCCGGTCAGTTCTCAAACATTTGACCGTTAATTTCTAAACGACCCTGAAAATTAGAACACAGAAAAATCCGAGAAGTAAAGCTATGACCGGGAATAGAACCCAGATCCTCGTCATTCCGTGTCCGTGACGCGTCCGATATTCCCAGTCTTTGCTTTACTTTTCGGGTTTTTCTGTTCTAATTTTTAGGGTCGTTTTTTAATTTTTAACGGTATAACTGTAAAAGTTAATTATAAAAAATCAAGAAGTAAAAATTCTTGATTCATTTGGTAGTACATTCCACCGTACTTATAATTTATCCACTTCCTTCAATATATATTTAAAGCCAGTCATGTTCTTCACTCACTTCACGTGTTTAAAAACTGTGTAATTCTACAGATACGTGTGCGATGAGGAGAAAGTGTACGTCATAGTGGGCGGGCTCGGAGGCTTCGGGCAGGAGCTGGCTGACTGGCTCATCATGCGCGGAGGCCGCAAGATCCTGCTGAACTCACGCCGCGGCTTAACTAACGGCTATCAGGCCTCAAGACTGCGGTAAGCATGCAAGAATTCAAAAAAAGAAAACACCGAAACGCATTTTTTTAATGCTGTCCTCTGATTGGTCGGTCTAACGTCAAGCTAGTATGATAACATAGAGTTGAGCAAACATTATGATCGATGTATATAGACAAGTATAGCCATAGGGCTAAGGGAAAAAACGCTTATTTTTATGAAAAAAAAACATTCGTGATTATATTTACTCGATTGGCTTTGTTTCATGTTGGAGATAAAGAAAAAAAATTGACGGTAAAAATTTGTGATAAATCACTAAAATCAGTAGTGACATATACGCATGTTAAGTATTAAAGTCTCTCGCATTGCCAATTTTTATACATACACACACGCGCACACACACACACACACACATAAATGACGTCTTTATCCCTTACGGGGTAGACAGAGCCTAAGGTAACAAGACCGAAAGACCACTTTTAGCATGGTTGTGGGCATATAGGTGAAAAGGGAAATCAATATAGTGATGGTTTGCTAGCCCAGGTTTTACAGCACTGTATTATGAAGTGTGGTTGAAACTCATTTTCTTTTTCGAGCAGCGCTTGGGCCGCCTACGGAGCTATGATCCAGATCTCAACCCACGACGTAACCACTGAAACTGGCTGCGAAGAAATGCTGAAAATGGCGACTGCCATGGGACCGGTGCAGGCTGTCTTCAATCTCGCTGTAGTACTCAAAGACTCCATTTTCCAAAATCAGACCCCTGAGACGTTCAAAACTTCATTTGCGCCTAAAGCACTGGCCACGATGCATTTAGACAAGCTCACTAAGAAGATGTGCCCTGAATTGAAGTGAGTTATTTGTTGGACTAAAAAATGAAATTGGGAAGTAAAATTTTCGGTGTTATCAATCGTTGAAAACAGCGCCATCTCTCGTCCTAGGTAAGCAGTGTACGTTCTACAAAATGTGTTACATTATAGAAATAGATGGCGCTGCGACTAAACTCTTGCAATAGTTTGTAATAACTGTTACGAGATTATAGAAGAATTGAGGATCTGGGTCCTAGCTTTACTTTTAGGATTTTCTACACATTCTGGTTTTCAGTATTGTGTTGTATTGTTCAGAAGACTAAACTCGTTTAACGTAATCTGTGAATCTTCTGTTATTTGTTTACATTGCGTAATTTTTCAGGGACTTTGTTGTATTTTCATCGGTATCTTGCGGCCGAGGTAACGCGGGCCAGACAAACTATGGTCTCTCCAACTCAGTGATGGAGCGTATTTGCGAATGGAGAAAGAAACTTGGTCTGCCGGCCTTGGCTGTCCAATGGGGCGCAGTTGGCGACGTGAGTGCTAATGGTCATTTATGAGGCCATTTATAAAATAAACTTAACCTAACCTAAACCAATTTGTAGATTACGTGATCAAAATAGTTCGTGCAGCTAACAATCTCGCTCAAAATTGCATTATACGTTTTAAACTATGTATTCTGATCCGCACCCCTTATAAGTAACTTGTAATACTTCGCTGGTACTTGAGTTACAATCCGTCAGTTCCTAGAATGCCATTCCAGTTTGTCCCACTGTCTCACTCACTCTTATGGTTTTGATACTTCAATCGGCCGCGTGAGGACAGCACCACAAATCCGAATGGCATTAAAGGCTCGCGGACCGTAGTTAGTTCTGGTTGGTTTGGCAAAACGGAGAGAAGTAAAAGAGATTTTTTAGTCTATTTCCTATTTCTTCTCCAGGTTGGTCTGGTAGCCGACATGCAGGATGAAGATGTTCAGCTGGAAATAGGTGGCACGCTGCAGCAGAGGATCTCTTCCTGTCTCTTGGCTTTAGACAAATTCTTGAAGCAGGACTCTCCGATCGTGTCCTCAATTGTGGTGGCAGAAAAGAAGACTGGTGGCAGTGGCTCCGGAAATCTGGTTGATGCCATCGCCCATATCATGGGTAAGTAGAATATACAACATGGGTGCCGTGAAACTACCCGACTATAACCCAGTACTATAACTATGGTCCATAACTTTAAGACGACTCTAAGTTCTTTTTTGTTTTGTCCTAGTGTTATTTCTGTTAATGAACATATTTAACCATTGAACTTCCTCGTTCTAATAAAAGCGACACTAAACGATAATATACTATTTGAGTCGGATTTGGATCATAGTTGGGACTTTAGTTGAGTAGATTTACAGTATCAGGATGAAACTCATTATGCGATCGATTTCCTATTAAAATTGACCTAAGGCTTCTCAAACAGAGGGTCGTGGGTTCGAATCCCGGGCTGGGACCTCTGAGTTTTTGGGAATTCGAGTGCGAAATAATATTTGAAATTTACCATGAGCCTTTCGGCGAAGGAAGCATCGTGAGGTAATCTGCACACGCCTGCGATGTATTCAATAGTGTGTAAAGTTCCCAATCAGTACTGGCCCCGCATGTGAACTACAGCCCAAGACCGGCATTACCCAGCATATACCCAGCAGTGCTGAAGACGATGATGGTGCACAAGATTAAAGCAGACAAAGTTTGAGAGCGTTTTTCTTTTAGTCAGTTTTACTGTGGCTTATTTCCATGACATGTCCTCATCAGGTATCAAGGACTTGAAGACAGTATCCCAGCAAGTATCACTGGCTGAATTGGGAATGGACAGCATGATGGCGGTGGAAATCAAGCAGACGCTGGAGAGGGAATTCGAAATCTTCCTCACAGCCCAGGACATCAGGACGCTTACATTCGCCAAGTCAGTATCTGAGATGTCTAAAATAATCACTATACTTACTATCTTATCTTAACGTTGAAAGGATGGATGAGAGAAGATTAACTAAACAGATTTATGTGGGGAGTGTGAATGGGTGCGTTGGGAGGGGAAGGCCCAGACGGACGTTCCGTGGCCAGATTGGAGACGTTTTGAAAAAAGGTCAGGTCAAGAGTGTCCGAAACCGACGAGCATGTACTAAGAGATTGATGAATGTGGATGAAGCGAAAGAGTTATCTCAGGATCGTAGCAAGTGGAACAAAGTAGTATCTGCTTACCCTTATGGGAAAAAGGCGTCACGTGTAAGTATGTATGTTATGACTATTTTTCGATGCCAGGTCTTCCTCTTTTCACTTGTCGCTTCTTTCAAAGATGTTTTCCTCTTCATCAGCAGTAGGTTCTTCGGGATATAATTGCCGAATTTGTACGGAATCCTTGGTGTGCGAGTCAGACTCGCATTTGGCTGGTTTTTATTTGACAAAGAAAACTGTTATTTTAGGCTGGTCGAGTTATCAGCACAGCGTGAAGCTGACGCGTCGACGACAGCTGTTCGGCCTACCGAAGGCATCGGCGCAGTTGGTCTGCGAGTCCTCATGAGGAACTTCGGAGACGAGCGCTTCGTGTCTGAACCCTTCATCTACATGCCTACCATGGTCACCGACGGCACCGAGGTAAGCAAGGACCTGCCCTAGGGTAGAACTACCTAGACCTGCCTAGGGTAGACATGCCATTTTTTTGTAATGAAGAGGAAATCTTTATAGATACCTAGGGGTATATGGGACTCTCCCAGCGAATGAGTATACCCAAACTAATACATCTTCGGCGTTTCCCTCAATCCGGTGAGATGGCCACAAGGGTTTCACCACAACGAGGGTAGACATGCTTAGGGTAGACCTGCTTAGAGTAGACCAGTCTAGGGAAGGCCTGTCTAGGGTATACACATGTTTAGATTAGACCTGAGTGGAGTGGTTGCTCTAAGCGCTAGGTGGCAAAGGGCCCAAAGTCAGGTATCTCGGGGAGTGAAAAGCGAACTGTTACTAAGAAAGTAAGTTAAGTTAGAACTCTTATAACCAAGGCAATTAGGTATTTGATAAACGTTTATTTTCGAAAAAAATGCCAACAGTAAAATTGGAACCAGTTAATTTGGCAGATGATTAGTTATTTGTTTAAATGGCGATTTGAAAAGTGTTTGGAGAGAAAAAAATCGTCAAACTGTTGGTACTTCCACTCTGTATTAATGAAAGTGCTCCTTAACTAGAGCATTGTTCGTAGTTTATTCGACAATCCGTAATTTACATACATCTCACTAAAATGCTTTTAAATATGCGGGCTCACGGATTTATGCAAACAAATCTTATCCAAACAATTTCTAGACGTGGTAGTTAAATTATTTATGCTCAGTACCTACCCATGCAAAATAATGACGCCTAATGCTTACTGAAAATACAAAGGATTAAAGAAAAATAAAGAGATATCGTTAAGTACGTTTGCTTACATCTTATGCTGTGAATTTGGCCTTTCTGATGTCAATTGGGACGATGTTATGAGTTTGAAAATACGACAAAACGGTTCGAGAAAAGGTAGTGACCCGACTTCTTTTTTTTTGGTCTTGGCGGGGCACCAAGTGCCCCCAGATAGATACGGATTTAACTCGAGCTCTCACTTCTCTATCATCATCCTCAGCGTACATAAGTCCCACTGCTGGGCATGCAGTGTCCTACGATACTACGATATGTATCGCATATGACGATTACGTATGATGATTTAAAATTATTATTTTTTTAGGGTCATGAAGCAATTCACGACACGGAGAACCCACCGATGTTCATGCTGCCAGGGTTGGAAGGTTCAGCGGCGGTTCTGGAGCCTCTCTGCAAGCGGCTGAAGTGCAAGGTCTGCGTGCTGCAGCTGGGTGTTGAGCACGTCAAGGAAGATATGGCGGCCATGGTCAATAGACTGTACCTGGTGAGTGACGCCGTGTTCTGCTTCAATTGGCATTGTTCATTTTTTTAAGCTGTGCTTTTAACACCTTTATTTGATAAAATGGACTATTTCAAGCAACTAATTTGAATATTATGCTTTTACGTAGCTTTGTTAATTAATAATAAATATTTTTTCGCTGTTTGATAATTCGTGAATTTAGACAGAATCCCAATCGCCTTCGTTCGGCTGGCTATAAAAAAAACGGCTTTGTCTATGGTTTTGTCGATTTGACAGTGACACGTGACAGTTGCCATAGCTAAACTTTTTTTTTTCATTTTTGTGGCAAACATTCGATGCTGGATTCTGTCTAAAAACCGGGTCGTTCGGTCAAACAAAGGTTCAAAGTACTTTTATAAAAATATCTGCAATCATAAAGTATTTTTGAAATCGGACAAGATAAATCGGATAAATGATGGTTTTCCTCGAAATGGTTTTCGAATTGGAGCATACTAAAAAAATGAACAATGCCAATTTGTGGAGAGGGGCTAGTGACGTATTTTTAGGCTGTTGTTCTTGGGACCGAAGTCTGGAGGAAGAAGGTTGGAGGTTGTATTTTTGCATCCGAGATACTATCCCGTATGAAAATCTTGTACTCTTAAATCTTGTGATTTTAGAACAGTAACGGAAGGGCAAGTTTAATGGCCATTGATCAAGCCAAATTGAGTATCAGTGCTGTCTTTCCAATCCGTAAATAAATTATAATTACCTATCTTTTTTCAATATTCGGTAATGATAATGATGAAAGAAACTGCCATAGAAACACTGAATATAATATCCGACTGCCAAAAAAACAGAGGTGTTTGTTTTTGATTTTTAGTAGGTACAGGAAAGTCATACAGGTAAGAGCGTTTTGGGTTTTCCTTACTCAGAATCATTTACCCTAAAGAAAAAATGTGTCTCAGATTTTACTGTGGATTTTTTTCCTGTTCGTCACGTTCGTTCGTGACGAACTGGAATGGAAATTTTGAGACACATTTTTTCTTGAATTATGATCGATAGGGTAAACGATTCTGAGTACCTAAGAGAAACCCAAAATAGTTAAATTCTGGAAAAAAAACATGTGGACTTTTTTCCAAAACGCTCAGAAACATATCGTGCTGCATATGAAAACTGTGGTGAGATTTTCGTGGGTTCCCGTCAAATTTGTCTGTCCTGACAGCCAAAGGCCAAAGAGATCTCCTATAAGTATAAATACGCCTCTGTACATCCATACATACAAATTATTGTCACTGCGGAATTTTCTGAATTTGAAATACCGTGGCTTCGGCGTCTTTTTCACGCTAGCTTAGTGGGTACAAGCTAGTCTGAGCTTAAGCTTGGTTTCAGACGGTGCGGACGAGGCTGGCCCCTGGAGGCCCCTTCACGCTGCTCGGATACAGCTTCGGATGTCAGTTGATGCTGGAGCTCGCTGCCAGGCTCGAAAGTGAAGGTAAGCCATTGGCATGGTTTTAAGAGATCATCAACGAAGAAAAAGGAATCTTTACAGCAGTTTCCCTTGAACTTTTTGCGGTCGCGGACCACTTTCAGGGTAAATTAGTATAGTGTATGTATGTATAACTTTTTATTGTACATAAAACATATGAAAAAGATAAGATAGTGTAAATTTTCGACACCAAAAACGCCGAAACGCGTTCAAATCAACATTCCAATTACTTAAAACGATTTTCACAGTTTTTGATAGTTTTGAAGGACATTTTAAATAATAAAGGTGAAACGGTCGTAACACAATGAAATCAATTAGTTTTTGTTGTAATTAAGCCCATAACTATGTACTTTTTTTAAAAACGTCTCGTATGCGAACGTGATCGAGACGCATTTTCCCACCAAAAACTAACGTATAAGTACTTAATTTCAAAAAAATCTATAAAATATATAAAAGAAAGTCGTGTTAGTTACACCATTTACAACTCCAGAACGGCTAAGGTTTTGCCCATTCCCTCGATACATCAACAGGTACATTCTATGTTTTTTCTTTACTCCCAGACCAGCATAGAAGACTCTCTCTTACTGTCTTGTATTCACGTTATTTAATTCTTCACAGGACATAAGAATGGGCTGGTGTTCTGCGTGGACGGCGCCCCAGACTTCCTCCAAGGCATCCTCACAACAGTCATCAACTTCAAAAACGACAATCAACTCCAGAACAGTCTCATCTGCCACACGATAGACATCGTAGCTCCCAACAACAACGTAACTGAAGAGCTCATGGCAAAAATAAACGAAATGACAACATACGATGAGAAGATCAAGCACGCAATTGAAGTGTCTCCCATCCAAGATAAATACAGTACCAAATTCATCTCACAAGTCGCGGCAGTGTCCTACGATAGAGTCAATGTAGTTCTCAATTATAGTTCTAAGGATATCAAGAAGATTGACGCCCCCATAGTTCTGTTGCGTCCGAAAGAAAATCTGCCGAATCTAGTCTGCGACGAGAACTATGGTCTCGACAAGTTTACCAACAGTACTGTGTCTGTTCATTTCTTAGAGGGTACCCACGTCACTATAATAGAGAATAAGGATTGTGCCAATATTATTAATAAGGTTATGTTTGAAAGGGATGGAACTGCGGGCAAACAGATGCAGAGCGTCACCAGCATGGTCCAAAGCCATAGGCAGTTCATTTGCAGTTAGGTTTGGACTATGAATTTGTGTTATTGGTTGATTGTGTTCTGTTTCTATAAAAACGTTGAAAATTTTGAAGCTAAACTAGGTAGGTACTTACAAAATTCCTTATTCGTAAGAGTTATTTATTGTTTGGGGGTTGGGTAGGCGTTGCAAAATTTTTGAATTCAAGTGATCGCTAGGTAGTGTAAGGTAAGATTTTAATAATAAAATATTAAATTATTTTAGTTGTTTATTTCTGTCCAGAGAGACGCCAGTACCAAAAAAATATTCATTAGTTAGGATTTTCTTCATTTTTTGTTTTAACTTTGTTAAGTATTTGGATGGGGTGCAAATTATACTGTCATCGGTGTTAATAGTTAAGGGACTACCTAGGAATTATAATGTTTATAAAACATGGTGGTTTAATTTTTTTGCAACCTAAACAATCCGATATTACTTATATAGAAAGGAAGAAAGAAGACATTTATTCCTTTTTGCAAGACACAAATATAAGAGAATATACCTACACAATTTTATAGCAAAAAAAAAATACCGACATGAAAAATAAATCATTAGCGTTGTGTGTCTTCGCAAAAGTGAAACGGTCGCTGGCTCAGCATTGCGCTGAGGTGTTAGACACCTGCAGCACTGATTTTCAGCCAGAACCGTCTGTGACTCACGAAACGATACACAGATAAAATATACTACGTAATCCACAAACTTTTACGTAAATAAACAGAAACCGACTCACGTGTAACAAAAAAAACGAAAAAAAATAGTTTAGTTAATATCGTTCTTTCTCTTTCGTTACTGATATATTACTACATTCTATATCTACGGAATGAACGACACACGCTTCACTATTTCTCTAAAGCTTTTTAATTAAAAAGGATTCACCTTCCATTGCAAAAAACTCACATTTTGTTTATCTTGATCCCGCCTTCGCCAGAATCCAGATCAAACACCACTCCATAAGGAAAGGTCGCGAAATAATTTCGCCGGAGGTTTTTCAACTAAATAAAACTGAGCCCTGAATTAATTAAATGTTGACAAAGAAGGGACAAAACATTTCTACCATTTCGCCAGTGAAAAGAATTAATCCGACCCCAGATTAGGGTCTGGACAAATTCTTGTAGGTACGTATGATGAAGACTGCGTTGGGCCAGCGCTGGTAATGACAACCCTCCTTCTAAAAGGAAGATAAAGTCAACGTTCCTCTTTAAATATACCGATTGAAGACTTGTTAAAAGCTCAAGATCTTTTGCTTTCAAAACATCTTGTTATTCAATTTGATTCAATAGCTCGCCGCCATCTTTTTTTTAATGAAATAGGGCGGGGAAAAAGCCAATGGTAAGTGAGCATCTCCTTCACCGGCAACGAAAGATTATAGATGCATTACCAACCTAGAGAGCTAAAATGGAACACCTCATTATATTATCTCGAATCGAATTTAAAATTATCTAGAACAACTGGAAATCGCCATCATCATCATCATCATCTCCGCTTACGTGCCACTGATGGGCACACGCCTCTCAGAATGAGAAATTTCGAATTATTTTTTTTAAATATTTTTATCAATATTACGTTATTCCTACTCAGAATTACGACCTTTCCATCCCTGTAGGAGAGAAAAAATGACCTGAAATTATTGTCATAATTTATTTATGTTCTTCCTTTTCGTTACGCCATACAAAGTGTACTTAGTGTATTTAGTAAGTAAGAGTAATTATTAAATAAATAAAAAATAAATAAAATATTCCGAAGATGCCTTAGGTACATAATTTTGGAAAAGAGCTAATACTCTTCAAACTACTAAACCGATTTTTACCAAACATGGCTAAGAAACTCCGCAAGGAAACTGTCTTTCAAATGAAAAAAACCGCATCCAAATCGGTACAACCGCTTGAGAGCTACGGTGCAACAGACATACATACACACACACACACACACAAAGAGAAAGAGAGAGAGAGACCGTCGTCATGCTTATAAAACTCTTTTTGCGCCGAGGTTTAAAAATTGTCGTGATTCTAAGTAGGAATAACATAAAATTTTTAGAGTAAATTTTTGAGAAAACGCTCGATTATGATTTTTAATTCTCGCACACTTGACTGTTTAGCTACTCGCCCGGCGTGGATACAGTGCCTATGTAGAACACTCTCGCGGTTGATGCGGCCGACATTCTTCTTTCAAAATGTCCCGACAAAGGAAGCATTTTATTTACGGCAAATGTTTAACATTGTAAACATCTCATTTAAGAGGCAACGTGGAATATGTACAAAGGGAAATATGCTACTTGCGAGCTATTTTGGTATGGCTGCTAAGTAGATACACTGCTCAGAGAGCGCCTATGTAAACGGTATAAAGATTTATAATCATTTGCCCGAATATATAAAATCTTTAGATGGTAATAAATTTAAAAATAAACTAAAGGATTTTTTACTTTCAATGTGCTTTTATAACTTAAATGAATTTTTATGTACAAATTATTAAAATGAAGATATTACCTAATAATTTATAATAATAAATCTAAATATTGTACGTCCGAAATGGATAAACTGTTGAAACTTATAAAAATCATGTTATCACAATAGTACACGGCTTTATCCAATAAACGTTTCTTATTTCTTATTTCTTACTGCCATGTTGGGTCTGGGAGCAAAGAAAAACACAGACTGTAGCAGTTGCTTCTCTTCCCGCGCCGATGGTAAGAGCCCAATGGGCAAAAATCTGAGGAATCATGTTTGTCTGAGGAAGGAGTTTTGGTCACAGTTTTAACGCGGCTTCGATGGGTCCATAACGGGGCAAAATCTTAAATATCGTAAGAAACCTAACGTACATTACATAGTCACTTCATCATCATCACTACATAGTATAAAATAAAGTCGCTTTCTCTGTCCCCGTGTCCCTATGTCCCCATGTCCCTATGTATGCTTATATCTTCAAAACTGCGCAACGGATTTTGATGCGGTTTTTTTAATAGATAGAGTGATTCAAGAGGAAGGTTTATATGTATAATTCATACATAATATACCGTGCGAAGCCGGGGCGGGTCGCTAGTTTAAAATAAACCAACAATACAGTGATCACAGCATCAGCAATCAGCACTACAATCACTATCTAAAAGCATGAAAGCACCATTTGAGAACAAGTATCTATGCCATCAACAACATAACTTGTAAAAACAACAAGTCTCGCAACTCATTCTTTTACCGTAAAAAGTTGTAAGATTCATGTAATACCAAGTCGTTAATTTATTCAGTCCCTACATTAAGAACCATCTATCACAAATTATTACGTACCTAATTAGCTAACCTACAACATCTTAAAGTGACTATATCAATATTAAAAGTCTTTTGCGTTTTAAATAAAGAAAATGATCAAATATTTTAGTTTCTTTTTTTTTTTATATGAATGGGTATCGTAAACGCACCCTGGTACATAAGAAACGACAACCTCCACCGGGACCTCGCAGTGGAACCTGTCAGCCAAATCATCAAAAAATATGCCGAAGCCCACGAACACAGGCTTCATCACCATGTGAATGTCGAGGCTATCCAGCTCCTCGATACCACGGACATAGAGAGAAGACTGAAAAGGACAAAACCATTTGAGTTAGTTTAGTATAGTGATAGCGTAATGAGTGCAGTGAGTGCTGTATATTATGAACACATTAACAAAGTGTCTTCCCCTTAATAGAGACAATAAGAAAAGTGTTAATGGACACATTCTTAGTTTTTAGCCTTATTAGTAGTTTAGGTCAAATTTAAAATACTTATTAGTCTTAAGACTAGATTGTATTTCCAAGAGATTCCAGAGCGGTATCTCTAAAAAAAAAAAAAAAAAAAAATGAATGGGAAGGCAAACGAACAAGTGGGTCACCTGATGGTAAGTGATCACCACTGCCCATAAACACCCGCAACCCCGGAGGGATTGCAGATGCGTTGCCAACCTAGAGGACTAAGATGCAATGCCTCTTGTGCCCGTAATTTCCCCGGCTGTCTTACTCTCCACACCGGAACACAGCAGTGCAAGCACTGCTACTTAGCGGCAGGATTAGCGAGTAAGATGGTGGTAGCGATCCGGACGGACCTTGCACAAGGCCCTACCCGGGTGGTAGGGCTTGTGATGCCGGATCATCTTCTTCTTGATTTATATACAAAACACTAATTTTATCCTAAATTTGAAGCTGCTATAAGTACTTAGATTAACAGTATAAGTACCTTAGAGTTTTGACGATCGGTCAGTCAGTCAATGAGTTAGTGAAATTCAGAAAATTTGACTCGTTATAATTCTTAAACTATTAGTTCAAATTGAATGAAATTTACAATATACCGTGTTTATACAATGCCTGCTTAGTTACTGGAAATTCAGACTTCTAGTTTTATCCAGGACGAAGTTATAGGGGGGTCTAACTGTAGTAAACAAAAACTGTACTAAAAACTGTACAAAATTAACCCAAACCTAGCCTAACTTAAACTATAAATAAAACACCCCTCCCAGGCCACTGTCAGCTCATCGTGCCCAGAAGACTGGCAGCGTTGCCGCGTTGAATCGCGAGGTTTACCCCCTTATTCATAAACGCTCTATAGGCTTCTACTAACTTAGCAATCGTTTGTCCTTATCTGTCACATTGACATTTACCTTTCACAGATAAGGACAAACAATTGCTAAGTTAGCAGAAGCCTACAGAGCGTTAATGAATAAAGGGGTTATTCTTTGCCCAAAATAGCTGCCAGGCCGCTGGTCACCAGAAGGATCTACCAGGCGCGTAGCGCGTATCTTCATAATAAAACAAAGTAATTCGTCGCATTTGTCTGTTTGTCTGTTCGCAATTAACAAAAACTACTGAACGAAATTCAATGCAGTTTTCACCAACAGATAGTAGCACGAGGAAGGTTTTATGTACACAATTTGCCAAGGCTTAACTAGTTGAAATGCAACGATAAGTGCTGTTTGGGATATTTTTATTTATTCTGCGTGGAAGAGGTCGCGGAAACAGTTAGGTTTTAATAAGTGACGTTGCAGTGTGCACAAATTAGATACTAACAAAGGTTTTCTTACTTAGTTGAGTCTTTTCGTACAGGTTTGGTTTTTCATCGCACATTTGGAGGTCCAAATTTTGTTTTTTTTTTTATCATTCAGTCAAAGGGTCACTCAATATTAAATGTCAAACAATTTATAATGAAATCGTCATCGTATTACAATTTTTATTAATATACAAACTATTAAGAACTTAATAACAATAAAGAACACTATAACTAGGAAAGTTGATTTAAAGTAAAAATTAACCTAAAAAATCTCCCCTGTTTCGTGCCTTGTTCAAAGGTTACCATTATGCTGGCTGCGTTGCCTCTTTGAACTGCAATGGACCCTTTGAACCAGCCACGAGCCAGAGCGGGGATCGCAAATTTATTTAAATTTATAACACAAGTGAACTAAAATAAAAATATTTTCTCAATTAACAGTCGGCATAAATAAAACACGATTTAAATACAAACGATAAACGAAATGGAAATTAATATTAAAAAGAAACAAAAAATTGCACAAAATTATGAACCTAGATTAAAACGACAAATTTAAAAACTCGTTGATTACACTGTGTCAACGTCCCAAACTTTACTACCATGAAGACTTTGAAATTCTTGTACGGGATCCCCAGGACGGCATCCGCCATCACAATTGTAACCGAACATGTTGCATGGGCCATACCCGCAGTAGTATCCATCATGAGTTTTCCCGTCCCCACATATACTCATTTTGCAGATAGCTTCATCACCGTTCTGACCGTAGGTTTGGTCGGATGGCTTCAAACCTGTCCTAAACTTGATATCTGTGAAACCGCATCGTTTACACGAGGTGAAGACAGCTGAAGCAATCAGCAGAAGCAGTATTTGGCTTTTGAATGAAGTCTCCATTTTCGGTTGTGCTTGAGTCTGCGGTTGTTGCCCGGAACCGGATTGTCTTAACGGACGAACGGGTTGAACGCGATCACAGATGCGGTGTGCACGATAGTGTCGTACGACGGCCCGTTTTTATTTAGATGAGAGAGGTTTGTGCGAGCGGGATGAACTGATCGTTCCACGAGAACGCGGCTGCGGCGTACACGATTGTGTGGTCGCTGAATGTTAACGCTCGTTTTTATGTGCACTGTTAATCAGATGGGGAAATACATTAGGGTCGAATGTCATACCATCTGATCTCTTAGCCTTTTAATGCAACAAATAATTGGTCGTTGTTGCATTTTCGATACACAGTTACAGTTTTGAATGATGCCTTATTGTGGACAGTTTCGACTAAAAAACGGAGGAGGTTCTCAATTCGACGCGTATATTTTTTTAGTCTATTATTACGTTACTAGCGACCCGCCCCGGCTTCGCACGGTATATTAAAGATGTAATATCATATAAACCTACCTCTTGAATCACTCTATCTATTTAAAAAAACCGCATCAAAATCCGTTGTGTTGTTTTGAAGATATAAGCATACATAGGGACATAGGGACAAAGGGACACAGGGACAGAGAAAGCGACCTTATTTTATACTATGTAGTGATTTGAAAGACAAAAAAACGGTTACAAATTGTATAAGGTGCATGGGGGTAAATTTGAAATTGGGGGAATTTCGAAAATCGTGGATATCCACTAAACGGGGAACAATTCCATAATCTGGCAACGCTTATCTAGAAGCCAAAGACATTTGTAATTGTAACCATACATACATACATAAATCACGTTTTTATTCCTTACGTGGTGGACAGAGCCTAAGGTAACAAGACCAAAAGGCGAATCAACATTGTGATGGGTTGCTAGCCGCATCGCCTATTACATGATTCCTAAGATTTTCGCCGTGTCTCTCGATGTGATTTTACCATCTGCGCGGGCAGAGAAGCAGCTGGCACATTATATGTTTCTTCTTTGCTCCGACCAGCACGGAGAGAGATCTCTCGTGTTGACGCACTCCACAGTACATAGAAATCGGTTCTTCTTTTCTCTACGTCATCGTAAATATTATTTCTGAATTCCCACCTGATCTAGATAACCTCTTAATATTGTGACTGCTGGGTTTTAACTGGGAAACTAAGTTACTGATATGACATGATATCTGGGTTTTATTAATGTCAAAGTTCAACAAATAAATATAAATGGTATACTTTATCGCTAAGGCGCGACGATAAAGAAGCATAAACAATTGGTTCTTATCCCTACTAATATTAAATGCGAAAGGAACTCTGTCTGTCTGTTACCTTTTCACGCTTAAACCACTGGAGCGATTTGGTTGAAATTTGATATACACACACACACACACACAAATGACGTCTATCCCATTTAGCATGAGGAAAGAGGAAGCAAAATAGTGATGGGTTGCTAGCCGCATCGCCTATAACACGACTCCTAAGACTCGCCCATTCCCGATGGGCTTTTACCATCTGCGCGGGACGTGAGGCAACTGGTACATTCTATGTTTTTCTTCCTCTCACAGACCAATATGGGTAACAGGTACAATTTGGTATACAGATAGTTTTTATCCCGGAAAAAGGCATAGTTCCCGCGGGATAGCGATCTTTCTGCGCAGAGGGAGTCGCGGGCAACTGCTAGTATATACCAGCTTTTGTCCGCGACTACGCAATTTTCTGGGACAATAAACAAACAACGTGTTTTTCCGGACTTTAGTCTGTCTATGACAATTCATGTAGATCTGTTTAGCATTTCTGCACAAAAGCACATAAGAGACAAAAGACTTAGAAAAAATCGAAGGCTTACCCACCTGCTGTGGTTGGTGTAGCGGTATAGCACGCGTCGCGGAATGACGAGGATCCGGGTTCGATTCCCAGCCATAGCTTTACTTTTCGGATTTTAGAAATATAAATTTAATTTCTAACGGTAAAACCGTAAAAGTAAACATAAAAAATCAAGAAGTAACAATTCTTGATTCATTTGATAGTCGTAGGAATCATGTTATAGGCGATGCGGCTAGCAACCCATTACTATTTTGATTCTATTTTCCATCTATACCCCACAATCTTGCTAAACGTGACCTGTGGGTCTAGTCTCCTTAGGCTCTGTCTACCCCGTAAGAGATAACACGTGATTTGTTTGTGTATTGTACCAACTGTATAGTTCCAGTGTATACTTATCGTGTTAAATAACTTTGACTACACTTTCTAAAAAAAGCCGTTGTAGCCCAGTGGTTTGACCTATGGCCTGTCAAGCAGAGGGTCATGTGTTCAATCCCGGGCTCCCACCTTTGAGTTTTCAGCAATTGATTTGCGATATAATCATTTTGAAATTTACCATGTGCTTTTCGGTGAAGGAAAACATCGTGAGGAAACCTTGCAATACAGCTGAGAAGCAATTCAATGGTGTGTGTGAAATTCACAATCCGCACCGGGCCCGCGTGTTAACTATATAGCCCAAGCCCTCGCATTGTGAGAGGAGGCCTGTGCCCAGCAGCGGGACGAATATAATAAGCTGGTAATGACACTTTCTAAAACAATAAAGTCTCTTATAAACAACTTCCAACTCAACCAGAAGGTAGATTGATAATATTAAAACTTTATCTGAAAATTGAGCTCCCAAGCTCAGGGGTTCGCAACCACAGGCAAAGTTAAAATGTATCCATTGTTTTCACTGTTGCCAAAGGATAAATTCAATTTGGCAAATGATTAATGAGTTTCGATACAAATAAAGAAAGAAACAAATATGATTAATAGCACGGACCGACGGTTGACAACCCCTGTTATCAATAAGGACGATTCAATGAATTCGAGGTGAATGGTTTGATTTATGCTTAAAATCTGAATTTATTAATACATTAGTTTTTACATCGATCATGCTATAAGCGATGCGGCTAGCAAACCATTACTATTTTGGAACCCTATCCACCTATGCGTCCACGATCACGCTAAACGTGGCCTTTAGGTATTGTCAGCTTCGGCTCTGTCTACCCCGTAAGGGATAAAGACGTAATTTATACATACATACATACATACATACCGTCACGCCTCTTTCCCACAGGGGTAGGCAGAGACTACTTTGTTCCACTTGCTACGATCCTGACATACTTCTTTTGCTTCATCCACATTCATCAATCTCTTCATACATGCTCGTCGGTTTCGGGTACTCCTGACCTGACCTTTTTCCAAAACGTCTATTTTGGTCTCGAAACGTCCGTCTAGGCCTTCCCCTCCCAACTTTACCAATTTACGTGAACTTTACGTGATTTATATGTGTATGTATGAGGTGGCATTACGAAGGTATTTTTCAAATCTCCCTCGGGATACGAAAACGTAGACTTACCCCCTTATTCATAACTCTGTACGCTTCTGCTAAAAACTAACTGTGTCTATCAGAAATGCAACAACGACCAATTATTTGTTGCACTAAAAGGCTAAAAGATCAGATGGTATCACATTCGACCCTAATGTATTTCCCCATCTGATTAACAGTGCATAAAAACGAGCGTTAACATTGAGCGACAACACAATCGTGTACGCCGCAGCCGTGCTCTCGTGGAACGATCAGTTCATCCCGCTCGCACAAACCTCTCTCATCTAAATAAAAACGGGCCGTCGTACGACACTACCGTGCACACCGCATCTGTGATCGCGTTCAACCCGTTCGTCCGGCAAGACAATCCGGTTCCGGGCAACAACCGCAGACTCAAGCACAACCGAAAATGGAGACTTCCAAAAGCCAAATAATATTGTTACTACTGATTGCTTCAGCTGTCTCCAGTTCGTATGGGCAATGCATTTTCGCAACTATTCAGTTTAAGACAAGTTTTAAGGCATTCGACCAAACCTACGGTCAGAACGGTGATGAAGCTATCTGCAAAATGAGGATATGTGGGGACGGGAAACCTCACGATGGTTTCTACTGCGGATACGGCCCATGCAACATTTTCGGGTTCAACTGTGATGGCGGATGCCGTGGACATTTTCACGAAGAAGCATTTAGACGTCTTCATGGTGACAAGGTTTGGGATGTAAGGAGATTGAAAGATTGAGGAATTTTTAAATTTGTCGTTTTAATCTAATTCATAATTTTATGTACAGTCAAGCGTAATATGTGTGCAAGACTGCACAACCTTTTTAGATAGTTTTTGCCTTTTTTAATTGTTTATGGTTTTTTAAGATGATTTTGATTGATTAGACTTTTGTTTCCACCGAAATCCAGTGCCTTATTATTTTATTCCCAAATAATATGTATTTAGACAAAGGTTCAAAAATAAGTACCATACGCTCTTACACCGGCGTAATAAGGTCGTGGGACATATTATTATTTTTGAGAAGTTCCTATCAATACTTATTTTTGCACTTGTCCGTACCTAATTTTTTTGTTTCTTTTTAATATCTATTTCCATTTCATGACATTTATCGTTTGTATTTAAATCGTGTTTTATTTATGCCGACTTAATTGAGATTTTTTTTATTTTAGTTCACTTGTGATATCAACTTAAATAAATTTGCGATCCCCGCTCTGGCTCGTGGCTGGTTCAAAGGGTCCATTGCAGTTCAAAGAGGCAACGCGGCCAGCATAATGGGAACCTTTGGACTAGGCACGAAACAGGGGGGAGATTTTTTAGGTTCATTTTTACTTTAAATCAACTTTTCTAGTTATAGTGTTCTTTATTGTTATTTAGTTCTTAATAGTTTGTATATTAATAAAAATTGTAATACGATGACGATTTCATTATAAATTGTATGACATTTAATATTGAGTGACCCTTTGACTGAATTATCAAAAAAAAAACTAAAATTTTGACCTCCAAATATGCGATGAAAAACCAAACCTGTACGAACAGACTCAACTAAGTAAGAAAACCTTTGTTAGTATCTAATTTGTCCACAATGTAACGTCACTTATCAAAACCTAACTGTCTCCGCGACCTCTTCCACGCAGAGTAAAAAAAAATATCTTAAGCAGCACTTATCGTTGCAGTTCAACTAGTTAAGCCTTGGCAAATTGTGTACCTACATAAAACCTTCTTCGTGCATCACTATCCGTTGGTAAAAACCGCATTGAATTTCATTCAGTAGTTTTTATTGATTGCGAACAGACAGCCAGACAGACACATTTATTATGAAGACTAGCGACCCGCCCGGCTTTGCACGGTATATTATGCATGTATTATACATATAAACCTTCCTCTTGAATCACTCTATCTATTAAAAAAACCGCATCAAAATCCGTTGCGTAGTTTTAAAGATTTAAGCATACATAGGGATATAGGGACAGAGAAAGCGACTTTGTTTTATACTATGTAGTGATGATAGTGATAGTGATGAAGATACGCGCTACGCGCCTGGTAGATGCCTCTGGTGACCAGCGGACTGGCAGCTATTTTGGCCAAATAACTAATTCTTTTTTAGCCTCGCGATTCAACGCGGCAATGCTGCCAGCCTTCTGGGCACAATGAGCTGACAGTGGCCTGGGAGGGGTGATTTATTTGTAGTTTAAGTTAGGCTAGGTTTAGGTTAATTTTGTACAGTTTTTAGTAGAGTTTTTGTTTACTACAGTTAATTTATTATGATGTAGTAACGATGTACCTAACGCGTCATGTCCAAATAGATATAGAAATAAACTTGTTTGTTAAATTACTTTTGTATTTAATTGAGGATCCGGGTTCGATTCCCGGCCATAGCTTTACTTTTCGGATTTTTCTATGTGTTCTAATTTTCACAGACATTTAGAAATTATTTAATTGTACTGTAACTTTTTAGTGTAAGGCATTACTTCCACGCTGGTCTGGGAGCAAAGGAAAAACATGGAATGTACCAGTTGCTTCTCTTCCCGCGCAGATGGTAAAAGCCAGCATTGATGTGCGAAATTCTTAGGAATCAATGTTATAGGCGATGCGGCTAGCAACCCATCACTATTTTGTTTCCTTTTTCCGCCTACACACCTACAATCATGCTAAATGCGGCCTTGAGGTTTTGTTACCTCAGGCTCTCTTTACCCCGTAAGGGATATAGACGTGATTTGTGTATGTATTCATCCAATTAACCGCAGTCGCTATAAAAACGAGCGGAAAAACCTAACAACGACACTCGTTCACGCTGCACCGTGTTCGCGAGAAGCGATCAATAGTTCGTCCGAAAAAAAGGACAAGTTCTCGGTCAACTGCAGGGACTCAAACATAACCGAAAATGGCGAATAACTTATTCAAAAGCCAAATAATATTGCTACTGCTGATTGCTTCAGCGGCTCTCTCTTCGTGTGCACGTTGTAGCAAAACTGCCATTGGATTTAGAACAAAATTTACCCACGGTATCATCATCACTAATCACTACATAGTCCTACTAATATTATAAATGTGAAAGTTTGTGAGAATGTTTGGATGTTTGTTACTCTTTCACGCCAGAACGGCTGGACAGATCTGGATGAAATTTGGAACATAGATAGATTATAGTCTGGAATAACACATAAGCTACTTTTTATCCCAGAAAATTGCGTAATTCCTGCGGGATAGCGATAAACGAATTCTATGCAGACGAAGTTGCGGGCAACAGCTAGTATAAAATAAAGTCGCTTTCTCTGTCCCTATGTCCCTATGTATGCTTATATCTTCAAAACTACACTACAGATTTTTATGCGGTTTTTTTTAATAGATAGAGTGATTCAAGAGAAAGGTTTATATGTATAATACATGTACAATATACCGTGCGAAGCCGGGGCGGGTCGCTAGTAGCAAATAAGGAACAAGAGAAAGTATGCAACAAAGGCAAACACTGCAGGGATTTCGGAGCAGACTTCAATCCAGTCGACCAGTCGTATGGCAGGAATACTTACGAAGGCATCTGCAAAACTAGTATATGTAGGAATGGGAAGCCCCATGACGGATACTACTGCGGATTTGGCCCATGCAACCAATTGGTTACGACTGTACCGACGGATGCCGTCCTGGAAATCCCGTAGAATCATTTAAACGTCTTCACGGTAAAAAAGTTTGGGATGTCCGAGAATTGTAATCCAAGGATTTTTTTTATTTGTTTTCCCGAAATTTGGACTCAAGCTTCTTCCTAATTTTAGCTCATTCTATAATTTACTTTGCTCAATATGTGGAGCCGATTTATTAAATTTTATTACAGAAATGTTATAACATAAAAAAAAAATCTATTGTTGGTTTTATTTCGTTGTCAGCTTTAACACTTCACATGTTTTTCGCTGTTTTTTCTGGATCATACTCGGATGACATCTTTTAGGACTGCCCAAAATCACGTGACATTTATGCGGACTACTAATGACTTGCATTTTATTTTATTTTGAGATTTTTTTTGCGGTCACTATTCTACAAAACAAATAGCATTTAACAAAAAAGTCATATCATAAAGAGATGAATGTGTTTTGTATAGAAGTGTAAATTAACGTATCATCACGAAACATAAATATTTTCATTTGCACTTGAGAAAACTTTCTGAGCTAAAATAGTGCTAATACTAAGAAAACATTTAAATTTCTAATACCCCTATGAAAGCCTGCGATATGTACTCGCACGTCCAAAAATCGCCAGCTCTGAGAATAGCCGAAGAACCGATTGATCTAAATCTAAGAAAAGTTTTGCACTAAGAACCTACCTATCAAGTGTGTCCACAATGTAGCGTCACTTATTCAAGAACTTAGCTGACCGGGCTACCCTAATTTCGCCTTTGAACCCAGATGGTTTGCATACGAAATATTAATTTTTTATACATAGTATATGTAAACGAAATAGTAAATGTTTCATATTTTTAATTATTTTGCTATTCGGGGTGGAGACAAATCTAACAAATCAATGATCATAAAATAAATAAATATAATAGTAATAATAATAGCTTGGGACAATTGACACCAATTGACCTAGCCACAAACTAAGCAAAGCTTGTAATATGGGCACTAGACAACGGATAAACATAGGACATAGGTACTTATATAGATAAATATATACCTAAACACATAATATTAAACATCCAATACTCGAGAACAAACATTCGTATTTTTCATACAAATATCTGCCCCGACCGGGGATCGAACCCGGGTCCTCAAGCTTCATAGTCAGGTTCTCTAACCACTAGGCCATCCGGTCGTCAATAAACAATAAATATCAGGGAACAATACACACAAATTGAACTAGTACCAAGGCAAGCGCTAGTAAAGCTTCTTTATGGGTAGACAACGATATACAATACATATTTATGTTTTTCTTTTCCAATAAACACACATACTTAAATAGATAAAAAATTCCATAACTCAGGAACAAATATTCGTGAGATATAAATGGTATAAATATAAATAACCCGACTGTTTTATACACTTAGACCGTTACCTGTAATTTTTCCATCCTTACTAATATTATATATCCGAAAGTGAGTTTGTTTGTTTGTTCCTCTTTCACGCCTTAAGTACTCAACCGATTGCGATGAAACATTCAATTCAACAAACACACAAAATTTTGCAAACATCACAATAGAAATTCAGAATAAATAACAAGAACTATCAAATGAATCAAGAATTTTTATTTCTTGATTTTAATGTTTTACATTTTCGGTTTTACCGTTAGAAATTAAATTTATAAATGTCAGTGAAAATCAGAACACTGAAAAATCCGAAAAGTAAAGCTATGGCCGGGAATCGAACCCGGATTCTCGTCATTCCGTGACGCGTGTTATACCCCTACACCACCCATAGCAGCTACTACCGATTCCCGGCCATAGCTTTACTTTTCGGATTTTTCTATGTGTTCTGATTTTCACTGACATTTAGAAATTTAAATAACAAGATTTTAATTTCAGAAAATTGTACAGTGCCTGCTGGCGCGCTATAATCGAAGATGGCGGCTACAACTAGTCCACGTATAAGAATAAACATTGATTAAAAACTAGTAGTAACTGTTCAGTATTTAACGTAAAGATAAGAGATCGCATGACGTCGCTCCTAGTTCCATCCCGCTTGCACAAGCCTCCCTCATCTATGAAACGTAGTCGCTATAAAAAAGAGCGGGAAGTCGAGCGTACGACACTACCGTGTACGCCGCGTCCGTGTTCGCGTCAAACGATCATCAGTTCGTCCAGAAAAAGGACAATCCGGTTCTCGGTCAACAACCGCGGGAACTCAAACAACCGAAAATGGCGAAGACTTCATTCAACCAAATAATATTACTTCTGCTGATTGCTTCAGCTGTCTTCACCTCGTGTAAACGTTGTGAATACACTGAGATTGGGTTTAGAACACATTATACCGATGGTATAGCAGACAGTGAACATGAGAGACTGAGCAACCAAGGTAAACACTGCAGGGATTTCGGAGCAAGCTTCAACACTTACATCTATTACGGCGGGAAGACCAATTATGAAGGTATCTGCAAGATTAATGTGTGTGGGGACGGTAGAGTCCATGACGGTATTTACTGCGGAGTGGGCCCATGCAACATTTTCGGTTACAACTGTGATGGCGGATGCCATGCTGGAAATCCCGTAGAAGAATTTAAACGCATCCATGGTGATAAGGTTTGGGGTGTCGCCGAACTGTAATCAACGGTTTTTTTCCCAACCTCAAATTGTTATGCGATATGAAACAAGACATGTATAAACGGATTCATATAAAAAACTTTTGTAAGTACAAATTGTTTACAATGTAACGTCACTTTTATTCTAAAACTGTGTGCGACTGTTCAAAACTATCCAAAAACAATGTGTATTCAAAAAGCATAACTATAAACATTGATTATAAATGTACGAGAATATATTTTATTATTGCAGCCCTATTCCTTTTCCTTCGACAGGTATAGTCAGGAACAGATACAGTATATCGTAGCAAAAAAAATACAATATATCGGAATGCTCTCAAGTGGAAGTTCAGAATAAATAACAGTACAGTTTTCATCTCAAAAAATGGTTTAGTTCCCGCGCGCGCGCGATAAACGTATCCTCCGCAGACGAAATCGCGGGCAACTGCTAGTTCACATATATTAGAATAAACGTTGATTAAAAACTAGTTGTTACTGTGCAGTGTTTAGCGTAAAGATAAGAGATCGCATGACATCGCTCCTAGTTCCATCCCGCTTGCACAAGCCTCCCTCATCTATGAAACGTAGTCGCTATAAAAAAGAGCGGGAAGTCGAGCGTACGACACTACCGTGTACGCCGCGTCCGTGTTCGCGTCAAACGATCATCAGTTCGTCCAGAAAAAGGACAATCCGGTTCTCGGTCAACAACCGAAAATGGCAAAGACTTCATTCAACCAAATAATATTACTTCTGCTGATTGCTTCAGCTGTCTTCACCTCGTGTAAACGTTGAGAATATACTGAGATTGGGTTTAGAACACATTATACCGATGGTATAGCAAATAGTGAACATGAGAGACTGCAGAGCAACCAAGGTAAACACTGCAGTGATTTCGGAGGCAGCTTCAACCCCGTCGACCAGTCTTACGGCAGGAACAATTACGAAGGTATCTGCAAGATTAGTGTGTGTGGGGACGGAAAAGTCCATGACGGCCATTACTGCGGAGTGGGCCCATGCAACATTTTCGGTTACAACTGTGATGGCGGATGCCATGCTGGAAATCCCGTAGAAGAATTTAAACGCATCCATGGTGATAAGGTTTGGGGTGTCGCCGAACTGTAGGTAATCAACGGATTTTTTCCCAACCTCAAATTGTTATGCGATAAGAAACAAGACATGTATAAACGGATTCATATAAAAAAACTTTTGTAAGTACAAATTGTTTACAATGTAACGTCACTTTTATTCTAAAACTGTGTGTGACTGTTCAAAACTATCCAAAAACAATGTGTAATAGTTCAAAAATTGATTATAAATGTACGAGAATATATTTTATTATTGCAGCCCTATTCCTTTTTCTTCGACAGGTATAGTCAGGAACAGATACAATATATCGTAGCAAAAAAAAATACAATATATCGGAATGCTCTCAAGTGGAAGTTCAGAATAAATAACAGAACAGTTTTCATCTCAAAAAATGGTTTAGTTCCCGCGGGCGCGCGATAAACGTATCCTCCGCAGCCGAAATCGCGGGCAACCACTAGTTCACATATATTAGAATAAACGTTGATTAAAAACTAGTTGTTACTGTGCAGTGTTTAGCGTAAAGATAAGAGATCGCATGACATCGCTCCTAGTTCCATCCCGCTTGCACAAGCCTCCCTCATCTATGAAACGATAGTCGCTATAAAAAGAGCGGGAAGTCGAGCGTACACACTACCGTGTACGCCGCGTCCGTGTTCGCGTCAAACGATCATCAGTTCGTCCAGAAAAAGGACAATCCGGTTCTCGGTCAACAAACGCGGGAACTCAAACAACCGAAAATGGCGAAGACTTCATTCAACCAAATAATATTACTTCTGCTGATTGCTTCAGCTGTCTTCACCTCGTGCAAACGTTGTGAATACACTGAGATTGGGTTTAGAACACATTATACCGATGGTATAGCAAATAGTGAACATGAGAGACTGAGCAACCAAGGTAAACACTGCAGGGATTTCGGAGCAAGCTTCAACACTTACATCTATTACGGCGGGAAGACCAATTATGAAGGTATCTGCAAGATTAATGTGTGTGGGGACGGTAGAGTCCATGACGGTATTTACTGCGGAGTGGGCCCATGCAACATTTTCGGTTACAACTGTGATGGCGGATGCCATGCTGGAAATCCCGTAGAAGAATTTAAACGCATCCATGGTGATAAGGTTTGGGGTGTCGCCGAACTGTAATCAACGGATTTTTTCCCAACCTCAAATTGTTATGCGATAAGAAACAAGACATGTATAAACGGATTCATATAAAAAAACTTTTGTAAGTACAAATTGTTTACAATGTAACGTCACTTTTATTCTAAAACTGTGTGCGACTGTTCAAAACTATCCAAAAACAATGTGTAACAGTTCAAAAAGCATAACAATAAACATTGATTATAAATGTACAAGAATATATTTTATTATTGCAGCCCTATTCCTTTTCCTTCGACAGGTTGAGGTTCCCCTGGCAGAGGAGGACGTAGAGTGGGTTCGTCGAGTAAAGCCCTGGAACCAGAACGATCGTGAAGGAGAGGCTCTAGAGGCTACCGATGGTGATACTGACCAGGTCGTGGATGGATCCTTCGCAGCTATCGCGAAATCTCCTAAGAGCGTCGGTGCATCTAGAATAGTTGTTCGTTTGCGGCGATTTGAGAAAAAGCTGGCTCTACTTAAAGAAGCGAAGAAGCGTCGCAGGGCTAGTGGAAACCCTACTGCTGTGACAACCGCTGACCTAGATATTACTGGTACAGCCCAAAAAGTTTATATCAACGAAAATCTAACTGCTGCGAATAGACGTCTGCTGCATCTTGCCAAGGAGATAGCGAGTGAAAAAGCCTACAAATACGCGTGGTTCAGTCACAATAGTGTATTTGTTCGCAAGTTTGATAAACAGCCAGCTTTACAGATTGACTCTATTACCGATCTTAATAAGTTGCCTTAGATACCCATTACGTGGTTGTTAAGTTGTATTTTGTTAGATTAGTTATTATAGTATACTTAGTGTATTTAAGTTCTTTTAATGGTTAAGAAGACAGTCAATTTTAAGCTTGGTCTGATAAATGTGCGTTCCTTAAATACGGGTAGGGATGAACTTCTCGAGACAATTAGGGACGAAAATCCTGATATCACAGCTGTAACAGAAACATGGTTGCAAGAGTCATCCGATACGAAATATTTTGGCATTCCTGGATATCGACTGGTTCATGTTGCTCGGAAGTCGGGACAGCGTGGTGGTGGAGTTGGAGCATATGTAAAAGATTGTTGGCCAGTTCGTAGAATTGAGGTGCCGAAAAATTCTTTAGAGCAACTTTGGTTGGAATTAAAACTTAATGGTCTTAAGGCTGCTGTAGGCATTGTCTATCGTCCGCCCCATTTTGATTTTCAATGTTTCATTGCACAGTTGGAGGATAGCTTGGCTTGTGTTTCTCTTGCTTATGATCTCGTGTTTATAAGTGGTGACATAAATATAGATATGCTTTGTTCGATTGGTAAGAATCAGAGAGATTTTTTGGACACTTTGTCTGAGCATGGTCTACGCCAAATTGTTACTGAGGCCACGCGAGTTACGTCCTCCTGTAGTTCTCTTTTGGACGTAATTTGCTGTAACGAGACGATAAAGCCTAAGATTTTAAAGGTTAAACATAATGACTCTCTGAGTGATCATGCCTTTGTAACGGCACAATTCCCGATTAAACTGCATAAGCCGGCACCACGTATTGTTACTTATAGGCCATTCGACCGAGTGGATCTAGACACATACCAATTTGCTTCGTCTGTGACCCCATGGGAGTGGGTGAGTGAGTGCTGCGATAATATTGACGACATGGTTGACTGCTTTGCATTCTTGCTGTTGCAGTTGTTCGACCATTTTGCCCCGGAATGTACAAAAACTTTTAAATCACCACCAACTCCTTGGATTACGGACAGTTTAAGGGAAATGCGAAAGGACCGAGATAAAGCATGCTTGAAGGCTAAGAAAACTAAAAAGGCCGAAGATATTCAGAATTATAAAACGCTTCGAAATTTTGTGACTAGTGTAACGCGTACTGAAAAAAATAATTATTTTGAGACTAAAATTAATCAAAACAGGAAAAACCCGCAAAAAATGTGGAATGAAATAAGAAAACTGCTAGGAACGCATACTAAAGCCATGTTGCCTTCTCACCTATGTGACCCAGATGTTATCAACAAGTCCTTCCTGGATACCCTGCCTTCTGTGACTCAGCAACATGGTAGCTATGAGAAATATACACAGAACAATTTCACAAACGAGACATTTAGTTTTCGCCTGGTAGGTTTCGACGATGTTGACAAGGTGATCCAGTCCATATCTTCCAATGCTGCAGGTATTGATGGCATATCTATTAAAATGTTGAAACTGACTCTTCCCCATTCGTTGCCTGCTATCACTGCAATTGTCAATACCTCATTGACCACTGGACGGTTTCCCACGGTATGGAAAACATCCTTAATAAAGCCGCTTCCAAAAAAAGATAACCCAGAAACTGTTAAAGATATACGACCCATAGGTTTACTGCCCATTCTTTCAAAAATTTTGGAAAAAATAGTTAATTTACAATTAGTGCCATACTTCGAACGCAATAACATAATTCCACAAAATCAATCCGGATTTCGCAAGCAGCATAGTACTACCACGGCTCTTTTGCATGTGGTTGATGAAGCGTTGTCGGCATCAAATATTGGTTTTGCATCAATATTGGTGTTGCTAGACTTCAGCCGCGCGTTTGACTGCCTTAACACGGACCTGCTGCTTGCGAAGTTAGGGTATTATGGTTGCGATAACACTGTTCGTTCGTGGTTTTTGAGTTACTTTCGGGACCGAAAGCAAATTGTTGAAAGTGTGGGTGACACGGGCGATAAAATTAGATCTCATCCACTGCCGGTTGAGAAAGGTGTTGTACAAGGATCTATTCTGGGTCCAACATTGTACTCGTTGTATACGGCAGATATGCTGGATGGAGTGGGTACTGGATTAGCACATATGTATGCCGATGACACTCAAATCTTGATCAGCGTAAAATCCATCGAATCTGTACAGGAGCTAAATAAGGATTTGAGTAATATTTGTAATTGGTCAAATGACCATGGACTAATGTTAAATTCCCAGAAGTGTACCTACATTATCCTAGGGACAAAACACCAGATAAATATTGTTCGCCGCGAGAACCCCACTGTCTTAATAAATGGTCTTCCTATCCAGGAGTCATGTGTGGTTAAGAATCTTGGAATTGTCTTTGATGGCAGGCTTACTTTTGAAAATCATGTTAAGTTTAAAGTTGGAAAATGTTACGGGGCCTTAAAATCGTTGTACAAACTAAGACCATTTTTAAGTACCAGAGTGCGCAGTAAATTGATGGATAGTCTAGTCCTCTCCAACTTGGATTACGGGGACGTCGTTTATGGGCCCTGTCTCAATAAAAGGACTGAAAGAAAGATACAAAGGGTTCAGAACTCTTGCATGCGTTTCTGTTACAATATAGATCGACGGTCACATGTTACTCCCTGGCTTAATACTCTTGATGTTCTCAACATGAAAAATAGGCGTACATTAAAGCTTAACTGTCTTGTTTTTAAATTAAGGAAAGCAAACGTGCCAGTGTATTTGCGACAGAAATTGAAGTGGTGTGGTGATAGAGAGGGACGCTCGAGGCCGGAACGCACCCCCAGGATGGAGCTTCCGCTGCCCCGCTTGGTAGCTTTCAGGGGTAGTTTTCGCTTCGCAGCGTCCAAGTGCTGGAACGACCTACCTCCGCCTATTCTCAAGTGTCAGTCTATCGGCGGTTTTAGGTCTATTTGTAAAAAATGGATTCTCGACCAGCAAAAAACAGCATGTTGCTGGACAAATCTACGACAGGTCAAAATGTTATAGTTAGTTGCTCCGAAAATCTCTCTCACTCTTTATTATGTGTAAGTCGTTATCTGAAGTTTTATAACAGTTTTACATTTCCTTTTTTAATATTATTTTAAGTTAGTTTAGGTAGTGTTTCGTTTTTGTCAGCCACACTACCATTTCCTACGTCTTAGGTGAGGACTGAAAACCAGCAGTTCTGCTGAGTCCTTTCCTTTTCACAATTTGTTTTTTCATTTTTATTCTGTTTTTATTGTATTGTTTGTTTTGGAGTGTGAATAAATATTCTTTTATTATTATTTTTTTATTTATTAGGTGTAGTCAGGAACAGATACAATATATCGTAGCAAAAAAAAAATACAATATATCGGAATGCTCTCAAGTGGAAGTTCAGAATCAATAACAGTACAGTTTTCATCTCAAAAATTGGTTTAGTTCCCGCGGGCGCGCGATAAACGTATCCTCCGCAGACGAAATCGCGGGCAACTGCTAGTTCACATATATTAGAATAAACGTTGATTAAAAACTAGTTGTTACTGTTCAGTGTTTAGCGTAAAGATAAGAGATCGCATGACGTCGCTCCTAGTTCCATCCCGCTTGCACAAGCCTCCCTCATCTATGAAACGTAGTCGCTATAAAAAAGAGCGGGAAGTCGAACGTACGACACTACCGTGTACGCCGCGTCCGTGTTCGCGTGAAACGATCATCAGTTCGTCCAGAAAAAGGACAATCCGGTTCTCGGTCAACAACCGAAAATGGCAAAGACTGCATTCAACCAAATAATATTACTTCTGCTGATTGCTTCAGCTGTCTTCACCTCGTGTAAACGTTGTGAATACACTGAGATTGGGTTTAGAACACATTATACCGATGGTATAGCAGACAGTGAACATGAGAGACTGAGCAACCAAGGTAAACACTGCAGGGATTTCGGAGCAAGCTTCAACACTTACATCTATTACGGCGGGAAGACCAATTATGAAGGTATCTGCAAGATTAATGTGTGTGGGGACGGTAGAGTCCATGACGGTATTTACTGCGGAGTGGGCCCATGCAACATTTTCGGTTACAACTGTGATGGCGGATGCCATGCTGGAAATCCCGTAGAAGAATTTAAACGCATCCATGGTGATAAGGTTTGGGGTGTCGTCGAACTGTAATCAACGGTTTTTTCCCCAACCTCAAATTGTAATGCGATAAGAAACAAGACATGTATAAACGGATTCATATAAAAAAACTTTTGTAAGTACAAATTGTTTACAATGTAACGTCACTTTTATTCTAAAACTGTGTGTGACTGTTCAAAACTATCCAAAAACAATGTGTATTCAAAAAGCATAACTATAAACATTGATTATAAATATACGAGAATATATTTTATTATTGCAGCCCTATTCCTTTTCCTTCGACAGGTATAGTCAGGAACAGATACAGTATATCGTAGCAAAAAAAATACAATATATCGGAATGCTCTCAAGTGGAAGTTCAGAATAAATAACAGTAGGTACAGTTTTCATCTCAAAAAATGGTTTAGTTCCCGCGGGCGCGCGATAAACATATCCTCCGCAGACGAAATCGCGGGCAACTGCTAGTTCACATATATTAGAATAAACGTTGATTAAAAACTAGTAGTAACTGTTCAGTATTTAGCGTAAAGATAAGAGATCACACGACGTCGCTCCTAGTTCCATCCCGCTTGCACAAGCCTCCCTCATCTATGAAACGTAGTCGCTATAAAAAAGAGCGGGAAGTCGAGCGTACGACACTGCCGTGTACGCCGCGTCCGTGTTCGCGTGAAACGATCATCAGTTCGTCCAGAAAAAGGACAATCCGGTTCTCGGTCAACAACCGAAAATGGCGAAGACTGCATTCAACCAAATAATATTACTTCTGCTGATTGCTTCACCTGTCTTTACCTCGTGTAAACGCTGTGGATACACTAAGATTGGGTTTAGAACACATTATACCTATGCTATAGCAAATAGAGAACATGAGAGACTGAGCAACCAAGGTAAACATTGCAGTGATTTCGGAGGCAGCTTCAACCCCGTCGACCAGTCTTACGGCAGGAACAATTACGAAGGTATCTGCAAGATTAGTGTGTGTGGGGACGGAAAAGTCCATGACGGCCATTACTGCGGAGTGGGCCCATGCAACATGTTCGGTCACAACTGTGATGGCGGATGCCATCCTGGAAATCCCGCAGAAGAATTTAAACGCATCCATGGTGATAAGATTTGGGATGTCGTCGAACTGTAATCAACGGTTTTTTTCCCAACCTCAAATTGTTATTGCGGTTAACGGATTCATATAAAAAACTTTTGTAAGTACAAATTGTTTACAATGTAGCGTCACTATTATTCTAAAACTGTGTGTGACTCAAAACTATCCAAAAACAATGTGTAATAGTTCAAAAAGCTTTGTGCATGTATCTCAGTGTTTGTCAATTGTATTTTGTCTTGTTTATTTTGCACAATAAAGAGTTTACATACATACATACATACAAAAGCATAACAATAAACATTGATTATAAATGTACGAGAATATATTTTAATATTGCAGCCCTATTCCTTTTCCTTCGACAGGTATAGTCAGGAACAGATACAGTATATCGTAGCAAAAAAAATACAATATATCGGAATGCTCTCAAGTGGAAGTTCAGAATAAATAACAGTACAGTTTTCATCTCAAAAAATGGTTTAGTTCCCGCGCGCGCGCGATAAACGTATCCTCCGCAGACGAAATCGCGGGCAACTGCTAGTTCACATATATTAGAATAAACGTTGATTAAAAACTAGTAGTAACTGTTCAGTATTTAGCGTAAAGATAAGAGATCGCATGACGTCGCTCCTAGTTCCATCCCTCTTGCACAAGTCTCCCTCATCTATGAAACGATAGTCGCTGTAAAAAAAGAGCGGGCAGTCGAACATACTACACTACCGTGTACGCCGCGTCCGTGTTCGCGTCAAACGATCATCAGTTCGTCCAGAAAAAGGACAATCCGGTTCTCAGTCAGCAACCGCGGGAACTCAAACAACCGAAAATGGCGAAGACTGCATTCCACCAAATAATATTACTTCTGCTGATTGCTTCAGCTGTCTTTACCTCGTGTAAACGCTGTGGATACACTAAGATTGGGTTTAGAACACATTATACCTATGCTATAGCAAATAGAGAAGATGAGAGACTGAGCAACCAAGGTAAACACTGCAGTGATTTCGGAGGCAGCTTCAACCCCGTCGACCAGTCTTACGGCAGGAACAATTACGAAGGTATCTGCAAGATTAGTGTGTGTGGGGACGGAAAAGTCCATGACGGCCATTACTGCGGAGTGGGCCCATGCAACATGTTCGGTCACAACTGTGATGGCGGATGCCATCCGGGAAATCCCGCAGAAGAATTTAAACGCATCCATGGTGATAAGGTTTGGGATGTCGTCGAACTGTAATCAACGGTTTTTCCCCAACCTCAATTTGTAATGCGATAAGAAACAAGACATGTATAAACGGATTCATATAAGAAACTTTTTAAGTACAAATTGTTTACAATGTAACGTCACTCACGCGATAAACGTATCCTCCGCAGTCGAAATCGCGGGCAACTGCTAGGTCAGATTTATAAGAATAAACGTTGATTAAAAAATAGTTGTAACTGTTTAGAGTTAGCGTAAGGATCGCATGACGTCGCTCCTAGTTCCATCCCGCTTGCACAAGTCTCCCTCATCTATGAAACGATAGTCGCTGTAAAAAAGAGCGGGAAGTCGAACATACGACACTACCGTGTACGCCGCGTCCGTGTTCGCGCAAAACGATAATCAGTTCGTCCAGAAAAAGGACAATCCGGTTCTCGGTCAACAACCGCGGGAACTCAAAGAACCGAAAATGGCGAAGACTTCATTCAACCAAATAATATTACTTCTGCTGATTGTTTCAGCTGGTATCGCCTCTTGTAAACGTTGTGGATACACTAAGATTGGGTTTAGAACACCTTATACCTATGCGATAGCAAATAGAGAACATGAAAAACTGATCAACCAAGGTACACGCTGCGTTGATTTCGGAGCAGAATACAACCCCTTCGACGGCATGAAGAATACAGAAGGTATCTGCAAGATGATCGTGTGTGGGGACGGTAAAGTCCATGATGGCCTTTACTGCGGAGTGGGCCCATGCAACATGTTCGGTTACAACTGTGATGGCGGATGCCACCCTGGAAATCCTGCAGAAGAATTTCAACGCATCCATGGTGATAAGGTTCGAGATGTTATTGAACTGTAATCAACGGATTTTTTCAATTAATTATCCTCAAATTGTAATGCGATAAGAAACAAGACGCATATGAACGGAGTCAATTAAAAAAACTTTTGTAAACTTACGTCACCTTTACGCTAAAATGTGCGTGTGTCTGCTCAAAACATTCCAAAAAGAAAGTGTAGTTGTTCTAATAGCATATTAAACATTGATTATAAATGTACCTGTTGTATCTAACTACCGCAACCCCTTTCCTTTACCTTTAAAATGTACTGTCACAATCAACTATATCGTAGCTAAAAAAATGGACAATATATCGGAACGCTCTCAACTCCAAGAGATAAAGCTTTATTTCAATATATGTATACACTTTTATCGCTACGATGTATATTACGTATTATGTAAATACCTATTCACATTTAAGCTACGCTCGGAGTCTCTCTGAAGTACAAGATTCGTAACGAATACATCCGACAGAGAACCAAAGTTACCGACATAGCTCAAAGAATTAGCAAGCTGAAGTGGCAGTGGGCCGGCCATATCTCGCGAAGAACCGACAACCGCTGGGGTAAACGTGTTCTTGAGTGGAGACCGCGACTCGGCAAACGTAATGTAGGACGCCCTCCGGCCAGGTGGGGTGACGATCTGCGAAAGACTGCAGGCAGATGCTGGATGCGTCAAGCTAAAGACAGGGCGCTATGGCGCTCATTAGGGGAGGCCTATGTACAGCAGTGGACTAACATAGGCTGATGATGATAATGATGAAACATTTTAAGGTAAGTGTTAGTAAATAATAATTATAATAATAAATAATGAACCAAAGCATGACTTTAAAACAGACTAAAACTATAAAAGTAAATGGGTCGTAAAAATATTCCGGCACAGGCATCGACCCCACGACGCTGGCCGCATTGCCTCTCTGAGCTACTATTCCTAGCCTTTGACAGATGTAGACAAATGGACGATAATAACAAACAACTAAATGAATTGAAAACTGAATTTAATTATGTTTTTTCTTACAATACACCTAGGTTAAATGTGGTACGCAAATGGTTTTATATTTTCCAATTACCTATAACCTATAACTATAGAAGGTGTTAAAAAAACATGTCAATAATTGTTTACCTACTTTCTAATACTAAACAAACGAAGTATAGACAAGATAGGTAGGTGTAGGTATTGAAAATAATTTGGTAGAAAAATCAAAAAAATGTTGATTACAGTCTAACGACACCCCTAACCTTATCACCATGGATGCGTTTAAATTCTTCTACGGGATCCCCAGGATGGCATCCGCCGGTACAGTCGTAACCAAACATGTTGCATGGGCCCACTCCGCAGTAATGGCCGTCATGGACTCTACCGTCCCCACACACACTAATCTTGCAGACACCTTCATAACTGTCCCTGATTACATGCACGACGAAAGTGCTTGCTCCGAAATCACTGCAGCGTTTACCTTGGTTGATCACTTTCGCTTGTTCTGGATTCGGAATACTATGCTCATACTTTGTTCTAAACCCAATTGTAGTGTATGAACAACGTTCACACGAAGTGAAAATCGCTGAAGCAATCAGCAGAAACAATGTTATTTCGTTGAATGAAGTCTTCGCCATTTTCAGTTGCGTTTGAGTCACTGCGGTTGTTGACCGAGTAGTAGAGAACCGTATTGTCCTTTTTTCCAGACGAGCTGATGCAATGTCACGCGACCACGGTTGCAGCGTGCACGACTGTGTGGTTGCTAGGTTTCCCCACTCCCTTTTATAGCGACTGTCGGTGAATAAGCGGAGGGAAATCCAGTTGTGCGAACGGGATGGGGCTAGGAGCTCCCTCATACGATTTCCTATCTCTGCCTTAAAATAGGTACAATATTTTTTTAATCAATGTTTTGTTACACTGGCTGTTGCCCGCCTATGCTTCTCCCATTAGCACTCCGAACTCGACCTTTTAGTGATTTTACAAAGCTGGGGGCACTGCCGTGCCCATTGAGGATTTTAGAACCCCTATGACTTCGTCCTGGATCAAACTAGAAGTCTGAATTTCCAGTAACTAAGCAGGCATTGTATAAACACGGTATATTTCAAATGTCGTTCAATTTGAACCACTAGTGTGAGAATTATATTATTATTATAACTATTCAAAGTTTTTTAATTTTGTCACTAAATCCTACACTTGAACTACCGTCCAGTCAAATTTCATAATCATGGGTCAGTACTTCTTGAGATTTAGGAACGAGTTTGTGAGGGAGTAAGAGTGACCTAAAAATTGAATATCTAGAATATCAGTTAAAAATAAAAAATAATAATATTTATTTATTTATTTATTTAGTCAATAAAAAATTACAGCATTACAGTCGAAACCAGTGCGCTATAAAATTCAAAAAATATAATAAATGTTATTTAGGCGACGAAACGTTGTGGCTCCGCTGCGTCGTCATCTCCGGTGTTGGATTCGGTAGTTTACTATGTAACATAACATAATAGAAGAGCCCATACGTATAGATTTGTTACTTCACTATACGCCATACACCCTGTAAATGTCAAAATCTGCAAGTCTAACGTGGGAAACTCCGCGTTCATTAAGGTTTATTGTCGTCCACATAGTAACAGATGTGATGTTATGCTTTTGTTTATGTTCGAATCGGTTTCAATTGTCTCTTAACGTATTTTTAAAGAATTGGTGCAGAACATTATATTCACTTTAGACAAAAAATCGTACTTGTATATTAGTCGTTATCTGTTTTTCCAAGCCTTTGAAAATTATACAATTGTCTCGTGCAGTTTATTCTGAAACAGCTTGAGATTCATGAATGTCATTGTAGTAGCCATAAAGATGTCAAGATCACTCTATCAACTCTTCCATACTTCACTTTTTGAAATTAATAGAAAACGAATTATGTTTTTTTCCAAAAATAAAACTTTAAACGTCTCTCCTATAAAGTTTGAAAAATGCACGTTAGTCAATTAGCCGTTCCAGCGTTGTTATTATTAAACTATGACATTGATATAAAAAACTTCTACTTACATCTCTTAAAGCTTATCGGCATGTCGACAAAGGTGAACATGGATGGCAAACATACAACGGATGTTCATTATCAACAAATGATAATGAGTCAATTTTTATGCCGTTGTTTTGTTTTTATTAATGGTGTTGTTGTTTGACAGAGAGAGAGAGAAACATTTATTTACACACATTCGATAGGTACACGTAGATATATAGTACTAGCTTCTGCCCGCGACTTCGTCTGCGTAGAATTATACATAAAACCTTCCTCTTGGATCACTCTATCTATTAAAAAAACCGCATCAAAATCCGTTGTGTAGTTTTGAAGATGTAAGCATACATAGGCCCATAGGGACAGAGAAAGCGACTTTATTTTATACTATGTAGTGATGATAATGATGAAGAAATACAATATACTTGAGAATAGTACCGATATTGCGTAAAATGGGCCTTTGGTTTGTTAAATTTGTCAATACCTGTTGAGAAAGAGTAGTCATTCTCATATAATATTGCGGAAGTATGAATAAGTCCGTCACTGTGGGAGCTCCAATGCACAGATAGACAACAGACATGTTATGCTTATGCTATTACGCTTCTATGTATCATGTCGGTTAATAAAAAGATTTGATTAGGTAATGGAATTAGTCCATACAGTATATAGTGACTCAACGGAAAGCCCTCTTTTGGGACGCAGGACATTCCGTGTCGGGCTAAATGATCCACTTCCTTCGTATAACGGCATCGGTGAGGCTCGCCAACTCTAGCTCTCAATCGCAAGCAGACGGCTATGCGCAAATGTGCAGAGTCTAGAACCGACCCTTTGTTTTCTATCGGAGAGGAAATCTTTATGGATGGGATGCCTAGGGTTATGTGGGACTCTCCCGCTCCCGGGGTATACCCGAACTAGAAACTCTCCGGCGTTGCCTCAATCCGGTGTGATGGGGACGCTATGGGATGCCACTAGGGTTTCACCACAAACGACCCCCCCTACAGTTAAGAGATGCATACTTAAAACTAACACACACAACAAATTTCATGTATCATGAAATCAAGCTATATCAAGCTAAAAACGATTTTCTTACTGAGTAAGTCCACACGAGTCAGATATTGTGCATGAGTGCGTGAGTAAAGATGTGTGGTGTGAGTGCTTGTGCGTGAGTGTGTGTCTCTGTCTCTTTGTGTGTGTGTGTATGTGTGTGTGTGTGTGTGTGTGCGAGTGTGATTTCCAGAATTAACATATCAAGCTATCCGCGCATTTAAACGAGGCGCGAGCCATCGCCGTGAGAAGTAACATGTTGGCGCGCCGATTTGCTCACTGCTCGGACCAAGTCAAAATAACTCTGTTCGGGGCTTATTGTCAGGCGTTCTACACGAGTCATCTGTGGTATCAGTAAGTACACTAAAAAATCCTTCAGTCGACTCAGAGTACAGTACAATAACGCGTTCCGTACGATACTACGCCTGCCGTGGCGGTGTAGTGCGTCTGGCATGTTCGCCGACAATAGAGTAGACAGCTTCTTCGCGGTCATAAGAAAGAGGCACTGGTCTTTTGTTGCGAGGGTGAGTGAATCGGTAAATAGTATAATGAAGGCGGTAAGCGCGACATGTTACTTTAACAGCGAAATCTCGATCCTGCGCGTATAGGCTCGATTGTTTAGGTTAAAGTGATAGGTTAAGATTTAATTTAATTTAATTTGTAATGATATGGGTTCAATTAATGCCTAAATAAATAAATACATTATTATTATTATTATTATTATTATTATAAAGTGTTTTGTCGCGCTAATATACAACGCGATCTGGGGCTTTACGAATTACTAATGGTACGCGAGCACCACCACCCATAGACACCTGCAACATTAGAGGATTGCAGATGCGTTGCCAGCCTAGAGGGCTTCCCCGTAATTTACCGGCTGTCTTACTCTCCCCGGAACACAGCAGAGCAAGCACTGCTTTGAGAGTTAAAACGACGATAGTAACAAACAACTAAATGAATTGAAAACGTTTAATGAAATTAAATAATGTTTTTTTCTTACACAGAGGTTAAATATGTTACACAAAATTATTATACAATATAGTACAAAAACAACAAACTACCTGAAAATCACTTCTCATTGACATTTTTACAAAATTACTAGCTTTTGCCCGCGACTTAGTTTGCGTAAAATTATATATGTAAACCTTTCTCTAGAATCAGTTTGTCTGTTAAAAATACCGCATCAAAATCCGTTGCTTAATTTTAAAAATCTAAGCATACATAGGGACAGACAGCTGTGCAGCAGAAAGCGATTTTGTTTTATAAAAATATACATGGAGTGATTATTAAAATTACATCGATATTATTTTGAAATTAAAAAAAGCAATTAATTGTACGGTGCAGAATTAATGTATAATTTATGCCAAGAAGTAATGTATAATTTATGCCAGAACACTTAATCGGCTACCGGAAAAAACTGAAAAATAGAATTCTAATATAATTCAAAATAACGACTTACATTTTGATTGTTCGCATCATGTAGAAGTACAACTTTTTATTAGACAACATGATTATGTACCTAGGTATTGTATACAATATTGTAGAAGAATAAAATGTAAACAATCTTGACACGTATTGAAAAACAGTTAAAAAAAATAACAGCAAGTTACAATTAAAAACGTGGAACATTGTGATTTCTTTTGTTATGGCTTTATATTTTTCATTTACCGGCTTATAGAAAGTGTTTTTCGATAAAAAAGACATGTCAAAAATTGTTTACCTTCTTTCCAATACTAAAAACGAAGTAAGTATAGACAAGATGATTGGGTTGGTATTGTATACAATTTAGTAGAAGAACAAAATCTGTTGATTACAATCTACCGACAAGGAAAACGTTATCACCATGGATGCGTTTAAATTCTTCAACAGGATCCCCAGGATGGCATCCGCCTTCACAGTTGTAACCGAACATGTTGCATGGGCCCACTCCGCAGTAATGGCCGTCATGGACTTTTCCGTCCCCACACACACTAATCTTGCAGATACCTTCGTAATTGTTCCTGCCGTAAGACTGGTCGACGGTGTCGAAGCCGCCTCCGAAATCGCGGCAGCGTTTACCTAGGTTCTTCACTCTCCCTTGTTCAGGATTCGGATGGCCATGCTCAAACTTCGTTCTGAACCCAATCGTGGTGTATCCACAACGTTCACACGAAGCGTAGACCGCTGAAGCAATCAGCAGAAACAATGTTATTTGGTTGAATGAAGCCTTCGCCATTTTCGGTTGCGTTTGAGGACCTGCGGTTGTTGACCGAGAACCGGATTGTCCCTTTTTCCAGACGAACTGATGATCGTTTCACGCGACCACGGGAGCAGCGTGCACGACAGTGTCGTTGCTAGGTATTCCCGCTCCTTTTTATAGCGACTGTCGGTGAATAAGCGGAGGGAAATCCAGTTGTTGCGAACGGGATGGGGCTATCTACCTCATAGGATTTCTCTCTGTACATTTTTTAATCAATGTTTTGACACTGGCCGTTGCCCGCCGATGCATTGCTTTGCCCATTCGCACTCCGAACTCTACCTCTGAGTGATTACACAAATCTGGGGGCATGGCAGTGCCCCTGCCAAGTTAAGGCCATTTTAGACCCCCCTATGACTTCGTCCTGGATAAAACTAGAAGCTTGAATTTTCAGTAACCAAGTAGGCATTGTATTAACACGGTATATTTCAAATTTCATTCAATTTGAGCCAGTAGTTTAAGAATTATAACTAGTCAAAGTTTAAGAAACTCTATGTCACTTCTAGCTGACATAGAAGCTTCAAATTTAGAATAAAATGAGTGTTTAGTATATAAAGCAAGGAAAAACTAAAATATTTCATCATTCTATTTATTTAAAACACGAAAAAAATTGCTGTTGCCAGAATACAGTACAAAGAGGTTTTTACATTGTGGTTTCTTAACAGTTAGGTAACAGTTAGGTTGGCCAGTTCATCCTTTGTCACTGGGTGGCGCATATCAGGACGTTGGTAAAATATTCTAAAGAAATCGTCGTGATATTATGTGTCATATCATTTATTTAAACCTATATGATGTCGACAAAGGTGAACATGGAATGGCAAACATACAACGGATGTTCATTATCAACAAAATGATAATGAGTCAATTTTTATTCCGTTGTTTAGTTTTTATAATGGTGTTGTTGTTTGTTGTTTGGTTGTTCGTTTTTTTCTGGGATATGATTATTAGTATTAGTATTAGTTTTCTACTCGGGATCTAATAAAAAAACGTTCCTAAATTTTCATAAGTTTCGTAATCTGAATTTTCGTTATTTTCCGTTACTGTCATACAAACTTGTGTATAGTGACTCAACGGATAGGCCAATTTAGGGACGCTTTTTTTCTATCAGGATTTTTCTACATATATGTAGGTACAAATAACATATACATATAGCTACGAAATGTTTGAAATAAAACCACGGAACCATTTCAAAATGCATTTATTTAACCATTTTATTTACACGAGTCATTTAGGATATGTATTCACAAACTATATTTTAAGTAACTAATTATTATAACGCATGCGAACCTAAGCCTTATCGAAATATATTAAGATCTTATACTTAGGGGCGTCTCACCACTCTCTGCTATTAAGTTCCAGTCATCTCAAGTGTCAGTTATTCCGTCTCTATTTATTACTATGAAACAGACTGAGACGTCATAGACAACTCGAGCTTAACACAAAAAACATGACATACCCAACTTTATGACAAGTGACACAGGGTTCAAAGTGACTAAAAGCTATGTCTATGGAAAGTCTAGAGTTATATAAACCGTGATTCATAAAAAGTTACGAACATATTTATTTATTACAAACGTCATGTTTTATCTCTGTCTGGCAATTCCCTGACAGATAAAGACAAAAAGTATATAAGTAAGTCTCTGACGTCAGTAAAATGATAACATTTCTGTTTATTCTGTGGGAATAGACTTAGACGATATGGGTTAAGACCCACTATACCCCTTTTTTTATGGTGTGGAAATTGCGCCTTATGCATCCGCCCGGTACGGCTTTACCGGGGTTAGTGGGGCTCTCCCGCGACGGGAAGCATACCCACTAAAAACCACACGGATTCCCTATGCAGTCGTTGTAAGGCGTTACGGGAGCACTCGGTGTCACCGCGACGCCCCACGACCACCCCGGGATGGGGTTCCCTCTTCGCGGCACAGCAATGCAGGTTTGGGAAATGAGACCCACTATACCCCTGGCACTACCCCTGGGGGTAAGGTAGGACTGAACAATAGCACCGTAGTGCTGTAAGCTACGGGTATTAGGTAGGTTAGGTAAGTTAGGTAGCTCCTTATGCCCGAAGGGCAAACCATCCAGGAATAGGAGCCCCGCGAACCAATTTTAGTCAAATTTGGTGTGTTTTTAGTCCCGGGAAAAGCCATAACATAGATTTAATCCCGAAAATGGTATAGTTCCCGGATAGCGATAAGCGACTACTTCGCAGACAGAGTTGCGGGAAACAACTAATAATACTATGGTGTGTACGTAGTGCTACGCGCTGCCTACGCCGTAGACTCTACGTAGCTATAGGAGAAAAACTTAAGTAAGTGACCAGTAGGCTTATTACCTAACTCGCTCGCGATTGCCATCGTGTTCATTTTGACAGTTCTTGTATGAATGTGACAGCTGGCTGATTCCGATGCCAATGTCAGCCCATACATGAACTGTCAAAATGAACACGATGGCGATTGCGAGCAAGTTAGGTAATAAGCCTACTGTTGTATGTGCGAGTAATGTGTGCGAATGGGTACGTAGTAAAATACATGAAGTTTAAAATGCATAATGCATAATGGTTCAAAATGTATAATGTGATTTTCTCAGAGAGTTACAAATTAACAGGATTGTTATAAAACAAACCTAACCTAACCTAAACGAATCTATAGATTACGATACCAAAAAAGTTCATCCAGCTAATAGTTTCATAGAAAATAGCATTAGGTACATATTTTAGAACCATTATGTATTTTAACCCATTATACATTTTAATTCTGGTCTGGGAGCAAAAAAAAAAACATAGAATGTACCAGTTGCTTTTCTTCCCGCGCAGATGGTATAAGCTCATCGAGGGATTGGGTGAATTTTTTTATGGATTGGAATTGAATCGCATTAAGACGTCATGGTAACTCCCTGGTGCCTTTATCATCCACCCTTCTATACACATAATAAATCAGTAGGAAGTTCGTGTCTGTACATTAAATAAATTCATCAAAAATAGAGAACGAATAGGGAAGAGTAATAAAACACAAAAAAGCAGATTTTATATTTTTTGTCTCTTTATGTATGTATGGATGTGTTCATTTACCTATGTCTGTGTTCGCTAATCTCCAAAACTGTTGGACCGATTCAAATGACATTTTGCGTGGTGGCACCTTATACCTCTCAATATTTTAAATACTTTTAATCCTAGAAAATTAAAAAGTTAAAAAACTATAACAACTTATGCAGCTTAGTGCACAACAACTGCGTCTAATTAAGTAAAATTGGCGGGCTGACACCTTATTTTGCCGCGGTTACATTAAACATACATACATGATTAGTTGAAATTTGGTATATAGTTACTTTCAGTCCCAGGGACGGACATAGGATAGTTTTTATCCCACAAAACAGCATAGTTCCCGCGGGACAGCGATAAGCGAATTCTGCGCGGACGGTATAAATAAAGTTACAATTTGTAGCAATAAAAATGCACTCGCCGTATACTCAATATACTCTGCGTTGCCAATAAATAAGTACACAAAATCCATAGCTATTAAATTTTAATGCTTATTTATTTGCTCGCTCCGAACCGTTTGTTGCGTGAATGGGAACGACGCCAACCGAATAATATCCAGTATCGAGCGTTTTCCAAAAAAAGTCCACACGCACACACAAATCACGTCTTTTTCCCTTACGGGGTAGACAGAGCCTCAGGTAACAGGTACCTACAGGCCACATTTAGCAATATTGTGGGCGTATAGGTGGAAAATGAAATCAAAATAGTGATGGGTTGCTAACCTCATCGCCTTTAACATGATTCCTTAAGACTCACCCATTCCCTCGATGGGCTTTCACCATCTGCGCGGGTAGAGAAGCAACTTGGTACCTTCTACGTTTTTTCTTTACTCCCAGACCAGCATGGAAGAATTAAAAAGAAAGAAGAGAAGAATCAAAGAAAAAAAAAGTCCACAGCTAGTTTTTATCAGAATTTAAATATTTCGGGTTTTCCTTACTCAGAATCGTTTACCCTACTGATTCCCGGAAAAAAGTGTCCGAGATTTTACTTTGGATTTTTTATTCCTGTTCGTCACGTTCCATATGAAAAAAGTGACGAACTGGAATGTAAATTTTGGGGCACATGGTTTAAGGTGTCTGTTACGTTTTTCATTTATAAGTATAGATGAGTGTTCTTAACAATTATTCCCATTTACTTACCATGAATAGATGCCATTCGTAAAGACCCCCGCCGTGGTTCTTATTACTATGTCGTTAAAGGTTAACCTTGATCAATCTACGCGTCTTCGTAGATGGCACTAACACCACAGTGATATTATTTGCAGAAATATACATCTCAATGTTATCCTAATGTGGAGACACCATGACCCATGGGTCACTGACAGCTGTGAATCCACTGTGGAAGCACAAACTCTTGAAAAGCAGTTACGTAACCCTGGGGGCATTTGGTCAGGAAACTTAGCCTTAAATACAAATTCGAAAAACGAAGTTCAAATCATAATTACACATAAACGGATAACTCGATAAAAAGTCGAGTGCTGCTCGACATGTTTCGGACTATTTCGTAGTCCTTCTTCCTGGAGCGCTCGCCCCGGCGGCAGCGAAACGAACACCAGCTCCAGGAAGAAGGACTACGAAATAGTCCGAAACATGTCGAGCACCACTCGACTTTTTATACGTGAGTTATCCGTTTATGTGTAATTATGATTAAGTCTCACGGTAGTTTCATGTTGAAAGAAGTTCAAATCGTTGAATCCTACTAATATTATAAACGCGAAAGTTTGTAAGTATGGATGGGTGGATGGATGTTTGTTTATTACTCTTTCACGCCAGAACGGCTGGACAGATCTGGATGAAATTTGGAACACAGATAGATTATAATCTGGAATAGCACATAGGCTACATTTTATCCCGGAAAATTGGCTATTTCCTGCGGGATAGTGATAAACCCATTCTATGCAGACGAAGTTGCGGGCTAGTGTTAAATATTAGAATAAGACTATATCTACGAACTTAGTTACTTTTGGCTTTGCATGTGTAACAGTTGTGCTCACGAATCTTTGATAATGATCCCGTAGAGGGATCGAAATGCGTCAGTGCTTATGTGGTTAAGGGATAGTTAAGTTTATGGGTTTTATGTGTTTTATGTGGCAGTAGTGGAGGCCCTCCCTGCATGAAAAACGAATATATTTAGAAAAAAAAAACAAATAAGCGACACTAAAAAACCGAAAAGTAAAGCTATGGCCTGGAATCGAACCCGGATCCTCGTCATTCCGTGACGCGTGCTACCCCTACACCACCCATAGCAGGTGGGTAAGCCTTCGATCTGTTACTAGCTGTCACGTGACCTTGTTACCATGCGAATTCTGTCGCTAAGCGGCATACAGTTACTGCACGTGAGTAGCGGCGTAGCAAGATAAATACTTTTTGTTCATTAAAATGGACCTCCGCAAAGTAACGCCTGATCCAATCATATACTTTTGATGGCCCAACCATTTGATATAACCGATTTAGTAAATGAACTCGTACAAGGCTTCGAAATTGTAAATCCACGCACATTCAGTTAATGCGGAGTTTCGGGCGCGTCCCGATTTTTCAACTAAAACGGAACGCATCCTTTACTTAGCCAAGCGTGTCCGTACCTGTCATGTGTCCATCGAGCATGCAACCAGTAGAGTGCGAGTCATTTAAATTGGTTAAAAAACGCTGCGGCGGTTTTTAGGCTGATTGGCTGGGCCAAGTCAAACTGGATGAATAAATATTCAGCGTTTTAAGGCTTCGTCATTATCTTCTTGGTTGTGATTAAGTAAGACACTTTCGTGAAATATTTTCAAATACGTGCTTTCAAAAATCAGGCCCTACCTTGATCATGCTGCACTTGTCCTTCCCTGTGATAATGGTCGTGGGAAGATAAATACGTTTGACACAAATCAAAACTGTCGAATGTTCACATTTATCTTTATGAAAAACTAGCGACCCGCCCCGGCTTCGCACGGTATATTATGCATGTATTATACATATAAACCTTCCTCTTGAATCACTCTATCTATTAAAAAAAAACCGCATTAAAATCCGTTGAGTATTTTTGAAGATATAAGCATACATCGGGACACGGGGACAGAGAAAGCGACTTTATTTTATACTATGTAGTAATAGTGTTGGCGACAGACAACCTTTTTATGTTCTTATATTTTGTATTGTCTATTTAAAAAGTGTAGTTTTTGTTTGCTTCTTATGTGTGTCAAAGTGTTTTCCTAACGTCATGTAAAAATGTGTGATAATCTTAAATAAATAATAATATGATTTCAACATTGATTTCAACAAATAGTGATAGTAAAAACCACTTAGATACCTACTTCGCTGCTCTTGCTGCTTGCCGTTGCTTGCTGCTCTTGAGTAGCGGAGTAACATGGTAACTCCACTATGGTAACTCGGCTATTTCATATAACATTGGCTGCCAAGACTCACAAGCTCAGACTTTAGCTATAAAAAAAGTTACCAGATCCAAGGAAAAGCCAAGCCCCTTCTGGCTTAATCCTACACCTTGGTTTTAAAGTGAGACCAGTATTACCTAACTCGCTCGCAATCGCCATCGTGTTCATTTTGACAGTTCTTGTATGAATGTGACAGCTAGCTGAATGCGATGCCAATTGCCAGCCCATACATGAACTGCGAGTTAGGTAATAAGCCTACTGACAGTTTCATAGCTCTTATGCATATCATAAAATTTAAGACATTTTGTGTAATTTTCTACTGTACATATAAGTCCATCGGACCGTCTGGCCGATATTATCAGAAATTATGATCAAATATTATCACAATATTGGAAAAATACTTAATTTCTTGCGATTTTTTTTCTTGCAAATACGGCGAAACGGTTCGGGAGAAGGTGCCTCGCCTTCTTTTTTTTTCCACTTGACTCTATTGTCCAATTCCTCTATGTATATTTCCGTGAGCACACAAAGTTGCAGTCGACCCACTCGCAACCTTACCCGCTTACACACAGAAGCCAATATCTAATGTCGAAGAGAGAATTTAGATTGATAGAAGTTGAACACTCTGTAACTAGTGTTTGCAGTACCGGTACTGAAACCGAATTTGTATTTCCCGGGACTGGAGTAGATCCGGTACCGGGAAATACCCGGGAATTCGATAATTTCGGTATTAGAGGAAAAATGTATTAAATGCTTGTTGTGCGTTAAATAAAACGTTGCTAATAGTTTTATAGATAGAAGTTTAAGTCAGTTTAATACGCCACTTAACCAAGACAGTGACAGTCGTGTCGTGGAGTGCTACTGACAAATTCACAACCGACAGCCATAGCCATACCATATCTGTGAAAGATAAATGGCAAAATGACAGATAAGGACAAACGATTGCTAAGTTAGCAGAAGCCTACAGGGCGTTTATGAATAAGGGGGGTAGTGTCGCCAACTCAATTTTATTATTTTAACTAAATTTGTATCAAAATATTGCCAATAAGAACTAAAATATTAATAAGACAATACAAAATAAAAAGTTTAAATGAATTGAGTTAAGGCAACCAACACCACAATCATCACATCATTTGTCATTGGTCACATTCACATTCGCATGGGTGTTATTTTCTTAAATAAAACATTTTGATTCAAATCACCGGCGACTAAAGCATTTACAGCTTGATAAAAGTTAAAAATATTTATACATACACATACACTACACCAATCACGTCTTTATCCCTTACGGGGTAGACAGAGCCTAAGGTAACAAGACCCACAGGCCCACGTTTAGCAAGACACTGAGAGCGTGGAGGTAGAAAGTGGAATCAAAATATTGATGGGTTGCTTGCCGCATCGCCTATAACATGATTCCTATGATTTTCGCCCATTCCCTCAATGGATTTTTACCATTTTCACAAATATATTAAAGTAATTATATATATTTTTGGTACCGGAATTTTCCCGGGAAATTCGGGAATTTCGGTACCAGTAATTCTCGGGAGCCATCCCTATCTGTAACACGGTTGAACAACCGAAGAATGGAAACCATTATAGAACTGCATTATATCTTTATTACACTTTCCATCGTAAAACAGACAAGAGAAGTTAGTTGTTTATGTGGTACGTGTTTCCTTTATAACGCGCTAGCGGTAGCCCGCGACTCCGTCTGCGCAGAATTCACTTATCATCCCGCAGGAACTATGCAATTTTCCGGGTTAAAACTACCTTACCTGGGAATTAAACTATGTCTATACCAAACATTAGAATCGGTTCTGTGTTTTAGCCGTGAAAACATAACAGAGTTGCTTTCGCATTTATAACATTAGTAAAGATTTGAGAATTAAATTTTAAAATTTAAAAATCAATCTAGAATACCGCAGCAGGCTCCTAATTCACCAACTTGATATGTCAGCGACATGTGACAATTCGAAATGGAACCCGTAATCAATATGAAGCCAACTACCGTGAGACTCTTACTCGCTAATCCTGCCGCTAAGTAGCAGTGCTTGCACTGCTGTGTTCCGGTGTGGAGAGTAAGACAGCCGGGGCAATTACGGGCACAAGAGGCATTTCATCTTAGTCCTCTAGGTTGGCAACGCATCTGCAATCCCTCCGGGGTTGCGGGTGTCTATGGGCAGTGGTGATCACTTACCATCAGGTGACCCACTTGCTCGTTTGCCTTCCTATTTATATAAAAAAAAAAAAAAAAAAAAAAAAAAAAAAAAAAAAAAAAAGACTAACATAGTTCCACAAACTGTTCTCACGTATAAAAGTGAAGTAACTCGACGTGTTTGGGACTAATTCGTAGCCCTTTCTCCTGGAGCGCTGGCCCCGGCGGCAGCCAAACGAACACTGATGGGCGAGCTGAGGGCTGCTGTCAGTACGTAGTTGCTCGCTGGTTTACTGGTGTAACATGTTACATTACACCTCGTAACGTTGGTCAGTCCCCAGCTTAAGAATTTACTCGGTATCAGTTTGTGTAAAAGCTTTCAACATGTTTAGTGCTGGTTACAGGTGACCCTAGGGTTAGCTCTTACCTCTCTCAAAGGTTAGGAATAGCAGTTCAGACAGGCAATGCGGCCAGCGTCTTGGGGTCGATGCCTGTGGCGGAATATTTTGATGAAATATATTTACTTTATAGTTTTAGTCTGTTTTAAAATATTGTTTTGTTTCATTATTTATTATTATTAAATAAACTGTTGACAAATGTTTGCATAAGTTGCTGTTCGAAATTCATTTGCCATAATTTCATATGTCATAATTATGATTTGATATAACTAGACAATGAAGCGACACGCCCGCGACGCTTCTTCGTCCCATGTCTTTTTTGTTTGGCCCTCGCCTAATAGTTATAACCTCTAGTGTAAATTTTCACACGAAAAACGTCTCTAACGCGTTCACGTTAACGTTTCAATTACTATGGAAAAATTGGTATCCCACTTGCGTATCAAAACTGTAACAATTGGGTGCCTTACCATGACGTCTTAATGCGATTCAATACCGATTCAGTTTAGGCTCTGGAACTGAGTCGGAATTAATACGTCATGGGTAAGGCTCCTGTTCTCGAAGTATTTGACATTTTATTGGAAGGCGTCGGAGTTATTTCGTGACGGAAAACTTACACTGAGCATACTTGTGGGAATATTAATCAAGAAAAATAACTAACACAATAACGCTATATATTTTTGTGATCTATACTACCATTTATTACAAATATTAAGTGACAAAGTCAGACTTATAACATAATAGAGTAGCGCATCTTTGATAAAACAATGTATTCTCTATTCCAATCAATTTTAAAGAATTGTATACAAACTATTGATTTAAATTCCCTCACAATCACTCATTGTATCCAATTAATATCACCTCCACCAGAATTTTGAAGAATTATACTTGATATCTCACATTTTATAACAATCATACTATGTTTTTTTTTTGAACTAGGAGGGACTTGTTTGTTTATAAAAGAGTAATGGATTGAAAATGGACTATAAATCGAGCCATGCGTGATTAGGGTTACACTGTATTCAGAGGGCAAGAAGTATTTAAAACAAAGTAAATTAAGTTACTAGCTTATTATACGGGTGGTCTATAACAATATACAACGCGATTATCTGATAGCCAAGTCCAGTCCAGTCAGAAAGGTTTTAGACGAATCGATATTTATACAAAGTCAATTTGGGGACTACTTCGAAATCCGCATCGTATCGTCCCGCTCACTCACACATTAATGATCAGTAGGTGTGAGTGGAACGCCACGAAACGAACTTCGAATTTCGGAGTAAGCGTTTAATACCAAGTTTGATAGTTATGATAAAGTAACGGTTTCCCCGTTTACAGTCGCCTTTAACTCGCATACAAAATAGTTGAAAACGAATGAAAAGGGAACTTAATATTGCCTTGGCAACCGTTTAACAATCCGGTATCGTATAGCTGAATATTTTTTAGTCTAATTTTATTGGTCTAATGATCGTTTTGTATAATTTTCCTCTAATCAAAACTGAAACGTTACACAACTTACTCAGAATATTTATTTTATAACTTCCCTTAAAAGTCGATCAGTAAACAGTTTTTATACGAAACGACCGTTAGACCAAACGTTATGTTATGCCAAAAAACATTCGACAACCGTCCGACCGTCACCTCCTACTCCATTCTGCCGGACTCTTCCCAACTGCCCCCCCCCCCCCCCCCCCCTTATATGGATAAGGAATCGGTTCAACCGTTTTTGCGTTAAGATTTCTTTTATCCACAGTCGAAAAAGGGGGTACACAGGGTCTCGTAAAATTGTTCCGGGATATTTCAGCTGATGGTTTAGTTAGTCTGACTACCTATCAGTGGCGTGACGTCCATAGAACTCGATTGCCACCGGCTTGCCTATAAGGCAGTTGGGCACTTAGAGCGCAGAATTAGAGGAAAAGGCTATTTAAATTGCCTTCGGCTTGCCTTATACATATAAAACGTGAGTGGCGTGGCGTCAAGTAATAGAGTGTCCAAATGCCTTAATAGGCAAGCCGAAGCACATAAACCTTCCTCTTGAATCACTATTAAAAAACTGCATCGAAATCCGTTGCGTAGTTGTAAAAATCTAAGCATACATAGGGACAGCGGAAAGCGACTTTGTTTTATACTGTAGTCGACAAATGTTTCCTTGATCGATGTCCAAAGTGGCCGGCTACATTTTTAAAAAGAAATCTTTGCAGGGGTGTTCAGACGAACTAACTAGTGATGTGCCGGATCGTTAATGTATATCCGCGGATACCTGATTACGGATATTTAGTGTCAAGATCCGCGGATACGGATCTTTATTTTTTTATTCGATTGGTGTCGGTTTATAATTTTCTGTTATATTTGAATGATCTCATTATAATTATAAAAACATAAGTTTTAGTTTTTTCATTGTCATAAAAGTGACGTTACAAGTTGCTATAATATTGATCGCACTATAATTTTTCTCACTAAAAAGATTTAAGTTTTAGTTATTTCATTGTCATAAAAGTGATGTTATAACTTGCTATAACATTGATCTCATCATAAAGATTCTTTCAGTTATGTAGTATTGCTATGGTAACTTAATGCGATACATATTTGCAATATAAAGGTGCCAAATATTTGATTTTAAGAAATAAAAATACTCTGAATGGAATCTTACAGTTATTTTAATTCTACCTAATCAACTGTAAAAGATCTGCGTGAAAAGCAACGGATATGGATTTTTCTTTTCCCTCGGACATCCGCGGATACGCATATCCGGAACATCACCAACTACCACCCATAGAACTAACCCAGCCAGCTGATATATTCTGGAAAAAATTGAGACCTTGTATGGTCTACACGAATATGAAGTGGGGGCTGGTGCAGCAGTGGCTGCGCTTGTCAGGGCTGCCAGCTCTCTGCCACTTGCCACGGCAGTGCGGCGCAACCAGCGCGTAGAACCTTGTCGTGTGCCCCGCCACGCCGTGGCCGCCACACCGCCATTTTAGATCCCGTCGAAGCGCCGCCGCTTCACAAAGCACGCACACTTTTTCACCTAGAACGATATGAACAATTAATTGATAGAATATAAGTATTAAAACACATACATAAATCACGTATTTATCTCTTACGGGGCAGACAGAAAATGCGTTACGCATACGTCCGCACCGTGGGGACGGCACGGAAGTTATGTGGGACTCTCCTTCCCGGCCCCCCTCACGAGTGGAAGGAGGTGGGGGAGGCCTACCCACTAAAAACCCACCGGTATTCCCACTCTGCCATTTGGGGGGGGGGGGGGGGGCACCGCGGGAGCATAAGGGTGTCACCGCGTAGGGCAGACAGAGCCTAAGGTAACAAGACCTAAAAACTACGTTTAGCTTTATTGTGGTGGATGGAAAGGGGAATCAAAATAGTGAAGGGTTGCTAGTCACATCGTCTATAACCTGATTCTAAAGCTACTAGATAGATATATAATACATAAAGTTTGAAATGCGTAATGGGTCAAAATACTACAATTTAATCTACTACTACTGCAACATATTATATTATCACTGGATAGCCGCTTTCCGCTTAGATCTTTAAAACTACGCAACGGATTTTGATGCGGTATTTTTAATAGATAGTGATTTACAATACAATACAATACAAATACTCTTTATTGAACACCACAAATCTTTAAGAGGAAAAAGATTAAAGAGGAAAAGATTAAAGAGGAAGTTTTGTATTTATATTTCTACGCTAAGTCGCGAGCAGAAGCTATTTATGTATAATATATGTCCTACGCTGATGACACGGCTATAATCTTCGAAGGCAAAACGTGGGAGTGTGCCTTTGAGTCGGCGACAATAGGACTCCGAAAGGTATCCTCTTGGCTTGAAGGTAACCTTCTTACTCTGAATATTAGCAAAACCAATTATGTTTGTTTCTCAAAATACCTAAGCACCCAACCCCATTGTGACCTTAAAATAAAAATACATAAGTGTGACAATGATGTGAGTTCCCTACATTGCAATTGTATCGAGATTATGAGAGTTCCCTCGATAAGATATCTTGGGCTCATATTGGACCAACGACTCTCATGGCACTCACACGTTGAACATGTAAACTGTAGAATAAGGAAGCTTGTTTGGCTATTTAAAATACTAAGACATGTAACCACTAAAGCGCTACTAAATCAACTTTACATTGCCTTAGCACAATCCATTATGACCTATTGTATTTGTGTTTGGGGTGGTGCTATAAAGACCAAGTTTCTGGATGTCGAGAGAGGCCAGCGCTGTATACTTAAGGTTATGTATTTTAAGCCGTTTAGGTTCCCTACCAGCGATCTATACCACTTGTGTGATCTTTTAACAATGCGAAAGCTGTACATATTATTCACTGTCTTAAAACTTCACAAAACTTTAATATTCATCCCGCCTAGTTCAACTAACAGACGTAATAAAGCTGCTGCCCCCTCTACAAACTGCAGATCAGTCTTCGCCAGAAGACAGTATTCTGCGCAATCAGCGCACTTATACAATAAGATAAATGCAATCATGGATATTTATCCGCTCACATGGCATGATTGCAAGAAAGTATTAACGGTGTGGTTAAAGGACCTGAGGTACGAAGACGCAGAGGCACTACTATACCACGCGACCTAGTACACCACATATTGTAGGCTAGCTAGCACACACACACACCAGTACTTACAGATTCGTTTAATATTAATATTAATATTATAATAAATTTAATTTAATTAGTTCTTATCATAAACCTAGCTAAAACTATTATTATTCACTAGCTGTTGCCCGCGACTTCGTCCGCGTGTGTTTTTGTGATACTTAGGTACGGCTTTTCTCGATATCAAAATTATTATTATTATTATGACTATTAACTTCGTCACATGAACCACTGAAAGTGTGTACGAAACTATGACGCGGAATCTTGAAAAAAATACAGGTGTAAATTAACCACTCATCACATTTATTTATACCTTATTTTATTGTATTGTTCATGAATAAATATTTTTTACAAATAGTTTTATTTATATTTTTGTTTACATATAGTTTCTTTATTCAAAAAAAACTATGCACAGTTTTAGTTAGGTAATCACTATTAATTTCGCCAAACTATGACGCTTATTGGCGAATACTGCGCTCACTTTTACGATATTTGTATCCTGATTAATTTAAAAAATTAAATCTATTCTAACCAAATAATACATCAATTTTTACCTGTTTTTACCTTACGATTAACAATTAATTTTAATCCGTTTTAATAAATATTTTGCGACTCATTTTTTTCTAGCAGAAGCTTTTTTAATTTCTTTTCTTGGTTTAAGTAGGTAGTTCCAGATTATTAACACTTATTATCTTTCTACAAATTAATTACCTACAGGGGCCTTACCATGACGTCTTAATACGATTCAGTTTAGGTTCGCGCGCTGTCAGATTCATACCTACTAAAAGCAAAAGCACCAACTTTTCACAATGAAATTCTGACATGTTCGTAACGCAGGCGTAAACGCGCGTTTTGATTTTGCTTTTTTTAGGCAAAAGTACTAAGACCATACAGCCAAGCGTTTCAAGCCGCCCTCATAATAATATCAGATTTTCAAATAAGAGTGCATTCAAAAACCGAACGCGTTGTGAATAATGGCGCAATAAATAAAAACAAAGTAACGGTATTGCATATTGAACTTTAGGTGTTAGGTAAAGAACACAATTTAGGACGCCAATTTAGGTTGATTTAGGTTTGACAAAAATGTCTTCGTTGAAAAAATACCTGTACAGCATGTAATTATTTTATTTATGTTTTTTCACAATTTTTTTTTTTTTTTTTTTTTATATGAATAGGAAGGCAAACGAACAAGTGGGTCACCTGATGGTAAGTGATCACCACTGCCCATAGACACCCGCAACCCCGGAGGGATTTCAGATGCGTTGCAAACCTAGAGGACTAAGACGAAATGCCTCTTGTGCCCGTAATTTCCCCGGCTGTCTTACTCTCCACACCGGAACACAGCAGTACAAGCACTGCTACTTAGCGGCAGGATTAGCGAGTAAGATGGTGGTAGCGATCCGGACGGACCTTGCACAAGGCCCTACCACCCGCACACACTTGACACACTTTTCCGCTTATATGTCTTATGTACATTAGTATCTATCTATTTTCTTCGTAGTATTATTTTGTTTGTAATTATTACCAACTATGTACTTATACCGAGGAAAGCTGATTTTCTTGAGTTCCGCTATTTTGTGCGTAATCACCTCAAAAATCAAATTTCATGAAAACTGAGAAATTATATTTACCTGTATTAAATTGGAAGTATTATGTAGCAACTTTAAAAGGTTACACTTCATTGGTTTTTATTGTATAGGTGTATGAAGTTAATTAATTTTAAACACAAAACCCTCTTTTTTGCGTCTCTGGATGAGATTAAAAAAAAATGCTAAAACAGGTATTTCTTTATTTTTATTACTAAGCATTTATTCCGAGTTTCATGATTCTAGAACAATCTAATTTTCTTTTTTCATACAAACTTTAACCCCCCTTTTCACCCCCTTTTTCCAAAATTTTACAAAATTTCTGTAGCCTAAATCCTATTCTGAATTTATAGAAATCGATTTGTGAACATTTCATCAATATCCGTTCAGTAGTTTTTACGTGATGCTCAGTCAAACAAACAAACAAACAAACAAACAAAAATTTTAAAAATGGTTTTAATATGTTCAGTTACCGATTTTAAGTCACCCTGGTCGGTTTTTTTTTTTAATCTTCAATGTACAGATTTTTTGGTCTCAACGATTTTATTATATTTTATTATATATGTATAGATGTATAGATATCATGCTTTATAAAAGTAAAGTAAATTGAAACTAGAAATTAGAAATTGCATATATCTTAGAAATTACTGTCTGATTACCTTGCTGCATTTTATTGGAGAAGTGGGGTCTTCTGCTACAGGTATCTTGCATACCTACTAGGAGGTCCCTACCCTTCTCATTATGTACTCTTGAATGTCAAATAAATATATTTCATTTCAAAAAAAAAAAAAAATAATAATAATTTCATTTCAAAAATATGTACAGTGTTTTTTTCGTAATGTATTTAACAATTGCCGTGTTCTGATTAAATAGAATGAAAACTAACTTTGTTAAGATCGAGAGCAAGTGCAATCGTTACTTTGATAGGTCATATAGTTTAGCCGACAAGTTCAAAATGGTCTAAAATAGAGATACTGCTCTTAAAATTATGTGCGATAAAAAAATGTGCTAAAAGAGTGTATTAGCACATAAAAAATTGCAAAAGTTATAAGCAATTAAAGATGAAAAAAAGGCATTTCGTTTTTCGCCAATATTTCATAGACTATTCATGTTTAAGAAAATAAATTTCAAATAAGATTCTTAAAGAGGAGGAAATTTATCAATATATTAAATTTATTAATTAAGAATATCTGTTACATACGATCAAAGCTACAAGATACAAGCGGTGGATAAAAAAAACAGGGTAATGAAGCGATTCTGATAAGAACGCATTCATAAATTACGTAAAATATGGGATTTTTAACCTCCATCCCCTGTCAAGCATTTTATCTTAGTTAAACTCACCCTCCCGCTCATGGCATAATTTCTGAAATGTCCCTAATGATTGTGTATTGCTCGTTCTTTTACATATTTATATTTCAACGAGCTCTTTTGGTAAAAATATTCTTGCTGTAGCTATGTATAGGCATTAGGCACACACTGAGAACAAACTACTAATACAGGGGTGGCGAACCTTTTTTGGCGGACGTGCCATTTTTTTTACAAATAAAGTCATATTTGGCTCTGACCTATCATCAAAGACCCTGTTGTCTTAAGAGTGTGTTGTTATATTACCATCATATGACCACATTACCCGTTTTCCGCCCTATTTCACAATAAAAGAATCTTAAGTTGGTAATTTAATGGACAAAAATAAACCTTTTTATTATTGGCGTGCCCAAATTATTTTGGATCGTGCTAACAGTGGCACGCGTGCCATTGGTTCGCCAGCCCTGTACTTGACTAATGGGAGCACAAATTAACGTTAAGAATTGCCTATTGCTTGATATAGACATAAACACATACAAATAAACACAACGAAATAGTATTGTTTGCAACTGTGTGATACGTAGTGAGGGCCCTTAAAACAGGTGTGTTTATAAAACGATCTTTAGCGACTTTCATAATAAGATCACACGAGTGTAAGGCCTAGTTATGTCCAGTAGGCTTATTACCTGACTCGCTCGCCATCGCCATCGTGTTCAATTTGACAGTTCTTGAATGTGACAGCTAGCTGTTTCCGATGCCAATTGCCAGCCCATACATGAACTGTCAAAATGAACACGATGGCGATTGCGAGCTAGGTAATAAGCCTACAATTGCGTACAATTTATCTACACACATAAAGTGTTCTGAAAACATTCGTCGTAATGATATCGATTTCGGTATTATTATGACGTTGTAATAATACTGCTGTAGCGCTTACGAATAGTTTTTGAAAGAATTCTAGAGAACTTATTATTATATCTGTAGATAAATACGTAATATATGCGCCACTGCGCCCGGCTCTGCGCCCCGCTTGTACCAAATTCCTTTGAGAAGCTAATATAATAAAAAGACATGTTTTCATGTCAATGCCATACCTTCGCGGAGGGCTTTGTAGTCTGAGTCCAAGTGACACGCCTTCGATACTTTAGTCACTTCGAACTCCACGCAGTACCTGCAACAATTTCCGGTCAATTTAATATTGGAAGCTGATTTGACGACGAAACATGCTTTTTGGGAAAAAATTGGCCAAAATATATGGCATCTGCGGGAAACGTGGTGATATTCTGAAAGACGTCAGACTTAATTAAATGTTATACATTTCTACCTTGCTACTCCGCTACTAACGTGCAAGATAAACCACGTGTATGACGTTGTTTTGCATGGGTAACAGTTGTGCTCATTAAATCTTGATAATGAACCCGTAGAGGGATCGAAACGCGTCAGTGTTTGTGTGGTGTAAGAGATAATTAAGTTTGTGGGATTTATATGTGTTTTATTGGCATTAGTGGAGGGAGGGATTGCATGAAAAACATATATATTTCACACAGGCTTGGGTATCTTGCACGTGAGTAGCGGAGTAGCAGGATAAAAATTTTATATTAAAAAAAATTAAAATTTTAAAAGTTATAATATACATCATGCATAAATAATTGGGTGTAATTTTCGGCTAATTTGGTGGCTCTGAGCCCGAATTTGGCATGATTTATGTTTTATTTACTTATAGGTCCCAGTCCAACGGTGAACACCTTTCAGCTGTTGATGATGTAGTCATAGAAAAAGTATTGTATGCAACGTTGTATAATTAAGTCAAAAAAAGTTCGTGGCGTCTTTTCTAACGCTACGCTCACATCGTAACCCACACCACTCGCCTTTTTGCCCCCTCTTATACAACTGTTGCATATAATATATAAAATACTAGCTTTTCCCGCGACTTCGTCCGCGCAGATAACGTCAGAGTGACGACATACCCCATACATCCACGCATGTCTCCAAGTATAAGGTTTTTATTTCCTATCCCTCGTCTTTTTATCCCATGGGAAATTTGAAAAATTCCTTTGTAGTGCACCTTTATACTAATCAAGGAATATTCTGTAGGTGCCAAATGTAATGTAGCTTTATTGGTCCAACATTTCGGGATAAAAAGTATCCTATATCCGTCTCCTGGTTCTAAGCTACCCCACCAATTTTCAGCCAAATCGTTTCAGCCGTTCTCGAGTTACAAATAGTGTAACTAACACGACTTTCTTTTATAAATATAGAAGATAGATGCTATAGTAGTATTATTCCTAAACCTTTATAATGGAAACACCATTAGTGGAGAGGGAATGCCATAAATAACGTTATCTTTTGTTCTTAAACACTTATTGCAAACCTTTGTCAGAGCTAAGCGAAACAATATTAATATTACAGCCAAAACACACCCGCAAATATTTGTAAAAGGAGCCATTTTCATAGCGAAAATGTCGCGGAGTTTCGCAAATTTCCGGTCGCCATATTTATATTTACGGCTTTTGTCCGGCAGACATGTTTGCTCATTATAACGTCCCAAATTACGCTTAGTTTGATAACAGTTGAATTTCCGCTTCGGATCAAATTAAACGTGATTGTTATACGGTGTTTGTGAACTGGTGTTTGGTAACGATTAAGTACAGTCAAGTGTAATAATAATAATATGTATCTAGTCAAAGTTTCAAAAATAAGTATGATACACTCTTACACCGGCGTAATAAGGTCGTGGGACATATTTTATATCCTAGCCCTCTAGACTGGCAACGCATTTGCAACCTTCTAGCGTAGTGGGTGTCCATGGGTGGTAGTTATTATCTGCGGATATCCGAGGGAAAAGAAAAATCCGTATCCGTGTCCGTTACTTTTCACGCAGATCTTTTACGGATATTTTACAGGTGATTAGGTAGAATTAAAATTACTATACAATTCCATTCAGAGTATTTTTATTTCTTAAAATCAATTTTTTGGCACCTTTATTTTGCAAACATTTATCGCAGTAAGTTACCATACCAACTACATAACTGAAAGAATCTTTCGTCAACTATCGCTTCAAGGTCGCGGGTGCGAAAACCAATCGAATAAAAAAATAAAGATCCGTATCCGTATCCGCGGATCTTGACACTAAATAACCGTAATCAGATCCGTATCCGCGGATATACATTTTTAACGATCCGGCACATCACTAGTGCTAGTCACTTGCTCCTTTGCCTTTTTCCCTTGCCTTCTAGACTACAAGCCCATGGACAAAAAAAACATGTGAAATGAACCAGCGTGAATGAAGCTTAGAAGGCTGTTACTATATCATAAAATAACTCTGAGCGCTATGCCGTCATTTCTGAGCGGTACAGATTTTTTCTCATACATTGAAAAAAAAATTGCACTAACTTCCGGCACCACCACTTAAAAGCGGCACTAGGTTTTTCGACATTTATTTTTAATCATCTATCTATAAGCTATAAAAACTCCGTAAATTAATAATTAGTCGTAATTCCTCACTTGTACCTGAGAAATTCCATAAATGTACCGCTCAGAAATGACGGCATAGCGCTCAGTTATTTTATGATATAGTAACAGCCTTCTAAGCTTCATTCGCGCTGGTTCATTTCACATGTGTTTTTTCCATAGTCTATTCCTTGTTGTATAAAAATGTTTTTTAAGAGCATACTCACTCTCTATGCGAGTTGGACTCGGGGTCGTCGGGGTTGCGCAGGCGCAGGTTCTTGCGGATGTCGACGGTGGCGTTGGAGTGCCGGCTGACCGACAGCGCGCCTTGTTGTATAAAAATGTTTTTTTAAGAGCATACTCACTCTCTATGCGAGTTGGACTCGGGGTCGTCGGGGTTGCGCAGGCGCAGGTTCTTGCGGATGTCGACGGTGGCGTTGGAGTGCCGGCTGACCGACAGCGCGCCCGGGAGGATCATCGCCGTCTCCTCTGTCACCGGGATAAAGAGGTGAAATGAACAGATACTTCATAATTTGTGAAGCGATTTTGGAGTGAGACTGTGCTGCCATTTTGTTTTTATACAAACACCATGCTCCCGCGCTGCAGGGAGTAGATTAAGATTTAGATTTATTTATTTATCAACAAAAATTACATTATGTATAGTTTGTCTGTTGAGATCGTCAAAATTAATAATATCAATAACATAATAAATTTTAAACAATGAAATAAAAATACATACATACATCACATCTTTATCCCTTACGGGGTAGACAGAGCCTAAGAAACCTTAAGGACACTTTTAGCATGATTGTGGGCGTAGGGCCTATAGGTGGAAAACGGGAATCAAAATAGTGATGGGTTGCTAACCGCATCACCTATAACATGATTCCTAAGATGCTACAAACACGCTCGCCGTAGCGACAGTGTGACTCACCTCGTATAGGCACGTCACTGTCATCCCCACAGCCCTGGTGCTCTTGGCAGGCGCGCCGCTGCACCAGCGAGGGGCAGTGCCTCCCGCCGCGAGCTGGTGAGCGCACCACTCGGCGGCTGCGCACCATGCTGCCAGCGCCGCAGTGGGTGTCACAGACCGACCACTGGCCCCATGGAGACACCTCACAGTCCACCACTGAAACAAGAAGCTAGATAAATGGGGGTTCATCTTGGTCTTCCAGCTGGTCTGGGAGCAAAGGAAAAACCTAGAATGTACCGGTTGCTTCTCTACCCGCGCAGATGGTAAAAGCCCATCGAGGGAATGGGCGAAAATAATAGGAATCATGTTTAGGCGATGAGGCTAGCAACCAATCACTATTTTGATTCCATTTTCCACCTATACGCCCACAATCATGCTAAATGTGGCCTGTAGGTACCTGTTGCCTTAGGCTCTGGCTACCCCGTAAGGGATAAAGGCGTGATTTGTGTATGTGTATGTGTCATCTTGGTCTGGAAGCAGGAAACGTAGAATGTGCCAGGTGATTTTCCCGCGTAATTTGTGCAAATGGGCAAAAGTCTTAGGAATCATGTTATAGGCGATGCGGCCATTTTCATTCCCCCTTCCGCGTACACACGTACAATGACGCTAAACGTAACTTTAGAGTGTATTTACCCTGAAAGGGATTAAGACTTGATTAATATATTTAAGTAGAAATCAATAATTATGGTCAAAAGGCGCATAGCATACATAACACATACACAAATCACGTCTTTATCCCTTACGGGGTAGACAGAGCCTAATGTGGCAAGACCCAGGCCACGCTTAGCAAGATTGTGATCGTATAAATGACAAAGAATGGAATCAAAATAGTGATGGGTTGCTAATCGCATCGCCTGTAACATGATTCCTATGATTTTCGCCCATTCCCCCGATAGGCTTTTACCATCTGCGCTGGAAGAGAAGCAACTGGTACATTCTTATGTTTTTTCTTTGCTCCCAGACCAGCGTGGAATTAGGCTATCCATTATTATATTTCTATGCTGGTCTGTAGGCTTATGACCTAACTCGCTCGCAATCGCCATCGAGTTCACTTGACAGTTCATGTATGGGCTGACAATTGGCATCGGAATCAGCCAGCTGTCACATTCATACAAGAACTGCCAAAATGAACAAGATGGCGATTGCGAGCGAGTTAGACAATAAGCCTACTGGTCTGGGTTGAGACACTATAAAATTCACTGCAGAAACATTCTCTTAGCTACCCATCGCTAAACCACACCAAAGCCCGGAAGCCCGCCGCAATTTTTTATTCTCCGCGCGCACTTCAAATTATCAATTTTTAATTTATTCAACACATAACCCCGAACATTGACAGTAAACGTACAAAATGGCCAATAAAAGACGGTTAACTGCAATTTGTCAGCTGGGTCTTTAATGGCACCGTGTTACGGGGAAGTTACGCTCCGCAGAATTAAAGAAATTTCGCCGTTAAACTGTCTGAACAGCGCCCTGTTTTATGAGCAGGTAGCTTACAATTTATGACAGCTTGAACTAGGGATGCTAGACGGGTGATATTGAATTTGGATTTAGATTATTTTGTCATTACTACACATAAACGGAGTCGCGGGCAGAAGCTAGTTATAGATAAAAAAATGTTCCAGTGGTATGAATTTAAGTTTAATAATGATTATCGGTCGTTTAGTTTCATAGTTTAAACAATAAACACTAAAATATAGGCAAAAGGGGGTCAGAATGGAGAGGAACAATAAACAAATATACGATGACAAATTACCAGAAAAAAGGAGATATTAAAAGTAAGCTGAGTTAGAAATTTTAAGTGAAAACACAAAATAGTAAAGTAAAGTAAAGTAAAAATGTCTTTACTTATAACATGCAAAAGATTGCAACATGTTTGTTCGGCAGCCACCACACTAGACGCAGGGCCTGTGTCGCGGAGACTAGAGACATTTATATAAGGGACTAACATAAAAATCCGAAATAATTTGTCTGCGTATTTAATTACAGGCTGTAAGAATATTTTTAGTTATATCCCTTCTCTCGCCGCAATCCCTTCTCATCCCATTTTACGGTACTCTCTGCAGAATTAAAGAAAATTCGCCGTTAAAATTGCAGCGCCCTGTTTTACGGTCAGGTAGCTTTCAATATTTTATGGCAGGTTGAAGTTTAACGTCGGTCTCGTCAACCGGTTACAGGGGAACGCTTATTTCCCACATTTATGGCTTATGAGCTCCACAAAGTGGTCCACGTGGGACACAGAGTCACCAAGCTAAAATGGGCGTGGGCGCGTGGGCCGGCAACGTGTGCCGACGACACGACGAACAGTGGAGCATGCGCGTTCTGGACTGGAGACCCCGGGTAGGCAGAAGATGTGTAGGCAGACCACCTGCCTGAGGTTCCGATGACATAAGGGAGACAGCAGGACCAGTCTAGAAGAGGGAAACGGGCAACCGTTCGGGATGGAGACGGATTGGAGAGGCGCGCCCAACGGTGGGCGTTTACACGCTGAAGAAGAAGACGGCATAGGTACTAGTTGTTGCGGGATAAAAAGGAGCATATGTGTTATACATACATAAATCAGGTCTTTATCCCTTACGCGATAGACAGAGCCTAAGGTAACAAGCCTAAAGGCCCCGTTTAGCATGATTGTGGTCGTAAAGGTGAATCAAAATACGATTCCTAAGATGTTCGTCTAATCCCTCGTTGGGCACCATCTGCGCGGAAAGAGAAGCAACTGGTACATTCTATGTTTTTTCTTCACCCCCAGACCAGTATGTGTTATTACTGACTATAGTCTATCTATCTGCCAAATATGACTAAAAACGTTTGCATTTACAATATTAGTAGGATAGTAGAACTAGCAACCCCCAGCGGCGCACGGTTGCAATGGAGATACTAACAAGGACAATTATCGTCGTATTGCAACCAATTCACAAAAAAACCTTGACAAATTACAAACTTAAACCTCCTCATAAATCACTCTATAGGTATATTGGTGAAAACCGCATGAAAATCCGTCCAGTAGTTTTTGAGTTTATCGAAAATGAAATACGAGCGAACGAAATATTTCTTTTACTTTTTCTGTGTGTCTACTCTTGCTTAATATGTATGTATGTATGTAAACTCTTTATTGTGCAAAATAAACACGACAAAATACAATAATAATTACTACTACAATACTAATACTACAATAATAATTATAATTAATACTTATGTCCTGGGGGATAAATTTCGCCTTTGTGCATTTGTGTTGCCCTGTATATCTTTTTCTTGTTTTATGTACAATAAAGAGTCATACATACGAGCTATATTCACTCTGAGCTCGGCGCTAAAACCAGACTACGGCGTAATCCATACAATTTACCGAGGCAGTTTTATCTACGAAATTTCTACGAATACTCGAAGCTACAGATGGCTCAGCTACTTAAGTTAGTCTCGAAATAATTCAGACAATGTACCAACTCCGCGGATTCTGGGAGCGAATCCATCGACGGTAAGGTCATAAATCCCGTTCCTTAAACGTGAAGTCATTTAGAACCGAGGTTGCTGCTAAAATAATGATTTATTCGAGACTAGAAGTTGCTTTTGAGTTAACTGATGAATCCATTACGTTCAGGTCAAAGCTAGACGTTCTAATATTCATGGCTTTAGATGTTTCTTGTTGTAATTTAGTATTCATGTGTCTCTAGCCGCGTTGATTACTTTTTCAGACAAACATAACTTGAGATAACGTAACAGGCCTGATCCTTTGTAAGTTTAACACGAGATACAAGCACATTCAAACAGACAAGAAATCTTTTTTTTCTCAATGGTGTCAATGATTGTAACAGGCAGTGCCGGATTTATATTTTTTATGAGTGTCGGCCACTTTTTTCCGCCGCCCCATGTACATACCATGATAAAACCAGTGAACGTGTTTGACTTTTATCGTCTGAAATCGAGTGACCGTCGTCTGAAATCTGCCGCCCCTAGGACGCTGCCGCCCTAGGCCGCGGCCTATACGGCCTAATTATAAATCCAGGACTGAATAGGTCAGTTTTTTACTTTAAGGTAACTATACCGACAGCAAAAATGATTACGTAAAATTTGGGACACTTTTTCTTTTACAACAGACACTAGTACCTACCTACCTTGGTCCTGAGAAAATACCATACATTTTTTTAAGTTCCCCATGAAACGCAGGAGAGTCACTCACAACTCGACATTGCACGACGGAGAAACAAAACATCATTTGCCGCGCTCACACCATATACGTGTATGTACGTTAATTTGCTTGTTTTCCAACTCTACACTCAAATTACTCACTCCTCCACAGCTTAGTCCCGGAGTATATCTCTAAGTGGTAGTAAGTGCTGAAATATGTTCGCAGGATTACCTACTGCACTCACGCTCCGGAGCGCTTGTTTGGTTCACGTGAGGAATATTACGCTTTTGCTTTTAAACAAAAACATCTCAATTACAGACTGATGAAGATGGGAATCTAACAGACATTATGCAGATGTAGGTGGTAAGCCTAAGGGGTAGAGAGAGCCTAAGGTGACAAGACCTAGACCACGTTTAGCATGATTGTGGGCGTACAGGTTGAAAGGGGGAATCAAAATAAAAAAAAATACATAATCATAAAAGATTACATAGTATGCGATGGACGATTGGATACCGGATTGGCCTTCCTTGTTGTACAGTCGCCATCAGATATTTCAGTATGGCCAAGGTGGTCAAAAATATCGAAACATAGAAACACACAGACACAAAGACATTTCATCGACATCATGTTGATGAATGGCGGTCTTCGACGGTGCGGTTTAATCGGTCTTTTTTGCCACAAACATGCAAAATCTGGAACGAGCTTCCCGCTGGGGTCTTCCCATCGAGTTACGACCTGCGTGCCTTTAAGAGACGAGTGTACAATTTTCTGCAGGGCCGACAACGCACTATCGCGTAAAGCGCTGCGGGTGTCTATGGACAGTGGTGATCATTAAATTTAACATCAGGTGACCCACTAGTTCGTTTGTCTGGCCTCTCTAACATAAAAAAAAATCCCCTTGATCGCTCCGAAATGTCTAACTGCGTATACTAAAAGAAAAAAACAATAAATCGACGAACCACAAAGGCCAAGGAAGGAGAGTAAATAAACTGTTGGAAAAACTCTTCAGCTGAATAATATTGTTGCAAAATAATAAATCTTGATTATGTAGTGAACTGCAAAGCAAGAGTTATAATTGTGACCGGCTAACAAAGTCCGCGCTAACTTTCCGCCTCCAGTCACTTAGTTAAAATTAATCGTTTTTAGTACATTTACGGATAATATTATACTAGAATTTTGCATGAAGTTTACTTAATGATTTACTAACATTTGAAGGGTTAAGTTTCGTACAAAAATACATTTATGTAGAAGTACCTCTTAGAAGAAAGCGGGCAAGTGAATATCGGGCCACCTATAGGTATACGAGTTCCGTAGTTCCATAGTATAAATGATTGAAAAAAAAACAACCAACGTTAATAAAATGCAGCGACTATATTCTTCTGTTATTCTTCAAATTTATCTTCCATGCTAATCTGGGAGTAAAGAAAAACATAGAATATACCAGTTGCTTTTCTTCCCGCGCAGATGGTAAAAGTCCATCGAGGGAATGGGCGAAAATCTTAGGAATCGTGTTATAGACGATGCGGCTGGCAACCCATCACTATTTTTGATTCCCCTTTCCACCTATACGCCCACAATCATGCTAAACGTGGCCTTTAGGTCTTGATACGTTACCTTAGGCTCTGTCTATCCCGTAAGGAATAAATACGTGATTTGTGTGTGTGTGTGTGTGTGTGTGTGTGTGTGTGTGTGTGTGTGTGTGTGTGTGTGTGTGTGTGTGTGTGTGTGTGTATGTGTTCTTCAAATTTAAACACTATGCCTAATTAACGCTCCAGATTTATACACTCCGCGTAATTAAGGCGCATCCTCCAAATTTATGCACTTCGTCTAATTAACGCTCCTCCTCCAGATTTATGCACTCCGTCTAATTAACATTAATTCTCCAGATTTATACCATCCGGTTAATTGTCAGTGTCAAAAATAGTGACTTGTGTCGAGTACACAATTCTGAATAAAGTCTGACACAATTCTTATTTTTCACTGCCTACACTAGTATCCTACTATACTATGTCTATTTTTTGCCATCTTTAAGCCCACAGTCTTGCTAAACGTGGTCTGTAGGTCTTGCCACCTTAGGCTCTGTCTACCCCGTAAGTGATAAAGACGTGATTTGTGTATGTATGTGTGTACACTACTATTAATAAGTATAACTGCCAGTGGCGTGGCGTCAAGTATACCAGAAGCCAAGCCGAAGGGCATTTAACTAGCATTTTCCTCTAATTCTGCGCAATAAAAGTGCCCAACTGCCTTAAAATAGGCAAGCCGGTGGGAATCGATTTCTATGGACGCCACACTGATAACTACTTTTATATAAAATTATGCCCGGGAAAATTGCCACTAAAGTAGCAATTTGAATAAACTTTACTCTTTTACCCTCGCCTTTTTAAAAACGGTGGAGTTAGTCCATTTCCTACGAGTCGGCAGCGAATATTGAATTTATTGCAAATGCACAAGTTTGCGGAACTGACTTTATCGGATTTCGATGTTACCCGACTATGGCTTGATCATTTGCTACTGTATGCGATTCGGTATGGTACTTGGAATCTTATTGAATAATTTTGTTCTAACTCCGGTAACGGTAGCGGGTGGTAGGGCCTTGTGCAAGGTCCGTCCGGATCGCTACCACCATCAGATCTTACTCGCTAATCCTGTCGCTAAGTAGCAGTGCTTGGTGTGGAGAGTAAGACAGCCGGGGAAATTACGGGCACAAGAGGCATTTCATCTTAGGCCTCTAGGTTGGCAACGCATCTGCAATCCCTCCGGGGTTGCGGATGTCTATGGGCAGTGATCACTTACCATTCAAGTGACCCACTTGCTCGTTTGCCTTCCTATTCATAAAAAAAAAAAAAAAAAAAAAAAAAAAAAAAAACTGAAACTTTTGGGGATATTAAGTAGGTATCCTATAAGGCAAGATAAATAAATATAGGAGTCTTAGCACCGAATATAACTTTGTCCATTTCGGTGTTGAGACCCTTGGTCCGTGGGGTCCTAGCGCTATTAGCCTCTTCAAAGATATTTCGAAGAGGCTAATAGACGCTACGGGTGACCGCAGAGCTAGCAGCTTCCTTGGACAGCGTATTAGTTAGTATCGCTGTCCAAGGGGGGAATGCTGCCAGCGTCTGTGGTACTATGCCACGGGGGCCCTTCCTTTTTTAATTATTTTATTTTAAGATTAGTATTAATTTAGTTTTTAATTCGTTTTTAATTTAATAGTTTAATTTGATTTTAATTCCATTTTGTATCCTATTAAATAACAATCAGGTTATAAACCATTTGTACTTCAAATTTGAGAAAAAATTTAGAAGCAGTTTTAACGTGAAAGCACGCATAAAGAGAGACGGATAGACCGCTGGAAGGACGGGGAAGAATAAAGAAAGACCAGGTCAAATTTTTTACTAGTTTACAAAATTAATGAGAACCCTAAGTATCTTCTAAACTACTCGTATTTAAAATTCAGCACAATTTTTCACCACTTTCGAGATGTCTTTTCACACTGTGCTTTCAAAAATCGGGCCCATGGAAGCCTAAAAAACAACGCCAATAAAATATATGTTTTGTGTTTGAGTTAATTGTACTTAAATAGTTTCCCATCCTATGTGGTATAATGTACCTTTTAGCATCAAGCTCTCAAGCTAGGACAATGGGTTTAAAAAGTTTTAATTTCAATTTTGATATCAAAAAAAAAGTTTACCAAATTCAATTCAAAAGTACGAATTTAAATTTTGCGTAAAACAGAAACCGGTAAACAAATTTAATGTATAAAGAATTCACGATCCGGATGAAGTTATCTGTAGGTGTAGCTGTAGGTGTGAATTCCAAATTTGACAGAGCGTATTGCTTACTGGCTGGAAAGTTTTGTTCGAAATACAAAAGTTATTCGCTCGGAACGGTTTCAGGTAAAATAAAGTTTGATTTACGAACATTTAGAACTATCGGAGAATTTTTGAGAATGGAATTCTGCTGCCGTATTTTGTTGCGACTTGTAAGTTCGCATTTAAAAAGTTAGGACGTTCATTTCAAGTTAAGATAAATCGCGCAATATTTCTTTACGGTTTTGAGTCTAACTCTAAAGTTGGGCTAATAACTTAAAATGTGAAATGCTACGCCACATTTTACAAGCTATTTATTTCAACTTAAACAATAAAGCCTAGTTCAAGAAGTGCTTTTTATAGTGCCGGTACTTACATACATACATAAATCACGTCCTTATCCCTTACGGGGTAGACATAGCCTAAGGTAACAAGGCCTAAAGGCTGTCTGTCGCAAAAAGTTCTACTTATCTATTTAAATTAAATATCTGACCGACAGAACGTAAACTTTCTCACCCGATAACGTATCCAAAAATTTACACGCTGGATTTTCTTTAATATCATCCACTAAGGGTCGTCTTCAGTACACATCGAGAGTCTACATAAACACATAAAATTTTAGGTAAGTGTATACATGGTTTTAGTATTACAATAATATGTCCGTATTTTGTTGTGTTTAGTTGAGTGAGGTCAGGTTAAAAGGTTTGTCAATACTTTCCACAATCTTCATCTGCACTTCTAGACTTTTTTTAAGCCACTCGATTGTATGTCATTAATTCCTTTGCAACTCAAAGCGTGGCGCAATAAATTAAATTAAAAAACAAAAACCGAGCGCAAAATCTCCCTCGGCGCGGGGAAACGCAGGTTCTTAATAAATAATTTGAAACAAAACTGTTAAACCATTTTGAGCCGCGTGGCAAAACGAAGTAACTGAATTCTCGCCCCATTTCCCGCCCCATAAATCCACGGACTGAGTGTTGCCATTGTGCGGCCGTCCCAAACTCGCTGGCTCCCACAATACGATATTTACTGCTGTTTTTATTTTTTAAATACCGCTCACGCCATTTGATTTTATGTTTTTCGGCGTTATTTATCATATTTTGCCATCGTCTAGGGTAGGGTTGCCATAAATATGGGGCATTAACTTGCTTATATTTTATCTTAAATCCTTTAAAATAATCATAAAATATTATATTACTTAAACCTTTAAAATAATAAATCTTATTATTATTAGTCGTTTGTAAATCAGTGTATTTTAAGGTACATAATTATTATTCTACTTACAACATTTCTATAACATTACGAGTACACCCCATACACATTTTCTCGTTACGCATTTCAAAGAGGCAAATATTTTTGTTGAGGCATTTCATCAAAGGCCGTAGTCTCAAGCGAGCGATTAAAAAGAATTTATATAGAGACCGTTCCGTTTCACGCAGCCTGATAGCTATTTATACATTCCCTTATACAGTTGACCTCCTATTTCTACTCTGGGAATACACTGCCAAGGTTTGAATTTTAGGATTACATTTTAACCTGGAAATACTGCTAAAGTTTTTTCGTTTTAGTCAAGTCCCTAAGAAATTTCACTGGTCGTCATACGCTCTACGTTGAAAGCCGCAACAGCAAATAAGATGGTGGTAGCATTCCAGATGGATCTTATGCTACACCAGCTCCTACCGCCAGCGACCGCTACCTGCCTCTTTTCGAAACATTTCAACCTTTATGGCGCTCAAAGTGTCAGTAAGCAGCATGTGGCTCTACCATACCGCTTGAGGAGTCACTAGTCACTTAAATACTACTCTTACAGCGCTTTAAGTCTCACTTTGCGCTACTGTACCTCCACAATTGCTCTCTTTTAACTCGTAAATTCATTCTGTAACTCTACTACATTGCTGTGGTACCTAAGAGCATAAAAACTTGTGCCCATTCCAGGGGTTTAGTACAGTTATAGCATGCTATAACTCCTATGAGATAGCACTAACTAATGACCTTGGGATCTTTTGAGCTCTTTTATATTTCTATTCTAACTCTTATAGCGCCTAATGTTAGTTGGGAAGCTCGTACCGCCAGCGACAGCTACTTACCTCTTTTCGAAACATTTCAACCTGAATGGTAAAACACCCATAATACTCGGATATAGCTGAATTTATGAAACACGCTAAATTTAAGTTTTTTCCGACTATACTACCGCAACTTTATCGCTAAAAAAATACGTTGGTTCATAATTTAGTTTGCCTTTCAAGTATGTAATGTTATTCTGATTTCTGAACGTTTCCTTGTATCCTAATACGATACTCTGTGGTCACATAGATTCCTGCGTGGCCTCTTCCTGCGATAGCCGTATTAGAAAGAGCGTTGTATTGTCTTGGATATATCAAATTCATAAAGCCAATGATCAGTGCTTTTATCTATTTAACTTAAATGGTTTCGGCTGCGAATTATCTATTCACGTTACTCTTACAAATATAGATTAGCAAATAGATGTTTAACGTAGCAAAATCTCAATCGAATCCCCAAGGAAACAGTCCGCGCTGTTCGAGTCACGGTAAAAGCCGTTCGTAACACGGCGGGTGTGTTCGAACCCCCGAGACGGAAACTTTGACTTCCGCTACGCATCAGATCTGAGTGCTGAGTTTCCTTATTTTATAATGTATAGTTTTTTTCGTGCTTTTAAAGCATTGTTGTCGAGAACGTTGTGTTTTGACTTGTATAACACTGTAGTATTAATATACTTTTACCAAGTTGTAGGTATACAGAACAACTTTTAGTCACCGTTATTGTTCGATCATTAGTAACGCTACAACCAAATCTTAGCGCTAACCGAATCCTCAAAATCTTTCATACGTCACCTCATTATTCCGAATATTCGCTCTCTCACTCTTATATCATCCGTCTCATTCACACCCTCTTATGTTCCGAGAAGAAACTCCGAGCATAGCGAAAGGTGCAATAGGTACATCGAATTCGTAACTTCAAATAAGGTTTCATTTGTTTTATATTCCGCGTAGTACGGAACGTATCTCAGTTTGTTCAAACAGTCTCATTTATTTCGTATGCTGTAAAGAAAACTACACTGTGACTGTTGCCGATGGAATTTAAAAACGTTTCTGCTATGGTTTAAATGGTTTAATAACGCAAACTAAGACAGAAATAAGACACAAAAAAATGTAATGTTATCCCTTAATGGCGGCCGTAAGGCTTGGGCCAATGTCAGTTTAAATGACAAGTGTACGGTAAAAAATATAAATCAAAAATCTTGTGACAAAAATGTCGGCAACGTACTACAGTAATGGTCAAAGACCCCCCTCCTCCCTGGCTCTTAGCCAGCGGTCAGTGATATCCCTCAGAAGGGAATCGGCGAAAACCGTAGGAATCATGTTATAAGCGATGCGGCTAGCAACCCGTTATTATTTTGATTTTTTTGCTAAAAAAGGTCAGGTCAGGAGTACCCGAAACCGACGAGCATGTATGAACTTCATACTATGAAGAGATTGATGACTGTGGATGAAGCAAAAGAAATATGTCAGGATCGTAGCAAGTGGAACAAAGTAGTCTCTGCCTACTTCTGTGGGAAAGAGGCGTGACGGTATGTATGTTTTGCTAAACACGGCCTTTAGGTCTTGTTACCGTAGGCTCTGTCTACCCGTATGAGTTAATACGCGATTTATGTATGTATGTAAAGGCTTTTGTGTGTTGTATTGTCACACTCGCCCCCGCAAAATTTCAAGTGTCAGATAAAATTTCGTGCAAAGATAATTCCAGCCTGTCATAAAGTGCTTTGGACAATTTCGCTTAAAATTTTGGAAAAGTTCCAAGAAAAACGTTCACGTAGATTGACGTTGACGTGATAAACGGTGCTCGACTATCCACACTCCGTGGCTCCGTACCATAGAGCAAACACCCTTATAGAGAGGAAATGTAAGTAAGTAAGTAAAAGCTTTATTGTGCAAATGTAAAGAAACAGACCAAATTCACAAAAAAAACATACATACATACCGTCACGCCTCTTTCCCACAGGGGTAGGCAGAGACTACTTTGTTCCACTTGCTACGATCCTGACATACTTCTTTCAAAAAAAAAACCATTCAATATTATATGCACAAATGCGAGGAGGGGGAATGGGCGAAAATCATAGGAGTCATGGAGATGCGGCTAGAAACCCATCACTATTTTGATTTAATTTTCCATCTATATACTTGCCTAACGTCGCCTGTAGGTCTTGTCACCTTAGGCTCTGTCTACCCCGTAAGAGATAAAGACGTGATTCGTGTATGTGTATGTACAAAGGCAAACTTATCCATATAAGGGATCTCTACGATAATCGTATAATTCGTAAGAATTAAAATTAAGCCAAGCCGAAATTGACGATTAAGATAGACAAAGGAAAAACAATCGAGAAAAATTAGTGTTAGTATAGTAAGTCGAAAAAGTCTGATGTGTTGCCACAATTGGATAGCCATTGCCAATCTATTTGGTTATTTCCTCTATGCTCCATACCGTACATAATGGAGCAGCGGTGACAGATTGCACCCATATTTTGATTTATCGAACACATTTGCCATATTACAAGCGCATTATAGAGCCCTGGAGATCGATGCCCACCAGCGCGACATGACATGTTATAGTAGATTGTGCAACAAGGGAATAAAAGGCGCCATTTCAGCACAGTCCCTTTTATCCACCCGAGCCGTAGGCAATAGCTGTAGAGGCAACGGAGTTTTCTAAGTTGAGTAATTATGAACAAAAAAAATTACCTCGCTACTCCGCTTCTCTTTTATTTAGTAGAAGTTACCTACAAGCAATAAATTAAAAATATTGTAGCGACCTTAGCGCCACCTAGTTGGTCTCTACATAACTACTACGACGCACGAGTAGCTAGCGCCAGTTCCAATGACAGCTGTCACATCGTTCTACATGCCGCTAACGAAGTTTCTCAATCTCTGCTGAATAAATACAACTCTCAACTCTCCTCCTTCGGACTTCGGTCCCCATGCATAACATCTGCCTGGAGAGAGATCTCGCTATTGTGGCACTCCCCACAATATATAATCGAGCGTAGCCTCCTCTGCCTGAAATAACCAACTAAGCATACTTTTCCTATCCTAGTCACTATAGCTTCTTTCACACCAGCACGTTTCCTTATCACTATCACTACATCATAGTATAAAATAAAGTCGCTCTCTCTGTCCCTCTGTCCCTATGTCCCTATGTATGCTTATATCTTCAAAACTACACAACGGATTTTGATGCGGTTTTTTTGAATAGATAGAGTGATTCAAGAGGAAGGTTTATATGTATAATACATGCATAATATACCGTGCGAAGCCGGGGCGGGTCGCTAGTCACACTATAAATGTATGTATGAAAACAGAAAGTTAAGTTAACACAGGTATTTCATGGGTGATGGACAGATGGACTTCCACACTCTCGGTACGTGTCCCGCGAGCCTGGGGCTCTCGAAGTGACGCTGACGAGGATACGCGTTGACGCGACGACATAAACAGGGGCATTTTTCACGGAAAACAGGAAATAATGGACACTTAATGTTAACTAAATTATGTACCTAGGGAGTAAAGTGCGGTTACAAAATGAAAGGTCGATTATAACGAACTTATTACTAAACACCATTTGCAATATGTTGATGTTCTATTTTCCCAGGGTCTAGTGCGGATTGGGATTACACACACCATTGAAGCCCTCCGATTCTACTGGAGGCCTAAGCCAAGAAGCACGCCGAATTACGCGATTTTAGAAAAAAAACAGTGACGTCAACATGTACCTACCTAATCTATACATAATATAACTCAAAGGTGACTGACTGACATAGTGATCTATCAACGCACAGCCCAAACCACTGGACGGATCGGGCTGAAATTTGGCATGCAGGTAGATGTTATGACGTAGGCATCCGCTAAGAAAGGATTTTGATCAATTCTACCCCCAAGGGGATAAAATAAGGGATGAAAGTTTGTATGAAACTTTGTCAATTTTAAACCGATCGGGCTGAGACTTTGCATGCATACTATACTTCTTAACGCGAGCAAAGCCTAGTGAAAGCTAGTGTAAAATAAAATTGTAGTGAATTCGGAATAAAAAGGGGTACAGGTGTATACATACACAGTCGGATAAAACCTTAAAGCTTGCCGTACTGCGGCGTAACAGTAAACCGGACTGCACAATGAGATGTCAGCTCCAACAACTGATGCCCCTCGCTGTCAACATGCAGTGTAGCTCGAGTCTGTTTGTGGAAATTCGACGAAGAAAGATGGCGGCTTTGTTGCAGTGTTGTCTCGTTAAAGCGACCTGTGAATTGTTTTATATTTATGCTGAATGTCGTTTTCTCGTCTGTTTTATAACGAAGTAGCCTATTTAATATGTATGCAGTCTTTATAAAAGAACTAGCTTCTGCCTGCGACTTCGTCTGCGTAGAATTATACATAAAAACCTTCCTCTTGAATCACTCTATCTATTAAAAAAAAGCCGCATCAAAATCCGTTGTGTGGTTTTGAAGATATAAGCATACATAGGGACATAGGGACAGAGAAAGCGACTTTATTTTATACTATGTAGTGATTATTGAGTAATACAATCTGTCTGGTGTACAATTCTTATTCCATGCTGGTCTGGGAGTTGTAGGTGCCAGAACCGCTGCTGGTGGTAGCGGGTTTCCTAGCGATGCGTTTATAATCAAACTTCGATAATGTTCGACTGGTATATTTTAAGGTACTGGATCTCACAAATAAAAGTGCCTATTCGCTCTAGTGGACGAAGACAGTGGTAAAAAAGGACCGCTTAACACGGGTACAATACTAATATTTTTGGGTACGTGCGAAGCTGTGATTGGTTACAGAAAAACGTCACGTAACGTTTCGTTTCTACGTTAAAATGTGAAGTTACACAATACTAAATAATTAATTAAAATGTTGAAATAAAAACAGTTGCGTTCGCAACAGGAGTAAAGAAAAAACATAGAATGTACCAGTTGCTTCTTTTCCCACGCAGATAGTAAAAGCCCATCGAGGGAATGGTCAACAACCTTAGGAATCATGTTATACACCTTTCCACCTATACACCCACAATCATGCTAAGCGTGGCCTTTAGGTTTTGTTACCTTAGGCTCTATCTACCCTGTAAGGGGTAAAGACGTGATATATGGTATGTATACACTCGATAAACATATAACCTTCCTTCTGGCGCAGTCGGGTAAAAACTATTAACCTGCAATGTGCAAGCAGAAATTTATGGCCAGTCACTCCAATGATGCAAGGCAGCACGCATTATCCAGTCTGTGGTGTGGTCTATGGTATTGTGTGGCTTTATGAAAATTAAAAAAAAACAATTCTCATTTCAATTTCATCCGTCTGGCCTCAATCAGGCATTGCCAGATGGAAAATTAAAAACCGAAACAGCATAATGCAAACATTGTTATTCTGTGTTTTAATCATTCGCCGAGGGTTCGGGTCTAATTATTCAACTTAATTGGAGTTTTGTCCGGATGGCCCGGGATTCTATCGGCATGGATTCGCTTACAATCCTACGTAGACCAGTGGAAGGTCAGTCGCAAAGGAAAATTATCTTTCAATTACTAATGTTTTTTTTAATTTAATAGTTTTACTTCCACACTGGTCTGGGGGCAAAGAAAAAACATAGAATGTACCAGTTGCTTCTCTTCCCGCGCAAATGGTAAAAATCCATCGAGGGAATGGGCGAAAATCATAGGAATCATGTTTTAGGCGATGTGGCTAGCAACCCATCACTATTTTGATTCCACTTTCCACCTCTACGCCCTCAGTGTCTTGCTAAACGTGGCCTGTAGGTCCTGTTACCTTAGGCTCTGTCCACCCCATAAGGGATAAAGACGTGATTTGTGAATGAATGAATGAATAGTTTTAATTTGTTTTAAATCCACTTAGTTATTTCCATTATAAAATATCTTTTAAACTTAAACACTTTTTAAAAGCTGAACATTACTAAAAACACGCTGGTTTATTAAGCTAAGAAAACTAGAACTTAACCCCCTTATTCATAAACGCTAATAGGCTTCGGCTAACTTAGCAATCGTTTGTCTTTATCTGTGAAACGTAAATGTCAAAGTGACAGATAAAGACAAACGATTGCTAAGTTAGCAGAAGCCTACAGAGCGTTTATGAATAAGGGGGTTAGTTTTTAGTACTTTTTTAAAAATCATTTAGAAGAAAAGGTTGAAGGAAGAGGAAGCTTTACTTTTCGGATTTTCCTACTATACACGTCTTTATCCCTTACGGGGTAGACAGAGCATAAGGTAACAAAACCTTAAGGCATTTAGCATGACTAAGGGCGTATTGGTGGTAAGGGAAATCAAATAGTGATGGGTTGCTAGCTGCATCGCCTATAACATGATTCCAAAGACTTCCCATTCCCTCGATGGGCTTTTCCCAACGCGGGAAGAGAAGCAACTGGTAAATTCTTTTTTCTTTACTTCCAGACCAGCAAGCAAGTAAAATTCTTGATATTTGATAGCTAAATAAAAATGTTGCAACATTAAAAAAACCGAATTACAGATTCAAGCACAGCCCGTCTCACCCTTAACGCTTCCAAATATTAGCCAAAGCATTTAAATTCCCCTTATCCCGTCCGTTGTCTAATTAGGAACGAATCAGCGGCCACTGGGAACCTTCTGTATTTACATTGCTAATTGTGGCAGAACTGTTTTTTAATGCAATTTCATTTGGAATTGTACGATGTTTCACCCGTTAATTGTGTACGTGATGTGCTTTCTGCTGGGCTTCATCATTAACTCTTTTTCAGGGTTCCGTCTAATCTAATCTGATCAGCCCACATCCACCCACTGCTGAGTAAAGGCCTCTTCATTTTCACGCCACTTTGCCCGGTCCCGTGCCAGTCTACCCATCAATTTTTAGGATAATTATGGCCCCATCGATAGATGCGATGATTTCGCCAGTGTCAAATCACTACATAGTCACTATCATCACTATTACTACATAGTATAAAATAAAGTCGCTTTTTCTGTCCCTATGTTCCTTATGTATCTTCAAAACTACACAACGGATTTTGATGCGGTTTTTTTTAATAGATAGAGTTATTCAAGAGGAAGGTTTTTATGTATAATTCTACGCAGACGAAGTCGCGGGCAGAAGCTAAAATATATTCCAAAATCTTGTGACAAAATGTCGTCAACGTTGTACGGTAGAACACGGGCAAAAGACCCGCTCCCCCCAGTCGGGCTCTTAGCCAACGGATAATGATATCCCTCGGAGACCGCCAAAAAATCATTAACCGTTGCCCAGGGTGCACCGGTCCAAGTACTGCTCTTTCCACCGGACGGATCCAAAAACGGCAATGAAAATTAGAACGCATAGAAAAATCCGAAAAGTAAAGCTATAGCTTGCTATATGTAAAAAACTCTAAGTCAAAGTTTACAAAGATTTAAGTCAACTATCCCTCACTACTTGTTTTTACTGTAACTTCAACACGCGACAGTATTCAGTCTTAATTAAAGATGTAATTAAGATCTATACCTACCCTCCTTTGTATATCACTGAATAGGTATTGCGTGCCAACAGAATCAACATGCCTACCAAAATAATTAACTACGGAACTCCCTACTATGTGATATTTGTACATCTATACAACGGCAAATTTATTTTTCGGATTTCCGCACCAATGTGTCTATTTTGCAGGAACACACGCACAGAGGGAGAGAGAGAGAGAGAGAGAGAGAGAGAGAGAGACACACACACAGACAAATACCGTTAACCAGGGTGACTGATTTACCTACGGGGTGACTTGTAAAAAGTAGTTATTGTAGGTAATATAGATTCGAAAACTGGCTGGTTTACAAACTGGCCGGTTCGTCGGTGCGCTATTTGTGAATCGAACACTCGTTCGATTATTTTAAGATATTGTTTTGCTGTGGAAGTGAATCTTTATTAATTTTTATTTACATTTTTATTATCTTTTTCTTTCAATTTCTCAGGCTCTTTCTTTCTCACTCTACGACGGGATGATGTAACTCAGATGGCACAACATACTATTCATGGACTTTTATTTTCTTATTAAAAAATTAAAAAATATTATATATAGGTACAAGTTGTCACAAAACCCTTTAACGATAATTAACGGACTTGTTCGGTATATTGGTTTGAACACCCCTGTAAAGTATGAGATCCTAATTAATACGCATTAGACACATTAATACACTAAAAAAGAAGAGCACAACACACGCATATTTCAAACTTTCATTCAATTTCTGTGAAATAATCGTAAAAAAACACCAAAAATGCGACGTTGCCAGCTAAGGGATAAACGCTCTTCAGGTTTCCGTTTGGGGTACCATAGGCCAATTCAAGTATCAAGCCAAGAGTGAGTGAGACAACAAAACCCGAAGACAATTCTAATAGCGGCTATAGACTCACGCGAGAAGTCTCGCCGAGAAGTCTTGCCGAGAAATTACGCGAGAACCGAGAAGGCATCACTCATGCGACCTTCTCATTCGCATTCTCGATCGTTATCCGGAATGGACGACAGTACCGTATCAATGCCACAGTCGCACTGAGACCGAACAAGAATGTGATACCGTTCTCCTTTCTCACCCGAGAAACCCTTTGAAGCGGGCAAAAATACCGACTCCGATCGGAGAACAGGCGAGCGCGAGAACGAGACGGCGAGAAAGCGATCACATTCACGCTTCTCGGGTGTTCTCGGGGGTTCTCGGCGTGAGTCTGGAGGCGCTATAACAGCTCACGGAATGCACTAATATTGACTAATGATTTCACAATTGCATTCAATCAGCGGCTAAGTAATCAGCCTGTGTCCAGTATATCTACTGCTAGCTTCGGTTATGTCCTATCTGAGGTGTTGATCTAGGATAAACATGCCTACTGTATAAACAAATCCTAGCTAATATAACCTGCTAGCTTTTACTTGTGGATAAATTCGTTTAAACCTGTAAGCTTATTACCTAACTCGCTCGCAATCGCCATCGCGTTCACTTGACAGTTCTTGTATGAATGTGACAGCTAGCTGATGTCGATGCCAATTGTCAGATTTTGATTCCCCTTTCCACTTATACCCTCACAATCATACTAAACGTGGCCTTTAGTTCTTTTTATCTGAGGGTATGTCTATCCCGTATGGGATAAGGCCGTGATTTATATGTGTACGTATGTATAACCGACGATTTGACGTGTATTGAATAGAAAACCTCTGAAATTAGTTTCTTAATCGCCGATTCCTTAGTAAACTTGGTGCAAATTACACGATCTAGCGATTCATATTTTCACATCGGTGACTTCACAAAACGGCTCCCTAAAGTAAAACCAAATATGTACAACGATGGCAATTTCTTCCCAGCGACGTGTAAAAATTGCAACGTTATAATATATTTGTTTTGTATGTGACTTGGTTAAATACACCGCGTAATAGGGTGACGGGGTAAAAGCAGAAACAATTTCCCACCCACCCGTCACCCTCCAATTTGTAGGGGTGAAAAAATGGTGCTCTTGGAGTTCCGTTGAAATAAGAAATTGTTTTTAAAAAGGTTCGAGTTGAGAGTTCTATGAAAAAGTCTTACAAACTTTAACAGTGTTAGGACTACAGAAACTTGGAGAAACATTGAACACGGTTTTTAATGTAATTTTCTCAAACATTGCAGTAAATGTCGTCATTGTATTCTAAGTAGGGCTTGGAATATTCGTCCTAATTTTCTATTCATATATTAAACAAACAAATATGTAGGTCGCAAAACATATTAGACATAACAATATCTTACTATGAAGTGACACGTTTCCGAACGAATATTTTTCAAAAAAGGCTGCTTTTGAAAATTTTTAAATTTTCTTTCAATTTCATATAATTTTTCTACTCAATCACTAACTCTTTCGATCCTAATTTGACAAACAAGTAAATGTTCAAAAGTTTTTTTTCTATACCCTTTGTATGGCGTAACGCAAAGGACATCAAAGAGAAATGTATGGGAATTACGGAAAAAAATCTCCTACATGTATGAGAATAAGAATTCGAATTCTGAGGAAAATTAAAAAAAAACTCTATCCATTACAAACAATACATTAAAATCCTTACTAAGATAGACAGAGCCTACAGTAACAGACCTAAAGACCACGTTTAACATTCCGGGCAAGTTTAGTGGGCGAAAAGTGAAATCTTTATTAATTAAATTAAATAATCATCTCGTTCTTAAACACATCAACATTTCCTTATTATATTCGAGAGTGCTTCAAAATTAATTTAAATATATTACACTTATGACGAAGCTGTTGGAACTCAGCCAATTTAATTGCAAAGACAAATACCTAAGTTAATCAAGATGGGTATGCTAATTAAACCATACTGACGGAGACGCGAGTGTTCGCGCTCAGGGCCCTTACTAAGACGTTTTACCGCGATTCAATTCTTTCTGCTTTTTCTAATATGGCCCCATCGATTGATGCGATGATTTCGCCAATGTCGAAGTAATAAAATAAATGTCGGCAACGTTGTACGGTAGAACACGGTCAAAAGACTCTCAGAATGCCAGGAAATCATTAACCGATGGCCAGGGTGCACCGGACCAAGCACTGCTTCCCCTCGGACGGATCCGAAAAAGAACCGCAGCGCTTGACCACACGCGGAGGTAACCCGACTCGCACCCTCCATGAAGACGTCGATTGGAAGCAGTTTTTTCCCTGCAATTTTTTCTGTAATGTAGCAATCTGTAAGTGATCACAATAAGCCACCTCTTTGTCCATTACTTGTGCTCGTCATCAACCGAGGAACACTCCATCGAGCATCCCATCAAGAGCTGTCACTGAACCTGCCTGCTAAGCCTGCACTGTGTCTTTTAATTCTGGAGTGTTGCACACTCTCTGAGCCCTGCAGTTTCATTGCCAATTGATTGGAAGCAGTAAACGCAAATAAAAATTACTGATTTCGACATTATACCTAATTTTTAGTCACTCCGTAAATCAAAGTCCCCCCGGTTTACGGTACTTAAAAACAGGAAGATTTAAATTGGAAATTGGTTGAAATAATGACGACAATTGTGCCAGTGCCGTGTTAGTGATTAATTAATTTATTTGACGGTGGAGGTGTTTTACACCTCCACTGTACTTCTACTTTGTTTTACTTTGACTAGTAGGGACTTTAGACATCTCTACTATCACTACGTATAAAAAAGTCGCTTTCTCTGTCCCTATGTCCCTATGTATGCTTATATCTTCAAAACTACCCAACGCATTTTGATGCGACTTTTTTTAATAGATAGAGTGGTTCAAGAGGAAGGTTTTTATGTATAATTCTATGCAGACGAAGTCGCGGGCCGAAGCTAGTAGACTAAAATAATTTAAGGCTCGAGGACCTTATACATCCCTTTTATAAATGTATTTAATTAAAATAGAATTTAAGTATTGTAGTAGCTGAAGTTCCTTGCGGGCATTCTTCTTGGCAATGATGGTCTTTCCGAATGCGTTGGTAGTTTCAAAAATTACATGTAAAAGAGCCCTTTGGCGGCCAATTTGCAAAAATAAATTTTTGTATTTTGAATTTAGTACCTATCTTGGACCCGTGCGACGCCGGAGCGGATCACTAGTGTTAAATAAAATATTAGAATGAGACGGAACCCTCGGTACGCGTCTACCTGCGCCCATTCTTCCTCTTTAGCATGTCGCGTCGATTCTCTTGGAGGGCCGTGAAACAATGTTAGCGGCCTATCTAGTCCGGGTCGATCGTCTCAGTAATAGCTGTTTATGCTATGTCCATTAAAGCGGCAATAGGTACATACATACATACATAAATCACGTCTTCAAGAGATAAACATAGCCTAAGGTAATAAGGTAAATCTTTACCCATATTTAAATCTATGTTGAAGGAGCATCTGTCATCTTGTGCATGAATCTTGTAGCTGGCTTTTTTAGGTATGTGTATGTGTCTATTTATATCTCCATTTATTATAAATGTGTGTTTCATGTATAATATATTATGTATTTTCAGTACTCAGTATCATCACTACATAGTATAAAACATAGTCGCTTTCTCTGTCCCCATGTCCCTATGTCCCTATGTATGCTTATATCTTCAAAACTACACAACGGATTTTGATGCGGTTTTTTCAATAGATAGAGTGATTCAAGAGGAAGTTTTATATGTATAGATACATGCATAATATACCGTGCGAAGCCGGGGCGGGTCACTAGTATTAATATATATTCTAAATTGCACCACCGGCTCAGATCTGTTCCGTTCTCCAGTCCGTTATGGTTGCCTGGTAGAGATCGCTCTGTAGCGATAAGGACGCCTATTGTTACCTTGTAATATTCTGTATACCTTTTTTCTGTTGTGATATGTGGTGTTCAATAAAGAGTTATTGTATTGTATAAGTGGCGTAGGTGGAAAGGGGAATCAAAATAGTGATGGGTTAGACGCGTCACTTACGACATGATTCCTAAGATTTTCGTCCATTCCCTCGTAGGGCTTTTAACCTGCGCGATACTAGTACTACTAGATTATTGTATTGTCATCCAACTCAAGTGTGAAAAATTCTAGCTCCATTGGTTGAAGATCTGCTTCAAAATTGACGCGAGATTCCACCCGGCAAACATATTTACTTACAAACATCCTAACACACATTGAAAGTAAAACAAAAGCATGCAAGAAATGAATCCACTTTTGGACATAGGCCTCCCTCACAGACCTCATTGTGTATATTATCTTATATTTGTGTGTCTTGCAAAAAGGAATAAATTTCTTCTTTCTTTCTATAATAAATTTTGAATCAAAAATTTTAATGAAATTCTGTCGAATTATTCGATCCTCCCCCATAAGTTTGTACTACGGGAAGCCCTGTACAAATAAACATAGCGAGACAAATAAAAGCTTATAAAAAAACCGGATCTTTTATGACAACAAATCCTTACTCAAACAAGGTTAAAATAACCCTTGTGTTTTCACGTGCCGCTTGTAATCGGTATTATTTACTTTCTAATAAATATCAAAACAGAATGTCGCTCACAAAGGTCGATATTGCTAAAGGCATTTTGTAAGGGACACACTCCGAGCTAGAGTTGCCACAAAATCTATAGTTTTCCTATCGATTTCTTATTTAAAGCAATACCTACTATCGATAGTTAGAGCGTTTTCCAAAAAAAAGTTCACAATCTACATGTTATCCAGAATTTAAATAGGTGTAATGGGTTGATCCTCAATGGGTTGATTAAGAAAAAATATGTCCCAGATTTAACTATGGATTTTATTTTCTTGTTCGTCACATTCTACACATAGGTACGTATATGAAAAAAGTGATGAACTGCAATGGAAATTTTGAAATACATTTTTTCTTATATAAGAATCGATAGGGTAAACGATTCTGCGTAAGAAAAACCCAAAATAGTTAAATTCTGGAAAAAAAAAAATGTGGTTTATCCCTTACGGGGTAGACAGAGCCTAAACTAACAAGACCTAAAGGCCACGTTTAGCATGATTGTGGGCTTATATGTGAAAAGAGGAATCAACATAGTGATGGGTTGCTAGCCGCATCGGCTATATGATTCCTAAGATTTTCGCCATATAACTATAATTATATTACCTATTGTAGTTTACAAATAGTATCGATACAATCGATAACAATCCATACTATTGTCTTCCCTCAAACTATCGACAACCTATCGAAACACCATCGATAGTTGACTATCGAATACCAACACTATCCGGGCAAGGGGCCTATAAAAGCCATATAACTTCCCAAGCCACGCATAAAGTTTCTGCCTTCCCATGAAACATAAGCCACAAGTTACTGAATAGTAAGTAAGTAAGTAAATGCTTTATTGTACGAAATATAAAGAAACAAGAATTCACAAAAAAATAACATAGTGTTGTCATTGGAATGACAGAGCAGTGAGATTGGAGTTTGCGTAAGTAATGCCCATAACAGAAACAACCAATTAAAGAAAGAAAGAAACAAGACATTTATTCGTTTTTGCAAGACACACAAATATAAGAGCATACGCATTTGATGAGCAAGAATATTTGTTCCAGAGTCATGAATTTCTATCTATTTAAGTATTTATTTGCTCTATATACTCGTAATAGACTACAAGCCCATGGACAAAAAAAAACATGTGAAATGAACCAGCGTGAATGAAGCTTAGAAAGCTGTTATACTATATCATAAAATAACTCTGAGCGCTATGCCGTCATTTCTGAGCGGTACAGATTTTTTCTCATACATTGAAAAAAATGCACTAACTTCCGGCACCACCACTTTAAAGCGGCACTAGGTTTTTCGACATTTATTTTTAATCATCTATAAGCTATAAAAACGCCTTCTAAGCTTCATTGACGCTGGTTCATTTCACATGTTTTTTTCCATGGGCTTGTGGTCTATAAGTGTATATCGCTGTCTATAGACCAACCGCTTAAATGCGTCCTCTCCCGCACGGTGCAGGGGCGCGGGGGAAGACGACAAAGGGGGACGAGAGAGGTGCGGGCGGCAGGCGCACTACCCGCGGGAGCTATGGAATTTTCCGGGATAAAAACTAACCTGTGTCCTACCCCTTCAAACTATCCGTATAATAATAATAATGTAGCCTTTTTATTCCGAATTCGCTACAATTTCATTTTTGTTGTTGTTATTTTATTATTAAATTGTCGCGTAATTCGGCGTGCCTCATGGCATAGGCCTCCTGTATACCGAATTGCAATTAAATCTGACGACCGGATAGCCTAGTGGTTAGTGATCCTGACTATGAAGCTAGAGGTCCTGGGTTCGAATCCCGGTAGGGACAGTTGTATGATGAATACGAATGTTTGTGCCCGAGTCATGGATGTTGTATATATTTAAGTATGTATTTATCTACATTACATAAGTAGTCTTCCATGCTGGTCTGGGAGCAAAGAAAAAACATAGAATATACCAGTTGCTTCTCTACCCACGCAGATGGTAAAAGCCTATCGAGGGAATGGGCGAAAATCATAGGAATCGTGTTATAGGCGATAAGGCTAGCAACCCATCACTATTTTGATTTCATTTTTCACCTATACGCCCACAATCTTGCTAAATGTGGCCTGTAGGTCCTATCTGTTACCTTAGGCTCTGTCTAGAAGGGATAAAGACGTGATTTGTCTATGTGTATGTGTATATAAGTATGTTTATCCGTTGCCTGGTACCCATAGTACAAGCTTTGCTTTAGTTTGGGGTGGGTCAATTGGTGTAATTTGTCCCAAGATATTTTTTATTTTTTTTATAAATCGGTCCAGCGGTCTAAGCGTGAAAAGTTAACAGACAGCTACTTTCGCTTTTATATTAGTAGGGATGAATTGTAAGACGTTTCCACTCTATTGGTTGTTTGCTCTATGGTAAGCCCTCACACGAGGCCTTTTGGGCGTTATTGATGTCCAATAAAGCAAATATAGTTTCCTATTACTTCAAGCTTCTTATAAGCCGTACTAGAGCTTCCTGGATGCTCAAAGTTGTAGTATTGGGTTACTAAGTACTTAAGAACCCTTCAAAAGCTCGGGGAAACCTCAAAAGCGATATGTGTCTTAAAACGATTATAGGTACTGCTAGCAACCCATAACTATTTTGATTCCCCTTTCCACCTATACGCCCACATCATGCAAATAAATAAGCTGTTAACATGACGTAAGAAACCAAAAAAAGGATTTTTTAAATCAGTCGATTATAAATTTTATTTTTCTACCCACAATTACAAATAAGGGGTAAGTTTTCTAACACGAATACGAAAACACACTAAAATATAATGCACGAGAAAATTCATCCTCTTACGAATTAATTGTCTTTTACGCTACAGAAGTCAAAACAATTAATAACACTACAAAGTTCTATGTGAAATATCGTGGGCGTTCTAAATTAAACCTTGTGCCACACAGCTACATTACACATCAAACATACACAGCGAAACCATACCATTCCGAAAATGCCGGCCATTTTTGCATACAATATAGGGATTCCCTTAACCCTTATTCGTATTATCAACTCGTATAATTAAATTATGCTCACAATGCCAGGAAGGGGCCCATACAAAATGTTACGATTTCAACAAACAAACGGACTAACGGATTAGGCTTGATCAGAAAATATCGATACATCGATATTTATAGCCGATACATATTAGAAAGTGGAATCAAAATAGTGATGGGTTGCTAGCCGCATCGCCTATAACATGATTCCAATGATTTTCGCCCATTCCCTCGATGGGTTTTTACCATTTGCGCGGGAAGAGAAGCAACTGGTGCATTCTATGTTTTTCTTTGCTCCCAGACTAGCATGGAAGTAATACATATTTATATATTTGTTTATTTTGATTCCATTTTCCATCTATACGCCCACAATCTTGCTAAACGTGGCCTGTCTTGTCACCTTCGGCTCTGTCTACCCTGTGAGGGATAAAGACGTGATTTGTGTATGTGTTTGTATGTACATATTTATACGCCCGCATTCACGTTAAACGCGGCCGATATATTGATAGGTACAAAATTAAAAATGGTGTCAGAAACGTTTCTTTTTTCAAATTTAATTAATCATAAAAATATTTAGCAAAGTCATGCGAATTTAAGTAAAATTCGCAACCGTAAAAGATTGGAACGAATGTAAAAAAACAAATTGTATTGTCTATGACTGAAAGCGAAATTCTCCGAAAATTTGGCCGAATCATCGATACATTAGAAGTCGATATTGATATTTTCATAATATGAAAGAAAGAAAGAAGACATTTATTCCTTTTTGCAAGACACAGAAATATAAGATAACATACACAATTTTATAGAAAATAGACAAGGTAAAACAAAAAAAAAACATAGACATGAAAAATAGATCATCAGCGTTGTGTGTCTTCGCAAAAGTGAAACGGTCGCTGGCTCAGCATTACGCTGAGGCGTTAGACACCTGCAGCACTGATTTTCAGCCAGAACCGTCTATGACTCACGAAACGATACACAGATAAAATACTACATCGATACTACATCGATGTATCGCTTTTTTCAATGTCCACATCCCTACAGCAGACACGTCGCATGACAACATACACAGCAGGAGGGTTAATTTGACTTTTGCACTCGCAATTCTTCGCAATATAATTAAAAAACCGGCCAAGTGCGAGTCGTACACACGCACCGAGGGTTTCGCACGAATTCGGCAGGTGAATACCAAATCCAGTGCTAGTGCCTTCCTGTTCTTGAAAGGGCCGGCAACGCACCTGTGATTCCCCAAGTCTTGCAGGTGTCCCTGGGCGATGGTGATTACTTTCCATCAGGTAACCCGTCTCCGCCCCCTCTTATATAAAAAAAAATAGCAAAGCCCTGTTTGTAAGCAAAATGTAGGCACTGTAAAGTGATTTTATACTGGAAATTTATACTGACAAACAGACGAAAAATTCATTGGATTTTTCGAGTCATTTTAATATTTGTGCTAAAAGATACCTTCACAACAAATTTCAAATTTCTAGGACCATTTGAAGTACCTGAAGGCCATGTAATTTCGCACATAAATTCCGAAAGACTCAGAGGCGCGAACCCAGGATTCAAACCCACGGCCCTCTGCTTGACAGGCTACAGGTCAAACCACTAGGCAACCACTGCTTTTAAGTGAGCCTAACCCTAAAAAGGTTCCGTTTCCGTAAACCCTAAAAAGATTATACGAAAAAGCCTTCTGCGGCCCATTTCCAGAATAAACTTTGTATTTCTAAATTGTTTGATTCCCATCGCAAATGCTGCGGTAGCAGAATTAATTGAACACGTATGTGTGTATGTGTACCTATACGCCTCAGGCAACTAAGCTCCGGAACTCCCTGTTCCCACAGGTGTTACTATGTAAGGATTACAAGCCTGTTGTTTCTCCTACGGTCTCAGTCTCGGGCGGACCCGGGGTATTACATAATGCTGGACCCAAATTAATTCAAAACTAGTTAGGCTTCGACGGAATTTAGTTCGGTTATTAAATACAGTTTGGTAGATACTCTTAGTTAAACCGGTCTGGAAGTTTCTGTGGGATTCACTAGCTCAGTTTAATTATGCGGCAGCCTCTAGTGTAAGTTTTCGCATATAAAAACGTCTCGAGCGCGTTCACGTAAACGTCTCAATTACTATGGAATAATTGGTCACAAAATACGCATCGAACGCGTTTGCGTCAAAATGTCAAATACCGTAAAACGGGGTGGGAAGGGATTGCGGAGGAGAACGTATACATACATACACATACACACACAAATCACGTCTATATCACTTACGGGGTAGACATAGCCTGAGGTAACAAAAACTAAAGGCTACGTTTAGCATGATTGTAGGCGTATAGGTGGACAAAGGAATCAAAATAGTGATGGGTTGCTAGACGCATCGCCTATAACTTGATTCCTAAGAATGTCGCCCTCCCTCGATGGGCTTTTACCATCTGCGCAGGACGAGAAGCAACTTTTTTTATGTTAGAGAAGCCTGACAAACGAACTAGTGGGTCACCTGATGTTAAATGATCACCACTGTCCATAGACACCGTTGCGTTGTCGGCCCTGCAGAAAATTGTACACTCGCCTCATAAAGGCACCCAGGTCGTAACTCGATGGGAAGACCCCAGAGGGAATCTCGTTCCAGATAACATTGTTGTTGTTGTTGGTACATTCTATGTTTTTCTTTTACTCCCAAACTAAGAATTAACTGAAGAAATACTGATCGATGTTGTCTAGCCGTAGCTCGATTTACGAAGGGGGTTATTCTTTTATTCTTTACGATATCGAATCGCAACCTAAAGCCGGCGTCTAACAAGTTTATAGCGTTAGAACAAAAAGCCAATCCGCCATTTTTACAGCATCCACATCACCCAATAAACCACAAGTTATAATCGAACACCGCTCCCGGCGTAACGTCAGGCTGAGGCCACACCACAACGCTAACTTTTGCGTTGCGTTTGCGTCAAAACGTCAAATATGAAGATAATGTGACGCAAACATGTAAAAAATCACATGTATATGGGCGAAAATCTTAGGAATCACGGTTATAGGCGATGCGGCTAGCAACCCATGACTACTTTAAAGAAAGAAAGAAAGAAAGAAGATTTTTTTCCTTTTTGCAAGACACACAAATATAAGATAATATACACAATTTTATAGAAAATAAACAAGGTAAAACAAAAAAAAAACATACGACATAAAAAATAGATCATCAGCGTTGTGTGTCTTCGCAAAAGTGAAACTTTGATTCCCCTTTCCACCTATACGCCCATAATCATGCTAAACGTGTCCTTTAGGTCTTGTCACTTTAGGTTCTGTCTACCCCGTAAGGGATATAGACTTGATCCACGGCTCCTCTTTCCTTCCACGTGACCACGTGACGTGTTGTATGTATTTCTTGCTAAATAGTAATAAACACCAGAGTCTTGCAAATGATTTATTCCAAATAAACACCGATATATGAATATGATAAGGAGGCTTAAGGAACAATGTCCAAAATGTTTACGTTAAACACCATAAGGACGTGCAGAGTTGGGCGTTATCTAGATAATCTTATCTAGATAATTATTTCAAATAAATTTATTCAAAGATAAATTCAATCACAAATAGTGCGTTGACAACTTTTTTATTTAGATAAATTATCTAGATGAAGATAAGCGACCTCGTTGAAGTAAATGTATACAGAATGTCACGTCGGGTCAAACCATCACACTGACATTCATCCTTTATTTAAAATCCCAACTAATTTATCTAGATAAAAATGAAACTGATCTAGATAAATTCAAAATAATAAATGACGGATTATTTAGTTGCTCCAAATAAAAGACGATTTAGTTCCCGGTTTTTCGTAAATAGATAATTTTTGGGGAGCGGATCAGAATACATAAAGTTTAAAATGTATAATGGGTTAAAATACATAATGGTTCAAAATATATAACGCAATTTTCTGTAAAACTATTAGCTAAATGAACTTTTTTGATATCGTAATCTATAGATTGCTTTAGGTTAGGTTAGGTTTGTTTTATAACAATCCTGTTCATTTGTAACTTTCTGAGAAAATCGCATTATATATTATAAACCATTATGTATTTTAACCCATTATATATTTTAAACTTTATGTATTTTAATACGTACCGAATTTTTGCCCAACTCTGGGGACGTGACCAATGCGGTCCAGAGCTAGTGATGTCACATAATCGATGAATTGATGAGTTCCGCCTAGCAATAGGGTTGAAGCTAGCTACCGTACCGTGGGTGAGGCGTCGGCCTATGCTTGTGCAATTTGGCGTGAAATTGCTGCGTACACAAACACGCGGGTAGCGCAAGCCTCATTTGCCTTCTATTTGGTGAAAACTCAGGAGGTTTCTTTCACGAACGAAATCTATCTGCGTAGTGGAGGAGAAAACGCGCCTCAATGAAAACAGATCTGCATACATACATAAATCACGGCTGTATCCCTTACGGAGTGGACAGGGCAAGTAACAAGACCTAGAGGGCACGTTTAGCGTGAATGTGGGCGTATAGGTGAAAAAGGGGATAAATGGTGACGGGTTGCTAGCAGCGCCTATAACATGATAGGTATTTATGTGAGTGATGCATAATGAGAGCATTAAAACACAAGTGTTTTAATATATCAAAGTCTTTGTTGATAGCTACAATAGCATGCATAAAAATATTATATATATTTCATTTACGAATCGGGAAATAGTGCATATTGTAATTACTTTATTCTTTTAGGAATTAGTTTATTTACAAAAAGCTTCCATACTGGTTTGGGAGCAAAGAAATAACATAGAATGTATGTTGCTTCTCTTCCCGCGCAGATGATAAAAGCCCATCGAGGGAATAGGGTGAAAATCTTAGTAATCACGTTATAGGCAATGCGACTAGCAATCCATCACTATTATGATTCCCCTTTCCACCTATAAGCCGACAATTATGCTAACCGTGGCCTTTAGGTCTTGTTATCTTAGGCTCTGTCTACCCCGTAAGGGATATAGAAGTGATATGTGTGTGTATGTACAAAAAGCCGAACGCTGATTTAAATTATCAAACAGCACAGCTAGCACCAGGCTTTGACTACCCCGCTCTCTAGAACGGACATTAAGACAAAGACAGGTCTATCCCACGAGAGATTAGATCGTTTCCCCAAACTCGTTAATTCCGCGTAGCAATATTTCCATTCGCATTTTTCCCCACTCGAATTTCTACCCATTCGACTTTTTTATCATTCATAAGTATTGCCAATAGTCATAATTATTCAATTGCATATTTACTCAATCAGTTTTTTTATTATTCGCGAATTTTACCAGGGTCCTGGTTTCCTAATACCGAATTTACTCAATCAGTTTTTTTTATTATTCGCGAATTTTACCAGGGTCCTGATTAGGTACCTAATAGTGAATCGACTACAATTTCAAAGCCAATACAACGATAGATACCTTCGAATATAGGTATCGGTATCGTGTCGGTAAAAAGACGTATCGATGCATCCCGAATTATCAAATCAAATTTTTAAATATGGGAACAATGTCGCGTAAGAAATTAGAATATTGCAAAAAATAACGACAGGGAAACTTTTGGTTGGTAAAAAATTAAAATATTGTGCGAAATGTCGGTTAGGCATGTTTGAGAATAGGAATGCAAGCAAATGATAAAAAAAGGTGGATGATTAGAAATTCGAGTGGGGAAAAATGCGAATGGAAATATTGCTACGCGGAATTAACAAGTTTGGGGAAACGATCTAATCTCTCTATCCCACGCGCGAAACAGCTCTCGCGCGTTCTTGTACTAGCCATGCAGGCGTGTAACGCCGCTTGCCGCTACGAAAAGCCGTAAGTCCAAAACTTTCATTTTACCGCGATCCCCAAAACGGCCGTAAAACGTAAGGTGCCGCCTTTACAAGAAAATATAAATACGGAGGGCCCGATCTTGATTGCAGATCTCTAGCAAGGCACTTTGGCTGAATTTACTGATGTTTCCAGGTAAGAATTCATGTAGATTTTTTAATAAATTGTGTCAGATTTTGAATATAAATAGGCTTTTTTACGCTTTCTGAGCACTAAATTAAGGTGAAAAATAACCTAATTTATATGGGTAGGTTAGGTACTAAATAAAACTTTTCTAATTCCGAATTTTCCAGTAAAAGTATCGTAAAATTGGTCGTTTAGTTTCTGAGGAAATTGCGCACATAAAAGCATACGTTTCGAATGAAACAGAGAACGATCTCTTTTTTTTTTATTGTAGTGCTAGTATTATTGTCGTGACAGTAAAAAAGCCGTGGTAGAGTGGTTTGACCTGTGGCCTCTCAAGCAGAGAATGAGAGACTACGAATCTTGGTTGCGCACCTCTGAGTTTTTTTGCACATTTGAAATTTGCCATGAGCTTTTCGGTGAAGGAAACATCTTGAGGAAAGCTGCACACATTTGCGAAGCAATTCAATTGTGTGTGTGAAGTTCCTAATCCGCGCTGAGCCCGCGTGGGAACTATAACTCAAACTCTCCAATAAGTGGAGGCCTATGCCATGAGGCACGCCGAATTACCCGATAATTTATATAAAAAAAAGACCACACAATGTACTGAAATTGTCGCGAAACAGAATAAAAAGGGCTGTATTATTATTATCGTAGCTTCTGACTTCGCCCACGTAGAATAAAAAATTGTATCCCAACTTAAGTTTCTACATACATACTTACACACGTCTTTATCCCTTACGGGGTAGACAGAGCCCAAAGTAACAAAACCTTAAGGCCACGTTTAGCATGATTAAGGGCGTATTGCTGGAAAGGGAAATCAAAATAGTGATGGGTTGCTAGCCGCATCACCTATAATAATAATAATAATAAGAATATCTTTTACAAAAAGCTGTAATCCTAAATACAAGCCGCATAGTACGCAAATTCCTCTCAATATAAGTAGGTATAGTTACAGAATAAGTAGGTTTAAGTAAATTAACAAACTCAGAGAAGCGCTTGGCTTAGGCCCGCGCAGAAACTTACCTCCTGGCTTAGGAGAGAAAAAAAAATGTATAAATATAATAATAATAATAATAATAATAATGAATTACCTGCTATGGGTGGTGTAGGGGTATAGCACGCGTCACGGAATGACGAGGATCCGGGTTCGATTCCCGGCCATAGCTTTACTTTTCGGATTTTTCTATGTGTTCTAATTTTCATAGACATTTAGAAATTGAATAATGAATTGTTTATTTTCAGGTAATCCATAGAAATTACATAGTTACAAAATTTTAAGAATTACACATAACATGGTTCCTAAGACTTTCGCCCAAGTCCAAAACTAAGCTTAAGTTAGCTTAAGTTTCTAGCTGATCATAAATCTCGTGCTTTGTCTCAATATGACTAAATGTCTTAATTGTAGGTTCTATTTAATGTTCACGTCCCCAAGCTCTTTATTTACCCAGTTTGAGGAGAGTTTAGTACGTATTTAGAAGCAAGAATGAGTGGGAGCGAACAGCTGTGCCCTGCGCGGGCGGAAGTATTAAAAAAACGTATTAAAACGAAAGGTTATGGGCCCGGCGACGTACAGTCGGGCAAAACAAACAAAGAAAATTTTAAACAAAAACAGTTGAAAATGGAATATTTTTGTTGGTGATGGAAAACATTTACGAGAAAAATTACTTAAAATATACCTATAACGTATAGGTACGGGTAATAGAACCAAAAACAAAAGTCCGTCTGGATCGCTACCACCATCTTACCTTGCTGTTTCAACCGCCTAGCAGCAGTACTTACGCTGCTGGTGAAATTGCTGACACGTGAGGTACGCCCTTTTTTTTCGTTGCACCTGGCTGTATGAGCCTTGATAGCTAGATAGGTAGTTATTAAAATTTTCACATATGATGTATTTCTGTTGCCGCTATAACAACAAATACTAAAAACTGAATAAAATGTATATTTAAAGGGGGCTCCCATACAACGAACGTGATTTTTTGCCGTTTTTTTATTACCAACCAATTTAATTATGCGAACGGACAAAAATGCGTCCATGCTGCCATGCTCTGGGAGTAAAGAAAAAACATAGAATTCACCAGTTGCTTCTTTTCCCGCGATGGTATCGAGGGAATGGGCGAAAGTCTTAATCATGTTTATTTATTTATTTTATTTGGGGCATCAACAGCAATACAGCACATTATAATGAGACTTAGGTACTAAACAAAAAGCCAATGACAGATGACCACAGAAATACAGTTAAGCGAAGCATACTTAAAAAACACAGAAAATAAATTCCATTTATCATGAAATCAAGCTAAAAAACGATACCTATTATTAGTGAGTGAGTCCACAAACATTGTGTGTGTGTGTGTATGTATACTTGTTTTACTCCAAAGTCGATTCACCTATTTATAATAACATATATATGTTATAGGCGATGCGGCTAGCAACCCATCACTATTTTGATTTCCGTTTCCACCTATACGCCCTTAATCATGCTAAACGTGGCCTTAAGATTTTGTAACCTTAGGCTCTGTCTACCCCGTAAGGGATAAAGACGTGATATTGTGTATGTATGTACAAATGTGTTCTTGTTTTACGGTGGCACGAAACCCTCGGTGCGCGAGTTTTATTCATAGGCGATGTTCCAAAAAACACAGTCGTAACGTCGTGTATGCAAAGAGCAGAGCTTAAAGGCTGAGCGGGATTAGCCCTTCTTATTACTCCCTAAATAAAACATGGCGCGTTTCCCCGGGAAATTAAACCGTTTGTGTGGAAAGATAACCCGGGATTTGCAGCTCTTGCTTAACAGATGCACTTTAGTCAGTGGCGTAACTATAACAATACAAATACAATACAAATACTCTTTCTTGAACACCACAAATCGGTACAAAACAATACAGAAACAAAGAACAAAGTAGACAATAGGCGGTCTTATCGCTTAATAGCTCTACCAGACAACCAATCAAATAAATAAGTTGGAGACAGTTTAAGTAGGTGGCGGAAACAAATAGACAGGATAAACGCAGAGATAGGTAATAAAAACAACAATACCAACATAAATATAACTAAATACATAGCTAAATAAATAAAATAAAATAATAAATACATACACACATAACATTACTATAACGTCTGGGGCCCGTGGCAAATTTGTCCAATGGGGCTCCTTCCTCAATATAAAGAAGTGCATCAGCGTCCCTTCTGTGCTCTAAAGCAAGCAGTTCGGGGCCCCGTAGAGCTAGGGGCTCGTGGCATTTTGCCACCCCTGCCACCCTATAGTTACGCCACTGGCTTTAGTCTAGGTTTGCATACACTGGCGTGCAGTAAAAGGTCACCCTTAGAAAGTTGCACGAAAAGTGGATACACACCAGTGGCATTAAGTATATCAGAAGGCAAGCCGAAGGGCATTTAACTAGCCTTTTCCTCTAATTCTGCGCAATAAAAGTGCCCAACTGCCTTAAAATAGGCAAGCCGGTGGGAATCGGGTTCTATGGACGCCACGCCACTGGTACATACACACATAAATCACGTTTATCCCTTACGGGGTAGATAGAGGCTGAGGTAACAAGACATAAAGGGGTGTTTATCATGATTCCGAGTGTATAGTTTAGGTGGAAAGTGGAATGAACGTAGAGATGGGTTGCTAGCCGCATCGTCTATAACAGTGATTTTCAAAGTGGGGGGCGCGCCCCCCTAGGGGGGCGCAGTGACCTACAAAGGGGGGCATGGGCTACGATACAGGACCTTATAGAACCTTATTAACAAATTATTTGTGTTTATGCTTAACAGCCTACGGCTGAACTATAGGGGGGGAGGGGGGCACAGAGTTTTGTCTTTTTAGAGAGGGGGCGCGTAATGAATAAGTTTGGGAACCCCTGGTCTATAACATGGTGATTTTTTCTCATTCTCTAGATGGGTTTTTGCCATCTGCGCAGGAAGAGAAGCAACTTTCCTAAATATTGTTATCCTTTAAGTATTTTCTACTTTACTAGTCTACTCAATGAATAATTACAACGAAAAATTTAAGCTCCTAAAAAATATAATAGCAAAGTTTTTCCCATATACTTTTATGTAACTTAGTTACCACCGGGCGCCTTTTAAAGCTATTGTCTGACAGGCACAAAATAACTTGATTTACAATCGGTGTCTCATTACTTCCATGCTGGTCTGAGAGCAAAGGAAAAACATAGAATGTACCAGTTGCTTCTCGTCCCGCGCACATGGTGAAATTCTTAGGAATCATGTTATAGGCGATGCGGCAAGCAACCCATCACTATTTTGAGTCCTTTTTCCACCAATACCCCTCCAATCATGCGAAACATGGCCTTTAGGTTTTGTTACCTCAGGCTCTGTCTACCCCGTAAGGGATAAAGACGTGATATATGTATGTATGTATAAAAACTCTATACCTACTTAAATATTTACCCGGTAACCACAAAAAAATCATTTACTCCACGCCCCACAATAAAATTGTTGGAAAAAACATAATGACGTGTCTTTAACGAAATTAAATGAAGAATCTTGGTTCTTCAGTAGCTTAATATTTTATGCCGTCTGGAGATAGGGTTACCAACTGTACAATAATATATAGTATTGTACTATATACTGTTGAAGAAATAATATATAGTAAGCATTTACTATATTTTCAACACCGAACGAAATCTGAAAAACCAATTTAGTTTTTATAAAAATAAATAATTAACAAATATATATTTTTGTCTGTTTTAAAAATTTTCCATAAAACACTATATATTATAGAGGTGTATAAGTTTTTGTAGCTTATTTTGAAAAATACTGTATTTCGTTGAAAAATTGCTGGCAACCCTATCTGGAGTATTATTTACCAGTACAATCTTTTTAGGGTTCCTCTCTTACAGGGTGCCACTGGACCCCGTCGGGCCACCCTGTCTCTCGATCCGTCACAAAAGTGTAGATACATACATACATACACAAATCACGTCTTTATCCCTTACGGGGTAGAACCTAAGGTAACAAGACCTAAAGGACACGTTTAGAGCATGGTTATAGGTTTATAGGTGGAAAAAAGGGGAATCAAATAGAACATTATCCCTAACATTTTCACTCACAACTTACTTTTCTTACTGGTTGTCTGGTAGAGATCGCTATTAAGCGATAAGACCGCCTATTGTCTACTTTGTTCTTTGTTTCTGTATTGTTTTATACTGATTTGTGGTGTTCAATAAGGAGTATTTGTATTGTATTGTATTGTATTTTCGCTCGTCCCTCGATGGGCTTTTACCACACCCGCGGGAAGAGGAGAGAACTGGGCTGAATGATCGCCATAGAGGATCGACAGCCCGCCTGATCCAGCCAGGCGTCCCCACAACAACATCAAAATCAATACCAAGAAGCTCCGATGTCTTTGGCTTCTAGATAAGCGTTCCCCGTTTAGTATCCACGATTTTCGCAATTCCCCCAATTGGCATTGTTCATTTTTTTTAGTATGCTCCAATTCGAAAACCATTTCGAAGAAAACCATCATTTATCCGATGTATCTTGTCCGATTTCAAAAATACTTTATGATTGCAGATATTTTTGTAAAAGTACTTTGAACCTTTGTTTGACCGAACGACCCGATTTTTAGACAGAATCCAGCAACGAATGTTTGCCACAAAAATGAAAAAAAAAGTTTAGCTATGGTAACTGTCACGTGTCACTGTCAAATCGACAAAACCATAGACAAAGCCGTTTTTTTATAGCCAGCCGAACGAAGGCGATTGGGATTCTGTCTAAATTCACGAATTATCAAACAGCGAAAAAATATTTATTATTAATTAACAAAGCTACGTAAAAGCATAATATTCAAATTAGTTGCTTGAAATAGTCCATTTTATCAAATAAAGGTGTTAAAAGCACAGCTTAAAAAAATGAACAATGCCAATTCCGAATTTACCCCAAAGCATCTTGAAGTTTGTATTTAGTTAATAACCTCTTACAAGTATCACAGAACCCTTTGCATGGTCCAACACGCACTTGGCCGGTTTTTTGAACTTCCCATTGCCTTTAGTTTGCCTTAACGAGTGTAACGGGATACCCCGTTAAACAGGGACGCCGTTAACTGCTTGTTAAGATTAAAAACCGCAGCGGTGGTTGTCACGGACAAAACGAGACAAAACCAGGGTTCGGCGGACTGGTTCCGGGGACGCTCGGGGGAACCCTAGACGTCAAATCGATGAGGAATGTTGGCACCTTGACACTCGAACCTAACTATACATACATACATAAATCACGTCTTTATACCTTGTGGGGTAGACGGAGATGGTAACAAGACCTAAAAACGTACCTAAAATACATAGTTCCGTGTATTTGTCAGCTTGTTTGTGAAGTGCTTTCCACTGGCGTTCGTGTCGCCACAGTGTATGTGTTTTTTGTGTTTAGTTTTATAATTTTATCTGGGTCCCACGCAACATTATGCTGAGTGGGGTCCACTTTACACCATATCGGTACTATTCCTTAGTATATTGTATTTCTCCTTGTTTTATGTCTACGTGTATCGAATGTGTGTAAATAAATGTTTCTCTTTCTTTCTTTAAAAAAAGGCCACGTATAGCATGATTGTGGAAAGGGGAATTTTGTACAAATTCGCTAAGTTAACATACCTGCAACCCGGTGCTAACAGAGCCCTGTTCCTAAGCAAAATGTATGCAGTGTGAGATCATTTTATATTGGTTGCTTATATAAACAGACAGACATTGTTTTTATTTGTTGTCATAGCGGAAACTGAAATACATCATCTATGAAAATTTCAACTGTATAGGTATCACGGTTCATGAGATACAGTGTTGTGACAGACGGATAGACCGACAGACAGGCGGACGGACAGCGAAGTATTAGTAACAGGGTGCGCACCCTCTGGGTAAGGAACCCTAAAAAATAGCGTGTTAAAATAAATTTGACTGAATTTTAAAAGTGGGCTGTCTAAAGTATTTTAAAACAAGAAAATAAATAAAAATTTATTTTTTGAAATGAAATTATTTATTTCAGACAAGATTATTTTTTTCCTGATGTCAATTGCTACACTAAAATAACGATTTACTTTTTCATTTTTAATTTACTTCCTGTTCAGTGATTATTATTCGTTATTAATCGGCCAAAAAAATTTAAAATTGAAATTAAATAACTATTTGCGCTACAAATGTGTTGAATAATAAATAATAAAAAAAGTTTTCGGAATATTGTCCACTAATATGAAACAATATTAGTCAATTATAATAATTATTGTCAATTTAAAAATATTATCTATGAAAAAAACTTCGCACACACACTGTACTGCAAACTGCGAAGCAATTCAATGGTGTGAGTGAAGTCAAGTATACCCCAAGCCTTTTCATTCTGAGAGGAAGCCTGCGATCAGCAGTGGGACGTAGGCTGGAGATAATGATGATGATGATGATGATGATGATAAAAAAACTTTGAATAAAGTTTCTATTCTAATGCACTGTTCGCTTCGAATAACATTTATCGACATCCATTAGAATTAATGTATTACTAACTAGCCGATAACAGCTAATGCATCATTAAAATCCTCTCCAAGAACATTAAACACTTACCGCCACAAGTTTCTCTGAAGTCGGGACAGCAGTCTCCCAGTTTCAAGCACGCATGGTCACAGTAGCACGGCTTGTCCGTCAGGTCTTCGATTATGGCGTTTTGGTGCGCCTTTTGCACCACGCAGGAACTATCCCGACCCGGACAGCAAAGGTTGGCATCCCTACAGTAGTTAGCCCCACAGTTGCCCGCCAAGAAAAAAACAAAACACAACCAGTATCGCAGCATTTCGAACACTTTTTTTAAATTCAAACACTGATTTTATTTTAATTTTCAAACGTGCCAGTAGTTCAGAGACTTCGCATTCCGATTTAATCTGAAAGCAAAGAGAAATTTCGTTATTGACTAGGCTTTTGCGAACTTTGTGAAACGGATTATGGAGTGCTTCTGAAACTAGGAACGGACTGAAATGAAAAGCTTTTCGAAATAAAAAACTTTTTTTATACATAAAACACGTAAAAAAGAACACCAATAAAAAAAGAAAAAGCAAAAAGTAGATTTGAACAGTGCCTCCTGTGAGGTTTGAACTCACGACCCCTGGTTTACGAGACCAGTGCTCTACCACTGAGCTAAAGAGGCTTACGTAAGAAGTGACGAAATAGGAGTACACTTGCTCTAAAGCATTATCACAATAAAGGATGTGTTTCCTACTCGTATACTTTTCGTAATCATCTATTGCATTGTCAACAAATCTTTACAAATGAATCGTTTTTACAAAAGTACATAGTTAAGGGCTTTAATTAAAACAAAAACGAATTGATTCCTTTGTGTTACGACCGTTTTGCCTTTATCCATCAATTAACTTTTGTTTTAAGTAACGCTATTTAATTAATAATACTGCGTATTTTTTTTAAAAACGACAACTACATTTTAATGTAACAATTTATCGTAATAAAAATAAAGTTTTAGCAATCATAATGAAACCACCAAAAAAAAAACATTTACGTTAACCAGAAACTAAATTAGTTTTTCATCCTATTTTAGACATTAGAATAAACATTTTTTTTTACAATACCTACCTGATGACACAGAAAAAGTCCAAATTCCACAGAACAAAAACGCTGAAAAATGTTATACTTTCTGAACAAAACAAGAAATCCTTTTACAGCTTCCCTAGCTTTTTACCACCCGCTGTAGTGGGTCCTATAGGCTTATTATGGCCGCAGTCTCACCGGCCATCGACCCCGCGCGATACCCGCTTTTGCCCGACCGCTTAAATGAGTCCTCGCCCGCGCGGCACAGGGGCGCGGGGTGGGACAAGGGGACCGAGAGAGCGGGCGGGTAGTGCGCCTGTCGCCCGCACCTCTCGGCCCCCTTTGTCGTCCCACCCCGCGAGTCTGCACCGCGCAGGCGAAGACTCATTTAAGCGGTCTATAGTGATTGATGCCACAGATAAGGCGACGGCGATTTTTCTTTGTCGTTTTTGGGATCCTTCTTCGGAATTAAAGCAGGTATACAATCATAGACTACCTACCCCCAGAGACTTGCAATCTTTACAAATTTCTAAGCAAACATTTCTGCCGGCATTGGCGGAACGCGAGGTAAGCGGGCGGCAGGGGTGACGTCACGGAGAAAGAAAAAAGAGATGAGGGTATGTCGATATTGTATATCGATAAGTTACTGGCCGGTTAGATTTTGAAGTGTTAACTTCTTATCGGAAGGTAACCGGAAACCGCTGCGTAACTCAAAGCGTTACGGCGCCAGTGTGCATGCTCCACCTTTCGAATATTCTAAAAATCTGCCATATCTGGCCTTTAAAAAGCTTCCGAAACGTGTGAGTTATATCGATACGGTTTGGTCGCATCTCTACTTACAAGTGCCGTTGAATGCAAGAAAGAGATGTAACGCGACGCAAAGCGTGCTAAACAAGGACATACATAGACTTGGTACTTATTAGCGACCAGTGTTAATAGAACTCCGTGATTTTTGTTATTAACGTATTATCGTAACTTTGTTCTAACCGATGAAACGTGATATTATCCTTCTTGTAATTATTTTTGCGACTGTCGCTTCCACACCATCTTACAGCGCAAACTGGCATTTTTTGTATTTTTAGTATTGTAGTTTTTAGGTCACAGTAACTCGCTGCTTACGGGTCTGTTTCCTGGTCGCTACTGAATGGTCTGAATGAGCGCGCGTTTGTGTTCGAAGTTATAGGCGCAAATTACGCTCATAGGATCCAGAAAATGCCGCCTTGTATTACATGTCTAATGCTAGGTGGTCTGTGTATACAATCCTTCCATGCTGGTCTGGGAGCAAAGAAAAAACATAGAATGTACCAGTTGCTTCTCTACCCGCGCAGATGGTAAAAGTCCATCGAGGGAATGGGCGAAAATAATAGGAATCATGTTATAGGCGATGAGGCTAGCAACCCATCACTATTTTGATTCCATTTTCCACTTACGCCCACAATCTTGCTCAATGTGTGGTAGGTACCTGTTACCTTAGGCTCTGTCTACCCCGTAAAGGATAAAGACGTGATTTGTGTATGTATGTATGTATACAAGCCTTGAGCTCTTAGAGTGTCAGTCGGCTTTGTCTTGCTGTCTCACTGACTCCTATGGGTTGATACTCGAATCAGCCGATGGTAGGTAGCTTCAATGGCATTCAAAGAGAGAGAGACAGACTGTACTTTGTTATTCTGTCTCCTCTCTCCAGCCTATACACGTCCCATTAGTGGGCACAGGCCTCCCTTCAGAATTAACTTTCAAGTTATCAGAAAATTAACATGAAAGTGTGATATTGTATTTCGGCGCGGCCGAAAGTTTCGGCTGTTTATCAGCCGAATAGAATAGAATAGAATTATGGAATAGAATAGAATATATATTATTTATTTGCAAAGAATACCTAAGTAGGTAGATATAACAATGTCATTGGGTGGCACAGAGACAATAGGTTCCTTATTCTGCTATTTGTACAATTTTATTATACTAGGATGCAAATTTATTAATTTTATGGGTTGCTTACATTATACAAAGTTATCTTGCAAGAGGAAATCATTTACACTATAGTAGTTTCTTTATATCAGTTCGAAACCAAACCTTTGGCCAAAACTTGATTTTTAGACTGAAACCGGCCGAAACCAAAACCGAAACTTCGGTCGTACACACTTAGAATTAGTACTGCGGCTGCAAAAGTATCCCTCGTCATATCGATTTTCCCGTTATCCCTACTCAACAATTAATTAAAATATGCAAAGCGTGCGTTGCAGCGATTTCCAATTGGAAAAAATCTCCGTAAACAGACCCTCCCCATCAATTAAATGCCAGATTGACGGTTAATCCATAAAGTTGATATGGTTCGGGGAATTAATGGTGTCCCGCAAACGCCATCGGAACTCGACAGACACTGCTCGTGTCGTTGCCACCAAGGCAAACACGGGATACATACATACATACATACATACATATACACAAATCAATCACAGTAGTAGTAGTAGGACCATTTTTTTAAACAATCGATGGACGTATGAGAGTGGTCACAACAGATATATGTAGAAATGTGTAGGTACCTACCTAAATTGTAAACCATCATCGATTTGTAGCGAATGTTGACAAGAAATGTCACAATCACAATACAGCGCACCCATTGTCAACTGACACGCGAACAATAGAATTAGTGCCGCACAAACTCAAAGACGGGATACTATGTAATATTGTTTAATTGCTTCATTATGACAGGTAGTTCGGCCCCATCAACGAGCACCCTCGATATTTTACACACATAATAATAATAATTAAAAATAAATATTTGCTAAATAAAACACAAGTATACATAAAAAGGAATATCTTTCGCGGGTGGTAGGTCCTTGTGCAAGGTCCGTCCGGATCGCTACCACCATCTTACTCGCTAATCCTGCCGCTAAGTAGCAGTGCTTGCACTGCTGTGTTCCGGTGTGGAGAGTAAGACAGCCGGGGAAATTACGGGCACAAGAGGCATTTCATCTTAGTCCTCTAGGTTGGCAACGCATCTTCAATTCTTCCGGGGTTGCGGGTGTATATGGGCAGTGGTGATCACTTACCATCAGGTGACCCACTTGCTCGTTTGCCTTCCTATTCATATAAAAAAAAAAAAAAAAAAAAAAAATCTGACGAACCCCAAACTAGGCTGAGCCTGTATCTTGGGATCCTGGAGTTTTTTTTTATATAATATTATGAATAGGAAATGAATATGAATCTTGCTAAACGTGGCCTGTAAGTCTTACCTTAGGCTCTGTCTACCCCGTAAGGGATAAAGACGTGATTTGTGTATGTATGTATGTATGTATATGAATAGGTAGTGTGTAAGTGATCACCACTGCCCATAAACACCCGCAACCCCGGAGGGATTGCAGATGCGTCGCCAACCTAGTATATGCATACATATATCACGTCTTTATCCCTTCCGGGGTAGACAGAGCCTGTAACAAGACTTAATGGCCAGGTTTAGCATAGTTGTGGGCGTATAGGTGGAAAGGGGAATCAAAATAGTGATGGGATCAAACATTATTCCTATGCCCATTCCCTCGATGGGCTTTTACTATTTGCGCGGGAAGAGGAGCAAAGATACTTCATACCAAATTTTGAAGTAGGTACCTATATACCCCATAAGAGACCTCAGACCTCAGTATTTAGTATTAATTTCAACTTTATACCTTGACGCGTTCCTGACATACAGGGTCTTGACGGGCCGACAGATATACAGATGAACGGACACGAAGCGGTCTTAGAAGGGTCAAAATGTTGTCTTATTTTATTTAAACGCCAGATTACAATTCTTCGTTAAACTTTGTTCTCCGAAGGCACCGTCCGTTTTATATTGTAATGCTCTTTTTGCACTTTTTGAGAGACAAAGCGGACGCTATAATGCAAGAGGGTTTTCTCAGAATCCAGATAATATCTGAATGGGTTCTTGGACAAGAGGTGGTGGCCAATCGTAGTCACAACTCTTAGTGATGCAAATTGTTTATCACTGCTTTTAAACATACTCATAAGTACGTCAGTTATATAGCTAAAGAAATGAGGAAAACAATCTTGCCAATACTTTTATTGAAAAACAGTTTCTACAAATAACAGCAAGTTACAATTTAAAATCCCTGGTTGTTTTGTTGCGATTTTATATTTTTCAGTTATCTAACGATTTTTAGTTAGTGTTTTTCGATAAAATGACATCGTCAAGATTGTTTGCCGCGTTTCGTTTGTAAAGAAAAGTATGAATATATTCTTTTGAGAATAAGAACAAAACATTTTATTCGTGACATGAATTACAAAAAAAAGAAGTAGAAACATAAGAACATACATGTCACGAAATGGTCCCACAGCATAATACTGGCCTTACAGCCAGCGCTGGTCTTCCGTTGGGACCATCAAGTGCTACTGTAAGCACATATAAAAAAAAACAAATCAGTGAACCGGCATTACAACTTTTAATATGGCTGCATGGACAATGATTCCTTTACCTATCCCACAAGGGATGAATTTTATAAAAATAAATATTTTTTGGCCGGAACACTACTCAAGAAGGTAAAACTGGCAATTTTAGACCTTGAGGCCGTGTTTAGGATCATTTGTGGAAAGGGGAATCAAATTAGTGATGCGTTCCTACAATTTCCCATTCCCTCGATGGAAGAGAAGCAACTTGGTACACTATGTTTTTTCTTTGCTCTGAAACCATCATGGAAGGAGTGACCTTTCTAACACTATAAAGGGGTGCGAGTCGGGTTACCTTCACGTGTCTGTGGTCAAGAGCTGCGCTTCCTTTTTGGATCCGTCCGGGGGGAAGAGCAGTGCTTGATCCGGTGCACCCTGGGCAACGGCTAATGATTTCCTGGCAGTTTCTGAGGGATATCATTGACCGTTGTTAAGAGCACGACAGGGGGTAGGGGGGTCTTTGACCATTACCGTACAACGTTGCCGACATTTTGTCACAAGATTTTTTTATCATATTTTTGTTACTTTGACATTGGCGAAGTTGTCGTCGCTATAACGACTTGAAACGCCACAAATAAGAAGAAGAAGAAGACACTCTACTCAAGAAGGTAAAACTGGCAATTTCAGACCTTGAGGCCGTGTTTAGTATCATTTGTGGAAAGGGGAATCAAATTAGTGATGGGTTCCTACAATTTCCCATTCCCTCGATGGAAGAGAAGCAACTTGGTACACTCTGTTTTTTCTTTGCTCTCAAACCATCATGGAAGGGTGACCTTTCTAACGCTAATAAAACCGCTCACAGTATTCACAAGCCCGCAACTGTCCAACTACAAGTCTTAGCTATAGTTAAAGTTATGGTTAAATGTGGTAAAGGTATGTATAATGGGGGAAGCCAGACACGGCCTTCATCTCCGAATCAGACCAGTTTAATTACTCAAAGTGCGTGGCGCTACAAGCTGGGAATTATTAATCAAAACATTACCTTTAGCCAGCGGCGGCGCAAGACACGCGCGAATCGCGGGCCTTGCTGAGCTTATAATATACTAGCTTCTGCCCGCGACTTCGTCTGCGTAGAATTATACATAAAAAGCTTCCTCTTGAATCACTCTATCTATTAAAAAAACCGCATCAAAATCCGTTGCATAGTTTTGAAGATATAAGCATACATAGGGACATAGGGACATAGGGACAGAGAAAGCGACTTTATTTTATACTATGTAGTGATTTTCATTCAAATAACTGTACTTTTTATTGACCGTACTTGCATTGCCATCCGTTTAACATATGTCTACCAAATTTCAAGTCAATCTGACCAAGCGTTGAAGAGTTCCGTCCTGCGGAGACGGTCCTGACCGGGCCATCAGAATTCTACTACCAGATTATATTGTCATTGGATTTCCACAAGTACGCAATATTTCAGCTCAATTAGTTGAAGATCTGCTTCAAAATTGAGTCGCAAGATTCCAGCCGTCATTAAAAAACTTGTGTGTGTTGTGTTCACCGTAAACGTCTCAATTTCTAAAGTGCCCAGGGGCCTTACCAGTGGCGTAACTATAGGGTGGCAGGGGTGGCAAAGTGCCACGGGCCCCTAGCTCTAGGGCGCCCCCAACTGGCTTGGTTTAGAGCATAGAAGGGACGCTGATGCACTTCTTTATATTGAGGCAGGAGCCGCATCTGACGAATTTGCCTCGGGCCCCAGACGTTATAGTTACGCCACTGGGCCTTACCATGACTTCTTAGTGCGATTCAATTCCAATCAAGTTTAGGTTCGCTCGCTGTCAGATCCATACTGAACTGAGTCGAAATTAAATCGCATTAAGACGTCATAGTAAGGCCCCAGTACTCGGCCATAAAGATAGCACTTCGGTCTTCTCGGTTATTTCTTCTTGGCTTCGTAGTGTTGTCTCACTCTAAGTGACGCCAATGGCGGCTATCGCGTGTGAATTCGCCACTAGAGGCGCTAGTGTCGCGTGAGGTCCAATAACATTCACTTTGCTATGGTTGTGGCGGGCTTCGTGATATAATTTATAATTTCTTTCATTTACCTGTTGAAAAGTGATTTCCTTCGTGAAATTATCGCAAATATGGATTATTTGGCGATGAATGAAAACGCTTTAAAAGCGGTTTTGTTCCGAACAAAGCGGAACTGCACGGCATTGCGGCATAGCTACTCGATATAATGATAGTTATTTATAATTTTAAACTTAATGAGATTCAAGATTTAAAACTATGTTTCGGCGCCGATCTTATAAAGTCGCATTTGACAGTATACCTCTGGACCTTAGTCAACAGTGGCGCCAACTGAGCAAAGAAACGATAGTCCCCATTGTCTGTTTCCAAACAACGAAGTGCATTTTTATGGCCGGGTACCGTAATCATTAAAATTGGCATCGTGAGTATCGTCAAAATGACTTAGCATATGGCGGATAAGACAAATCTTGGCCGTACTTTACGAATTGAATTTACGTTACAAATAGAAACAATATACGAAGTTTATTATTCGCTCAAAGCTTTCGCCACGCTCGAATGCTCGAACGCGTTAAAATCTCAAGTCATAGATGGAATTCTGAACAAGCGATAGACACGGCAGGTGCCTGTAGGCTTATTACCTACTTAACTCGCTCGCAATCGCCATCGTGTTCATTTTGACAGTTCTTGTATGAATGTGACAGTTGGCTGATTCCGATGCCAATTGTCAGCCCATATATGCACTGTCAAAATAAACACGATGGCGATTGCGAGCTAGTTAGGTAATAAGCCTACTGATTTTTGATAGCACATAATGTAAAAACGCAACTTGAAAGTGATGAATTTGAAATACGAGTAGGTTACACGACAATTATAATTTTTTTATATTCAAGCTGACAAATGGGCTTGCATTTTATAGACACCTAAGTAGGTACAATTAGGACTGCAGGTGAAAACAGTAGGTATAGTCGTAAATTTAATTTGAGCTCTACTTAGCAATAAACAGATTTATTCAACATTCCAGTGGTCCTTCGAATATATTCTCAACGTAATTACAACCATAACATCTAGAAAAAATAATACAAATCTCCATTAAAGAGTTTTAATATTACGATCTTTTGTCATGGAAACAGATCAACATCAGCTGTAAAAGTATTCAAAATAAGATCTCAGTCAAGTGAGCCGTTATTTGTGGCACCGACTTTGGACCTTTTAATAATATTTAATGTAAGATCGTGTAATTAGTCTGGGCATGGGCAAAATGTAGGAGGAAATCAACCTTCCTAAGCGGCTTGCTATATTTTCTTTGACTTTTTACCACAATATTTATTTTGTTTAGTCTCCTATTATTTTACTGTTAAATTAAAAGAAGACTACCTAATAGGTAGCTCTCGGAATAAATATATTTTTACTAAAAAATTATGCATCATTCAGTCAACCATGACCTGAAACTTAATTAAAACCGTTCGCAATCGGTACCATATTTTATCTGTGGCACAGATTTTTGACACTAAAAACTAAACTGGCGCAGGTCAATTTGGTCCATGATAAGTACCAACATTTTAAATCATAATAAACAAAGTATATCTCTCTGTTTGTTGCCGTTTCAATCCGCTAGTGGCGCTGCAAATTTTTCCATACTAATTCAGACGTTGACATTAACGCGTCTGAGGCGTTTTTGTGTGAAAACTTACACTAGTCATTCTGAACGTCTTTTTAAAACAGGCTGGAAAACGACGCATCTACGATGTATATTAGATCTCTGAAAATAACATAACTTAAGACTTGTAAAAGTATGTACATACAAGTACATTACACGTCATTAAACAATTATAACTTGATCCTCGTTAAGAGTTCGCTTGTTAACGGCAGAGACGATCAGATTAACATTCGACTTTGGATTTGAGATTGTTCCTACTTCAACACATTCGTAAGTTAAATGACGAGTAATTTACGGAGAAAAGTAATAACAGATTTTCTGTTTATTCGTTCAGCATAATCATTATGCGTAAAGGTATGGGAAGATATAGATCAAAGACAATGTACTATGTTTCTTCCAAACTGGGAGCAAGGAAAAAACATAGAATGTACCAGTTATTTCTCTTCTCTCTCTGTAAAAGCCCATTGAAGGAATGGGCGAAAATAGGAATCATGTTATAGGCGATGCGGCTGGCAACCCATCACTGTTTAGATTCCCCTTTCCACCTTTACGCCCACAATCATGCTAAACGTGGCCTGTAGGATTATTGCCTAACTCGCTCGCAATCGCCATCGTGTTCTTTTTGACAGTTCTTGCATGAATGTGACAGCTAGCTGATTCCTATGCCAATTGTCAGCCCATACATGCACTGTCAAAATGAGCATGATGGCGATTGCGAGCGAGTTAGATAATAAGCTTGCGGGTCTTGTTACCTTAGGCTATGTAATGTAATGTATGAAAATTAATCATTTGGGAATTGTGTTTTATGGCCCCGTTTCTTTATGTAAAAACTTGCACTACGGCTAGAGGCTCTGAAATACGAGTAGTTTAGAAGAAAACACAGCTATACGTCCTCTTTCTACGTATTTAGGACCTTTTTTTATCTCTGGCAACATTTTTAACTGTCAAACTAGTCGATGCTAATTTTGTAGTCGAGGTAATTTAGTTTGAGCCCCTTCGGATGGTCTTAAGGGGTATCCGAAGCAAAGTTTGCATTAAAGGTAATTCTAATCCATTGGTTAATAAGATTAATTCATTATCTTTAGGCACGTTAAATAATTAATTTACAGGCACGCAACGTTAATTAGACTTAACAAACCCGTAAGAGATAATGACGTGATTTATGAATGTATGTAACAAATCCAACGAATGGAAAATTAAATAAAAATAAAACTTGAGTAGGTATTCTTGTCAATAGTTTTCATATTAAATTACTACCATGTTGTACCGTATTTTATTGAATGTTAGGTATGATTAAGAAGTCCTGAAAAAAAACCTTGAATTCACGAAATAAAATTGCATTTATTCTGCTTGCGTAAAAGATCATATCTAAATAATTATTTCGGTGTGCTTTACGTGCATCTTTAGTTTGATTGTGTAGGCAAGTGTTATGTTTTTTTTCTCATAGGTAATCATTTCTGTTTGTATTTTTGAGTCCGATATACCTACCTATCTCTTTTTTGTTTTTTGTGCCAATAATTTGCTTCATTTTTATTTTCATATTTATATTGGGTCTTGATAACAATTCCGTAAATCTTTGTTTGACAATAAACCGTTTTTACTTTTTTTGAACAAAAACTAAAATTAGCGAAATAAATAAACTTCAATTATTGCGTAGGTACCTATACTTAAATCAAAGTAAGTCTTCTCGGTAATCGAACTGTAATATCCAAAATACCGATAATTGATCATTGGACCAGCGACGATATTAAATAATCATCTAATTACACGTGCTTACATTATAACAACACGCCGAATATCCAATATTTGCTTATAAACATGCTTCATCTCATTAATTTGAAACCTGATAGGTAAATACCATTTACCAATACGGGATCTCGATTAGTTTTGCATGTACAACACTATAGAACGACCGGTTAAATGAGTCCGCCCGCGCGGTTAAGAGGTCGGTCTATAGGTCTTCAAGGTTGTATTAACAAACAGTCATTAACAGGAATTAATTGCTTACACGCATAGAGGAAACAAACCATAGATAATACTGCGTGTAAGTAACAGATAGACACATGCTAGCGTAGAATTAGAAATTGATATGTTTATCGCTATCCCGCGGGAGCTTTGAAATTTTCCGGGATAAAAAGGAGCATATATTTTAATCTAGGGCACCAGCTATCTCCGTTCCAAATTCAAAATCCGTTTGTCGTTTGAACGTGAAGAAGGAACAAACATACACACTCACTCATGCGTCACAAACTTTCGCATTTATAAATTAGTAGGATAGGATTAGTGTGGTTTTCGTCTATACTGCCGTCCTAAATTCCTAATTCAAAAGGACTCGCAAAAAGCATCACAGTCATGAATATAATTTAAAAAAACTTAGTTAGTAGGTAAGGATTTCTTTTTTACATATTCCATGCGATAGATTGATCTGTCCAAAAATGAATAAAAAACAAAACCAGTTGTTTTGGACATCCATCCTTTTGAGTTAGGACGGCAGTAGGTATAGGTACTTACACGTGAGTTCAATGAACCGAAGAAACCAGAGACGTTCATTCAAATTTATGTAAATGTCAAACAATTATTAAAATCTAAGGGCGGTGGCGTATTTCGGTCATTAAAGCGACCAAAAATATGAGAAATTTTATTCAGCGATGAATTATTTATTTCGTTAATATAAAGTTTTAATTTTTGGAGCACATTTTAGCAAAAAAAAACGTTCTTTGACTGTATTCTGTATTACTATTAAAAACCGGCCAAGTGTGATTCGAACTCGCGCACGAAGGGTTCCTACCATTATCTATAAATCTATAAACCAGTGTAAGCAGAGCCATGCTCCAAAGCACAGTGTACGCAGTGAGGGGTCACTTTATATTGGTCATTGATATAAACAGACATGGTTTTTAGTATTTGTTGTTATAGCAACAATACATCATGTGTGAAAATTTCAACTGTCTAGCTTATCCCGGTTCATGAGATACAACCTGGTGTCAGACAGACGGACGGACGGACAGCGAAGTCTTAGTAATAACACAAATCACATATTTATCCCTAACGGGGTAGACAGAGCCTAACGTGGCAAGACCTAGGCCACGATTAGCAAGATGGGCGTATAGATGGTAAAAAAGGAATCAAAATAGTGACGGGTAGCTAGCCGCATCGCCTATAACATGATTCCTAAGACTTTCGCCCATTCCCTCGATGGGCTTAATAATATTATGGTTAGGGTTAGGATTTGTTTCTCCAAAGATTTTCTTATGCACTATGATTTCAGTATCGGAATTTGTATTAATTAAAAATGGTGACACCTTTAAATTATTTCTATGTAAAATGAGATAACTCTATTGTAGGTAAAGTCGAACAGCTCCGGCAAACAAATTCCGACGCCTCGTGTCGGTTTGGGTGGTTCCAAGTTCCAAAACGAAGGCTGTGTTAGCTATGCTTCAAAATTAACTCGGCACCCGTCCCTCGCCGTTCCTTAATATTAAAACATGTTATGGTTACCGGACTTGTTAAACATGTCCCCGTGGATCTGTGCCGAGGAAAGCTGCTTAACACGTAAGTTAGTTTACTTTGAACCACGATGTGAGTTCACTATCTATTACGAACAGAGATTACCATGACGTCTTAATGCAAGGGCGGATCCAGGATTTTTTTCTGAGGGGGCAAAAGCGAATGGGCAAAAATACAACAATAACTGTTAGTGGATATCCACAAAACGGGGAGCAATTCCATAATCTGGCAACGCTTACCTAGAAGCCAAAGACATAGGACCGCGCCAAGAAGGGGAGGGCCCGTACGCTGGGCCCGTCTTCCCTTAGACGATGAGACCGTGCAATGCAGGTAGGTAATGCCCCGTTACCGTTCCCACTGGCCTCAAGGCATCGGGCGAGCGGTGCAAGCACCGAGTCACCTTTTCCCCCCTTCTGCGCAAGCGGTTGCACGTTGAAACAAGGTCAACATGAGTCCGAACCTCTTAGGAAGTCCTCCCGAGGAATATTGCTCAACGACGGCCTCGCCGCCACCGTTCCTTAGGGCACATCTGGGTATGCTTCCCATCAGTTTCCCCGCACCCCGAACCCTCATAAGAGGTACGAAATTCCTCCAGGGTACCACCAAATCCGGAATACCCCTTCCCCTCTTTTAGGGCGTGGGGCGCATCCGGGATAGGTGCAATGCTGTCGCACTTTTCGCCACCTCCAAGCCGTGTGGGGCACGGCGGGAGGGGTTACTTAGTGGGCAGCTGCAGAGCTAACACGGGGTAGACAGAGCCTAAGGTAACAAGACCTAAAGTCCACGTTTAACATGACGCATGGGTTGCCAGCCGCATCGCCTTTAATATGATTCATTAGATTTTCGCCCAATCCATTACCTTGGGCTTTTACTATGTACCTTTTTTTTAGAAAGAAAGAAGAAAGAAAATACATTTATTTGACGCATAGGACAACAACAGCCCCAACTAAAAATAAACAAAACAAAAAAAAAATGAAAAATAACAATTAGTGTGTCGCTGTCCAGCGTCAAAAAGGTTGCGGCTCAGCATAATGCTGCGACGGGAGTCGCAACGCTGACTACAACTGCTGACTACGCTGGCTGATTTTAGTACCTACTTGATATTTTAACGCAAACGCGTCCGTGACTTATTTTGTGATCAAAATCTTTTAATCTCTTAACTACCCAGCATCTTAAACTACCCTACTGTTTTACAACCCAATTCTCAAAGCACGAATTCATCGGCATATATAATTTATTAATCGCGAAAACTTCTGAAGCCCTCAAAATCCACACGGTAAATTATTCCCGAACCGTAATGAAGTTACAAGTTCCGCCTATTTGTACCCAATTATAATTTACTTACGGACTTACATGGATCTCGGGACAAAGTTTAACGGTAACGGGATTTCGTGAAGAAATAATTGGTTATAATCTTGTTAAGAAAATATTTCATCTTTTCGTACGAGGAAACATTTTTTCTTAGAGTAAACAAATGCAAATGCGGGATTGGGACTTGGCCCTTGGTAACCTGACCTACAGATTACGTTAGATTAGGGAAGGTTAGATTCTAACCTAACTTTCAGCTAACGGGCTGTTAGGTTAGATTCTAACCTAACCCGCCTACAGTCCGAAAGTTCTTAGAACATACGAGTTTCGGGGTATACCCCTATACGGCCTATAGGCCGTTTCAAGTAAAAACCATAAGTGTGAATGGGACAGCAAGACGGACCCGAATTCTTTTTAAATAATGTCGCACTGTCTTGTTCGTCTTGCTTGTCAACCGTCAGTTTAACATAGCCTCGGCTTTATAGAGGCCACAATGTGTTTTACATGTTATCAAGGGCCATAAACCAATCGGAGTCGATCGTAAAGGTGGGGGGAGGGCAACGGAGAGGGTTACCCCCACTATAATTATGAGGCCACGCTTTTTCATTTAGGATTTTTACCCACCAAAGTTTGATTTTTTTTCAATATTCCATGCTGGTCAGGGCGTAAATATAAAACATAAAATATACCAGTTCTCTTCCCGCGCGGATGGTAAAAGCCCATCGAGGGAATGGGCGACAATCTTAGGAATCATGTTATAGGCGATACGGCAGCAACCCATCACTATTTTGATACTTTCCACCTATACTTGTTATATTTTATATATATTTTTTCAATTGGTTTTAATAAATTTAAAGGACGTTTTTGTACTATCGTACTATTTTGTTCACTTGTGTAAGTGAATAGAGAAGTAATATTGCACGTGATACTAGATTTCATCGCTAATTTAATATTGCGCTTTTTATACTCTTACATTACAACTGAATAGAACTGTAGAAAATAACAGAAAATTTATGATTAAAGCCAATAGTAATAAATAATGCACATGGAAAAACAAATAATGATTTGAAATAAATGTGCGCTACTTTTTCCTGTATTTGCCCGAAGTTGGTTATTGGTCGAGTTGAAGCTTTCTCTTTTTTAATTCAATGGGAGTATCGTTTTGCTCACCAGTTGGCGCCACTGTTGACTAAGGTCCAGAGGTATAGCTGTCAAAAGTGACTGTATAAGATCGGCGTTAAGTCTAATATTTCTTTGACACACATGGGCTTTTACCATCTGCGCGGGATGAGAAGCAACTGGTCAGTACCAGTGTACTGGTGGTTTTTGAGGTTGTCTTTAACTAATTTTTTTTTAAATGGTGGCAACCCTGCCAACAGCCGTAATGGACACCCTAATAAAACTGAGTGATAGTGGCTGCGGGTACGCAGAGACAGAGTGTGCACAGGTTAATTAATTAAAGGCACTAATTAATTAATTAATCACTTTTCACACTAAAATATAACTACAGGAGTGTTATTCATAGATAACGGCCCGTTATTAACGGGTTATAAAATGTCATTTTGACTTTAGCTAGTAATATCACTACATAGTATAAAACAAAGTCGCTTTCTCTGTCCCTATGTCCCTATGTATGCTTATATATTCAAAACTACACAACGGATTTTGATGCGGTTTTTTTAATAGATAGAGTGGTTCAAGAGGAAGGTTTTTATGTATAATTCTACGCAGACGAAGTCGCGGGCAGAAGCTAGTTATGACTAAAGTTATGTGAATGTGCCTTTTTTCCTAATGATCATTAATTTACATACCGGAGAGTTTTCCAAAAACAAGTCCAAATGATTCATTCATTCAGTCCAAACTCATTTTTTCCAGAATTCAAGTATTTTGGGTTTTTCTTACTCAGAATCACACCCTATCGGTCCGTATACAAGAAAAAATGTGTCAAAACTTCCATTCCACTTCGTCACTTTTTTTCATACAGGTATGTATGGAACGTGACGAACAGGAAAAAATTCATAGTAAAATTTGGGACACATTTTTTCTTGTATGATAAATCGATAGGATAAACGATTGTGAGTAAGAAAAGCCCGAAATATTTAAATTCTGATAAAAAAGTACATTGGACTTTCATTGGATTGTCTTTAAGCAAATAAATCATTAATTATTGATCATTAATCATTAATCATTTACTATATAAAATAAATATATGACCCGCGCCGCATTCTTGATAAAAAAAAATCTTAATAGACAGAAGACGTATTACCAACATGGTTAATTTTTCTAAGGAACCCTAAAACCGACACGCACACAATTTTTTGTCGGCGATAGAACTCACGTTCATTCCGCGCCCGTTCATTAGGTACGTCGTAACTTATCGACTAACATACATTTTAACGCCTATCGCTTGTAAAAGGTTGACCGTCGACTCTGAGATTTGACCTTTTATTGTGTTTGTACCTACTTAATAAAATATATAACACTGATAGCAGCGCAGTTTATTGACCCATTTTTATCGAGCGGGAAGTCAGTGATGTCAGTATTTTTGTTTTAGGAGATGGATACGATGTTTTAAATAAAAAAAGGTATTTTATGTGAAGCACATGGCATTAAAATTCTTTAAAAATGTCAAATAAGGATGCCTCAAGAATCATTTAAAAATGATGAAACAGCAGGCCATGTATTTTCAACGTAAAACTATAGTGAGAGAGACATAATGTTAACGTAATACGGATGAATCACGCAATTAAGAACGAGATTTGGTCGGCGCGTTGCTTCTGAAAGAACTGCGTAATAGTCCGAAACATATTTAAAATCAAAATCATAATGTTATCTTTGCAAATTGGCCGCCGATCAGAGCACTTTTACATGTATTTTTGAAACTGCCAGCCCATTCGGTAAACCATCATTGCCAAGAAGAATGCGCCGCAAGAAACTTGGTAGAAAGTCATTTTTTCAATAAAAAGTAAAAATACTTAAATTCTACTTAAATTAAGTCACTACATAGTATAAAATAAAGTCGCTTTCTCTGTCCCTATGTCGCTATGTATGCTTATATCTTCAAAACTACACAACGGATTTTGATGCGGTTTTTTTTAATAGATAGAGTGCTGTGATTCAAGAGGAAGGTTTTTATGTATAATTCTACGCAGACGAAGTCGCGGGCAGAAGCTAGTACATTTATAAAAGGGATCTATAAGAGGGCGGGGTCTTTTGACCGTGTTCTACCGTACAACGTTGCCGACATTGTCACAAGACTTTTGAATACTGTATTTATTACTTTGACATTGGTGAAATCGATGGGGCCATATTAAAATAAGAAGAAGTATTACTTCCGCTACCACACGTTGCAGTATTTTCCAAGCAACTAAAGATATCGCACGCTAAAGAAATGTAAGTCCATCTGTTCTCTTGGCACGTACAGCTACTAAACGAATTTAGATTGCTCTCTCCATTCCAAACTGAAAACTGCTTCTGTATATCAAGGTTCTACGTTTGTTAATCGCGAGTCGAATATAAAGCTTTGTGTGGAATGGCGAAGGTTCAATTTTGATGGAACTAAAAGAACGTGTTTGTTACATGGTGGTCACGGATGCAGAGCCAATAGTCTTGCTCGTTAAGGCCGTTGTACACGTTGGGCCAGCGCGTTGGGCGTTGCGTGTTGGGCCAGCGCGTTGGGCCAAAATAAGGAGTACCTATCAAATGTCGCTGTTTACACATTCTGCATTGGCTCTTTGATATAGATGGACGTGGAATCTCTTGCTTTCAGTATTCGAATTGACTTGAAGCTTGGTTTAAGCCATGATAACGGTGTAGGTTTAGTGCTTTTATGTAAGTATGCGTCATGTTATATTACTTTACTAGCTTCTGCCCGCGACTTCGTCTGCGTAGAATTATACATAAAAACCTTCCTCTTGAATTACTCTATCTATTAAAAAAAAACCGCATCAAAATCCGTTGTGTAGTTTTGAAGATATAAGCATACATAGGGACATAGGGACAGAGAAAGCGACTTTGTTTTATACTATGTACCTAGTGATAGTAGATTTTCCGTCGTTATCGTCACTCAAAAGTGTTGCGGCAGAAAACCAGCGTTGCGGCTCCCGTCGCAGCATTATGCTGAGCCGCAACCTTTTTGACGCTGGACAGCGACACACTAATTGTTATTTTTCCTTTTTTGTTTTGTTTATTTTTAGTTGGGGCTGTTGTTGTCCTATGCGTCAAATAAATGTATTTTCTTTCTTTCTTTCTTCAGCCGCGGCAATTTATTTATACAGTGCGTTTAATTATTATGTAAAAGTGCACCGAAGTAGAGTAACCAAAAAGAACACCTCGTTGCTAGTCCATGCCATCGTGTTAGGAACTAAGACACCACTGTCTCTGCTGACGATTAAGTGTTTGCGAAGTGCGCCAAGATCCTTTGATGTGTGCACGAAAAACCGACACCGTGCGGCTGGCTGGCCAGTGTTGGCGCTAACTACCAACAAACAGCCAAATAGGTCTCTTCACGTTGGCCCAACGCGCTGGCCCAACGTGTACAGCGGCCATTAGAAAAGGCTATTAGTTTTGTGGCTATCGAGTCCTTTAATAAGTTTAATAAGTAATAACAGGATTAAGGCGTGGGGGGTTTCAAATTTTAAATATAATGTTACATACATACCTACATACATATCGTCACGCCTCTTTCCCACAGGGGTAGGCAGAGACTACTTTATTCAACTTGCTACGGTCCAGACATATTTCTTTCGCTTCATCCACAGTCATCAATCTCTTCATACATGCTCGTCGGTTTCGGGACCTGACCTGACCTTTTTCCAAAACCAAAACTATAATGTTAAGTATATCGTATTGTGATTTGCAGTGTCGATAGTCGATAGCTCGACACTTAGTTCCGCAACACTAGGTCATACAACTATTCAGTTTCCAGGCTTTTGTCGCATTATCAACAGTGATCCAATTACAATTTCAATTACGAGGCCATGTCTGGGACAGAAGACGATCGTCAACAATAGTGATTAAATGTATAATTTTGTGATAGCTGTCATTTGTAGGACAACAGTCTATGTTAGTAGTGATGTGCCATATCGATAAAAACGTACAGCCTTTAAAGTGAGCTCTGTGAACTCGCGAAGTTTTTCACACGTTGAAAGTTAAGCTTAACTTGAAGCAGGGCCGGATTTAACATAGAAGCTGAAAAGCTGAAGCTTAGGGCGGCAAAATTGGCCCAAAAAAAAGTTGTACAGAAATTAAAGTTATTGTATCTTATTTCAAAGGTCAGTAGGGGCGGCAAATCCAGCACTTACTTATAGTGATTTATGTATATGTATGTGTACTAAAGTTGGGCTATGTTTACCAATAGTTAACTTAGTCCCGATCGTGTGATCGATTTTCCGCATCTATAAGTATTACAAAATGTCAACGTCGCAAACTTCTGAACTTAATTCCGATACGTGCCCGCTAATCCGCAAGGGCTGGCTCTAAGAGGCTTTTGCGGAAAAAACGTAATCCCCGACATTCCATGCGCGGAATCATACCGGATCTGCATTACTTAAGGAAAGGATAAAATTGTGCCCTTTTTATGCGGAAAAGATGTTCAGTCGCCATTTATAGGTCGGACAAGTTCAAAGATGATCTGCATCGCTTCAGTAAAATTGTTGCCGTACCTTTTTTGTGCGGAAAAGTTCCGCTATTTCTAGGTCGCTTGGAGACAGTTCGAATGAAAGGTGATTTGAGTTATTCCGGGCAGGTCGAAATATGGATGAAATTTTTTATGCGGAATAAATGACAACTGTAAAAAGGTCGCATACTCGGGTATTTTTATAGAATCCAAGGCCGAGTAGGACTTGCAAATAAAACATTGTGTACCTATTTCGGAGGAGTGACATAACTCGATAGACTTAAAATGTGAGCGTTCGCTTTAAAGGACTTTTTCGTTTTCGTTTTAACACTAACTAAAGCTAATTGCCTCGTATCTCCGTGTTCCAGAAACCACAAATATGTATTATTGTACTTGACAGGCTGAATGACTGATGAATACAACCGGTCAAGTGCGAATCGGATTCATGATTCACACAATGAAGAGTACCAACGAACGAAAAATTTTGTAAGCTATTTCGGCAATTATCTACTACATTCAGTAGATAGATATTATAAAAAAAGCCGTGGTAGCCTATTAGTGGTTTGACCTGTGGCCTCTCCGCTGTTTGAGAGGCTCGCACCTCTTGAGTTTTTTTTAATTTATGTAGGTACGAAATTACATTTGAAATTTACCATGAGCTTGAGGAAACCTGCATGCATCTGCGAAGCAATTCAATGGTGCGTGTAAAGTTCCCAATCCGCACTGGGCCCGCGTGGGAACCACCCAAGCCCTCTCCTTCCGAGATTAGGCCTATTCCCAGCAGTGGGACGTATATAGGCTGGAGACGACTAAGATATTGAGGTTCTAATGCTACGCCCATCGGCCATTAGGGTCCAGGTACTCCCAGAGACACCCTACAAGTGCGGAAACCTTTAAAAAATAAAGAACACCGTAATTTCTCAGTACTCTTTGTACAAGCATTATTTAGAAAACTCATTTCTTCCATGCTGGTCTGGGAGTAAAGAAAAAACATAGAATTTACCAGTTGCTTCTCTTCCCGTGCTGATGGTAAAAGCCAGTTGAGGGAATTGGCAAAATTCTTAGGAATCATGTTATAGGCGATGCGGATGCCCGTCACTATTTTGATTTCCCTTTCCACCTAAACGCCCTTATTCATAACGTGGCCTTAAGGTTTTGTTACTTTAGGCTCTGTCTACTCCGTAAGGGATAAAGACGTGATATATGTATGTATGAATGTATGTATTTAGAAAACTTGGACGTAATCCTTGTTCTCAAATAGGTAGGTACTTTCATGAAAATATTTTGGGCAAGAATGGATGTATTCCAGATGAATCGAGAAACTATACGCACGTTGCGTGTTTTTCTTTGAGAATAAATTCTTTGAAGGGATATAAAACCCTGTTTGGCGGGGCGTCGGACGTGGCTATCACAGTCGTATGATTTTAACAGTAAGTTGATGTCAACTTCCAACATGAAACTACCGTGAGACTCAATCATAATTACACATAAACGGATAACTCACGTATAAAAAGTCGAGTGATGCTCGACATGTTTCGGACTATTTCGTAGTCCTTTTTCCAAGAGCGCTCGCCCCGGCGGCAGCGACACGAACACCCTAATAAGTGATCACCACTGCCCATAGACACCCGCAACCCCGGAGGGATTGCAGATGCATTGCCAACCTAGAGGACTGATGAAATGCCTCTTGTGCCCGTTTCCCCGGCTGTCTTACTCTCCACACCGGAACACAGCAGTGCAAGCACTGCTACTTAGCGGCAGGATTTCATCGAGTTGAGCTTACTGTGGTCGCAGTGGGTGCTGTGCTGCCCTGTGGGCGTAATGTCCGTCCCTCGGTCCCTTTATTTCCACGGCGACCGATTGATCCGCTCGCCGTGTCGCCGCCGACGCTTTTAATTTGGAAATTAATTTACCATAGCTTTTATTGCCGGTCCACTTGACTTAGTGTAGTTTGGGCCTAGGGGCCCGTATCTGACGGACAACTTGTACATACTATGCTGTGGATATTATTACTGGGCACGAGGAGATTGAACACACACCTTATTCTGATAGTACACTTGTACTGTATCGATTGTTCAAAACTATCGATAAAAATACTTATTTTTATCGATAGTTTTGAACAATCGATTGTACCTAACCTTTATTTCAGTAGTATCAATAATGTTGAATACTATCGGTAGTAACAATAGTTTTAGTAATTTTCTGTACAATTCTTTATATAAGCAATCGATACTATCGGTGTTATGGCATTTGTCGATTAAAACTATAGAAAGAAAAGAAAGAAAGAAAGAAGAAATTTATTCCTTTTTGCAAGACACACAAATATAAGATAATATACACAATTTTATAGAAAATAAACAAGGTAAAACAATAAAAACATAGACATAAAAAATAGATCATCAGCGTTGTGTGTCTTCGCAAAAGTGAAACGGTCGCTGGCTCAGCATTGCGCTGAGGTGTTAGACACCTGCAGCACTGATATCGATAGGGAAACTTCCCCTTTCCATCTCTACGCCCACAATCATGCTAAACGAGGCCTTCAGGTCTTGTTACCTTAGGCCGTGTCTACCCCGTAAGGGTTACAGACGTGATTTGTGTACGCATGTATGAATAGCGACTATCGATTCAGCGGTAACGCAACAATGAAGGTTCGGTTTTGGAAACAACATACATACACATACACAAATCACGTCTTTATCCCTTACGGGGTAGACAGAGCCTAAGGTAACAGATACCTACAGGCCACATTTAGCAAGATTGTGGGCGTATAGGTGAAAAATAAAATCAAAATAGTGATGGGTTGCTAGCCTCAACGCCTATAACATGATTCCTATGATTTTCGCCCATTCCCTCGATGGGCTTCTACCATCTGCGCGGGTAGAGAAGCAACTGGTATATTCTATGTTTTTTCTTTGCTCTCAGACCAGCATGGAAGAATTTGGAAACAAAAACTACAAAATACTGCGTTTCCGCAATGATTCTAAATTTCTTACTAACTATTGAAACAAGGAACTAAATAGTTGACAGACAAAAGTAGGTTGAATTCGCGGAAATGTCTGCAACTGCCACGAAGTACTTACCACTGGAGTTGGTCCCGTACTAAAAATGTGACAAGCAATAACCATGTCGATAGTTTAGCACAGATTACTACGAGCATGATACATAATGACTTTTAGGTTATTTGATCTAAGCCATTTTTAACTGACTTCAAAAAAAGGAGGAGGGCGAAGCGATTTTAATGATTCTTTTTTTATTTGAAAGCTATTGCTTCCCGTGTGATCCCGTTTCAATTTGGTCTAGTTCTGACAATGACACCTATAAGAAAACCATATAAGTCTAAATTAGCATTAAGTATGTGTGCGACAAATCGTCCGTTTCATTTAAACGGCGCTGTCTCATATGAGCATCACGTTCAGTAGGTCTACCCATAAACAGAAAAAAATGTTAGCGTACTTCAGATTCACTAAAAATCAAAAAATAAACAAAAAATTTAACAAAAAAAACCGACTTCACACAAAGAAACTATTCCAAAACATCATTAATCAACTTACTTTTTCTACTTGTCAATTATGTAGGTACGATCTATCTAATGTTGTTACAATTATTGTTATTTTTGGAGGCGGTGTCAGCCAAGGAAACACTACAATATACCTAGCAATAATAATACAAGAATATTTTAATAAGTACTTTTTTACAAATTAACTTTCATACACAAGCACATCTCACCTATAACTATGTATGTAGTTACAAGCCTACGTTGAGTTTGAGTTTGAGTTTGATCGAAAGGTCACGTTTAGCGTAATATGGGCGTACAGGTGGAAAGGGGATTTAAATAGGGATGGGTTGCTAGCCGCATCGCCTACAACATGATTCCTCAGATTTTCGCCTTTGTTTTAAATTAAAATTTTACTGCCCGGGTAGCGCAAAGCTTAAGGCAGCTCCAGTTCTGGCTGCTCTCCCAGCTGTACACATAACAGCTTGCCATCGCCTACATACTATTCTTGGTACACAGAATGGTTGTTTAGGGTTACTACGTGTGTCGTATGTACTTTTCTGGGGCTTAAACTACCCCCTTATCAAATTTCATCAACATCGGTTAATCTTAAGAGAAAGACTATTAAGAAGTTACTATTACATTTATAGTACAGTAGAATTTTTCGAACCTCATGCACCTCGGACAATATTATCGACTTCAAGGCTTTCAGGGGGGTATCATGACGTATTAACGCGATTCAATCCCGACTCAGTTTAGCTTCGCTCGCTACGGCTGTCAGATCCAGAATTGAATCGCATTAAGACGTCATGATAAGGCCCCGGGGCAGAACAAAATGAAAGCGCCTTAAAAATCTGCGGAATTCCAGCCACCCACCAATATCCCTTCTATAAATCAGCCACCTCACATTGTGTTCTAGCTTAGAATGAAATATGGGCGATAAGGCCCTGCCACTACTATGTACAAAGCGACGCAGCGATCTTGTAATACGCTAGCTTCGTCTCACCTTCGCGGAACGATAAGAGCTGGTTCGCACAAGCGTTTTTTCAACGGGCGTTAAAAAAACGTTTAAACAAAACTTCCACACAACTATTGGTCTGGGAGAAAAAGAAAAACATAGAATGTACCAGTTGCCTCTCGTCCCGCGCAGATGGTAAAAGCCCATCGAGGGAATGGGCGAGTCTTAGGAGTCATATTATAGGCGATGCGGCTAGCAACCCATCACTATTTTGATTCCTCTTTCCACTTATACGCCTACAATCATGCTAAATGTGGCCCTTAGGTCTTGATACCTCAAGCTCTGTCTACCCCGTATTAAATAAAACAAATTGGAAATCATGTATTTATTCACACGAAGGCGGTTTTAAAGCGCGGCGCTTTTTTATCGAGCACTGTTCGATTTTCGACGTTGGGCGTTGGACGTTAAATCGAATTGAACATACGGAACTTCCAACGTCGGGTTTTAACGCTACGCTTTTTAAACGCTCGTGCGAACTAGCTTTTAGAGCAGGTGAAAGGTCTCAGCACCGAATATAACTCTGTCCCTTTCGGTGTTGAGACTCTTGGTCCGTGGGGTCCTAGCGCCAGTAGTAACCTCTTTAAAGATATTTCGAAGAGGCTAATAGACGCTACGGTGACCGCAGAGCTGGCAGCTTCCTTGGACAGCGTATTAGTATCGCTGTCCAAAGGGGGAATGGTGCCAGCGTCTGTGGTACTATGCCACGGGGGCCCCTCCTTTTTTAATTATTTTATTTTAGTTTTTAATCTGTTTTTAATTTAATCACAGTTTTGATTCCGCTTTTGTATTCGATATAGTTTATTATAATACGTATTAATTTTGCAATATGTATTGTTAATAACGTCAAGCCTGGCAACTTTGCAACTGGTTACTAACTTTGTCATCTACGTAGTGCTGTCACGATTATAATGCTGGTCATTTCCTACGGTTTCTGAACGCATTATAGAGCAATTTTACAACAATTTTACTTCTAAACTGGTAACACTGCCCCAACCAACCAATCAGTGGCTGGGATTTGACCAATGTTGCCAGTTTAGACTTGTAAATCGTAACTTGTAGCTTCGAAAAACCGGTCACTGTTTTCCTTCGCTCGCTGGTCGCGGATAGAGGTCCCGAAGCCTAAGTAACGTTGATTTATTTAGTTTGTTTTGCTTCGGACAGCAAAATACTTGGGGCTCAAGTATTTGGAAAGATTATTTCGTAAACGCTTACGTATTAGTTACGCTAAGTCTGGATTTTATTAAGACGAATGTCGGATTAATCAGGCTCCTTTTGGTCTTACTGATTCATCCCAATTAAAATGTATAAGCTGTTATTTCTTTACCTAAACAATCTCCTTTAAAAAATGTGCTGTTGGCTTTATTTCAGCCAAATATATTTTTGAACCATAAAGTAAGGTCGATTAAAATCAATAAGAAAGGACCATCACTTCAAAGTTTGATTAAATTTATTGTACTTAATCGGTTTTTATTTACAATTTTACCTGCATAAGAAGCCAGTTAGTATCTTTGGGGCCATTCAAGTATTACGTAAGCAGATTTTTTACAATTATTTACCCCCCCTTCCCCTTGTCAGCAAAAGTAAGCAAACCTCTTACCCCCCCCCCCCCCCTCCCATGCTTACGTAATCATTGGTACCTATATGCATTTTTCTTTTAATGGATTCTGTTTTTATTGATTCATGAGCAGCAGTTCAAATTGAAACTACTGACGTAATCACCATATCGACCCCCCACACACCGTGTCATCAAAAATAAGCAAAGACCCCCCCTCCGCCCCTCTCAAGCGCTTACGTAATACTTGAACGCCCCCTTTGCTAAAATTATATCATTATTAGCCATTACAGTCAGATGGTTCTATTTAGGTTAGTTAGGTTCTAGTTAGCGATGAAACCTAAATGAAACTCTACTTTTAATCAAAAACCGTTACACTGCCGTCCACTCTCAAAATGACCAAAAAAAGGATTCTGCCGTCGGCAAAAGTAATAGCTTTAACATCTATACTATTCACATATAGTGGTATCACTCTGAAATATAATTTTGGCGAGCGACCGAGTACAATATTTGTGCAGACGAAATTGGTTTGAAACGGTTTTCCTTCCGTATTCTCAGGAGATCGCGCGCAAGATTCGCTTTGAGATATTTTTTCGCGGCCCACGCGTAAACATAGCGAAATAAAGATACACTTATAAGCTAGCTCATGCACTGTTGGAGGATCATTCTGTTGTCAAAATATAGCAAGGTAAGCATTCGTCAATTTTGTTTTATATTGAAAAAATGACTTTCTGCCAAGTTTCTTGCGGCGTATTCTTGGCAAAGATGGTCTTTCCGAATGCGCTGGTAGTTTCAAAAAGACATGTAAAAGAGCCCTTGGCGGCCAATTTGTAAAAATAAAATTTTCATTTTCATTTTTCAATCTGCAATCTATGCTCGAGCTCTGTGGCCGCGGCCGCTCTAGACGTCAGGTGGCAAGGGTACAGAAGAAACCGACACAATATTTTTTCATCGAAAATTAAGATAACTTTCTTGAAAAATTTTTATACATGAACATGCCACACAAGAGTCAAAGCCAAAACTTGCGGGCGACTGCGGGGTATGAAGCGACGTACGGGCGCGCACAACCCCCGCTTCCCCAGCCCCCGCTTCTCTGAAGCTAGCGCAGGCTGTGTGAATGAATACACGAATGATCGTATAAATAATGACACCTTTCTGAGAGAGCCAGCAATATAGCAAGAGGAGCGACGGCGTCATAACCCGAATATAAATGTGAGACAGGTTATTGACACTTCTGTACGTAGCAATGCGTTAAATTATTCACGTACCTTCGATAAGTTCTCTGTTGTTTGTCATAATGTATATATATACTAACTGTTGCCCGCGTCGTCGTCTGCAAGGAATTCGTTTATCACTATCAACTATAAATAATGATAAAAATGACATGTAATAACTATAATTAATACGAATAAATGAGTATGAGTATGAGTATGAGTATCCCGCGGGAACTACGCAATGTTCCGGGATGCAAAGTAGCCAATGTGTTATTCCAGATAATAATCTATCTATGTTCAGGTCTGTTCTGCCGTTCTGGCGTGAAAGAGTAACAAACATCCGTAGGTACATACATTTATACTCACATACTTTCGCATTTTTAATATTGCACAGCCAATGTATTGCTAAATCACTAGATAGTATAAAACAAAATCGCTTTCCGCTGTCTGTCCCTATGTACGCTTAGATCTTTAAGACTACGCAACGGATTTTGATGCGTTTTTTTAATAGATAGAGTGATTCAAGAGGAATGTTTATATGCATAATTCTACGCAGACGAAGTCGCGGGCAGAGGGCAGAAGCTAGTCAGTCATATAGTGATGTGACAGGCGATATCATTTAGAAAATACCATTTAATTTGTTTGGAAAACATAATGATAAAATTACTTAATTTTTTTAAGTTGCAGAACCAAAGTTCCATTTGAGTAGCAGGCTAGCAGGACCTGTGTTTTAATTTTTTGCTCCTGTTACAGTAGGATATAAACTTCGAATTTTGAAATTTGGGTCTCTTAAGACAGGGAGGTCAATAACTTAACTATTGTTGATTTTGAAGGCGCTGAATAAAAGAGCCAGTAATCTCTGGGTGTACCCTGGAACTATTACAGCTATTCAATTATCTTTACGGCCCATTATACCTGCTAAATGCGGTGCGGGTTCGACTCCGGCGAAGTTAGTTCGCAATTTTGGCTTTGTTTTTAGTTTAACAGTCGGCGAAGTGTTTATGGAGATTTAATGTTGTTTTTAAGTGGTTCCCGCTTAAACCGTGTTTTATTGCTTTTAGTTTTCAATAAATACTTACATTAATGTGAAACGAGTTCGAAAGCCTACCTTTTATGGCCTTTTTTGGATCTAACTGTATGAATACCTACAATCAACGCTAGCGTCACTACCTGCTCCTACATTTTGTTGATCAAGTCGACCTACTCACTAAAAACCACACGGATTCCCTATTCAGTCGTATGTGAGGTGTTACGGGAGCACTCGGTGTCGCCGCGACGCCCCACGACCACCCGACTACGCCGAACTTATTATTACTATGTTTTAATTTCTAGTTAGTAATGGGTTCCCATCCGCAAACTATTGTTAATATTTTACTTTTTTATTTTTTTTCTATTTTTTTCTTTTTTCTTATTCTGACCGCTTCATAATTGGTGGTTTTTTTTATATTTCTTGGCTGCCACGATACAGGCTGTGCCTAGTGTGGAGTCGTTGAACTTCCTAATATTGTATTTCGTTTCTATTTTGGAAAATAAATTTTACTTTACTTTACTTTTACTTTATGTATGTAGGTACGCTTAGATCTTTTGAACTGTGCCACGCTGCGCAAGAGGAATGCAAGAGGAATTATTCCTGGCAAGCTGTTGCCCGCAACTCCTTTTGCGCGGAATTCGCTTATCGCTATCCCGCGGGAACTATGCTATTTTCCGGGATAAAATGACTGACACTATCTGTATACCAAATTCCAGCTAAATCGGTTCAGTGGTTTAAGCGTGAAAAAGCACCAGACAGAGTTACTTTAGCATTTATAGTGTTAGTAGGGATTTCGTATAGTGTGATTACTGTGCGAAGCAGGGGTGGTTGCTAGTCTCGGCTAAAGGGTAAATGTTATAGTAAATTACTTTAAGGAGTGGGTAGACACGTGGACTTTTTGATAAAGGAAAATGGACCATTCATTTATAATGTGAGGCGCCCAATGTAGTGGATGCTGACCGATTTTCTTAGAGTTTTTCTGCTTAGTCATTAAACCATACCAATTTACTAGAGTAGATATACGTATAAGTATATTTGGATATTTAAAAATAGGTTGGCTGTGTAGATTCACACGTTACATTGTGAAATGTCCGGAATTTTTTGAATTTCGAGTTTTTGTCGGTCAAGTCGATTTTCCATACTGGTCATGGTCGCAGCAATAGACTGAGTAAACGTTTTCTTGCCTCGGGGAGTCTGTAATGGCTTATATGTCGCACTCTTTAACAATTCCATTGTAAACAGACTTCCTCTAATGGCAAGAAGTAAAGAACGTTGTAACTATAAGATAAAGCATTTTAATAAATAAGAAACACGCCTAGATACTCGTACGATAACCGGTCAATAACCCTCCATCTGTCTACAACTAGGCACTGTGACCCCTAACTGTCATGTCATCTACATACAGGGTATCTCGTAAACAGTACGACCAACTTTACCATGACGTCTTAATGCGATTCCATTCCGACTTAGTTCAGAATTTAGCTGTCCTTTTACTATGGATCTGACAACGAGCGAACTTAAACTGAATCCGAGTGGAATCGCATTAAGACGTCGTGGTAAGGCCCCTGGTCATCCATACTTACACATACACATACTCAAATCACGTATTTGTCCCTTACGGGGTAGACAGAGCAAGATAACAGGTACCTACAGGCCACATTTAGCATGATTGAGTCATCCATTAAATATAGAAATACGTTTGTTTATCACTATCCCGCGGGAATCGCGCAATTTTCCGGGATTGAAAGTAACCTGTGTTTTTCTACGATTATAATTGACGACCGGTCTATTGGTTAGAGAACCTGACTATGAAGCTTGAGGTGCCGGGTTCAATCCTCGGTTGGAATAGATATTTGTATGAAAAATGCGAATGTTTGTTCTCGAGTCTGCGATGTTTAATATGTTTCAAGTATGTATGTATATAAGTATGTTCATCCGTTGTCTAGTACCCATATCACAAGCTTTGCTTAGTCCCCATCAGATCTGTTCAACCCAAAAAAGTTTCCTAGTTAGTAGTATTAACTAGAAGGAGACTAGCAACTAGGAAACTTTTCCATTCCATTCTTTTCCATTCTCTTGTCCATTATTAAGGATTACTTTCCTTTAAAGCCAGTTTGTCATGTTTTTCTGAATCGATGCTAGCTGTCATAAACTTTGACTGCTGAAAATCAGGGAATCATTTAACCCTCCCAGACCAAGATGGATAACAAAACTTCTAATTCAATAATTAATTTGATTAGCAAATTGTTTTAATAAACTCCCGAATCAAACTGAACTCGAAATTCGAATCAATCTTAATTATTCCGCAAACTTTACCGGGTAGGAGTTGGAAAAAGTGTTTCTTGCGCAAATAAAACCTATTGGAAAACGCGTGTCTTCCCAACTTGGAATATTAAAACTTGAGAGCGTATCCGACCTCGCGCGAAACATTTTCCGTTTCCCCGATGTGATGCGACGTCGAAAAACACACGTATTTTTTATGCGAATTTCTGTTTATGGATGATTTGAAGTAGTTCACAGTGACATGCATCCGCTTCACGTTCAACGGTTATTCGGAGCGTCTAGTTTTTATTTTACAAAATGGAAGCAAACGAACAAGTTTGTTACCTGGTTGTAAGTAATCAAAACTTCCATGTGCGGTCGAAGAAACGGAATCACGTATCTGTGGAACCTTTTTTCACACAATTTATAATATACTAGCGACCCGCCCCGGCTTCGCACGGTATATTATGCATGTATTATGCATATAAACCTTCCTCTTGAATCACTCTATCTATTAAAAAAACCGCATCAAAATCCGTTGCGTAGTTTTAAAGGTTTAAGCATACATAGGGATATGGGGACAGAGAAAGCGACTTTGTTTTATACTATGTAGTGATGATTTTAAAAATGAACGAAAGAAAAAAGAAATGAACGAAATCACATCTGTAAAAAAACCCTATTTCCCTTGGTCAAGGCATCACTCGTGAACGGCTGGACCGATGTCGCTAATCATTATGCTTTTTTTTTTATATGAATAGGAAGGCAAACGAGCAAGTGGTTAGCAATATTTAGAAAAAAATATGGGTACAGAGGCGAAGGCAAGGCTAACAGCTTCTAAATATAACCAAGAATCACTTATAATTAAAACCAATAGATAATTGAAAATAAACATGTAAATCTCAAAATAATAGGTGAAACGTACGATGTGAGGACTGTATGATAATGTGAAGAAAATGAAGGATAATCGATGGCCAGTAAGAACACCAGGAAACTGAACTGCTTCTTTACTGATATGTACACACACAGACAGACACAAATCACGTCTTTATCCCTTACGGGGTAGACAGAGCCTAAGGTAACTGATATGTAACAACTAACTAATAATGACAAGACTTCAAAAACAAAACGATTAGAATAAATATAAAAAAGGTATCAAAACTAAGGACTTTGCGACAATAGGTAGGACTTGCTATAATTTGTAATAGCTTTGTTTGAACAATTATTACTACAAAATTTTTGTTCACAAATCCTTAGACAGAATAAAATTAGTTGGTATAGATGGAGTAATGTCTGACAGAGTTAAACTGGTTTAAACTAGTTGGCGATGTGTGAGGTGTGTATAACTGTGTGCACACAGCAAGGCGTAGTTTAATCCGGCCTCACTTTGTAATTAGCAGAACACCGTCTTTACTTTTTATTTGCTCAAAACATAAATATAATGAAATGTTTACGCAACGGTACACTTCAAAGACTCGATTTAAATACCTGCACAAAAACCTCCCTAAATTATGAAACAATAGAAAATCTAGCAAAGAAAACTAGACTTACACAAACCAAAAATTCACACGTATCCACTAAGAAACAGGATTCAAATTGAAAAAACTTCAAGTTTGCACTTATTACGTTCCAGTTACGAGCATCTAGAAGCTCAAACTGATTGTCATGGTCACACAATAGGCTTTTAAAAGATCCTTAACACTTCATTGTTGTCAAAAAAAGCTGCGTTACAACCTTGTCTACTTAACAAAATATATGCGCCACCAAGCTAAATTAACTGATAGGTAAAAGTGACAAGGTACTGAATTGTGGCCGTAGTTTTGGTATACCACCCACGTTTTCTAATAAGTTCGTTATTAATAAGTGGATGGTAATAAAATAAAGATTAATGATATAAGTAATAATTAACTACGTGATGATTAATGTTCAGGGTCTACTTTTTACTTAAACCGCGAATGGGGTATTGACACCGCCAATGAATGGATACTTTTTATGAGTTGGCAAAACGGGACTCCATAGTTTTTGTATGACATAGCAAGCTGTACTAATTTGGTAACTCAATTTACCTACTTATTTAGTTATTTCAAAGCACCTAAAATCTAAATTGCCAATTTATTGAAAATTAATCTGGTTTTGTTTAGTTCTGGGCCTAACAGTGTTTTTAGTACAGTTGTGTATCGGCATTATTGGTAATGATTTTGCAGTTAAAAAAACCTATTTGAAAGTAAAAATAAAACTGGCCGCAAAAGAAACAAAAAAACGAACGAGTCTCAAACAGCCTCGCTAATTAACTGTCAAAATTTATGAGATTTTTAAACACCCCTTAATTTTTAACAATTTTCCTTGTCGTCAAATTAAACGACAGAATTAATTGAAATTTATCGCAGCTTGGACCAGGATTTTTTTTACTGAAATGAATCCTAAAGTGTCGGATTTGACAAGGCTGTTACACGAATTTTTAAGAACAGAATCAAAATTATAATAACTGGCAGGAAAAAACTACATTTCCAATCGCATTTGAACAGAGTACAAAAAACACGACTTAAAAAATAATGATTCGTTATTTTTTAATTCCACGTCCGCGATGACAATAAAAAAAAACTTACGTGTTTCCCGCAAGAATCACTGTCACTTTTTTAACTTTTCAAAACTTGAATATGGCACGGGTCGAGTCCGAATGCAGCCGCGCCGGGAGGACGTGCGCCCTCTTTCGTAACCCGGGGAGGTATGCGTTGGATGGGATCTCTCCGTAACAAGATCAGAATGTAAAGCTAGGCTGTGGAATACGACTGCGCCGCGTTTATACAGGTACTTGTCAATTATATTAAGATTCACATTTTAATTATTGATTGAGCATTTGAATGCTTAACTCTGACTTAAATGTGGAAAACGTCACTGAACTTAAAAATAAACCAATGGTATTTTAATAGAAAAATATGGCTGGACGCACACTTATTTACAGAGACAGTGTAACGTAATTCAAAAACAGCAACGTCCTCTATTTCTAAACAATTGTTTCAAGAATAGATTAAAATAAATATGAAACAGGTACTTATGAAGCAGGCTCTTTTTTCTTTACAGTCTAGCGGTTTAACAAGTCTACTCCTCGTTCTAAAACGAATTAAAAAAAAGCACGCGTCACGCAAGTTTTTTTTTTACCAGCCAGCATTCACATGTCAAAACAGTTGACAGTGACAGCGTACGCGTAAGTTCGAGTAATGAACCCATCAACATTACTTTTTAATGCTTTATTGTTTCTGCAAAGCGATAATGGTTATTTTTACCGCGTCCGGAGCCATGTGGCCGCCCCCGCCGAGGCAACGGCTCTAGCACCATCTCTTATTCCTTTTTTAAACGACAACGATTGCCGCGGGAATTGGAGCATTCCAGCCATTCATGGGATACATCGCAACGTTGGCTTTAACAAGCGTGACATCGCGTAATTGATAACGAGAAATCGCCGAATAGAAATGTCACCTTATCAAAATATTGCTTATCACATTAGAAAGGTTCTTAGAATAAAATTAAAGATAGGTATCGGTAAATTTTAATGCGTGCGTGTGCGTGCTTGGCGAAGTTTGGTGAAACTTGTGCGCGTGTGACCATATCCAGCGAGGCGCAGTTTAACCAGCCTCAGAGTCTGATTAAAAGTAAATTTTTATTAAGTTACCTTTGTTTTTTTTTCAATTCAAATTTGTCTAAGGAGTTTACTCCATCGAGGATAGAATACCGTTTTTTTTTAATTTACGAAATTAAAGTGGTTAATGTAACCTTATCGGTCTTAACGGGTAATGATTCAAAATTTAATTACAGTATTCACATTTATTAAAGACAAAGGCAAGCAGACTTCCAATTCTTCTCAAACCCCACCGTCGTACGTTCGAGCTTTCATGAAAAATGTATGGCGGGTTCCACCACGCCCATCTCCCTAATGTATAAAACCCCACGTTTATAACAGTAGTTAGTTTCTTAGAGAGTTTAGTTTCTCATCTGTCTCTGCTGACACAAACTCAGAGTTCACAACTTGGAACTGCGAGCTTTCAACAAAGCTTTAACAACTTTAGGTTAAAAGCATTAGCAAAGAATAAAGTTTGTGCTTACTGCAAAGAGAGTTTTACCAATAGAGGTAACGGGCTATCCGATTCGGCAAAATGTTAATAGTAACCGGTCACTTATGCCCTCATGCTCTAGCTTACACACACACACACACACACACACACACACACACACACACACACACACACACACAAATCACTTCTTTATCCCTTAGGCCACGTTTAGCATGGTTGTGGGCGTAAAGATGGATGCTCTACCTACATGAAACAAAATCATTTTAGTCATTAGAATTACCAACAAATAAAAGAGTTTGGCATGGCCATTGAATCAGATGCCGACCAAAGAGGTGATGGTGGGGCCACTTGGATGCATTATATCTTCTTCTTATTTCCTTTTTATAAAAAAACAAGTGACTTTTATTCACTACTAGCTTCTGCCCGCGACTTCGTTGCGTATAGAATTATACATAAAAACGCTCCTTTTGAATCACTCAATCTATTAAAAAAACCACATCATCATCCGTTGCGTAGTTTTAAAGATCTAAGCATACATAGGGACAGACAACGGAAAGCGACTTTGCTTTATATATGTAGAGATAGTAATGCCACGCAATAACTAAATATTTATTATCGATCTCGATCGTACCTAATAGAAAAACTACAGTAGTACAACAACTGCCAAGTGTACCTTTTTTATCCAAATTATAATAGTATTTCCATTCTATTGTGTAATTGCTCCATGGCTTAATACGACTAACGACTTTGGCAAATACAATAGTTTTAGCTTTGCGCTTCATCAAAGGAGAAAAAGATAGAGGTTGTAAATAGTTAAGAGGGCGAAAATCTTAGGAATCATGTCATAGGCGATGTGGCTTAACCCATCACTATTTTGATTTCCCTTTCCATCCATACGCCCACAATCATGCTAAGCATGGCCTTTATGTCTTGTTACTTTAGGCTCTGTCTACTCCGTAGGGGAATAAGACGTGATTTCTGTATGTATGTATGCTGTTGAGAAATTCGACCTGTAGAGGAGAATATACAATACAGGCGGACATACAAAAGCATTTTTGTCCGAACTGAAAAGGAGATCATAATTACACATAAACGGATAACTCACGTATAAAAGTCGAGTGATGCTCGACATGTTTCGGACTATTTCGAAGTCCTTTTTCCAAGAGCGCTCGCCCCGGCGGCAGCGACACGAACACTGCGCGCCAACGCTCTGCTCGCGCGGCTGTTCGACGCAACTGACAGCGGCGCACAACTACCCTCGTTTTCATCGTCATTTTTATTATTGTCAAATGTCGGGCAGCACACAACACTGATCACGTCACTCCGTAAAGGTTCGCTCACACTCACCGTTTGGTCAATATTCAAAACAGTTTTCCAACTCGGAGGCACCGACCATCCACTATCCCGGTTGAATTGGGATGAAAACGAGGGTAGTTGTGCGCCGCTGTCAGTTGCGTCGAACAGCCGCGCGAGCAGAGCGCTGGCGCGCTGTGTTCGTGTCGCTGCCGCCGGGGCGAGCGCTCTTGGAAAAAGGACTTCGAAATAGTCCGAAACATGTCGAGCATCACTCGACTTTTATACGTGAGTTATCCGTTTATGTGTAATTATGATTGAGTCTCACGGGAGTTTCATGTTGAAAGTGAAAAGGAGATGCTTCGCTTGCGCTTTCTCAGTCAATTAGTGAAACGTTGTTGCCCAAGGTGCAACCAAACTCTACCCTCTCCAACAAAGATTGAAGTTAGGGTCGCAGTAGTGTAACTTAGTAAGATACCTGCCACATAAAGGATCGGATATCCAAGTGCAATATCGTTCAAGGAGCTCTTGAGCCGGGGTCGCGCGGTCGTTATGCCAGAGACACGCCAGTGCGAGATTTACCCGGCCGTCTCACATGTTTATCCATGCTTATGGTTAGCTTATAGGCACTGTATGTGTTTATTATACTCTGACCGTGTTTAATGAGATTGAAATAGCAATTTTTTTCGCTACTCGAACCGACCCCCGCTGTCAAGTTTTTTTTTAATGCTATGTCAATGCATTCAGCCAGCGTCATGACGATTTAGTATTCGTTCAGAAACATCGGAATAATTATGAAAACGTTTAAAATACTCATATTAACACATAATAGTTTCTATTCCCGTAAAAAAATTGGTTAAATCTATAGTATTGTTAGCTATTATCTCACTGTCAAAATTTGATACATACCTACCTCATTTTCCACTTAGCTAATTATCGCGTGGCAGAAGGGTAGCTGTTAAATGGTTAAAAGCGTTGGCAGAAAGGACATTTCTAATAATAGCTTTGTTTGACGTCGGTTATGATTGAAGGCGGCCTGTCAATTGCATTTTACCATATTTTTGATTGATTTACTCGTGACAAAGCTCGAAATAAATCTGTGCTCAAGTTTTTTATTTATTTATTTCTGGCCACGGGTAGAAATTAACGTTGAACAAGGCCACTTACGTCGTAACTATTGCCACATGTATTTTTTTAATACGGCAACATCTTGACATTAAATAACACCAATTTCAAAATACCAAAGTATTTTTTTCTCTGGGTGGGTACCTATTTTTAGTCAAAGGGGAAATATAATTTACTTCCAGATTGTAGTACCTAAATAGGAATAATAAATTAAAAAAAAACATACATCCCTACATATACCATGTCTTTATCCGTTACGGGGTAGACAGAGCCTAAGGTAACAAAACCTTGAGGCCACGTTTAGCATGATAAAGGGCGTATAGGTGGAAAGGGAAATCAAAATAGTGATGGGTAACATAACTTGATTCCCATAAGACTTTCACCCATTCCCTCGATGGGCTTTTACCATCTGCGCGGGAAAAGAAGCTACTGGTAAATTCAATGTTTTTCCTTTACTCCCAGACCAGCATACAAAGAAAATAGAAGAAAATATCCGCTACCTTTAATACATTATGTATTATGTACCTAGCCGGCCTTTATGATTTCTTAGTAAAATGCCCGTGGTATACAGACAGACGGATTGACAGTTCAGGAAGAAACTATTCCGGTTTCATTTTTGCCATTTTGGCTACGAAACCCTAAAAACAAGAGGCTGTTTAATACAACACCTTTGCCTTGTACGAGGGTAGGTTAAAAAAATCAAACGTACAATTCTGTTTCTCGTATTAATGAAGACTGAATTGTCGTCTCCCGTATATTAAATTCGTAAATAAACCGAAAATGGCTTTTTACAACGGACGCATAGCGAAAAATAAAATTCTGAAGAAAGCTTGGCGCGTTGGTCATCAAATAAAATTAAACGAAAACGAAGAAATATGTCTGCCCGAAATATGGTACGTTGTTTAAATTTTGCTCTTAAAACATCCGCTTACTGACTGATTTTTAGGTTACGTTCTAAGTTTGCTGTCGGGGTGATAGGGGGAGGGGGGTCTTTGACCATTACCGTACAACGTTGCCGACATTTTGTCACAACATTTTTTAATTATATTTTTGTTACTTTGACATTGGCGAAGTTGTCGCCGCTATAACGACTTGATACGCTACAAATAAGAAGAAGAAGTTTGTTGTCTTTTAATTATTCTAAGATAAAATTTTGAATATCCGTGATTTATTAATTGGAATTTAAACTGAGAAGTGAAGGTTAGCGTGAATTATGAACACGGTTAAATTATTCGCGTCTGAGACACGAAAATGAGCCGTCCCGGCCGCAATTCAAATCATTTGAGAAAAGAACGGACGGCGCGCAACGGTTTTCCAAATTTAAATTTAAAATTTTGCGTCTGCCGCAATCGCAAAAATTTGTCTGATATTCTTTTTTCATTTTGAACCTGCTTCGTAACCAAGCCACGATTTCGACGGTATAAGAGTTATTACAGTAATCTGGGTTTCAGTTCTTTGTTTAAAAATGGTGGCCCACTATGCCAAATTCAGAGGCCAGCTTACAGTGCCTCTGCTCTTCGTATTATGAGTAGTGAGGGAAATGTGTTCAGGCACCACTGTAGAACTCTGTCGCAATTAACAGGCCGCCGTCACTCAAACTTGAGTGATATGTCACCTTATTGCGACAGGGTTCTACGGTGGTACGTGAATAAATTAATAAAAATGGATAACTTTACTTTGCTACTCCGCGATATAGTGAAGTCAAATCATGCAAAACAGTCAAGTTACCGTCAAATTCTATTCATGCGGTCAATGTTTAAGAAAACAATGACAACACAAAACAAAAAAAACAACGGAAAAACAAACAACAAAAAAACTGACCGTTCGTTTTCATTTTTGTGGCAAACATTTTAATGCCCGATTCTGCCAAAAAACCGGGTCGTCAAACAAAGGTCACAAATACTTTTACAAAAATGTCTGCAATCGTATAGTATCTTTGAAATCGAACAAAATGCATCGTATAATTGGTTGTTTTCCTCCAAATGGTTTTCGAATTAGAGCATACTAAAAAAAGTGAGCAATGCCGATTGATAAATTAATAAACTTAAATTTCTAAGAACATTCCATTACAAATTTCACAACTTGGGTAACTTCTCCTTGGTGCATTGTTATGTAGCACAGATGGTATTCATTTTTTAGAGTCAATCATTCATTGCATGTTTTTTTTTTCGAATTATATTCAAACTAGCTGACCCGGCGAACTTTGTTCCGCCTTCAATTTGAAAAATTCCAGTGGTTTGGGCTGTGCTATCCCGCGGGAACTATGCAATTTTCCGGGATAAAAACTATCCTATGTCCTTTCCCGGGACTCAAACTATCTGTATACCAAATTTCAACTAAATCGGCCCAGCGGTTTAAGCGTGAAAAGGTAACAGACAGACAGACAGACAGACAGAGTTACTTTCGCATTTATAATATTATCCTTACTAATATTATAAATGTGAAAGTAACTCTGTCTGTCTGGTAAGGATTCTAACTCGGAAAACGCTGCAGTTGTGTCAATAGTTCAACAATCCAGTTTGGGACGTTAATTGGCAGACCTATAAATTGGTCCAGATGAAATGAGTTTTTAGTCACGCGTGATCCGTCCGTGCCGATTTAACTGTCGAATAGCTTAACTAGAACCAACGCATCGAGAATATCGAGATTACAATGTCTATTGCGAATTGAATATTTTGTATGTATGCATGTGTGTAATGATATTTAGTAGTTCGTTTTATGTTTTGTTTATTGTGTATAATCTGTTATATTGCTAAGCGAGTATTATCCATTGTTCACTGCGCTTTTTATATGTACCTACTCAGTCCCCCAAGTCACAGGTTTTTACCTAGTTTGGGGGTCGGAATTTTTGACACTTCATGTGACTTCTCGGTACATTTTGACTGTACTGTACGGTACATTTTGAATGTACGCTCTATTGTGGCTATCACTATCTGAAATTTTAAACTTACACTTTGTCGGTCCCTCGTTTAATGCTCCTCCCATCTACTCAAAGGTTAACTGGTAGACATCCCTTATAGGGATTAGTTCGCCTTTGTGCATATATCAATGTTATTTTTTATTTTTTTGTGAATTGTATCTGTTTCTTTATAATTTGTACAATAAAGCATTTACTTACTTACTTGAACAATGTTTTTTTTTATACTCTTCTACAATTAGTCACCAGAATTTAATTAGGTAGGTAGGTAGGTAGGTATTTTGTATGCCTATGTCATTGAAGAGGGGCTGGACCATTGCCCAGCTCTCTTTCAGTCAGGGAGCATGTACCCGTTTCAATCTTCTGGTTGTGCCTGCATTTAGCAGCATCCTCGCCCTGCCGTCCAAAGGAAAAATGCAGTAAGTCAGTATGCAGCTCATATGTACATACTGCGTTTTTCCTTAGGAGGGCAGCGCCAGAGAGTTGGGGTGAATATTCAACATCTCCTTATGCTTTATCTTGTAGTCGATATCTTCAGCAACTGTTGGTATCTCAAGGAATTCATGGATTTCAGTGTTTTCTACAATGTTATTAGACTCCGAATAACCACAACGGTGTATAAAGTCAAAAAATGCTCGTGGCGTCTTTTCGTACGATCTTCGCTACGCTCACATCGTAACCCAACTCGCCTTTTTGATCCCTTATACAACTGTTGCATAAAATACTATTATTGCGTGTCTGTAAAAAAGTTTTGTCACACAGTCTTCACTTTTTTACTTTTCAGCAGTGAGATCGCTCGTTATATGCGTCGAGACCGAGCCCCTCGCAACCGTCTCTCTCTACGCAGCTTCTCCGTCCTGCTCTACGGAGCCATTCGACTCTACAGAGACGAAGTCAACAACTTGCTGAGAGGTAAAGTCGCAATACTACCGCCATCTAGCGTTGAATAGCATAACTACAATTAAAATGGCCACCAATGTGAGACAATCTTCACTATCACTACATAGTATAAAATAAAGTCGCTTTCTCTGTCCCTATGTCCCTATGTATGCTTATATCTTCAAAACTACACAACGGATTTTGATGCGGTTTTTTTAATAGATAGAGTGACTCAAGAGGAAGGTTTTTATGTATAATTCTACGCAGACGAAGTCGCGGGCAGAAGCTAGTAATAAATGAAATGTGTTTATTTGAAGTTTAACATTGAAAAAGTACGTTTAGTAAATACATATATACAATATTAATCAAGTCTTTATCCCTTATATGGTACACAGAGCCTACGGTAACAAGATCTATAGGCCACGTTTCACGTGACTGATGAGCGTATAGGTGAAAAGGGAAATCAAAATAATGATGGGCTGCATCGCCTATGAAATGATTCCTAATATTGCCCATTCCTTCGATGGGATTTTACGATCTGCACGGGAAGAGAATAAGTAGCCTGATGACATTCTATGTTATTTTACAAGCTTTTTATTAACTACCCGCTTGCCTACCCGCGCAGATGGTAAAAGCCCGTCGAGGGAATGGGCGAAAATCATAGGAATCATGTTTTAGGCGATGAGGCTAGCAACCGATCACTATTTTGATTCCATTTTCCACCTATACGCCCACAATCTTGCTAAACGTGGTAAGTACCTGTTTGCTTAGGCTCTGCCTACCCCGTAAGGGATAAAGACGTGATCTGTGTATGTGTATGTGTATGTGTCATTAACTAGCGTCGTATGTAAGATATGTTTGTCCGGGTGGAATCTTGCAACTCGATTTTGAAGCAGACTCGACTAAGTCAGATGACAATACAATCTGGTAGTGGAGTTCTGGTGACCCAGCCAGGATCGTCTCCGCAGGAGGGAACTCTTCAACGGTTGATCCGATTGACTTGAAATTTGGTACACACTTGTAGGACGGATGGCAATTCAAGAAGCGAAGAGTGCTTGTATTAAAAAATGTTTTTTTTTCTCCCAGACCAGCATAAAAAACAGTTCGGTTCAGTAAAAATATTTGTTTTCATAGCAATTTGCCTGCCCAGCGAAAAATAAGTTAAATAGACCGAAAAGTTTTCAGTTCAGCAAACTCCTTTTTTTCAGACGTCTCAAACTTAAACTGGATGAAAAGAAAAACACCGTCTCTGAGTATTCTGCAAACTATTGACAGAGATTTACTACCTTCAGGTCAGTTTTAAAGATTGTAAAAACCGGCCTAGTGCGTACAAAATCCAGTGTAAAAATACCTGAATACTTTAAAAATATCAAGAAAGTATAGAATATTTATTTGCATTAAGCAAAGAATTAGCCTCGCGATTCAACGCGGCAACGCTGCCCAGCCTTCTGGGTATAATGAGCAGTGACAGTACATGGGAGGGGTTTTTCATTTGTAGTTTAAGTTGGTCTAGGTTTAGATTAATTTTGTACATAGTATTAAGTTATTTTGTTAATGTATAATGTACTGTTTTTGTTTAATACAAAAAAAACATTACATGAAACGTTTGTTTGCCAAAGACACATGAACTTATAATTATGTAGTTTTCACTGAAGTGACCTAATTGTTTTAACGTTGGTAATTTTACCCTTTGGCCGATTGTTTTTCAGATTCTTCGGATAACTCTGAGGAAGAGTCGTTTGTTCTAATGCCTAGGACAATACAACTTAGTAAGTTTAAACTCTAGTAGTTTTATATTTTCAATGACGAGTTACAGAGACTACTTTTCAGTGGTTGTATTAGCCGTTAGCTAATTGTTTTCTATAACACAGCAATTCGTGAATTCTCAGAAATTTTGGAAAAGTCAATGGAAAAATTGAATTGTCAAAATCATTTATTTGTAGTAGGTTAGGTTAGTTTACTATCAATTCTACAAAAAATACTTACAGTTTTAGCAATAAAACGCTTTATTATTAACGAAAATTATGAAAAGCTGTACATTCGCATCTTCAATTTTATGGTACTAATTTTTAAAAGTTACTTCACATATTAACCCCATATCAAACCCACAACCGCATCTACTTGAGAAGCCATCCATTTAACCTCTATACTTCATTTTTTTACATTAACCTTTTCGCCGCCACATCAAATACAAGAGACGTCACTCATACGCCAGACTTATTTATTGCGACGCCATAAGTTGAACCTAAACCGAATTGAACGAAGGTTGCTTTTGCAATGAAGTAGTAGTAGGCCGTTGTCGTTGAACCTGCGGCGCTGATGTGTCGTTGGCGTCGAAAAGGTTAAAAATCGGTAACTTTAACGTAGAACCACAACAAAACAAAATATAATATTACTTTTAAAAAGTAATTTTCAATAAAAATACTTGTCGTGTTTATTACCTATATTCTAACGTGAATAAAAAACCAAGTACACGGCACTGCTTTTAAACACGATATGCTTAAATTAATTTATTCACAACTTTACTCAAATGTTAACTGCTACAGATCCCTTAGAGGGATAAGATCGCCGTTGTGCATGTATTAATGTTATTTTTATTTTTTTGTGAATTGTATCTGTTTCTTTATATTTGTACAATAAAGCATTTACTTACTTACTTACTTACTTTGTAATAGTATTATATTTTGTAGCGGAGGTGACTGGGATACATTCTGAGGCTATCCACACTTCATCTGCAGAGTCTTCACAAGTTGATAGTTGTGACGACGAGATGTCTGATGAGTCAACGGTATTCACTGTGCTACCTCATGATAAGGTATGTAAGTACACACAGCAAAGCTATTCGGTAAGCAGGATAGATACGGCGCGAGCGTGCGTAGGTGCTTACCTGATTATATTGCCGTGTGTATCTATAAGTACAGTGCCCGACCAAAAAGGCTGCACGGTCTTCGCGGCCAATTTCGGCTTCGTAGGACGTTGTCTCGCTCTAACTTACGTGACGCCAAAAATATCTTTCCAAAGACTAAAGTGCAACCTTTACGGCCGTGTACTGTATAAATAATGTCGATGGTCTAATTCAGAATCTTACAGTCCATCAGCTCCTAAAACGACAGCAAGACAAATCCGAAGATCGTTCTGAGCTAATTACGGGGGGAAACAAACATAAATCACGTCTTTATTCTTTACGGGGTAGACAGAGCCTAAGACCTAAAGGCCACGTTTAGCATGATTGCGTGTAGGTGGAAAGGGGAATCAAAATAATGATGGGTTGCTAGCCGCATCGCCTATGACATGTTTTTTACCTGCTACATGAAAAAGCTGGTGTGATTAGCACAATAGGGCACAAGTATGATTTATTCATTGTAATTTAATATGCTATGACGATCCCTATTGGAGATACATTTTATTCAAAATGTTTTTAAAATTGTAAAATTGACATATTTTTCTAAACATATTAATTTTGAGATTGTATTTTTATTTAATTGTTTATAATTTATTATGTTCTCGTTATTATTAATTTTGACGATCTCAACAAAAACACTTAGGTATATTTGTGACATGCATGTTCATAATAATAATGTAATTTTTGCTGATAAATAAATAAATCTAAAATCTTAAGTCATAAAGTTACAATTTCAATTCTTTTTTACAGTGAGTTGTAAGTTTAACGTTTTTTTAATAATTTTCAGCATTTTACACCGAAACCAATCAAAACAAAAGAGAAGGGCTTACAGACATCTCCTTGCATCGGTGAGGAAGAGAGAGATAGCCATATCCACCACTGTTTCGACCCCAACCTGCCGTTTGGTTACATCATAGTTCATGACAACTATCATTCTAGGATCCCGAGCAAAATACTTTTCTCCAGTTTTAATGAAAACGTCAAATTTACTAAATAAGGAAATGGGGAAAACATTGTCTTAAAATAATTAACTGAATTAACTAAGGTCTATGATGACATAAATGTATTGTGGGACAGGATTTGCTGCTTATTTCTTTACTTTTTTATTTATTCATAATATAATTGATGAATGTAACAGAATATTTAGTTTTTTGAAGCTCAAAGCATCATTAGATATGGAGGATTCAGATTAAAATTAATGTATTAAAAAGTTAATCGGTATCTATCATCTTGGAGATTCTGATACATAAAAGTCATGAGTTATTTTTTGTATTTTATTTATTAAATTCCCGATAATTTTGAACGTTTTTACGTTTCTTTCTAGCTGTTGTTTAACTAACAATGCTCGATACATTGCTCGAATCATCTGACTTCGATGACTTATTTCAAGTGATCATGTTGACTTAAAATTTGCTATACACATGTAGGATGTATAACAATGCAAGTACATTCAAAGAACTTGTATTATTATTATTATTTATTGATTCAGGCGTTTTGCGGAGGTCCATTTCAACGAAAAAAAAAACATACCTTGCTACTCCACTACTCACGTGCAAGATAACCAATCCTGTGTGAAATATATATGTTTTTCATGGAATCCCTCCTACTACTGCCACAGTATACACATATAAATCCCACAAACTTAATTATCTCTTACGCCACACAAACACTGACGCGTTTCGATCTATGGAATCATTATCAAAGTTTAATGAGCACAACTGTTACACATGCAAACGAACGTACTCAGTACGACAAATATTTTTTGCAAGATAAATATTTTTTGTTCATTGCATTAAAAATGTTTTTTAAAGCCGACTTATTGACCAGCTCCACCCTTAAATTACAATTGTTACAAAGACAGCTCTCACACGAAAAATACTACTTACAATACATTCTAGTACCGCTTCGTTCCAAAGGCGAGCCGTACTCTGTACAGGATGGAAGTAATCTTTTGTTAAAAATTGCATTTTAATACAAGATTTTTTGCTGACTGGATTTTAGAAGCAACGTATAGCCACCATAATTGGAAGTCAAACTTGTTGAATAATATTAGGATATTTATAGCAATGATTTATTTTTCTCTAAATCAAACAATTTTAAGCTTGTTCCCCGTGCATAACCGAGTTACATAACCGGCACTGGCAAAACCAATGTAGAATGATTAATTTGGATTAATTTAGGTTTTGGTGCCTAAGCCGCGAACATGTTTGTTTTAATTTAGAAATAGTCTTTATTTTACCCTAGAATGTCCGGGTTATATAAAATAGTTATGTGCGGGGAACAAGCGCAATTTTATCATAAGACAATGATTTTTTGGCATATTTGACAGCTTCGATTTCCGAGTAAATTTTTTTTAAATCCTTGAATGATTTTTTTTATAGTTACCTTTCATGTGGTGTTCGCTTTTCACCCTGTATACGGTAGTCTGGACCAAAAGGCCAATAAATCGGTGCGATCTGATGCGGGAACCTTCTGAAAGTTTAAAACGCAAAGTGCTCTGTTCCCTAACTGCATGGAGCTTTTAGGATTCCTCTGCGTCACTTTATTATTCTTACTTTAAAAAAAAAAGAAAGAAAGAAAAACTTTATTTATGACAATCACAATAGTAGTTAAAAAATAAGCTACCGATAAATACATAATAAAATCTCACTTATTAAGTAGGTACTAAACTTACTTCATTAATTTGTTTATTGCTTAGTTTTAGTTCATTAACCTTTTCGCCGCCACGTTAATACAAGAGACGTCACCCATACGCCAGACTTCTTTTGCGATGCCTTAAGTTGAACCTAAACACAATTGACCGAAAGTTGCTTTTGTATTGAAGGTCGTTGACGTTGAACCTGCATGGGTGCTGATATAATAATATGTATCGTTGGCGCCGAAAAGGTTAAACAAATCACGCCGCTCCGTTGGTTTGCAAGCTACACATTATTTTCTGTATGCTTAAGTTTTCAGCGTAGATAAATACGATTATAGACCGACCGCCTTAATGAGTCCTCGCCACGACACAGGGGCGCGGGGTAGAGTAGGACGACAAAGGGGACCGAGAGAGGTGCGGGCGGGTAGTGCGCCTGCCGCCCGCACCTCTCTCTATCTCTGCTCCTTTTGTCGTCGCGCCCCGCGCCCCTACACCGCGCAGGCGAGGACTCATTTAAGCGGACGGTCTTTAGTACTTGGGAGGATTGTGCAACACGTTCAAGACAATACATGTTTCGTGCCTTAAATTTATACTTGAAGCTCTATGGTCCAATAATATTCTGAAAAGGAACCCAAATAGGTGAACGAAATGCTCGTAAAGTAGGTAGCAGAGTAATGGCCAAAGATAACCAATAGTGCGGACCTACCTACATCTTGTTCAGTGCATAAGAAACAAGCGAATACTTATTTATTACATATTTAAATGTAGTGTTACTGATTGAAACTTTATACCGGGAATTAGGAATGAATGATTATTTTAAAAGTGCTTTTTTTCTATTGATAGGAATATCAGTTCTTAGCTACAGAAAAAAATATCGATTTTTCCATTCAGCCATATACGAGTACGAGTACTTGATTAAAATAAAAACATTTTACTCAGTCTCTGGTCGGTCTCATAGCGGCTGATATGCATTTCCATTTGAAAGAGGGCTCGAGCGTCAAAGTATTTCTTCCTTTACCGTTGCGTTCGCACAATCTGTGGGCTTATTCTTTGCCGCTTTTATTCGCAGTCCTCGGTGACCTGCCTTCGGTGACGTATCATTAAGGCGGGGGTGGAGAAATGTCCACGCTTTATAAAAATGCATGTTTTCGCCAACCCGCCGAGCGAGCCGCGCGTCACACCGTACACTTGCCCCCCGTACTGTTGCCGCTAAGAAAAATGCATACATACATACTTATAACACGTCTTTATCCCTTACGGGGTAGACAACAACACCCACCAGGCCACGTTTAGCAAGACACTGAGGGCGTAAAGGTGGAAAGTGGAATCAAAATAGTGATGGGTTGCTAGCCGCATCGCCTATAACATGATAAGTAAATTCATACATACATACACAAATCACGTATTTATCCCTTACGGGGTAGACAGAGCCAAAGATGACGTTTAGCAACACTGTGGGCGTTTAGATGGCAAAAAATGGAATCAAAATAGCGATGGGTTGTTAGCCGCATCGCCTATAACATGATTCCTAACACTTTCGCCCATTCCCTCGATGGGCTTTTACCTGCGCGGGAAGAGGAGCAACTTCTTTGCTCCCAGACCAGCACGGAAGTACCCAGACCAGGTATTTTACTTTTATTTTACACTAGCTTTTGCCCGCGACCTCGTCCGCGCAGATAAGGTCAGTGTGACGACATTTTTTTTTTTTTAATAGAAAGTATCCTGTATGTTACTTCTAATACCTCCAAGAACGCGTACAAAATTTCATGATGATCGGTTGAGTCGTTTTCGCGTGAAAGCGTACCAAAATAAACTTACATTCGCATTTATAATATTAGTAGGACATAGGTATTTTTTAAATAACAGTGTGAGCCGCAGCCGGAAATGAAGAACTGCTAACCCGCGAGTCGGAATTTATCAACAAACATACAACATACACTATATACAACATACATGTACCTGCAAAATATTACCAACTATTTCTCGCTGAGGACCCAGTCGTATGTTGCCTCTGGTTCCATTTGATTCTTGCGGAACGGATTTTATCCAGTCGGTTTCCTTTTGTTACCAAGCTTTGACAGCTGTACAGCGCATTCGCGTACACCAATGCGAAATGATTTCTGAAAATATTTAAAAATAATTTAATTTATTGTAACGTTTGCTGTCTTAATTATAACAAAAGAAAACTTTCCATGCTGGTCTGGAAGCAAAGAACATAGAATGTGCCAGTTGGTTCTCTTCTCGAGGCTATGATAAAAGGACATCGAGAATGGTTGAAAATTTTAGGATCAGGTTATAGGCGATGTGGCTACTCATCTATACTTAGGTCTTGTTACGTTACGCTTTCTACCCCGTAAGGGATAAGGTCGTGATTTATGTATGTATGACTACTTTAACGCGGGTTATGAATCCTTCAATTATTAACAGCTTTTATTTAACTTGTTTGGGCCTAATTTTGTTCGACCCATCTACTCGTAGTAGTCGGATTTCCTTACCTATGTAGGATGCAAGACAATGCAAATATAGACAGCAAAAAGTGCATCAGTATCAAAAACGTATATTTATATTCTAGACACAACATTGCCAGCTTAGACCAGCAATTTCGTATAGGTGGAAAGGGGAATGAAAGCTTAAATATTGTACGCCTCACAGAGGCAAGACATGACGAATTGTAATCAAACTTATTAAGACCTGTAGGCTTATTATCTAACTCGCTCGCAATCGCCATCGTGTTCCTTTTGACAGTTCATGTATGGGCCGACAATTGGCATTGGAATCAGCTAGCTGTCACATTCATACAAGAACTGTCAAAATGAACACGATGGCGGTCCCGAGCGAGTTAGGTAATAAGCCTACTGTATTACTCATGACCATGCAATAAATATATTTGTATTTGTATTTTGAAAATAGTGATGTGTAGCATCGCCTATATGATTCCTAGGATTAAAAGTTGCTTGTTATATTTTGTAGTGGCTTGTGAAATTCAAACACTTATAAGTCGGTTCAATATTTAGCCGTATAATTCAGTTGGATGGAAAATATATCACTGAAACTGAAAGGGGCGGCAATCACTCACGTCTGTGTCAGCCGTTTAATCTATGTGCGGGTTCAATCCCCGACGCAATATACAGGATGTCCCACAACTATGCGACATGAATGAATACTTCAAATATTGCAGAGCAAATATCACTCAAAGAAAATATTATTTTATTTTAAAAATAAGTATAATTGCGTTCGCAGATTTTTGAAAAATAGGTTGCCGGAACCGGTAATCGAAGCAATCAAAAGTAAACCTTCTTGAATCACTCGATCTATTAAAAACCGCATCAAAATCTGTTGCGTAGATTTCAAGATCTAAGCATACCTACATAAGGACATACTAACAGACAGCAGAAAACGACTTTATTTTATAGTATGTAGTGTTTTTAACACACTAATGGATAGACCCCGTGCCGTCATACGGACTAAATCACGCCAGTAAAGATTGCATCTTAATTTAAGGCAAACCGCGAAATCTCACGATGACGAATCGCATAAAAATATATATTTTTTTAAAAGACAGGTCAGGAGTACCTGAAACCGACGAGCATGTATGAAGAGATTGATGAATGTCGATGAAGCGAAAAAAGTATGTCAGGATCGTAGCAAGTGGGACAAAGTCGTCTCTACCTACCCCTGTGGGAAAGAGGCGTGACGGTGTGTATGTATATTTAGGCTTTAATAAAATATTGTTTTCCTTGAGTGAGATTTGCTATCTACAATATTTTAAGTACTTTTCATTCAGGTCGTATAGTTGCGGGACACCCTGTATGTATCTACTATACACCTGGAGGGTCTGTTTCATTGTCTTTGTTTGACCCCTGTTTTTATTTACTGAGGGTTTATCCTTTTTCAATGTAAAATGGAAACGCGTGAACGTAGGGTGTGATGTAAAATGAAATGAAAATGAAATCAATCATTTATTTCGGACATTGACACATCTATAAAACTGTGGCGAGTGACAATAGAGAGTGAAGTCCGAAAGAAGGGAGTTGAACAATGTAGAAAATTGTGACGTCAGATGCTAGCTCGTGCGTCTTAGTAGTGTATGTAATCGATGACTAGATGGCGCTAGGGTCGCATCAAGAGAGGTGATATCTAATAAAACAGAATAACACACGGGACACGGGTTGGATAGATCAGGACTACAAGTGTAAAAAATAATTATGTTTCTTAGTCGGTTGCAGGTCAGTCAACGGTAAAAGTAATTATGGGGTTATTACGTTCATTTCAATTTTTAAACAACGTTAGTATCCCGCCATCTAGTGATGGAAACGTGAACCACTTGGATCTAAAATGGAAGTATTTTTGGAAATATATTGCGTATAAGTTAAAACAGGGTGACTCTAAACTGCCGGGAGCCTAACTAACTCATTTTTATCCATCTGTTTGCGTTTTTCACATCAAAGAATGGGTGGATTATAAGTAGGTACTTCCAGTCACTATATTTATCGATTTTCTTTTCGTCTGTAGGTAGGTATATCAAAAAGTCAACAACATCGATTTAACGTCAATTATGTAACCATCAAATTAGCCCCAATTTTTTCAAACTCCATTTTACGGTAATGCACGAAATTTCAATTTCAAAAACGCTGCACAATTTAGGTGATATTTTCACAACCCCGCATGTGTATTAAATACGGCTGAAACCTAATTTAGGTACGAGAATCGTAAACCGACACATTGAGTTCATCCGACCGGGATTTTAAATACAGAATGGGAATAAAAACGGCATCCTCTGCACTGGAAATAACATTTTCAGCGAAAAAGCTGCACGTAAAAGTTTCTATTACAAAAAGGTTGGGTAAAAATTGCGAACTACGAGTTAAGTCGACTTTTAGCCCTCGGCAGAGAAACTCCGACAAGCTGTCCGCTTCAGACATCTGCTTGTTTATATATTGTAATTTTAATGGTCTAATTAAATCGTCACGGATTTATGCTTCTATTAATTTATGTTTATTTTAATTTATACAGAACTTAGACCAACTAATTGTAGGTGAAAAGGGACGTGGTGTGAATAATTTAATAGGTACTTAACTACGCGTATTAAAGAGAGAATTGCTCTTTGCAACTGCCGAAATGTTAGGGAAGTAAATAGATAGATAGCCATTTAATGTCACTTTATACATACTTAATTGATAAATAATCGTATGTTTCTGTCAAGAAACTACGATAAAACAATATATTTCTAGGCTCTCATAGCGCTCTACCATAGTGCTCTACTTAGATGGTACTTTAGGCAAATAAACAACATCTAATTCGAATAAAATTTTGCGGATACAGGCGCCCGATTTTTGGAAGCACATCTATGAAAATATCACACGAAAGTGGTGAAAAATTGTGTTGAATTTAAAATACGAGTAGCTTAGAAGATAATTACGGCTTTCATTAATCTTGTGAACTAGTCAAAAGTTTGATTAGAGCTGTAGTTTTGAAGATGTAAACAGATTTATACCACTTTCGAGTGGTACATTCGAGTTGCTTTCAAAAATCGGGCCCCTGGTTCCTTGAAAGTAGAATGCTGTTAGAACCGACAGATGGGGATGGCGCCATCACGTAGTGAGTCGCAGACGAATTGGCAAGCTGCAGCTAGCAAATTACATAATGTATTCGCCAAATACCCTTTCCAAGCGACACCCATCAATGGCGGCAAACTCAGAACTTCGACCGCGAGGGAATTGAATTATGCAAATACTCCTGCGTTTAAAAACCCATTAGAGGAAAACTGTTGTTTTATTCTGTTTTACGAATAATATTGAAGTTGATTTAAAGACGAAATTTATCAATTATTTTTATTTCAAATATTGTCTTAATTTTGGACTTCTTTAAATAGGTAGTTCACGTAAATGCCAAATTAGGTAGGTATAGCTTTAATTCATTTAAAGAATTTAAGTGGAAGTCGTTGCCGTAATATAAAAAACAGATGGAATTAGACAAATCGAGTCTCTCCTTCTGTGTAAAAAAGCATTACCTATTATTATCAATAACAGTTTTAACATAATTCAAATTTAAAAGCGAAGGTGACATGCATTGGAAAGGTCAGAAGCGGTGAAACAAAATATATGGCATTCATTTCATTACGCCCAGCCGGGTGTGTTTATTAATGTGCTGAATTCATCAAAAGAATTAAAATCATCGCATTAATACGAACGCAAAGCTCACCGAGCCAGAAACAAATGCATCCATCTGGACGCTGTCACGTTCCCAAAATGGCGTCCAGTTCAAAATGGCCGATGATTTGCGGCGCGCCATTGATGAATGAACATGTCGCATTGAGCCTGCCAGTTTTGTTTAAAGCGCTAAATGGGAAATGTATGTCAGTGACTTTTGTTTTTTGAATCGATGGCAAGACTGAAATGTAAAAAAAACAGCTTGTTCCCCTTACATAACCAAGTTACATAACCGGCACTGGTAAAATTAATTTGGATTATTTTAGGTTTACCTAGGTGCGGCGGAGTGGCCCAAGGGCCGCTAAGCCGCGAACATGTTTGTTTTAATTTATAAATAGTCTTTATTTTACCTTGGAACGTCCTGGTAATATAAAATAGTTATGTCCGGGGAACAAGCGAAAAAAACATTAAGTAGTTTTTTTGTAAGATTTCCTATAACTTACTAAGAGGGTTTCTTCCTACTGAGCTGGCAATGTCGCATTTTTGGTGTTTTTACGTTTATTTGACAGATATTGAATGAAACTTTGAAATGTATGTCTGTTGTGTTCTTCGTCTTTAGCGTATCAGTTTTAAGACAGTATGAAAACTGAATTACATACACAATAACGATAATCAACCCCACAATCAGTGGCGAGTGGAAGATTGCCAAAATATACATCGGGAAGGTGACACTGCGACTTCGCACTTCATGCCCTAGCCTACAATAGGTACGTGGTGGTTGATGGTTCCCCAAAGTAGCTTACCAACTCCGACCTAAACGTATCCCCGCCTCACGTTTAAGCCTCAATAATAACCCATTAACCCTCGTCCACCTTACCTGATCCACAATACCCTGCACTTTGCATATCCCAACACACGCGACCCGATCCCGTAAAAATTTACCATCTTAAAGAGTGTATTTGTCACCTTCCTTTGTGCTCTGTCGCCGTGAAATTGCCGGCATTTATCCAAATCGGCTGAAGTGGGTGCGATGAGCCGGGGAAATGTTGCATTATATTTTGATAGGGGTATATTTTACAGGGCAGGGTTCCACACCACATATTTACATATAATCACGTGTTTATCCCTTACAGGGTAGATAGAGCCCAAAAACAAAACATGAAGGCCACGTTAAGCTTGATTGCGTATAGGTGGAAAGGGGAATCAAAATAGTGATGGACTTATTCATAAACGCTCTATAGGCTTCTGCTAACTTAGCAATCGTTTGTCGTTATAAAAGGTAAATGTCAAAGTGACAGATAAGGACAAACGATTGCTAAGTCAGCCTATACAGAGCGTTTATGAATAAGGGGGGGTCTTGTTACCTTAGCTTAGGCGCTGTCTGCCCCGTAAGGGATATAGTCTTGGAGTTAGATTTATGTATTTAGCTCACGTTTGTGGGAGCGGCGCAGGTGGATCCCAATCGAGAGCCATTGTAATAAGCTACGTGTCATTGTTCAGATAATGGAGGGGGCTCATTAAGCTCCCCACAATAGCTTTCAGGTGTTTTTCATTATTTTTGACAGATGAGCGTGCGTTGATTAAGGAGGTGAATTATCGCTCTATGAATGGCCAATAAAAGTGGTTCTCGAGAACATTCGTTTAAATGATTCCTTTCATAAACTGATCCATGAACCTTGGCTGTGTAAAATTTAGATAAAGAACAATCCCTTTGATACATTAAGCAATATAATACAATACACAAATCACGTCTTTATCCCTTACGGGGTAGACAGAGCCTAAGGTAACACGACCTAAAGGCCACGTTTAGCATGATTAGCGTATGGATAGAAAGGGGAATCACCATAGTGATGGTTCCTACGATTTTCGCCCATTCCTTCGATGGGCTTTTACCATCAGCGCGAGAAGAGAAACAACTGGTACATTTTTGCTCCCAGACCAGCATGGAAGGTTTTATAGCATATTTATGTGTCTCTTTTTGAAACGCAGTTCATTGAAAGTGACTCGGGAAAATTTCAGCTCCACTTTTCGTTTATTTGAAGTCACGACTCCGCCGGGACCATCATATTTTACACATTTACGTGAAAACTAGATAAATCAGCGTGAAAGCAAAGTGCATGTGAAAGTAGTTTGTATCTCTTTGTGCTGAAGTGGGCCTAATATATTTGCAGAATTTGAAATAAAGTAAGAAATACTTCCATGCCGGTCTGGGAGCAAAGAAAAAACATAGACTGTACCAGTTGCTTCTCTTCCCGGGCAGATGGTACAAGCCCATCGACGGAATGGGCGCGAAAATCATAGGAATCATGTTATAGGCGATGCGGCTAGCAACCCATTACTATTTTGATTCCATTTTCCATCTATACCTTGCCCCACAATCTTGCTAAACGTGGCCTGTAGGTCTTGTCACCTGTAAGGGATATTACACAAATAAAAAACGTGCTGCATATCTATGTACCTAATTAGTCTTAATTAGCTAGTCTAAAATAATCTAAAATAATTAGGAAAAAACCAATGAAACAGAAACTAATGAACATATCGTCTAGACGTCGTATAAAGTAGATGAATCCTTAAATAATAGGTATCTACTAATGAACCTAACAAACAAAAAATGTTTTTCAAATATTTCCCAACGTTATTTGTTCCATGATTTAATTAAGCTCACCGCCAGCAGGTGGCCTCATAAAATATCATATTTCGACTAGATATAACTTTAACCTTTATTATAATAACATTTTGATAAATGCTGTGAAGTTTAAATTGACACTACGAATTTAACATGTTGGCTCTTTTACAACCCTTTGTATTTTACACACCACTTGCCTTCCCGCGCTGATGGTAAAAGCCCATCGAGGGAGTGGGCGAAAATCATAGGAATCACGTTATAGGCGATGAGGCCAGCAACCCATCACTATTTTGATTTCATTTTTCACCTATACGCCCACAATCTTGCTAAATGTGGCCTGTAGGTATCTGTTACCTTAGGCTCTGTCTACCCCGTAAGGGATAAAGACGTGATTTGTGTATGTGTATGTATGTAATGTAATGTATGTTCATTAGTTTTAAAGTCTCTCTGGAGCTGAAACCAAGAGAAGAAAAAGTTGGATACAAATATATTGCATATCAATATCGGATAAAATTGTAGTTTTAATCATGCAATATAGAATAGATAGACACAACGTGAAAATCCGCGAGGGTTCGGCAAATATGAAATGTGCCGAACGAGACTCAGTCCGATGTAAAGGCGAATACAGAACTGCCAAGTTTCTTGCGGCGCATTCTTCTTGGCAATGATGGTCTTTCCGAATGTGCTGGTAGTTTCAAAAAGACATGTAAAAGAGCCCTTGGCGACCAATTTGCAAAAATAAATTTTCATTTTCATTTTCATTTACAGAACTCCCAATGTGAATACTAACAAATATCTGCGGCCTGTTTCTTAAAGCTTTAAATTACAATTTAACAAGTCTTACTACTCAGATACGTCCCACGGCTGGGCACAGGCCTCCTCTCAGCATGAGAGGGCTTGGGCTATAGTTCCCACGCGGGCCCAGTGCGGATTGGGAACTTCACACTCGCCTATGAATTGCTTCCTTCTTTGTTTTCCTTCATCGAAGAGCTCATGGTACTCGTAAATTCCAAATGTAATATCGCGCAGGAATTGCGAAAAACTCGGAGATTTCGGATTTTTATGTTAAGCCCTTATTGTTATAACTGTCTCTAGTCTCCGCGACACAGGCCCTAAGTCTAGTGCGGAGGCTGCCGAACAAACATGTTGTAACCTTTTGCATATTATAAATAAAGACTTTTTTACTTTACTTTCACTCATGAAAAGGGTCAAACAAATGAGACCCGAGACTTCGGTACTCCCCCTAACTCGAACCAGACCTGTGTTTGCGCACCACTCCCCGATACCTAACTATGGCGATTGAATATTGGTCTGGAATACGTCACAATCTTACAGGAATATCTTTTACTTGCGCTTCAACGAGTATTGGGAAGTATTTCCATTGAGTACCGGTATCACTAAAATACTAGAAGCAAAGTAACGCTAACGCTAAGAGCCATCTCGAAACCCCATGCCTTATCTTATCTTACTCTAGGGGTACCTACGGATACACTTCGACCCATTGGTGGATCTTTTGTGTAATTGCCCCTCCTTCGCTCTATTCTTTCGCTTTAACCACCTCATTCATGAATACTATATTGAATTATCCTCGGTCATTCCGTGACGCGTGCTATACCCCTACACCACCCATAGCAGGTGGGTAGGCCTTCGATTTTTTCTATCTGTTACTAGCTGTCACGTGTACTTGTTACTATGCGATTTTTTGTCGCCAAGCGTCATCTGTTTGAATGATGTCTCTGTACGACACAATTACAAACTCCCGTGGAACAACTCCCGCTCACCAGGGACGAGAGAAGGCGCTGTTTCTCAAATGATAGGTGGTCAAGTGCAAAAATAAGTATCGATATGAACTTCTCAAAAATATGTCCCACGACCTTATTACGCCGGTGTAAGAGCGTATGGTACTTATTTTTGAAACTTTAACTAGATACATATTATTACACTTGACTGTACTATCAAATGAATCAAGAATTTTTACTTCTTGATTTTTATGTTTACTTTTACGGTTTTACCGTTAGAAATTGAATTTCTTAACGACACTGAAAATTAGAACAGAAAAATCCGAAAAGTAAAGCTATGGCCGGGAATCGAACCCGGATCCTCGAAGTGTTTATTTGGAGATAGCCCCCGTTTATATGGTTAATTATCGCAAGATGCTATCTGTAGGTAACTGGAATTTAGATCGTAGGTATGTTTGTGTGCTTGTTTGTAACTGTACACCTGCGATTAATTATTAATTGGAGTTAAGTGAGTCATCTCTGCCGCGGCGTGTGGAATGCTCTATGTCGCTATCTAGTTTGTAAGGGTGGGTTTCATGACAAGTTATTTGTGCAACAAGAGAGCAAAGTTGATTTTGGTGCGAGTGTTGATTTTGAATCCCGAGCAAACGAAGGATTCTAGATTAGAATCCTGAGTGCCAGCAAGGGATTCTAAGACACGAGATTCAAAAACTTTGGTCTCGTGTTATACAAGCAATTTTTCACCTCGGCAGCGAGAACGCTTTGCCTTAAGTGAAATACAACAAGGGATTTTTCAAATTGTTTGTTTTACAAAATGCATAAATATAATCTTCCATGCTGGTTTGGGAGCAAAGAAAAAACATAGATGCTGCTTCCAGTTGCTTCTCTACCCGCGCAGATGGTAAAAGCCCATCGAGGGAATGGGCGAAATTCTTAGGAATCATTTTATCGGCATGTCGGCTAGCAAACCCAACTGTTTTGATTACGCCCTTAATCATGCCAAACGTGGCCTTAAGGTTTTGTTACCTTAGGCTCTGTTTACCCCGTAAGGGGTAAAAACGTGCTATAATGTATGTATGTACTAATTAAAATAACTAGATCTAAAATCACGTGGCATTAGAAGCTCATTTTGTGCAACATACATACACAAATCACGTCTTTATCCCTTATGGGGTAGACAGAGCCTAAGGTAACAGGTATGTTTTATGTTTTATGCAACAACTGTATAATTACTATTATGTCTCAATTATAACAAACTAAAACTAGATAACATAGAGCATTCCTCACGCCGCGGCAGATGACTCAGTTAAATTAATTAATTATTAATCATTATTTGCAGGTGTTCAGTTCAAAATAATCACATTAACATCCGATTTGAAATTTACGTATAGATACCATCTTGCGATAACCTAACATATAAATACGGGGGCGTTTTTTAAATAAACACAAATAACAGAGCGCAGAGCAACTTAAATACGGAAGCATTTCACCCGAACCTAGCTAAAATGTATTCAGTTTTCGTGTTAGCCGCTCTATTGGCCACTGCTTACGGTCAGACAGCAGTCAGTCAGTGTAAGTACCATTTATCATTGAGGGCATTTTCAAAAAAACGTGTACCTACCCTTTTTCCAACAAGATTACCTTGATTTCCCATACAATTTTTTCGTGTCAGTTTTGTGACGCCCCATATAAATCGTATGAAAATAGTGTCACAAAACAATGGACACTTTTTTTCTTTACAAAAATAAATAGTGCTAATAATTCTGATTCAGAAAAACCCAAAATGTCATCATTTTGGAAAAAAAGTCAAGGGTACATGTTTTTTTGAAAATGTATGTATGTATGTATGTATAACTCTTTATTGTACATAAAACACAAGAAAAAGATGAATACAGGACAACACACATGCACAAAGGCGAACTTATCCCTAAAAGGAAATGCCCTTAAAGAAAGAAAGAAAAAATATCTATTACCACTAACAACCATAAAAAAAAACATCAAAACACAAAAACAAAAATAAAAATAAAAGGATTAGTGGTAATGAACCCTTGAACGTAACTCTTTCTTTTCATAGCACCCACGTCTACCCTTAGCCTACCCTCATAATGTATGGTCTCAAAATTGTTCTCGGATTCCAGCAGGTGATTGGTGAACACTCCTGTCAAGGTTTTTCATGGTACCTTTTGATTAAGAAATAAGTCAAGTCACCCCTTTGACCACTTTGGACATCGACCAAAGAAAACATTTGTCACCAACAGTCAGAAAAACATTTACAGAGGTTCTCAGTCAAAGTAACTCAAACATCATGAAGTATAGGTAAAAAACTTAAGTAAACGACCTTTTGTTGTATGTGGTGTACAGAACTGATATGGGACTTAAGTCGTTTTTCTAATTTGTAACGTCAATTTGTCTATTCGCACACATTACTCACACATACAACAGGTATCAGAGGCGTTTCGTGAAAATCTCCATGAGACACACCAGAGCAAATAACCATGTTAAAGCGGAGAGAGAGCGAGAGAAAAGTTTAGTAGAGAAATCCGGTGGCAATCGAGTTAGGAGGCCGCGTCGCTGCAGTGTATATCTGTAATGCTATTCTTGTATTGCAGGCACCAGGAACCCCGGCGAGCTGCCCGTCAGCGCCAACATCGCGGGCTGCGTGACGCCCCCATGCGGCCTGCCGCAGCTGCAGGATGCTGTCATTGACCTAGAGTTCATTGCACGTGAGTTACATCGTGTTGCTTCAGGCACGATTGCGAACTGCTGCACCTAAATGCGGTCTTCTACAGCTCCTAGAGTTTCTTCAAGGGGGGGGGGGGGGGCATCCGAAAGGGAAAAGCCACTACTGTCAAGGACCTTTTTTACACACTAGCTTCTGCCCGCGACTTAGAATTAGACTTAAGAAGTGATGTTGATAATTATATTCTGTAATAATAAAATTATTTACGTCGCGACTCTAGGCAGCTAGGACTCGTGACATGTAACGCTATCCCGCGAGAACTATGCAATTTTTCGGGATAACAAGTAGCCTATGTTTTAATCCAGGGTACCAGCTATCTTCGTTCCTAATTTTATTAGAATACGTCCAGTTGTTTCAGTGTGAAGAAGGAACAAACGTACACCCTCACATCGTCACAAGCTTTCGCTTTATAATATATTAGTAAGATTCCTTTCGGTTACGCTTTACGCCGTCAGGCAGGCCTACAAGCCCAGTTAGGATATTCAGTCAAATCAACCAAACCTGTTGAAGTATTCTCGACAAATTTACTTGACGTGAGCTTTTTCCAGCCCGCAACATGGCGTCGATGACCACTCTCGCCACCGCCTACCTCGGGCTAATCCCCATTCCGTACGACCTGGCTGAGAATGCGGTGACCTGCAACTTCCTGCAGAACGCGGCCTGCCCCGTGGCGCAGGGGCAGCTGCTCAAGTACCAGCTCAGGATGCACATCGAGAGCTTCTTCCCTGTGGTAAGACTAGTCAGGAAAATGTGTAGCTTCGGAGAATCACATAAAGCAGATCACATAATAGACGTTGTGTCGTGTTAGAAGGGGAAATAATTGAGGATTTACGGATTGGAGAGAACTGCACCGACACGTCACTCACTCATTAGTTTTGATTAAAATATTAAAGAAGTTGGTACGTGAGGAAGGTTCTAAAATAACTTTAGAGAAAAAACAAGAATATGGTGTTTGGAGAGATTTTGTTAGTGTCGCTTACTCCAGAGCTTTCCAGATCAAGTTTACTTGATAAACTTTTTATTTCTTTTAACCTTTTCAACGCCAACGACACATAATATATATCAGCACCGCAGGTTCAACGCCAACGACCTATATATACGTCCATTACTTAATCCAAAAGCAGCCTTCGTTCAATGGGGTTTAGGTTCAATTTAAGGCATCGCAAAGACGTCTGGCGTATGGGTGACGTCTCTTGTATTTATCTTGATAACATTTCCGATTCACTTCGACTCAGTAATAGTAATAATAGTAATATTAATAATCATTTATTTGCATAAAACATGGTACATATATTGTGGTATGAAAGAAAAATATTATCAAATCAATAGTGTCTTATGCCTGTTTACACCTATATATTTATTTCCAGGGCGTGGCTCCAACGATCGAGTTCCGTATCGTGGACGACAACAGGGAGCCTGTCGTTTGCTTGCGCGTGCCCATCCGCGTTGAGGCACCCGTCGCCCGCGTCTCCAACTAAACCAAACCTAAGGGGTTCCCGAACTCAGCGCTGTGGAAGTAACCAGTCGCGCGTGGTGCTCTTGTTTACTTCCTACCTAATATCCATTGACTAGCTAGGACCTTTCGCAGTTAGGGCACCCTGACAAAATACTGAACCTAGAAGGGCGCCGCGAACTATAAAAGTTTAAGAACCCCCGATATAGAGCTATTTTTACCGCGGCAAAAGTATACTTATATTAAATTATTTCAATAAAAAAACAAAATTTTTGATTTGAAACTTTTCTTTTATTTTATCCGACTTCTAGATTATTTCTATACTTCCAATGAAGTTGGATCCACTTCCAGTGGCTGGATTAATTTGAATTTTTGCATAATAGGTACGTATGATGAATGAAATTGCAAGTACTGTCGACAAAAACTGCAGTCAGCAAAGAAAACTTACATTTAAAAATATTGGTCATAACATAATCTGATTTATTATTGTGTTAGTAATAGCGGCTATATTTGTACAAAATAAGTGTAAGCAAATGTGACAGACAGACAAACAGAGCCTTAGAAATAGGCCTAGCCCTATGGTAACATTTGCCTACGCCACCCTAAAAAACTCTCTTCCCGTCTTTTATTTGTGAATCCTTATACGTAGAGCCGAATTTAAGTTTATTTTTATAAGGCCTCATTTCTAATTTGGGGTCTGACGCTAATTAATCTAAAACAAACGACAAACTTCTCATTTTGTTTTTATTTATTTATCAATAGTAATCATCCCTCCATGTGTTATCCAGACAGCTATGAATTAGCATTCCCTGCCTGCGTCTATGTTCCAAGAACATTACAATGGCCGTCCTCGAATCTAGGGTGAATGCACTCGCTAGACTCACGTTAGAGAGAGTTATCTATTGTGACCACTCTCATACGTCCATCGATTGTCTAAAAAAATGGTCCTACTACTGTAATGTACCTACTGTAATGGTCCATCTCAGACCCCATCTTCGCTTACCAAGCGTGATTGTAGTCACACGCAAGCCTGATGTATCTCCATGGCAACGACGATTAGCCATGTCACAGAACTAAAATAGTTATGGAATAATTTTTCAGTCATTTTCCAGAATCTTCCATCGTTCATCGAGGGAAAAGCGACATGTTAGTAGACAAATCTCCGAGAATTAACATTTTTCGTTCTTTGTTTTCTCCATAAAACCACGTGGGCCTTCAGGAACATTACGAAAAAAGATTTGGCCGAATTGGGCGAGCCGTTCTCGAATTTTGCGCTTAACAACCTTCATTTTCATTTTATATAGTTACTAGCGACCCGCCCCGGCTTCGCACGGTATATTATGTATGTATTATACATACAAACCTTTCTCTTGAATCACTCTATCTATTAAAAAAAACCGCATCAAAATCCGTTGTGTAGTTTTGAAGATATAAGCATACATACGGACACGGGGACAGAAAAAGCGACTTTATTTTATACTATGTAGTGATGATTGGAACTTCCAACACACATATTTTTGATACGTATTTTTGATACATTTTCGATATGCATAGTCACCTAATTAATCATTTAATTAATCGTGTTGTCGCCCACGATTAGGGGGCTGCTGATATGATAACGCTTGGTCGATCTGTTGAAGCATTTGTTGGTACGACAATGTTGCGTGCGGTTTTCATTTTTGGAAGTTTTCTGGCTGTGACCTGGGGTCAAAGCACACAAGTGAGCCAGTGTAAGTACGACGTTACGAGTTGGGAGTTCCAAGTGTCTCGTGGTGGTGGTTTATTATAATAATTTGGACAAATTGCGTTATTTCTGTTCAGAATCGAAAACACTATCGATTCTCGTACGAGAAGAGTGAATGGTAAATTTTATTGGACAGCAAAGACTATGAGTCCCGATTTCTGGATTTAAAATGGAGTGCAAGGCAACAAGAATCGGGACTGATGATAAACTGAGTTTGCGTTATAATTAGCCTCGATATTATGTCATTTTTATGACTGATACGGTTTGTCGAGGATAAATAACAATGGTGCACATCTCTTGGATAGTAGAAAGCTCCATGACATTAAGAAACGAGCTAAAAGACACCAAATAGAAGTTGGTTCCATGCATATTTTCGACTTCTGCAAAGCTTGTGGTCTGGTGTGCTCTACAGTTAGACATCATTTTCTACGGTATTCAGACCGCAATCGCCTTTAACCTTTCCGCCGCCACGGCAAATACAAGTCACCCATACGCCAGACTTCTTTATTGCGATGCCTTAAATTGAATCTAAACCTAATTAAACGAAGGTTGCTTTTGCATTGAAGTATTGAACGTATAGGTCGTTGGTATTGAACCTGCGATGCTAATATATGTGTCGTTGGCCTCGAAAAGGTTAACAAGCTCCCGATATTTCGACGATGTCGCATCATAGGCATGGGTAGGCTCAAGCCTATTGACTTCAAAAGCCATGAAAAGCGTTATATCTCCCATTATACAAGGTGTCGCAAAATTCTTCCGTAATATTTTAGAAAACGATTTGGTTAGTTTGGTTTAGCACACCCACAAAGATTTTACATATCAATTTTAGATCCAAAATTTAGTCCCTTTTGACGCTTCACAATGTATGGAAAAAATAGTCGACTACGATTGAAAAAACCCGAAAAACATTTGCAGGGCTATTACGTCTAAGTAAACTAACCTGGTAAAATATCCCGGATTTTGATTTGAGATACCTTGTTTTAACATAGTTGGCAATAGACTTTAAGACATGCATTTATGCTCACAACGCTGGCTAAGAGCTACACAATACGCCTACTTCTGCACCGAGAGCGCAAGTCATGTACGCTTAGGTGCACACATGCGTGTAAAGCAAATGAGGGGTAGTTGCTGATGTTGTACAGGCATCTCGTCGGTGTGTGGCTTACAGGTGTGACGCACCAGGGGGAGTTGCCTCTGAACACCTACATCGCGGGCTGTGACGTTCCACCCTGCCGGCTCCCGATTCTCGAGAATGCCGTCATCAACATTATCTTCAAAGCCCGTGAGTACTGGTGTCAGTTTGTGGACCAAACTAACTAAAACGAATGGACTCCTACTTAGTTAATTTCTTTGAATCTTATCAAGCTTATCAGATACTAAGTAACAGATTGTGCATAGTAAATTATCCTTTCCCATCGTGAGCACGATCACTTCCGAATGATGCCGACGTGTCTGAGCCTGGCTGAAGTTACTAGCTACTACTGTAGCATGACAAATAACACAAATACAAACATTTCCGGGATACTACGATGGTAAAAGATTTTGCACGACTTCTGTACAAATGATAAAAGTCCCGCGCAAATGGTAAAAGCGAGTGAGTGAAAAGTTTAGGAATCGTGTTATAGACGATGCGGCTGGCAACCCATCACTACTTTGATTCCCCTTTCCACTTATGCGCCCACAATCATGCTAAACGTGCCCTTTGGGTCTTGTTACCTTCTAAGTCTAACTGTAAGGAATAATGATGTGATTTATGTATGTCAGTATAGAAAGCCAGTTTCCTTGCAATGCTTTTTACCCATGTTTGGTAAAAATCGATCTAATTTTTTAAATTTTAAATTTATGGTTTTTCTCTAATCAGCTCGTACCATGCGGTCCATGACGACGGCGGCGACGGCGTACCTCACAGTGCTGGGGCTGCCGGTCCCCATCCCGTACCCCCTGGGCGACAACGCGCTCACCTGCAACTTCCTCGACAACTCCTACTGCCCCGTGCTTGAGGGTGAAGTCTTGAAGTACACGCTCCTCATGTACATAGAGGCGAACTTCGGTGTGGTGAGTCTAGCATTTTAGTGCAGCCGCTCCTGAATTTTTGGCGACTACACTGGGGCTTTACCATGGCGTCTTAATGCGATTCAATTCAGACTCAGTTTAGGTTTAAGCGTCATGGTAATAGACTACAAGCCCATGGACAAAAAAAACATGTCAAATGAACCAGCGTGAAACACGCTTAGAAGGCTGTTACTTTATCATAAAATAACTCTGAGTGCTATGCCGTCTTTTCTGAGCGGTACATTTATGGAATTTCTCAGATTCAAGTGAGGAATTACGACTAATTATTAATTTACGGCGTTTTTATAGCTTATAGATGATTAAAAATAAATATCGAAAGACCTAGCGCCGCTTTAAAGTGGTTGGTCCTGGAAGTTAGTGCATTTTTCTTTTTTTTTTTTTTCAATGTATGGGAAAAAATCTGTACCGCTTTTAATAGTTAGGTATTAAGGGGAAGGTTTATACGTATAATTCTACGCAGACAAGTCGCGGGCAGAAGCTAGTTTTAGTTTAAAATAAACTAGCTACGGCACTCGAATTTATCGGTTTACCAGTTCTGGCGTGATTGAATAACAAACATCCATCCATCAATGCAAACTTTCGCATTTGTAATTTAATAAGATTACTTGCGCATTGTTGCCCAAGGTGCACCGACCCAAGCGCTACTTTTTGCCCTCTTAAAACCTTCCACCAGACGACACCTCTATAATCTCCTAGCTTCATGGTCAGGGTCACTAACCTCTAGAATTATCCGGGAGTAAAAAGATGATCTTGAATCCTCACTCCGCAGGGCACCGCGCCGACAATCGAATTCCGTATCGTGGATTCGGCCAACAGCTCTCCCTTCGTCTGCATCCGCGTCCCCGTCATCATCGCCGAGGCGAACACTGGCGTCAACCACGCAGCGCGTAACGCTACTGGCGTCAACCACGCAGCGCGTAACGCTACTGGCGTCTTTGACCTTTGACGCGAGACGCCGCTCACATCTGCTACACCGACAATGACGTTCAACAGTTCCTTATTTTTAATAGAAATGCATCGTCTATTTGGGACAGCAAAACGATATGAAAATGGAAACAAAATGGAAATCGTCACGAAAATTTAAAGACTTGTTTGCGGTTCTCTAATATTATTACAAATTAAATTTCTTTAAGAAAATTATGTGATTGGAATATACGATGGAATGGACGAAATAGTTTTTTTCTACTCCTGTATGATCTGTGATTTATGTTATCACGAGCACCACTATAAGAACACTCATAAAAAGACTGGATAAGTCTATAATATTGTCTATTTCCTCTAAAAGCACTTGTTGCTCGAAAATTGCTTCATCATTACGTAGGTAAAACTTTTAGTGCCAATGAGTTTTTTTTTTCGTCGTTCAGGACCAAATACGGCGGTAGGTACTTATTTAGAAAGCAAACAAGATAAAATGTTTCAGTATATTCAAAATTTCAGTGTTATTTCAATTTGGCAATTATTAATATTTAGGTACAATCCAAGATGGCGAATGACAACTTGACACTATGACACAATAATGGTGATTGGGTGTTTATTTCGGCTAATTTTTTATGTTTTATTTGGCATTATTTATATGTTTTATTTAACGTACATAGACCCTGGTCCAACGGTAAACACCTTTCAGCTGTTGATGGTGACGATGATGACGATAATTTTAAAGGAGTCGTAGAAAAAGTATTGTATGCAACATTGTATAATAATTATCCACACCACTCGCCTTTTTTGACCCCTCTTATACAACTGTTACCTACTGCTATTGCTTAGAGGAAAAACTTTAAGAAATGTAGTTTAGAAATATGAGGGGAAAAGGGGAATAGAGAATAGATTCAGACAAGCAATTAGGTACCTATTACAGAAGATAATTATATTTTTCTATTCTGTTGATTATTCTCTGTTGATTGTAGATCCTTTTCAATATCTGCCAAATAGAATTAATTTACTGATTTTTACTCTATTTAGATAAAGATTGTTATTTTGATAATAAAGGCCGGTAATCTTCGCTGCATTTAATATGAATCAGTTATGAATCCTATACTTATCGCCGATTATGGGCTTTATGGAACACCTGCTGATAACGGCAGATAAAGAACACAATTTAATGAAGTAATGTGTTGATTTCAAAAACACTTACTGGTTCGACAATGATGCGCTCGGTTGTGATATTTGGAGCTCTGCTGGCGCTGGTCGCCGGACAAACCACCCAAGTAAGCCAATGTAAGTTGAACCTGTTTACAAAGCCAGTAGAACATTGACAGTTATCCTATTTGGTATTAATAATCACTACATAGTATAAAACAAAGTCGCTTTCTCTGTCCCTATATCCCTATGTATGCTTAAATCTTTAAAACTACGGAACGGATTTTGATGCGGTTTTTTTTAATAGATAGAGTGATTCAAGAGGAAGGTTTATATGTATAATACATGCATAACATACCGTGCGAAGCCGGGGCAGGTCGCTAGTAATATATTTTTTTTATTTTTTTATTATTAAATTGTCGCATAATTCGGCGTGCCTCATGGCATAGGCCTCCTCCGTGTATTGGAGGGTTTGGGCTATAGTTCCCACGCGCGCCCAGTGCGGATTGGGAACTTAACACAAACCATTGAATTTCTTCGCAGATGTGTGCAGGTTTCCTCGCTATGTTTTCCTTCACCGAAAAGCTCATGGCAAATTTCAAAATATTTGGTAATTAATAACATTAAATTTAGTAAGTACCTAATCATGAACGTAAATAAAATAACAATTCAATTTGATGCCGAAAATGCCTTATATCATTTTTGGAAAAAGCTGATGAAAAGAGTAAAAAACCACATCGAAATCGGTCCAGCTTGAGAGCTATGATGCCACAGACACACAGACACACACAGACATCGACGTCAAAATTATAGCAACCCTCTTTTTGCATCGGAGGTTAAAAATAGGAAAATAGGAACCGTTATAGTTTCGTTCTGTCCGTCTGTATATTCGCATTATATAGTATTTAGACCGGAAATTACATAGGTATAAGAGCTAAGTAGGTAGGTATAAACTAAAATATGTAGGTGGGTTTAAAACTATTATTTGTATTTGCAAAGTCGAGTCTTAGGTATCTTCTTAAAAAATATATATTTAACTAGTCTAAGATCCGAACCTTCATTTTTCGACGATAAAATCGACCTTCACCGAGCTGATAATAGAATGAAACGTATTTTATAATAAATTTAATATATTAGAAAAAATATTAAAAATGGGTTGGCTAAAAAAATTCTGGACCAACAATTTTTTTTTCACAATAACGTGACAAAAATAAATATACCTACATAATAATAATATTTTTATGCAGTAAATATAGTGAAGGGATGGTTATTATATTTTGAGTTACTAAAACTTTTCTATTATAGATATATTACTATACTATACATACATACCGTCACGCCTCTTATTATACTATACCTATTATTATTAGTCAATAATTATATTATATATTATTATTATAATTTTTTTTATGTATTTAAATAGTCCGTCCAGGATTTATTTAGCCAATCCATTTTGAATAAATTTTCTTATTATACTAAATTAAAATTGCATTTGAGTCGCATTCTTCTTAGCAGTGACGGTTTCTCCAACGCTGGTAGTTTAAAAATAGTAACGTAAAAGAGCCCTTGGTGGCCTATTCGCAAAATACGTTTCGATTTTGACAAGTCGATTTGCAGGCACGGCGAACCCGGGTGACCTTCCGCTGAACGCGTACATTGCGGGCTGCACGACGCCGCCTTGCCAACTCACGCAGCTTCAGGACGCAGTCATCAACATCATTTTCAAAGCACGTAAGAATCCCATCTGGATCACTGGGTCATTAGCCGAGCTACAAAACAAAATCAACAATATTTTTGAGCTTGTTTTCATGATATTAAGTAAATTATAGGAATCATATTATAGGCGATGAGGTTAGCAACACGCTATTTTGATTCCATTTTCCACCTCTACGCCCACAATCTTCCTAAATGTGGCCTGGTACCTGCTACCTCAGGCTCTGTCTACCCCGTAAGGGATAAAGACGTGATTTGTGTACGTGTATGTATGTATGTTTTATGATACGAACATATATAAATCATGTCTTTATCCCTTACGGGGTAGACAGAGCCCTTTTTTTTTAATCTTTATGGTTGCCCTAGGCACGGGGATGCCTAGGGTTATGTGGGACTCCCCCCGAAGGGGTATACCCAAACTAAAAACTCTCCGGCGTTGCCTCAATCCGGTGTGATGGGGTATGTATGTATGTACTCTTTATTGCACATAAAAATTAAAAAATACAAAAATACACAGAAAATAGTACAAAGGCGAACTTATCCCTAAGAAGGGATTTCTTCCAGTTAACCTGACACAGAAAGGAAATAGTTTACAAATAAAGGCAAGCAGTCATTTTTATGCGCAAATAATAGTCTTAGTACTTAACAAATTAACACTAAAGTACATTATACAACTATAATAAGATAATATATAGCAGTGGCATGCCACTACGGTTTCACCACAAACACCCCCCCGGTGGCCCCGGCTTCCGCCAGGACCGCGCCAAGAAGGGGAGGGCCCGTACGCTGGGCCCGTCTTCCCTTAGACAATGAGACCGTGTAATGCAGGTAGGTAATAAGGGGTAGACAAAGCCTAGGATAGCAAGACCTAAAGGCCACGTTTAGCGTGTAACTATATAAAGAAAGAAAGAAAGAAAGAAGAAATTTATTCCTTTTTGCAAGACACACAAATATAAGTATATACACAATTTTATAGAAAATAAACAAGGTAAAACAAAAAAAAACATACGACATAAAAAATAGATCATCAGCGTTGTGTGTCTTCGCAAAAGTATAAAAGTAAAGTATATGTATGTGGTAGTATATGTGGGCGTAAAAAAGGGACAAAGTGGAATCAAAATTGTGATGGGTGATGCGTTTGGTAGCCGCGTCACCTATACATGATTCCTAAGATTTTTGCCCATGGTCTCGATGGGCTTTTACCAATTTTTATCTTATCCTGCTGTGATGCTGTCCAGCTCGTACCATCCAGTCCATGACGACCTTGGCGACGGCGTACCTCTCCTTCATCGGGCTGCCTGTGCCCATCCCCTACGACCTCGGCGAGAACGCCCACACCTGCAACTTCTTCAACAACTCCTACTGCCCCGTGCTGGAAGGCGAGATCCTGTCTTATACACTCTATATGTACATAGAGAGCACCTTCCCTGTGGTAAGCCAGCTTATTCTTGAAGTCTCTGCACAAGTACGCTGCTCAACTGGTTGAGCCGTTGGGAATAATTCCCCATGGGACATCTAGTTGTTCCATGGGGAAATTGTATGTACCCATAACAGAGGCTTTTTTCTCTGAAACCATATTTTCTCAACTTTACAGGTTAGTTTAGGTTAGTTTTATAGCAATCCTGAACAAGCAACAGTTATGGCGGAGCCTACCTTGGTAGGTACCCGTTGGGCGACGTAGTTGTGCCGTGAGGCAGAGGTTCCCCAAGGAACAACTGGTTGGTTGTAAATTCTCAACGGCTCACTCAGCCATTTTTAATCCCAACTTGAAATTATAAATGCTGTCACCTTGTCACGCTTAGACCCCTGGACTGATTTAGTTGAAATTCGGCACACATATAGTTTAAGACCCGGGGAAGAACATTGGATAGCTTTAATCCCGGAAAATTGCATAGTACCCGCTATAAGCGACTTCTACTAGTCAGCTAGTCATTACAATATCAGAAGATGCAGCTGAACACAGGTCTCAATCAAAGATCTTTTTTATGGCTTGCGTTTGACCAAAATTACGCCTGATCGTACGCTGTTTCCTCAACCTAAGTTAGGTTTGTCTAAAAACTGATTCTGTGTCCTTCGTATTCGCAGGGCATCTCACCAACTATAGAGTTCCGCATCGTGGACGAAAACAGCGCAGCCATCGTCTGTATCCGCGTACCCATCACCATCACCGCGCCAAACGCTCTCACAGCGCGCAACTCTACCGTCAGTGTCGTTGACAACGCCCACTGATCGCCACTGACTGCGGCCAATATGAACTCCAGCGACATCAGTTATTGTCCCCCACATCTCACCACTGAGACTGCGGCCAATATGACCAGCAGCGACAACAGTTAATGTCCCCTGCTAGTCACTAGCAACACCGCAGCTTACTCCACCCGTGCCCCAACCACTGATCGCCACTGAGACTGCTGCCAATATGACCAGCAGCGACCATCATTAATGTCCCCCACTGGATGCCAGCAACAGCGCAGCTTATTCCACCCAGTGGTCGCGATTCAGACTGCGGTCAATGCCAACCAGCGCCAACAGAACCGTTAAAGTGAGGGACGACCACCGACATCACAGCCCACCTAATTCCTAAAAACAGATATTCGCATATTTAATAACTCCAAAATTTGGATATAAATAATAGTAAATGCGTTTAAACTTTTTGTGATATTAAATGTACCTAGGTAATTAAAATAAAGTTAAGTTAAAAAAGTAAAGTTATCTCTTCATTTATCTTATCTACATTAAAACTATGTAGGTTCAACCTAAAGTAGAAGACTTAAATTACACACTTACTTATTATTACAAAAACTACAATCTCCACTCCTTCACCCCTGGCAAATCTACAAATTTCGACATAAACGAAATTCCTCTTTAAATATCCACATTCCACCAACTTTATACAGCATTGCAGAATTTCAGAGCTCGCAAAACGTACGCGGACCGTCAACGAGTCGCGACGAGGTCTCGATGCCGGCCATTTTGTGAGCACGTGACGGGAATCCGCAAACAAAATGGCGCGGAGACGCTACGTTGAGATGCATTCAATTAAGATTCGAACACGGCGATAAGGTTTAAAATAAAGAGATAAAAGACATCTTACGAGGGCGGTTTGATAAGTCAGTGACTTTAAGTAAAAAAAAAAAACTTTTTCACAAGATTTTATTTTATTTTTCTACATAATCTCCTTTCAACTCGATGCATTTCGTCCAACGATGTTCCAGTTTTTGTAACCCCTCCAAAAAAATTTTTTGTCATACCCCGAAAAATATGCTTCAGTTTCAGCTATGACTTCCTCGTTTGATGAAAATCTTTTCCCACCGAGCCATTTCTTCATGTTAGGGTACAAGAAAAAATCACACGGTGCCAAATCTGGAGAATAGGGTGGGTGTGGCAGTATTTCATAACGCAATTCTACTAATTTGGCTGTTGCGACTGCCGACGAGTGTGCAGGTGCATTGTCGTGATGAAAAAGTATTTTCTTCTTTGCCAGATGTGGCCGTTTTTCAAAACTTCTGCGTTAATTTTTTCCAACAAAGCAGCATAATAAAGGCCACTTATTGTTTTACCTTTCTGTAAATAGTCGATAATGAATAACACCTTGGTTGTCCCAAAAAACAGTGGCCATTACCTTTCCTGCTGAATTAACGTTTTTGCTTTCTTAGGGGCCCGTTAGCTGGTAGAAGTCCACCAGTTGACTGATTTTTCGTTTCTGGTGTATAATGCTGGATCCATGTTTCATCCACCGTCACGAATCGACGTAAAAAATCAGTAGGATTACGTTTAAATTTGGCTAAGCATTGCTCGGTAGTTGTTACGCGATGTCGTTTTTGATCAGCTGTGAGCAAACGCGGCACCCATCTTGCGGAAAGCTTTTTCATACTTAAAATGTTATGCAAGATATGAAAAACTCGTTCAGATGAAATGTGTACAGTCTCAGCTATCTCACGTATCTTCACTCGACGGTCATCCAAAACAATATTGTGGACTTTATTCACGATATCACCAGTAGTCACTTGAATCGGCCTTCCAGAGCGATCTGCATCATTGGTGGTGATACGTCCAGAACCAAATTCCGTAAACCACTTGTGTACCATACCATGAGACGGAGCAAATTCCCCATAATATTTTTTAAGCCGGTCTTCAGTCTCTTTGATAGTTTTTTCACGTAAAAATTAATGTTTAATTGGCACACGAAATTCACTTTTCTCCATAATCAATGATTTTCCAATATCATCTGACATATATGTCTCGATTTCTTTTTTTATTTTCCCAATATTAAAAAATAAATAAAAACAGCGAGCTACCAAAGAGTTAAGAATTAGAAATAAAAAGGTCATATATGAAAAAGGTTGTTTTTTTTACTCGAAGTCACTGACTTATCAAACCGCCCTCGTACAAATTAGTTTATTCGGGGTTGTTAAAGTTTTACAGTACCTATACCACAATAAGCCATCTCACCACGTTTAGAAGAAGCTATTTTGTTTCTTGGTAAATTTGCTATAGATTTAGTGGACAAAAAAGGTGGTGTCAAAAATGTTTTATTTAACCGAAACATTTTAATGAGATTAGCAGCATAATAGGTATGTAGGTACCTACATACTAACACTAAGTTTACTTTTACCATTTGTGCCTACCTTATGTAACATAAGTCTGCACCTACTTGGGAACTACAGAGGTGCAATACAACTTCTTTTCACAGCAAGAGTAAAGTAAAGAAGGTATTCGTACAACGTTAATGAAAGGCAGGAAATACGCGGGCGTCAGGGCTGTCTACTAGACTACAACCCCATGGAAAAAAAAAACATGTGAAATGAACCAGCGTGAATAACGCCTAGAAGGCTGTTACTATATCATAAAATAACTCTGAGCGCTATGCCGTCATTTCTGAGTGGTACTGGTGTGAGCTAACCCTAAAAATGAAGTGACGGGCTCTGTACGCCACGAGAAAAACACGGCAAACTACCTTACTTACCTTGATTTTTAATTCCATTGCAGACAGTTGAATGTTAGTCATGTATAGATAACATTGGCATGAGAACTTTGTCATTGGCTGTCAGGACTGGAGGACTAGGGCGGTTGAGGTTCATTAACACAGAGTACTTTTTACAGACTGTTAATACATGATGAGCCCGCTACATAAGAGGTAAAGAGAGCCTTTTTTATGGTGTGGAAAATGCGCCTTATGCATCCGCCCGGTAACGAGGTTACCGGAGGTATGTGGGGCTCTCCCGCGACGGCAGGCATACCCACTAAAAACCACACGGATTCCCTATGCGGTCGTATGTGAGGCGTTACGGGACCACTCGGTACATTGTAAACACAGGTAGCACAACTTATTACTCTTTATCTTTTCAACAATAGATTTCGCTTAGACCAAGCAAAACTACATATATTTCGGTTTCTTTTCAGCAGCGATCGCATACCTGTAACGATAAGTTACATGAAAACAAATTAGAAACTCGTAACAATATCTCACCATTCACGCTGTTGTGAATAGTATCATCAAAGTCCAGAAATATCTAATGCAGAACGCTTTGTTCCAAACAGTTGAGTTGGCAACCCTGCTTTGATCTCAAAGGCTAGCAAGAGCCTGTTGCACTTGAATAGGAGAAATCCTAATTACAAGTCATGCTTTCTCCAGTTTACAATCTTTTGTGCGAAATTAGTTTCTGTATAAACGCAGTTTCTTGGGTTTAGCACTACTGCGACGCAATGTTATGTATTCTATATTCCAATCCATTTTATAGTCTTAGTAAATAAACCAATTTCATCTAAATTCCAACACAATCACGCGATGTATGCAATTAGCATCACATAAAACGGGATGTTGAAGGGTCATTATTGTAAAAAAATATATATCTACCTATATATAATAGAATCGCCTTCAAATGTAGCCTAAATCCGCCTATAGATTTCATAATAAATTGTTTAATTGTCAAATTAAAATTGAATTGAATTGAAGTTAAAGTAATTTTAGTAATTACGCCTGATTAAAGTATGGTAGCAATGATGAATGGTTGATGGCAAATATACACTTGCCCCCTTATTCATAAAGGCTCTGTAGGCTTCTGGTAACTTAGCAATCGTTTGTCCTTATCTATCACTTTGACATTTAGGTACCTACCTTTCACAGATAAGGACAAACGATTTCTAAGTTAGCTTCAGAAGCCTACTGAGCGTTTATGAATAAGGGGGCAAGTGTAGATATATTTGCCATCAACCATTCATCATTGCTAACATACTTTAATCAGGCGTATTTACAAAAATATTAGGCGAAATCGCAGTCAATCATTTTGGCTTGCTTTTGGCTTTTTATAATTTGTAGTTGGTAAGTACTCCCGGTTATGGTTATGGTCCATTCAAGATAAAATAAGAAAAATGGTTTTGTCTTCTCCTATCCTGTAAAATTCTTCGGCCCGCCGTCAAAATTTTAAAATTCTGAAAGTGATCCGTGAGTGCATAGAGGTAACATTTTTAAGAAACACTTCAGTAGTAGTCACTGTAACATCAAGGGCAAACCTGAAAAGGTAAAATAAGGGCACTATTGGGTAACTAAGCACAGCGTGTTTAGCGCCATCTCTACGCAACGTTCCAAACTATTTACTTCCACGGTTTTCAGAGCATTCCAGCAATGCCGTGACATCTTGCTAGATGGCTCAGTCAGCCCAACTTGTGCTTGATAACGTCTGTAACCACTAATCACAAATAGATGTCCATTATTTCAATTTTATCTATACTACTCCTTTACTAATATTTAAAAGAGGTAAAATTTGTGAGTTTGTGAGGTTGTAGGCGGTAATTTATGAATCTACTGAACCGATATCGAAAATTATTTTACCAATAGAAAACCACAGAGTTTCATTATGCTGTATTTAATTCCACGTGGATGAAGTCGCGGGTTGCAGCTAGCGTCTTATAATTGCAAAGTTTCTACCTTTCTCCAAGTACCTCGCGAGGAATCCAAGTACTTACTAAAAGCAGTGATATTAATCTTCAATTTTCTTACTCACTTTGTATTCTTCTTCCTTAGAGTTAAAACTGAACCTCTATCCAGGGACCCAATTTTTGAAAGCACATCACTAGAAAGTGGTATAATTCTGTTTATATCTCCAAAACTACAGCTCCAATCAAAGTTTTGACTAGTCCACAAGATTAATGAGAGCTGTGATTGTCGTCTACGCTGCTCGTATTTTAAATTCAGCACAACTTTTCGCCACTTTCGAGTGGCATTTTCGCATCGGTCCCCTGAATCCAGCAAAGTTTCATGTTCCTATGACAGTAGTGAATCAATAATCTTTCCAGGTCAGTGGTCCACTGCTCCAACTACTTAACTAGTTGAGAAATGGTGTTACCATTAAATAAAACACTCTTACTGTTGAAAAACTTATATTTACACAGTCTCTAACTGACAAACTTAAATATTTGGCAAATAAACTAAACCTATAATCAACATAAACATTCATAAGTCTTATTATTGAGTTTTAATGCGCATAGAATACCTCTAAACTGGTAACTGACAGGATTTAAATTACCTTAACACGTTGGCTGCCCACCATACTTCAAGTGTTGCTTCCAGGCCCCATACAAACTTAGAGATCCCATCGGTTCACAGCATCACCCTATTACTTGCCGTGAGCATCAATTTTCTAAAGAACGAGCTTTCGATTCTACCGGGGATGCTCATAGCCAAAGAGATTCCGTGATCTCACGCAGCCAACGTTCCTCAAAGTATTGATGTTCACCGGTGTATGGGGCGTGGGAGCAACACTTTAGTTGAAGTATGGTGGGCAGCCAAAGTGTTAAGGTTGAATTTCAGAAGCCCAGAATATAGATGGAAACACCCAGACTAGCTCAGTAATAATAAAAACACTGGTTTAATTTCAGTTTTGTCACTTAGCCCAACGCTAGAAGCCTCTGGTATTACTATCCGAAAAATACATCCAAAATACTCATGTAAAGAATTTGTTTAGATACAACAAATTAAGTGAGGTGTTAAATTAACATGATATCAAGTCTTGATTACTTATAATTTGATTTTATAGAAAATTGCCGTGTCAGTTCCCAGATCAACAATCGGTATGATTATTCAGAGTTGCCACCTGTCTCAATCGCCGAGGCGTATTTAAGTATCTAGTTCGTTAATAACGACGACTTTGGACCATAACTTTGAAATTCTTAAGGAACGAGTATTTTCATTAATCACTGTCAAATATCAGCAATTGCTGTTCTGTAAATTTAGTTAAAAGTATATTAAATCAAACGTGACATTGATGAAAGCTGCTCGTACCAACAATATTCTTAATAAAATAGACAAATTTTAATGACACTGTCCTAATTTTTCCTTACAACTGGCAACCCTATAATTATAAAAGACGAAACAAAAAAAAACAACTCCCCTACATTTACATTCATAGTGCAAATGCTTGCATGACTATACTTATCAATTAATACTCTACAACTATCATTGAATGTTGCTGAAATCACAGATTATCTTTTGCCATAAATTATAACTATGGCGCCAGTACAAAACTATTCTTAAAAATAATTAGTTCACCTACAATCAATCCTGTTCACAAAAATATACTTCAACGGTCATAATGTTCCATAAATGTTCACTTCTTTATATCTTTAACAACAACCTTCGGGTTTATTTTGATGATTTCGCTCAGTTTTTTCAACGAAAACGGCACCATAGTATTACAGAAAGGCATCAGTGTCGTAACGTTGGCGAAGTCCTCCCAAGCTGAAGGTTTGGTTCCGTAGTATGAATACTCTTCTTCACTCTCGGAATCTGAATCCACGTAGAATGGCAATTTCGTCGTTGATTTCTTAGCAACGGCCTGCGAGCAAGGCAACTTAGTGGTGGATTTTTTTGCAACTCTCTTCAAAGGCGACGTGCTCGTGTCTTCGGCTTTCCTTTTAAGATAGGATACAGCTTCAGACTCAGTTGTGTTTGTATTTGCAAACGGGACGTAAGGAATGGTTTTGTATAAAAGTTTAACTGAACTGTGAACCGCATTATGGTGGGATTTTAAGTCAATTAAATGAGAAAATCGCTGATTGCACTGACAACAAACCACCAAGTCTCTGGTGTCGTGTAGCAGTTTATAATAAGCGTAGTTAATCGGCGTGGAAGAGTGGAATTCTGTATTATGCTGCTGCATGGCAACAACGTCAGGGAATAGCAGAAGACACGCGCAACACTTCACAACCACCTCGCCCTTTTTACCAAACTTTGGTACGTCTTTGTCATGAACATGAACTTTTGCTTCAGTCTCGGTAAATACTTTCTCACAAATCAAACAAACGATGTCTTCAGCTTTTTTGACAGCAACAACTTTCTTCTGTGGTTTCGTAAAATCAAGAACGATCGGCGGTCCGAGTGGCTTCTCAGTTCTTTTAGCGAACGCCCGTTTATCGCCGTGTTGGGCCGATATATGCTGAAGAACCGTGACTCTGTTGCCATTAAATTCACAGTACGGACACGTGAAAGGTTTGAGGTTATAATGGCGCAAGACATGCGCGTTCATGATCTGTTTATACTTGGTGGTGAACGCGCAATGAGGGCAGTCAGTTTTCTTGCCTTTCTTCTGTGTATCGTCTATGATTAGATTCTCATCGTCGCTGTCGGGTGCGGTGGACGCTGCTCTCTTGCGTCTCAGAGTTTCCTCTTCAGGAGTGGGTACGTTTTCTTCATACCGTATTACCAGTAGCGAGTTTTCTTCAGAGTCGTTGGATTCGTCAGGGTAGTTGGTTGGTTGTGTGGGGGCGGCGACGGAGACTTTGATGGAGAGTCTCTGGGTGCTGAGTACCGCGGCGACCCAGGCGGCGCGCACGGCCGGGTCCCGGGCCGCCTCCACGGGCCGCGCCGCCTGCCCCGCGTGCATACTCTTACAGTGGAACTGGGCCTCGTGATACGTCGTGAAATTATTAGAGCAGTTACTGCAGCACCATCTGGAGATGAAAGCGATGTTTTGTTACGTTTGAAGCTCGCTAGCCTCGTGTGGCAAACATGAATCGTTATTAGGAAATCTTCACCCAACACTAAAAGCAACTGTGTTTTCTTTTACCTACCCTAGTTTCTTTTTCTACCTCTTCTTTTCTTAAATTTGGGATACAATGAAGAGCACTCTGGTATTTAATGTACTAACTGCTTTACTTTGACTTTGACCGCTGCGATTGCCAAAATAGTTGATTGCATTCCATGCTTTATTTTATAATAGAGTACACACAACTTGCTATGCGATCTTCTAGTTAACTCGCTTTGTCCTAAGCTCTAATATAGCGATACTAAGTTTGAAATTCTTGCAGTAGGTAATGTTATTATTCGTTCCTATAAATATGCCTCTTCTTTATTGGGAGGTAAATTCTTTGAATAGGCAAAACACTCCACAATTGAAATCAATCCACATAGACTAAGCTTGTACAACACTAAGCATATCACATCCGACAATTATATCATAGCAATTTAACATGCAAAGCGTAATCACATACAAAGAAATAACTTACCTTATCCTCGTCAACTCTGCCTCTAAATGGTCGTGCATAGCTTCTTCGTCCTTAGCTCTGAACTTGCATTTTGGGCAGACGAACATCATACCGCTTGCAGCTCCTAAGGACCCGAACGCTTTTTCCAAATCTTCGGTAGTAAGTTTGCTCGCAGCACTGCTGGATACTTCCACAGGTCTAGAAGCCACCGGAATCACAGTTCTCTCCACCTGTATTTTCTGTTGAGCCAATTTATCTCTATTCTTCTTGATAAGATCTTCCTGATAGTCCAGTAGTTTGGATACCCAGGATTCCACATTGACGTCGACGGATAATGCTATAGGTTCCTGGTTCTGTCTGTGCTCGGTCCACATGTGCTCTTTCAAGCCGGTCTGATGGAAGGCTTTGTAGGAACAAAGGCGGCAACCCCATCTGGAAATTAAATGGTATTACTGAGCGTATTGCTAACTGCTAGGTCGTTTAAACCCAGTAAAACTGTATCATGAGAACAAGCTAGTACTGCTATGAGATTGTTTTAATGGTACTTACTTCCTGTATTTAAGTTCTTCGTACAGGTGACACTGCATGGCCACTTTGTTGTCTTCCACGACCACTTTGCACAGCGAGCATTTGTAGTTCAGACCGTTTGGCTCGCAAAACTCACCAAACTTCTTACACAGGTCTTCCACCGTCTCCAAAACGGGGTTCGAGTCAGCGTCTACTTCCTGCTTTACCAAGTTGAGGTTTACATTATCGGGGGCGGCTCGCGGTCGGAGCTGAGGCAGGATCGTGCCCGTAGTCTGCGTCATGGTATCAGCAATCTCAGCCTTGACTTCCTGGTTGGGATCGAGGCCCGCCTTCTGCCTCTGTCTGTGCCAGTGCGGCGTACCGTCAGCGGCATCAGGGATCGAACCTTCGCGGTAGTAAAAGTAGAATATCTCCGGTTCTCTGTTAGGATGCGACGAGGTCTGATGTTTGGTGACATTCTCCGGCATCGAAGTGCGGAACGGACAGTAGGCGCACTTGTACTGCATCTTGGACTGGTGGTATTTGGAGCAGTGCTCGGCGACTTCCGGGCGGAGCATGCTCTTGAATCTGCACAGGCCGCACTGCCACGGCTTGAGGTCCATCGTGGGCGCGGGAGCCGCAGCGGGCGCGGGCGGCGCCGCGTCCTCGCGGACCACCACCACGTGGCCGCCGCGGTGGCTCTCGGCGACGTGCTTCTCGAGCACCTGGCGCTTGTAGTGGTAGTAGGGGCAGACGGAGCACGCGTAGAGGCGCGCGTCGTGCATCTTGAGGTGGCCGATGATGCGGGCGGCCGTGAGCGGCTTGGAGCGGTCCAGGTGCTGGTGCGGCGGGCAGTGCACGCAGTGGTAGTCCGCCGCGCCCGGGTGCAGCGTCTCCCAGTGGCGGCGCAGCATGGCCTCGTCCAGCGACGTGTAGGCGCAGCCGCTGGCGCCGCACGTGAGGCGCTGGCGCTCCGGCACGTGCCGCGGGTAGCGCGCCGCGTCGGCGGCCGGCAGCGGCGCCTCTCGCGGCCGCTCGCCGCGCGCCGCAGCCGAGCTGGACGCCAGATTGACCATCTTGTCGAAGTGCTTCTCGTTGGTCTCGAGGTGCGGCACGGGGTTGACGGGCGCGGTCTGCGCGACCGGCTGCCGGCTCTCGTGCTGCTGCAGATGCCGCACCATGTTGAGCCGCACCTTCGTGTGGAACTCGCAGATCTCGCAGTGGACCGGCTCGTCCATGATGGGGTTGATCGGCAGCTTGTCTACGTCGGCGGGTCCGAAGCGGCGCCTCGCGGGCGCGGCGGGGGCGCCGGCGGAGGGCTTGCGGCGCGCGCGGCCGGGCTTGGCCGGCGCCGGCTTCCCGCCGACCACGTACTGTATCTCCCCTAACTTCCCCGAGGACGAGGTGACGACGAGCTTGTTCACGTTGTGCGCCTGCTTCACGTGCTTCTTCAGAGCCGTGAGGGTGGTGTCGAGGCGCTGGCATATGGCGCAGCTGTAGCGCGGCGGCAGGCCGTGGTTCTCGCTGCAGTGCGTCACGAGGGCGTCTATGGTGTCCGCCGCGCGCCCGCAATGCGCGCACTTCAGCTGCGCCCCCCTCCCGTAGCAGGAGGACAGATGCTTTTTGAAGCCTTGGCTGGTGTTGCATACGGCGGTGCAGACGTCGCACTTGAAGACGCCCGCGTTCGGCAGCTTCTTGGCCGTCAGTAGCTCTTTCAGCTCGGTAGAAGTGTCCGATTGTCCAACGCTAGGGTTCTCATCATCGGAAACACTGATGATGCCCTGTTTCGAGTCCTCCTCGTCGCTGTCTAAGCATATAACGTCATCGGAGCCGGCTTTCTCGGGTGTGTCTTTCGGTTCCTCCTTGAGGACCGGTGTCAATCTATCGGAGAGTTCTCGGCCTTCTCGGTCCGCGGGCGGGGGCGGGGTAACGGGCGGCACGGGTTGGGTCGCTAGAGGTATCAGCGGGGGAACCGGTATCAGTGTAGCCATGGGGTCTACCGCTGGGGTATCTAGGGAGTTCAGTATGGCGTCATCGACTTGTGTGCTGGGTAGTTCGGTGACGCGCGCCTCGCTGGACGGCGCGGCGGCCGCCGAGGCAGCGGGCAGGTCCAGCACGCTGAGGTGTCCGATGAGTTTCTCCAGCTCGATGGAGCGCTCGGCCTCCCGCACCGGATTCTCGCTATTCTTGTCGGCAGCGACTTCTTCTGCAGGCAGTACGCTTTTCTTTAACTCGACGAGGGGTAACATCTTGAAGCTACCGTTTCCACTCTGGAATTAAAATAGGATAACATCAACATTTAGCATCAATCAAAGCGTATCTATCCCATTCTAATACTAATATCATGCATGTTAAAATTTGCTGGCTTATTCGTCGCTCAATGGTGTGTACAACAGACAAGACCAGCACGAATTTGGATGAAATTCAATCGAAAGATGAAATCAAATCGCGGAAAACAAGCTAGTATTCTATAACTATGGTGTATGGTGGTGTGGTGATGGTAGAGATGTTGAACGAAAGAAGGTTACTAAATGGCGAGCATGAATGGATGTGTTGGAAGGGAAAGGCGTAGGCGGCAGTTCCGTGAACATATTAGGGATATTTTGAGAGTCAGGTCAAGAGTACCCTAAACCGACGAACATGAAGAAATTAATGAATGTGGATAAAGCGAAGTGTCAGGATCATAGCAAGTAGCACAAAGTGATCTGCCTATCCCTATGGGAAAGAGAAGTGACCAATACACAGAATGACCATTTCAAATTTAGGTTATTACTACGCAAATGACCATTACTTATTTTGACCAATACGCTGAATGACCATTTAAATTTAAATTTTGATACGCAGAATGACATACGTTAATTATCCAATACGCTTTATGACTATTGTAGTTAGCATTATGTATTGTACATTTTGCTTCGAAGCGGTTTAGAAGCGTAACAGACTGACATACAGAGTTACTTTCGAATTTATAATATTACAATACAATAAAATACAATAACTCTTTATTGAACACCACATATAACAACCAAAACAGAAAAAAGGTATACAGAATATTACAAGGTAACAATAGGTGGCCTTATCGCTACAGAGCGATCTCTTCCAGGCAACCATAATGGACTGGAGAACAGAACAGATCTGAGCAGGTGGTGCAATTTAGAATATATATTAATATACTATTAATATAATATTAGTAGGGACGATAGATGATTTTGCGACTGATAGCTCGACTTGGCATTATGCGTATTTTTTATTGGTTAATTTGCGTAAAGGTTTTCTATGTATAGTGTCTCCCAAGCCCAACGTACCATGCCGCAGATGGTCCGTATGTAGGCGAGCGGCGGCTTGCAGGGGTGCCTGGCCGACGCGTGCGCCAGCAGCTCTGGCTCCGTGTCCGCGCCGAACACGCAGCTGGTGCAGTGGTACAGCTTCAGACCGTGAGTCTTGAGGTGCAGCACCAATGCCGTCGCGTTGTCACTCACCAGCGCGCAGAGCTGCAAATAAATAACTGTTTACAAAACCAGGCATTGTTTCTTTAATTAACCCCCAAAGCATTAATCGAGAAATCATAAGTAACACAATATTTCTATTTTATGCCAAGAATGCCTTACATCATTTAGGAAAAGAGCTGATACTCTTCAATCTGCTGGACCGATTTTTACCAACATAGCTAAGAACCACCGCAAGGAAACTGGCTTTCGAAAGGAAAAAAACCGGATCCAATTCGGCCCATCCGTTCGAGAGACAAAAATTTCCCCTACTTCTCTTTATGGAATGCGCGTCAGTGCTTCAGACTATTTTTGCAATGATTATTAAATAACGCCAAACATGCTTTATGCTATGTGTAAAATACCGATTCTAAAACAAAAACACTAAACACATCATTCATAAGTCACCACGTACAAAAAATATAACATTGCCGTTGCGTTCCGAGTTCTAAGAATCGGATTTCTATTATGTGTGTGTCTAATATGTGTCGTCTCAACTTCCCACTAATGTTTAGGTTTCGCCGTTCAATGTCTCACGACGAGTTATAGACAATGTTCACGAAGATATTCATCACATATATTACCTATATCAAACTTTGAGTAGGTACTTAAAGAGTTCTTTTTCTGTTGTATTTTTTTTGTTAAAAACAAAAAATGTTGCTTTTCTGAGTTTCGTTTATTATAAAATACAATTTATACATACGTAGCAAATGAATCCGGTAGCGTCAGCGTGTCTTTGAGCGAAGTGTTCCCAAAATTTTGTGTGGGTGACAGTTCTGAACGAGCAAGCTCCCTCGCGGTCAACTACAAACAAATAATCATAAATTAGTAATGTCAATACAGCTACAAGACACATCAATAATGTAAGGTACAAATACAATTACTGGATGATCACATCGACAGCGGAGCAGTGGCGTGTCAACACTTAATTCAGAATGAGTGTTCATTCGATACTCACTTTGTTTACAAACATAGAGCGGAACGGCAACATCTCGCCCCAGGAGTCCTGCGGTAGGTTCTCGGACTGGCGGCGCGTTGTTCGCTTTGAGCACGGCGCCCTGCCCCGGCGTCACGTGGTGGACTCTGGCTATGTGCGCGCCAACCAGCTGACTCGCTGCGGCGCGGTAAAAGCACGTCCCACAAACGAACTGACAAAGCCCGTGGTTCTTAAACACGTGCGATACCAAGTCGATTGCGTTCCCAGATGAATCGAAATCGCAGTACGAACATAGCAACGCGCTGGTCCCCCCGACCCGTTGGTGGGTCGATGCGTGAAGCAGCGCGGCTTCCGCCGAATCAGTAGTGAAGGAACAGAACCGACCAGCGCATTTGAATACTTGAACCAGCTTTTCTGGAGCCATCATGGCGTCGAGAACGACGCGGTGTTTTTTCGACATAACTTCGGCTTGAGCCTCTTCGTAATTATATTCCTTAGGGGGCTCATCTTTTCTTGCGACTGGATAGGTGGGACTTGGTCTTGGTGGTTCCACCGTCGACGGCATGAGGCTTACAATGTTTTCTATAATCGGAGTTTTCGCTGGCGTTTCAAAAGGCGTCTCTACCGGTGCTTCTACCGGCTTTTCCACAGTATCTTCAAATGATTTCACGAGCAGGTCCGACAGCGGGCGAACATTAATGTAGGTTTTAGGCGTCGAAGACCTCGCTGGCGGCTCAGGTGATGCGACTGGTCTCACAGGTTCAGCTACTTTCTCCAACTCAGGGAAATTATCAATATGTTTATCAAGAAAATGTAGCAAACAGTCACTGAATTTGTGCTGTCCCTGCGGTGTCACTATAACTTTGCACACGAAACAGTAGCCGTCCCATGTTTCAGAGTGTTTAAGTTGCACATGTTTCTTCATAGAGATAAGAAGACCAGTCTTGTAATGATTGTCTACGCCGTTTATACAGCAAACGTATTCTTTATTGCCGGTGTCAGTGTAGCGTATTTTGAAATGCGGGTAATCCATTATATCATCAGAAGCAGCGTTTATATCATTCGCCTGATCTTGTACATCTTCTTCGTGTACACTAGGCGCGTCGTCAAAGTGGGTATCTTGCTGATTGTCATCATCATCACGCTCGACTTTAACTGACGTATCTTCAGTGTTCCCTGAGTTTGATATGTCACTGGCGTTGTCGTCAGTTTCGAAATTAATTTTGGATTTGAATGAGAAATTTGGTGGCTCTACATGAGACTTCTTTTCTACTCGCGCCGTTTCTGGTTCGCTTTCCGTAATGTCGCTGCGATCGTCGCTCGGCTCGGTCAGGCTTTGGTTCGAGCGCGAGCTCCTTGTTACGCGCGGTTCATTTCCCACATTACAGCGCTTGGAAAGACTATTAATAGTCTTTCTTGTCATAACTGCAAAATTGATAACGTACACCTCTGTTTGTTCGTCATTATGCCGGTGAATTACGTGTGTTTTAAGATTCTCTAGTGATATTTGAGTAAAGTTGCATTTGCCACAGATGTAACCAATGAGTTGGCCTTTAATGTCTTTGGGCGGAGGCGGGATGTCCAAGTTGAAAGGACATCTAGTCACATTGATGCACTCAGAACAAAGTTGTTTGTATTCTCCTGTATGCATACTGACCACGTGCCAGAAAAAAGCTTCCAACGATGCTTTCTTTTTAGCAAATTCTTTATAGCAGAATCTACATGTGTACTTATCAGTGGGTATCTTGCTGATAGCCTGAAAATTGATTTCTCCGCATTGTTCAATGGCCTCTTTAGCTGTTTCTGCGTTCATGCGAGATAGCGGAATTTCTGAATGAGGATGACATTTTTTATAATGAAACACGATATCAGCAGCACTGTGAGTTGATTTGCATAAACGACAAGCATATTCAGACACGTTTCTCGAGAAGCAGTATTTTTTATCTGTGAAGCAATTAGGATCAGGTATGGTAATCTTTCGTTCAGTTTCGGGTGGCGATTCGGTAAGTGGTGATTCAGCACGCTTCGGTTCAATTTTTCTTTTCTTGTGTTTAGGTTTGATCACGCCCGCTTGCCAACCTTTTCTTTTGCGTTTCGGTTTTTTTTTCAATTCCACGAGCAACTCTGAGCTTTCAAAACTTTTAGAAGACGCCAGCGATTCATCGTCAGATTCTGAACTGTTCTCTAGTGCTTTATCACTTGCTTTAGAATCATTAAGCGAATCAGTTTCAAAATCGTACGGATCTTTATCTTCTTGGATTTGTCTCGTCTTGGACTTAGGACCAGGTTTATATTTCAGTAATGGCTTTTCCTCTTCAATATTTTTTTTCTCATTAGGACTAACAACATCAGATTTCACTTTTGGCTTAGGTCCAGGCTTTTTCCGCAATGGTTTGTCCATGATATTTCCATCTTTTTCATCAACGTGCTTGACTTTTTCCAAAACAACTACTGGCTCAGATACGTCGATACCAAGCATTTCGTCCTTTTGGGGAGATTTTTTGTCATCTACCATTTTTGCTAACCGACACATACGAATTCCCGAAGCGTTCAGAATGTCTTCACTCATAAACATTTCTTTTATAGATTCCTGCAATAGCTTCAGTTCTCTGGAGGGTTTTTTAGAGGGACCTGGTCGGATTTCTAATATAGGGCCACCGGAACGGGTAACACGTTTACCTTCACTGGGTCTGTTACCTTTACCCCTCCTAATTTTTCTAGTTTTAAACCGTTTAAACACTTTTCCAGGCACTTTTTTCACAGGAGAAGATTGCAGATCATCGTCGCTTTCAGGTTTAGAGGTAACATTGTCATTTGTGTTTAGTTTTTTTACCGTGGTTTCTTCGGGTTGATCAAATTTATTAATAATATCCAATTTATTCGTATTCACCATATCTGTTTCTGTATTTTCTACCTTTTTACTATCACCTTCGTCGGCAACTTCGGTTTTCTTAATAGGATCGGCAATTGATTCAACTTTATGAGCATTTAGTTCTTCTACGTTGCTTAGTTGATGTTCGTCTGCAGTAACTTCAACCTTATCACTTTTTTCGACTTCAATTTCAACTTTATCTTCAGACGGAGTCTTACTTTTTTCAGTTTCTGCATCAGCTTTAACGTCATTTGAATCTTCATCATCTGATACGATTTCACTAAGTTTTTCCAGCTTCTTCTTAATTTTTTCGTTCTGACTAGATTGACCCCCAAGCATACTGAGTAGTTCTTTTATTTTTGATTTATCCTGTAGCATAGAAAGTAAACTTCCAATAGATTCGATTTGCGCAGCAGGTTCATTGACCTCTCGAGTGTCTCTTGTTACCTTGTCAACGGTATCATGAGTAGATGATATATCTGAATTCATTTCACATTGTTTTTCACCAGTGCTATCGGGATTTCTTTCCACTTCGGAACTGGTTTTTGTTACCACTTCAGCATCATTTGTACTGTCTGGTGTAGAACGGCCAATAAGGTTGCCGTTGTTGCCGCATATATCTTTACTGGGAATTTCATCTTCAGTTACTGAAGTTGATACAACAGCCTCTAGATCACTTGTATCATCTGTTCGACAGATTGTTTCAGAATGAGGTTCATTTGATTCAGGTAAATCAGACTCTTTATTTCTTACTTCGTCAACGCACGTTGTATTTGGAGTTTCTTCAGTTTCAGCTTGTTTGTTTTCAAGTTTGTCAATGCTAATAAGAGTATTATTTCCTTTTATTTCAGCTTTGTCTTCAATAGCAGGTTTATCAATTTCAGCTTGACCGTCACTTTCTTTTAAAGAATCAAATAGATCTTTTTTAACTGCTGCTGTATCAGTGATGACAGGGCTTTGACTAGCTTTAAAGTTTTTTGGTTTAGCTGGACTGGAGGTTATTTTCTCAAGCATGTTTTCAATGCTTATTTCATTAAATAAGTCATTACAGGCTGAGTCGCCCTTGGGTGCATCCAAGTCATTGTCTAAATCAGCTATGAGTGCATTAATATTATCTAAAACAGGGTCAGTGATAATATTATCAGAAAACAGATCAATATCATCCAACCCAAAACTAGAATCCAATGTTTCTCGATTTTCTTCGAGTTCTTTATCCTTTTGATCTTCTAAAGGTTTTTGCTCATTTAAACTTGGTTCTGTGGTTACATCGTCTTTGTTAGGAAGGGTGATTTCTTTCTGGATATTGACGACAGGAAACTTTTTAGGAGACTCTATTTTAGTAGTTACTTTTTTATCGTCAACGTTGTCGTCTGAATCAGAATGACAAATAACTTTTCTGAACCTTCTTGTTTTAACACCAATCTCTTCATCTTCGGATTCATTAAACGATGAGTTTATCTCGCTTTTTCTTCCAGATTGCCTCGTAACGCGTTTTTCAGGTTCTTCTTGTGTAAGTTTAATATTCACATCGCGCACTTCTTTTTTTGTAATTTTGTCAGCTGTCGTTTTCTTCTCCGATTTAGAAACCTTTTCTGGTTTTGAAACCTTTTCCGGTTTCGAAACCTTTTCCGGTTTCGAAACCTTTTCTGGTTTCGAAGCCTTTTCCGATTTGGAAACTTTTTCAATTTTGTGTGGTACTGGTGCTGTTGACTTAACCTTCGTATCTTTATCGGCTGGTTTAGACGAGTTCTTCTTCGTTTCGACTTTAGCTGTTGTAACTTCAACTTCTGGTTTTTCTTCGGGCGCACGCTTTATTTTTGGTATCTTATAATTTTTTACTGAATTAATAACTGGACTTTTGGTAACAACGTCACTAGAAATACCATAACTATGTCTATCTCGGGAATCTGAGCGATTTCTATTGTTACGATCATTAAACCTATCGTGTAGTCTTTGTTGTTCTTTACGCTGTCTCGGATCCCTATAGTTAAATTTTTTGACAGGCATTTGTGTTTCTTTCGCATTCGATTTATTGCAATGTGTTCTATCCTGCTGCCTGTCGTAACTATTTCTACGACGTGGGTCACGGTTGCTGATATTTTCAGTACTTCTAGGTGGTATTGTACTCTCACTTCTAAATCTCTTCTCGGAACTTCTAGGTGGTATTGTATTGTCACGTTTAAATAAATTATCGGTACGCCGATAGCTTTCAAATTCAGCTTTTATATCTTTGAAACTTTTTTCACTTCTACCCAAGTCTCTTCCAACACTCTGAGCTCTGGATAAGTCCCTCCCCACACTTTGTGCTCTAATAAATTTGTTTCTGGACCTATTGTCTGTGTTGTGCGGCAAACTACGTGGTAGAGTTCGCCCAACACTCGACTCTCTGGTTAGTGAGCGTCCCACGCTCGACGCTCTTTGTCGACGGATATCAAAACTACTGCTATCGTTATTTCTATGCGAATCAATCAATTTCTGGAAGGTACTGTTAACGCTCGTGTCTATAGTAAACGCACGTCCCGCGTGCGACTCAACTGATAATTTGTTACTTGGAGGTTTTCCAAAAGTTCTGCCCACACTAGAGGCTCTAGAACGTTGATCAGCCATAGATCGGCCGATACTTCCCTCGCGTTGGGTAGTGCGTCTCGAACCTACTTCTGTGTAACTTCTTGAACTATCGGGTAATTGACTTCGTTCTCTAGAATACAACCCCTCTCTTTCGTGATCTTTGGGTAACGAACGTCCAACACTAGGTTCGCGTCGTGACAATTGTTCTCTATTATAACTTTGATCAGGAGTGTAAGGTTTCTTATCGTTCCTACCATCATTTTGTTCTCTACTCGAATTTCGTGGGTCGTTTCTTATGTACCTATGGCGATCATTGTGCGACCCACGATCATTTCTGTTATTCAAATCGTTGTCATAGTTTCTGTTCAGTCGTGGGTCTTGGGGTTTGCCGTATTTAGAACTTTGGTTATTGTAAGAGTAATCAGACCGCCCAAAGGGATGGCTGGGCGTCATAGGAGCTTCGGAACGTCCGAATGGATGGCTAGGCGTCATAGGAGCTTCGGAACGTCCGAAGGGATGGCTTGGCGTCATAGGTGCCTCAGATCTTCCAAATGGATGACTTGGTGTTAGCGGCGTGTCCAACCTACCGAATGGATGGCTTGGAGTTAATGGCGGTTCTGATCTTCCAAACGGGTGGCTGGGTGTCAACGGAGCTTCTGACCTTCCAAAAGGATGACTGGGTGTCATAGAGCCTTCAGATCTTCCGAAGTAATGGGACGGAGTGGCTGGAGCATCTCCTCTACCAAATGATGGAGTTGGTGTAGCAGGACATTCTGATCTGCCATTATGACTGGGAGTTCGTGAACAATCTTGTCTACTATAATCTTCTCTGCTATGAAATCTGTCATTTCTAGAATTGTTGTGATTTTCGTACTTAGTATCACCGTAACGAGACCTTGGACCGTCATCTCGATGAGCGAAACTGTTTCTATGGTCTCTATCATCCCATTTTCGAACCGATGTTTGGTCTCGGTCAGGCAGGGGCACTTGCCCTGGAATGTCCCAGGCAGGTTTGTGTACAGGGCTCGGCTCAGGTGGCTCCCAGACAGGTGTTCGCTCGCCGGTATTATCTTGATTTGGGAACATCGGGGCATAAACGTGCTTGCGAACGTTTTCATCCATTTCAAACTGCCGACTTGGAGTCATTTCGAATGATCTAGCATTAGACGAGACATTTGGAACCAAGGTAGGTGTTCTGCTGGGAGTCATGTTAGGTGTCATGTTAGGAGTTCTTGTCGGAGTCGCGTTAGGGAATCCCATTAGAGGGACAGGAAGTAAACCATCTTTATCTCGCCTTATACGGGGATCTACTGGAACAGTAGGCCATTTCGGATCCACTTTTACAGGATTTCTTGGTTCTGGATTATCATTTTTTTTATGTTCCATATTTGGGGTTGGCACAAAAGGTGTGAAACTAGTTGGAGACATATTCGGCATTTTTCTCATATCTATGTCAGCTATGAAACTTACTACACTCGGTTTCACAGGATCTACTGGTATAATAACAGGTGAAGAAACACTGGCATCGTTTGCTATTTCGACATCGGGAGACTTAGGAGCAAGATCCAAATCCTCAGGCGACTTTATAGTTTCATATTTTTCATCATCGTCGGAGCTGTCGTTTAACGCTATTTTAGAAATTAAATTAAACCTTTCGACTTCTTTTTCAGTCAGTTTTAAGCTCTGTTTCCTAGATTCTTCTTTGGATAGGGCGATACTAGGATCATTAACAAAAAGCGAAGTTTTACTTGATGGAGCAGATTTTTGTTTATATTTTTCTATGGAAATTCTTTTCCTAGGTAATTCTTGTGCGTTAGAAACTTTAGTAATTTTAGGTTGATGTAAAGCAGGTGTTGCGATTTCAGCACCAGGTATGGCTATAGTTTCACTTAGGATCTCATTTTTCAACGCTTGTAAAATATCAATTTCGGATACCACATCTTTTGTGGCCGGCTGTACTGTTGGTTCATTTAGCAAAGGTATTTCTGGGTCTTTCTCTGTAGAATTTGTCTCTGAACTTGTTTTTTCTGGCTCTGTCATGATATTCTCAGCCGAGCGAGTCTTTGTGTTATTAGTAATTTTAGAAACTTCATTTGTTTCCTTTCCAGCCTCTGAGTTTTTTGATAATAATTGGGTATCTGTTTCGGGATTATCCGTTTTATTTCCTTCTTGGATTCCCTGTTTATCACCTGCTCTAATAACAGATGCACCCATATTTGCAGTTCCTTCGGGAGATGTTTTATTGTTGCTAGTATCAGTAGATTCAGCCGGATCAACAAGTGGTTTATAAAAGTTTGCTTTAAACGGAGTTGGATCTGCGTTTAGAACAGAATCAACCTCTTGTAACTGAGAATTACTAGAATCAGCCTGCAAGTCAAAATTATTCATATCAATTACTCCACAGCTTTGTTCTTTAGACACCCTTTGCTCTGTTTCTGTGTCAACATCTTCAATAGTAATTATTTCTTGAGATTTATTATGGTTGGCATTCACTGGTGAAATAGGTTTTTTATTCTTTAGGCTACTTGTAATTTTATCAAGAACACCTGTATCATTGTTGGAAGAATCTGGTTGTGAATCCTTTTTTCCGACATCGTCATCGAACATCTCAAAATCAGTAATATCACAAAGTTTCTGTTTTTCACTTTTTTTATTTGAGGCTACTGATGAATCTTCTTCTTTATCAGAATTGATAACAAGGCAAATTTGAATTTTACGGGGTACCTGATCTTGGTCAGACTTGTTATGATTCGATGGAGTATCCTTTCCCTTGTCTTTTTCAACTACGACTAGGTTGCCATAAATACTCTCTATAGCCTCACTTTCGCTATCCGATAATTCTCCTTCTTCGACATCATCCTTCCTATTTCTTCGCTTTTTATTCTTATAAGACTTTAAAATTAAATCTGATATGTCTTCATTGGCTCCCGTTTGTTTCAACTCGCCCAGTATTTGTGTTCTCAATTCGCGCAAAGTTGCTATATCGACATCGCCATCGCTACAATTAATTATCCTTGACAGTATATCTTTCGTATTCAATGAATTCAAACTTTCTTCTGGAACTTTTAAAGTGATATTTAAGTCTTTAGGTTTACGAGGGTGAGATTCTTGCTTGGAAGACTTTTTCCGTTCTCGTTTGTTGTAAGAGGGAGAGTGCTTACGAGATTGTCGTGGAGATCTTCTGCTGAAAAGCGGTTGGTCAGAATCAGGTCCATCGGTTGCAGACCAAGTCTTGTCACTTCGGTCGGGTGATAGTAAAACACGCGTGTAGTTCCGTTTTGAGTTGGACTTCTGCGGCGATTTATCACTCGACGATGTCTTTGTCGGAGATAACGAACTTTTGTTCGGCCTTCTTTGAAACAACGCTGGTTCTTTACTACCCGGAACACAAACTACCTCAGTTTCAGTAGCCCGCGCTATTTCAGGAAGCGTATCAGGATCATGAGATTTATTTGCAACAGATTTTAGTTTATTTCTTGCTAAATTTAAATTAGACTTAGAATTCGGAGTTATAGCTTCGGACGCGGGTTGAATGCCGGGTAAAGTGTCCCTCTGTAACCAAAGAAACAAAATCACTCTTTTCCGCTTTCACACGTTCTACATAAAAATATACCTACATACAACTACGTCTCCGCTTTTATAAAATAGTGGCATAAATCAATTCTAGGGCATTCCGTTTTGATGTCGCTGTTCGAAGTTTAATTTTAAAGCCCCTTTTATTTTGAGTTGCGACACTGTTTTATAAAAGCAGCAATTTTAATAATATAAACAAATATACAAGTCAATGAACAAAAAAATTTACCTTGCTACTCCGCTACTCACGTGCAAAATAACCAAGCCTGTGTGAAATATATATGTTTTTCATGCAATCCTTCCCTCCACTGCTGCCAATAAAACACATAAATCCCACAAACTTAATTATCCCTTACACCACACAAACACTGACGCGTTTCAATCCCTCTACGGGATCATTATCAAAGTTTACACACAACCGTTACACATGCAAACCAACGTCGTACTGAATCTTAACTGTATATATAAGCATAATGTACCTACGTTCATATGTTTTCCCAAAGTACCCTATTATTTATGATTTTTATTATCCATTAACAACTACCTTCAAAAAATTTTTCGACTACAGTAAAAATAAATAGGGTTATGTATTTTACAACAATTTTTATTCACCAAAATGAACACGCAATAACGGCGATGAAAGCAAGTTCACTTGTTCATTAATTATGGAACCACTATTGCTGTACCTAATTATCTCCAACTGCTCTAAAATATCCAACTGTAAACCCTTCTCACAAAATTATCCCGATTATTTATTATTATTTTTTTTGATAATGATCCCGTAGAGGGATTGAAACGCGTCAGTGTTTGTGTGGTGTAAGGGATAATTAAGTTTGTGGGATTTATATGTGTTTTATTGGCAGCAGTGGAGGGAGGGATTGCATGAAAAACATATATATTTCACACAGGCTTGGTTATTTTGCACGTGAGTAGCGGAGTAGCAAGGTAAAATTTTTTGTTCATTGAAATGGGCCTCCGCAAAGTAACGCCTGATTCAATAAAATACAAGTCAATGTTCACATTCATTCAAGATGTAATGTAGACCAGGTACGTGTCACAAAGCATTTAGGACAGGAGATAGAAACGCTGGCTTTTTTTCTCTGCAGAGAAGCCGACAACCACATTGGTCATACATAACGTATCGTTTAGTTGTATGCGTGTAAGCCTCGCTTCCGCCAAAATAGACAGCAATAATAAGTAGAGACAAGCCAAATATGTTCGTCAGATGAAGTGTATTTAAAATATACATATAAATGCTTTGTGGTACGTGTAGTGCCGATGTCAGTGCAATATAGAACTGTTAACTAAAAAGCGTGTCACAATAAAAATAAGACGACTTCAGCTTACCTGTTCTACTTTCGCATACAAATTAACAAGAACTTGTTCGCATTTCAACAAATTCTCCATTTTCATCCTAAAACAAAGAAATTAAGTATCAGAAACGAACGGCCTTGAAAACCAATCAAGTTATGAATTCTAATTAACTCCATTAGCTAAAGGTTATGAAATTATGTTAAAAAAAACCCTTTAGACCTTTTCTTCTTGTCTAGCAGGAGATCTCGCAGAGAGCGTATTTTATCAAGCTGTGCCTGGCGTGGGTTTGCGGAGGATGAGGTGGTACTCTCTAGCCTTTTGATCATGCTCTCCAAGAATGGGATATACTTCTTCATCTCCTCGAACTTTATGTCGTACTCCAAATCCATTTTGATAGCTAAAAATAATGGTTAATAAGCGATAAATATTACAGAAGATAACTGATCAGGCGCAAATTAAAAATAACTAAGTATAACAGTGCAAAACATAAAACAATTAATTTAAATAAATGATAAGCTTGGCCCTTTCAATTTAATGGAGGTTGGCCGGTCCCGCTACATTAAAGTAAGGCATTATTCATTGGCTTTCAATTTTAATCGGTGATTGGTAAGTTACATTACTATATTGGATTTTAATGTTATAATGTATTTTGACAGTTTAATACAAGTAACGGTCTCGTAAGGTTGTCGAAAAAATAAAAACAACATCCGTCGTAAAAAAATATAATGATCTGGTGGTTAACTGATCGTGGTTGTCACGATAATTCACTAATTTCGAGTTTGAACTAGTGCAATACGAATTTCGACCCCCGCATGAAACCTAACGCGTAACTTTATCAGTCATTTTCCATAATCTAATTTAAATTAGCCGCAATACAGTTTCGCCGTCAACATACAGGACAGGTAACCATTTATATCATTGTATTAATATTGGTTCGATGATGCTTAACCAAAAAATGGGGACAGAACCTTATCACAACTCAAAACCACACCCTTTAACTTATTTGTGAACAGCTTAAAATCCAGCGTGATCGCAGATATAGTTAGTGTCGTTAGATGTGACGAAAAATGTCTCGACATGGACATATAGTCCTCACTCGTCCATCCCTAATATAATACTCCTTTCATCCACTCAAAGGTTGACTGGAAGAGATCCCTTAAAGGGATAAGTCCGCCTTTGTGCATGTATCTCAGTGTTTGTCAATTGTATTTTGTCTTGTTTATTTTGCACAATAAAGAGTTTACATACATACATACATACATATAGAGCCAGCCTCCAACAACGGTAGAAGGGTAGAGAGGAAGAGAGGAGACTTGAGCGTACAGCGGGTTGATGCAACATGTCGCGGCAGGCTTTGCAAAGTGCTGTATTAATGAAATGTGAGCTCAAAGAGGGGATTTAGATAACTTCTGTTAAAAAGTAACCGCAGCCGTAGGCTGGTCCAGAAAACGGGCGAAATACCCTAACAGGCGTTTGCTTAACCTTTTCGACGCCAACGACTTATATATACGTCCATTACTTCAATGCAAAAGCAAACTTCGTTCAATTGGGTTTAGGTTTAACTTAAGGCATCGCAATAAATGTATGTGTGACGTCTGTTGTATTTGACGTGGATTTTAAATTTAAATTGAAATTTAAGAATATGTACCCTTGTACTCTTTGTTTGTTTAATCAAAGCTTGTACTTGCACCGAAACGAAATAAAGTAAATCTATTTATAGGCACAAGATATGGAAAACGCAACAGTTCCTTTTTTGATGAACTATAACTATATTATAGTGTCCGAGGCACTCGGAATCCCACATCCCACACCATTTCTATGTAACTGATCAGGCGCAAATTAAAAATAACTAAGTATAACAATGCAAAACATAAAACAATTAATTTAAATAAATGATGATTTCTATGTGTCAAACGGTGGATAGGTACAGATAAAAAAAGAAACAAATACCTAGTGAATTTCATCGCAAACGCCCGCGCGTCATCCAGTAAGACCTCTGTCTCTTCAACCACCAATAACTAACAGTCTCAGAAGCGGTGACAGTCTGAGTGAGAGGATCACGGTATTCACAGTACACAAAATTAGAACCTCTCATATAGCAGACATGCCAAAAATATAGATAATTAAGAGCACAATTCAGAAATCTCAGGTGTGCTGAAGCCGCGGCGCGCAGCGACCGTAGACTGCAGCACAGGCATCACTGCGGTCGATCGCATCTGCCAGCCGCAGTGCCCCCTGCAGCTGCAGTCTGCAGCCCATCTCGGGATTGCATCTTTACGGAAACTTGTTACTGACCAAACCCAACAAGTCTCAAAAGCCAAAAGACATGTTTCTTTCTATACGCAACTCTCCTCGTTGCACGCGAAAATGAAATTATTTTCTCGAGAAAAAAAACTAAAATGGCGCCGTGACTGTGAGTAAGACCATGTCATCTATAATTCCCCATTGGTTAATTAAAAATAGACTTAAGGTAGGTATCAAAGTGCAAACTACTACGAATTCTACCTAGTCTTCTTTTCCAAAGTCCCTAAAGTCAAGCAGATAGTTAATAAATAATTCATTTCCGCGATCGCTCAAGAATTGAAAAATCCTGATCGTAAGAAAACTCCTAAACGGTTGGCAAATGACAGTATCTGCCAAGCTTCTAAAATTATTTTCACCAACCGAGCCGTAGCGTAAGGCTAAGCGCGCACTGCGGTGCGGCGCGTTGCGGTTGCGGTTTGCACCGCAACAAATCTGTATCAAATCACAGATTTTTTAGCCGCATGCGGTTTAACAACCGCAACCGCAGTGTGCGAACCTCCACTGTGGTTCATACATCACAGATTTTTGCGGGAGTAAACCGCAACTAACCGAACCGTAGTGCGCGCTTAGCTTAAGTATTCCGTTAGACTGACTACATATTGTCTAACAGCTATATCACTGTAGTATGTAGCAGAATAACACATCCAAATGTCATAATTATACCACATTTATTTCACTAGTGCTAATAAAGGACACGTAATGAATCATTTGATAATAGAACGAACGAAATATTTTATTAATGATGACATGAAATTGATAATGACGAAGTGCCATAAGGAAGTGGCCAGGCGCTGCGCTCGCTCAACTTCTTGCCAGAGGTGGTGACCTCCGGCAAGAAGTGAAGAAGATTGAAGGTGTTCAATCCAGGGCTAATAATATCCGTGTAGACATCTGTATCTGATCTAACCTTGTTGAATGCATATTGTCGCAACAAAAACTAGAAAACAGAGAAAAGACCAAATAAACCTAATTGAACAAATCCTTTTATTTGAAAATTCTACCTTGAAAATTCTCTATGCCAACATAAATGACGCACATAAATTTCATAACTAACATCATTCATTCATTCACTAAATGACCACTATTTAATGATCACCAAAAATTGGCAACACCGAAACTGTCATCCTACTGCAGTGATATAGCTGACAGACCAACTACCTATCTAAAGATAAAAAAAGCTGAATTCGCAATTTTGCCGCTCTTGCCTTCGGCTCGGGCATTAAATAGCAGCTGTGCATGGAATTATTTGACCAGCCTTGGCATTTGTAAACGAACTCCAAACGTGGCAATAGATGAAATCATAACGAAAGTTAAAATTCTGCGCCTATTTCAGTAGCTCACGCTTCAACTCTGTAAGAGCCGACAGAAAAAAATATTTGCTGTAGTAAGCTTAAAAACTGTAGCTATTAAGTAACGCCGCCACTATCTTCATAAAGGTAGCCATAGGTATTGCAAGTTTACCTTTCACAAATAGAGATGTTCAATAGGAGGAGTAAGATGGAAGTTCAATTCAGAACGTTAAAATAACTAGATAGATAATGCTGCAATCTATCAATGTATCATGCGTTCCGTTTGGCAGACCGGCCAAGTTTCAAATCATACAAATCTTGATACCTTTTTATAAAGGTTTATAGTTCTACTTTTCTCCATTTTATATTGTTTATGGTACTTCTGAATATAAAAACGGATGAAATAATTTAGAGACCGAAAGAACAAATAGGTGAAACTTTTCATTCATTTACGAAGCATCACTATTATTAAGTAGTTCACTAAATGCTGACAACACCGAAACTGTCATAGCTGCCAGACTAGTAAAGTATTAGAGTTTCGAGGACTCGGGAAGACAAGGTAACGACAAGATTAATGGATGGATCGGCACCTAACTACCTTAACCTATATACCAAATATCTCCAAGTAGGGTTTATCATTCCCAGAATATATTTTACCTAGTTTTCTACCTTACCTAGTCCCAGTAGGAAGCGGTAGTCAGATACCTAGGTATATAACTACCGTACAAAATCATAAAGCATAAATAAATACACGTTTTAAATGTACGTATATGTAGTTACTATATTATATTATGCAGTATGAAGAGGTGGTGAGAATTAAGAAGAATGAGAGTGAGCTTACAATTATTTTTTACTTGCGAACCAAAAATGTGAAAAAAATCAATAGGTACTACCAAATCGGACGGAAAGCAGAAAGTGCGAGAACTCCGGCCGGACGGATGGTGACTTATCAACCATTACCACGAATGTACCTAGGTACTTCCATACAAACACCATGTTCATTAATAATTGAAATTCATAATTTATAGTCAGAAATCTAACTACCACCTAAAATGAAGACAAATAGGTAAGTTTAAAACTAAAATCTACCGCCAATCAATTACATCAAAAGTTCGGACATTAAGCCGTAAATCATACCTTGCACTCGGATCTCTTATTCACTGCCTATGCACACATTCACTCTTTTACCAAATATCCGAATGGTGAAATAAAAATATTTCTAAAACAAAACATGGTTCTTTTGGCACAAGATGGACGCCAGCGCCTCGACTGTGGCCGCGCACCGGTCCCCTTCGCTTCGCAACGTAGAATGAAAACAAAATGGCGACGCACGCGGCCCCTACTCTTGCTCAGTCTCGAACAAAGGCAATGAACGGGTCCAACCGTCAGATTTTTTACAGAAATCAAAAGCAATAATAATACTTTAATTTTTGTTCTGTTATCATTTGGATTTAAATATAAGTTATGCAAAACATACTCATTTGATAAAATATTGAACTTAAACCGGATACGGATGTGTGCAAGGAATGTAACCGTGGTGATTATAAACGTACGCAGATTGTCAAGACCATTGTTCAATTAAACCAATAGAATGAAGGGGTGGTCTTGACGTGGTAGAAAACATGAGTATGAGAAAAAGAACAAATAAGAAAAAAATATTCAAATGAAAAATGAAATAAAATTCATAATGATGAACAATGTTGGCTATTTTAAGAAGCGAATTTCTACTAAACGTACCTTCCACTCCAAATCATTTTATGTACTTTATTTATTTACTTCGGAAATAACTGAATCCACTTCATTAGCTGCCAAATTAAAAACAGATATGAAATTCAGTTCAGATCTACGTACCGTACGTTCCTTACTTTTAATTACGTAACGTCATGTATAAGCATCTAGGAGCCATGTACAATCTGTTACTCCGTAATCTTTGGCATCGAGTTACAAACGCTTTGCCCGATTACAACACCAGAACCTTACTAAATAAAATTCTGTTATTAATGTCATCATTAATAACACCACCAATTACTTTCGCTACGTGTTTAAATTAGCTGTAGGTAAGAATGCTAGCTACAAGCAACGAATCTAAAACGCACTCGAAATAAAATTCACTGCGTTCATCTGACGCCATTTTATAAAATCTTTGTTCCGCCGTTTGCGCGTAGATACTTAGAACGTATTTCAAACTTCCACTAACCTTTTAAAAAAATGAAAATTAAAACTAAAAATAGATTCCTAATCACTGGTCCGCGTGCCGATTTGATGTAGGGTGCACATTCTGCCCTGGCTGTGCAATATCGCCGCGTTTAGCTTAGCGTGTTCCTTGTATTTGTTCGTGCCTCTCGGACAGGATGGCGACTGGATCGACGCGCTTCGGGCTCGGTCGTCGACCAACCCACGCCCCACCGCCCGCCGCTCGGCAGCTGGCTCGACAGGCAGCGCCACGAATTCCAAAATCATTCGACGGACGAGCACCGCTAGACGCTAGAGCACGCCGCGCTTTGGCTTGCTCTTATTATTATTACCGGCCCGATGGCTCCCGTCCTCTCTCACAAGTTTCAAAATTTTACTCTGAAGTCAGTTAATCACAAGCGTTCTCGGAACACGTTTAAATTTTCTTTGTGACGTCTTTTGTTTCAGTAATTTGCGGCCAGTTAGCCAGAAGGTTCAGGTTTGTCCACGTAAAATAAATTGATTGTCAAACGATACGTCAGTGTCAGTGCGTTAAAACTACAGCAAGATAATGTTCAGCAAGGCGATGTGTAGGTAAAAAATAGTGACCTCGTTTCCACGTTCTAGCTTAGGTACCTACCTAGCTATAGCATAGCAGCGTAGAGTAAATAGTGTTGCTGTTACGTGCGGGCGCATTTAATTTATGCAGAGCCTACTCGATTCAGTCAACAAGACATTTCACAAGACAAACGAGCGAGGAACATCGTTACTTAGTGCACGATTCTAGTTGGCTTGGAAGGCATAAAAAAGAAACATTATTTTGTGATTAATGTGAAAATATTTGCTATCATTTAATCGGCACGCCTACTTAAATACCCAAATCTTTGACCTTGCTTTGAAACTGGAGGTAGGTAGTTAATTTACTTATTCACTTATCATGACCACGATATTACGACGTGGAAGTTGCCTAAATATTTTAATGGCAAACTTTGTTTCATCAATTAATTTAACTAGTCTACCCTTGCAGTAGTTAGGTGTTTACGAGAACTGGTTAGATAATGTGTTGACTAGAACCAAAGAAACAATTTTAACGTGGAACTTGTTTGTTATGTATGATTTCTAAACTATAAAGCAGGTTGAGAGAAGAGTTGATTACGTCCGTAATTGTCCACAAGTTCAGTTTTTACCTATCAATCATATAAAACATCAGACTAGGTAGATACTGTCTTGATCTCAAGCCTACGTTAAGGTGACGGTGAGCAAAAAAAATATTTATTAAATTGAAAGGAATAGGTACGTACTTAGTTATGAACTTAGATACTTAGCTTATAGATACCTAATATTAACCGCAGATAGGTAAGTTGTAAGTCCTCACACCCATTGTTCGGCTCAGGCGGGCAACTCCGAGATTAGATTTTTGAAGTTCGTAGCATACCGTCCCTTTCGTACTCAAATTATTGACTATCAGTATGGGCGGAACAACACGAAACGAACTTCGAAAATCGAATTTCGGAGTAGCCCCCCAGTACGGCAACTGCTATAAATAGCTGGGCACTTTGTACCTGCGGCCTTCCTTGCAGACGGTTTTCCCACAACTTTCACCCGCCCCACTTACTAGAGGAGTTTGTAGGTTGCCTACAGAAGTTACTTGTTGTAGAGACATACCTAACTAATCGATTTATATTCTAGCTTTTGCCCGCGACTCCCACGCAGAATTCGGTTATCGCTATCCCGCGGCAAATATATAATTTTAATAATAAAAACTATTATATTATCATGCCCATCCCCGGGACTGGAACTATCTCTGTACTGTACCAAATTTGAACTAATCCGGTGCAGCGGTTTACCTCCTGCAACCCAAAGTCAAAATTTGGTTGTTGGATTACTTGGATTACTCGCTTCTCCCATCGTTGAACACTTTCTTCTCAGCAAAATCATCACCTTCCCCGCAATTTCTTCCATCCTCATTAAAATATAGCGGTCCTTACCTGTCCATCTGTAGGTTGTCTTTGTCCACCTGGTTTTCGACGGAGCTCCGCCCAAGGCACATTTTTCTGGGTATTAGGGCAACTGAAGATACCTGAACTAACCTAACCTACCTATTTTTGTATTAAAATAATAACGAGTGATTCGAAACATGTTAGCATTTCTTTCAGGTAGCAAAATTTGATTGAACGCAAGCGGCAAGGGCTGGAATGATTTGTTTAGGTTCCAGGGAGTTTTGAAACGAAACTTCTCGAACCTCAATCCCGTAAATTCTCTGATGCACACCATGCAGCTCATATTATTGTCAATCAGTGATTTGCTAGTCTAGCAACCCGTCACTATTTTGATTTCCCTTTTCAGATATACGCCCTTAATCATGCTAAACGTGGCCTTAAGGTTTTGTTACCTTAGGCTCTGTCTGCCCCGTAAGGGATGAAGACTTGATATAATATATGTATGTATATGTATGCATAGAAGACAATCACAGCTCTCATTAATCTTGTGAACTAGTCAAGACAGATTAGAGCTGTAGTTTTGGAGATAAAAGCTGATTTATACCACTTTTGAGTTGTGCTTTCAAAAATCGGGCCCGAGTCGTTCTACTTATTTTGTCTGCAATATTGAAAAGTAGCTATTTAACTAAGCGAAATGCCTTTGCGATCAATGTTGCTATCAATACCTACTGATTACTAATCTTACTACTATTACAGACTTAAACGTTCCATCAGACACACCAAAACCTGTCTACGTGTTCAAATCTGACACTCTCACAATATTAGAAATACCGTTGCTCAGATATTTTTGAACATCCAGAAATTTGCATGATGGCGACTAGAAGAGCTCTATTACAATAATTGTCTCGCTTAATAAGCAAAACATAAAGATAGATGTCTCATGCATTGAATGCAGTCCCTCAACCAGTTGCTAGCTCAACATATTGATCACTACTATATCGAATGCATGCAAGTGTTACACTTGTAGAGCAACTGAAGCATTATATTGATCTTTGCCCCACGTAGGCGACCAACTGCGCAGTGCGCATGTCCATGATAAGTTTAAAATACTCCATGACGAAACCGACCGCGGACAGTCTGCCCGTCGTTGCTCCGAGACGCGGTCACGTTTTCCTTTGCTCTGCGTATCCAGTGGACTTTTGCCATTATAAATACAGTAAATTAGGTCCGTTGTTCCGTCCCAGTTCGCAGTTTGTTTTCTTAATAATTTTCTACAATGCTTAGCCGCGGGGACTTCCTTACTGACCTATGTAAAGCGGTTTCGCTACTAGTTGTCTAACTTCATATCTTTCAGTATTCAATAAAAGTTGTACGAGATAGTACTACAGAATCCCATCATAAGAAACACATCGCTCTCTCAAAAGAAGGGTCCTCTGCAACTTTACTTACTTCACTTCGTACGTTTGTTTGTACACTTCCCAGTAGTCTGATTAACTTGAAATTTGGTAGGTAGATACAAACACCATCACTCAAAAAAAAATAGGTACGCAAGAACACTGGCAATTACATTACTCGGGAATATCTTAGCAGTTCGTTGGGATAGTTTAAAATTTTAAATTAATATCCCTGTAAATGTTTCTCGGGATTTCTTAATTGTGGTGGACATTGGTCGATGTTCAAAGTTTACGGCGTCAAAGTAACGGCTTAGTTTTGCATCAGCCAACCGGCGTAGTCTTGTCTAGTTTGTGATGTAAACAGAATTGTCACTAGTCAGCGACTACTGTAGCGTTGGTGAAATAGGAGCCTGTTTCCGTAATAATGCAAGATTAGCAGTGGCGTAACTATAACGTCTGGGGCCCGTGGCAAATCTGTCAGATGGGGCTCCTTCCTCAATATAAAGAAGTACATCAGCGTCCCTTCTGTGCCCCAAACCAAGCCAGTCGGGACCCCGTAGAGCTAGGGGCTCCTGGCATTTTGCCACCCCTGCCACCCTGTAGTTACGCCACTGAAGACTAGTAAGGCATCTTGTATATTTTGAGTGAACATGTAAACGGGGACAAACAAGTCTGGTGTATCCACGTAGGATTCAATTTTTCAATTTCAATGGATGCACCTGATTGCGATTGCGACTGTAAATGTGGAGATGTCCGCAAATTAATATAAAACTGTTTGTATGAGGCGACTAGACCAGACTAAAATATATAAATTCTCGTTAGAAATGGAGCCGTACATTGTAAGAGAACAAAGACTTAATTATGGTAAGTGTAAGGCATGTTCAATTTCTAAATGTCTATGAAAATTAGAACACATAGAAAAATCCGAAAAGTAAAGCTATGGCCGGGAATCGAACCCGGATCCTCGTCATTCCGTGACGCGTGCTATACCCCTACACCACCCATAGCAGGTGGGTAGTCTCCGAATTTTTCTACCTGTTACTAACTGTCACGTGACCTTTGTTACTATGCGAATTTTTTGTCGCTAAGCGTCATCTGTTTGAATGATGTGTCTGTACGACACAATTACAAACTCCCGTGGAACATCTACTGCTCACCAGGGACGAGAGAAGGCGCTGTTTTTCAAATGATAGGCACTATCAAATGAATCAAGAAATTTTTTATTTCTTGATTTTTATGTTTACTTTTACGGTTTTGCCGTTAGAAATTCAATTTCTAAATGTCTATGAAAATTAGAACACATAGAAAAATCCGAAAAGTAAAGCTATGGCCGGGAATCGAACCCGGATCCTCGTCATTCCGTGACGCGTGCTATACCCCTACACCACCCATAGCAGGTGGGTAGTCTCCGAATTTTTCTACCTGTTACTAACTGTCACGTGACCTTTGTTACTATGCGAATTTTTTGTCGCTAAGCGTCATCTGTTTGAATGATGTGTCTGTACGACACAATTACAAACTCCCGTGGAACATCTACTGCTCACCAGGGACGAGAGAAGGCGCTGTTTTTCAAATGATAGGCACTATCAAATGGTAAGGCATGTTGATTACATACTATGTTGTTTACTATTATGGCGAATTGTACCTTGTACCTACGTTTTTTTGAATAAATTAATCATATATTCTGAAACTACTGGTCCTTTTATTTTTACTTCAAACATTCATGTCATGTCATGAACGTACGTTCTAGGGGTATCGTTACTTTATCGGAGGAGGAACCTTTGAGCATTGAAGCTCTGTAGTCGCATGAGGCGTTCAAAACAATTTGCTCCACTTGTATCATAAACATAGCTAAACCAATGACACTGGTTTCCAAGAACCAGTACATAAAAGCAGGCAAAGAAAACTGCAATACAACCAGGCCATCTAAGCCCATGAAGAAGATGAATCGGCAGAGTAAAAACTTCTATATTTAATACGTTTTTGCTGCAACAGACATAACGTATGCTTAACGACGCAACTAATTAGCTCCATTCGTGTGTAATGGAGACTGCACTTTGACACCAGTAACGCCATCTAGTTAAATCGCTACACAACACTTGCGTTAAAATTTAGCACAACCAAAGTTGTCTACTAGTTTTCTCCGGTCATAACAGCGTGCTGCCATCTGTCAGTCCGCCTTGTTAAACATTTCTTCACAGTTGACAAGGTCGTATCGCACCAGACTGCTTATCACTGACTGTAAACAAGGCACGATCATCGCATCGACAAATTATCGCACACTAATATCCTATATTTGTTGACCTCTTGGCTTGTTACCTTTGGTCCCCCTCGTACTCCCTTAAAAGGACCACGGGGAATATAGGCCCTAGCATCAGAGTAGCGTTATCGTCTCTGGGTGCCCTTCGGTCGACAATTTCTACTCCACCCTCGCCAACTTGCTTTTCGGACCCCATGCCATCAGATTTCGGCGCCTCTTTCCATCTGGCACCTAGAGCGGCCTCTGTACTTGCTCATCTACTCCAGGCCCCAGGGCCCGTCCCAGGTTAAGGACACTAGGTATTGAATACACCGTACGTAGTTTCCGAAATGAAAAGTTCGCTTGGCCACTAGACTGAAAAGTAAACTATCCCGAAATAACAACACCATAAGCTGAATATAATAATAAAACACTAAACAAACTTTTAAATTTTCTTTAATCAATAATTTAAAGCTTACAGGAGACATATTGATGTTGTAATACGTAAGCGACCGCGCGTCAGCCGTTGACGCGGCGACACAATCCGACAACTGAAATTTCGCCACTATTCACAACTACATAAGAACCAAAATCACCCGGCGCCGCATCTAATGCGACACCGCGGGGGCTTCTAAGTCCACGCAACCAGCCATGATTGCTAACACTTCCAGTGTCAATAATAAATGACATAAAACATTTGAAACCTGCGCAACTGTACCAGATGGTCTGGTTAGAAACAGCCAGGCGCCAGCAGTGACAGGGACGGCACGATGAGAGTTGCCTGCCCTGCTCTAACGGTAAAGAGCGAGCCGGTATAAGTGACGTCCCGAGACCAGTCGCGCCCGGCCTTCTCTACACGGTGGTCGTTCAAAGGCATAAGGCGAAATAAGGGTTATTAAGTATACGCGATATTGCTTGCTTCGTCTTGAGCCGACTCTCGACACTTCTGGACGGTAACAAACCCTAACTATTGTCCGAGGTGTCTCTGAAATCATAATTGACATGCACTGACCACGCGAGCTCAGGTCCAAACTTTTCGAAAATCAATGGCAAAAAAAAACCCACACATCGTTACTAACATCGAACTCGCACGGTGGAAATCGTAAAACGTTTAAAAAAATATACCTTTAGAGGAATACTAGCGCACAAATGCAAGGTCGGTACACTCGCGGAAGATCCCAAAATCGTTTAAAAAATCTACTTCGCAACGACAAATGAAGACAATTTTTTTTTCCTTCCAGTAAACGAAAATGCTTAACCTCCTTCCGAAAATGACGTAGTAACAAAAATGCTTACAAACACAACCGTAGATATACATAATATAATACATATATATTTCGCATTCTGTCTCGTTTACACACAAATTCATTCACACGTTACGCTCACTCAGAAGACCAGTTCATAGTTCACACGGTCAATCACTCAATCAATGTCTTCATATTGAACGCGAATGGACAAGTTCATTTAGCCAACTCGTTCACCAACGCAGTTCATGCAAGCAGTCTGACAATTCGAAAACAAAAGAATCCAACAGCCCAATTCATATTTATTTGCTGACCACCAAAAAAACTGCCGACACGAACAATCGAAGAAACCTCATAGCATTTCTTTACTGGCGGTAGGTATTTTGATTACTAAAACCCCATTGGCAAAATAAGGGCTGGTACGTCTTTAGTTTTCAATCAGATACGATTGTGGCATGTTATAATCTCATTTTCCTGTTTTCATTCACCGATCCCCCTTGTCATAGTGGTTGCAGCTATTCAAACCTTCGATATCTCCACTTATACACGTCAAAAGGGAGCCGAATCGGGGTCAAAACGATACATAACGATACCGACGGGGAGGAACCAAGATCTCCTATCTCACAAATTTTAATTATTGTAGTTTGAATTCTATTGAGAGAACCAATAGCTCCTCTTACATTAATCCGAAATTACAAGATAGGAATGTGATCTTGGTTCTTCACAGTCGTTATGCGACATAATCTAAGAGTAAAACCACTGTTAAAAGGAATACATCAAAAATTACCCCAAACATCAGCTGCTACCTTATAGAATCCTTTTGGGACCAGGCACGCCACAACTTCGTCATAATAACGATTTTGGATGTTTTGCAGACAAAAGAGGCTTAACGTGTTTCGTGAGGGATGCAAAGCCAAATTGATAAGAGTAGGTACTCAAACAGTCAGTCAAGATCCCGTCGCTATTTAAGAGACCCGATGCCAGAAAACATAAGTTAGTAGCACTAAGTGTGTACTTGATTTGTATAACATAACCATGATCTAGATATTTCTTTGCGTTAATTGATTCTATCGTTTTATTGGAATTGCTGCGTGCCCGAAAGCGAAAAGAAAAGGTCCCGAAAAGGAAGCACGTAGTTCCTTTACAATTTTTTTTTAATTATCCACCGACGTGGCTTAGACCAATTTTATAGAACTTTTGTCACCACATAAATGATTGGCACAGTTGTCATTTTTATCCAATCACACAAAAGAAATACTAGTGCAACATTTTTTTTAACAACCGCTCCACTGTGTAGACAAAAGTTTTACAAAGCAATCAAGTTCACATTGAAATACATTTTTACGGTTACAATTTCGTCAGAGTCAATTAAGATATCGAGTTAATTTCACGCTGCCCCCAATTCACAGATACTTTATATACGTGAATCAAAAGCTGTAATACAAAAACAAAACGATGTATAACCTCCTTTACCGAAACCAAAAGGTATGCTCTCGAACATTCTGTTACACATTTCAAAAGTATAGAAAATCTCGTCTCCAATATGAAATAAAGTGATCAATCATAACATCATGATTTGCAGATTGATATAACAGCCAATAACGTTACATTAACGTATAAATACGCTAGATGGCTCTGTTGTAAGTTTAAATCAATAAAGGAGAACTCGAAGCAACAGTATAGTCGGTAGAAACACTGGTTGCCTTTTCGGATTTTCACGTCATTGGGACAAGTCCAATATCTCGGTTTGCCAGTTCTGTCCTTTCTCCAATGCGCTTAAATGCCTGCTTTGCGCGCTTCAAAGAATATATCGCTCTAAAAACATATCGATAAAGAATAAAATTAAACGAGGGAGCACAACAAGGGGACATGCAGGGAGACCGTCCGACAACCGACGAAGTCATGAATACTGTCAAAGAACACAACGGGACAGCCTGTCGGCGATCGCGGTGGCGTGAAGTTCGCCGCCGCGCTGTCATCAGTTCATATAGTCACAAATAATTTGGACACCGCACGCGGGTGCGCGAGCGCACTGTCACAATCCCCGCTAGCTCGTGAGCGATCGCGAGCGGAAACAAAAGAATCCGACTGCGAAGTATCGACTAGTAGAAGATTGGTACCGTTCGCTGGCCAGTTTGAAATGTCGTTGGTGGGGAGCGTGGTCGTGCTCAGTTGTAGAGTTGCCGCAAAATCGATAGTTTCCCTATCGATAGTTTTTATCGAAAAATGCTATAATATCGATAAGTGAATCGATAATATCGATGGTATCGATCACTCATTCAAAACAATCCTATCGGAGAAAATTACGAAAACTATTGACAGTATTGACATCGACAGTATCCATAGTTTTGTATAATCAACACTGACTTAAAACCTAATAAAAAGGTAACAATCGATATTTCAAAGCTATCAATAGTTCATATAATATTGAGCAGCAATATAATATTGTTGTTTACCGATAGTATTGAACGAAAACCATACAACCGAATTGAGACTCTTCCTTTTTTTGAAGCCGATTACAAAGAGATCTCAATGCCGCTACTATCGACACCATCGCTATCGATAACCATCGACACTTTCGCTCATAACATCGACAGTCTACAGCACTATCGACAGCGGAGTATCGAGCGGTAATCCTCAGTTGCGCACGGGCGGCGCCGGCGAGTGGTGGTGCCGCTCGAGGTCCTCCAGAGACAGCGCGTTGGGCACGTGCACGGACGGCAGCTTGCCGGCGGACGCGCGCGCCAGCAGCTCGGGGGAGAACCAGCGGGCGAGCTGGTTGTCGCCGCCGCCCGAACCGCCCACGCCGCCCAGCTCTGCGGACAAATACCACAGTTTATCTCGGACTACTTTTTACTGGCACATGAAGCTTTCTATCTTAGCCCTCTAGGCTGGCAACATGAACGGTGGTGTTCACTTAGCAACAGGTGACACATGCTCGTTTGCTTTCCTTGTCGTATAAAAAACAAGACTACGAGATAGACTACCCGTCTCTTTCTGAACGAACAGTAAAAGGAGACAGCTAGTCTATCTTACACGCATTTCTATCCGTACTGAATAACTTTTGCCCGCGTCTTCGGCGACGCAGATAACGTCAAAGTCAGACATCTTTTTTATTTCCTATACCGCCAACTTAGTCACGCACGACTAGCACGAGAATGCACAAGAGTCGCGGCGCGCGCGAGATAGATTTGCCCATCTTTTACTTACTGTTCGTTCTGGAAAGACAAGGGCAGTATACAATATCGCGCGCTACGCGACTCGCGCGCCCTTTTCTAGCCGGGCTGGTATTAAACTATTTCAATAACAACACATACATACATACCGTCACGCCTCTTTCCCAGAGGTAGGCAGAGACTACTTTGCTTAGCCACGATCCTGACATACCTCTTTCGCTTCATCCACATTCATCAATCCCTTCGTACATGCTCGTCGGTTTCGGGTACACCTGACCTGACTTTCCAAAACGTCTCCTATTTGGTCTCGGAACGTCCGTCTAGGCCTTCCCCTCCCAACGCAACCATTCACACTCCCCATATAGATCTGTTTAGTTAGTCTACTTTCATCCATCCGCTCTACGTGACCAAGCCGAATGACAACACATTGGTAGTTTTTTTTGCAATTATGTCGACGAGAATGGGATCACCAAGCGCAGCCAGCTCACCGTTGAGACTCCTTTGGTGGGACTGCACCAGCAGCTGGTGCAGCGTGGTGCCGCCGGCGATGCCGCGCGTCATGTTGCTCATGTTGTTCATGCTGTTCATGTTGTTCATGCTGTTCATATTGTTCATATTGTTCAGCTGCAACGAGATAACGCAACGAGTAAAATCTCAGCAATTTGTGTAATATTGGTTACTACGCACGGGTCCAATGTAGATGCTTAGCACGGCGCTGACTCATACATACAACACATATAAATCACGTCTATATCCATTACGGGGTAGACAGAGCCTGAGGTAACAAGACCTAAGGGCTACATTTAGCATGATTGTAGGCGTATAGGTGGAAAGAGGAATCCAATTAGTGATGGGTTGCTAGCCGCATCGCCTATAACATGACTCATAAGACTCGCCCATTCCCTCGATGGGCTTTTACCATCTGCGCGGGACGAGAGGCAACTGGTACATTCTATGTTTTTCTTTCTCTCCCAGACCAATATGGCTGACACAATTGTAGTCATATTTCGACCAATTTACAAAAAAAAACTTAAATTTCTAAACGACACTGAAAATTAGAACACGTAGAAAAATCCGAAAAGTAAAGCTACGGCCGGGAGTCGAACCCGGATCCTCGTCATTCCCCTACACCACCCATAGCAGGTGGGTAAGCCTTCGAATTTTTCCATCTGTTACTAGCTGTCACAGCGCCTTCTCTCGTCCCTGGTGAGCAGTAGATGTTCCACGCGAGTTTGTAATTGTGTCGTACAGACACATCACTCGAACAGATGACGCTTCGCGACAAAAAATCGCATAGTAACAAGGTCACGTGACATCTAGTAACAGATAAAAAAACCTTGACAAATTGTATACCTAAACCTTCCTCATGAAACTCCGTACTTACGGCAGTTTTTGAGTTCATCGCAAATAATATGTAGTGACAGACAGACAGACGCAGCGGAGGACTTAGTTTTATAATATGTAGCGAATTAACGTGAGCGCGAAAAAATTTATGCACATGAATTAATTCAATGGCTCCTCATATTTCAAACAACACGGTGCCATAAGCTATCGGTGCGTTAGGACACACAGCTTATGGATAGTTGCAGAGAGAGCGTTTGTTTGAAATTAGCTAACCAAATATCGAGCTATTAAGTCGATTAAGTAAACATTTTCAAATTAGATTTGCCACTTTCAACATGAAACTACCGTGAGACTTAATCATCATTACACATAAACGGATAACTCACGTGTAAAAAGTCGAGTCGAACAGCCGCGCGAGCAGAGCGCTGGCGCGCAGTGTTCGTGTCGCTGCCGCCGGGGCGAGCGCTCTTGGAAAAAGGACTACGAAATAGTCCGAAACATGTCGAGCATCACTCGACTTTTTACACGTGAGTTATCCGTTTATGTGTAATGATTTTCAAATTAATCAAACTCACCGAGTTGGGCACTTGCTGCCTCTGCTGCGAGTGTAGGAACTGACGCACGCTGCCAGACATTTGCTTGAACAAAAACAAACTTATTACAAAGCTAATCCTAATATAAGGGTCATAAGGGTAACGGAACTGAAAAGGTTAGGAACCCTGTTACCCCCTTACTCATAAACCCTCACAAGATAAGGACAAACGATTGCTAAGTTAGCAGAAGCCTATAGATCAGTGGTTCCTAAACTTTTCAATGTCACTACCCCTGTGAACAAGTATGGGAATTGAGTTTACCCCCAGCTAATTTAAAATAATTAAAACCACATAAATTCGAACGAAAATATGTTTATTATGTAAGAAATTTCACGATTAGGTAACTAGTAAGTAAAGTAAGAAAAGCCGCGCGCGCATGAGAGCGCCGTGCTACCGTTTACCGTACTATTATTTTGTTTATTGCAATTTTAATACTATTTCCCCGTGTTACCCCCCTAGAATCTCCGTTTTACCCCTGCGGGGGTAATTACCCCCAGGTTAGGAACCACTGCTATAGATAGAGCGTTTATGAATAAGGGGGAAGTCTAACTAATGGCCATTCTAGGAGTACATAAAACACTTCATGGGGGAGAGGCAACGGGATTTGAGACGGGGGGGGGGGGGGAGGGGGGGTTGTTTACCTGCTGCTGCTGCTGGTAGTGGTGCTGGTATTCTGCGGGCGACGGAGCGTAGCCCATCGGTGGCGCTGCACCGCTCTGGTTGCCCTACAAAACATGAACAGGGATTTCGAGGCGGATTTCAAATACCCTTCTTAACATAAAGAAGACTTACGACTACGAAATAGTCCGAAACATGTCGAGTATCACTCGACTTTTTATACGTGAGATCCGTTTATGTGTAATGATAAAGAAGACTTATTTAAACGTGTATCCATCAAAGTAACGATTAGGGTTACATCTCAAAAAGTACATGTATAAGGACCTGTTTTACCACTCTCAGTTAAAGACCCGGATATTTTAAACGTCTGTTATCTATGGTGTCGTCTCAGTCTGTTTCGTAGTAAGATACAGGGGGGCTACTCCGAAATTCGATTTTCGAAGTTCGTTTCGTGTTGTTCCGCCCATACTGATAGTCAATAATTTGAGTACGAAAGGGACGGTATGCTACGAACTTCAAAAATCGAATCTCGGAGTAGCCCCCCAGAGCGGGGAATCTGTAACTTTACAGAGAGTGGTGAGACAGGCCCTAAGTCGGTAACACATGCTTGGTAATTGCAAAACAAAGAATGGTGGTAGTTCTTGTACTACTTTTTATACGCACAACACGCACATATCAGAATTTGTCGTCTCTACAGAGGCACGCCCGAAGCATAAACGGACTTGCGGACGGCTGTTTTGTTTTATGCGATAACTAGCGACCCGCCCCGGCTTCGCACGGTATATTATGCATGTATGATAGGTACATATAAACCTTCCTCTTGAATCACTCTATCTATTAAAAAAAACCGCATCAAAATCCGTTGTGTAGTTTTGAAGATATAAGCATACATAGGGACACGGGGACAGAGAAAGCGACTTTATTTTATACTACGTAGTGATAGTGATAGTGATAGTGATGAAGTGCAGGATGTACCTTGACGATGGGCCGGCCCTGCGGCATCTTGAGCGGCTGCGCCCACTGCTGCTGCTTGGGGCTCGGCGCCTCCAGGTCCTTGTCTGCAGTCATCTTGCGGAGCACCTGCATCAACAACATTGGTTTCTTAACACGTGAAATCAGCCAGTTTCAGGGCCATTTGGTAAGTTTTTTCTGGGTTTTTTTTTTCGGTTATCTACTCAAAATCACAAGGACTATCGATTCTGATAAGAGTGAGAAACAATAGCAAAAATCTTCATACATTTTGTGACCTGAATTATCGTTACCAACAACAATCTACAGACGGCGCCACTTAACCGTTTCTTTTGTTTGTTTTAGCTTCCGAGTGCGGTGCTATCAATCAATGTCAGTGACAAATGCCATCGTGTACCACAGATTCAAGCAGCATTTTTTTTTTAATTTGATTATGTCATTGGCGTACTGCTTACTTCCGTATAGGGGCCGCCGAGTGACTGAGTAAAATGTTTTTATTTTTATAAAATATATGGCTCGACGGAAAAATCTGAAACTTTTTTCCGTAGCTAAGGATGGTTATTCCTATCAATAGAAAAATCACCAAGCACTTTCAAAATAATCATCCATTCCCAATTGGTGTGACTTACTTTATGGACGGCTCCTTAAATAATGGTAGATATCTTGACCAAGATCTTACGTGCATAAGTGTGGTACTAACCGAGGTGGGTGTGAAAGAGATGGGCGTCTTGCTGGGCGCGTCGTGGCGGCGGCGGTAGTTCTCGCGCTGCTCCTCCAGCTTCTTCTTGATGAGCGCGCCCTGCATGATGGACTGCGTGTGCGCAGCCAGCTCGCGGGGCGACGGGATACGCGCCGGCACACCTGACAATAACACTATGTCAATTGCCGATCCCTACTAACATTAATGCGAAAGTATAGGTGAAAAACTTAAGTGAATTACTTGTATGTGTGAGTAGTGTGCGAATAGACAAATTGACGTCCCAAATAAAAAAAATGACTCAAGTCCCATATCAGTTCTGTACACTACTACAAACAACAGGTCATTTCCTTAACTTTTTCACCTATAAACACATGTATTTTTTTTGTGTAAGACAAAGCAACTCGTCTATTCCATGCAGTCGCTACTTTGTGATTTGTGCAAAACATCAGCGTTTTTCTACGTACAATAAATAGTACATTACCGACCTAGGGCGGTGAACTCGTAATTGTCCCAGATCGCAGGTGTTGGTTTCGAAGGTGACGGCCATAAATATACGATCTGGGGCTTTACGAATTACAGCCCGTGGTTTGTATAAAGTTTTACGTCTTGCCTTGGCCAGGAAGTTGGATTTTCTGCCCGTGAAGCGGGCGTAATATCTCTATTACGGCCTAGGGTTACGTAAAAGAAATAATGAACACAAAAGTATAATACAGTCAAACATAAAAACTTCGATCGACACGTAAAGTACAAACGAACACCACAGGACACATCAAGATAAACTAAAGTAAGGCTCAGATTACACTATCATACATATAAATGGCAACGGTTTTATGAAAAATTTACGGAATTTATCATCAGTTCTTAATATGATACTGACAAAATATCACTACATTCAGAAAACTGGTAAGTGATGTTAAAATGTGTTGTTTTACGCGTAAAATATTTTTCTAGCCACGTTTTATTTTATATACAAATATGTCACATTGATAACCCTATGACTCGGTTTCAACGGAAATCATCAGCTCTAAAAGAAGTATAGATGGAAAATGGAATCAAAATAGTGATCCAACCCCCCGCTGAAATGTCCGGGTAAACATCTAACCCCCTTATTCATAAACGCTCTATAGGCTTCTGCTAACTTAGCAATCGTTTGTCCTTGTCTGTGAAAGGTAAATGTCAAAGTGACAGATAAGGACAAACGATTGCTAAGTTAGCAGAGGCCTATAGAGCGTTTATGAATAAGGGGGTAGGTCTTTATATTCTTGTATGATAGTATAGTCCGCCCTAGTTAGTACCTGGATGGTGCACGGCCAGCGTGTTGGGGCTGGTCGGCATTATTGGCGACACGCAAAACGCTGCGTCCGGGCAACACACGTTTATTATAAAACTAATGATCCATCGCAGAGTATGCGGATTTAGACCAAAAGAACATAGAGCTAGCTAGCTCTATCTCTAGAGATAGAACAAGATCATTCTGTCTTGATCTTTTAGTATAACTGCAAACTGTTCTCAGCGCAGAAGCATGAAAGTAGAATAAATGCAGTAGAAATGAGAACGTTAAGGAGTATGGAAGGTGTATCACTGAAAGATAGAATAAGGAACAGTGTGGTAAGAGAACGTGCTGGTGTGAAAGAGGATATAGTGACTAGGATAGAAAAAAGTATGCTTAGTTGGTTTGGGCATGTAGAGCGGATGGATGAAAGAAGACTAACTAAACAGATTTATATGAGGAGTGTGAATGGTTACGTTGGGAGGGGAAGGCCTACACGGACGTTCCGAGACCAAATAGGAGACGTTTTGGAAAAAGGTCAGGTCAGGAGTACCCGAAACCGACGAGCATGTATGAAGAGATTGATGACTGTGGATGAAGCGAAAGAAATATGTCAGGATCGTAGCAAGTGAAACAAAGTAGTCTCTGCCTACCCCTGTGGGAAAGAGGCGTGACGGTATGTATGTATGTTCTCAGCGTTTTACACTAAAATATCAACGAGCAAAAATAAGAACTAGAATTCTTGCAATAATGTTTAGATCAGCCGAACGATGAACGCTTTGAAGAGACCGCTCCGGGGAGCGAGCACGTCCGAAGGAAGGAGATGTGTATGTGTCTCTCTCTGTCTCTCTGTGATTGTGTCTGTCCCCCCCTGTACCTGGGTGCGGCAGCGGGGAGAGGCGCAGCGGCTGGTGGTGCGGCGGCACGGCGAGGTGCGGCGCGGCGCCCACGCCCGGCAGCGGGGAGCCGCCCAGCTGTTGCTGCCACACAAACATACGGTAACTATATACACGCACACAAACACTATACGCAGTATACAAGGTAGAGGTTGGAAGAGCCCATGTATCGTACTTATACCAGAACACGATAGCGTAAAGATTTAGTATGAGCATTCGCTTGTGGTTAATAGTAAAGGGCTGTTTCCCTATCTATTAAGGAATTGGCATTGTTCATTTTTTTTAAGCTGTGCTTTTAACACCTTTATTTGATAAAATGGACTATTTCAAGCAACTAATTTGAATATTATGTTTTTAACGTAGCTTTGTTAATTAATAATAAATATTTTTTCGCTGTTTGATAATTCGTGAATTTAGACAGAATCCCAATCGCCTTCGTTCGGCTGGCTTTAAAAAAACGGCTTTGTCTATGATTTTGTCGATTTGACAGTGACACGTGACAGTTGCCATAGGTAAACTTTTTTTTTTCATTTTTGTGGCAAACATTCGATGCTGGATTCTGTCTAAAAACCTGGTCGTTCAGTCAAACAAAGGTTCGAAGTACTTTTACAAAAATATCTGCAATCATAAAGTATTTTTGAAATCGGACAAGATAAATCGGATAATTGATGGTTTTCCTCGAAATGGTTTTCGAATTGGAGCATACTAAAAAAAATGAACAATGCCAATTTGTAACTTTCAGAAGAACACCACACCTGAAGTCAGCCAAAATCTCACGTGCTGTGGTACTAGCCGGGCAGGCCGAATCAGTTTCTCTAACTTACAGCTCGTACGTCTGTCACCCCTTTAAAAAACGCGGGTGGTAGGAATCTGGGATCTGGATGATCGTGGAACATCTGTAAAGTGCAGGCATGCACCAACCTGTCTCTGCTGCTGGTGCAGCCGCAGTATGGTGAGTAACACCTCGCGGTGCCGCGACTGCAGCCCCGGGTTGCCGAGTTGCTGCATCAGGTGCTGCACCGTTATCTCGCCCGCTTTCAAACCTGGAACACCATAACTTATGTCACGAAGCCCGCCAAAACCAGTGAAAAGTGAACGTAATTGGACCTCACGCGACACTAGCGCCTCTAGTGGCAAATTCACACGCGATAATCCCCATTCCTCGGAGCACTCTTCTTGATAATGTTAAACGCGGTACAAGACACAAGAGACGCAATAGCCCCACCGCAAGGACAGCGAGCCCAAAAGAACCGGGTTCGTTTCGAAACGCATCAATATTTCTATGGATCGCGATAGGGGGCGTTCAAGTATTACGTAAGCGCTTGAGGGCGGCGGGGGTGTGCATTGCTTATTTTTGATGACATATGGTGATTACATCAGCAGTTTCGATTCGAACTGCTGCTCACGAATCAATAAAAAAACAGAATCCGTTAAAAGAAAAATGCATATAGGTACCAATGATTACGTAAGCATGGGAGTGGGGGGGTTTAAGAGATTTCCTTACTTTTGCTGACAAGGGGAGGGGGGGTATAAATAATTGTAAAAAATACTTACGTTATACTTGAACGGCTCTATATGGGAGGACCACATTATAATATTGACCGTTACAACCATGCCTCTTCGTTGAATGCAGTCAAATGAGAGTCGATACTGCTTCACGCAAGCTTACTGGCAAGGTGCCGTACCGTGTATGATGGCCTGAGCCTCGGGCCGCTGCAGCAGCTCGCGGTCGGCGGGCGAGGGCCCCGGCGCCGGCGTCGGCGGCAGCATCTCGCTCGCCTGCTGCTGCTGGTGCTGCTGGCAAGGTGCCGTACCGTGTATGATGGCCTGAGCCTCGGGCCGCTGCAGCAGCTCGCGGTCGGCGGGCGAGGGCCCCGGCGCCGGCGTCGGCGGCAGCATCTCGCTCGCCTGCTGCTGCTGGTGCTGCTGGCAAGGTGCCGTACCGTGTATGATGGCCTGAGCCTCGGGCCGCTGCAGCAGCTCGCGGTCGGCGGGCGAGGGCCCCGGCGCCGGCGTCGGCGGCAGCATCTCGCTCGCCTGCTGCTGCTGGTGCTGCTGGCAAGGTGCCGTACCGTGTATGATGGCCTGAGCCTCGGGCCGCTGCAGCAGCTCGCGGTCGGCGGGCGAGGGCCCCGGCGCCGGCGTCGGCGGCAGCATCTCGCTCGCCTGCTGCTGCTGGTGCTGCTGGCAAGGTGCCGTACCGTGTATGATGGCCTGAGCCTCGGGCCGCTGCAGCAGCTCGCGGTCGGCGGGCGAGGGCCCCGGCGCCGGCGTCGGCGGCAGCATCTCGCTCGCCTGCTGCTGCTGGTGCTGCTGGCAAGGTGCCGTACCGTGTATGATGGCCTGAGCCTCGGGCCGCTGCAGCAGCTCGCGGTCGGCGGGCGAGGGCCCCGGCGCCGGCGTCGGCGGCAGCATCTCGCTCGCCTGCTGCTGCTGGTGCTGCTGGCAAGGTGCCGTACCGTGTATGATGGCCTGAGCCTCGGGCCGCTGCAGCAGCTCGCGGTCGGCGGGCGAGGGCCCCGGCGCCGGCGTCGGCGGCAGCATCTCGCTCGCCTGCTGCTGCTGGTGCTGCTGGCAAGGTGCCGTACCGTGTATGATGGCCTGAGCCTCGGGCCGCTGCAGCAGCTCGCGGTCGGCGGGCGAGGGCCCCGGCGCCGGCGTCGGCGGCAGCATCTCGCTCGCCTGCTGCTGCTGGTGCTGCTGGCAAGGTGCCGTACCGTGTATGATGGCCTGAGCCTCGGGCCGCTGCAGCAGCTCGCGGTCGGCGGGCGAGGGCCCCGGCGCCGGCGTCGGCGGCAGCATCTCGCTCGCCTGCTGCTGCTGGTGCTGCTGGCAAGGTGCCGTACCGTGTATGATGGCCTGAGCCTCGGGCCGCTGCAGCAGCTCGCGGTCGGCGGGCGAGGGCCCCGGCGCCGGCGTCGGCGGCAGCATCTCGCTCGCCTGCTGCTGCTGGTGCTGCTGGCAAGGTGCCGTACCGTGTATGATGGCCTGAGCCTCGGGCCGCTGCAGCAGCTCGCGGTCGGCGGGCGAGGGCCCCGGCGCCGGCGTCGGCGGCAGCATCTCGCTCGCCTGCTGCTGCTGGTGCTGCTGGCAACACACACACACACATTAACCGGTGCATAAAGAGAGGCATACGAGAGCAGTTTTATGAAACGAAAGAAGTGTTTCATAAAGTTCACACGAGTGTTCTAATGCCTAATTATGGACAGTCTGTTGGAGTGTGAACGCAACCTCTTAAGACCTAAGCGAACTATTTTTTAATATGTTTATGACGACATGGTCACTGTCAACATTTCTTACGTTTAAAGCCTTCGTACCGAACACCACTCTTTCTATTTGCCCTATACACACGTTTTTAGTTCCACTTAAATTCATCACAGTCGCATACATAACTTTATCTAAATGTATACCATAAGTTTTCAAAGCAAAATACAGGTTACATTATTTTATGTTCTTCGACAATTCGAAACAAACGAAATGGTAGTCGTTTATACATATTTCTTAAATGGGACCCCTTCGTTTGGCCTAATAATTGTTTGTTCGAATCATCGTTTGGTGTAAAATGTATCCAGCTGAAGCTGGAAACATTTCAGAAAATATTTTACACAGGCTTTGTAGAAAAGGTTGGATTAGGTTAGGTTTAATTCATAAATTTGCTGTAGGTTTGAGTATAAATCCAGTTCAGACCTAACATTACATTAGACTAAACAATTATTCGACCATCCGATATACCCTTCTTCAATTCATACACAATCTAGACTCGAATCGAGTCGACTTCGATTCTCAAATTCAAAAAAATGCCCAGCACATAGGATGAAATTACAATTCTTTAAACACAACCAAATACATATTTATTTTAAAACCTTATGTTCGATATTTGAATATCAGTCATTCATTAATTAAGATATTTGCTTTGCTTCTTAGTTCTGGAAGTTATAATAATGGATGTAGGCAAAATTAGCTAGGGAACCCCTGGTTTAGCGGGTTAAAGTGTACTTAGTCACTCAGTCACCAGTCGGTAAGGTAACTCTACTCGGGCGTGTACCTGTTGTACTTGCAGCAGTTTGTAGAGTAGCTCCTGCGGGATGTGCGGCGGCGGCGGCTTCTGCGGCTGCGGCTGCTGCTGCTGTTCCATGCTTTTGTTCAACATCTGCACGCAAACAGATATAACAGTGAGCTCTTAGAATGCCATTCCTTTGCCTTGCCGTCTCCCTCACTCGGCCGATTCAACTATCAAATTCATAAACTTTCAACATGAAACTAGCATAATTACACACAAATGGATAACTTACGTGTAAAAATCGAGTGATGCTAAACATGTTTTGGACTAGTTCGTAGTCCTTCCTAGAGCGCTCGCCCCGGCGGCAACGAAACGAACACTGCGCGCCAGCGCTCTACTCGTGCGACTACTCAACGCAACTGACAGCGGCGCACAACTACCCTCGTTTTCATCGTAATTTTTATTATTGTCAAAAGTAGGTAGTACCATTACTAAGTGACATGATCAGTGTTGTGTGCTGCCCTATTTTTGACTACTGACCGAAGAGAACTAACTATACATACATACATAAATCACGTCTTTATCCCTTACGGGGTGGACAGAACTAACTATAGCACCAGTCATTGATTTGATTGCGTCTGTGAACACGCTAGCAGTGGCTGAATTCGGAGAGCAGAAGACTGGGTCCCACGGCGTGTTTAGAGAGGTCTAAAGTCAACAGCAGGCTGTGGATGATGATGATGATGATATAGCTTGGCATACCTGCAGCAGGCTCATGGGCTGCGGCGGCGGCGCGCGCTGCGGCGGCTCGGCGGCCGCCGGCACCGCGTGCCCGCCCGACACTTGCGCCAGCTGGCAACAACACATTCACATTAACTCGACAAAGATTCAGTTAGGATTAAGTTATGTAATCCTACTAATATTGTAAATGTGAAAGTTTGTGAGTATGGATGTTTGTTACTCTTTCACTCCAGAACGGCTGGACAGATCTGGATGAAATTTGGAACATACATAGATTATCGTCTGGAATAACACATAGGCTACATGTTATCCCGGAAAATTACGTAATTCCTGTGGGATAGCGATAAACGAATTATATGCAGACGAAGTTGACGAGTTCGACTAACGCCCACGCGATTGAGCCGCCGGTACCAGCGCTATGACCATCATTTTTCTTTTTGTCATTGCGTACTAAGACCCCTGAAGAACCGTCATACTGTTACAAATGACCCAGTAATTTGTGTCACTATCTCCCGGCCTATCATTAGAGTCGATCTCTGCCTCTCTTTCTCTGTGTGTGTGTGTGTGTGTGTGTGTGTGTGTGTGTGTGTGTGTGTGTGTGTGTGTGTGTGTGTGTGTGTGTGTGTGTGTGTGTGTGTGTGTGTGTGTACTCACGAGCCGTTTGAACGCGGACAGGTCGTGGTCGGAGTGCGGCGCGGGCTGCGGCGGGCGGAGGCGCGCCTCCAGCTCCTCGAGGTTATGGATCTTGCCGCCGCCGCCGACGTTGTTCATCTCTGGACCTGCGCATTACATACCTTTTATTCGTAAAGAAGTTACCAACCTGGGTTTTTTTATACAACAAGGTAGGCAAGGTAAGTTAGGACGTTCGTTTATGGCAACTTGTTACTGGGCTATTTGTGATACTCGTAAATAAAACAGGAGTATAAAAACAAACTCCCTTGACTTGTGCATCCGCCCTCGCCGTACCGGCTCGGGTGGCTATATCGGCGTCTCGAGTAAAATGGGTTAAATGTTAGTTTTGCACTCTGATTTCCACTTCGATTGCAAGGTAACAAAGCAATCAATTAATTTATCAAATTTTCAACCACACTACAACAAGTTCGGGGTAGTTTTGACAAATAATTAGTTTCCTGCCACAAAATTATTCTTTTGTTTTATTCTACAACAATTAAAGATCTTTAATGCCAAGTTAAAAAAATAATATTTGTTTTTTTTTAAATGTATATACCGTCACGCCTCTATCCCATAAGGGTGGTAGGCAGAGACTACTTTGTTGTTTACTCGTTTGATCTTATTATAAAACTCAGCTTCATTTCGTTTCATAAACCCTAACTCATGTTTTAATTTTAAAGCCTTTCATTATAATACAGTCACATAAACTACTATTACAACACGTGCGCCGGCGCCGCGCCGCCCGCGCCGCCCACACGCGCAGAGCCTTGTGCAGGGCTACGTACCTTGCCGGGGCTCGCTGGCGGTGTTGGCGTTGGCGCGGCGCAGCAGGTCCAGCAGCGAGGGCGGCGGCGCGCGCGGCGCGGCGGGGGAGATGGGCGCGAACACGTGCGCCGGCGCCGCGCCGCCCGCGCCGCCCACACGCGCAGAGCCTTGTGCAGGGCTACGTACCTTGCCGGGGCTCGCTGGCGGTGTTGGCGTTGGCGCGGCGCAGCAGGTCCAGCAGCGAGGGCGGCGGCGCGCGCGGCGCGGCGGGGGAGATGGGCGCGAACACGTGCGCCGGCGCCGCGCCGCCCGCGCCGCCCACACGCGCAGAGCCTTGTGCAGGGCTACGTACCTTGCCGGGGCTCGCTGGCGGTGTTGGCGTTGGCGCGGCGCAGCAGGTCCAGCAGCGAGGGCGGCGGCGCGCGCGGCGCGGCGGGGGAGATGGGCGCGAACACGTGCGCCGGCGCCGCGCCGCCCGCGCCGCCCACACGCGCAGAGCCTTGTGCAGGGCTACGTACCTTGCCGGGGCTCGCTGGCGGTGTTGGCGTTGGCGCGGCGCAGCAGGTCCAGCAGCGAGGGCGGCGGCGCGCGCGGCGCGGCGGGGGAGATGGGCGCGAACACGTGCGCCGGCGCCGCGCCGCCCGCGCCGCCCACACGCGCAGAGCCTTGTGCAGGGCTACGTACCTTGCCGGGGCTCGCTGGCGGTGTTGGCGTTGGCGCGGCGCAGCAGGTCCAGCAGCGAGGGCGGCGGCGCGCGCGGCGCGGCGGGGGAGATGGGCGCGAACACGTGCGCCGGCGCCGCGCCGCCCGCGCCGCCCACACGCGCAGAGCCTTGTGCAGGGCTACGTACCTTGCCGGGGCTCGCTGGCGGTGTTGGCGTTGGCGCGGCGCAGCAGGTCCAGCAGCGAGGGCGGCGGCGCGCGCGGCGCGGCGGGGGAGATGGGCGCGAACACGTGCGCCGGCGCCGCGCCGCCCGCGCCGCCCGCACCCGCGGCGCCCGGCTCGCGCAGAGACTTGTCCAGGTCTACCAGTAAGTCAGGAAAAACTCATTTAAAAAAATGTTTAAAGAATCTATTCAAAAATCATTTGAAATAAAAACTCATTACCATACGTGTTCCAAATTCAAGTCAATTGAAATGACCGTTGAAGACTTCCCGCCTACGGAGACGATCTTGACTGGACCACCAGATTTTCACTACCAGATTTATGTATTTTCGTCAGACTTACACAAGCATGCAAAATTTCAGCTCAATCGTATGAAGATTGAGTTACACAATTGTCAAGCTGTCCGATAAAGACATCACGATAACTAGTGGCACATTTTTGTTTCTCACCATCAACCATGTTGTTAAGAAGCCGTTCGTAGTGCCGCGAGTCGTTGGTGGGGCTCTCGCGGCGGAACCAGCGGCTGAACCGACTGCCGCCCTCGGCCTCGCCTCCGCCGTTCTAAAAACATAACGACAAGTAAAGCCGTGCTGTTCCGTATAGCTAAAATTAAGAAGTACGTGGAGCTAACGGGCGACCTTCAATAGTTGGAGAAGCACTAAAAGAAGTAGAGCAGGCTCAACACATAGGCTTGGCTGTCTTGCACGTGATGAGCGGAGTAACAAGGTATGCGTTTTTTTTTGCATTCTTGTTCATAACAACATGTAATAGACACGGAGACGGTCAATATTCTCAAGTGATCCACGTATATCACGATCTAAATCACGATATATTAATGCGTATCGCAGCATAGCTGGATGATTTGAAATCCAAGTATTCTTATCACGATAAAATTGTCGGAAAACTGAAACGGAGAAACGGAGACTACGCGCTCACTCGGTCAATAATTACAGAAAATACAAGTTTTGAAAAAAAAATGACTGTCAAGTTTCTTTCGGCACATTCTTTTTGGCAATGATGGTTTTTCTGAATACATGTAAAGATTTTGAATTTTTGGAACTAAAAATTAGCACTCAGTGGCAAAAAATTTGGCCCTCATATGTATGCAAATATAGGTAATTTTGTATCAAGACTAGGCCAAGGTCTGTGCCGTCGAGTATATTTAGCAGACTTTTTAACAAGTTTATTCTATTTTTAAAACCTCGCAAGTAGGTCCCTGGAGGTTACCATGACGTTTTTAATACGATACAATTCCAATTCAGCTTAGGTTCACTCGCTGTCAGATCCAAACTAAAAATGACAGCTAAAACCTGAACTGAGTCGGGATTGAATCGCATTAAGGTTCGGCCACACCACGCAACAAAATGTATGAAGAAACTGTGATAGAACGTGACGCATGCTACAAGTCACTGCGTATACGCAGTGGTGTGATCGCTCCTTTAAGGCGTCATGGTAAGGCCCCTGAAAGCGTAAGAGGCAGGAACACGTACGGTGAGCACGTCGGGTATAGAGTCGAACTTTAGGAACTCGTCCAAATTGAAGTCTGGCTGCTCGCCCGCCGCCTCCTCGGGTTTTGACTCCACGCCCGAGTCCTTGTCCTGCAACAATGCCACATTTGTAAGTCAACTTCGTCTACGATCCCAATTCGACCACAGCGCTCGTATGAAGTACTCATATAGTAAGTAGGTGCTATTCAAGATGACCCAGACCGTGGTTGTTTAGTGTTAAATTTCTAAACGACATAAAAAATTAGAACACAGAAAAATCCAACCGGGATCCCCGTCATTCCGTGACGCGTGCTATAGGTATCAAATGAATCAATTTACTTCTTGATTTTTTATGTTTACTTTTACGGTTTTAAGATCCGGGTTCGATTCCTGATTATTTTAATAAATAATTTGAATTTGAATTTGAATTCCTGGCCATAGCTTTACTTTTCTGATTTTTCTATGTGTTCTAATTTTCAGTGTCGTCTAGAAATTTAATTTTTAACGGTAAAACCGTAAAAGTAAACATAAAAAATTGATTCATTGAATTGATTCATTGTATAGTATTTACTGTGTTATTATATTAATATCCCATAGGGGGTAGACAGTCATGCGTACTTTATAACTATTCATTCTATTATACTCACATTACTAGTGTTACTGGTATCTTCGTTCGTCTGTGCGGCAGGCTCAGAGTTGGACTCACTGCGCCACCGCTCGATTCGCTCGGGGCGCTCGTTTCGCTCACTCCTCTCGTTGCGCTCGTTGCGCTCATTACGCTCGCTTCGCTCATTACGATCGCCGCCCGGCGACCGAGCACCGCCGCTGTTGTTCCATTTCTAAACGCGGAAATAAATGACGGTCAACAATGGTAACTTTAGCACCGTCTAGCTCTATCTAGATTATCTATAATTATAAATACAACCGCTACTATTTTGCATGTAAGTAATTAATATTATCAATATTAAACAAGTGAAAGTTTGCGAGTGTATATCTCTGTATGTTATTAGTTTTTCGCGCTAAAACGGCTGAACGGATTTGAAATTTATTACGAAAAAAGTTGTATCTCTCGAATCCTACACACATTCACGCATAAAAAACCTCAATGGCTAAGTCCATTTCCATAAAACCTTGCACAAATGTTTTTAATCCAACATAAATGAAAATAGGATTCCATTCTGGTCTGGGAGAAAAGGAAAAACATAGAATGTACCAGTTGCTACTCTTCTCGCGCACATGGTAAAAGCCCATTGAGGGAATAGACGAAAATCATAGGAATCATGTCATTGCGGCTGGCAACCCATCACTATTTCGCTTCCATTTTTTGCCATTTATACGCCCACAATCTTGCTAAACGTGGCCTGTAGGTCTTGCCACCTTAAGCTCTGTCTTTCCGGTAAGGGATATAAAGACTATATATAAAGGTATTGAAGCGTACGATGTGGACTGTATGATAATTATAGGGGAAAATGAGAGGCAGTTCCTCAGCTCAAGACTTGTACTATCTGAACAGCGAAATAATAACAACTAAAATACATGTGACAAATAGACTTCAAAAACAAAATAATTAAAAAAGATATAAAAAAGTATCAAAAAGAAAGGAGTTCGCGACAGGTATGTATGAATGAAAATAGGATTTTTAAGGATTCCTATGTCCATAGGTTCTTTTAAACACCAATCACTGGCATTGATGGTCAGGGGAGAGAAACGGCGGGTAAATGCTAGTCAATACATTATTTTATTAAGGTAAGGTAGTGGTTTCACCTCGGTCTCCTTGGCAGCGCGCTCGGTCGGCCCGTTCTTCTTGATCGGCTCGTCGAAGCCTCGCAACTCGATCGTCTCCAGCTGAGATGTCGGCCCTCCACTAAACCTGTACAAACACACACACACATTACAATTATAATAGACCCGGAACACTCCTGTAAATATTTTTCAAGATTTTTGTGAATAAACGGAAAAGCTTTTCGAGTTCCGGTCAGGATTTGAACCCGCTTCATAGCTATAGACGCCAAGCATCCTCCCAGACCACCGGGACTCCCGACCAAACCTCCGAAAAACTTTAACGCTATAGACCGACCGCATAAAGATGCGACCACACCGGTGCGTAAAAGACGTTGACGTTGCGTTTATGAAAAAACGATGAGAAAACGTGACGTCTACGACACGTCACTGCGTATACGCGGCGGTGTGGTCGCTCCTTTAATGAGTCCTCGCCCGCGCGGCACGACTCATTTAAGCAGTCGGTCTATACTATAGATTCTATAGCATACACGATTAGTGGCGTGTAGCGCCATCCGTCGCAACTTGTTCACAAGTCACGATATCAGGCAAAATGTTGAAAGCATACAGCGTCAAAGGGGTGCCTTAACTTTGAATCAAAAATTACGATAAACTGTGAAACCCTAACCCCTTATTCATAAACGCTTTATAGGCTTCTGCTAACTTAGCAATAGTTTGTCCTCTGTGAAAGGTAAATGTCAAAGTGACAGATAAGGACAAACGATTGCTAAGTTAGCACAAGCCTACAGAGCGTTTATGAATAAGGGGGTAAATATTTTGCGTCACAACTGAACTGATGAGACTAAAAGTGTGGCAGTAGTTCGGCTTCGGACTTATCAACCGAACTAATGCAACTAAAGAGTGAAGCCTAGTCACAGACTCACCATTCTGGTTCATCTTCTTTCTCAAATCGTCGTTGAGAATAGCGACCACCTGATCTGCGGTTGTCCTCCCTGAAGACAAATAAAGTAAAAAAATGTTTTTATAATGTTAAGAATCATTTGGAGTGTATTAAGTGCCATTGAGTTGGTATTTTTATTTGGAACTTATGACTATTGAACTTGTGAATGTATGTATCACTACCAATTTGTGATGTTGTGATTTTAATGTATCTTAATTTTGTAATTGACATGGATAATTTGTATTGTTACTAAATTAAATGAATCTCAATAAAAAAATTGCACGCCGGCATGCAGGCTGAATAAAATGTCAAAAAAATCACAATTGACTTTTGACTATCACGAAAAAAATGCCAGTTTCATGAACGAAATAGGTTCTTGATAATAGATCCCAAAAGACACAGCATAATGCAAAGTCGAGTACTCATGTGCGAGCTATAACCGTATCTGTAACGTTACAGTATCCAAATATCCTAATGGCGTGGCATTCCCCGCTCGCTTGAGTACCCGGCTTAATAGACAAAGACAGTTATTCAAATGGTACAGTCAGCGTCATATAGTTTGAAGGATCCAAGTCGGCCAAATAGTTCGGTACACCACAGATACAGTAAACTGTACAGTTCTCACCTGTCTCTCGGTTTTTCGTTGTTGAATCGGTCGTCCCTTTCCCTCTTGATGTCAGAGGAGTAGGAGTCACGGGTGAACGAGCGCCGTTCGAACCTGTCAATGTTACAATTGATCACAAACCACGCATGTAGTTTCGACTGTAACATGGACGATCACTATTAATAATGAGGATCGTTTAAAAAAATAGTCGCTGGAAAACTATCAACACGCAATACTCAATACAATATGTATTTATTTGTTAAAAAACACACAAGTACTTCATTAAATAGTATAAAACAAAGTCGCTTTCCGCTGTCTGTCCGTCCCTATGTATGCTTAGATCTTTAAAACTACGCGACGGATTTTGATGCGATTTTTTTAAATAGATAGTGATTCATGAGGAAGTTTTATATGTATAATACATGCATAATATAGTAGAGAAACACTGATTGCACTCCTGCGAAGCCGGGGCGGGTCGCTAGTTCACATTAAAAGGGATTCCTGACGGATCTCAAACTAGGCTGAGCCGAGCCCGTATCTTGAGATCCTCGAATGCAATATATGTAATTTAGCATGCGTTCGTGTGTGAATCAGACCGCCCATTCACTATACGCTAGTACACTATACACTATACGCTACACTATACACTAGTAGCACGCACGCGCACACACGGGTGTACGTGCGTTTGTGTGCGCGAGTATTGCCATCCGTATGTGCGTGTTCGATTCTCGATCGTAAATTCATTAGTTTTAGAGCACCTAGACAGTGTGATGTACGGTGAGGGGGGTGGTGTAGCCAGCACTGACCTGTCCCCGTTGGCGCGGTGCTCGGCGCGCGGCGGGCGGTAGGGCTCGCTGGGCCGGTACTCGGCGTCCTCCCAGCCCGCGCCCGCCACGTCGCGCACCATGATGCGCCCCCACAGTGTGATGTACGGTGAGGGGGGTGGTGTAGCCAGCACTGACCTGTCCCCGTTGGCGCGGTGCTCGGCGCGCGGCGGGCGGTAGGGCTCGCTGGGCCGGTACTCGGCGTCCTCCCAGCCCGCGCCCGCCACGTCGCGCACCATGATGCGCCCCCACAGTGTGATGTACGGTGAGGGGGGTGGTGTAGCCAGCACTGACCTGTCCCCGTTGGCGCGGTGCTCGGCGCGCGGCGGGCGGTAGGGCTCGCTGGGCCGGTACTCGGCGTCCTCCCAGCCCGCGCCCGCCACGTCGCGCACCATGATGCGCCCCCACAGTGTGATGTACGGTGAGGGGGGTGGTGTAGCCAGCACTGACCTGTCCCCGTTGGCGCGGTGCTCGGCGCGCGGCGGGCGGTAGGGCTCGCTGGGCCGGTACTCGGCGTCCTCCCAGCCCGCGCCCGCCACGTCGCGCACCATGATGCGCCCCCACAGTGTGATGTACGGTGAGGGGGGTGGTGTAGCCAGCACTGACCTGTCCCCGTTGGCGCGGTGCTCGGCGCGCGGCGGGCGGTAGGGCTCGCTGGGCCGGTACTCGGCGTCCTCCCAGCCCGCGCCCGCCACGTCGCGCACCATGATGCGCCCCCACAGTGTGATGTACGGTGAGGGGGGTGGTGTAGCCAGCACTGACCTGTCCCCGTTGGCGCGGTGCTCGGCGCGCGGCGGGCGGTAGGGCTCGCTGGGCCGGTACTCGGCGTCCTCCCAGCCCGCGCCCGCCACGTCGCGCACCATGATGCGCCCCCACAGTGTGATGTACGGTGAGGGGGGTGGTGTAGCCAGCACTGACCTGTCCCCGTTGGCGCGGTGCTCGGCGCGCGGCGGGCGGTAGGGCTCGCTGGGCCGGTACTCGGCGTCCTCCCAGCCCGCGCCCGCCACGTCGCGCACCATGATGCGCCCCCACAGTGTGATGTACGGTGAGGGGGGTGGTGTAGCCAGCACTGACCTGTCCCCGTTGGCGCGGTGCTCGGCGCGCGGCGGGCGGTAGGGCTCGCTGGGCCGGTACTCGGCGTCCTCCCAGCCCGCGCCCGCCACGTCGCGCACCATGATGCGCCCCCACAGTGTGATGTACGGTGAGGGGGGTGGTGTAGCCAGCACTGACCTGTCCCCGTTGGCGCGGTGCTCGGCGCGCGGCGGGCGGTAGGGCTCGCTGGGCCGGTACTCGGCGTCCTCCCAGCCCGCGCCCGCCACGTCGCGCACCATGATGCGCCCCCACAGTGTGATGTACGGTGAGGGGGGTGGTGTAGCCAGCACTGACCTGTCCCCGTTGGCGCGGTGCTCGGCGCGCGGCGGGCGGTAGGGCTCGCTGGGCCGGTACTCGGCGTCCTCCCAGCCCGCGCCCGCCACGTCGCGCACCATGATGCGCCCCCACAGTGTGATGTACGGTGAGGGGGGTGGTGTAGCCAGCACTGACCTGTCCCCGTTGGCGCGGTGCTCGGCGCGCGGCGGGCGGTAGGGCTCGCTGGGCCGGTACTCGGCGTCCTCCCAGCCCGCGCCCGCCACGTCGCGCACCATGATGCGCCCCCACAGTGTGATGTACGGTGAGGGGGGTGGTGTAGCCAGCACTGACCTGTCCCCGTTGGCGCGGTGCTCGGCGCGCGGCGGGCGGTAGGGCTCGCTGGGCCGGTACTCGGCGTCCTCCCAGCCCGCGCCCGCCACGTCGCGCACCATGATGCGCCCCCACAGTGTGATGTACGGTGAGGGGGGTGGTGTAGCCAGCACTGACCTGTCCCCGTTGGCGCGGTGCTCGGCGCGCGGCGGGCGGTAGGGCTCGCTGGGCCGGTACTCGGCGTCCTCCCAGCCCGCGCCCGCCACGTCGCGCACCATGATGCGCCCCCACAGTGTGATGTACGGTGAGGGGGGTGGTGTAGCCAGCACTGACCTGTCCCCGTTGGCGCGGTGCTCGGCGCGCGGCGGGCGGTAGGGCTCGCTGGGCCGGTACTCGGCGTCCTCCCAGCCCGCGCCCGCCACGTCGCGCACCATGATGCGCCCCCACAGTGTGATGTACGGTGAGGGGGGTGGTGTAGCCAGCACTGACCTGTCCCCGTTGGCGCGGTGCTCGGCGCGCGGCGGGCGGTAGGGCTCGCTGGGCCGGTACTCGGCGTCCTCCCAGCCCGCGCCCGCCACGTCGCGCACCATGATGCGCCCCCACAGTGTGATGTACGGTGAGGGGGGTGGTGTAGCCAGCACTGACCTGTCCCCGTTGGCGCGGTGCTCGGCGCGCGGCGGGCGGTAGGGCTCGCTGGGCCGGTACTCGGCGTCCTCCCAGCCCGCGCCCGCCACGTCGCGCACCATGATGCGCCCCCACAGTGTGATGTACGGTGAGGGGGGTGGTGTAGCCAGCACTGACCTGTCCCCGTTGGCGCGGTGCTCGGCGCGCGGCGGGCGGTAGGGCTCGCTGGGCCGGTACTCGGCGTCCTCCCAGCCCGCGCCCGCCACGTCGCGCACCATGATGCGCCCCCACAGTGTGATGTACGGTGAGGGGGGTGGTGTAGCCAGCACTGACCTGTCCCCGTTGGCGCGGTGCTCGGCGCGCGGCGGGCGGTAGGGCTCGCTGGGCCGGTACTCGGCGTCCTCCCAGCCCGCGCCCGCCACGTCGCGCACCATGATGCGCCCCCACAGTGTGATGTACGGTGAGGGGGGTGGTGTAGCCAGCACTGACCTGTCCCCGTTGGCGCGGTGCTCGGCGCGCGGCGGGCGGTAGGGCTCGCTGGGCCGGTACTCGGCGTCCTCCCAGCCCGCGCCCGCCACGTCGCGCACCATGATGCGCCCCCACAGTGTGATGTACGGTGAGGGGGGTGGTGTAGCCAGCACTGACCTGTCCCCGTTGGCGCGGTGCTCGGCGCGCGGCGGGCGGTAGGGCTCGCTGGGCCGGTACTCGGCGTCCTCCCAGCCCGCGCCCGCCACGTCGCGCACCATGATGCGCCCCCACAGTGTGATGTACGGTGAGGGGGGTGGTGTAGCCAGCACTGACCTGTCCCCGTTGGCGCGGTGCTCGGCGCGCGGCGGGCGGTAGGGCTCGCTGGGCCGGTACTCGGCGTCCTCCCAGCCCGCGCCCGCCACGTCGCGCACCATGATGCGCCCCCACAGTGTGATGTACGGTGAGGGGGGTGGTGTAGCCAGCACTGACCTGTCCCCGTTGGCGCGGTGCTCGGCGCGCGGCGGGCGGTAGGGCTCGCTGGGCCGGTACTCGGCGTCCTCCCAGCCCGCGCCCGCCACGTCGCGCACCATGATGCGCCCCCACAGTGTGATGTACGGTGAGGGGGGTGGTGTAGCCAGCACTGACCTGTCCCCGTTGGCGCGGTGCTCGGCGCGCGGCGGGCGGTAGGGCTCGCTGGGCCGGTACTCGGCGTCCTCCCAGCCCGCGCCCGCCACGTCGCGCACCATGATGCGCCCCCACAGTGTGATGTACGGTGAGGGGGGTGGTGTAGCCAGCACTGACCTGTCCCCGTTGGCGCGGTGCTCGGCGCGCGGCGGGCGGTAGGGCTCGCTGGGCCGGTACTCGGCGTCCTCCCAGCCCGCGCCCGCCACGTCGCGCACCATGATGCGCCCCCACAGTGTGATGTACGGTGAGGGGGGTGGTGTAGCCAGCACTGACCTGTCCCCGTTGGCGCGGTGCTCGGCGCGCGGCGGGCGGTAGGGCTCGCTGGGCCGGTACTCGGCGTCCTCCCAGCCCGCGCCCGCCACGTCGCGCACCATGATGCGCCCCCACAGTGTGATGTACGGTGAGGGGGGTGGTGTAGCCAGCACTGACCTGTCCCCGTTGGCGCGGTGCTCGGCGCGCGGCGGGCGGTAGGGCTCGCTGGGCCGGTACTCGGCGTCCTCCCAGCCCGCGCCCGCCACGTCGCGCACCATGATGCGCCCCCACAGTGTGATGTACGGTGAGGGGGGTGGTGTAGCCAGCACTGACCTGTCCCCGTTGGCGCGGTGCTCGGCGCGCGGCGGGCGGTAGGGCTCGCTGGGCCGGTACTCGGCGTCCTCCCAGCCCGCGCCCGCCACGTCGCGCACCATGATGCGCCCCCACAGTGTGATGTACGGTGAGGGGGGTGGTGTAGCCAGCACTGACCTGTCCCCGTTGGCGCGGTGCTCGGCGCGCGGCGGGCGGTAGGGCTCGCTGGGCCGGTACTCGGCGTCCTCCCAGCCCGCGCCCGCCACGTCGCGCACCATGATGCGCCCCCACAGTGTGATGTACGGTGAGGGGGGTGGTGTAGCCAGCACTGACCTGTCCCCGTTGGCGCGGTGCTCGGCGCGCGGCGGGCGGTAGGGCTCGCTGGGCCGGTACTCGGCGTCCTCCCAGCCCGCGCCCGCCACGTCGCGCACCATGATGCGCCCCCACAGTGTGATGTACGGTGAGGGGGGTGGTGTAGCCAGCACTGACCTGTCCCCGTTGGCGCGGTGCTCGGCGCGCGGCGGGCGGTAGGGCTCGCTGGGCCGGTACTCGGCGTCCTCCCAGCCCGCGCCCGCCACGTCGCGCACCATGATGCGCCCCCACAGTGTGATGTACGGTGAGGGGGGTGGTGTAGCCAGCACTGACCTGTCCCCGTTGGCGCGGTGCTCGGCGCGCGGCGGGCGGTAGGGCTCGCTGGGCCGGTACTCGGCGTCCTCCCAGCCCGCGCCCGCCACGTCGCGCACCATGATGCGCCCCCACAGTGTGATGTACGGTGAGGGGGGTGGTGTAGCCAGCACTGACCTGTCCCCGTTGGCGCGGTGCTCGGCGCGCGGCGGGCGGTAGGGCTCGCTGGGCCGGTACTCGGCGTCCTCCCAGCCCGCGCCCGCCACGTCGCGCACCATGATGCGCCCCCACAGTGTGATGTACGGTGAGGGGGGTGGTGTAGCCAGCACTGACCTGTCCCCGTTGGCGCGGTGCTCGGCGCGCGGCGGGCGGTAGGGCTCGCTGGGCCGGTACTCGGCGTCCTCCCAGCCCGCGCCCGCCACGTCGCGCACCATGATGCGCCCCCACAGTGTGATGTACGGTGAGGGGGGTGGTGTAGCCAGCACTGACCTGTCCCCGTTGGCGCGGTGCTCGGCGCGCGGCGGGCGGTAGGGCTCGCTGGGCCGGTACTCGGCGTCCTCCCAGCCCGCGCCCGCCACGTCGCGCACCATGATGCGCCCCCACAGTGTGATGTACGGTGAGGGGGGTGGTGTAGCCAGCACTGACCTGTCCCCGTTGGCGCGGTGCTCGGCGCGCGGCGGGCGGTAGGGCTCGCTGGGCCGGTACTCGGCGTCCTCCCAGCCCGCGCCCGCCACGTCGCGCACCATGATGCGCCCCCACAGTGTGATGTACGGTGAGGGGGGTGGTGTAGCCAGCACTGACCTGTCCCCGTTGGCGCGGTGCTCGGCGCGCGGCGGGCGGTAGGGCTCGCTGGGCCGGTACTCGGCGTCCTCCCAGCCCGCGCCCGCCACGTCGCGCACCATGATGCGCCCCCACAGTGTGATGTACGGTGAGGGGGGTGGTGTAGCCAGCACTGACCTGTCCCCGTTGGCGCGGTGCTCGGCGCGCGGCGGGCGGTAGGGCTCGCTGGGCCGGTACTCGGCGTCCTCCCAGCCCGCGCCCGCCACGTCGCGCACCATGATGCGCCCCCACAGTGTGATGTACGGTGAGGGGGGTGGTGTAGCCAGCACTGACCTGTCCCCGTTGGCGCGGTGCTCGGCGCGCGGCGGGCGGTAGGGCTCGCTGGGCCGGTACTCGGCGTCCTCCCAGCCCGCGCCCGCCACGTCGCGCACCATGATGCGCCCCCACAGTGTGATGTACGGTGAGGGGGGTGGTGTAGCCAGCACTGACCTGTCCCCGTTGGCGCGGTGCTCGGCGCGCGGCGGGCGGTAGGGCTCGCTGGGCCGGTACTCGGCGTCCTCCCAGCCCGCGCCCGCCACGTCGCGCACCATGATGCGCCCCCACAGTGTGATGTACGGTGAGGGGGGTGGTGTAGCCAGCACTGACCTGTCCCCGTTGGCGCGGTGCTCGGCGCGCGGCGGGCGGTAGGGCTCGCTGGGCCGGTACTCGGCGTCCTCCCAGCCCGCGCCCGCCACGTCGCGCACCATGATGCGCCCCCACAGTGTGATGTACGGTGAGGGGGGTGGTGTAGCCAGCACTGACCTGTCCCCGTTGGCGCGGTGCTCGGCGCGCGGCGGGCGGTAGGGCTCGCTGGGCCGGTACTCGGCGTCCTCCCAGCCCGCGCCCGCCACGTCGCGCACCATGATGCGCCCGGACCCGATCCGGCGACCCGCTGCACACACAAACAAACATTAAATGTCTATACCGCCAAACAGAGAAAGAACATCCAGTTGGAAAAAAAAAACAAAGAAATTAACCTTTTGAATGCCAAAGACAGTGTCATGAGCTAAAATGTAAAATACACCTTCATTTGACAAGATAAATTTGACAGTTCACTAGAGCTGTCGGTAAAAAGGTTACCTAGTAGGTACCTGTTACCTTAGGCTCTACCCTGTAAGGGATAAAGACGTGATTTGTGTATGTATGATTTTTATCAACCCTGATCAACAGCCACACTAAGATGACGTAAGTAATCAGTGAGCTCTTATAATGCTATTCGGGTTTGTCTTGCTGTCTCACTCACTCTTATAGGTTTGACACTTGAATGGTACCTGAAACCTGAAACCCGAATTGCATTCTAAGAGCACGGACTATAGAATTACTAAAATGTTGGCATTACTATACAATGCTGTGCCAAGTCTTCAAAGCACGCATCACCTGTATTTGCCGAATCGATTTAGGCCTTTCTTCAACCAATCAAGTTGGACTAAGTTAAGAGAAAACGATGGCATATTATGTTTAACATCCTTTCCCTGAACCAAGTCCAACATTGCAGTACCACCGAAACTACAGTAATTTCGAAAGACTGGAAGGCCAAAGAGTGCTGTATCACTAAATAAAACTGGGTTGCTTCCTTCTGGTTCTCGGGAGCAGGAGACAGGTAAGCCAGGGGGGGGGGGGGGCAATTATACCCATTGCCAGTGATGCAACTATAGAATGGCAGGATTGGCAAAATGCCGCAAGCCCTCTACAGAGCCCTGAACTGGATTGGCGTAGAGCAGGGGTGGCCAACAGGTCGATCGCGACTGTTAGTCCAGTCGATCGTGGCAAGGCAAAAAATATAAATACGTGGATCAGACTGCGCAACGTAATCACCAACTGCTGATTTAAGGTTTCATGAAGTATGTAATTGGTAGATCGCACAGGGTTTCGTTAGTAAACAGGAGATCTTGGATCTAATAAAGTTGGCCACCCCTGGCGTAGAGCATAGAAAGGAAGATGAAGTTCTTTACATTGAGGAAGGACTTCGGATGAATTTGTCATGCGCCCCAGACCTTATAGTTAGTTACACTATTGCCCATTGCCCCTCCTTGGAGACGCGCCTGTACGGCTAGCACGAGAGCGCGTGAGAACTGTGTCGCGCGCGTGATAGACTACAGGTGAAAAGCTCAAGTAAATGACCTGTTGTATGTAGTAGTGTACAGAACTGATAGGACTTGAGACATTTTTCCAATTTGGAACGTCAATTTGTCTATTCGCACACATACCGGTCTTTATCTAGAGTGGATAGTAAGATAAATACGGGTAGTCTATCTCGTGCTAACCGTATCGGGGCAGTCTAGCGCAGTGATGGACAAACTACGGGCCGAGCGCCAACTCTATTGCACAGGCAATAAGGAGCCAACTAGACTAGCCACGTAGTTCATGCATCCATACGTGTCAAAAAAATTAAAAAGTCTGAAATATCTGTAATTTTCTGGTCCACCATGAAGAAAGTTTGTCCACCACCGGCCTAGAGTGTCTGGGTCAGGGGTGGCGAACCTTTTTTGGTGGACGTGCCATTTTTTCACAAATAAAGTAATATTTGGCTCTGACCTGTCATCAAAGATCCTGTTGTCTTAAGAGTGTGTTTGTTATTTTACCATCATATGACCACATTGCCCGTTTTCCGCTCTATTTCATAATAAAAGAATCTTAAGTTGGTGATTTAATCGACAAAAATAAACCTTTTTTTATTATTGGCGTGCCCAAATTATTTTGAAGCGTGCCAACAGTGGCACGCGTGCCATTGGTTCGCCAGCCCTGGTCTGGGTGATAGTGGCACGTACCTGGGTCGGGCTTGACGGGCGGCACGGGCGCGGCGGCGGCGGCCGAGAGCGGCGAGTCGGGGCGCGTGCGCGCGACGTGCGGCGGCGGCGCCGCGGCGGCCGGCGCGCCGCAGCCCGACGTGAACGAGCGCCGCTGCGGCGACAGCACGATGCCGCCGCCGCTCGGCTCGCTCTCCTTGCGCACGCGCTCGCGCGGGTCCGCCGAGCGGCGCTCGCGGTCGCGCTCGCGTCCGTACACACCCTGTGCGACAATGTTATTGACTATTTATATGAGGCCAATAACCGACTCTCCGATGAGGCAATAGGGGCTATCGCGTGTGAATTTGCCACTAGAGGCGCTAGTGTCGCGTGAGGTCCATATAAATTATAATTTCGATCTCCTTCGTGAAATTATCTCAAATACGGATTATTTGGCGATGAATGTGAACGCTTTGAAAGCGGTTTTTTTCCAAACAAAACAGAACTGCACAACATTGCTGCATAGCTACTCGATATGATGAGTTATTTATGATTCAAGATTTAAAACTATGTTACGGCGCCGATCTTATAAAGGCGCTTATAGGGCGACTGTTTGCCAGAATAAGTCATGAAGCGCCTCAAAAAGTTATATTTATTTCTACTGGAAATGTAATAGGTAACATACCTTATGGTTTTCGTTGGGAGCATCCCCCCGCGCTCCCCGGTCATCCTCGTTGGGCGAATCAGACCGCTTTTTCAATACTCTGCAAATACAACACGTATCGTTAAATTTTCGGTGGTAACAATAATTCAGATGTTTCAACACTATATACAACACTTGTATGTTTTTTTCTTTACTCCCAGACCAGCGTATGTTAATTGCGTTAAATGTGTGTTATATGCGATTATGTGTGTGCGTGTGTGTGCACTCACAGCGCGAGCGCGTCGGCGCCGGCGAGCGGCAGATCCAGCGAGCGCTTGACGAGCGGCGAGTTGCGCAGCCGCATCAGCTGGTCGCGCGTGTACTGCAGCGTGCGCCGCGCCGGCCCGACCGCCAGCACCGCCGGGTCGCCGCCGCCGCTCATCGACCCACTCTCCTCATGACCTGGGAAAAGCGCCACAAAACGTTACAACGATCTACAAGCAACATGTATGTAAACATCAGATCAAAGACAAGCATAAAATAAAATAAAAACTTTTTCTGCTGACCGTACTTTTTGTTGACTGTACTCGCATTGTCATCATCTCATGTTACATCCTGTATAAGTGAATCAATTGTTTTGCAATTTTTAAGAGTGTCTGTAACCAGCATTTTCATACAATTATCGACCTTTCAATAGGTAGTTCGAAACATTCAGAAAAATACACTGTGGAATACATTTATATAAAGTTGCATATTGGCTGGCTGCGGTAATAAATAATCCACCAATAAAAGAGCAGAACTGAACGAGGGAAGGAAAGGTGAACTTCTCACAGATCCCTCGTGCCCTCAGTTGTAAAGTTATAGCCTTATGGCCATGCGCCATTCACGAATATGAAACCCAAATCAACACAAAATCTCACAAAAATAACAACAAATAAGAACGAATTATAACTAGGACAAGATACAAACATCGACAGTCCAGCTTAAGTGACTTGGAATGCACGACAGAATTGCACACCCCGATAATTAGCGACCTGTTTACACGTATATTCAGAGGTCGTATATTGGTCGCACCCCAGCGTAAATGACCGTGCGGTCTTGCCGCCGCTATTGTGATGCTCGGCAAAACGAATCAGAGCAAACCGGTAAAAGAACAAACGGACAAATATGGATGCAAAACGTTAATGGAGCCACCCTTCTAGTATCTGGATTATATGGGGTGCCCTATAACAGTCTTATGTGGATTATAAAGACTGTTACACATAAAGGGCTTACGACAGGAGATAATAACGAGTGTTTTCCCTGTGCTAATGGGGACTATCGTTTCTTTGCTCAACAGTTGGCACCACTGTTGACTAAGGTCCAGAGCTATAGCTGTCAAAGGCGACTTTGTAACATCGGCGCCGAAACAAAGTTTCAATCTATCCTCTTCTATCTTGAATCTCATTAAGTTTATTAAAATTATAAATATACATGTACTATAATACCACTCGAAAGTGGTGAAAAATTGCGCTGAATTTGAAATACTAGTAGCTTAGAAGACAATCACAGCTCTCATTAATCTTGTGAACTAGTGAAAACTTTGATTAGAGCTGTAGTTTTGGAGATATAAGCTGATTTATACCACTTTCGAGTGATTGTGCTTTCAAAAATCGGGCCCCAGAAGGAAGACCCAAGAACCGATGGAAGTACTGCGTGTAGATGTAGGGGGATTTTAAACGCGTTAAACATTGGAAAAGGGAGATCAGAGACAGAGCTCAATAGCGGAAAATTGTTGAGGCCAAGGCCCTAAAAGGGTTGTAGCGCTATAGGAGAGAGATTCACACACACACGCGAACACTAAGATGGGTACAAAGTACAAATATGTTTAGGGTAGATTTGTCATTGTAGGTCAAAGGATGTATTTTCTCAAGTAACACAAAGATTACCTCTCGATTATGCGTACACGTCGTTCTACTTCTGCATTGTTATCAATAGGCACTACCTGAATACTTTTAAAATAAATATTTACGTATGTAAAAATGTAAGGTGAGTGACTGGCATATGACTCGTATCAACAAGAATGAAGATACGAATTAACTAACCTGATTTGTAGTGGGAAAAGTAATAAATCATTATTGGTATGTTGCATAGCGATATAGTTAGGTTTTTTTTACCCGACTGCGGCGAAGCCCAAAAAGAGAGTTATGAGTTATAACATACATTTTATTAACTTGACCTATTTGTTGATTTTTCTAAACGATACTGAAAACTAGAACATAGAAAATTCCGAAAAGTAAAACTATGGCCGGGAATCGGACCCGGATCGTCATCATTCTGTGATAGGTACGTGTTTTTATCCCTACACCACCCATAGCAGGTGAGTAAGAGTAAGCCTTCTACTTTTTTTTGTGTACCGACCGCTGTCCCCTGATTTTTTTACTAAGTGTTTTTTATTATTTATTTAGGTCAAACCTTGCAATTCAAATTTGTTTGACAGACCTAAGTGGTCGGATTGCATTGAATTTTAGTACATTTTCATTATGGATGAATATGAAAGTACAGTCAACAAAAAAGCTTGCGTTAAATATGTCATTTTTAACAAGTCATTTGTGGACGCGTCTGCGTACTCAAGGGGGTCAAAGAGGACCCGCTAAGCATCCGCTGTCTGTCTGTCCGTAACAGAGATGTATCTTTAAAACCTTTTAGGTAGAAACCCTATACAAGAAAAGCAAGTTTTTCGGAGCCTAACTTGCAGTTAACCCGACTTTTGCTAATAAATAAACCAGCAGTTATAGTTATAGCTGCATCACTGCAGTGTAGAAGGTAATAAAATTAGAGGCCGAAACGTTACGTGACCATTCGGATGAACTGTGATACGGCGAGCAATGAAAACTAGTAAATAACATTAAACTAATAGTTAGCATTAATCTAGTAATCATACGTACCTAATAAAAAAAAAAAAAACAATTTTAGGCCAAAAATGCCTTACATCTTCAAACTACTGGACCAATTTTTACCAAACATGACTAACAACCACTGCAAGGCAACTGGCTTTCCAATAAACCGCATCCAAATCTGCCACAGACACAGAATGTGAGTTGCATTGAGTTACTATAGCAATAACTTTAACCATAGCCGACGATTTTTGACAAAAGCCTATAACATTGCATCAAAATCGTTGATTATTGTTAATGTTATTATTAAAGTAACTCTATACATATCACACTAAAAACTGTACATAATAGTTTACAAATATAATCGTAATAACAGTAGCATTGTCTCGTCACAAAGCGTTATCATGGCAGCCCTTTCCGTCCGCACTCAATCGCTGTTGAAGCAACCGCGGATACATAAACAACAAACGCACTGTGCATACCCTTTGCAACAGTGTTAATAAGTCAATATCTATATTTAAATGAAGAGATCAAACGAGAGTACAAATTAGTTTTTTCAAACATTGTCGTAAATGTCGTCATTGTATTCTAAGTATCAGAACACGAAAGGCCTTGTTGACGGCCAAATTACATTGCAGGCGCGATTTTCTGAACATAAATCGGATTATCGGATTGCTGGACTGTTTTTCATATGTTTTTAACTTTTTTTAACTTTCTATGGAATAATGAACAACAATTTCATAGGTACAGCAACGCTTTTGTTCGAGTCTAACGTTTCTATCAATGCCTCAAATAGCTTACGGTGACAGATGACATAAAAAAAACTTAAGAAAAAAGGCGGGAACGTAAGAACCACCTAAGTTAGTGCAAAATTTACTTTCATTTCCTTTCAATGTTTGAGAAAAACAATATATCTGCCTCAGCTGAAATAGCAACTGCTGGATTCGGAACTTTAAAAAACACTCACCTGCGGTTCGTGTTTTTAAACTAGTTACTCATCCAGCAATTGACTAAAATTTAGGGAACTTCAAAAAACGAGCATATTCTTTTCTTTAACGGCCCCTTAACTCTTTTATGTTATGGAACGTAGCTACACGAAATTACTGATTTTAGATACATAACATAGACATTAAGCAGAACGTAGTCATAGCAGCAACGGAAACATCCATACTTCTACATACATCTTGAATACAGATGGCATTTGGCATATCGAGAGGTCCACATGATCATCTGTGACGTTAGAGATTCCCAAGCTTGGCCACATTTTCATAACCTTTTAAAAGCTATACCAAAGCTTCCTCTGGGCTGCTGTCCAATTCAATTAGTCACTATCATCACACCATTTGCATTTTAATAACAACTCTCCGTTATGCACCAAAATATGATGCCACTATACACGATAGCGGTAAGCTATAAATACTAAATAGGCTATTTGATGCAATTTGGTGGCAATGCACGGCAACAATAAAAAAACGTCTCGCTCACTAGCCAAGGCTGCAAAAACAGACGATCGAATGAGTCGAGACAGGCGTTCAGACGTGAAATAATTATTTAGAAATGTTTTGGAGTCGCCTTGGACGACAGAAGTTTAGTTGGAAAAGTCTTATATCAAATGCTTGCGCTTCATGTCAATATTCTACGTATAAGTGTAAAAAGAACGAAATGGAACTTTCCGCCATATTTGAGTACCTACCACATCAGAGAGGCAGGAACCTCGGGACTGTGAAGTTTTTAACAAAATAACATCAACATCGGAATCGTTCGTGTTAGCGCCTCAATAGATAGAAGCTATCTGACGCTTACTTGATCGCCGAGTAATCTATACTGATATTATAAAGAGGGACGATTTGATTGTTTGTTTGTTTGTTTGAATTTAATAGGCTCCGAAACTACTGGACCGATTTCAAAAATTATTTTGCCGTTAGAAAGCTACATTATCACTGAGTGACATAGGCTACTTTTTACCGCGGGAAAATACCTTTTCCTACGGGAAAATTAATTTATCGCGGGCGAAGCCGCGGACGGAAGGCTAGTATTTTATAACTTAGGCCGCCTATACACCTGTAAGTTTTACTTACGTACGCGACTTAAAATAAATTTTCAAGTGTAAACACTCTTAAGTGGCTTACTGTAATTTCTTACTACTTTCGTAAATTGGAAAATTATATGTCTAAACGCGTTCGAGTTTGTTTACGGAAGCGACTCACAGCTTATCAAACTAAATTGAGAAGTTGAGAACTTACACCAAAACAATGTTACAATACACAAAAAATGTGTATTTTTTTTAATTATTGGTGCAACTTGTTCCGAAAGAAATTCTAAACTTGTAGCGTTCATTCCCAACTCCTTAAAAAAAATTTTCATACGCACCTCGTGCCATTCTTTTTTCTGTGTAATAATTTATGCAAGTTTAAACTCATAAAATTTAGCATTATTTACTGCAAGTTTATTTTAAGTGTAAATGCAACCGTAAGCAAGTTACATATTTATGTAACTCACACGTGGTAAAGGCGGCCTTTCAATTACTAAATCGTAAACTTGTCAAACAGAGCCACATTTGCAATTATAGTTGCGTGATAAGAGTCATTCCTACACAAATAATTTCTCCTCAATCTCTATAACTTTAGTTATTTACAACCGAAGAACTTTAAGAAACATTAAAGGGTCGTCACAAAACGAAAGGTTCTCAAGTTCTGCTCACTGACCGTTATAGTACGACCTTTATTAAAATTACGATCGATCCCCTTATTACAAATTGCCTTTAGCTAAAAAGGTCGCGTTATAATGGTCAACTTATATCAGCCGTCCGTGATTTAGATTCAATGGAGGTACTCTCATTGAAGGTCAGGGTAGGAAATATCGCGCAGGCAAAACTTACTCCACGAGACACGTTTGACGCGCTTGGACGGCGGGCCGGCGTGCACCCTCGGCGGGAGATGCGCCGGGACCTTCCTCAGAGCACTCTGGTAACGCATCAGGAAGGCGTGGACCGCACACTTGATAGGACCCGAGTACTGGAACTTCTCTGGGAACGCGGTGACCGCGGCAACAGTGACCACCGTCCTACGTGATCGTCGCTTCCCACGATTTCCTGCTCTGCGTCCCCTCTTTTTACTCTTAGTAGCAACTTCAGTGACCAGTAATGGCGGATCCCTACTGACCATCTTCCGACCGACGCGGATTTTAATCGTTATTTTGAAATCCAATGGCGGGTGACGCGACACGACAAAATGGCGGCGGTGCACCGTTTAACTTTCGTCTTAAAAACTAACTTAAGCGTGTAAAAATTAAAAATAACTATTATAAATTAAAATTAACAACACTGAATAAAAAAATTGGTAAAATAAGAAATTTAAAACTATACTATACTAAAAAGGGTCTATGAGACAAATGTCCGCTGTTCAGCTTCGTATTAGAACGTTTCACGTTAATTCTACGTACAAGGTATCCCGGTAAAGATGGAGGAAAAATATTAAGGCAAAATAATATGAGTTTTCGCCAAAACGATCGCGGGAGTCGCGGGCGCACGGATTCGTCTCAGAGACTGGCTCGCTTCGACCGCCGCGACGCATAATTAAGAAAACTACCCACATTTTTTCGATAAATATTGACGACTACCCGCGTTTAAAAAAAAACCGGATTTCTCGGTTGCTTGCGACCCTGTTGTCACCGTCGTTACATAAATTGCCAACAAATAAATTCAAGTGTAGATATTGAATTTAGTTGTAATCTATATGGCTGTTTATTATGTTGCATTAATATCGTTAACACACATTTAACAGTCGAAGACAAAGTTGCCTAGAATGTTAGTTGCCGATAAGCAACTGAACAATATGTTCACATGAATAAACGGTATTTTTAACAAATTAGGTGTACCTAATCAATATAAATAAAAATTAAGCGTCGAAATGTATGTACGCGCATAACTTCCAAACGACTGCACCGAATTGGATAATTTTTTTTTTAGTTGTGTTTGTTACAGTTTTAACAAGTTTTGTATTAAAAATAAAAGAAAAAAATAATACTGGAACGGGAGTGAAGCCGCGGGCAACAGCTATGTAATAATTCAATTGTTTCATGTTACATGCATGACATACAGAAATCATGTCTTTATCCCTTACGGGGTAGACGAGAGCCTAAGGTAACAAGACCTACAGGCCACGTTTTGCAAGATTGTGGGGATAGGTATAGATGGAAAATGGAATCAAAATAGTAATGGGTTGCTAGCCGCACCGCCTACAACATGATTCCTATGATTTCCGCCCATTCCCTCGATGGGCTTGTACCTTGCCCGGGAAGAGAAGCAACTAGTACATTCTATGTTTTTCCTTTGCTCTCAGACCAGCATGGAAGTACAAAAGATAACAAATAATAAATTCTGACATTGCACCAAAACCAAAACCATTTTATCACTACAATTTGCATGTTATCACGCAACACTGACGCCGTCGAATTCGTCGATAAAGATAATATAAACAAAGGTGCTAATTGGTCGTCGATATAGTTTGATTTGATTGTTAAATCAAAGTGCGCGATTTAAAAATGAGACACGTTGCTTTGTTATCTTGTTTCAACTGACACATTAGCTGCCAGATATGCAAACAAGATCTCTTAGCTGGCCGGGGAAGAGTAGTGCTTCGTCCGGTGCACCCTGGGCATCGGCTAATGATTTCCTGGCAGTTTCTGAGCGATATCACTGTACCGTTGGCTAAGAGCCCGATACAATACAATACCATACAATAACTCTTTATTGAGCATCATGTATATCGTCTGCCAAATAAATTATTGCTATCACAATTGTACACGGTTTTATACAATAAGAAATTATTTCTTATTGTAAAATTGTTTGTACAAGTTCCACGGAGGTACCTACTCAATTCTGTTTCAAATGTGTATACAAAAAAAATTGCAATCACTTTTTAACGAGTATCTCAAATCATGTCTTATAAAGTCACGAATTTATCGATTATCTTTCATCAAACGTATATGATAAAGGAAGTGACAAACTTAAATTAACATAAACTCGAATTGCTAACAGTTTCATTGTCAGATTAAAATATTACAGTTTCCTGCCAAGAATGCAGCATTGCAAGCGAGTATAATGTGGAACCGCGAATTTTGCTAGCCTCATTTTAATTTTAAATTCACTGAATCCACTGCAAATACTGCAACACAACAATGATTTGTGTAAGCAAGTCTTATACTCATGAACAGATAAACTGCGTTATTTTTTTGTCTGTATACATATACGTAACTAGCTGTTGCCCGCAACTTCGTCTGCATAGAATTCGTTTGTCGCTATCCCGCATGAATTACGCAATTTTCCGGGATAAAAAGTAGCCTATGTGTTATTCCAGACTATAATCTATATATGTTCCAAATTTCATCCAGATCTGTCCAGCCGTTCTGGCGTGAAAGAGTAACAAACATCCATCCATCCATCCATACTTATACTTTATAGCGAAAACTGCCTACAAACGGAGACCTCCCCTAAAGTCTTGTGGTGTATGTCTAGCTAGATAGATAGATTAATATATAAGTTGTGTATTCATTTGTATGTTTTAGTCTTTAAGATACTCTCATTGAATAAACACGTATCTACTCAATATGTAGTGTTTCAATACTTCGAACCGTACATGGCGACCTTGCCAGTCGTCGCGCGCCGCGAGTGTTCCTTTTACGGTGGAATGTGAACTATAAACAATATCAATATGTGTAAAACGGACAATGTGAAGTTAAGGGAATTGGAGGACTTTTTAATGGAAATAACTAAAGATTTTTTCTGGGGGGTCCTCGCTGTGATAATATTGGCTGTTTTATATAAACTTTGTTCTCGTGCTAACAGCAAGTAAAGAAAATATAGGAAAACTTGAAAATGGGGTCTTCCTCTTCTACAGAAAAAGACGAAGTTATAATTGCGCAGACAGCAGCAGGAGGAAATAACAGTGCACAATTGGAGCAGCTGAAGTTTCATATGTCTACGACAAATATAATACTGGCCATTATATTGTTGGTCGTGCTATTGGTGTTGCTGTATGGTATTTATAAAAATTACCATTCTTGCCACAAGAGGATGATCCAGCGGGAGTTGAACCACCACGCCATGTTTAGGAGATCCGGAAGGGCGGATAGACGGGCACCAGAGGTCGTATGAGGACAGCGAGCAACGCGACGCTAGTGAGGTACAGGTGAACAACAATGAAACGAAAGTGAGTCAGTGTTTGTGCTATTTTTTTTTTGTTGTGTACTTCTCTCGTAACTGAAATGTACTAACACGTAATTGAAATATATTTCTTAAAACTGTTATCCAAACAACTCGATTAATAGAAATAATTATGTAATGGTTGAACAACTTAATACGGTATACGAAAACATAAAGCAGTTGCAGGAAAATGCTTTTAAGTTAGCAAGGGATAAACGCACTGTACCCACTTTAGAAAAATATTTGAGCAAAGCCACTGAGATATTTAAAGAGTATCTTACTTGTTCTGATATATTAGATACGCAAATAGCCGGTAATAAAATTAAGGGTAGTGATGTACTTCACATTAAGGAAATTTGTATTAGAATAGAAAATATATACCATAAAATAGAGAACTTTTGTAATATAAGAGGTATTGAAAGTCAAAACACCATGGAGAAAGAGAAGTTTAATTTAAAAACGGCTGTATCTTTGTTACCCATAATGACCGGGGATGAAGACAGCGTTAAGAAATTAATTGACGCTATAGAGCTATATAGCGAGATGTTAAATACGGAAAGTCAGCCATTTTTAATAAAATTTATCCTAAAAACTCGCGTGACAGAGAACGCAAAGTTACGTTTAGCAATGTCGTATACTACTTGCACTGAGCTTGTCGCTGACATGAAAAAGCATTTAATGACGACAAAATCACCCACCGCACTACATTCGCAACTCATTCGGGAAAGTCAGGGCACCAGTACCATAGAAGAATATGGTAAGCGGTTAGAGGCGTTATTTGTCGATTTAACGATATCCCAGGCCGAGGGTAAAAGCAGCGCGTATAGCGTTCTCAAACCTATCAACGAAAAACTAGCCATTAAATGTTTCACCGACGGCCTGAGATCTCGTGATTTGCGCGTTATATTAAGTGCAAGAAATTATACAACTTTGAAGGACACGATACGAGCTGCCAAGGACGAGGAGATGTCTATTACACGTTCACAGACTCAACAGGAATCAATATTCGCGGGAAGTCAAGGAAGATTTGCAGGTAATTATAATTATAACACCCGCTCATTTATAGGTCGAGGCAGAGGAAATTCGCAGAACCAGCGTGGTAGGGGACAGACCTACCCACTCGAAACTCGAAACGATTCAGGACAGACAAATAGTAGCGCCAACCGTGGACATGGCAACTATCGGGGACGTATGTACCAAAATAGATACTACGTGCGTAATGCATATCGTGGTTATTCCAACCGACCCGTTATGAATTATATGGAGAACAACGATTCACCAAATCCGGAGGTCGCGAATGAGACTTCCTCACAGGAAAATGCCTCAGAATTTTTTCGTCCGTAACGGAATATTTTCTTGTGACAACAATAATCACATAGAATTACCACTTAGTAACATAACTTATAAATGGCTCGTAGATACAGGCGCAACAATATCTGCAGTGAAATATGAAACGATTAGTCCACTCGGCATTCCGATCACCCAAAGTAGGATCCGTATAAAAGGAATCGGTGGCCATCTCTACACCGAAGGCTATGTTTATCTAAACTTTGCTCTACATGGACAGGAATTTGTACACAAGTTCTACATACTAAGAAATCTGGCATGTTTGACGGACGGAATAATTGGTCAAGATTTTCTTCAGAAATTTAATTGTACTTTAGACTTTGAATGCAACACTTTTTCTTTAACGAATACAGAGTCAAGTAAAAGATTAACATTGCCCATAAATATAGGAAATGCCACTAATATAAAGTATTTATCAATACCACCGCGTTGCGAAAAAGTTTTCTATGTCACAACGCAGTTAAAAGAGGAATGTATAATAGGTTCGAAAGAGCTTTGCAAGGGAGTGTTTTTAGCAGGAGGCATTAGTAACCCAGTGAACGGAAAAATTCCGATTCAAATATTAAACACTCGAGAGGACAGTGTGTCTCTTAGTTACTTTAGTCCTGATACTGAGAGTTTGAATGACTACTACGTATGCAAGTATGAAAGAAATGACGGCATTGATAGTAACCGCGTTCGGAAAATGTTTTCTCTTTTAAACTTGACCCATTTAAATAAAGAGGAAAGACAATCAATTCAGAATATTTGTGCAAAATTCTCGGACATTTTCCATTTACCAGACGACAAATTAACTATTTCTGACATTTATGAACCAAGTATAACATTGAAACCCGATGCCTCTCCTGTTTATGTAAAACCCTACCGGTTACCACGGACCCATAGAAATGAGATAGATAAGAAAATAAAAGAAATGTTATCAGAAAACATTATCGAACCATCGTCTAGCGAATGGTCTAGCCCAGTTTTGCTAGTACCTAAAAAATCTAGCGATGAGTCCAAAAAATGGCGATTAGTTATTGATTTTAGAAAATTAAACGACCGAATTTTGGATGATAAATTTCCCCTCCCCAATATAACGGACATTTTGGACTCGCTCTCTGGAGCAATGTACTTCACCCACCTTGACCTCAATCAGGGATATTATCAGTTAAATTTAGAACCCAATAGCAGGAAGTTTACTGCATTTACAACACACTCAGGTCATTACCAACTAACTAGGTTACCAATGGGTTTGAAAACCAGCCCAAGTTGTTTTTCCAGAGCAATGACAATTGCAATGGCAGGCCTAAATCACGAAAAGTGTCTCGTGTATTTAGATGATTTAATTTGCTATGGCCGAAATTTGGAAACACATAACAAAAATCTTTTGCAAATTTTTTCAAGACTTAGACATGTCAACCTTAAATTAAATCCCAATAAATGCACATTTTTAAAGAAAGAAATTCTATATCTAGGCCACATTGTTTCTGCGGAAGGAATTAAACCAGATCCAGAAAAAACAAAAGCCATAGAAGTTTATGCAACTCCACAAAACGCAGATGAGGTTCGCAGATTCGTGGCATTCGCAAATTATTACCGAAAATTCATCCCAGCGTTTGCAAACATAACGTTACCATTAAACAAATTATGTCGCAAAAATGCTAAATTTAATTGGACAGCAGAGTGTGACAGTGCTTTTAAAGCTGTTAAGAAATTATTAGTTTCTCCACCCATTCTACAATACCCAAACTTTAACGATAACAATACTTTTATTTTGACAACCGATGCCAGCGGCCATTCAATAGGTGCAATTTTGAGTAATGGAGACCACAGGCCAATAGCATACACGAGCCGTACTCTCAATAAAGCCGAAGTCAACTATCCCACGGTGGAAAAAGAACTATTAGCCATAGTATGGGCAATCAAATATTTCAGACCATACCTTTATGGGAAAAAGTTTAAAATAGAAACAGATCATAAACCTCTCATTTATCTTTTTAATATGTCAAATCCGTCAAGCCGATTAATGAAATTCAGACTTTTGTTAGAAGAGTATGATTTTGATGTTGAATATGTGAAAGGGGCGGATAATGTAGCCGCTGACGCATTATCTCGCATGCGTGTAAGTAGTAAGGAATTGCAAGAGATGCATGAAAATATTATTTCTGTGATGACAAGAGCGCAGAGAAGAAAGTTAGAGGATAATGAAAGTCAAAATTCTTCGGTAAATAATCTGCCTACCGACATTTGGACTGATCACCCAAGGGTCGTAGACATGTTGAAAAAACCAAACAATTATACAGAGTTAGTATTTTTCGATGAAAAGGAATGGCAAAAATCAAAGCCAAGTATAGTTGAGGAGAGCGTAGAATTCGCATTTATAAAAAGTAAATCTATAATTTGTGTTAAACCAATAGCCCTATCACAATGCGCACGAGCTGCCTTTGCGAGGTCATTGAGTTTATTTTGTAGAAAGATAAGCATATACGACTTATATGTAATTCTAAATGAATTTAATAAAGAAGCTGTACAGAATCTAACACGTTCTATAAATGGATTCCCACAATGGACCGGTCCCCGTTTGCATATTTTAAAAGGAATCAAAAAGATAAATGATAGCGACACAATTCGCGTCATATTAAATGACTATCACATGCTGCCGACCAGCGGACATGCTGGCATAAGGCGCATGCTAAATAATATTAAGAGACGTTACTTCTGGCAAGGTATGGAACATGACGTCACAGACTTCGTTAAGAAATGTGACGCATGTCAAAGGCAAAAACATTTTAGGCTTGTTAAGGAGCCAATGATTATAACTGACACAGGTAAGTCAGCATTTGATAGAGTATTTTTAGATTTAGTGGGCCCATTAATTAAGGATAGTTATAATTATAATTACATTTTAACCTTGCAATGCGACCTTACGAAATATGTTGAAGCCTATCCCCTTACAGCAAAAGATACAGTGTCCGTAGCGACAGTATTGGTAAATAATTTCATATTACGATACGGCATACCGCGAGAAGTTATTACAGATAGAGGCACAGAATTTATCTCAAGCACGATGCAAGAAGTATGCAAGCTTTTAAAAATTTCACATATAAAATCAACGGCCTATCATCATCAAACCATTGGTTCATTAGAGAACAGCCATAAAAATTTAATTTCTTTTCTACGCATTCAAACTGAAAATACAGGACAAAATTGGAGCTCATGGCTACCCTACTGGAGTTTTGCTTTCAATACCACTATACATACAGAAACTAAATATAGTCCCTATGAACTAGTATTCGGAAAAACATGTAATATTCCAAGTAATCTAACAAACTCTTTGGACCCATTGTATAATTTTAATGACTATCCGTATGAACTAAAATACAGATTACAGAAGTCGCAATTAGATGCTAAACTAAACTTATGTAAGAGTAAAGAGATAAGGAAAACGCGTTATGACGCATATGTAAACACTGTAGAGTACAGGGAAGGAGATCTAGTTTTAGTTAAAAATGAGGCTTGTTCTAACAAGCTGGACCCCTTGTATGTAGGTCCATTTAAAGTAGTGAAGGATATTGAGCCGAATGTAATCATTTTAGATAATAATAATAAGGAGAAAACTCTCCATAAAAATAGAACAAAATTATATTTTTGTTAATAATATTAGATATAAAAAAAACTTACTGTATCAAAGTTTTTTTTTATTATGTCTCCCTGGGGCGTGTGGTGTATGTCTAGCTAGATAGATAGATTAATATATAAGTTGTGTATTCATTTGTATGTTTTAGTCTTTAAGATACTCTCATTGAATAAACACGTATCTACTCAATATGTAGTGTTTCAATACTTCGAACCGTACAGTCTATTCTTTTACGTCGGATACTAAATTGACAAGTGCAAATGTCAACTTGTCGAATAATGATACCAATTTTTATTGTTTAGTGGTGTACCTACTCGAAACTATCGACAATGTTTGTGGCGTGGATACAAGGTAGTTTGGCCATGCCATATTTTAAGAAGAAAAAAAATATCTTAATCAAGCAAATATAAAGGTTTATTAATTTATTACACTAACTTATATGGTGACTATAAATCATTTTCAAATTAGAGTACCAAAAAAATTAAGCATACCCAATTTCTCCTTCCCTAGTTATATGAAATTAAAATTAGTATTTACACATTTTATTGAACAACTTACATAAATCTGTACTAAATTTAATTTATCGTTAACCTACTATAGTGGTGGCACATCACTATTTTTGGATTGCATAAAACATGCAACACGGGTCATTTACATTTTAAGGTCCAACCACACCGCCGCTTATACGCAGTGACGTATCGTAGACGTTTTATCACCGTTCCTTCATACATTTTGTTGCATAAACGCACCGTCGTCTTTTACGCACCAGTGTGGTCGGACCTTTAATATCCTACTAATATTACAAATGTGAAAGTTGTGAGTATGGATGTTTGGACGTTTGTTACTCTTTCACGCCAGAACGGCTGGACAGATCTGGATGAAATTTTGAACATAGATAGATTATAGTCTGGAATAACACATAGGCTACATTTATCCCTGAAAATTGCGTAATTCCTGCGGGATAGCGATAAACGAATTCTATGCAGACGGAGTTGCGGGCAACAGCTAGTCCGATATAAAAGAATAGACTTTAGGGAGTTCTCGGTACCGAATGTGTTGTGGGCGTGTTTGCATGGCAGCCGCGATCGGATGGGACCACACTAGGGTTTTTGTCTACTGCAACGTGCAACAGTTACCGTGCTCTGTAAGGTCTTGCGAACAACCAATCTTATCGCTTAGGTAACAACGGGTCGTTAAACTTTTACGAAGGCGATAATGTAAAGGGCTCTTGCTTATCATTAACTAACCAACAATAGTACATGACTGCAGAGAAACAGTAATTCGTGGATGACGAACGAAGCGTAGCCGAGTCCGTCAATAAACACGAATCCACGTATTGCCGTTTCCGCCGAAGCTGTGCCTTTTTCAAACAATGAAGGGAAACCAAATAAAATTTTAAAATACTCCACTGACTTGAAATTGAACAAAATTGACGCAAAATTTCTAATGCTGAAACAACGTACATGTAATTTCCAATTTTTCTTCAAATAATGTCATTCAAACACTCGAAAGTACAATTCCGTATACTTTAAAATTGAAATAAATCAACTTAAAGTGCAATTCGGTTCTGGCTGAAAATCAGTGCTGCAAGTGTCTAACACCTCAGCGTAATGCTGAGCCAGCGACCGTTCCACTTTTGCGAAGACACACAACGCTGACGATCTATTTTTTATGTCGTATGTTTTTTTTTTTTGTTTTTTTTTACCTTGTTTATTTTCTATAAAATTGTGTATATTATCTTATATTTGTGTGTCTTGCAAAAAGGAATAAATTTCTTCTTTCTTTCTTTCTTTCTTTCAATTTCAAATGTTATTTATAAACCTATTCAAAATAACTTTGGATTCTAAAATCAGCCAAATTCAATTTGTTTTTTCCCACAGATTCTGATTTTAAGATTTAAAAAAAAACTATTTAAGACCAAGGTGTCATGTGATCGTACATTTGGCTGTTTGCGGTGAGTGATCTTCGTCAAAACATTTTTTTTTAAAGTAAAAAAACTGTCCAATAATGGAAAATCTTACATTTTTCGACTTCTGCAACTGTACAGTAATGATTTAACTTCTTAAATTTGCGTTAGCATATAACGAAGAACTTCGTATACTAGTTTTAAAGAAGTTAGGAATTCGAATTTTATTTATTTTAATTTTATAGACTTGCGCAACACCTGTACGGCTAACATGACCAGTAGGCTTAATACCTAACTCGTTCGCAATTGCCATCGTGATAATTTTGACAGTTCATGTATGGGCTGACAATTGGCATCGGAATCAGCTAGCTGTCACATTCATACAAGAACTGTCAAAATTAACACGATGGCGATTGCAAGCGAGTTATATAATAAGCCTACAGAGCTAGCTCTTTCTAGGACGAACAGTAAAAACGACACAGCTCTCCCGCGCTCTCGTGCTAGCTGGAGCATTAGATGCATTGCCAACTTAGAAGGCTAGGATAAAATACGTAATTTGCCAGGTCATTTCACAGCGTTTTACCTTTGAGTAGTCACTTAGAGTTCCGGCGCCACCTGTCGTCAACTTTAACGACTCATAAATTTAACTGAACGAGTAAAGTTTCAAACCTTTAGGGTTTCGGACATCTAAAACGGAACCCTCTTAGCATCTTTCGTCTGATTGTGTCTACCTGTCCGTCTGCGCCTTGCTTCAAAACTACTGAACTTCGATAAATTTCGAATAATGGTGGCAAATAAAAAGTTGTAAAGGAAAGGGCTTAGGTATTGTAAGCATCTCAAATAGGTATCTCTATTTCATCTATTTGTAACCGACGACAAAAAAGGAGTTACGTACTATTAACTTTTTTTAAGAAAGCAGGTGAAAATGTCTAATTTTCTAATGTAAATTAATGTGGGTACTAACTGGTAGACACATAGACACATACCTATTAAGTGGTTACCACAAGTGTATGTAAAAATGTTTGCTTTAAATCAATATAAATCATATTCTTTTATATTTATTCTTCTCTCGCGTATCGCGTAACGTAAAAAGCTGTTAGGTACCCTAAACGTCGGTTGACATCGCCAATCATACGCTCAGGCAATTCATTCATGCATAATCCCATTGATCAGCCCTTTTAGTCCGATCAATGTAGCTAGGGGAGCCATGACCTTCAAACCCGTTGCACCCCTGCACGGGATCGAATTACGCAACGCAAACAGCCGTTGCCGCATAGCTCTCACTGGACAGGCTACTCGGAAATTCGAATTCCGAATCATACAGTCTCTCTCACTCGCAAATTAATAACTATTAGTGTGAGCGGAACGCCACGAAACGTACTTCGAAAATCGAATTTCGGATTATTCCAGAGCTTTTAAAAGTTACATAGGTACTAATAGGGATGCCAGAAGGCTTGAAAATTAAAAAAAAAATGTTCGCTAATTTAATACACGATTGTTTTTGTTTATCGTTTTTTATACGACAACAAAGGTAAACAAGCAATTGGGTCACCTGGTGATAATTAGACACCGCCACCCATAAACACCCGTAACACTAGGGGAGCAGATGCGTTGTCAGCCTAGATTGTCAATATGTACAGCCAAGCTCAAAAGTATCTTACCACCAGTGGTGTAATGTCGCAGTTTTAAATGTTCGAAATTAGTGACCAAGTATTGAGGGGTTCAAGCACTTTTGAAGCAGACTGTACTAGGTACTTAAAAAAAATTGCATATATATATATATTTTTTAATATATCTTTGAGCTACACTAAATTGACCCTGTCAAGAGCTTAAAATTCCTGAGAAACCTGAGATATGAAAGATTTGTTAATGTCTTCCATTTTTTTTTTCATTCAAACTGTCAGCTTGAAAAATATGCATTCAGCGATAGAGTGAATTGCAGTTACTCATGTTTAGCTGTAAAGGAACTACTGCAATTAAAAAATTCTTCATTTAATATGAAGATAAATACTAATGATAGTTATTATTACTAATTAACTTTGGCCAACTTATCTCAGGTCAGTGCAAATTCATCACAGGATGCAGAAGAGGTAATGTACAACAGCTAGATATAAATAAAGTTATTAAAGAAAAGGCCCTGGAAATGACCACCTAGAAATTGCTCCAAGTTAAGTTTAAGAAGAACACAATCCTACTCTAGAATACTAAGCACTATCATCACTACAAGGTATCCAAGGGACGGGAAACATTTGCACTGGAAAAATGAAATTGCTGTAGTGACTGGCAGAACATGGAAGTAGAGACTGATGGGAAGGCCTTAGCCAAGAGGGTACCAACCAGGTATCCAACATTTACTTTTGTTACTGCTGTTATATTACAGATATTATGCATCTGAAATATAAGACTAAGGTCCTGTTTCACAGCTCTCTTTTAAGATCCGGTTATCGTAAGTGTCAGTTATCTATGATTCCATCTCTATTTATTACTATGAAACAGATAGAGACGTCATCTTAGAACTGACACTTACGGTAACTAGAACTTAAAAGAGAGTGGTGGAACAGGGCTTTAGTAAACAAATAATAAGTATTATGATGAAATGTGAAAGTTTGTTTATGTCCGCTGTTCAATAAAGTCTGAACAACATGATCTGGCAATGGACGTAGGATATTTTCCTGTATCTGCAGTTTGCGGAAGATATTATGCCTGTAATGTAATTGTTGTTGCCTAGCAACCATTTTTTTCATGACAACATGTTAATTACAGTTGCATTTAGGATGTCACATTAAATAGTTCATTACAATTTTAATTCATATCCATGAATATAAATTTCTTTATTTTAACTAATAAAATTGTGCAGAGGTAGCAGATGGTAAAATTTAGTAAAAAGATTTCACAACTCTTTCTGGTGCAGTCGGGTAATAAAAGTAAACCAACCTTAAGCTAGGAAGAAAAGAATTTAACTGTATGCCATTGAACTGACACATTGTTATAAATTCAATATTAGTTTGTCATGTCATTGAGATTTGATGTAATAACAAAATAAAATGTGCAAGTCAACATTGATTATATTAAAAACGAAATTCATGCCAGAAACTCTTCCTTGCTGATGACACATTAAAAATAATTGTATTGTACAATCTAAACTAACATTATAATAAGGAAAGATTTGATTGCTTGTTTGTTTGCATTCAATAGGCTCGGAAACTACTGGACCGATTTGAAAAATTCTTACACCGTTAGAATCGATGAACATAGGATATATTTGATTCTATGCGGACGAAGTCACAGGCAACAGCTAGTGATAAATAAAAATGCATTTAAATAGGAAGCGTTAGCTCGAGGAGAAAACCAAAACTTAGCATGTCAATAATAATTGAAATCATAATGGAAAGATGGATGGGTAAAGAAAAAAGACACTTGGAATTTAAATGTTTCCATCATAAAAAACAGTTATGTGGTGCCACTTTCTGCAGTATGACCTACTTGCAAATCAATTACTACTTGCTATTTAGATGTTGACATAAACAATATTGAAGATTCACTGTGTCCATACACAGTACTTTTTGAGTCCCAATATCATTGTATTCTTGTTTATTCTTATAAGATACACAAAAAACTGAACAAAAACAAAACTAGGGTGTGAGCCGAAAATAAACGAAATCTTAGAGGGTAGTGGTTATTTAGTGGTGGTAGGGGCAAGAATGAGTTGCAAAATAGTTACCTTCTTCGTTGGTGCCATCCTTGGGGCTCTCGTCGATCGGTTTCTCTTTCAAAGACAACAAGCTCACAGCTGACATCGCTCGCTAATCTCTCACTTCTTCAGCTCAGTCTTCTCTCAGTTAACTACTAAAATTCTAAAATAACTGTACAATATTTACAAATCGTCCCGGAAATTAATCTATCACCTATTATAATGTTTATATCACAGACTTTTCGTTTTTCACTAAACAATACGGAACAACACGTCCACGCACGAAAATACTATCAATATTTACAAGACTCTAGGTACAATAAACTTATTTACACATTAAAAACTAACGTTTATCAGCTAAATTTAACAAATACGCTCTAGCGGTCACAAGATACTCATAACTAAAAGAATTTATCAGTTTTCGATGCAAAAATATATAAAACGTCCGCCATATGCCTTTTGAGACCTCTATTGCGCACCGAATTTATATAGCCGCCACAGACCAGAGTTTGTTTTGAGATTCATAGTATTCTGAATTTAGTTGAGTTATATCCAGTTGCCATTTCAAAGTTTTTTTTATAATAAAATTGAAAACGGCCTATTCCTTTCTTTTGAGTATTCAATCGCACAAAATCTCATAAAATGAATAAAAGCGGAAGAAATATTATAGAAACAAAGAATTGAGCATCATTTACTAATATTAAAAATCATTCTTTCAGTGAAAAAATTTACTGTGTTGCATTACATATTTAAAACGAACATTATGCAAACATAATAATATGGAATATGCATTAAGGTACATAATGAGTCCAATTCGTCAAATGAAAAAAAACTTGACAAAATTGTTATGATACCCAAAAACTATTTGCTGGCTGAAACTACTGGCTGAAAGCTTTTACCTAAAGTATTTTTAAATGTTCTGGCAATTTTATTAAATTGACAGTAAAGGGATGTCTATCTCTAGTTTTAAAGCAATTCGCGCAATATGCTTTCTCTATTTTTGTTTTGCATGGAAAACGCTCAAATTTGACTTAAAAAGAGGCTTCGTTAAAGGCGCTAGGAGGAGTTTTAATTAGTGATGTGCCGGATCGTTAAAAATGTATATCCGCGGATACGGATCTGATTACGGATATTTAGTGTCAAGATCCGCGGATACGGATACGGATAGGTACGGATCTTTATTTTTTTATTCGATTGGTGTCGACCCCGCGAACTTAAAGCGATAGTTGACGTCACCATTGATCTCACTATAATTATAAAAAAAAAATATTTAAGTTTTAGTTATTTCATTGTCATAAAAGTGATGTAATAACTTGCTATAATATTGATCTCATTATGAAGATTCTTTCAGTTATGGAGTATTGGTATGGTAACTTCCTGCGATATATGTTTACAATATAAAGGTGCCAAATATTTGATTTTAAGAAATAAAAATACTCTGAATGGAATTTTATAGTTATTTTAGTTCTACCTAATCCCCTCTAAAAGATCCGTAAAAGATCCGCGTGAAAAGTAATGGACACAGATACGGATACGGATTTTTCTTTTCTCTTTGATATCCACGGATACGGATATCCGGAACATCACTAGTTTTAATTCAACTCTGACTGCTACAACGGCTGTGTAGACTTTGATACCTTTGCTTTTGCCTAAAGAAGAAGCCAAAAAAAACTGATGTGTCAGTCAAGTCGGAAAATAATGGCCATGTCGGGCATGTCGTGTCGACATCCAAGCACGATTTTATTTACTTATTTAGCTATTTAAACTAAAACAAAATGTCGATAAAGTGGACTGGTAGTGTAAGTGATTCCGGTATATTACGGAAAAGTGACTTCAAAGAGAAGAAAGAAGAGCTATTCGTGTTCGGCTACTCGTGCAAATTGTTCAGGGAAGATGAGAGAGCCCTGCACATTGATCAAGGCAAACACCTCATTCCGTGGATGGGGGATGAAACGTTGAAAATCGACAGGTTCGATCTGTTTTTTACTATAACTGTGGCGCTAAAAACTATAAAGCGATTGCAAAATAATGGAAAATACTTAATGTTAGAAGATCTCTAAGATTTTCGCAGAGGATTTTCGAAGCGCTTCGGGCCAAGATCTTGCGGCGGGCAGCCGCTGCGTCGAATTTTGTAATGGTGACACTCCTTGGTGGTATGTATTACTTGAACAGGTATAATTGCGTATGTAAACTAAGTCTGATCTTCACAATTTGAGGTTATAAAACTATTATTGTTTTGATCCTGTATCCTGGTAAGGCTACGGAACTTAAATGCAATGGATAAACAATATTGTGTCGAATGGTGCTCTATGCACGATACATTTCGATTAATTTTACCAGCTTATATCAAATTTAATTTTAAATTATCTAATGATAGTCAAACGGTGAATACCCACCTTGTCTCCACATAACTTGAGTATAAATGTGGACAGGTATGACGCCCGAGGTGCGCTTCACGACGTGGCTTCGCTGGAGGCACCACCGGGCGGGTTCGACTGGCGCGTGGAGCTCACGAGATCAGAGAAGGATGTGGAGCAGCTGTGTGACGAAGAGCGCTACCGTGCTCTGCACACCAATGAGGATGAGGAGGAGATGTACAAAGGTGACTTTGAAACAATTTACCCAACATCATCGTACATACCGTATAGCAGTTCACTGCCTCCCTTAAGACTGTTTTACCCTGTGTATTTGTATGATAAAGTAATCCAATCAAAGGTATGTTTCCTGCTTTGTAAACTAAGTTCTTATAGTCCAAGATCCCAGAGCAATCAGACATAACTTATTTTCAGACGAATGAAACCTTAAGTTTTCAGTAGCGTCTCGTGTGCCTTGAATACCTACGCGCTTGTGAAAACTTGTCGAGTGACACCTGGGCAGGTACCAGGTGAGAAAGGTAACTAAAAATAAGAGTTATTTAACTTAAATTCAGATGGCTGATTTTTATATATATCATACAGAATATTATTTTAAAGTAATATCATAAGTGTCAGACACTTTTGATGGACCAGAGCTTTTGTCAGACGCTTTTAAGCTAGGTACCCAAAAAATAAATAAACTTTACTTATTTTTACATGTCTGATTTTTGAATATGTTATTTAAGTATTTATTTAAAAGTTATATTCAATCAGTCAGACAAACTAGAGTGACCAAACATCCGTAAGACAAAAATTCTGTGAAATTTATAGTATTCCTGTTAAAGTTAATTTTGTTGAAACAAAGATGCAAAAATCTCAGATCGAAAACAGTAAGTATTCTTAACACATTAAATTTTTTTACTTTGAGGCGCATGCGCAATAGTGCTCTCGCCCTCATACTTCTGGCTGAACAATATTTGTCTTAGGGGATGTTTGGTCACTCTAGTTTGTCTGACTGATTGAATATAACTTTTAAATAAATACTTCAATAACATATTCAAAAATCAGACATGTAAAAATAAGTAAAGTTCATTTATTTTTTGGGTACCTAGCTTAAAAGCGTCTGACAAAAGCTCTGGTCCATCAAAAGTGTCTGACACTTATGATATTACTTTAAAATAATATTCTACATGATATATATAAAAATCAGCCATCTGAATTTAAGTTAAATAACTCTTATTTTTAGTTACCTTTCTCACCTGGTACCTGCCCAGGTGTCACTCGGCAAGTTTTCACAAGCGCGTAGGTATTCAAGGCACACGAGGCGCTACTGAAAACTTAAGGTTTCATTCGTCTGAAAATAAGTTATGTCTGATCGCTCTGGGATCTTACTCTATTAATGTAATGAAATCTTCAATATTTGTTTATTTCATCAGAGGAAGAGCTAAAGCGGCTACATGCAGCGGGCTATGGACAAGTGGGGTTCAACTATGACATGCCTGCGGAAGCACCTGCCACTGCCGCACCAGTTGAAGTTGACGAACCCTTCGTGCCAACACCAAGTTTTAAGGCTTTGTTTGCCCCAGATATTTTACTGGTAAGTTTTTACGAGTTATATAAAACAAAGTTGTGCTATTTACATCATTTAAAAGTCAAACACAGTTGCACCAATTTTTACTATCTTTGTTGGTATTGTCTCCACCTCGAGTAGCTGAATAAGTAATAAAAAAATACAAATATTTTCGGAAAAATATTGTGTCTGATGGCATTGCAGAAACTGATTCTGTGGTAAAACAAGTTAGCCAGTCAGCTAGTTAGGTAATAAGATAAAAGTAGGAATAGATACAAATTTTAAGTGTTTTGCAATAAAAAGACATGTGAAAATAGTTTTCCTTTTATCTAATGCACAAATTTTTTATAAAAATTGAATTCCTAAAATACTTTTTATTCTTTACAGCCTGACTCAGTGAAGCAGAACACCATCATAGAGAAAACGGCCAACTTCATAGCATCGCAGGGGGCGCAGATGGAGATACTGATCAAAGCGAAGCAGGGTGATAACCCGCAGTTCAGATTCCTGGACATTGGGGCTCCGCTGAGGCCCTACTACCTGGCGCTCGTCGCTCTAGTCAAGGCTGGCAAATGGCCGGAGAAGCCTCAAGAAGTTGTCGAAGGTGAAGCTTAGAACTGATAATTTAACTTTTTCACCGTCATTCACTTGATTGATATGATGTCATTGCATGCAGTCTAAAATGCACCTTCATTTGACAAGATAAAGTTGACAGTTGCGAGTAACACTAGAGCTGGTTGGCGGTTAAAACTTCCCTGGTTGAGAATTTACTAGATAAAAATGTTACTGGGCGAGTGCGGGGTATGAAGCGACGTGCGGGCGCGGAGCACACCCCCCGCTTGTCCAACCCCCGATTACGACTCGCGCGCGAATTGTTAGTGAAATTAAATAATAAATAATGTTTTTAATTAATAATTTAATCTCTTTTTACAGAAAAACCATCAGAGACTGAAGAATATTTACATCCCAGCTTGGCATCCACTATTATTGAATCAGTAAGTATTTATTAGCTAACAATAAACCTTGGCTCAATAGTACATTCTTTTTGCATGTAACTTTATCACTTTTGATTACTAAAACAGGCATGTCACAATTTTGGGACGAACGCTGCAAAAAAACTGGGGTAATGCCAATATGCTGGTCAATAACATAATAGATGTATGTATTTTCCAGGCACCATCAATCCCGAGTATCCACTACCGACCATCGGCAGACTGCGATTACACCATGCTGGTGTCAAAGATGCGTGGACAGGCGGAGCCCGACGAGCAGTACTGGATGGAGCTAGCGCCCGGCGAGGTGGCGCCCCCGGGCACCGAGCCGCTGCCGCCGCGCGCTGACATCTCGCGCGCGCCCGTCATGTACCGCACCGGTGAGTGCCCGCGAGCAGTGCTGGATGCAGCGGGCGCCCGGCGAGGTGGCGCCCCCGGGCACCGAGCCGCTGCCGCCGCGCGCTGACATCTCGCGCGCGCCCGTCATGTACCGCACCGGTGAGTGCCCGCGAGCAGTGCTGGATGCAGCGGGCGCCCGGCGAGGTGGCGCCCCCGGGCACCGAGCCGCTGCCGCCGCGCGCTGACATCTCGCGCGCGCCCGTCATGTACCGCACCGGTGAGTGCCCGCGAGCAGTGCTGGATGCAGCGGGCGCCCGGCGAGGTGGCGCCCCCGGGCACCGAGCCGCTGCCGCCGCGCGCTGACATCTCGCGCGCGCCCGTCATGTACCGCACCGGTGAGTGCCCGCGAGCAGTGCTGGATGCAGCGGGCGCCCGGCGAGGTGGCGCCCCCGGGCACCGAGCCGCTGCCGCCGCGCGCTGACATCTCGCGCGCGCCCGTCATGTACCGCACCGGTGAGTGCCCGCGAGCAGTGCTGGATGCAGCGGGCGCCCGGCGAGGTGGCGCCCCCGGGCACCGAGCCGCTGCCGCCGCGCGCTGACATCTCGCGCGCGCCCGTCATGTACCGCACCGGTGAGTGCCCGCGAGCAGTGCTGGATGCAGCGGGCGCCCGGCGAGGTGGCGCCCCCGGGCACCGAGCCGCTGCCGCCGCGCGCTGACATCTCGCGCGCGCCCGTCATGTACCGCACCGGTGAGTGCCCGCGAGCAGTGCTGGATGCAGCGGGCGCCCGGCGAGGTGGCGCCCCCGGGCACCGAGCCGCTGCCGCCGCGCGCTGACATCTCGCGCGCGCCCGTCATGTACCGCACCGGTGAGTGCCCGCGAGCAGTGCTGGATGCAGCGGGCGCCCGGCGAGGTGGCGCCCCCGGGCACCGAGCCGCTGCCGCCGCGCGCTGACATCTCGCGCGCGCCCGTCATGTACCGCACCGGTGAGTGCCCGCGAGCAGTGCTGGATGCAGCGGGCGCCCGGCGAGGTGGCGCCCCCGGGCACCGAGCCGCTGCCGCCGCGCGCTGACATCTCGCGCGCGCCCGTCATGTACCGCACCGGTGAGTGCCCGCGAGCAGTGCTGGATGCAGCGGGCGCCCGGCGAGGTGGCGCCCCCGGGCACCGAGCCGCTGCCGCCGCGCGCTGACATCTCGCGCGCGCCCGTCATGTACCGCACCGGTGAGTGCCCGCGAGCAGTGCTGGATGCAGCGGGCGCCCGGCGAGGTGGCGCCCCCGGGCACCGAGCCGCTGCCGCCGCGCGCTGACATCTCGCGCGCGCCCGTCATGTACCGCACCGGTGAGTGCCCGCGAGCAGTGCTGGATGCAGCGGGCGCCCGGCGAGGTGGCGCCCCCGGGCACCGAGCCGCTGCCGCCGCGCGCTGACATCTCGCGCGCGCCCGTCATGTACCGCACCGGTGAGTGCCCGCGAGCAGTGCTGGATGCAGCGGGCGCCCGGCGAGGTGGCGCCCCCGGGCACCGAGCCGCTGCCGCCGCGCGCTGACATCTCGCGCGCGCCCGTCATGTACCGCACCGGTGAGTGCCCGCGAGCAGTGCTGGATGCAGCGGGCGCCCGGCGAGGTGGCGCCCCCGGGCACCGAGCCGCTGCCGCCGCGCGCTGACATCTCGCGCGCGCCCGTCATGTACCGCACCGGTGAGTGCCCGCGAGCAGTGCTGGATGCAGCGGGCGCCCGGCGAGGTGGCGCCCCCGGGCACCGAGCCGCTGCCGCCGCGCGCTGACATCTCGCGCGCGCCCGTCATGTACCGCACCGGTGAGTGCCCGCGAGCAGTGCTGGATGCAGCGGGCGCCCGGCGAGGTGGCGCCCCCGGGCACCGAGCCGCTGCCGCCGCGCGCTGACATCTCGCGCGCGCCCGTCATGTACCGCACCGGTGAGTGCCCGCGAGCAGTGCTGGATGCAGCGGGCGCCCGGCGAGGTGGCGCCCCCGGGCACCGAGCCGCTGCCGCCGCGCGCTGACATCTCGCGCGCGCCCGTCATGTACCGCACCGGTGAGTGCCCGCGAGCAGTACTGGATGCAGCGGGCGCCCGGCGAGGTGGCGCCCCCGGGCACCGAGCCGCTGCCGCCGCGCGCTGACATCTCGCGCGCGCCCGTCATGTACCGCACCGGTGAGTGCCCGCGAGCAGTGCTGGATGCAGCGGGCGCCCGGCGAGGTGGCGCCCCCGGGCACCGAGCCGCTGCCGCCGCGCGCTGACATCTCGCGCGCGCCCGTCATGTACCGCACCGGTGAGTGCCCGCGAGCAGTGCTGGATGCAGCGGGCGCCCGGCGAGGTGGCGCCCCCGGGCACCGAGCCGCTGCCGCCGCGCGCTGACATCTCGCGCGCGCCCGTCATGTACCGCACCGGTGAGTGCCCGCGAGCAGTACTGGATGGAGCTAGCGCCCGGCGAGGTGGCGCCCCCGGGCACCGAGCCACAATCGTTCGGTTAACTTTAGACCTTAGGATAAGTCTCATATAAAGATGTATTGATTTCTTGTAAACAATAATGTTGACTCAGTAACGTTGCCTGTGTGCAGTGGAGCCCCCTCCGGCGGCCGCGCCCGCGCCGGCTGCGAGCGCGGCGCCCCCGCGGCCGCCCGCGCCGGCGGCTCCGCCCAAGTCCACCGGCCTCAGCCTCATGAAGAACTACAACACCGACTCCGATAGTGACGCCTCTGGTAAGTGCTTTAACCACATATCAGATATACCAGGGGTTCCCAACCTATTACCCTATATGCCTCTCAAGTTTACCCTAAAATCCTACGCCCCTTCTTGTCCCCGCTCAACTACGATAGAAATAAAACAAACGATTAAAGCTTTAATGGACTTTTTTAATCTTTATAATAACTAGTGTCCGACCGATGTTTCGGTTTCGGTTTCGGTTTCGGCCAATTTCGGCCAAAAAAGTGATTTCGGCCGAAGATTCGGTTTCGGCCAGAATCCGGCCGAAACCTTCGGCCGGGCCGAAATTACTTCGCGGCCTCTTGCATCGGGAGCGCTCGGCTTAATTCGGGCGCGCTCGGCCGGGTAGGTATAGTCTAATTATATCTATTTTCATTAAAATTAAACGTTTTTTATTATCAACATGAAACTACCGTGAGACTTAATCATAATTACACATAAACGGACAACTCACGTATAAAAAGTCGACTACGAAATAGTCCGAAACATGTCGAGCATCGCTCGACTTCTTATAGTGAGTTATCCGTTTATGTGTAATTATGTTTTTTATTTTTTTTAACAAAAAAGAAACTGTTATCATATAAGAAATCCTTGCAATAACCTTTTCCTTACGATTTGTACAGTAATTTTGAATATTTTGATAGGTCTTCAAAAATTTCGGTTTCGGTTTCGGTTTCGGCTAAAAATCGTGTTTCGGTCGGACACTAATAATAACCCCTGAGATATACCATAGATTAAGTAAATATTGACAGGAAATTCAAAAGCATTGATGCTCCTCTGCCCCGCTACGATTGCAACTATTTCAACTGGATCGGCGGCCCTTCAAAGCGTCTTCGTATCTTCGAAATATATATAAAAATACTACACATGTCTTGTCCTAAACTAAAATACCTCACTTCGCATTGTGTTGTCTCGCTCACATGTATGTAATAAGAGAGTGGGAGGGACAGTATGATACTAATTTCGCTCACTTACCATTAGATGACTTTGTTTTTTCCGCAGACTACGACTCATCATCCTCCAGCAGCAAAGACAAGCCGCTCATCATAACCCCACCAGAAGACGTGCAAGTTGTCATCGACAAAATGGCGGCGTACGTGGCACGGAATGGCGACGAGTTCGCCGACATTGTGCGGGCGAAGAACGATCCGCGGTTCACGTTCCTAGACCCTGAGAACATTTACCACGCGTATTACAAGCGGCTTATGCAGCAGAAGCGGGGGGGAGAGAACGGGAAGGATGACGCACCGAAAAGGCCGGCTGGTATGATGTTTTGTGATAAAATTTATGTTTTAAACGGTTGTTGTCCAGGGCACGTTCGTTTTTTAAATATTTAATAAAAGTTTTGGCCCCCTATTTCACTAACTCGACAATAGGGAATATGCATTAAAAATAGGTACATATATATTTCTTATTAAAATCTGAAATATCGTAAGAGGTGACAAAAAGTAAAATTTAAAGTAATATCGGTCAAGAAATACGGACGGTATACATACATGCACAAATCACAGAGCCTAAGGTGGCAAGACGTAGGCCACGATTAGCAAGATTGTGGGCGTATAGATGGCAAAAATGGAATCAAAATATTGATGACTTGCTAGCCGCATCGCCTATAACATGATTCCTATAATTTTCGCCCATGCCCTCGATGGGCTTTTACCATTGCGCGGGAAGAGAAGCAACTGGTACATTCTATGTCTTTTCTTTGCTCCCAGACCAGCACGGAATGTATAAGAGTTTTAAATTACTAACTGATTAATTAGAAAGAGAGATCCGATACGACATCGATACCTTTAGGGTCAATTGGCGTAAAGGACAAAATGCCGAAAATGAGTTAAATATACAGTTTTGTTCAGAATTTCAAGCTCTATCGAACTGTATACTCGAAATTTTGATATCTCGTAAAATAGGACCTTTACGCCCCATATTTTTGGCTTTTTTTGTGGGTGTAAGTAACAAGCCTAAAATCACATGGAACGTAAAGGAAATCATGAAGGATAAACAACGACGTATAGTGCTAAATTTACCTATATTGTCCTTTAATACCTGCTTGTAAAGGACTTAATTTACTTATTTGCCCTTTACGACCTTTACTTCTATACATTATACCTTAATACCAAATTGAAACTACGGCGTAAAGGACGTTTATACGAATGGATATTTATTTCTTTGCTTATACGACCTGGCTAAGACACAAATATAAATACTTAGGTCTAATTTTGATAAGAAGGTAAGTGTATCTCTATAAATTCAACAATTTAAGGTTCAATAAAATTGGTGTAAAGGACAAAAATGCTACTTTTCAGGAGAATCAAAATAATTTTTTTTAAGCTAAATATTTTTTTTATTTGTGGACCTATATTTTCAATTTCTATGACATAAATGCGTAGAATTCTTGTCTTTGCACAGTGGTATGGTAACCATAACGAAAAATAGCATATTTAAAAAGTTAGGTCTTCTTTACACCCTGAAAAAAAGCGCCGGTAGTCCCTTACGCCCATAAAATTTGAAAGAATTAAAATTATTTGAGGCTGTAAAGGTCAGTTTCACATGAAATAGTACAATTTTGGGGTGTATAGTTCACTATAACTGTAATTGCTGAGTCCCCTTTCCACCTATACGCCCACAATTATGCTGAAAATGGCTAAAGTTAAACGTTAGCAATCGTAATTTTAATATGTTGTTAATTATACAGAATTGAAATTTCATTTTACACAGTTTAGTTATATTCGTAAACGATTGTTATTGTAATAAAAACACGTAGATTTACCAGCGCAGAACTACGTAGTAAATGAAAGCTCAATAGCCATAATGGTAACAAAATGTCCAAATATCAATATAATTATGTTAAATCAAGTACCTCAGAGCTCACAAATACTAAGCACGTCACTTATTAATTATTCAATCCAACTAAGTACGTACAAAATCAGATCTTTATAAGTTAAATTTTGTATCATTTACCTTTAAATATATAATACATGCAGATACTAAAACTAAAACCTACTAATTATAAAACACATTGTGATAAAACTATAAGTAGAATTAAGTATTAAGTATTTTGGTGCTTTTTTGTTAAATATTGCTAACAAACGAACATTGCTTTCAAAGTCAGTCCCATTAGGTATACCTATTTTTATACTTGATGGTACTTAAACTCGTCGCAAAATAAAAGGCCCGTTTTGACAGTTCACGCCTATGAAGCTCTCTATTTTTTAGCGATCGAAATGTTCTGAAGGTAATTACATTTTTCATTGATGGGTACCGCCCACTCGGTTAAGTGCTGTGCATAACGATTTTTTCATATTGTCCACAGACTAATAATAATCGGTTAAAGAAAAAAATAAATCGATCAAGATATTGTTTTAAGGCCGACTCGCACTTGGCCGGTTTTATTTATTTAAATACTAGTGTTCACCAATCAATTAATTACTGAATTTCACTGAATTTCAACATCAATTAATTACTGAATTTCACCAGCTGTGTAGTGATCTTTACTGAAAATTATGAGCTTGTAACATTGTATCATTTCAAAATCTACAACATCAGTTTCTAAACAGAATTTTAATCCAATGCACTTTACAATATATATTCAAATCGATCAAGCACTCATGCAAACTTGAATCGATTTATCGTGAGTATCGAGTACCGAGTCGTATGGTTACATCACTAGTTACGTCGCAAAGACAAATGTCAAAACGGGCCTTTTATTTTGCGACGAGTTTAATGATTTCAGTTTTTGTGAGCAATAATTAATGACAAATGGTACATGAAATCTTCCAATACTGAACAGTAAAAAGAAATACAAGATATGGCTGTTGCCAGACCAAATACTTTCATTCAGTCACGTACCTAACGTGTAAGATTTTTGTTTGTTAGAATACTTGTTGATTTAAATTGGAAGTTTTGAAACTCACAAGAACTGAAATCATTACGTTCCTAGAAGAATAAGATTACTGTTACCAGAAATAAAACCAATTTTGAAAGCCCCCACAATCATGCTCATGCAAAACGTGGCTTTAGGTCTTGTTACCTCAGGATCTGTCTTCTCCGTAAGGGATAAAGACATGACTTATGCCTGTATGTATGTTGAAAGTAATGTTTGTTTGCTACCGATATAAAACCAAAAACACAAAAATACTTAATGGTATAAAAGGTAACTTTTAAACAATCTCATTTTGTGTATAGTTGCATTAAGGTCCGGGCACACCAATGCGTAAAAGACGTCGACGGTGCGTTTACGCAACAAAATCTATGAAGAAACGGTGAGAGAACATGACGCATGCGACTACGAAGCGGTGTGGTCGCTCCTTTAAATGATGAATAAGTGACGTACTTACTTAACGTTTATGATATCTGATTTAATATTTAAATTGATAAACATTTTGTTACAATTATTACCTATAATTCATTCTTTCATTTACATTATTCCTACCTTGGATAATCTACATGTTTCTACTACAAAAATAGCAGTTCACGAATATAACTTACTGGTGTACAGCGTCTTTAATGACATTTGAATGATTCATAAGCAATAATATAAAAATATAATATTTCCAAAAGTTAAATTTTAGCAAATAACGAAACATTTTGCATAATTGATTCCTTTAATTACAGTTATGTAAGGAAAATAACCAAAAACGTGTAAATTATACTGAGCAATACACCCGAAAATTGTATAATTTTATATAAAACTGACCTTTACAACCTCAAAACTTAAGATTTTTTAAAAAGTTAGTTGCGTAAAGGACTACTAACGCTATTTTCCGGGGTGTAAAGGACCCTTAACTTCTAAAATATGCTATTTATCGTTATGCTTACCATTCTACCGCAAAAAGGGAAGAATTCTAAGCACTTTTGTCATAAACATCGAAGACATAGGTCCACAAATAAAAAAAAATACAAGAGATTTAAAAATAAAAAAAAACGTTTTTTGCTTCTCCTGAAAAGTAGCATTTTGTCCTTTACGCCAATTGACCCTAAAGGTATCGACATGTGACGTAATATGGCACAACGTAAACTTCATATAATTCTGTTTTTCTAGAAAGAGATAGAGACAAATCTTTGTTAGCTTATATCTTGGATAGAAAATAATTGTTTATTACGTAAATGAGCTTCTATGAAAGCATTTAAAAAGTCCATATAATCCATATTGCCTGGTCTGCTATAATATAGTTCGCCTCATCCACGCCTATTTGATTGTTTCCGTCTCTAACGTAAAAATTGACCGTTAATTTGAAATTGTTACAGCCCCAGTTTCGTTTTCAATAAAAAAGCTAAAGGAACCAGACCCCATACTGCCCAAACCGGCGTTACCTTACGAGTCTAGTTCAGACGATGAGTCCGAGAAGCAAGACAAACAGGAATCCCCCAAGGCCGTCCCAAACGTGTGCAGTCAGCCACCGCCTATCGTGTACAAAATGGAGGCGCAACACTACACAATCAAAGCGGAACCGGTCAAGATAGTACCTGTTAAAGTGGTTGAGAAGATTCCAGAAGTTAAGACGGTTGTGGTCGCGCCGGCTGTGCTGCCAGAGAAGGTGGGTCCAAATACAACAGTAGCTGGCAAGGGGGGGGGGGGGCACTTGACTCTAACGATAATTAGAACTTTAAAGCTTAATATTTTACAAACGGATCCCTGAATTGAAAAATGCTTTTTCTGCTCGTTGATTTTAATCTGACAATTATGTGTTTATAGACAAAATTGCAATCACATACTTTTTAATCTTGGATAGTCTATGGCACTTTGGACTCAACTATAATGATTATTATACAACGCTCTAGACGACTAATAATTTCAAAATTAGAACTTAGTTACTTCGATTGAGCGTCGTGAGCGCTTAGTGGAACGCACCCAATGTAAAGTTGGAAATATCTGGCAAATTTGCTTCCATTTGAACACACTAACTTTTTTCTTCTGTTACGTGATTGGTTAGTAATTGAAGTAATTGGCCAATCAGAAACAGTCTTATAACGACGTCTCATTAGTTCTTTTTTGTGCTACGAAAATTTAAAAGTTTTGTTTGTTATTTGACGCGAAATCGATGGTGTTAAATAAATAATCCCCAATTCGAATTAAACATTGTATAAAATACTATTTCTCACGCCCACAAAAATTTTGAACGACCTTTCCAACGACACTCCACACTATAGGGAAAAACGACACACACGTTTTTGTGATAAAATTACTTAATTGACTAAAAGCTAGTTTAATATTTTGTCTTCACAGATTTTCCCCAAACCAGAAAATTCTATACAGCAGAAGGAGAAATCACAAATTCCAGATAAGAAAATTGAAAAGCCGAGAGACAAGGACAGGGATAGAGAGAATCCAGTCGTTAGAAGGGATAAAAGGAAACACGGCAAGAAGAAAGAGTATCGCAAGTCTGATAAAGAGAAGAAACGGGAGAGGAGCGTTGAGAAAGTAAAGAGAGAACCAGAGACAGTGAAGAAGTTTAAGGATGAGTTGGATGAGATTATATCTTTGGAAGATAATGAGGAAGACTTGATTGATTTGACTGGGGACCAGTCTGATACCAGAGGTTAGTTTTATTAGGTTGCTTCGTAAAGAAAAAAAGATTACTGGCATGTCTATCCGTCTGTCACACCCTGTATCGTACGACACATTATATTGAAAGGATTGTTGTGAAAATATCAAATGTCTTATGATTTTAATTAAGTAAAATACTTTTGAAGTTATTCAAGAAAATAGGCAAAATTTTACCATACTCCTCCCCCCTATCTTCGAAAGGACTAGGACTAAAATTTAAAAGTACAAATAGTGAGGAGTTCTTTGTTACTTATGGCTATAATAACAATTTAATTAACTTACTTGGCTGTAAATAAAAAAAAAAATTATCTATGCGTGTGTGTTTGATTGTGTTGTGTGTCCCCAGCGGAGTGTCCAGCCGAGGAGCTCGCCAAGCAGCAGTCGCGGCGGCGTCGCGCCGCCGAGTTCCTGCGCCGCGTCGGCGTGGACCCCGCCGCCGCCATCCCCGCCTCCTCGCTCGCCAGCGCCATGGTACCACAACACCTGTATCTTGTTATTCTGTACCGTCAGCGAGAAGTTTATTAGAAGAATAATGTGCCATGCTGGTCTGGGAGTAAAAAAATACATACAATTTACCAGTTGCTTCTCTGATGATAAATGATGGTAAAAGCAGATCGGGGGAATCTGCGAGAATCGTAGGAATCATGTTACAGGCGATGCGGCTAGCAGCTCATCACTATTGTGATACCCATACCCCTTTTGACAATAATGCTAAACGTGACCTTTAGGGCTTGTTGCCTAAGGCTCCGTCCCCTAAGGGATAAAGACGTGATTTATGTATGTATGTATGTAAAAACTACTGCTAAATATTCCGACATACTCTTGCCATTTGTGTCTATGGGCAGTGGTGATCACTTACCATCAGGTGACCCACTTGCTCGTTTGCCTTCCTATTCATATAAAAAAAAAAAAAAAAACTAGTACCGAAAGTACCGGTAAAACACTGGTAGTTATAGGTTCGTTTCGGGTCCAGAGAACCGGTAAATAATACCGATTTTCTATAACACGTGTACGCGACGCTGCCGTTTGGTGCTGTCGGAACTGTCGGTACCTTGTAGGATACCGGTTCTCGCAATGCCGGTTCCTAAAAATACCGATATTTCAAGCCCTTCCAGTAGTATTTGTTCCGATCACGTGGTTTTTCGTAGGCTTATGTCGATCCCGTACAATTTAATATACTGTCTGTCTACCCCACTGAAGGAATAGTGGTCACCTTGTATACTTTGGTGCAGGTGGATACGTTGGAGTCTATTAGAAAAAAGAAAGCGGAGGAGGAAGAGAAACGGAGGCGCCGCGACAAGAGACGCCATCGCTCTAAATATGGTACTTATTATTCTAATACTAGCTGTTGCCCCGCAACTTGTATGTATAACTCTTTATTGTACATAAAACACAAGAAAAAGATGAATACAGGACAACACACATGCACAAAGGCGAACTTATCCCTAAAAGGGATCTCGTCTGCATAGAGTTCGTTTGTCGCTATCCCGCAGGAATTAAACTTATTTTTGCAAATTGGGTGACAAAGGGCTCTTTGACATGTCTTTTTTTAAACTAACAGCGCATTCGGATAGACCATCATTTCCAAGAAGAATGCGCCGCAAGAAACTTGGCAGAAAGTCAGTTTTTCAAAATAAAATACTTTAAGCTACCACAATATTTAAATTCTACTTAAATTAAATACATTTATAAATGGGATATAAGGTCCCAGAGCCGCAAATTATATTAGTCTATAGTAGAGATGTATAAAGTCTCTACTAGTCAAAGTCAATCAAAGTAGTTATCCAAAAGAAAGAGAAAAGAAAACAATAAAAATAATTTAAGTTCAGTGGAGGTGTAAAACGCCTTCACCGACAATTTTTTTTTTTAACCTATCAATTATTTGTTCAGAAAACGAGGACGACGAGAAATCACACCGGAGAAGTAAACGCAGAAAATACAAGTAAGTAATTTGTTTGTTCTTGATTATATCCTGACTCGTTTCAAGTTGCCTGTTTTCGGAGGCTTAAACCTGTATCAGGTTTTTCTTTTATACCACACACGCAAAGAGAGGGGTGTTTTTGTGTATTTAGTATCTGTGTCTCTTTCTGTCTGGCACCATAGCTCTCAAGCCGATGAACCGATTGCGATGCGGTTTTCTTCATTTGTAGCCATGTTTGGTGAAAATCGGTTAAGCACTTTGAAAAATATCAACTCTTTTCCAAAGTGATGTAAGTCATTTTTGGCAAGAAATTGAATTATCTTCTTATTTACAGTTTGATTATTCGTTAAATGCGCGTTGGGTTTTAAATTTTTAATTTAATGTTATTAAATTTTTTATTTAAACCTTGTTCTGAAGTTATTATGCGCGAGCGTTGCTTAATTTAAATAATGTTAATATTTTCAGGTCTTCAGACGAAAATGACGAGTCAGATAACGATGGGTAAGAAATTTCTTTTTTTAATTACATTCTTTAGTTAATGACTGTTTTTTTAAGTTTTTAAGAAAAAAGTGTTTGATAATGGCAAATTTGTATGAATTTGTTAGTTTTTCTTCCGTTTTGTACGCTTTATTGTTATAACATTAAGTCTGAGATCAACATACACAAATCACGTGTATTTCCCTTACGGGGTAGACAGAGCCTGAGGTAACAAAACCTAAATGCCACGTTTAGCATGATTGTAGGCGTATAGGTAGAAAAAGGAATCAAAATAGTGATGGGTTGCTAGCCGCTTTGCCTATAATATGATTCCTAAAAATTTCGCCCATTCCCTCGATGGGCCTTTACCATCTGCGCGGGACGAGAAGCAACTGGTATATTCTATGTTTTTCGTTTGCTCCCAGACCAGCATGGAAGTCACATCAAACGTAAATACAGCGGCACACATGCAACCACGCGGGCCCAGTGCGGATTGGAAACTTCACACACACAGGCTTCCTCATGATGTTTTCCTTCACCGAACAGCTCATGGTAAATTTCAAGTGTAATTACGCATAGAGGTGCGAAGCCTGGATTCGAACCCACGACCTCCTGCTCAAGAGGCCACATGTCAAACCACCGCACGGATTTTTTGTGTTGCAATATTAAACTTTATTTCAGTTCAAAGAAGAGGAAGCGTAAGAAAGAGAGAAAGCCGAAGAGCAAGAAGAAGAAGAAGCGCGAGACCGAGGAAGAGGTGGAGGAGGAGCACGAGCTGCCGCCCAACATCGACCTCTCCAACACGCTCAAGGTGCTGCGGACCGCCTCGCCCACCAACCAGATCTGCCAGGGTATGTACTTAGCATTTCCTGCCTATGCTGATGCCATCAGGATCAAGATGCTGAAAACAGTTCAATTAATCAATCAATCATTTATTTATTTACTAGCTTCTGCCCGCGACTTCGTCTGCTTAGAATCACTATCACTACATAGTATAAAACAAAGTCGCTTTCTCTGTCCCTATGTATGTATGTATGTAAACTCTTTATTGCACATAAAAATTAAAAAATACAAAAATACACAGAAAATAGTACAAAGGCGAACTTATCCCTAAGAAGGGATTTCTTCCAGTTAACCTGACCCTATGTCCCTATGTATGCTTATATCTTCAAACTACACTACGGATTTTGATGCGGTTTTTTTTAATAGATAGAGTGATTCAAGAGGAAGGTTTTCATGTATAATTCTACGCACACGAAGTCGCGGGCAGAAGCTAGTTATATATAAAAACCTTCCTCTTGAATCACTCATCTATTTAAAAAAAACCGCATCAAAATCCGTTGTGTAGTTTTGAAGATATAAGCATACATAGGGACATAGGGACAGAGAAAGCGACTTTATTTTATACTATGTAGTGATAGTGATAGTGATAGTGACTATGTAGTGATTTGTAAACATGCGTACAAAAAACAGATATAAACATATATCTATAAGTTACTAGCTTCTGCCCGCGTCTTCGTCTGCGTAGAATTATACATACTACAACTTCCTATTGAATCACTCTATCTATTAAAAAAACCAAAAGCATCAAAATTCGTTGCGTAGTTTTAAACATCTAAGCATACATAGGGACAGACAGACAGCGGAAAGCGACTTTGTTTTATACTATGTAGTGATGCTTTTTAAGGTTTTCTTACACGGCTGACACGAGTGTACGCGAGAGATAGATCTTTCTTACTGTTCGTTCTAGAAAGAGACGGGGTCTGTCTCGCGCGCGACACAGCTCTCGCGCGCCCTCGTGCTATCCGTACTGTGCTATAGCCTCTTCTAGATAATACTGTTAGAAATACCTCTCTCATTCCAAGGGTCATCAGTTTTCAGGGTTCCGTACCTCTAAATGAAAAACCCTTATAAGATGACTCTTGTCTTCCCCGTACACTCTCAGGAACACGTAGAAGTATGAAGTACGAAATTAAGTACAACCTGTGAAAGAGTGAATCCTTAGTCCATGGGTGGTGTTGCTCACCTACCATCAGACCCACTTGCTTGTTTGATTTCATTTGGTTTAACATACATACATACATACACAAATCACGTCTTTATCCCTTACGGGGTAGACAGAGCCTAAGGTAGCAGGTACCTACAGGCCACATTTAGCAAGATTGTGGGCGTATAGGTGGAAAATGGAATCAAAATAGTGATGGGTTGCTAGCCTCATCGCCTATAACATGATTCCGATGATTTTCGCCCATTCCCTCGATGGGCTTTTACCATCTGCGCGGGTAGAGAAGCAACTGGTACATTCTATGTTTTTTCTTTGCTCCCAGACTAGCATGGAAGTCTTTTGGTTTAAAGTCGACAAAAAGCTTTGGTTAATAAAATAAAAAATATCTAAAGGTTTAGAAGAGAGTCAGCCGTTGCGGCACGACTCCTCCAGCGAGGATGACATGGAAGAGAGAGAAGAGAGAGATAGCAGAAGGAAGAAGAAGAAGAAGGAAGAGCGCGAGTACAGCGAGGGGGAGTGGTCGAGCGATAGCGAAGAAGATTCCGGTTCGAGCGTCAGTAGGAATGATTAGGTGAGTAATATACGTACAGTTAAAGGATAGAGTAATTAACCTGTACAGTGTGTATTTCTATTTCTAAACGATGCTGGGAGCGTAGTCGATCAAGATGTAAGTGGATCAATTATTTCTTATTATAGTGAGGGGGCAAAAGTTACTACAGTTTATTATGCACTGATCCAACCGAGCGCGACACAGCGATTAGCTATCGACTATTTTCTCGCTCAAGAAACGAGTAAAATATATAGATCCCGTGTCGGTAAAAGAAAGAAAGAAGGCATTTATTCCTTTTTGCACGACACACAAATATACAAGAATATACACAATTTTATACAAATAAACTAATAATAAAAATATAAGAAAACATAAATAGATCATCAGCGTTGTGTGTCTTCGCAAAAGTGAAACGGTCGCTGGCTCAGCATTGCGCTGAGGTGTTAGACACTTCAGCACTGATTTACAGCCAAAACCGTCTGTGACTCGCCAAACGATACACAGATAAAATATACTACATGATCCATAAAAATTTACGTAAATAAAGTTATAAATAGATAGAATCCGACTTATGTGTAATTAAAAAATACATAAATTAGTTAAATAGTTTACAATAAACCAAAAATAAACTGGAGGGAAATCTAAAATTGTTTAAAAACAACAGGCTGGCATATCAATGTGTAAAAGACAGATATATTTGTAGTTGATCGCGAGGACTTTCTCCCTATTAAGGTTGTCAAAGACACAGCACCACCTCAACTCGAGCCGTTCAGTATTCTCTGTATGAAACTCCATACTGTGACGCAACACTTATCGGCATCGGAACGGCAACGCATCGCCTCGGCACAAGCAACAAGCTAGCAGTGCATGGGCAACTCGCCGTCACTGCGCTTACGTCGAGTCGCCGCCGCGGGGACGGCGCGCGGACGTCGGGTGGTTCCCCCGCGCACGCCCCGCCGCTTGCCTCTCTGACATCGCCGACCGTCAACGTTGACCGCTAGCCGTTAACCAGTCGCCGGCTCGCGGTAAGCGCGAAGGCACCGCGACGCTTCCGTTATGAGCTTAAGTTGACGGCGAGCCGATGAGGCGAGGCGCTGACGTTCTGGTGCCGAGCTGTTATATAAACATGCTTAGTAGATGTTAGTACCTAGATGACCAGTTATGTAAGGGGTTTAAAATTGCTATAAAACTGCATGTTTGACAAATTTTAAGTTAATACTATCATAAACTTTTTTTGCTTTTTCAGATCACTCGATTGGATAGATGTAAATAGAATTAAAAAGACATTTAGATGTATTTAATATAGTACATATAATTCCCATTACAAACAATTTAAATTATACCCTAGATTTTAGTGATAACCTCGACCGTACTAATAGAGTAAGATCCCAGAGCGATCAGACATAACTTATTTTCAGACGAATGAAACCTTAAGTTTTCAGTAGCGTCTCGTGTGACTTGAATACCTACGCGCTTGTAAAAACTTGCCGCAATAGCTATTTTTTTTTGTTTATCACATAAATGAACTTTTAATGAAAGCCATGAAAAAAAACTCGAATATGCCCTATTTATAGATGTCAAAGGGGTGGTATAATTTTGAATCCAAAACTACGATGAAAAATCTGAATTGTTCCGAAATGATTCTGAGACACCTTGTATATCGACGGTACTCTGACTCAACCTCGTTAATCAACTTTGACATCATTGAAATAACCACCTTAAGTGCACGGTCTAAAGTGATTATTCCAATTTCATAAAATTTCCTATGCAAGGTTGAGTCAGAGTACCGTCGATATTGATTTGATAAACGAGGTTCATTAAAATTTGTTACTATACGATATAGAAGCAGTTTATGTATTATTACCTACTCCGTTGTATGTAACTGTTATGCAATGTATATAAATAATAGATAAAATGCCTTACGTAAGACTAGTTATGGAAATATTTATAATAAAGTATATTTCGTAATGTTTGTTGTTTTATTGGTTGACCTTACTTAACCGAGGTAGGGGAGATACACGTTGTTTGGAAACACTAATCACTGGGCATAGTTTGTATGAGTTGTCATATCGTGATACCCGCTTACTGTTTGGAAGTAGCATATTGTGACGTCACTTGTTGGATTACTATTTGTTTTGGAGGAACTAAACGTCAAATTTTTCATTTTTTTTAACTGGCTTCGTACATGTTGTCACATCAGCCCCCTTCAGACCCACCATACCTCTGGCACTACCCCTGGGGGTAGGGTGGGATGGGACTGAACCATAACCATACCACCATAGTAGTCTTGGGATTTGAGAAATTGAAAAAGAAATCGACGGAGCCCCGTTACGCGGGGCTCCTATTCCTAGGTAGTGAGCTACCTATCTAACCTAACCTACCTAATACCCGTAGCTTACAGTACTACGGTGGTATGGTTTAGCCCCACCCTACCCCCAGCCATCAGCCCCATCAGACAACCTGAACAGCATCAACGCGACGCTAAGAAATTCTACACTTATTTAAACATTCAACAAAAATTCACTGCATCATTAAAATATGAATGGTCCTCACATTTATTTTTCTTTACCCTCGAAGATTTCTACAGTCTAGATTTCTAAAGAATATTTTTTTTTAATATTGGTGTTGTACAGAGTCATAAGTTGATAAACAGTCAAAGAGCTCAAAATGATCTACGCATCCCACGGCGATAGAGTCGTGTGAAGATCATTTTGAGCTCTTCAACTGTTCAATCAACTTCTGACGCTGACTGTAACTGTAACGCTATAGCTCGTTTTGGATTCGTACCTAAACAAAATAATAACATCTTAAAATAGCTGACAAAATGATCAATAATATTTCAAAATATAATTAGTGACGTGGCGTAAATTACGAGTGACACTTGAACCACAACGATTAATATTATCAAATTGTTTTGTAAATAATAAAATTGCGGAGAAGCATATCGCATGATTTTTATAAACCTACACTTGATCTACACTTATCACTACATTATTATAAGAAAAGTCCGCCGCGTCTGTCTGTCTGTCTCAAAACTCAAAACCACTGAACAGATTTTCTTGCGGTTTTCACGAAGGGATAGGTATATAATTTGTAAAGAGATTGTGTGAATTGGTTGAATTATAACGATAGTTGATGGAAGTGTTGGGCAAAATCAATCTGCTTGGGACAAATATTAATTCTGAGCGAACGAAGCCGCGGGCAATAGCTAGTAAGAGGTAGCTGTACAGTCGAGGGCATAAATATCGATACAACCATTATATTTATGCCCTTGTCTGTACGCAACATACAAAAATCACAGGACCTAAGATAACAAGATCTAAAGGCCACGTTTAGCATGATTGTGGGCGTACAGATGGAAAGGGGAATCTACCCACATCGCCTATAGCATGAATCCTAAGATTTTCACCCATTCCCTCGATGGGTTTTTACCATCTGCGCAGGAAGAAGAGCAACTGGTACATTCTACGTTTTTTCTTTTCTCCCATACCAGCATGGAGCTGTATATGGTAAAAATATTGTCTGCGGGTGTTTTGTTTTTGGTGAGGCATTTTCTCTATCCAATTCTAAGGTGACAGTTTCATCTCCGTTCGTTTGCCCTCATGTGGTACGCAAAAAGATCGCTTCATTTTACGCACAAGTATGAAGAGGTTTAATCCCACTTTGCGATAGAGAGAGGAAAAACCTGCGATAAGAAAATAGCTAGAACGATCTTTGAAGGTGATTTGCCTCGGTGACTACAGATTATCTCCCGTACAATCGCATAAGAACATATTACTAACATTCCATGCTGGTCTGGGAGCAAAGAAAAAACATAGAATGTACTAGTTGCTTCTCTTCCCGCGCAGATGGGAAAAGCCCATCGAGGGAATGGGCGAAAATCATAGGAATCATGTTATAATTGTGGGCGTATAGGTGGAAAGGGGAATCAAAATATTGTATTTGTCTGATGTTTATTTTGCACAGTATAAGAGTTAACTTATTTACTTAAAATAGTGATGGGTTGCTAGCCGCATCACCTATGACATGATTCCTGAGATTTTCGATCATTCTCTCAATGGGCTTTTACCATCTGGGCGGGAAGAGAAGCAACTGGTACATTCTATGTATGTTTTTATTTACTCCGAAACCAGCATAGAAGAAATAGGTTCAGTCGAGGGCATAAATATCGATACAGCCATCTTGTCACATAATATATGTCACCGACCTTATTGTTTGTGGCATAAAGGTGTATAGATGTTTTTGACGTCTAGGTAATGTACCTACGGTCAAGTGTAATAATATGTATGTAGTCAAAGTTTCAAAAATAAGTACCATACGCTCTTACACCGGCGTAATAAGGTCGTGGGACATTTTTGAGAAGTTCATATCGATACTTATTTTTGCACTTGACCGTACATATATTTATGCCCTTGTCTGTACACATTATTATGTGTATCACAAACTGTGCCTCTTTCATAATAGAGCTGCTTTAATAAGGGTTTTTTGACGATATTTTTATCTATAGAAAAACCCTCAGGAACCTTTTCGGATCGCCAAGTCTGTTGCCTGCTTTAGGTGTTAATGTACCTACATTGGACACTGCATACTGCCGAATACATCATCGACGAAGTATTCTATTTATTTGCATATTAAAGTATTTATTTACTATTTTAATATCGTAACCACACAAATATTAAAATGCGGCAAGGTGTGCCAAACAGCCACTTCTAAGTAGAAATATTATCTGATAAAGGAGCATGCTATATATAACGTAATAACTAAGTAGATTCATAAAAAATCCCCAACGCGAAAAACAGCTAAACCGAATTTAATATAACACGTTGAAGAACCACCGCTAGACTGCCTGAGAGTGAAAATACCACTCGAAAATGGTATACATCTGTTTATATCTTTAAAACTACAGCTCTAATCAAATTTTTGACTAGTTCACAAGATGAGAGCCGTATCTTCTAAGCTAGTCGTATATCAAATTCAGCACAATTTTTCACCACTTTCGAGCGGTATTTTTACACATGTGCTTTTTGTGCGAATCATGTTATAGGCGATGAGGCTAGCAACCCATCACTATTTTGATTCCATTTGCCTCCTATGCGCCCACAATCTTGCTAAATGTGGGCTGTAGGTACCTGTTAGCTTAGGCTCTCTACCCCGTAAGGGATGAAGACGTGATTTGTGTGTGTGTGTGTGTGTGTGCTTTTAAAAATCGGGCCCATGCTTTCAAATAATTATGAGGTACCAAACATAAAAAAACAGACGAATTGAGGACCTCCTTCTTTTTTTGAAGTCGGTTAAAAAACCGCATCTAAATGGTTTCACTCGCTCATGGATTACGGTGCCAGACACCCCTTTTTTATGGTTCAAATGAATCACTTCTACTATAGAACTAAAGACCACCCATGTAGCTATATGTTTATACCTACCACCATGTTATTATATATCCCAGAGACTATACAATCGGCATTACGTTATTGTTCCTATCTCATTTTTATCAATGGAGCAATTCCATGACATAGCCACACCCCTTAGCGTAACTTAACCCATGGGGCTATCCGACTAGTGCTTACGTAAACACAATGAAGTCGAGATTGCTTTGCCAAGGGGTTTAGGTATAATACATGGCAAGAGTAGGTGATAATAGTAATTCGGTGTCAATCATGCAAAAGCCGTTTCTATGACAAAGGTTTGTTGTGATACGAACTAGTTTAGCCTCCATGCTTTTCCTAAAATGTATATTTCTTACTACCTTTTGAAATTCTGGGATTTGTGTGTTCGTATTCCTGTTGCCGACGCAAAAGTTTTTAGTAAAAGGTCTATGGATTACGCCGAAACAAGTCGGAAAATCAGAAAACATTTATTTGTCAAACTTAGGTCAATAGATGTTACAGTAATGAGTTGGTACCACTATGTCTCGCCCCGGTGGAATACAAATAGCTACAGATTCACATCACTTGTAAAGAAAGAAAGAAGACATTTATTCCTTTTTGCAAGACACACAAATATAAGATAATATACACAATTAACATTTATTTTCTATGGTATTTTGCGACGAAGGTGGCCCCGCACTAATCCATCGACTTAATATAATCGTGACAAAACAGTTTTTTATGTAGTTTTTTTAAGTTTCACCTACGCTCATCCATTTTAATTCAGGTATCACAAATAACGAACTCAGACTCAGAACATGTTCATGTTCGTTTGCTCTCGTATCACGAAAAAACAACAAAGTCTCATGACTCTCGCAAGGATGTTTCGCTAAATTTCAAGTGTTCCGATGGATTACCGCTATCTTCGCACCATTGATGAAGTAAGTACAATATCGAGCGATAGTAATGTCATAATAGTTATCGCAAGTCCTAAGCCCAGCTGTCGTCTTAAGGGCCCTACTGGGTATAAATGGGCCGGTGACGTCCCCCCCGGCCCACAAGTTCGCAGATTCGATACGTTCAGCATGGCCTCCAAAGTGGTAAGTGCTTATTAATTCCCAGAAGACCCCTTAGAAAAAATAGGGGGCACTGAGGTTTTCAGTCTATTATGATACCGGTGCCCATTCCTACATGCATATGTACGGTCAAGTGCAAAAATAAGTATCGATAGGAACTTCTCAAAAATATATCCCACGACCTTATTACGCCGGGGTAAGAGCGTATGGTACTTATTTTTGAAACTTTGTCTAGATACATGTTATTACACTTGACTGTACATACATACATAAATCACGTCTTTATCCCTTACGGTGTAACAAAACCTACAGGCCACGTTTAGCATGATTGTAGGCTTATAGGTGGAAAGGGGAATCAAAATACTGATGGGTGGCTAGCCGCATCGCTTATAACATAATACCTAAGATTTTCGCCCATATCCTCAATGGGCTTCCATCTTAAGAGAAGCAACTGGTACATTCTATGTTTTTTCTTTACTCCCAGACCAGCATGGCAGAACAGGCCCGAAGGTCTTTTTTACCATCGCACTGTACCCTTGTGATCGGTGGTTGCCACAAACGTTGAGAGCAATGCTCATGTTTGTGTGGAATGACAATGATTTCGGTGACATTCTGGAATATTCTAGAACCAGCCTGTCTCGATGATCGACCCGTCGCAGCTCCTGCGGCCCGAGCCGGCGTTCAACGACAAACCGATCGAGGCCTTCCGCGACTACTCGGTTGACGACACCGACCCCATCAAGGAGCGCGTGCGCAGGACCTATTACGAGCAGCACACCAACATGACCGTGGAACTGGTTAAACGTAGGTGAAGTTAAGATTGGCATGAATTCATCATCATCATCATCATGTCAGCCGAAAGACGTCCACTGCTGAACATAGGCCTCCCCCGCGGCTCGCCAAACAGAACGGCCCTGCGCCATCCGCATCCAATGCGTTCCCGCTACCCTCATCATGACATGAACTAGACGGTCCATATTATCGTGATGGTATGTCAATATAGGATCGTGGCTTCAAAACAAAAGGCTTGGCGATACGCACCAATATTTCATCATTCGATAATAGTGACCGTCTAGTCCTTGCCATGAGGAAGAAGTCACCGTCATTAGGTACCCAAATAATAAAGTTTTTCAGTACCGGACGGGATTTGAGCCCGCGCTTCAAGGCTTTTCTCGCCAAGCGTCGTACCTATTGGATCACCGGGATTCCTGATCGACTCACCCAAAAACTTCAGCGCTCGTACACGCAAGTCAGCGATACAAATTACAAAACAATATTATAGGCCGACCGCTTTGAGGCCGCGCGGGCGAGGACTCATTTAAGCGGTTGATCTACCTGCAATGCAAGGTCTTCATCGTATAAGCCAGTCTAAGGGAAGACCCCCAGCGTATGCCCCCCCCCCCCCTTCTTCACGCGGGCCTGGGTGTAAGCCGGAGCCACAGAGGACGTTCGTAGTCAGGCCTTTTAGGAAAACTAAGTTTTTGTTTGAGTACAAAATAACTACTAACTTTTCGGAGGGGGATTCCACGTACTAGGCATTACCACTTTGCTACCTCTACCAAACTTCTATCTCTCTCGCTAAAGAGCTGTCATTTTAGTATGGATCTGACAGCGAGCGAACCTAAACTGAATCGGAATTGAATCGCATTAAGACGTCATGGTAAGGCCCCAGAAAGCTGAACGCGACGTTTTAAAGTTTTTTTTTCCAGCTAACCTAACGGAAATTGTCTCGGCACGCCACTGCTACTAAGAAGATAAGTTTCTAGCTTTTTTTATCAAAAACATCCTCTCCAGAGAAACGGGAGAAGTGGATGAAGTTCAACCACTTCAAGGCGACAATCAAGGACGCCCTGATCAAGCTGAACGAGCTGGTGGACGAGTCCGACCCTGACTCCGACCTGCCCAACATCGTGCACGCCTTCCAGACCGCGGAGAGGATCCGAGAGGAGCATCCCGATGAAGACTGGTACCATCTCACAGGGCTGATCCATGATCTGGGGAAGGTAAGCAATGATGCTGGGATAAACGATGATAAGTCTGATAACGTTAGTCTTTCTAAATTATGTCCTACAGTCAGGTACAAGGGAGAAGCTAACACAACTTTCTTCCTTTATAAAAATTCGAATAGTTTTTAATCAAACCACACACACACCACACCATACACCATATCGGTAGGTACTATTCCTAAGTATATTGTATTTCTTCCTATTATAATTGTACGTGTATCGAATGTGTGTAAATAAATGTTTCTCTCTCTCTCTCTCTCTCCCAAACATATTTTCGCAAATATCATGATACTCCAGTGGTTGGACAAAATGGTCTCTCAAGTAGAGGGTCGTGGGTTCGAGTCCGGGATCGTAACTCAGAGTTTTTGGAATTTATGTTCATGCTTTTCGGTGAATGAAAACATTTGAGGAAAGCTGCATATATCTACTTGCGAAGCAGTTCACTGATGTGAGTTAATATGAAGTTCCCAATCCGCACTAGGCCTGCCTGGGTAAGGTAGCCCAAATTTTCTCATTCTGAAGCGAGGGTTTTGTGTCCAGCAATGGAGCGTATTTAGGCTAGAAACAAGCTGTCATCACTTCCTCTATCTCTGCGTGGGTCATCGTTGTTTGGAAACCAATTGCTTGCAAGATCAATATCTTGCAAGCAATTGGTTTCAATACCCAGAGTCTTTTTCAAATTTGCTTCCCAGCTTAGAAATGTGGTGAGGTATGGCTCCACATCGGAAATCGATTAGGTTGGTGTGACCGATGACTTGAGTTGACACAGCTTTTGGTGACCTTGCTTACGATAACGACACGTGCTTTCGAATACATTGCGTGTCTTGTCAAGAAACCACTAGTGGAGGTAGCGTATCCACCGAGCAATGAACACTGAATAGAGAATTCGCTCGCCGCTCCTTGCTCGTTGCTTAAAGGTGTAATACGCGATCAGAATAAACATAATGATAAAAATAGCTCTGTTTACTTGGTTTCATGGCAAAAATATTGATTTGAAGAAAATTATCAATCGCCGGACCCTTTATTTGCGAGCTATGCCCAGTTTGCACTGCGATAAATATATTGACCGTTGTATTTACGGAAAGATATCTTCAAAAAAGCAAGTATAATTTTGCTGATTGGAAATGAACACAAAACGTGAATAATATCAACATCTCAATTTTGTACAACGTTAGCTCGACTTTTCGAGTTTGATCATTCAACACTCAAAATATTTCTCGTTTAATGGTAGTATGTAAATGTAAAAGGCAACGGTGACTGACTGATTGATCAACGCACAGTTCAAACTAAATGAACTGAAATGTGGCACGCAGATAGATTAAATATAACGCAGGTATCATCTAAGGAAGGTATTGGCGACAGGGCTGGATTAAGGTGGTTGAAGCTTAGCTACAAATTTTAATTTTGCACGGACGAAGTCAGGAGCGTCCTCACTGTGAGGATTCGCTTGTAACGAGCATTCGGCGTCGAATATTCGAGTGTTGTGGACGCTGAGCCGACCGTTACAAAGCTAACATTGATTGCTCATTTACAAATGCTCGGATAAGAATGCTCTTAGTGAGGACGCCCCTTAACATACTTTGACGTTTTGTGATGTGCAAAAGCTCACTCATGGTGATTGACTTACAATAAACAACTAGACTCTCAGTCGCTAACAAAGGTTCCTCAAGAAACGTCCGAGTTGCTTTGTCTATGTGTTGTGTGTGTCAACACATCGACTTAGACAGATAACATTAACATATTCGTTCAAATTGACACCTTATTTCGTGGCAGTAATGTTTAATATCAATGGCTTAGAATCGTGAGAAGTAATGACACGACGCCACGCGCTGGAAACCTGCCTGTCTCTTTTGTTCTCAATAGTAAGATTACAGTGCGAAAGAGACATATACATTGTTATCAAAGCGCGGCGAAACACAACTGAACCAAAACTCTGAACAATAGACGCGTGTTCAGACTTTTGCTTCGGACAGTTTTTGAGCGTGATTGGGAGTCTAGTTGTTTATTGTACGTCAATGCTCATGGTACAGCCGTTCTTCTAGTTAGGGAGCTGGCGAGCATTTCGGTATATGATTTGCACACGTTTCACGTCGAGGTGGAGTGCAGTTTAAATCATTACGAATCGATTTGGTTCAATCAATTAAGGTCCTATGTCGCTGCGTTTTCGAATTACAGCGGATTGAAGTTGCTTAAAAAAATGGGGGTATTAAGTCATTTGCACATGTCTGCCTCTGGAGTTCATTGGTCACAATCATCTTGAAAACGAAGAAAATCGAAGAGGCAGACATTCAGGACTCTGCATTATCATGGGACGGAGTCTTAAAAGTGTAAAAAAAAAAAGCTCTACTAAGTCATTTGCACACGGTTCTCATTGCGCCCATTCGATTCACTATGACTCCGTGGATTCGAAAAAAAATGTGGCAGACACTTTGCTCACTGATTTTCACCTGTATAACTGTTTGAAATTCACGGAATTAAGGGACAGCAGGCATACAGCAAAGCTATTCAGTAAGCAGTATAGATACGGCGCAAGCGTGCGTAGGTGCTTACCTGATAATATTGCCGTGTGTACCTATTGCATGGGATTATTGTTATTTTTTAGTTTTATTTATACAATTTTGTTTAATTATTATTCTCTAAAAGCACGGTAACGACTAAACTTCTGGAGCTGAAATCTATGCAATCATATTTTTTCTCAATGCCAACCAGAAAAAACCAATTCAATTCAGAAAAAAAAAATCAAACGGTCTGCCTTTGGAATATCAGAAGCCTAAACGTCTGCCTCATCGATTTTCTTTGTTTTCATAAGGAATTCAAACATCAGTCCAAGAGGCAGACGTGTGCGCATAATATAGCACACCTTTTTTTTTTTACATTTTTGAAACGCTGTAAATTTAAAACGCAGCGCCACCATGATGGCAGACTATTTTTCCGTGGTTCTTCTCATTGTTTTTGATCGAACAATTCAAGTCTGCCAAGTGTGCACTTCATATACAATTTATTAAATCATAAAAATAAATAAAAAAATTGAATACTACTAAAGTCAGAGCCCTGGATGTCTGGCTTTTCGATTTTTTGTGTTTCTAGGATGACTGTAATCATCAGGCCCAGAGGCAGACGTGTGCACATAATATAGCACACCTTTTTTTTTTACATTTTTGAAACGCTGTAAATTTACAACGCAGCGCCACCATGGTGGCAGACCGGGTCCTTGATGTTCCTTAGGGCATAAATATTACTATTAATAACGTCTGCCTTGTGTGCTGATCATATAGAAATTTTGCTCGCCAGCTCCCTAGCTATTCGGTCTGCTAACTTGGTACTTCGACTGGGGCAGGTGATGGCCTTCTACAACGAGCCGCAGTGGTGCGTGGTGGGAGACACATTCGTGGTGGGATGCAAGTGGGCCGACTCCATCGTGTACGGCCCGGAGAGCTTCAAGGACAACCCCGACACCTACAACGCTAAGTACAAGTGAGTTCGTGGAGTCCACATTTCAACCTCCTTTCTTGCTGTAATGTGACAAGTTGGCAACTAGAGGACGGGCTTCAAAAATAAAAGAGTAAATTATGCCGACAACGCACTGGCATCGCGTAAAGCGCTGCGGGTGTCTATGGACAGTGGTGATCATTTACCATCAGGTGACCCACTAGTTCGTTTGTCTGGCCTATCTAACATAAAAAAAAATGTATTGGCCTAAAGCTAAATAGTTTATGTAAATTAGGAATAGAAGCAAATTTCAGACGTCAGACTTTTTTTAAAAAAATTAGTTGATTAATTAATTTTACTAATTACCTTTAACTTTACCTTTAACTAGACATTGGCTTCAGCGGTACAAACGATATTCAATCATAATTTTTTAATTTTCTGTAACTAATTCGACGTAATTAATATTTAAAGGTTCTGTCGAACAGCAATGTAACGCAAATTTATTTGGTTGTCATATTGTCACATGTCAATCTTATTATCTTAACTGCATTGTTTACTGAATAATTATGTATGACTTTTTTTCGTTTTATTTTTTAACTAACTTCTGCCCGCGACTTCGTTTGCGTAGAATTAACCTTCCTCTTGAATCACTCTATCTATTAAAAAAAAACCCCATCAAAATCCGTTGTGTAGTTTTGAAGATACAAAGGGACATAGGGACAGAGAAAGCGACTTTATTTTATATACTATGTAGTGATAAGAGGTACTTTAATTTACGCTTTCGGACCTAAACTTATCGCTGTTTTAAGATTCGCCGTTACTCAAAATCCACGCTGTATAGCAAATAACATAATATTTTTTAATTAGACTTAATTAAATAACATTAAACATGCCACGTACGCATTTTATATTAAATCCCTTTCTTGACTTTGTAGCCAATAAAACAGCTTTCGCTTAAAAGGGTCTTAATGTTGACATTCTTGAAATCATTTGGATCTTGTAACATATTTATTCCCTTTACCCACTTGCCCGGTTCACTGCTACCTTTCATCGGTATATTTACCTATCTACTTCTTGCAGCACCAAGTACGGCATGTACGAGCCGCACTGCGGGCTCGACAAGCTCTGGATCTCCTGGAGCCACGACGAGTACCTCTACCAGTTTCTGCAGCACAACAAGTCCAAGATACCCCTCAAAGGCCAGTACATGATCAGGTACATAAAGCACCTTAGTACTCTCACAGACTTTCCGTAGTCCTTCCTGGAGCGTTTGACTCAACGAACACTACGCGCCAACACTGCTCTTCCAGGAAGTTGTCGGTAACGTTAAGGGTCTGCTAGGATTCCTTCAGGAGTTGGGCTGGCACGAATTGTGTCTACAGCCAACCACGCAAGATAGATGGAGTTTTAGACGTCGCGTTGCGGAGAATAGCCCGTTAGGCTATGGTCTTGTATTTTATGCTATACTAGCGACCCGCCCCGGCTTCGCACGGTATATTGTGCATGTACTATACATATAAACCTTCCTCTTGAATCACTATATATTAAAAAAACCGCATCAAAATCCGTTGTGTAGTTTTGAAGATATAAGCATACATCGGGACATGAGGACAGAAAAAGTGACTTTTTTATAATATGTAGTGATGATAGTGATAGTGATGATAGTGACGTGGCGTCTAACGTTAGCGCCAACGTTCGGTTCCGTAACTAACAACGCCCTGCTCGCGCGATCACTCGGCGCAGGTGACGGTGGCGTACAACTACCCGCTTTTTTACACTGAAATAACATGAGGCCACGGCAAAAAGTTTTTTTTTAAAGTATATCCATCGATATGTTGTATTCGTTTTCTCGATAGAATTGTTACAAAGTTGAGAACTAAATAGGTAGTTATTTATAAAGCTATAAAATCTAACAACACACAAGAAGCTAACACTTCCACAAATCAGTCAGAATCTGCATTTAATCCAGAGCGTGGCAGTCATTCACGAACAGATGGCGCTGTAAGAGTTACATGTAGCTAATACTAGATGTCGCTAAAAGCTGTGTCGTTGCAGATACCACTCGTTCTACCCGTGGCACGCTGGCGGTGACTACCGCCATCTCACGAACGAGAAAGACGAAGAAGTTCTCCAGTGGGTGCTGGATTTCAAGTAAGTTGGGCTTCACAATTAAGTAGCTTTATTATAGGAGTGAGAACATGAGAAGTAAAAGAAATAAATAAATAAATATCTTGGGACAAATTACACCAATTGACCCAGCCCCAAACTAAGCAAAGCTTGTGCTATGGGTACCAGGCAACGGATAAACATACTTATATAATGTAGATAAATACATACTTAAATACATACAACATCCATGACTCGGGCACAAACATTCGTATTCATCATACAACTGTCTGCCCCTACCGGGATTCGAACCCAGGCAGGACCTCTAGCTTCATAGTCAGGGTCACTAACCACTAGGCTATCCGGTCGTCCAAGTGACACATTGCTGGTTCTTTCTTTATCATGATCTCCATCTGTCTTAATTTTGGACAGTTTCCGGCCATTTGTTCGTTTCATTTGTGATTTGTGTATGTCTGTTGGTGTTTCTATTCACTATCATCACTACATAGTATAAAATAAAGTCGCTTTCTCTGTCCCTATGTCCCTATGTATGCTTATATCTTCAAAACTACCCAACGGATTTTGATGCGGTTTTTTTTAATAGATAGAGTGATTCAAGAGGAAGGTTTTTATGTATAACTAGCTGATGCCCGCGACTCCGTCTGCGCAGAATCGCTATCCCGCGGGAACTGCAATTTTCCTGGATAAAAACAATCCTATGTCCTTCCCCGGGACTTGAACTATCTGTATACCAAATTTCAGCAAAATCGGTCCAGCGGTTTAAGAGTGAAAAGGTAACAGACAGACAGACAGAGTTACTTTCGCATTTATGATATTAGTAAGGATAAGGATTCTACGCAGACGAAGTCGCGGGCAGAAGCTAGTAATAAATAAACACTTCCAAGTCGTCCCGCCATTTCTTATTGTCTTTTGTTTTCTACAGCAAATACGACCTCTACACCAAGAGTGAAAAGATTCCCGACATCGAAGCCCTTTGGCCCTACTACGAAGGACTCATCGAGAAATACTTACCTGGCGTCTGCGAGTTTTAAATGTAGATGAAACATCTTTGACTTTAACTTTGATCTATTGTTACACATCAGTCATTAACGACGGAGGCACGAATTCGTGAAGTCACGAATTAAAAAGTGTAACATTAATTTAATGTAGTTATTAAATATAGCTACTGGTTGGTATTAATTTGTATAACAGTTTTGTACTCTGAAATACGATTATGTAAATATTCATTTTGTACAGTTGTAAGCAATTATTTGTAAATATGTGTACTTAATAAATTAGTAAGCCAAAATAATTGTTTTTAAAATTTTAGACGGTCTATCGTATTATCGTACGTATTCTCCTACTTTATTACCCAAAAAATATGCACTTCCACTGGGAATACAATGACAATATTTTTTTGTTCAACGAAAGGTTGTGTGCCCAATCTGGGGGAGAGAGAGGGCCAATCGGGCTTAGTGGAGTGGAATGGTCGAAAATCTTAAGAATCGCGTTAGGCGATGCGGCTAGCAACGTGCTAAACGTGGCCTTTTTTACCTACCCCGTATATAAGTAAAATCAGTTGAATAATAGTTTCCTGCGTCTATCATAAGACCGTGAAATCAAATCGTACATGTTTTTCTGCAGCTTACTATACGAGTACAATAGTACTCAATAATAGACCAATAAGCGTTTCTGCGCCCAGCCCCGCGTTATTCTTGTGCAATAGATCCTATGACGCTGCAACACTTGACCTCTCTTATCAGTTATCATTAGCATTTAAGATCAGCGGCCGCTGGTGATCTGTCACTGTTGCCGGAGAGCCCCAGACGCAGACATGAAGCCAAAGACGGTAAGTTTTAACTTAGCGTAACCCCACTATCTTAGTACATAAGTCACGTCTATGTCCCTTATAGACAAGCCCATGGAAAAAAAACATGTGCAATGAACCAGCGTGAATGAAGCTTAGAAGGCTGTTACTAGATCATAAAATAACTCTGAGCGCTATGCCGTCATTTCTGAGCGGTACCTACAGATTTTTTCTCATACATTGAAAAAAAAATGTTTTTCGATATTTATTTTTAATCAAATATAAAAACGCCGTAAATTAATAATTAGTCGTAATTCCTCACTTGTACCTGAGAAATTCCATAAATGTACCGCTCAGAAATGACGGCATAGCGCTCAGAGTTATTTTATGATATAGTAACAGCCTTCTAAGCTTCATTCGCGCTGGTTCATTTCACATGTTTTTTTCCATGGGCTTGTAGTCTATTACGGGGTAGACTGATTTGAAGACTGATATGCCTAAGTATTAATAAAACAAAGTCCGCCGCGTTTGCCTATCCGTTCGCAGTATTGACCAACTTATAGAACCTTTTGTAGCTATTCCCTACTGTAATCTATCTACGAGCCAAATTTCATCCTGATCTCAGCTCACGCGTGAAAGAGTAGCAAACATCCATACATCGATACATCCTCACAAACTTTCTCATTTATAACGTTAGGTACTACCTTTTGCCCGCGGCTTTGTCTGCGCTGAATAAAATACTCAGGGATTGTGTTAGTAGGTATTCTATTGTTGTACGAACTTTTGAAATCCGGTCGTGTTTTTTGTTTCGTTACAAACATACAAAAATACAAATATTTGCTAAAGTAGTGGCTATAGGATATTTTTGTTATGTGAAGTATTTTGTTTAAGTTAAGTGATAGGTTAAGATTTAATTTAATTTAATTTGTAATGATATGGGTTCAATTAATGCCTAAATAAATAAATACATTATTATTATTTTTTTTTTTGTTCCTTAAAAAGTTACTTGCTTCTAGGAGGGTCCGACCATCATAGACCCGTCGCAGCTCCTGCGGCCGGAGAAGACGTTCAACGACAAACCGGTCACCGCCTTCCGGGACTACACCATCGACGAGAACGACCCTGTCCGGGAGCGCGTGCGCCGCACCTACTACGACATGCACACCCACCAGAGCGTCGAGTTCGTTAAAGGTAAAAATTAATAAGAAAAGCCGTGGTAGCCTAGTGGTTTGACTTGTGGACTCTCATGAGGGTCGTCCGTTCGAACCCTGTGTTCGCACCTTTTCGGAATTTATGTGCGACATTACATTTGAAATTTGCCATGAGCTTTTCGGTAAGGAAAATATCGTGAGGAAACCTCCACACATCGGCGAAGCAGTTCAATGGTTGTAATGTTTTTGAGAAGTTCCTATCGATACTTATTTTTGCACTTGACCGTACATAGACGCTAGATTACTTGTGTTTTACTAAAGTAGTCGAATCTGGACCGTTGAGTAATGTAGTCTGATAAATAAATTAATTTGAATTTGAATATCCCTTCTCTGGCCTCTAGGCCCCAAGCTTGGGGCCTTATGGAGTTATTCGGCCGTGGCGTTTGGCCCATTCTACTATCCTACTATTATGCTATTGCTAAGGATAGATGTTAAGCCTTGCTTGCGACCGAGATCGAGGTCTGATATCCACGCCATGTTTTCCTCTGAATAAACCTTTTAACTTCCTCACATCGCTTCAAAGACTTGCCGTTAGCAAAAGTCTAAGTGCGACTCAAAACGATTTTATAATTATCATTACACATAAACGGATAACTCACGTATAAAAAGTCGAGTGATGCTCGACATGTTTGGACTATTTCGTAGTCCTTTTTCCAAGAGCGCTCGCCCCAACCAACCGGGATAGTGGATGGTCGGTGCCCCCGAGTTGGAAAACTGTTTTAAATATTGACCAAACGGTGAGTGTGAGCGAACCTTTACGGAGTGACGTGATCAGTGTTTGTGTGCTGCCCAACATTTGACAATAATAAAAATGACGATGAAAACGAGGGTAGTTGTGCGCCGCTGTCAGTTGCGTCGAGCGGCCGCGCGAACAGAGCGCTGGCGCGCAGTGTTCGTGTCACTGCCGCCGGGGCGAGCGCTCTTGGAAAAAGGACTATGAAATAGTCCGAAACATGTCGAGCCTCACTCGACTTTTTATACTTGAGTTATCCGTTTATGTGTAATGATGATTAAGTCTCACGGTAGTTTCATGTTGAAAGATTTTATAATTTTTTATAATTTTTTAGGCAAGATGGAGAAGTGGCTGAAATTCAATCATTTCAAGTCCACTGTGAAGGACGCCCTGATAAGGCTGAACGAGCTGATGGACGAGTCCGACCCCGACACTGATCTGCCCAACATCGTGCACGCCTTCCAGACCGCGGAGAGGATCCGGGAGGAGCATCCCGACAAGGACTGGATGCACCTGATAGGGCTGATCCATGATGTCGGCAAGGTATGCGAAGAATATCACATCTATACAAGGTGTCATGTAGGTCTTACTCGCTAATCCTGCCGCTAAGTAGCAGTGCTTGCACTGCTGTGTTCCGGTGTGGAGAGTAAAACAGCCGGGGAAATTACGGGCACAAGAGGCATTTCATCTTAGTCCTCTAGGTTGGCAACGCATCTGCAATCCCTCCGGGGTTGCGGGTGTCTATGGGCAGTGGTGGTCACTTACCATCAGGTGACCCACTTGCTCGTTTACCTTCCTATTCATATAAAAAAAAAGGTGTTTCAAAATTCTTTTAAAATATTTCTCCAAGTTGTTGGGTTCGTTTGACTTAGGTACTTTGAATTTTCTAACGGTAAAACCGTAAAAGTAAACATAAAAATCAAGAAATAAAAATTCTTGATTCATTTGATAGTACCTATCATTTGAAAAACAGCGCCTTCTCTCGCCCCTGGTGAGCAGTAGATGTTCCACGGGAGTATGTAATTGTGTCGTACAGACACATCATTCAAACAGATGACGCTTAGCGACAAAAAATCCAAGTGTAGCCCGACTCGATCGTTATTATACGAGTCGTTTTATCAGAAGGTCTCATCACATCACGTCATTGGGAGACTAGTCTAGATCTATAGAACTCTTTCCCAAACCTGCATTGCACAGGTGCCGTGCCGCGAAGAGGGAACCCCATCCCGGGGTGGTCGGGGGGCGTCGCGGTGACAGACACCGAGTGCTCCCGTAATGCCTCACATACGACTGAATAGGGAATCCGTGTAGTTTTTAGTGGGTATGCCTGCTGTCGCGGGAGAGCCCCACATACCCCCGGTAAACCCGTACCGGGCGGATGCATAAGCCGCATTTTCCACACCATAAAAAAAAAGATCTATAGAACTCTAGAAACTGTTAATGAAAACACCGTCGGTCTTGGCTTTTCAGGTGATGGCATTCTACGGCGAACCGCAGTGGTGCGTGGTGGGAGACACCTTCGTGGTGGGGTGCAAGTGGGGGCCCAGCATCGTGTACGGAGACGACAGCTTCAAGGACAACCCCGACTCCTACAATCCTAAGTACAAGTAAGTACAACATGGAGGGCTACGCCTAAATTCCATTTTCGAAGTTCGGTATCATAGCTACTCTCCCTCTCACTTTCAAATAGATGACTATTGGTGTAAGTGAAGCGGCACGAATCGAACTTCAGAAATCGATTATTGAAGCATAAAGTCTGGATTAAGCCAGTGCCTATAGTACAGCGCACGTAAGCCTATTTCCCTATCAGTGTACAAGGATTATTATAACCGGGTTACTGGTAGAAAAACTTACCCGATATTATTGGAATATTGTATGCATGTAACACTGCGCATCTGTCATTCGAGTTTGACAGCTCTCTTACTCTTGTTTCCTTCCGATATGGCCACGGTTGATATTTTGTGCCCCGTTGTGTTACTTTAGAATATCTAGATTAAGTATCGTAATCTTAATGCAGATTGCTACTATTATATCCTGAGTAATATACAGTGGTAATCTAAAACGTTGTTGGTTCATTATTTCTACTCCAAAATCCAAATCACCTCTGCGCTGAAGATTGCGTGGTCATCCAGCCCTCTCAATAGGTTTTGGGGCCCAGGGCCATTGTGGTTTGGATTTATATAAGGAGTAATGGATGGAACCGAGGAACGTAACGCCGCGAACAGCCCAATGGATTCGGCGCCGCCCGCGCCTATGCTTGCCCATGCGCACGCGGTTGAGAAATTGGAAGGAAGTGGTAACTATCATACTTGGAAATACTCAACTCGCATGTTGCTTACTATAGAAGGCTTATGGGACGCTGTGGATCCCGATCATGACCAAACGGGACCGGCGCTGGGCGCTGCACGTGATCAACGCGCGCTGGCGCGCATCGCGCTTAGTGTGAAACCGAGCCTGTATCAGTACATTAGGAATGCGCAGACTGCACGAGAAGCATGGAAGAACCTAGCTGATATTTTTGAGGATCGGGGGCTATTTCGACGGGTGCTGCTCTTGCGTAAGCTTCATCAGGCGCAGTACGCTGGCAGCATGGTGACTTATATAGATTACGTCATGAATTTAGTACAACAGTTAGCGGACATTGGAAAGATAATAGAAGACAGTGAGATTGCAGAATTGCTGCTTAGTGGTCTGCCGAAAGACTTCGACTCACTGGTGAGTAACCTGTCAACGGCGTGTCTGACGACTTCTGTATCTAGCGAGCTTGTGAGATCGCGCCTACTTCAAGAAGAATCGCGCAATCATGTTCCAGTTTCACATTTGCCTCAGGAAGCGGCCTATGCTACTAGAAGAAAAGTTACTTGTCACTATTGCAACAAAGAAGGTCATGTAAAGGCAAAATGCTTCAAATTAAGGCGAGATAAGAAGCAAAAGCGTGGAACCGATGACAAGTGTATGGCTGCTGCATTTTTCGCTAGAGACAGTTGCTGGTTTTTGGACTCTGGCTGTACAGCTCATATGTGCAATCAGGAACACTATTTTTCCACTTTGAAGAAAACTTCTTCTTCGTCTGTGTCGGTTGCAAACGATGACAGACTTAAGTGTGATGGTGTTGGTGTGGTCCACATGAAGCTTGAAGACAAGGTACTTAACTTAAGTAATGTTTTATTTGTTCCTAAATTGTCTGCTAATCTTATTTCTGTAAGTAAACTTGTTGTTGATCTAGACTTTAGAGTGGTGTTCAACTCGGGAGGTTGTTTTATTTATGACAGTAATAATAAACCTGTTATGTCTGCGTCCAATGATAATGGACTTTATAAATTGTATGGAAACTGTGGGGACAGTAGTTTACACAAACAGGAGCACTCTTTGTTCCTGCAATGCAGGCAGGAATCATCGAGAGCCGCAGTTGCTGCTCATTTGCCATCTATACAATTATGGCATCAACGGCTTGGTCACCTTGGTACAAAAGGTATGTACGTCCTTAGAGACAGAGTGGATGGTTGTATGTTTCAGGAAGGGCAAGTATTGCAGGAATGCATACCATGCCTTGAGGGGAAGCTAGCAGCTAAACCTTTTCCCAGAGATGGAGGGAAGCGAGCGACCAAGACTCTGGAGCTTGTGCATTCCTATTAAATATCAAACACCGCCATGACAGCATAGACAACTTTATTCTCTATAACACAGAGCTAAGTCAGTAAGTACCTATAGATGTATAGCTATACATAACACCTCTCCATCAAGTATCAATAACATCTTATTATATTATAACAAAATAACAACGGTAGCTTTATCTTCTAGCTAACAAAACACATAATAATTTGTACTTTTAATTTATATAATAATAGGGTTTACTTATAACACTTAATCAGTCTTACTTTTGAGTTTAACATTAAAACTAGTTTTGAATTTAAAATCCCAGTATTTCACTCCATTCACTTTCTGGTGGTATGACTATGGGCGGGTCACTTTCCTGCGACGGGTCCCTGACCCATCTATCTGGGGCCTCCCTCATTGGTTCCTCTATCAGCTCAGGGTCAGGTTCGTGCTCTCGTCTTGTCCTCATTTGGTCCACATGTCGTCGATGCACCACTTCATCCTCAGTCCTCACATCATAAATGGCCGTGCCTATCTGTTCAACCACTTCTCCTCTCATCCATTTTATTGAAGTGTTGTTATATTTCCGTATGTACACAGGTTGGCCTATTGTAAATTGTCTCAAGTCTTTATCTGGTGTCTTTTGTTTGTGCAATGTACTTTCAGGGTGTAATATAGAGAGAGCTGTTCTAAACTTCCTGTTGTTTAGCATCTCTGCGGGGCTTTTGCCTGTTGCAGTACTAGGAATAGTCCGTAGATGAAACAGTAGTTTTGGTAGTCTCTCAGGCCATGGTACCTCACTGTGTCGCTTAATTTGGTTCTTTATTGTTTGGACTGTCCGTTCGGCCTGTCCATTGGAGCATGGATGGTATGGTGGTGCTGTCACATGTTGAATCCCATTTCTTTTCAGGAACATTTTGAACTCCTCTGAGACAAAAGCTGTGCCATTATCAGAAACAATCGATTCTGGTAGTCCATGTTGAGCAAAAATCTTCCGTAGACAATGTATAACTTGGGTGCTAGACATGCTAGGAAGGATTTCAACTTCTGGCCACTTTGAGTAGGCGTCTATTACAATCAAGAAGGTCTTGTTCATGAAGGGGCCTGCAAAGTCTATATGTAAGCGCGCCCAAGGTTTTTCTGGACTTGACCATTCGCGGGGCGCTGCGGGTGGATTGTTGCGCGTCAGCTGGCACTTTTCACACTGTTCGACCACGTCCGTAATGTCAGTGTCCATTCGCGGCCAGTACACGTAGGCCCTCGCATAAGCTTTTGACTGGACAATCCCTGCATGTGGGGCATGAATAATCTTCAGCACTTGATTTTGTAGCTTTTCCGGAATGATAACCCTATTTGACAAGAGTAAACAATCCTTACTCACTGAAATTGCATCTTTTCTCTGTAAATAGGGGTTTAAAGCGGGGTCTGTTGTTTCTGTTGGCCAGCCATGCAATACAAAAAACATCACCTTTTTTAATAATTCGTCTGTCTTTGTTTCGCGGGCTATATCTTCAACAGACACTGTCCATCCGTTAGGCATTTCTTCCAGTAGTAACACCTCAGGTAACGGCGCTTCTTTTTGTTCTGGTTCTGTTGTGCACCACCTGCTCAATCCATCAGCATTTTGTATCTGAGGCCCTGGTTTGTACTGAATGTCATAATTGAAGCTTGCCAATATTAATGACCATCGTAGCAGTCTTGGTGATATTTGGTCCGGTATTGGTTTCTTCGGGTTTAAGAGTCCTATCAGGGGTTTATGGTCAGTTATTATTGTGAACTGCACACCAACCAGGTACTCTCTAAATTTTTTTAAAGCAAATATTATGGCCAGTGCTTCCTTATCCAGCTGGCTGTATTTCCTCTCATGTGGTTGCATAGTCCTTGAGGACATTGCAATTGGCTTCTCTTGTCCATCATCCAGGATATGGCTCAGCACAGCTCCCAGGCCAAATTCTGAGGCATCACAGGTGAGTATCACTTTCTTTTCCTTGTCAAATTGTATTAATGTCAGGTCAGATGTTAACAACTGTTTGGCTTTCCGAAATGCTGCTTCTTCTGTCTGACCCCATTTCCACAACACATTTTTTTTTAACAATCTGTGTAGGGGTTCCAATATGTCAGATTTGTCTTTATAAAATCTCTCATAAAAATTGAGCACGCCCAAAAATGCCCGTAGTTGTTTTAAATCAGTTGGTCTTGGCTTCTCCTGGATTTCTTTGATTTTGTTTGGGCATGGATGTATCCCGCTTTCATCCAGCACATATCCAAGGAATGTCACTTTAGCCACACCAAATTGGCATTTCCGGATGTTCAATGTAAATCCTAGTTCCTCAATATGTTGGAGCACTTTCGCTAATCTAGTAGAGTGTTCAGTGTCATTGGCCCCGGTCACTACAATATCATCCAGTAGCATTGCTACACCATCCATATCTGCGAATTGACTAGACATGAGCCGCTGAAATATCCCAGGTGCAGCGCTGACTCCAAATGGCAACCGATTGACCTTCATCAGTCCCAGTGGGGTATTCCACGTCAGAATTTCTGCTGTGTCATTGTCAACCAACAATTGTGTATATGCCTGTTTCAGGTCCAGCTTTGAAAATATGCGCCCACCAGCTAGCAGTTGGAAAGCCTCTGTTGATGTTGGGAGTGGGTAAACATCGCAGTTAATGGCAATGTTTACTGTAGAACGATAATCCCCACAAATTCGAAGAGTTCCATCTTCCTTGCGTACTATTCGCAAGGGTGTTGCCCAGTCTGAGTATCTGACTGGTGTCAGCACTCCCAACTCAATTAGTCTCTTCAATTCTGCCTTAACTTCATCCTTTAAAGCATATGGTATGGGTCTACACTTTAAGTATTTTGGCTGTGCTTCTGGCTTCAATATAAATTTTACTGGTGGTCCCGTATATTGTCCCAACTGTTCCCTGAATACTTTTGGGAATTTTGATTGTAGGTCTTCAGAACCCTTGTCTGTCCAACACAAGCCTTGTACTACAATACCCAGAGGTTCAAACCAATTTCTTCCTAGAATATTTGGGCCTGTGCCTTCTGCCACTAAAAGTGGTAGCTTAATTCTTATTTCCTTGTATTCCACTAATACTTCTACAGTTCCCATTAATTTAATAGGTTGCCGTGTCCATGTTATCAGATTTATTTTTGTCCTTATTAAATCACCTTCTTGCTGTAAGTTCCTCTTCCATGTCTCATATGAAATAATTGTTCGTGCAGCACCGGAGTCAACTTCAAAATGGATTGTCTTGCCATTTAACTTCATTGATGTTATAATTTTGTCTCCGGGCTGCTTCCCTGTTGCTCCATTTGTCACATGTAGCATTTCTTCCATATTCGACATGTCTTCATTGTTGGAGTCGTCTTGCTCCTCTTCCTCCAGCAAGTTTATATTCTTCTTTCTATTCCGACAGACCGCAACCGTGTGTCCATAACGTTTGCAGTAATTACAGTTCACTTTCGCGAATTTGCATGTTTTTGCATTGTGATTCGCTCCACAGTGGCGGCAGGCGGCCTCGCGCTTTCGAGAGCCGAAGTTGACATTGTTTGTGTCCATAGGTTCCACCATGGATCTGGTCTCAAGAGGTGTCGAGGTCTCTGGGTAGAAGTCGACTACCGTTTGTTCGTAGTCGAGACTTCGCGATACAGCTTGGGCAAAAGTCAAATTTTCCGTCTTCAATAGCTCCCGCCGCAAGCGCACATCTTTAACCCCCAGCACCAGTCTGTCACGCAGTTGTCGCTCCAAATCTTGGAAATTACACTGCACTGATATTGTTTTGATGGCCGAAATAAAGGCTTTAATGGTTTCGCCCCTTTGTTGGACGCGTGTGTGAAACCGGCCGGCTTCCAATATTTCGCTACGTTTAGGCGCATAGAAAGTGTCCAATACTTCAATGATTTGTGCAAAGCTTGTTTCGTTTAGTTTTTTTGGTGAGATTAGAGAGCTTATAAACGCGAACGTTTCTTTCCCGCACTGTGATAAGAATATTGCACGTGCACTTTCTAGGTTATTTGCCACTCCTAATGCTTGTAACGCGAATAATAACTGTTCTTTATATGTTGTCCAATCGTCCTTGTTTTGATCAAACACTCCGGGCAGCAAAATATTGCCGCTAAGCGCCATTTTCACACACTTTCTATTTTATTTCGAAGCTCGTCGCCAATATTAAATATCAAACACCGCCATGACAGCATAGACAACTTTATTCTCTATAACACAGAGCTAAGTCAGTAAGTACCTATAGATGTATAGCTATACATAACAATTCCGATGTATGTGGACCTTTGCCGGTGTGCAGCTTGAGTGGTGCGAACTACATTGTCACCTTCACTGACGATTACTCCAGGAAGAGCTTTGGCTATGTGATGAAAAATAAATCGGAGGTATGTGAACGTTTCATTGAATTTAAAAATTTAGTAGAGAAGCAGACGGGCTTATCAATTAAATGTTTTCGAAGTGACAACGGAAAGGAGTATGTAAATAAAGTCTTTTCTGGGTTTTTACGTAAAGAGGGGATTGTGCATCAAACTACGGTACCCTATTGTCCTCAGCAGAACTCTGTCTCTGAGCGCTTGAATCGTACATTAATGGACAAAGTGCGAAGTATGCTTCAGCAGTCAGGTCTTGCTCAGCATTTCTGGGGAGAGGCAGTGATGACTGCCATCTATCTTAAAAATAGGTCTCCCACAGTTGCTTTAAATGGAGGTATACCAGAAGAGATATGGACCGGGTCCAAATTGGACCTTAGTCATCTCAGAGTGTTTGGGTGTAAGGCTTATGCACTTGTCCCTAGTGTAAAAAGAAAAAAATTGGATGCCAAATGTAAGCCATATATTTTCGTGGGTTATTCTGAGACCACTAAAGGCTACAGGTTGGCGGATCCTTCTGATCCCAGAAAGATTATTTTATCCCGTGATGTCATATTTATGGAAGAGCAATTTATCAATAATGGACATTGTATTGAAAATAATGTAAATATTAATAATAATGAATTTATTTTATTGAATAGTCCTAATTTATTAAATGGTAAAGTTTATTCTAATGAGATATTGAATTCTAATTTAATTAATAATGAAATGAGCAGTCATAATGATTCAGATACTGATTTGAGTAAATCTGTGTTAAATAATAGTGATAATAATTCATCTATTTTTACAGATGCTTGTGAAACAAGCAGCGACGAGGACGGCTCCGCTGAGTGTCCGGCGGGTGGCGCAGGTGTAGCGCCGTTGCGGTCGCCGCGCGCGGCGTCAGTTCAAGGGGAAGCTGAGGCTGGCTCGTCGGCCAGTTCTCGTCCGGTTCGCAGTACTCGATTGGTACCACCAAAAAGGTATAATGATTATGACTTATCTATGTTTGCTCAAGATGTACTCCTGGATGAGCCACAAACATACCAGGAGGCTATAAACAGTCCTAACAGTGAGGATTGGGTGGAGGCTATGAACCGTGAGTACAACGCTTTAATCGAGAACAACGTCTGGAAATTAGTAGATAGACCTAATAATAATAATATTGTCAAATGTAAATGGGTATTCAAGGCTAAATGCGACGCCTCAGGTAATTTCCAGCAGTTCAAGGCTCGATTGGTAGCAAGGGGATTTACACAAAAAGAAGGGGTTGATTATAACGATACATTTTCCCCAGTTGTACGCCACTCCACTATGAGGTTATTATTTAGTTTAGCAAATGAATATAATTTGAATATTGACCATATTGATGTAAATACTGCATTTTTAAATGGTAACTTAAATGAGGTTATTTATATGGAACAGCCACAGGGTTTTTGTGATAATAATAATAGTAAAGAAAAAGTCTGTTTGCTGCAAAAAAGCATTTATGGGCTTAAACAAGCAAGTAGAATGTGGTATTGCAAGGTAAATGACTTATTAACTAAAAATAATTTTACGCAAAGTAAAAGTGAACCCTGTGTCTATTACTTAAAGAATGCCAAAGAGTTAATTGTAATAGCAATTTATGTTGATGATTTTTATATAATATATAAGTTGAATAGCCCTATTTTTAAAAATGTATTAAATTTGTTAGAAAAAGAATTTAGTATTAAAAATTTGGGACCTATACAAAATTATTTGGGCATTAGAGTAACTAGAGATAGAGTGAATGGTATTTTAAAATTGGACCAATCTATCTATGTTAAGAGTGTACTCAAGCGCTTTGGTATGTCAGATTGTAAGCCGGTCTCAACTCCCATGCAATCAGGTTGTAAGTTGTCTAAGTCAGAAGATATGTTAGATGATAAAGTGTATAACTATAGACAACTTTTAGGGTGTTTAATGTATCTCTCTGTTAGTACAAGACCGGATATTTCATACACATGTAGTCAGTTGAGCCAGTACAATAACTGTTTTGGAAAACTTCATTGGTCCGCTGCAAAACGTGTCTTACGGTATTTAGCTGGAACAATAGATTATGGTTTACTGTATGTAAAAAGTAATCAATTAAAATTGAGTGCATATACCGACGCCGATTGGGCTAATGATTGTTTGGATAGAAAGTCATATACAGGTTTTGCAATTAAACTAGGAGCAAATATTGTAAACTGGGAGTCTAGAAAACAAAAGTGTGTAGCACTTTCAAGCACAGAGGCTGAATACCTGGCAATTAGTGATGTTTGTAAAGATTTGCGTTTCATTGCTAATTTTCTGTCAGAGATTTATTGTGAGTTAAATTTGGAGTCTATAACTGTGTATAACGACAACCAAAGTGCACACAAGTTGTTGGAGTGTAAAGAGTATAGTCACAAGCGCACTAAGCACATTGATCTGCGTCATCATTTTGTCAAAGATTTAGTACATAACAATTTTGTCAATATTAAATATTTAAGTACTGATAGGATGATAGCAGATGCTTTAACTAAACCCCTGAACAAAAAGAAACATAATATGTTTACTTATGAGCTCTGTGTTAGAGATCATATATTATGATTGTTTAGTAAATGTATTGAGCAAGCATGTAGAGCAGCATATAGAGCAGCATATAGAGCAGCATATAGAGCAGCATGTAGAGTCAGCATGTAGAGCAAGCATGTAGAGCAGCATGTAGAGAGCATGTAGAGACTAAATGTAGAGCAGCATGTAGAGCTAGAATTAAGTGTTGCATTGTATAATTGTATAATTGTGGCTGTGTTATATGCATAAGGGGAAGTATTGGAATATTGTATGCATGTAACACTGCGCATCTGTCATTCGAGTTTGACAGCTCTCTTACTCTTGTTTCCTTCCTATATGGCCACGGTTGATATTTTGTGCCCCGTTGTGTTACTTTAGAATATCTAGATTAAGTATCGTAATCTTAATGCAGATTGCTACTATTATATCCTGAGTAATATACAGTGGTAATCTAAAACGTTGTTGGTTCATTATTTCTACTCCAAAATCCAAATCACCTCTGCGCTGAAGATTGCGTGGTCATCCAGCCCTCTCAATAGATATAAATATATTTTTTAGATTTTTTGGTTCAAAATCAACCCTTTGCCCGTAATTTTTTTAGGAAAGGAAAAACTCGATATCAACCCTGGTTAATTAGCGTCATCTTTTTTAAATGATCCAGGAACACGTAAAACAAATGCGGTTTAGCAACTGACATCTGGAACAATATGACGAAAACCTGAGGGCCGATTTTTGAAAGCACATGTGTGAAAATACCACTCGAAAGTGGTAAAAAATTGAGCTGACTTTTAAATACGAGTAGTTTAAAAGATACTTACGGCTCTCATTAATCTTGTGACCTAGTCAAAAATTTTATTAGAGCTGTAGTTTTGAAGATATCTATTAACAGATTTATACCACTTTCGACTGGTACTTTCGAGTGATGTGCTTTCTAAAATCGGGCCCCTGACTTCGATCCTCAGTACTAGCATTACTTAAGGTGTTTTCTGTATGTTCAGGCCCTAGTAGAAATTAAAGAATTTAAGCATTTACCATTATCTTTCAGCACAAAGTATGGCATGTACAAACCAAACTGTGGACTGGAGAATCTGACAATTTCTTGGGGACACGACGAATACCTCTACCGTATGCTGCTTCACAACAAGTGCAAGTTCCCTAAAGAGGGTCTCCACATGATTAGGTAAGAAATCTGTTGTGGTGTGATAGAACACGACCACATTAGACCCATACCTAATGCCTTTCACGTGCCGACTACCAAGGGCGGATCCAGGGGGGGGGGGGGGGGTCATGGGGGTCATGACCCCCCCTGAGCTGGTTCCAGGACTTAGGTGGACCACTAATTGAACATATTGATTTTTTTTTAATTAAATTATAAGTTCTTGACTTGACCTCGACTATGTGACCCCCTCCTGGCGCCAAAGCTGGATCCGCCCTTGCCGACTACAGTGGCGACAGAGAGCCCTCGGTCGAGTGCTCGGTTCGTGTGTACTTTGTGAGCGAGTCATTCGGACCTTGTTTTGTTTATTAGGCCGAGTGCCCACTCACCCATCCTCCCGGCCGAGTACCTTTTTGCTGTCTCACCACTTTTCACCACTTTACTCGGTATGTGTGATCAAGGCATTATTATTGTTGTAACTATGTGACTAATAAGAGTATCAACATCCCTTAGGTATGGTTTGTGTAATAAGCTCTGGCCTGTCCTACTGTTCTATTATTATGTCGTTTGATTCATAACCACTGTTAGTAAAATGAATTGTCATATTAAATGTCGTTGTGGCTGCTGTGTTCCGGTGTGGAGAGTAAGACAGCCGGGGAAATTACGGGCACAAGAGGCATTTCATCTTAGTCCTCTAGGTTGGGAACGCATCTGCAATCCCTCCGGGGTTGCGGGTGTCTATGGGCAGTGGTGATCACTTACCATCAGGTGACCCACTTGCTCGTTTGCCTTCCTATTCAAATAAAAAAAAAAAAGAAAAAAAAAAGCGTTTGGTTGCTACCATTTTTATCAGAAGCTTTTAGAAGCCAATTTGAGAGCCATTTCTTCAACTTAGAAAAAGTAGATGATAAGTAATCAGCAAAAAAAGCTTGTAAGTAGGTATTCGAAATAATAATTTTAACCGAAAACATGAGCAGTGATTTGCAAGATGACATTGCGGAAAGATTACGAATAGGCGTCTTTACTTGCGCACTCTGTAACTGCTTTCAAATGTCTCTCGTCGGTACGTCTTGCCAAGCGTCCTGCCCGACTCCATATCACTTGTGCTATCCTGCTTCCAACATCCACCAATTTATTATAAGTTAATTAGCTGCAACAAAAATCAATTTGGATTCACTTTTGTGTAAGATTAGTTTGGAGCAAGTTCACGATGCCGTTTCATATGCAACATCACTTTGCAGCTCTTGTCCAACAGATGGCGTTGTTAATGTGGTAACATCCAATAGATGTCGCTATATTGTCGGTTGCAGGTATCACTCGTTCTACCCGTGGCACGCTGGCGGCGACTACCAGCACCTGCTCGCGCCTGGCGATGAGAAGATCATGGAGACTGTCCTCGAGTTTAAGTGAGTATTTAACAACAAGAATAATTAATGAGCATCACCAAAATAAGTATGTTAGGGCAACGATCATGCCTGTATCTACAAAGTATGTTGTTGCCAAACATATTTCAATGCGTTTATGTTTTTAGCAAAAAAATATTTGGTGATTCAGATCCTTTGAAAAAATATCACATATGAGTAGCCTAACTGACGATGACCATTATTTAAATACAGCAGAATCGAGTCAATAAACTCTACTAGGTCAAGACCACACCAGACGAATTTGCCACATTTCTTCTCTCTTTCTTTTTAAATTTTGTTATGTGCTTTGTCTTCAGCAAATACGACTTGTACACGAAAAGCTCGGGCATTCCCGACATCGAGGCGTTGTGGCCGTACTACGAGGGGCTCATCGAGAAATACATGCCCGGGGTGCTGGACTGGTAGACTGGAGTGACTTGACACATCGAAGAAATGACAAACCATCATTATCATCTCCAGCCTATTATATGCCCCGCTGGTGGGCACAGGCTTCTCAGAATGTATTGCCAATGTAAAAATCAAGCAATAATCTTCCGAAGTTTGAGGTCGGGAACGAAAAAATTCATGTAGCCTCCACTAGATGTCGCTAGAGGCGTCGATTTACAACAAACACAATCGACTAAAGAAGTTTTTTCTTTTAAAAATGGTATACAAACTGCTGATCTTTTTCCATGGTCTTGTCTTAGGTGTGTCATGTTTAGAAGGCTTGAAAGAACGACTAATGAATAAATAGCTTTAGATTGCATCGAGAACTTTACTGTTTTTTTGTAAGTTTCGTATTCCTCTTCCTGGTCAAAGCGTACTAAATAGTTAAATTACTAAACTGATCAACTTTGGAATGGAAAGAGCTATGCTGGAAGTATCCTTGTTAGTAGCCAAGCAGGAATTAGAAGATCAAAGATTAGCAAAGTTGCACTGCTAGCATCAGAGCTGTGTCGTACTACCCGTCTCTTTCTAGAGCGAACAGTAAGAAAAAACGGGTAGTCTGTCTAGCTAGTCACAGTTCTCAGGTGCCCTCGTAGCCATGCTGGGGTGGAAATGGATTGAGCTATTTCCCAACACTGTCACCACATGCAATTATCGACTGGAACTAATTTAATCTAAACCCTGTAATATTACATACATAAATCATAAATCACGTCTTTTTCCCTTACGGGGTAGACCAGTGGTTCTTAACCGGTGGTCCGCGGACCACTGGTGGTCCCTGGAGACACCCAAAGTGGTCCACAGGGCCAATCTAACAAATAATTAGATAATTAGATGTGACAACCAGACACAACGCATGAAGGTGCCATTACGTCTATTGGGGCCGATCGTAGCCATACGTTAGACATTATGTAGTTACTAGGTTAGGTGGTCCATGGCGAGACAGAAATTTTGTCAAATGGTCCCTCATGGCTGAAAGGTTAAGAACCACTGGGGTAGACAGAGCCCAAGGTAACAAGACCTAAAGACTACGTTTGGCATGATTGTGGGCGTATGGATAGAAAGGGGAATCAAAACAGTGACGGGTTGCTAGCCACATCGCCTACATCACATGATTCCTAAGATTTTCGCCCAATCACTCGATGGGCTTCTACCATCTGCGCGGGAAGAGAAGCAACTGGTACATTCTATGTTTTTTCTTTGCTCCCAGTGCAGCATGGAAGAATGTAATATCATCTCCAGCCTATGTTAATCCCACTGCTGGGCACAGGCCTCCTCTCAGAATGAGAGGGCTTGGGCTATTATAGTTCCCACTCGGGCAAAGTGCGGTAGGTAATATGGTACCTATACTATATAGTAAATTAATATTATTCTGTATTAGGGTTGCCATTGCCGTCCAAAGAGGTAACGCGGCCAGCACAATGGGAACCTTTAAGTCAGGCATGAAACGGGGGATTTCTTAGGTTTGCTACTTAGTTTGTTACTGGGTCAATTGGTGTCATTTTTCCCGTGATATTTATATATCTTCTTTATTTATTGATATAATTTTCAATTATTTTTAACTTACTTTAATTAAATCAACTTTCCTAGTTTTAGTTTCGCTTATTGTTATTTAGCTCTTAATAACATATCTGTATATTTAAATGTAAGATAAATATTTAGTATAGAAACGTTTTATTTCCTTAAACCCTATAGTATAACAAACAGGAGGGTAGTTTCGACTGTGCTTTCAAAGATGGGCTGGCATGCGAGTTGTTACTGGGTCTGCAGCTGTGACGTTTTCTTACACGGCACAGAAGGCAAACGTGCAAGCGAGCAGTGGCGTAACTACAACGTCTGGGGCCTGCGGAAAATTCGTCAGATGCCTCCTTCCTCAATATAAAGAAGTGCATCAGCGTCCCTTCTGTGCTCTAAACAAAGCCAGTTCGGGGGCCCATAGAGCTAGGGGCCCCTGGCATTTTGCCACCCCTGCCACCCTATAGTTACGCCACTGCAAGCGGGTCACCTGATGGTAAATGAGCACCCACAACACTATAGGAATGCAAATTCGTGGGCTGATAGAATACCTCATATTCCAGTAATTTCACCAGCTGTCTCTTACAGCTCTTAAACCACGCGACCACAATGGGGATAACGGACCAGTTAGAGCGGACACTGTTGAAATGATCCGCAGTTTCAGTACAAAATTCAGAGGAGTCGGGTAGAAGTCGACTGCAACCGCAACGCGACTGCTTTCGTGCTCTTGGTCTCGACTGCTCTAAGCAGTTCGTCTATAGCCCTAATGTTGATTGCGCGCTCGACCGTCTCAACACGTTCACCGCACAGTAACACCAGCAATCATAGATATAGGTAATATACATATACTAACTATAATATAGCCTTTTTATTCCGAATTCGCTACAATTTCAGTAAGTATGTTGTTGTTGTTTTTTTATTATTATTAAATTGTCGCGTAATTCGGCGTGCGTATTGGGAACTTAAGACACACCATTGAATTTCTTCGCAGATGTGTGCAGGTTTCCTCACGATGTTTTCGTTCACCGAAAAGCTCATGGCAAGTTTCAAATGTAATTTTCGCACATATATTCCGAAAAACTCAGAGGATTTGAACCCACGACGCTCTGCTTGAGAGGCCACAGGTCAAACCACTAGGCTACCACGGCTTTTAACATATACTAACTACAGTAGGTTATATCGGCGCTGAAGTACCTAACTGAAACGTGACTAGAAAATTTGACGGCATGTCAAAGGAAATAAACTTTACTCCTTCCATTTCCTCCAGAGCCTGCGTCTCCGTAGAAGAGTGGCTCGTCTTTTGGTCTTCTGCAGACTTCGGAGAGTGTGCTTTCCAATCGCGCAACCTCATTCCTCCAGCTAGCTTCTTTCATAAATCCACGCCCTAAAATTCGCAAAGCGGTTCCATTCGACCTTTATTTTTCAGAAAGCCGAGGAATTGAATTCCCTGCCAGCTTATGTGTTCCCTGAAGGCTACAATCTGACCGTCTTCAAATCAAGAGTGAATGGGCATTTGTTTACTAGTCAAGAGTGTCACATCTATGCTTACCATCAGACGCATGCCTATTTTGCATCAAAATACGAGTGTCAGCGGGGCCACTAAGACAGCCGTGTAAGAAATTCTTCTCAGTCTTTAGTATTGGAGTCTACATTGAAGCGACCCTAGCGCCACCTAGTTGGTCTCTACATAACTACTACGACGCACGAGTAGCTAGCGCCAGTTCTAATGACAGCTGTGACATCGTACTACATCCCGCTAACAAAGTGAATGCGGCTGCATAAATACAACTTTCAACTCTCTTCCCTCGGACTTCGGTCTCCAGGCATAACATCTGCTGTGAGAGATCTATCTACGGTGGCACCCCCCACATACATTCAATCCTTTAAAACCTCTATTGTATATAAAGACGTACACGTTTCTCCCTACACGTGCTTTATAAGGATATCATGCACATAGCCATGGCAAACTCGCTAAGCAAGTATCATATTATTTTTCGCCGTTTTATAGCCAACTTGTTATGTTATTGATGCGATAACCCTGTCATGCGCGCGCGTCACGGCGCATGCGCAGATGGCACGGCGTGGTGGTTATTTTCCATGGTGTTTATCACTATGACTTTGTATTCTATGAGAAGGGCGCTAGCCATGTATAAAAATCTATAAAAAGTGAATCGTTGAAATGTATGTCCGCGCATAACTTCCGATCGACTGCACCAAACTGGATAATTCTTTTTTGTGTGTTATTGATAAAACACTTCGTATAAATATTTATTAAAAAGAATTTGCAACGGGAGCCGTCATAACTTATGAGTGGCACCCATTACATATTAACAATTACCTAACTGTAACTGCCATAACATTAGAAATGCGTTATGTATAATGAAATAACCATAGATAGACGGGTGGTAAGACCTCGTGCAAGGTCCATCCGCATCGCTTCACCGGTCTCACTCGCTAATCCTCCAGCCAAGCAGCAGTGCTTGCGCTGCTGTGTTCTGGCGTGGAGAGTAAGACAACCGATCGAACTGCAGGCACAAATGTTCTATTTTTTCCTTCTAGGCTGGCAACGGATCCTATAGATATTAATGGTGCCCATGGGAAGTGGTAACTCACTCGTTTACCTTCCATGTAGTGTAAAAAAAGATATAAAAGTGACGCTACGTTAGATAAGAACGGTGCTGACATCAAGTGTTAAAAAAGAAGCATTTACGTTACTGGTCTTAGGCTCACAGCGTGCAAATAAAGTGGTGTCGTTTATATCCATCTCTCCCTAACATACACATATTATATCGCTCCTTCTCTTGCGTTGCAGTCACTAATATGCGTAGTATATTACACCTGTGTTTTTCACATGGCTGGTCAAAGCACCAAGTGCAAAGCGCTAACTAAAAACATATCACTGCATATTGTAAAAGAAATTTCTCCTCCACTTCTGTATGTTCGCGATAAACTCAAAAAACGACTAAACAGGGTCTCATGCGGTTTTCAACAATAGTGAGAGTAATTTTGTGTAAATTGGTTAAAGTATTACGGTAATTGTTGAAAGTGTCGGAAAATGTCAATCTTCCCGGAATGTACGAATTTAAAATCTCCGCGGAAGCAGTCGCGGGTAATAGCTAGGTTATGAACACAATACACACAGATATATGTAGATATATGTGTAGTTAGGATAAGGCTGGGCTTCAAAATGAAGGGGGGACCGATTTCACAAGCTTTTTATTAACTTGTACCGTATGTATTAGTATTATGTATGTATGTAAGTATGTTTGTCCGGGTGGAATCTTGCAACTCAATTTTGAAAGATATCAACCAATAGTTTTAATCTAGGGCACCAGCTATCTCCGTTCCAAATTTGATCCAAATCCACCCAGTCGTTTCAGCGTGAAGAAAGAACAAACATACACACTCACTCACTAACTTTCGCAATTATATATCAGTGGATGCCTCTCGACAATCTTCGTTTTTCATATCACTGAGGTTTAGGCTTATTATAGTTCTTCCAATCATTAAGTTTCTCGATGACAGCTCCCGTAGAATGTAACTGCGCTTTTTACGCAAAAATTAACTTTTAAATGCGAGGTATAAAAAATATGACAACTGCCTAATTTTGTTCCTTGATCTCATATAATATTCATCTAAGACAAATTGAGTCCATATATGCAGTGATATTTTTTTAAAGTGCGATAAACAATAAACATTTTCATAAAGTTACATTCTATGGGATTAATCATTGTAATTGTAATCCCATAGAATGTAACTTTATGAAAACGTTTATTGTTTATCGCACTTTAAAAAAATATCAATGCATATATGGACTCAATTTGTCTTAGATGAATATTATATGAGATCAAGGAACAAAATTAGGCAGTTGTCATATTTTTTATACCTCGCATTTAAAAGTTATTTTTTGCGTAAAAAGCGCAGTTACATTCTACGGGAGCTGTCATCGAGAAACTTAATGATTGGAAGAACTTATAGCTAACTCGCTCGCAATCGCCATCGTTTTCATTTTGACAGTTCATGTATGGACTGACAATTGGCATCGGAATCAGCTAGCTGTCACATTCATACAAGAAATGTCAAAATGAACACGATGGCGATTGCGAGCGAGTTAGGTAATAAGCCTACAGAACTGAAGAAAGGAATTAGGCTTAAACTTTGCCGAGAGAAATTCAAAGTATGTTACATTTCGGCTTTGAACACGCATTTACTGCATGTCTTTCGAAAGTTTTTTAAGTGTAATTTGTTTAATAAACAACATTTTTATGTTCTTATCTTAAGTAATAGTAATGTAAATAAGTGATTAGTCAGTACATTGAGTGTAATAAAACTAGCTATTGCCCGCGTCTTCATCTGCGTACCAACTTGTTTTTGTAATCATAATCTTACCTTAAATAACTAAATTGCCAATTTCATTTATTTTATTAAATCTGGAGTTGCTTTGCGGAGGTCCATTTCAATGAACAAAAAATATTTACCTTGCTACTCCGCTACTCACGAGCAAGATAACCAAGCCTGTGTGAAATGTACATGTTTTTCATGCAACCCTCTCTCCACTACTGCTACATAATGCCCTCGACTTTACACTACAAATTATTGTAGGGTGTATTTGTCTGTATGTGTATAAAAAAGTTCGTATATAGCTATAACCAAGTAAACTTCATTCAAATATAGGAGTCTTTTAACTATGACAGAACGTAAATGCTTTACTTTTCGGATTTTTCTGTGTCCTAATTTTCAGTGTCGCTTAAAAATTTAATTTATAACGGTAAACGTAAACATAAAAAATCAAGAAGTAAAAATTCTTGATTCATTTGACAGTAGGTACTTATTAGTTGTATTTAGTTGATAAACATTTTTATATTTTTTAATTGTATGATCCTTAAAGGGCGTCGCTGCTCCGGCCCCAACAACCACTCGCCTTGAGGAAAGTGTAAAGGTATTAAATAGCTTTGTAGGGTTTTGCACCTACTTATAAGCCGCCAGTCCATTTCCTACCCAACGTCTCACTGCTGGACACAGAACTCCTCTCAAAATAAAGCTATGGTTCCCAAACATGGACCTACTAGCACGAGAGTCTTTTTCTCCCATATTTTTCTTATGTTCGTTTTAGAAAGAGACGGGTAGTAGTATGCTAGCCGTGCTGTGCATGTGCGCAGTTGCTCCAGCTGCGATAGGACTGCATTAACTATACCGTGCAGCTCGCTTGCAGTCGATGTATGGTCGACACGACCGCGAAATCAATTTGCTGCATCAGAACTGCAGCCAAACTGCCATTTTGTAGCTGGGTTGCAGTGGAAATGCTGTCCGTCTGTACCCTTAACAGTGACAAAAGTCACAAAATTTTATTTTATTTATTTTTTTGCACGAAGCAACCCTCCTGCTGCTGTGCTGATCTGGGAGCAAAGAAAAAACATACGATGTGCCAGCTTATTCTCTTCCCCGCAAATGGGCGAAAATTTTAGGAATATTTTGATTCCCTTTTCCACCTATACGCCCAAAATCGTGCAAACATGGCCTTTCATTGGCCCTGTCTACCCCGTAAGGGATAAATACGACTACGTATGTATGTCCGTATGTAAGGAACCCAAGTTACCATAAAACATCCGAATCAAATTAAAAATAATCAACAGATTCGCGTGTTGCTTCTGCGTTACGTAGGCGATAGAGTTTGACCTTTGCCACCGTTTGACCCGCGATACGCTATCGTCCTGTTATCAGTGGCATTTAAGATCTGCGCGCGCGCCGGCCCGCTTATTGTTGTCCTGTCAAGAGACAGACGCTATCAAGATGCCGCAAGCTGTAAGTGCGACTTAGTTTTCTTTTTTTTAACGTACCATAGCTGCCAGAATTGTGCTACTTATACTTACTTCGTACACTGATGAGCGAAAATAAAGGCTCTCTTTACAAAGTTCTATGAAAAGCAACCTGTTATTTTTACACGGGAATATTGGGATAAGTCGTGGTGCTAAGTGGAGTTTTGGGAACGTTTATAATTTTTCGTTTTCCTTTATATAGGTCCCCAAAATTCAAAAACGTTGTTTAACTGGGTGGCACTACGAGTCATTTTTGACATTTGAATTTTTCTAATTTTCCTTTATGAGGGTCAGTTTAAAATAAAAGATTCATATCATGACCATGAGTTGAGTAATCGTGAGTTACATTACGCCTCGCGCGAACTTGAATTCATAATTAATGAAACAATAAGCACATTTTTCTATGATTAAAAAAGCTTTGATTCTAAGTTAGTTAAGTACTTTCCTTGCAATGAGAGTCAAGGTTAACATTTCCGTACTCCTCTTTCCTCTTCTCTAGTCTTCACTAGCCATCATTTTTATAACCGTTCGCGCAAACACCAGTTCTACAGACGTCATAGCCAGCAGCGGCGTTAGGGCCACTGACACCCCAGGCAGTAATATTTAGGCGCCCACTTAAGGACAGTATTGAGCGTACACAGCCGGTGAGCCAGGAGGCCGAGGCCCCAGACCTCAGCGCCCCCCAAATTTGGCGCCCCGGGCCGTCACCCCATCGCGCCCCCCCTAACGCCGGCACTGGTCATAGCAAGACTGTAACTTGCCACAGTAAAAGCCCAGTAACTTCAGGAACGTGTCTTGGTCTTCCAGGAAGGTCCAGTGAGCATGATCGACCCGTCCCTCCTCCTCCGGCCGGAGAAGGTGTACGACGACAAGCCGATCGAGGCCTTCCGCGACTACTCCGTGGACGACACCGACCCCATCAAGGAGCGCGTGCGCAGGACCTACTACGACATGCACACAAACCAGACTTTTGACTTCGTTAAAGGTACTGGAATTTTGATGCAGTGCCGTAGCTACCAAGGGACTAGGCGGGGCAGTGCCCCGGGGCCCTCAAGCTCAGAGGCCCCTCGAATCCTTACCAGAAAATTTCGATCGAACTATTATTTTTAAAACATAACCAGTTTAGATAGTAGTGGGGCCCCATTTTTTTATTTGCACCAGGGCCCTTGGTTACTTGGCTAACGCCACTGTTTTGATGAAAGTAAACGAAAAACCAGTGGCGTAAGTAATTATATGGAGGCAGGTCGGGCAAAATGCCTCGGGCCAGCTCTACGGGTCTAGAACTGGTTGGGTAGAGCACAGAAGGGACGATGATGCACTTCTATATATTGAGGAAGGACCCAGGACTGAATTTGACACGGGCCCCAGACGTTATAGTTACACCACTGCGTAAACCTCTTTCAAGTTTACAAAATGATTCTCAGAATATTTCAGCAAGGAATTTTGGGTTAGGTACTGAACAGGAAATTCGTGACAAACATCGTAATTTTTGATTCAAAATTAAAAAGGTCAACCATTAAGTTTCTGTCATAAATTTCATTTTTAATACAAGCTTTTTTGGCTGACTGTACTTGCATTGTCATCTATATGTGTACCAAATTTCAAGTCAATCGGACCGTTGAAGAATTCCCTCCTGCGGAGACGGTCCTGGCTGGGTCACCACTCCACTAGCAGATTATTGTATTGGCATCCGACTTACTCAAGTATGATAAGTTTCGGCTCAATCGTTTGAAAATATCTGCTTCAAAATTGAGTCGCAAGAATCCACCCGGAATACATACGTTGCAAGTTAATAAAAAAGCTTGTAATAAAGTAGTGGAAACTTCTCGTCAATCAGAATTTAGCTGGCCCTTGTAGCAAACCGACAATTTTCTTGTCTCCAGGAAAAATGGAGAAGTGGCTAAAATTCAACCACTTCAAGTCCACCGTGAAGGACGCCCTGATCAAGCTGAACGAGCTGGTGGACGAGTCCGACCCTGACTCCGACCTGCCCAACATCGTGCACGCCTTCCAGACCGCGGAGAGGATCCGAGAGGAGCATCCCGACAAGGAGTGGATGCATCTCATTGGACTAATTCACGACTTGGGCAAGGTGCGTACTGTTTTAGGAATTAGGCTTGCACATTATGTAGATTCCGAGATGCCACCCATAATATAGAGCCACCTGAATACATGTTCGAAAAAAAATGGAATGGATTTATGTCACTTATCTACAACCTCGTCTTCGAAAAAGGCGTGACTACCAGCGGGAACTATGCTACTTTTGGTTTCTAAACTTTCAAAAGTATTCTAGCTACTTATATAGTAGGTAGGTATAGGCAAAAGTATCATTTGAAGGTGGAAAAATGTGTGTATTGCTACAAAACTACTAGCTTACTATAAAAAAAAAAAAAAAAAAAAAAAAGTTTTATTTTCAGACACCAAAAAGTCCATAGAATGTTAGTATTGACATCTTAAAACCTATGTTAGTATTACACAGAGTTAACATCATTCCACACACCCCCTGACATGGAGGTCAGTAAAACGAGCGAGAATGGCCGAATCAAACCTCTCCGCTATCATTCTCAGGATACTATTAGTGCTCCCCCGCAATCGCGCTACACCAGAGGCAGTCTTCTTGCGTATAATAGCATAAAAATCGTCTGTGCTAACTGCGGCGAACATCCCCGATGCGCTACAGAAACGGGGAAGCCTTAACAATGCCCTGAGAATATTATTGTATTGGATACGCAGGGAATCATAGGACCTCCGCTTGAAACAGACCCATAGACCACTGGCATAGAAGCTTTGACAGTACGCTCGGAACAACGTTAGCTTCACGTCTATACTGCAGCGAGCAAATCTATGCGCCAGCATCCCGCCCCCTATAGCTTAGCGACTATATATTTAGTTGACTAGATTAATTAGAGCTGTAATTTTCTTAAAATCTACACGTACTAACTACAAATTCAGTAAAAGTTTTCTCTACTTTCCAGTGGTATTTTCACATATTTGCTTTCAATAATCTGGCTCCTGCACAATAGGCCTTAGTTAAGCTGTCTTTTTATAGCAATAAGTATACCTAAAAAAATTACCACTTTCGAATGGCTCGAGAGATGTACTTTTAAAAATCCCCCGCTCTTTCAAGTTACATTGGGCATATTTATAAGCATGACCATTTCCTAGGTGATGGCGTTCTACGGCGAGCCGCAGTGGTGCGTGGTGGGAGACACGTTCCCCCTCGGCTGCAAGTGGGGGCCCAGCATCGTGTACGGAGACGACAGCTTCAAGGACAACCCCGACTCCTACAATCCCCAATACAAGTGAGTGCCCTTAAATCGAATAAATGACGGGTGAACGGACCTGAAATGAGGAGATCCGCAAGAACAAAGGCTGACATAGACCGAAGAATTGCTAAACTCAAGTGGCAGTGGAACCCGCAGGACCGACGGCCGATGGAGCCGGAAGATTCTCGAGTGGTCCACACGCAATACGCAGCGTGGGCAGGCCCCCCACAAGATGGATTAACGACGTGGTGAAGGTTGCGGGGAGTCCGTTGGATGAGGGCCGCGAAAGACGGGTCTTTATGGCGCTATGATCAGCAGTGGACGTCTTTTGGCTGATGGTGATGATTAAAATTGCTGATAGCTCGAGCATAGCATCATAGAACTACAGACGTCAGATAAATGTGCTTTCTTCCTTGCCGGTCTGGGAGTAAACTAAAAACATAGAATGTACCAGTTGCTTCTCTTCCCTCGCAGATGGTAAAAGCCCATCGAGAAAATCTTAAAAATCATGTTTTAGGCGACGCATCTCTATTTTCATTCCCCTTTCCATTTATACGCCCACAATCATCCTAAACGTGGCCTTTAGGTCTAGTTAGTACTTAGGCTCTGTTTCCCCGTAAGGGATAAAGACGTGATTAATGTGTGTATATAATGTACTTTTCAGCACTGAAAACGGTATCTACAAGCCTAAATGCGGGCTGGAGCAGCTGACGATGTCGTGGGGCCACGACGAGTACCTCTACCGGATGCTCGTCCACAACAAGTGCAAGTTCCCCAAGGAAGGGCTCTACATGATCAGGTAAACTGCAGAGTCACGCAAAATTGTAGTTGGTCACTAAAATGAAGTAAGCCGGGTATAGGTGAAAAACTAAACTTAAGTAAATTACCTGTTATATGTGGGAGTCTTCCTTAAGCCCTCATTGAACGACGCCACCGAGGAAGACTGCCTGATGGAGGTCGGTAACCGATTCCATAGCCTAGCAGAGTGAACTGTGAATTTGGGGCAAGTTTTGGAAGATTAAAAAGGACAGGCCAGTGGAGATTAAAATATAATTAGAGTTACAGCTCGCAGATGAGTATGACTTTACCGGTGTATCGGTTACCGACCTCCATCAGGCAATCTACCTCTGTGGCGTCATTCAAGGACGGCTTGAAGCTTGAAGATGTGGCTCGCACCATCTCCTTAAATATTGTATGTGTGTACTCATATTGTAGGTATATAGTGTGTATGTATGCACGTGTTTAATGATATTTAGTAGTTTGTTTATGAATTGTTTGTTGTATTTTGAGATGTACGCTCTATTGTGGCTTTCACTGTATAAATATTTTATTTTAAACTCATTCTTTGTCGGTCTCTCGCTTAATGCTCCTTTCATATACTCAAAGGTTAACTGGTAGAGATCCCTTATAGGGATAAGTTCGCCTTTGTGCATATATTTAAGGTCTTTTTTTGTGATTTGTCTATACTTCTTTATATTTGTACAATAAAGCATTTACTTACTTTACCTATTTGTTGATTATTCTAAAGTTGTTTATAATTTCCAGATACCACTCGTTCTACCCGTGGCACGCGGGCGGCGACTACAAGCACCTCCTCATTGACAGCGACGAAGATATCAAGCAGGCTGTGCTCGAGTTCAAGTAAGTTCTTACAGAACCCGGCCATAAAGATTGCACTTCGGTCTTTGGAAAGAGACAATAATATTTGCGTTACGTGAGTTAAAGCGAGACAACGCTCTACGAAGCCAAATTAGCCGAGAAGACCGATGTGCAATGTTATGACTTTTTATTCATTTATTTATTTATTTATTTATTTATTATTCATGTCAGTTAATGTTTCTATGTGTTTTAATGAAAAAGGCATTAAGAACAGGCAGCTTTTTAAAACGCTAGTTTTTATTTAACCTAAATTCTATGCATAGTACCTAATTAGGTACTAATATTAAAAATGCGAAAGTTTGTGAGTACGGATGGATGTTTGTGAAAGAACCAGATATTTAGACGTAGATTATAGTCTGGAACTGTTTATTACAGAAAATTGAGTAGTTCCCGTGTGATACCGATAAACGAATTCTTTGCAATCGAAGTCGCGGGCAACAGCTAGCGTTTTTATAAGAACGTTACACAAAGGACACGCTTAGATGTCAAATCATTTTGCATGTCTGGTAGAAGTTTTTTTCTAAATCATTGACGATTTGCTTAGGCTAATGAAATAAACTATTTTTATTTATATGTAATTACTTAAATATAAATGTAATACAAGATAAATTAATTAAAATAAATCTAAAAACGTACTCCCCCGCGGCATTGAGCCAAAGTTGCTGGCAGCATTTCCCCGCTGTACTGCAATATTAATTCGCTGTGCGAGGAAGCAGCCAGCTCTTTGGTCTCCGTTGCAGTCGATCAATTAGGCTAATTAATTGTAACGTTTCAGCAAATACGATTTGTACACGAAGAGCGCTGAAATTCCCGACATCGAGGCGTTGTGGCCGTACTACGAGGGACTCATCGAGAAATACATGCCCGGGGTCCTGGACTGGTAGACCGACGCCCTTCTGAATCTACAATTACACCAAAATAATATTGCCTGATATGAAACGAAAACACATTGTATATAAATTTGAATAAGTATACTTACTGAACGGATGAATTGGCCAATTTATCTATTCGATCGAATAAATCTAAGTTAAACAATTGATTTTTTCGACTTTTTCCTTTAAACCTTATCCCGTAGCCTATTTTAATGCTTAGTTTGGCAGCACCCAAGTAATACGGACAGGGTAACAATCCGAATAAAGTTATTTAAATCGGATTGATTCGAGATACAATAAAAACAAAAATATAAATAAGGAACTTTTATTAGGCTATATTTACACAGGTACAAACATCTCAAAATAGATAATTAATTATGGAGTCGCTTTCAAAAAAAATAGTTCAGAGCTTTAATTAAAACTAAAGTTAATTGACTCCTGTGTGTTGCGTTTTTGGAATATAGGTGAAACTGTCGTAACACAAAGGAATCGATTATTTTTTTTTCTAATTAATCCTCAACTATGTATTTTTTTTGAAAAAGACTAATCTGAATACATTCAACAAACAAAGGTAACACAGGCTTTACCAAGTCATACATTAAATACGTAATAATTAAATGATCTGGAAGTAAAATACCAAATCTTTAAAATATAGTGCAATCGTGGATGAAAAAGAAAAGGGACGGTCTTGCGCCGAAATGAAATCTTCCAGCATAAAACATAGCATTCGGAAAGCTACCTACGATTTCGCTAACGCGGCGATGTAAGACTGTCTTCTCATAATTTCTTACACTGTGCAGAGATCCAATTCAATCTCAATTTAAAACGATATAAAATTAATTTCATTACATATTCCATAATCACAAATTTGCAAAACAGTACAATCATAAAAGTTCATGCACAGTCAATTAATTTGAACAAACTAAATAATTTCTCACATTCTCCATTCACGTGCCATTCAAGATTCAAATTCGATAACACAACCTCAAGGAAACGTTCAACATTTCTTTACTTAACAAGAAAAAAAACTTGCTTCTGATTGGCGAAGTCTTGTTAGTTCTGGTCTTGTTAGAACTTAAAATCTATGGTCTTTTACAACGTTCTTTAAAATAAGCTTTTATTAGATTAAAGTATAAATAAATATGAATATTTGGGGCTAAAGTAGTAGTTTTACCCAAATCAAAATTTAACATTCAAATCTCATATCTAGGTCCAAACCTAGAGTCATAATTATGAGAATGCATGCCATGTTTGCGTTGTTTTTCAGGATATAATGTAAAAAACCTGGGTATTGGCCATAAATATTGAGTAATGCTAAAAATCAAAACTTCAAATGGTGGAGACCTTCTTCTATCGAAAGATTTAAATATTTGAATACATTGGTGATTAAAATGCAACATTTAATTGAATATATTTAGTGTACATACATACCCTAACATGTAGAATGAAAAAAATTAAATATAAATCTAAGAGCGAGAAAAAGTATTAGACAATGGTAGACAAAAGCTTCTTTACAAAAATATCTACATATTATAATGCGTATGCATAGTATACAAAATATATATTTTTTTAAGTTTATTAGTTAGATCATATTATGAGAGTAATAGAGTGTACGTTACACAGCTGAATATGTCCGTATAATTTATTGTGTGTAACGCACCATTCTTATAGATTGACTATTCACAACGTATATTTTATATAGACAAGTTTAAGAATAAAAATCAATGTGCCATCATTTTGCTTAATCAACAGTGGAATGGTGTAGATTTTACAATATATTATTATGTCAATATCTAAGGTCAAAGTTTTTTGAAGAACAGAGATTCACTTTTAAACACTAAAAGTCGATGGTCCTTTGTGTAACCTTTGCGGAATGTATGTGAGCCACTGTAGATAAACAAAATAATGGTACTTAATAAATGAGGACTTTAGAATTGTCATTATACTCCGTTTTTCCCGCATTAGAAAGAAGCAAATTTTCAACTGCCTTTTCACTGAGAAACCCTTTTTAAGAATCAGTAAGTCACATATTGAGTATTAACTTATCTCATTCTTGTGTTATTGTTGCTTGCTATTATTTGGTGCATGTTGCAATCTAAAGACAGGTCAAAATCGACTGTACAGATCTACTAAAAAAATACTTTGAATGATAGTATCCCATTGTCATTATTTACTTACCTACTTATTATGGCAAAATAATTTCTCAACAAGAAGACAGGTAAGAATTCAACGCGTCAATTTTCTTTCTGATGCTGAGAAAAACTAAGTAGGTATATTTATGTAAGCTATTGTTCAGAATACATATCTCGATCCTTATGACAGCTGTTATTTCCTTACGATTTCGCGCTTTCTAGTTAGATAGGGCTCAAGATATGTTTTAAGAGCGTTTATTCCTACTGAGCTGACAACATCGCGTATTTGTTTTTTTACGTTTATTTCACAGAATTTGAGTGAAAGTTTGAAATGTGTGTTGCCTTCTTCGTTTTTAGTAAGTATATCTATTTAGTATACATTTTTATCTTCTTATTAAACGAGATATATTCTTAAATCCCTTTAATGAGTCGTTTTCAAAACCCAAGTACATAGTTAAGGGCCTTAATTAAAACAAAAGTTATTTGATTCCTTTGTGTTACGACTTTTTCACCCTTATTGTAATGTAATAAAGGTGAAACGGCCGTAACACAAAGGAATCAATTCATTTTTGTTGTGATTAAGCCCTTAACTATGTAAGTTTTTTTTTGAAAATGACTAATACGAAAATAAGAGAATCACTATTAATTACCTATTGCATTGGACAATAATCGTAAAAACAACAAAAATGCGATGTTGCCAGCTCACTAGGAATAATTCCTCTTAAGAGCGATAGCTACAATTATTGCAAGCACTCTTAATTGTCCAATTACACGTTGTTAAGAGAGCTGGCAACTGTACTTTGTTTAGTTTTATGACCCTCAATACAAATATACGTTATACATAAGCTGCTATACATAGATTACATTGAAAAATACTTAGTGGAAAAATATACTAAATGCATATCCTATCTTAAGGCCATCAATTCATCTTATCCTCCTTTCTTAAACGTATAGTTTTGCAACTCGAATTACTAGCAAAAGTTCGTGTGTATTGGTTACACAAGGTTCTATTTTGGAAACAGGGAATGCTATTATCAAATGAATCAAGAATTTTGAAATTTAATTTCTATCGGTAAAACCTTAAAAGTAAACATAAAAAATCAAGAAGTAAAAACTCTGATTCATTCGATAGTACCTATCATTTGAAAAACAGCGCCTTCTCTCGTCCCTGCTGAGCAGTAGATGTTCCACGAGAGTTTGTAATTGTGTCGTACAGACACTCGTGACCAAAAATTCGCATAGTAACAAGGTCACGTGACAGCTAGTAACGGACAGAAAAATTCGAAGGCTTACCCACCTGCTATGGGTGTAGGGGTATAGCACGCGTCACGGAATGACGAGGATCCGGGTTCGATTCCCGGCCATAGCTTTACTTTTCGGATTTTTCTGTGCTCTAAATTTCTGTGTCGTTTAGAAATTTAACGATGTTGTCACAATTAGCTTAGTAATCAACTTTTGGTAGTGACACGAGCTACGAAACGCCTACAGAGTTGTTGCTATCCTAAATCTAAATCAGTCTTGCACACAGACGGAAGCTTCGACAATTCCACGTTACTTAAGCATTTAAAGGCCAAATGAGGGCTTTAATAAATGTAGATGCTGCCACTGTGATGTTTAATATCAAAAGCTGACATACAATATTTTCTAAATTATTAATTTTGATGTACCTATATTAGTTGTTAAGAATTACTTTTATCATAACCACAAAGAATCCAGCTATCGCTGTCTCGCGGGAATTAGGCAATTTTCTGGGATAAAAAATGCATTGTCTTTCTCCTAAGTCCCATCTATTTTTACTCTAAAATTTTAAAAAATCAGCGATTTAAAATTGGTGAATTGAATAATTGAATTTTTGTTGTTATTATTTTGAAATTTCATAAATGTATTTAATTCAAGTAGAATTTAAGTATTGTAGTAGCTTAATGTATTTCAGTTTTAAAAAAAATTACTTTCTGCCAAGTGTCTTGCGGCGCATTTTTCTTGGCAATGATGGTATTTCCGAATGCGGCGGTGGTTTAAAAAAAGACATGTAAAAGAGCCCTTGGCGGCCAATTTGCAAAAATAACTTTTGAATTTTTGAGTGGTATTTTTCTTTTATCTTATGTGTCACATTAATTTTTACTTTACTCAACGACGGCCTCTTTGCGAATTTGTTATGTTTTAATTAATAATTAAATTACAAAATGAAATAAAGGAAACTATCCCAATATCAAGTTCGTGGTTGAAAGCTGGTGTCTAATCATTTGGCAAGTTTTTTTTTTTTAAATATGATAGTGGCAAAATTTACATTTACTAAAACCCGTATTATCAAATTTACGAGTAAAAGGCAATCTCAAGTCTCACTAGCATAATGCGTATAAACATATCACGATAACTATAGTTTACTTTCCCTTAGGAATGTCAATACGTACATACAACCATTGTTGGACACATTCATTATTGATTAGTTTTGGAACAGATAAGGGAAGTTATTTGCTGTACGCAAAAGCTGTTGAATTGTCTTTTTAATTTCAGTTAATTTTTAATTTCACGTTGTGGCAGACATCTTTTTTGGGGATGAACTTTTTTAAAGTAAAGGAGTAAGAGTCCATTCAATTTTCACTGTTAAATAATCATCGACTGTTAGGAACTGTTTAATAAATTACCATTAACTCATTAAGTTTCAACCGTGTGAATTGAATGAAAAAGGACAATCATTTAGTAAATATCATGGACCCGTATTTAAAGTAGACGATGAATGTAGACGTTTCTTGCTAGTCATAAAAATGCCTCTGATTCTTTTTTCTAAGGTACGTTTGCCTAAAGCAATGAATCTCACTTATTGCCACGCGAAGTTGGTAAATTGTGTGAATGTAAGCCATTCAAATACCGATCAACAGAACGTACCTAAATAACAATACTTATTAACGTGCTGAATTCTCATACATTTCCCAGTACTTACTTCGCCTGCTTTAAAATAGGCCCGTGATAAATACAGACATGTTTTACAACCAGCCATCGTGGAATTAAAAACCAACCTTATTTTAATACCACACAATTGAGATTCCAATACAATTGTCACTGTAAGTAACTTCACTTATCACACCAAATCATTATTCACACGCACCCATTATCCACGTAGCAAGTGTTAGCGGAATGATAAAAGTAAGCTCTATTTCTTGATTAATAGAGTCTACGTTTCGAAGTGTTTGTAGATGCTGGTGACGTACGCCATGACTTGTTGCCAGTCGGGCCTCTCCTGTTGGATCATGTCTTGAATATTCTGTAACATAAAAAATAAATAAATATCAAATTTCTAAACGACACTGAAAACTAGAACACACGGAAAAATCCGAAAAGTAAAGCCGGGAATCCTCATAAATTCGTGATAATCGTGATGCGTGCTTTACCTAATACAGGTGGGTAGATCTTCAAATGTTTCCATCTGTACCAGCTGTCATGTCATTTACTAAGCGAATACTGTCGTCAAGCGGCATCTGTTTGAATAATGTCACAACGACACAATCACAAACTCCCGTGGAACATATACTGCTCACCAAAGACGATAGATGGCGCTGTTTTCAACGATAGATACTATCAATGAATCGGGAATTTTAATTCCCAATTTTGTAATGTATACTGACCAGTGTGGTGGGGATGCCGACGGCCTCGGCGGCCGCGCAGGCGACGGAGAAGTTGGTGCGCTGGTCGTGCGGCGACAGCTTGGCGTACGGCACGCGCGCCTCGCCCAGGTACGAGTGCAGCAGGGCGCATAGCGCCATGCCGTCGTTCCATGACGAACTGCACACAATACAAACACACACATATAGTCCATTCCAATCCATTTTAACGCATTTGTAAACATACACATACACAAACCACGCCTATATCCCTTACGAGGAAGACAGAGCCTGAGGTAACAGAACCTAAAGGCCGCGTTTAGCATGATTGTAGGGGTATAGGCGGAAAAAGGATTCAAAATAGTGATGGGTTGCTAGCCGCATCGCCTATAACATGATTCCTAAGAATTTCGCCCAGTCCCTCGATGCGGGCTCTACTATCTGCACGGGACGAGAAGCAACTAGTACATTCTATGTTTTTCCTTTGCTCCCAGACCACCATGGAAGTACATTGTAAACAAAAGAGTATATGTATAATTAAAATATAATAATCATAACATAATTTAATTATTATAAAGTGTCATGAGAGATCGTGTATGATCCTTTAACATTTCGCTGGGACAAAATCACCTTTGCATGTTGAGTGACGTTGTGGGAATTTGTTTACAAAGGCGTTAAATGGACTGAAATGGAGGATAGTCATTAGTCATTTATCCCTTAACAATATACACAATTGGATTGGAAATAATACTATACCTACCTAACTAAGTGAAAGACTGAGCGGTCGTGAATACGTCTTTGATAAATACGAGTTCGTATCGTTCGTATCGAGTATCTTCTATCTCCTATTGTGTTATTGTAATGTTACCTGAAGTTAGTGATGTCAATGTTGTTGTATCCCATGGTCTTCTGCTGGCACCACTTCAACAGCGCGTTCCTCTTGGAGCCGCCGTTCTTCACCTGCAGCGCGTTCAGAGGGTCCTTGCGCTCGCCTGTGCGTCAACAAACGGACTTGCGCGGTCAGTGGGTGTCAAATGGAAAACACTAGTTCACCGTTTGAGTTAACATTGGATTTTTTTAACAATGAATAAATTATTATATGCGATAAGGTTTTAGTGACGAAAAGCTAAATTTTCGATGAGGTTTTTCGTAACTTATTAGAAACATGGACAGCGATAATCATACATTTCATTTAGAAGGTTTATATGAATAAATTAAAACAATGTCCTTCTAAGTTTTATATATACCACACACTTATTGCTTGCGGTATGTAAAAATAAATAAATAAAATCTTCATGATTTAATAAACCATCACAATTGAGACTCAATAACGTAGTATGTTACTTATTTAAAAAAAAACCCGTCATTTCGGCCGCGTAAACTATAAAAATAGAAGAATACGTTACTAAATACGCGATTAACTCCCGTGATAGTGCCTAGTAATGAACGAAAATTACGGAAGTTTTAACTAGGCGACTATTGATGTACTATCGACAAATTGATTCCTTACCCACCGTAGAACGTTGTTACAGTAACGTCACAACAATTTTTCTTGCTAATTCAATGTAACGTCATTTACGACATTTACTGCGAAAAGGGTTAGCAATCAATGTGTTCCATACAGTGGGTGGTACTCACAGATGTCCCCATAGCTGTTCCTCCGGACGAATGACTCGATGGCCTTCTGTTGGAGCGAGAGCGCACGCTGCTCGTCTGGGATGTTCGCGCCCGGCGCGCCCTCTGCCGCGCGGTTAGACACACGGTACAAAGCGGAACGAGACCGCGAGACGGCAACCAATCACGCGCAAGTACGACGGCGTGTTTGCAACGTTGGGACAAAACTTGACTGCGATACTACAGGGGGTTACTTAAGTTCGTATATGCTCTCACTCTAACATGGAACAATATTAGTGTGAGCGAAAAGGACAATTCGAAGTTCTAATTTCCAATTTGGGAGCGTAAGACCAGAGACAACAGTAATTATTTAATAGCTGAAGTAGAGGAGTAACTAGTAGTTTCATGTTAATTTTTTTTGTGTGATTTACCCTTCCGGTTTTTGAAAATGAGAACAGTATTTTTATTTCTGTTTATTTCTAGATAGTTTGATTTAGCGTCTTTTAAATATGGAGATAATAAGTAATATTATTCAAGCCAAGTTAAGTCCAAACATTGGCGATACAAAAGTATTTCGAATCGATTTGTTTTTTGCCATCACGCAGTTCATCGTTGTGATACAGATTAAATGCCAAATTTGAATTCTTAAAGCTGTAATAATCAAAAACACTGCAGTCTTATATACTCAGCAATACAAGAGTGTGTCCTGTTTTATGATTGTAGTCACAAGTTAAGTATGTAACAAACTATTATGTTAATAAACAATGTTAATTATTCCGTTATTCTGTTTAACTCAATAAGGAAGCAAGTAGGAAAGTAGCTAAAATTTAAACAAATTGAACTGGCAAGTAATCCATATAAGAAATATTTATAATCAAACGTTCCCATCGCATCCGCTATAACAGGTTTAAAAAGGAAACACTTGATCAGAAAACATCTAGGCTGTGATACCATACCCAAAAACAAAAATCCACCCCCCTTTTTTTTAAAGGGCTATAATATAATTCCCATTTGATAATGAGTTGTAGATTTAGGACGTAAAACCGAAATAAATATTAAAGCTTTCTTTTTAAACATTTTATTACTTTACGTATCTCATAAATTAGTTTCTGAGCACCATAAAGGATTCTACGTTATGGCGTTAATAGATATTTGTAGAAACATGCAATAGATATAGGTTATTGTAGGGCAAACACACACAAGTTAGCAGATATTAGGCAAGGTTGGCACTATGCGCCTCTCTCATGCCGCCACGCTGCAATAAAATAAAAAGCAAAACACGTCATGCGATTAAGGAGGGACGGATGCTTATAACAATACGAAATTAAAAAGTTACAGGAGGAACATATTAAAAAGTTATTCATAGGGTTTTGTTATTTGTCATGCTGCAATACACGTTTTGTACACGACACAATCGATTGTTTAACAATAGAGACAAAAAATGTTGTTGATTTTTAAACTTTAGTTTATTTTAATAAAGGTTTACCAGGACCATGGCAGACATGCCAAGGAGTTGACTGTGTATCATATGTCAACGCTAAACTAATTTATACACGATAAAATATAAAACCGTTTACTTTCTGAAGGTATAGCATAGTATGACAAAGTCTGCTCAAGTTCCTGGTATATCTTTAACTCAAAGTTGTATTTGATCGACTTGACTCCTTTTTCCCAGGTACCCCCTATACTAGGGTCGAGGGTCGGTATAAGATGATCACTAGGAGGGATCGGTTGGCAATTACCTAAGTAATAGAGTCCCATTGCCCTAAATAAAGGAAAACAGGATACCATCATCATCATCGTCGATAGAAAAAGTCAATCGTTTTCACTATCCGTATCAAATGTCAGTATACAATATCTCTCAGGTTTATTCCAGAATATTTCAGTTCTTAATTTTTGTGATTCTTTGGGAAGGCAGTCCAGTACTGGACGATTCCCAGCTCACAATGATGATGTTAGGCTCGCTCTCTCATGATCACTGGAGGGCAGTGTTTCTTAACCTATTTCAGCCACAGATCCCTAGGAAAACTAAAAAAAATTTCAAGGACCCCTAATTAAAAAATGAGCCGACGCGTAGCTATTAGATGCTTTTAGGGCATTTGATTATTGTCAATTGGTCGAAAGATGCGGTTCTCCTGGGGTCCGCGGACCACAGGTTAAGAAACACTATTAAAGATATAGTAAGTAAGTAGACTGACCGGTGGCGATGGGCGAAGCGCGCGCGGACCGCGGCGCGGGCGGCTTGGCGAAGTTGGCGACGCCGTTGGTCTGCGCGGGCGCCGGCTCCGACAGGCCGTTCTTGGGGGGCGCGGGGGGCGTGGCCGCCGGAGGAGGGACCTGGCGACACGATGGGGTAAGGTCTGAGCGCAAAGTCAGCATACTACTGGACCGATTTGAAAATTCTTTCACCATTAGGATCTTACATTATCCCTGATGAACATAGGCTATATTTAATTCTGCGCTAATGATTAAATAGAAGGATTTCAAACTAAAAAAAGGGACCAGCAGCTGCATTATTGAAGACATAAAATATTCTAATTCTTATATTTTATATGCATTGAACATTAGTTTCCCTACCTGTACTGTACACCCATCATCCAACAGACATTGCAACGTGTGCGTGTGCTTACCTGTGGCCATTCGGTGACTGGAGTGGTAGCGGGAGACTGCTTAGCCGCCTTGGCTGCATTCTCGATGCTCTCGATCAACGATTTCACAGACAACCGCGAGTCTTGGCGCGATACGCCTGCAATAACGGCATTGTTATCAACTGACCAACTTCCTATACGTCGATCCTAGGGATTGCAAGAGGTATAACACCTTTCGTCCGGCGATGAGACGCCGCAGTCGCCATGATGTCCTGGAGCGAGGCGCTCGTGAGCAGCGGGGGTGGCGGCGGGGGCTCTTCCGCGCGGGGCGGCATCGCTGTACGACAAGTTGCCAGCATTACAACAACGCTATGAATCAGCTTAAAGAGGACCTGTGGCTACTTAGCCTACATCTATATTGACGAGAGATAGGTTTCAAGGTTGTAATTGAAATATTTCGAAAGAATGCTTGTGACATGCGCGCTCCTACACTAGTTCTAGCTTCATGTTTGAAGTGTTAAGAATGACGTATGGAGGGAGGAGGTTGACACTTGAAACTGACGGTGGAGTAGCGATGCGATCTACATCTCGCAGCCGATACGAAGCTAGGTTTAACATAGAAGTCCTCAAGCTATCAATGTATTTTGAATATTTATAGTTACATGTATTGTTGTTTATGAAACAGGGTCTAATGTGGTGATGGCAAGTACTCGAAAATTCTAAAAGTAGGAAGACTGTTATAAAAACGGCTTCAAAAAAATAGGTACAGACTTCCTGAGAGACGCCATATGTAAACTCCATGATCAAAAATCTCTCGATTTGCTTTGCAGTCTCATCTCACCCAACAATAACCTCCTTATTCATTAACGCTCTATCTATAGGATTCTGCTAACTTAGCAATCGTTTGACCTTATCTGTCACATTGACATATAACTTTCACAGATAAGGACAAACGATTGCTAAGTTAGCAGGAACCTGTAGAGCGTTTATGAATAAGGGGTGAATTTGTCTAGTTCCCTACTCACAAACGATAGTGAAGCTTCTGACACACTGTAATTAGCATAACAGTTTTCTATTTTTTAGAAACAGGGGGTAGATTTCACAGTAATGACGGATCTGAGTGCACATGTCAGTCTAAATTGATTATCTAGTTTAAATGACATTGAATCATTTATTTCATCTTCTTGCGACAATTTATTGGCTTTTATAGGCCAAACGTGCTAGTGCAAAACAAAATATTAAAAGTATTTTACTTTCCATTCTATGTGTGTTAAATCAGTTATACTTAATAATAATATATAGGATAGAACAAATACATTTATAATATTTTATAAAACCTAATATTTTACAAAAACCATCACCAAAGAAAATCAGCCTTTCACCAATAAGTGCTTAAGCTAAGCAATACATTGAAGCATACTTAAAACTATTCCTAAAAATGAGGTTTCAAAAAGATATGACAATCATTTACTACTTTTAAATGCTACAAAAGACACTAAATATTGAATAGGTCCGAATATCAACGGCATTTTAAAAAACGGACAATAACTTACTCTCAGAGATCAAACTTAAGTTACATATCTTTTCGTAATAACAACACAACAACAACATCACACTGACCACCACCGCCACCAACCACCACCGGAATGAGAACGATCAAACAACACGACACACGACATTATATTTTCCACATATTTATAAGGTCTCTTATGCTTAGACAAGTTCAATGATGCAGACACATTCGAAGTATTAACAACATCTACACAAACTGAACAAGTCAAAGTTTAACTCCTTATTAATAACTAGACAACTCTTATCAAGTCACAGTTTCCGGACCCCAACGGTCTTACCGCGAAAACTTAAAACACGTCTGACGTGACAGTTTTACATGCACTAACATTTTGTAGAGCACATAATCAACTGTTGTCTCGAGTTTTCGTAGTAACACGGCAAATGTACAATTCGGAAAGCATAAGAAGTTTGAGCGAGTACCATCAGAAATGGAAACATCATGTCAAGTTTTGCTTTCCGAGCTATCAATTGCAATGTAAATTGACGTGATGTGAGATTGTTTAATTATTAATACGAAGAACAGACCCAGTTATTAACATCACACTGGACGCGGGAAGCCTGGACTTACGTAGCGGTCTGGCCGGCAGGGGATCGTTCAAAGACCTGGTCGGATGTGACAGTCTTTTGTGTTCCAACGTCTTCCAGTGATACTTTTTAGGTTCCCTTGGCAAGGAACCAAAGTTAGGCTCAATATTAGGCGACTTTTGAACTTGCAACGACAGCTTCCGTAGCGGACCTTCTGAAAGCGGCCGCTTTTCTAAATTCTGAACGATATCTCTAATAGCTCCACTAGATTTCAAATTTGTTTCCGTAACTTCTTTAGCACTGGGTGATCGGGATAGAGATATTACCGATTTAGTAATAAGCGCCATTTCTTTAACTATGTCTGTGGTTTCTACGCTATTCTGAGTTAGGATTATTTTTGGATTGACGCGGTTCTCTTTCTTAGGTCGCTTGGGCCTGCGAGGCACGTTAAGTATGTCTTCCCTAGGAATGATTGCAAGTTCTGCCTTAGCTAGATTTTTGTTTATTTTATCATCATCAGCTTCATTCTTGTCTACTGAATATGGTACCGTGGGTTCGCCTATTTCTTCGTAATAGTTTTCTTGTACTGATTCTCTTCGAGTACTATGCAAGAATGGATTAGTATTTTCAATTACTTTAGATTCCACTCGACCAATCGAAGGAGCGTTTGATTGTGTTGTGTTAATTACAAATGGTACATTTTCAATAGGCTGGTAATATTTATTATCTATGAGAAATTCCGGTTTTTTAGAGAATTTCGCAACATTGTTTTTGACATCTGAAGGTTTCACTTTCGTCGGAGAAAGTTTGGAGTCAGATATATTTTCGTTTGACCCAAATGCTTTCCAAGACAGGAACGGTAACTTCGGTTTGGAATTCTTTTGGTACAAGCTTTTTTTCTTATGACTATCTTCAGATTTTATTGGATTCATTATCTTTTTATCCTCTTTAACTTGATCTATATCGTCGTAGTAAATCTTCACTTTTTTGCTTTCTTTTACTTCTATTGGCGCAACATTAGGTTTAAAGAAAAAAGGTTGGATTAAAACAGGACTCAGTATAATCGGTGATGGGGTCTTCATGGTACGATCTTTAAAGGTTATGTTCCCATCAACAATTTCTATAGGAGTTATAAACCCTCTAATCTTCTCTGGCGCATTTTCAAAAAATAGACTAGTTGGATGAATTACAGCCGTATTAGGTACATGCTCATAAGAAGTATCATTAAGCGTATTTATTTTTAAATGGTAACTGACATTTTCGTCAATAGAAGCTTCAGCCTCAGAAGCTACATGTGTTTCTAAGAAAGGGTTGTTACTACTATGCTCAATATTCGGATATTTAGGCTTCTCGATCGAACCTTCAATGTTATCTACAACTTTTTTCATATGTTGTATTTCTTCGGGTTGCGGTATATTACTTTCAGTAGGGCCAGATTTGGCTTGTTCACCTTTTTCAAATGTATTTTTAATATTATTGCTATCAGTTTTTATGATTTTAGTAGGATCTACATTTTTCGAGACTTTTTTGGTCGCTTTGGCATTCCCAATAATTCTCTCAATCGCTGATCGAAATGTCATTTTCAGTTCAGCATTCGCTTTCTTGAAATCTTTTTCAACCGAATCTTCGATAACTACAGAAGGATCTAATACAGGAATAGGTTTTATGATTTCAATATTTTCTTTTTCTTTTACTTCAGCAACTTTGGGAATAACTTCCTGGATATATGGAACAAAAGGATTAGTTGGTGATTTTCTAATATCATCAGGATATGGCAGTGGAAGAATCGATTCAGCTTTAACTACAGGAATTATACTGACGTCGTTCTTATCTGTTACCTTATTCATGCTTTTATCTGGAATGAAATCAATGAGATCCTTTACAAATCTACTATTCTTTTCGACAGGAGAAAGGAACACGCTGTCCGAACCTTCCGTAAACAAAGACGTTTCGCTATAGTTATTATGATCCAGTAATTCTATACTAGTAGCTTCTCTTAAGCATTTCTGGAATTCACCATGTGTATGCAAATTATCCAAGCTATATGCTTTTGGTTTCCCATTATAAACTCCTTTAAGATTGGTGCTAAATATTGTTCCGTCTCTAGGTTTTCTTACATCATAGGATTCCGATTTAGTTGTCAGTGTGCTAGCATCTTCAACATCAACAAATAATTCTGGAGTATCTGGCTCATCTACGGCATCTTGTCTTTTGACAGTTTCCATAGCAACGTCAAAAGCATCTTGTCTCTTTAATTTAGTCACAGCGCTGGCTACACGAGCTTTTGTATCTGTATAATCCGTGGTATCTATACCATCATCATTCGTTTCATCGATGGTGACATTGCCGATTTCTATTTTGAAACCTTCAACTTTTGTATCAGGAGCACTCAGTTTATAGAACGCTTGATCAACGATGCTCGTGTCTTTCAAACTGGAATCGGAGACACTGTGAACCCTAGAGAGATACCTCGTCCTGATATTGCTAAATATATCCTTATTAGATATATCGCTTTGGGAGTCTCGGAATTCTGTGCCAGACTTGTCGTCATCGGAACAAATGACGCTATCCATAGAGACTGACCTGTCAACACCTGTGTGTACAAATAGATTAGGAATGTAGTACAGTACAATGGTATAAGTCGGTTAGTTTCTTCATAGCGTAACAATAAAAACCAGTGAGGTAACTCGGCCAGGTGTTGTGTCCAACGCTAATTGATAGAACTCCCATTCCGGCTCAACATTATAGGGCGACGAGACTCAACCGATTGTAGGCAGTTAAGTAAACTCACTATTAGAAATTATTACGCTACGGTATCGTGGTACGACTACATCGCAAGCTTTACACTGAATTAGTGCTTTTACTGTAATAGTGATGGCATTTGTTAATGTGGAAATATAGTGATACTTTAATCTGGGAAATAATAAAAAAATGCCATCACTGTCACGTTGGACGCTACGGTTAATTCCGACGAAGAATCATTTTGTTTTCGTTCAATATTTACAATTTGAAATACGCCCCTACCATGCATCGTGTTCTCAATTTTAAAACTATCTAATTCACACCAATTACTATCTAAAATTAAGCAAGCGTGTATTTTTTGCTTTAACTAGAAACCGCATTTATTTTATCCAAAATTCTATGATCATGCATAATTTTAATCATGCTCTTTATTGCTATGATTATGACGAAAAAAAACTGAAAAAGAAATTCAACGCGTTTACTGATATTTTCTACAAGTTTTCAGGCGTTTTAACTTTGACCAATTTACTAACCATTAACGGACAAACGTTCGACAAAATGTATTGTTAGACAAGCAATACATTCGACAACTCTTTATTTTCTTCTCACATTAACTTTTAGGAAGTTATAAAACAAACCTAACCTAATGTGAGGTCCACAAAAATGTCACCAATCTAAAGCAGAAGTACTCATCTGCGAGCTTTAACCGTAACTGTTGTAGGTTTCAATAACCAAAAACCCTAATGTGAACGTAGCGTTCCGCTCGGGGCGCGCTCGCGAACCACACACTAGGGTTTTTGGTTACTGGAACGTGTAACGTTACCTACAGCTTGCAGATGAGTATCCGGCTCAAAGAACAGCATCCGTGGTACTGCCTCAAGAAAGAACAGTCCGTCTGTTCCCGATAAGCCTTCCGTTTGGGCTGATGGTACTTTCATATCAATTTTTTTGACATTCTATCAATTTTGTTTACACAGTTCACAATCTATGTAGAATGGGTTTTCTATGTGTCACGAACCTTTGAGCGATAGTATCTGGTCTTCCAGGAGTCTGATGCGGTCTCTGGCCGCTTTGTTCTCGGAGACCAGACGCTCCAGCTCCCTTTGGGCTTCAGTCTTGAAGTCGTTGGCCACGCGGACAGTCATCAGGAGATCGCTCTGAAACTGCTTCCACTCTGCCTCCTGTATCCAAATAATACGTTAAATTTTCAAGAGATTGAAAAAAGGAAGCTGTGTCGTTTACACATAGGAAGTAGGTCAAAAATTCTGTATTGTCCCACGGTATTTATTTATACCAGCCGACGCGCGCGGCTTTGTTCGCGTGGCACATTTTTTAATTACAGTCAAATAAAAATATATTGTCTTCCCGACGTCCGATTTTGTTGACCCCCCCCCCCCTTACTTAAACTAGCCCCTCCCCCTTTGGATCATCGGCAGGGGACGCCCTTGCGATATGTTGCTAAAGAATGCAAAACAAAACAAAGGAACACTTTACAGCTTCGCAGTCTGGGTGATAGGTGTACGTACGTCTCTCTCGCGGTCGCGCGAGAGCTGCGCGGTGCGTGCGCGCGCGTCGCTCAGCTGGCGCTCGCAGTCGGCCGCGTGCGCCAGCGCCTCGCCCGCGCGGGACATCAGCGACAGCTTCTCGTCCTGCGACACTTGCAACTGCAACACACAAACATTCATATTATAGTAGGCGTTTTGGAAAAAGGTCAGGTCAGGAGTACCCGAAACCGACGAGCATGTGTGAAGAGATTGATGACTGTGGATGAAGCGAAAGAAATATGTCAGGACCGTAGCAAGCGGAACAAAGTAGTATCTGCCTACCCCTGTGGGAAAGAGGCGTGACGGTATGTATGTATGTATGTATAGTAGGCGTCGTTAGCCGAATCACACCGAGCAAGCCGTCTCGCGAGGCATGATCTCGAGGCGGCACGCTCAGTGTGGATCTAGTTATTCTTGATGAGGCCGATCAACACTTTCGAGGTGGCGTCATGATTACTTTAGTGTTTGGAAACTACCCAATACCCAGCGTGATCCTGTTTGCGTCGAATGTGCTAATAAATCAAAAAAAGATCAAAAAAAAGATCCAAACCAAAAAGCTGTTTGACCACTCAGCTAGTACAATGACCCAACAGTTGAAGGCTCAGTACCTGTATCTGCAGCTCGTTGGCGGCGTCGTGGGAGTTCTGCAGCTCGGTCTGGAGCGCCCCCTTCTCCTGCCGCAGCTGTTCCACCTGGAACTCCAGCTCCGAGATCGTCGACTTGGCGTTGTTACGCGACACCTGCAATATTCACATGTGCCTCTTACAAGCTTCTATTTGACTTGCCGGATCTATTTTTTACGTGTGGCAGGAGGTACACTCGAGGACTTTAATCGTTGAAGATGGATGGAACGTTGGCATAGTGAAGTTACGCCAAGTTAACGAACAATTTCAATAACGACAAGGTTCTGTCGTGACCCGACGATTCAAGTACGCGAGTGTAGTTACAGGAGGTTATGGTAAACTGTCAAGGCAAACCCTGACGGTACCCCCAGATGGTAAGTATATATTGTGTGTGTGTGTGTGCGTGTACTGACGAGCGCGTCGTCGTGCAGCTTGCGGGCGTCGCTGTGCGCGCGGTCGAGCTGGCGCATGGCGTGGGCCAGGCGGTCGCTGAGCGCGGTGGCGCGCGCCGCCGCCGCCTCCGCCTCTGCTTATACTGCGTGTGTGTGTGTGTGCGTGTACTGACGAGCGCGTCGTCGTGCAGCTTGCGCGCGTCGCTGTGCGCGCGGTCGAGCTGGCGCATGGCGTGGGCCAGGCGGTCGCTGAGCGCGGTGGCGCGCGCCGCCGCCGCCTCCGCCTCTGCTTATACTGCGTGTGTGTGTGTGTGCGTGTACTGACGAGCGCGTCGTCGTGCAGCTTGCGCGCGTCGCTGTGCGCGCGGTCGAGCTGGCGCATGGCGTGGGCCAGGCGGTCGCTGAGCGCGGTGGCGCGCGCCGCCGCCGCCTCCGCCTCTGCTTATACTGCGTGTGTGTGTGTGTGCGTGTACTGACGAGCGCGTCGTCGTGCAGCTTGCGCGCGTCGCTGTGCGCGCGGTCGAGCTGGCGCATGGCGTGGGCCAGGCGGTCGCTGAGCGCGGTGGCGCGCGCCGCCGCCGCCTCCGCCTCTGCTTATACTGCGTGTGTGTGTGTGTGCGTGTACTGACGAGCGCGTCGTCGTGCAGCTTGCGCGCGTCGCTGTGCGCGCGGTCGAGCTGGCGCATGGCGTGGGCCAGGCGGTCGCTGAGCGCGGTGGCGCGCGCCGCCGCCGCCTCCGCCTCTGCTTATACTGCGTGTGTGTGTGTGTGCGTGTACTGACGAGCGCGTCGTCGTGCAGCTTGCGGGCGTCGCTGTGCGCGCGGTCGAGCTGGCGCATGGCGTGGGCCAGGCGGTCGCTGAGCGCGGTGGCGCGCGCCGCCGCCGCCTCCGCCTCTGCTTATACTGCGTGTGTGTGCGTGTGCGTGTACTGACGAGCGCGTCGTCGTGCAGCTTGCGGGCGTCGCTGTGCGCGCGGTCGAGCTGGCGCATGGCGTGGGCCAGGCGGTCGCTGAGCGCGGTGGCGCGCGCCGCCGCCGCCTCCGCCTCTGCTTATACTGCGTGTGTGTGTGTGTGCGTGTACTGACGAGCGCGTCGTCGTGCAGCTTGCGCGCGTCGCTGTGCGCGCGGTCGAGCTGGCGCATGGCGTGGGCCAGGCGGTCGCTGAGCGCGGTGGCGCGCGCCGCCGCCGCCTCCGCCTCTGCTTATACTGCGTGTGTGTGTGTGTGCGTGTACTGACGAGCGCGTCGTCGTGCAGCTTGCGGGCGTCGCTGTGCGCGCGGTCGAGCTGGCGCATGGCGTGGGCCAGGCGGTCGCTGAGCGCGGTGGCGCGCGCCGCCGCCGCCTCCGCCTCTGCTTATACTGCGTGTGTGTGCGTGTGCGTGTACTGACGAGCGCGTCGTCGTGCAGCTTGCGGGCGTCGCTGTGCGCGCGGTCGAGCTGGCGCATGGCGTGGGCCAGGCGGTCGCTGAGCGCGGTGGCGCGCGCCGCCGCCGCCTCCGCCTCTGCTTATACTGCGTGTGTGTGTGTGTGCGTGTACTGACGAGCGCGTCGTCGTGCAGCTTGCGCGCGTCGCTGTGCGCGCGGTCGAGCTGGCGCATGGCGTGGGCCAGGCGGTCGCTGAGCGCGGTGGCGCGCGCCGCCGCCGCCTCCGCCTCTGCTTATACTGCGTGTGTGTGTGTGTGCGTGTACTGACGAGCGCGTCGTCGTGCAGCTTGCGCGCGTCGCTGTGCGCGCGGTCGAGCTGGCGCATGGCGTGGGCCAGGCGGTCGCTGAGCGCGGTGGCGCGCGCCGCCGCCGCCTCCGCCTCTGCTTATACTGCGTGTGTGTGTGTGTGCGTGTACTGACGAGCGCGTCGTCGTGCAGCTTGCGGGCGTCGCTGTGCGCGCGGTCGAGCTGGCGCATGGCGTGGGCCAGGCGGTCGCTGAGCGCGGTGGCGCGCGCCGCCGCCGCCTCCGCCTCTGCTTATACTGCGTGTGTGTGTGTGTGCGTGTACTGACGAGCGCGTCGTCGTGCAGCTTGCGGGCGTCGCTGTGCGCGCGGTCGAGCTGGCGCATGGCGTGGGCCAGGCGGTCGCTGAGCGCGGTGGCGCGCGCCGCCGCCGCCTCCGCCTCTGCTTATACTGCGTGTGTGTGTGTGTGCGTGTACTGACGAGCGCGTCGTCGTGCAGCTTGCGCGCGTCGCTGTGCGCGCGGTCGAGCTGGCGCATGGCGTGGGCCAGGCGGTCGCTGAGCGCGGTGGCGCGCGCCGCCGCCGCCTCCGCCTCTGCTTATACTGCGTGTGTGTGCGTGTGCGTGTACTGACGAGCGCGTCGTCGTGCAGCTTGCGCGCGTCGCTGTGCGCGCGGTCGAGCTGGCGCATGGCGTGGGCCAGGCGGTCGCTGAGCGCGGTGGCGCGCGCCGCCGCCGCCTCCGCCTCTGCTTATACTGCGTGTGTGTGCGTGTGCGTGTACTGACGAGCGCGTCGTCGTGCAGCTTGCGCGCGTCGCTGTGCGCGCGGTCGAGCTGGCGCATGGCGTGGGCCAGGCGGTCGCTGAGCGCGGTGGCGCGCGCCGCCGCCGCCTCCGCCTCTGCTTATACTGCGTGTGTGTGTGTGTGCGTGTACTGACGAGCGCGTCGTCGTGCAGCTTGCGGGCGTCGCTGTGCGCGCGGTCGAGCTGGCGCATGGCGTGGGCCAGGCGGTCGCTGAGCGCGGTGGCGCGCGCCGCCGCCGCCTCCGCCTCTGCTTATACTGCGTGTGTGTGTGTGTGCGTGTACTGACGAGCGCGTCGTCGTGCAGCTTGCGGGCGTCGCTGTGCGCGCGGTCGAGCTGGCGCATGGCGTGGGCCAGGCGGTCGCTGAGCGCGGTGGCGCGCGCCGCCGCCGCCTCCGCCTCTGCTTATACTGCGTGTGTGTGCGTGTGCGTGTACTGACGAGCGCGTCGTCGTGCAGCTTGCGCGCGTCGCTGTGCGCGCGGTCGAGCTGGCGCATGGCGTGGGCCAGGCGGTCGCTGAGCGCGGTGGCGCGCGCCGCCGCCGCCTCCGCCTCTGCTTATACTGCGTGTGTGTGCGTGTGCGTGTACTGACGAGCGCGTCGTCGTGCAGCTTGCGCGCGTCGCTGTGCGCGCGGTCGAGCTGGCGCATGGCGTGGGCCAGGCGGTCGCTGAGCGCGGTGGCGCGCGCCGCCGCCGCCTCCGCCTCTGCTTATACTGCGTGTGTGTGCGTGTGCGTGTACTGACGAGCGCGTCGTCGTGCAGCTTGCGGGCGTCGCTGTGCGCGCGGTCGAGCTGGCGCATGGCGTGGGCCAGGCGGTCGCTGAGCGCGGTGGCGCGCGCCGCCGCCGCCTCCGCCTCTGCTTATACTGCGTGTGTGTGCGTGTGCGTGTACTGACGAGCGCGTCGTCGTGCAGCTTGCGCGCGTCGCTGTGCGCGCGGTCGAGCTGGCGCATGGCGTGGGCCAGGCGGTCGCTGAGCGCGGTGGCGCGCGCCGCCGCCGCCTCCGCCTCTGCTTATACTGCGTGTGTGTGCGTGTGCGTGTACTGACGAGCGCGTCGTCGTGCAGCTTGCGCGCGTCGCTGTGCGCGCGGTCGAGCTGGCGCATGGCGTGGGCCAGGCGGTCGCTGAGCGCGGTGGCGCGCGCCGCCGCCGCCTCCGCCTCGCGCCGCGCCGTCGCCGCCGCCGCCTCTGCTTCTACGCACGAGTCCGCCGCGCCGGCTCGCTCCGCCAGCTGGACACGCCACACTTATTTTAGCATCACATCAAAAATCAAAGTAGTAAGTGTAGTCTCCACAAATGTAATCATGAACAGTACTAATGCAATTCAATCAATTTTTTTAATGCTCGTTCTTCTCTCCCTTAATACACTACAACCCTCACCTTAGCCTTGGCCTGGTCGAGCAGCTCCCCGAGCGCGGTGAGCTGATGCTGCCTGGCGGCGGCCAGCTCGCGCGCCGCGCCCGCCTCGTGCTCCCACTGCAGACGCTCCGCCTCGCACCGCTCTAACGTGCTCTCTAATGTTCTAAAACAATAACATTCAATTTCAGATAGTTCAATTTGGTCCTCCGCAACAACCGCATTTTAGTGGACTTTGGGAGGCTGCTGTTAAAAGTGTTAAAAGTAAAATTTGTACAAGGAAATTATAATGTATTCGCAAACTTGTCAAGATACTATACTAAACGCAAAAACTAGTTGCAGTCGATGTCACTATCGTTATTTATTATTGGACACAGTTTAATAAGATTATTTGTACAAATTTGTGCAGCAGTCTCACGCGCATTTTATCGACAGACCAGTTTAGCGCGTACATGTATATGTATATCTCTATTAGCGGGCGTCGAAATAATGATTTATGAGCCGGAATGCCGCGAGTCTTTACGTTTAGTATAAAAAAATATGGTATTTAAAAAAAACAAGAGCTTTATTATTTCATTATTTCACCCTTGGTATTATTGTGGCACTTACCGAACTCGTTCGGCGAGCGTTTCGTTTTCTTTGGTTTTTTCCTCCAACGAGGATTTAGTTTGAGCTATGTCCGCCTCCAACTGTTCCTGCTTACTGATCAAAAGCCTTCTCTCTTCCTGTGATACCTGAAAAAATAAATTAAATTAGTAATCTTATCAAGTCAAAGTTTAACTCACGTCGTAAATGACCAATTTACCTTGAGAACTGCCAATAGCTGTTGGTCTGTGTCACCGGAGAGAAGGGTTTCTGGTTCCACTCCCTCGCGAAGAAGCATTTCTTGAAGTGTGTCCACCTGAAATTTAGACAAAGACGTATGAGGTGGAGAAGTAAAAAAAGGTTGTCATTTTCCACCGGCAAATCGTTTTTTTTTTTCAAGTGTAGGGCAAGTTAAACTCTAACTAAAAGTACTTTGGTATTATAAAGGTGTAGTACGGTCAAGTGCAAAAATAGGTATCGATATGAACTTCTCAAAAATATGTCCCACGACCTTATTACGCCGGCGTAAGAGTGTGTAGGGACACACTTTGTGGCCTTACGCCAGGTCAGCTCATATCTCAGTACATTCGCACTGGAATATGAGTTGACTAAGCAGTTTGTACTTGGGCCAACGGGCCCACATTATAAGCAGTCATTCGCGGAGCTTACTGGAGGACGTACACGCCCCAGCCTTAAGTTAGCGGTGCTCACTGTGAACATTGTTATTTAGTTATACAATCTTACGTTTATAATACATAGTGTAGAAGATTAAAGTATTTCATTTTACCTCCACGCAACCACTTCCCTAAAAGTGTATGGTACTTATTTTTGAAACTGACTACATACACATTATTACACTTGACTGTACAATATTACAGAAACGCTTAGGGATACACCAGATCCGCCCAGTTCAGCGTGAAGAAGGAAGCAGAGCACACACACTCACTCGCATCCTCACAATATTAGGATGTATGTAAGATATACCTTGGTGCGGCTGTCCTCGAGCTTCTCAGTCTGCCGGCAGAGCGACTCCAGCAGCACTTGCTTCTCGTCTGCCAGCCGCTCGTTGTCGGCGTGCGCGTCGGCCAGCTGCGTCTGCAGGTCCGCCAGTTCCGCCAACGTGGCCTGGAGCTCTTCGCTTGTACTGGAAAGTTTTTAATCGATGTTGCAAGGCCAAGTTCAAGATGGTCATTCTCCTGATCTACCTTATGTTATCGACGCATGCCATAAGATCTGGTGGGCGGCGGCTGATCACTGACACGTGATAAAATATGCATCTAAGTCAATAAATGTCAACTTTAATGGAATGGTATTAATGGAAAGAATGAATTGTGAGTAAAATAGTTTTTTGTGCAACAAGAGAGCAAAGTTGATTTTTGGTGCGAGTGTTGATTTTGAATCCCGAGCAAGCGAAGGATTCTAGATTAGAATCCTGAGTGTGGGATGTGAGTGAGGGATTCAAAGACACGAGGTTCAAAAAACTTTGGTCTCGTGCTACACATACAATTTTTCTTCACGCTTCGTGAATTTTGTGAATAGACCTAGCACTGACCTCGGACATAAAAAAAAAGAATTAAAAAGTTACTTTGTCTCACGCTCGAAGCCAAATCAAGTTTCGCTCACTCTCTGGAATGGGCAAAACCCGCCTGTTTGAGCAGCTGAGATGAAAAAAAATCAACAACAATCGACAGTCAAGTAACGTTTCCAAAAAAAGGAATCCGGTGAGCACATTTTCTTTACGCCGTTAGAACTTCGTGTGGCAGTTTTTTTTTTTTTACTACGAACTGACCAGTGATTGACCTCTATCTCACTTGGTGGAAGGTGCAGATGAGGCCAAAGGTGTAACTCACTGGTTCAGTAATAGCCTATTCACTCTAGCCTTGAAGAGCCCTAGATTGCATCTGTCCGGAAATACAGACGATGATGTTTAGTGTCACTTAAAGGACTAAAAGACTAAAATATCAACAGTTGTGTCAATCTATCAACCATGTTCTGTCTCGCTCACCTGTAATGGTGCTCCTCCATCTGCAGGATGCGGTCCTGCAGGCACGCGACAGACACCTCGCTGAGCGACGACGACGAGTGCTTGTCCCATTCGGGCGTGCTCGCGTCGCCGCTGTCGCCTTCGCCCTGTCAAACATTTACAGAGCTATAAACCACACTAACCCGACGCATCAGTCTTTTGTGTGGCAGTAGTGGAGGGAGGGTTGCATAAAAAACATATATACTTCGCACAGGCTTGGTTATCCTATATACGTGAGTAGCGAAGTATTAAGGTAAATATTTTTGTTCATTCAAAGTAACCCAACGAATCCAACAACCTGTTGAAATATCCCGGAACAGTTTTATGAGACCATGTACGACGCTATAAGAAACTTAATATACTTAGGTAATATTATATATAAAGGCTGGGCGAAATTTTGTTCCGCTGAGTATAGTTAAAACAACCTTTAAAACAACCTTTGGTGAGATATAAGATGTGTGGACTCACATTATGCGCGAGCGCGATGCTAGCGGGCGCGGAGGAGTGCATGCGGCGCGGCGCCGGCGCAAGCAGCAGCTGTCGCTTCTCGCTGTCCGAGAGCGGCGAGTGCGCCACGCCGCGCAGGCGCGCGCGCAACGCACCGTTCTCGTCCGCCAGACGCTCCAGCGCCGCCTCACGCTCCGATTCCACCAGCTGACAAACATTGGACATATTTTAACCGAAATGCTCTCTTTTATCACCTGGCTTCCGACGCAGTTTGCATGCATCAAATCTATATTAGCTTTCTATGCTGCCAACGCGTCTGCAAACCTCTAGTTTTTCTAATGTCTATGGCTCACTTGCCACAGATGACTCGCTTTCTCCTTTTCCTTGTTTGTCGTATAAAAAGAACATCCATTTCAAACATAACTTTCGCCTTGCGTGCCATTTTGTAACTCTAACTAGTCATTCCCAAAAGCCTCCAAACCGTGGCGCAGTTGGTGTCAAATCCCACCTTGAGCCGGTCCAGCTCGGCCCGAAGCCGTTCCGCCTCGCTGGCTCGCTCCAGCAACTCGTCAACCTTGGTCTGCAGCTGCGCTCGCTCCATCACACTGACTTCCAGCTCCCTACGCAGCGACTCCAGCTCTCGGGTGCCAGATGCCAGTGATGCCTAAGAAGTTTAAAGAAAAATTTTCAAACAATTTTTTATTTCGAAGGCGAATATTTGGGGCACTAAAGGATAGGTGCTAGGAATTAAAACAGACATATATTATATTCTTATAAACGTTACTATATCAATATATTGATTCCAAAGGTTGACCTAATGCATTTATTTAAATTGGGTAACTAGTAAAGTACGTATCTTATACTAAAATGTATCTTACCTCCGATGGCAGCCTGGATCTTAATTCAACCTCCTGAAACCCTGGCATGTGGTGGTCCGCGTTCAGCATGACGGGCAGGCTGACGCACTCCTGCGAGCCCCGCACCGACAGCTCCTCCGCACTCCCGAACTGACCCTGCGCATCCTCGAACTCCCCTTCCTGGTCCTCTAGAACCGCATTATTATTCCCTAACTCCTTCTTCTTGTGCGCTTTATGGAGCTTCTCTTTGGATCCGAAGATCTTCAAACTCTTATCACGGGTTGGGGCTACTTTGTGGTGCTTGGAGTCCAAGCTGGACACAGATGGAGCGCCTTTCAAAGCCGGCTCTTGCTTGCCCTGGCTTGGTCCTCTACGGAATAATGATTTGAACTTCATCATCTTGATGGTTTTTTATATCATGTTCGTTATTTTCGTTTCGTTGGTCGAGTAAGTTTTTTGCATTCGTAACGGTCACTGTATGATCAGCTGCGTGATTGGAATTAATTACGTTAGCGTTGTACAGTTTATCTAAAAATAGATGACGAGTTATCAGCGTGTAAAGATAATGTTTACGACATAATTATTCCACGTGCTCGAAGCGATAACGATTTAAAAACAAGAATAGATCCCGTGACAGAATTTTGTAACAATCCTGTAGACGACCAAATCAACAAAGAAACTTTCAAAGTAGAAACAAACTGCACTAAACGAAGGTGTAAATTTATATTCTGAGAGACAAGCCAATCAACAAAGGAGCTGTACATTGGATGACCGAAACAGTGGATTAAAAATACGGAATCACCTAACACTCACTATCTCCAGTAAAGAAGTAGATGGCATCGCCTTAGTTGCAGTTTAGCATTGTTAAGTAGTTCCATGTGAACGGAAATTACTACTCCCTGTACAAAATCTACTTAGGTAGGGATACTATAAACGTGACGTGATATCTGCGTAAGACTATTATAATGATCAATTTAATCTTATCTAATCACGCCTTCAATTATTAAAAGCAAGATTAGGAAAGCTTGATCGTTTACTCCTAACATCTAATCTGTAACTACTGCTAACAATTTACTAGAAGTCATATACGTCAGAGCCATATTATAATAGTTTTAACGACAACACCAAGAGGGGTTTAATGAAGGACCCTCAACTTACGCTGTCTTTAACACAATCCGACCGAACTTCACTGATCCAAGGAAGCTAAGTATTATTTGTGTCAATTTCTCCTTAGCAGTACCAACAATACTTTGAGTCCTTGATCACTGTGCAACAGGGGAGTAACATTTTCCTATTTTGGAACAAACGAAAGAAGAATGTCGTAAGAAACGAATACAAAGAAGCCCACTTTCTAACAAACAACAAACGTGAATAACTTCGTCTCAACTTCTAAAGTATTAGACGACGGATTACGTCCCTAAGCTCCTAAATAAACGACTTAATCCAACGATTTAGTCTAGGTAGACAAAACAAATTACGTTCCTATTATCCCTCGTTTGTATGGATAACAGTGAAACTATTATTTAGCATTGTAATGCAATTCCAGCTGCAATAAATAAATGCAGAACGCATTTAAATTTCAATTACCCTTCCTACGTGTCAATTTGGGCCGAGTTCCCCTTGCCGCTCCCTTGTCTCCCCTATGGTAATAAGGACACGCCGCACCTAGGGATTGCTTTGTCCTTTACTATTATTGCTTTGTTCATTTTGATTTACTTTCATTCAACGAATAGCTACTTTTACTAACGCTTGTAATTTTTATTAGACCTTGTTAATTTTTGTGGAAGTTAGTTATTTGAGTGATAATGATATTTTATGTAAATAGTACATCACACTCCGTGGATGGTGAAATAATGAATGTCTCAGATCGCTGAAATTTGTCGCACGAGCCAAAAGCGAGGGCGATAAAAAGGCGATAAAAAGGTAAAAAGGTCGTCTTTGTACGTCTTCCGCTGGCCAGAAGGTGACATAACGAAGATTTCAATGGCAACAATTATTAGTTTCTTGCGGCGCATTCTTCTTGGCAATGATGGTCTTTCCGAATGTGCTGGTAGTTTCAAAAAGACATGTAAAAGAGCCCTTGGCGGCCAATTTGCAAAATAAATTTTCATTTTCATTTTCATTTTAGTGACGGTCTGCAGACCAAGGCGATGACATTATGATTTCTACAGAGTACCTTCCAGCTCGCAGAGGTATCTTGATATCGTAAAAGTCATCTATCACTTGCACTTATTCTAAATGGGTTACGAAAACGTTCAGCATCCATAGAGTGATGTCCATTTGCATACAATGACGCAAAAGGTTCGTAAGGTGCGATCAGATAGCGAGTGGGTACACAATGATAGTGCAACACAATGAACAGCGTGGGTAGCTGATTGATAAATGTTTTTAGTAGTTATTCTACAGCCTATTCCACAAGGAGTAAGAAAATAACTTCCTTTTTAGCACCGCACCCTAAAGCAGTGTTTTAATCGACCGTGGACCACTAGCAGCCCGCGAATACGGTCAACCAAACGGAATCCTAATAACCTTATCGCAGTAAGTGATCGACTTGTTATTTGTGCCTGTCAGTGTCATAGCACTCCGACGTTGATTGTGAAAGGGTTTTACAGTGGCCTAGGATTCTTGAGGCTGACTGTTACATGTCATGGTGTATGGGGGTCCGCGGTCCCACATGTCTGGGTTGTCTAAAAATAGTATAAAGTATCGTCCAAAGGCTCGTTTGCCGTAGAACTGACAACCGTTGGAGCAAACGTATCCTAGAGTCGAGACCACGCGTGGGAAAGCGTAGTGTGGGACGCCCTGCGACGCGTTAGACGGATGACCTTAGGACAGCTGGCAGTGGCTGGATGAGGGAAGCCCAGAATCGCGAAAGTTGGCGCAATATGAAGGAGGCTTACGTCCAGCAGTGGACGGACAATGGCTGTAGATAGATAGTAGATATATAGAAAGAAGATAAATAGAAAGGCTCGTAATGTCTACGCTTGATTAGAGCGGAAAACAATTTTCTAATTACGGGGCTCTTCGGAATTCTGCTTAAAATTTAAGAAACGCTGCCTTTTAAATAAGTAACAAACATTGTAGCTAATTATATCTTGCAACTTGATCTTCAAAATGTAGTTAGAAAAAACGCTTGCAGTAAAAACTTATTCATAACTACATAGGTTACTAAATATATGTATTAGGCTTCTCAAATTTAGAATCAACTAAATAGTGCCATGTTTTATCCTTATCCTTACTATCCTTATTAATATTATCCTTACTAATCCTTACTAATATTATAAATGCGAAAGTAACTCTGTCTGTCTGTCTGTCTGTCTGTTACCTTTTCACGCTTAAACCGCTGGGCCGATTTAGTTGAAATTTGGTATACAGATAGTTTGAGTCCCGGGAAAGGCATAGGATAGTTTTTATCCCGAAAAATTGCATAGTTCCCGCGGGATAGCACAGCCCAAACCACTGGAATTTTTCAAATTTAAGGCGGAACAAAGTTCGCCGGGTCAGGTAGTTGAACAATAAATGAATCATTTTACATTACTTAGGGTTATTAAAAGCGGTTTTGTGAACAAGGGGATGTGTGCGTGACCAAAGACAATAACCGCCAATTTGACGTAGGTACTTTGTACCCCGTCTGTTGGAAATTCGAACAGCGGAAGTTTTGGCAGTCTGGGAACCGAGTTCTTTTTACTTGAGAACGAACATTTTTACGTATCACTATCACTAAGTATAATACAATGTCGCTTTCCGCTGTCTGTCCCTATATGTATGCTTATATCTTTAAAACTATGCCACGGATTTTGACGCAGTCTTTTTTTTAATAGATAGGGTGGTTCAAGAGGAAGGTTTATATGGATAATTCTACGCAGACGAAGTCGCGGGCAGAAGCTAATAATTTGTAATGAGATGTTATAAAAATACATTATAAAATTGTACTCATACATTGTCATTGTCACATGGGATGCCTTAAGTTGACTAGTTACTTGTATCACAAATATGGCAAACATTCGTATAGGTATCTCAATGATTGAATCGTGAAATGCGCTGGCGAATAATGGCGCCAATTATCTTTGACGAGCGGCCCAATTGCTTTTCAGTTTACTATTTGCGGTTTTATACATAAAGAATCAAATTGTTGTAAATTTGTTTCAACAATCATAGGGACTCAATCACTAGGTACCTACATAGTATAAAACAAAGTCGCTTTCCGCTGTCTGTCTGTCCCTATGTATGCTTAGATCTTTAAAACTACGCAACGGATTTTGATGCAGTTTTTTTAATAGATAAAGGGAACCGATTTTTGAAATCATAATCGCTTGAAAACGTCTCATCACCATTAAAAAAAATAAACTTGGTCCCACCTACTTTATATCTACTGAGCTGAATTAAAATGTACAGTAGAGGAATGAAAATATTCCATCCTTAATTCAAAGAATTAAAAAAAAGTTCGGCGCCAAAATCGACAAATCATCGTTGACAAATCAACGAAGCGCGTCCCTGATTGGTCACGTTCGCGGTTCGAAAAAGGAACAAACCGTGGAGGGTGAATGGCCAGCCGCGGCCGCGTGAGGTCGCCCGCTGCCGATATGGAAGCCGAGCCGGTCTGCCTGCTCTATGTTGTCTATGGTAAAGAGGGCTATTCTTAAACCTTTAAATACATTCTGTAAATAGTGTGAATCCCAAGTATAAGCCTACGTCTGTTCACTGATCACTGAACGTTACAATAGCAGTCTACAAATCAAGGGTGAGTTCAATCAATTAGGCAAGCGTGCTCCATTTTAGTTTACATCTTCGCTTACGTCAGGCATGATTGTACCTAGTCAAATACATATATCTATTTATGGTTAAAAAACAGTGTGGCAACACTGGAATGTGATATGGTTTAAATAAATGGATTGGCTGGACCATTAATCATATTTTAACTCCTGGCCTCACACAAAGCAGAGGGGTGTTAGGTATATTTTAATATGTGTACCTACGAATCTAAAGAATATTAAGTAATAACCTAAAGATACTTCTGCGTTGCAATATTTGCAATACGATTGGATTTGATTTAATTATTTGAATACGGTAGATGATGTCAATCGTGCGTGTCATAAATAACACAAAACAACAAAATGTTATGTATTAAGTCACACACACTATAACAATAATCAGTTTCAATTTTCCTGTCCAAATTCCAAACATACATCTCTACGTAAATAATTGTAACACATAACGTATACCCGCTTTTGCAAGGATTTCTAGTTGCGGCTGTGCTTACAAAAACGGAGCGCAATAAAAATATTCCTATCCTGTATATTGCTACTTAGTGAAAAGGGATGGTCAGGTAATGCATGGGTCCGTGACTAAACACGATCAATAAACTCAATGATAGCTTCAAAGAAGCTATGTAAAACAATTATAGTAAAGTGCACCTTATTTAGAAATGTAATAGCCATGAACTTAAAAGGTAAATAGTAAGAGGCGAGGTGGACGACCTGGGGACGACCTAGAAAGGACACCCCGCAGCGTGTCAGTCATTTTATTGACTGCGGATACTCATGCAGACATGCATGTCGTGAGGGATAGGCTAAGGGTTAAGTTAGAGCTAAATGACAAATACTAAATAATTGATGATATAGTGGGTAACAGTAACAGGACATTCCATACGGTAGAAAATTGCGTCTGTAGAGCATATACATCAACTGTTTATCTGCAGTTTCGTCTGCCTCGCAGGAATTTTCCGCTTTGTTGGGATAAAAAGTATTTAGCCTATTGTTACAGTGATATCGTAGCATTCTAGCTACTAGTGATTTTTTTTTAATCTGATGAGTAGTTCTCAATATCTCCCCATACATCCAGTCATAAATTTTCTCATTATAATTATTGGCATAGACCGACGGCCATCTTTAAATTCTTCTGATTTTAAAATCACGCTTTTCACCACCATAACAAACTATAATGTACCTATACCCTATACGTATAATACCTGATATGTAATGCAGTCCTTTAAGAAAATTGGCTTTACGGTTAACTTAACAATAGGTGGGGTTGTCTATCATTAAATGTCGAGGTGAATGTAAAGGGCAAGAAGTACAGAGATTGACTAGGCATGATTAAAATACTGGTTTTGGTCAGAGATCATGCATGACTGTTCTGTTCTAGTTTTTACTAAGCACATTAGTTTAGTATACCAATTACCGTATAAGATTTGATATTTTCGTTTTACCCAAATTCCAACATAAGCCTAATCGATAGCCAAATCAAAATAAATAAGTGAAAATGATAACATAATTTGCGACAATATTATCGTTTGTGACGTTGCAACCTTGGTGATAAGAGGATAAGACACATGCAACATTCAAATATACCATGAGTTTATATTCACATATGAAAGAGAGATGTAGAAAAGAGAAAGAAAAAGGCGGGATGAAAAATGCGTAGCTAGAAATGTACCTGGCCAGTAGCATTAACGCTTGAAGACCATAATATTTTCTCATTATAAAGCATTACAAAATGGAAGCTTGGGTCAAACGAAACTATGTAATCAAATATCATTGAACTTAGGTACTGAGTTTCTGGAGTAATGTATAACCAAATGCTAGAGTCTATTGTAGTGGGGGGTGATGATAAGACGATGTGCAATAAAAACAAAATGAAACAATCACCAGACGAGTTTGTATACATCGAAACTGCCCCAAAGATGGAGACAGGCTGGAAACAGTACTAGCATGAGAAATGAACGAGCAGTAAGCACCGTTGCAATGCAACGTCTAAGTTGCGAGCACTTTCTCCTCTAGCCGTTCAATACACACAAAAGAAACCAGTCGAAGCCTCTACAGTTCCTGACCCATAATTTCAATGGTAAATGCTCCAACACGATCATAAACTTAAACAAAACTGGTAATAGACTTTGAAGTATGAGTATAAGACAGAAATAATTTAAATGTGCTATTAATCGGACACACTCTCTAATTGTTTGTACCTAGGTGTGGAAATATAGTGAAATCTGACTGTGATTTACTTAGTAAGAAATCGTTGCAATATCGAACTGGGAACTTCCGTGGTACAATAAAAATAAAGAGCATCAGAAAAACGTGTAAAGCTCTTGGTTATAATTATAAATATTATGTCCTTGACTGATCAATCACACGAGATTATTATTAGACAATATCCAAAAGGACAACCTTGAGTGTCTTACGTACGGTCAAGTGCAAAAATAAGTATCGATACGAACTTCTCAAAAATATGACCCACGATCCTATTACGCCAGTGTAAGAGTCTATGGTACTTATTTTGGAAATTTTGACTAGATACATATCCCCCACTTGACTGTACTTGGGATTGAAACATATTCACTATTTCTTTAATAATAATAAAGGCAAGATTAAAAAGAGATGAGAGCGTGCGTGCATTAGTCTGGCTCTGCAAGCCTGATTAAGCAGGTTCTCTTAGAAAAGACGTGAAAAATATAACGATATACTTATTTCGGCTAAAATTCATAAAATAGTGCACGACCAAAAAGAAACACGTCAACGATCTCATTCATTGCGACGCTGGGGCGCCAATGACACTCATTAAGTGTAAAACAGGTATGAATTGTTCTACGTAACAATACAAAACGTACCTAGCTGTAGTCATAAATAAAGTCTTGATGTGTGTATGGGCTGAATAACATACAATTAATAAGGAAAAAACAGTGTACATTATTGCAAGTACAAAAGTAGTGGGTTATTCTATTAACGTTATAAGAGGGTGAGCAAGTATTTTGAAACTATTGAAAGGAAAGAGAGACAAAGCTTGGGAATCTATCACAGAACATAACTTTTATTTGGTTTTTAGGCAACTATTGTAACTAGAATGCGAAAAATTCGCATCATGTCCCATAATAATATCGTCGACATACCAATTTTAGTTCATAGAGCCCAAAAACGATTGCTTTCTTTTTTGTTTAGTGGCCCTAGACCATCTGTACTTTTCAAATGATTACTTCGAGTCACAGTTTCGCCACGAATGTGAATTAGAAAACGAAAAGTTTTTGTTCAATTACTGCTTGATATGCAAGTATCGAAGCGCCAGCGTCAGGCGTGCTTTGGGATTACATGTTTTTAAGAGAATTAGAAGTTCATGCTGTCGGGATCAAAATTCAACCAACGCTTAAAAGAAAAAGTAACAATACATGCCATTGGTAATAACCATGATAAACCCCATCTGTTTACCATATGCACATATGAGTCGCTCGTATTTACATATAATGCTACCGAATTAAACATCGACGAGTTGATGTTGATACAATTTAAGTAACGACATCATAAAGTGTACGTGTAATAAGGAGCACTGCGTATCGCCCTTGGTTTAGCACTTGGTCAAATAGTCGTTATCGAATCCAGCTCATTTGTCAGGGAGGGAAAGGTTACCTACTGATCATGATCACTTTACTATTTATAAATTTTAACTCAGTCATTCTTTGTTTTGCCTCCTCTGATGTAAAGATTTTGTGGTATTTTAAAGATGACAGAGATTTATATTTCACTTTTCACACTTATGCTTTCGCATTTTTGGGAACCCTCAGCGAGTTTTGTGATTATTTGATGCCAAAACCATTATTGCTCAAGAAAGACAATAAGATGATGCTGATTTGTTGTTTGTTATCACGCTAAAATCAGTTCTAAGAACCTTGGAAAATTCATAATTCTATCACAAAACTGCGTAAACATAAGGCTGATTGCTATTTTAATTAAGTAGATCATCTGCTAGCTACTTGTCGTTGATCTAATTACCGCTAACCTTTGCCCTGTTAGAATTAGATCGTCTCAGCATATTCAATAGTTTTTACATATTTGTACAAAACTGTGTTTATCTGAGTAGGCCAGCCAAGCCGTTAAGTTATGAGCTCATTAGTAAACATCCGATATCGGATTACGTGTTTGACTGTTAAATGGGACTCGTTGAAACACTATATGAGCTCACTGGCACTCACTGCTCCCTGAGAAAGCTGTAAACTGACACCCAAAAAGGTTAATGTGAGTCTTGCCAGCTGCATCGCAAGTTATTTATGTTATGTCGTTCTCCTTTGCGTTTACTGTTGATGCTATAGATTTATCTGCTTTGTACTGGTGTGGCATATACTGGTGCGAAATAGCTAATACCTACTGATACTTGAATACTTTTTCAAGTTTAAAGTTAGTCTGAGAATTTGACATTGATGCTTAACCACTATTGATCAGCAATTCCACTGGTGTTAATGCTCCATTGACTAAATGAATTATTATCCTTCTTACTTATTTTATGGATGGTTGTTCAGATCATCTCAATACGTAACAGCTAATATCACATTTTCAGTAGTGATTCTTTCATGACCTCTGTTATTGAGCCGAGCACCATATCGAATCCCTAGTTATTTCTCGATCTAGGAAGCTATGTCTGACCATGGCTATATGCAAAATGCTTCGTCGAATTCGTCACTCGAATTACATGAGAACTTTTTAAGGTCAAAATAGACAGCCATTGTTTGAGATGTTCGCAATATGTTGTTATTCATTTAACGACAAAAGAAGCTGAGTAACCAAGTTTAAATAATCAGGTGTTGAAAACTCACCCACGTATGTTATTTACTTGTATTACAGATGTACTTATATGGTAAAGACGTCGCGATAAATAAATAAAAAGAGTATTAGTAAGCCTTGCTTGGATTTTTGGAAGCAACTGCAACTGAATTCGTACATTAAATATGTCGACTTTGGGTAGGTATATTAAATTTTAACTGTTTTTTTCTTCCTTATTTTCTTCTTGGAACATAGAGAGCTAGCTTTCGTGTTAAGAGAATCCGAAATCTAAATGGAGACTTTGTAATTTTACAGAAACAGTGGAAAAGATAAATTAACAAAAATCTAGTAGCTATTATTACTTCTTTTTTAGGTATCTTCTTCTAAGAAAAGTGTTGAACTTGAAGATGAACTTGCTTGAATTGATAAAGTTTACATTGCTGCCTAGATTGTGCATAACATTATCTATGCTGGGTAGGTAACCTCAATCATCATTTTTTTAATCGTTTGTTTTTTCTCCAATAACTTAAAGTTAAGTCATAACTTAACATGACACGTCACAAATGTTACATTTACGTATCGAGGTATAATATTTTTTTACACTTTTTTCAGGTAGGTACGTAAGAATAAGTGCAAAATTTACTTTGTGTTTCTATCTAGTATCTGTTAGATACGAGTTCTTTACTAATAACGTATCTATTGACAAGAGATCAAGTACAGTGAAACTTGGTTAAGTGGGACCTGGATAAGTGAGAAACCTCCATAGCTGGAACTCATGCTGTGGTCCCGACACCTTAGCACTGAATTACCTCTGTTAGTGGGACAAAACAAACCTCTATATCTGGGATTCTTGTTTCGATTTTACCGTCATAGTTACCTCTATAACTGAGACATCCAGTGTATTTTACCTCTTTTACTGAGATTATATTTTAAGGAACAATTTTTCTAAATTGTTTCCTTTAAATTTCACTGGCAATAACCTCTGTAACTGAGACAAAATTTTATCACCTCTGTAACTGGCACTACATATTTTAATTTTCGTATTACATATTTACTAAATTTAGCTAATTTTGGGCCTCAATGACCTCAGGTTTTGTTTTGTTTTGTTGTAATCGGCGTCTTTTTGAAAAATGACGAAATTAAGGCCGTAATTATCTTTACGTGCGGTTTTGTACTATTTATATTAAAAAAAAATTCTTGATTATTTTTGTGAACTACCTGTTATTTACTCATGTAGGTATGTATATGTTTTTACTACACATTATTTTATTTCATTGTCGCACCTCTATAACTATAGCAACCTCTATTTTCACCTCTATTAATGGGACCCTCTGTAAATGAGACAGATATTAATTTATACCTGGCTATCTGAGACACTGGGTATGTGGAATACCTCTTTAAGTGAGACTATTTCGCAGGTCCCTTGAAGTCCCAGTTATCCAGGTTTCACTGTAATTTCGAATAGGTAGCTACCCTCTTCACCATTAAGTAGATGTGTCGGTAATTAGTCAGTTAAAAAAACACCTGCAACGGTAAGTACCAATTGGAATAATGCAGAATTAATAAGCTAATAAATTGAACCAAACAACTGCCATTTTGAGATTCACCCAAAAGAAAGAGCAAGTACGTCTTGAAGGCTGATCATAGCAGCAAAACAATTCCATGTCACTTTCACAAGTCGCTTGACACACTGACATGCGTGAATTGCGATAGACGGGCATCTTCCCGCACCAAGTCACCACTTGAATGCAACAAGACGGAATAGGTAACACTTATTCAATCCAATCCAACACTGTATTCCGAACAGACTTCGTAATTAATCCCAATCACAGGTTGACACTACACAACGCTAAAAACACATGTATCACTGTTTATAGATAGGTAATTAAATTGTGTGAACATTACGTTGAATTAAAGTAACTTTTTGAAAGTTCGAAAATGAAAGCACCACACACCCGGCCGACCGGATGGCATCCGCGGCCCAACCGAGCCAAACAAACTAGCCCGCTGTTGCTATTGCTGCACTGCTCCTTCTCACTCCGGGCCTCAAATGAAACAGCACTATCTTCCATTTCAAATACTACACCATCAACTTTAAAACATGCGACGGCGCTCCCGCTGTGAAGCTATAAACGTTAAACCAACTTAGCCGCATAGCATCATGACGACAACATTCCACGAGTGTAACAAAGACGGCAATAAGTAAACGTGTTGCTTTGAATAAGGTTGAAGAAGGAATGTGCATGAGTGCGACAGAGATAACGAAATAGAAAAAAAATGGAAGTCAAATCACGTGCGATCATTCCGCGTAAACACCGTTACCTGGATTGCGTGATTAATAAACTTGCCGCGTCGGAATAAAGTGTATTTTTGTTTGTGCTTAATTTTGTCATGCTGGAATTTGCTTCCGGTGCAATTATTTTGGCGCGAAACTCGATTATCGAATGAAAACTTACTCAACCATTCAACTTTTTTTACATTTAGACTTGACGTATTAAATAAATAGAATTGGCATACCTTATGGGCTGTACAGGTAATTTCCTCCCAATAATTTTCGCGTCATTAGCATTAGTCCAAACATTGTTGTTATTGATTGTTCTATTTTTTGACTTAGTTTTTTCCGGAACCTTAGGTTTCAAAGTTGGCGGTAAGATAGTTTCGGTTTTCTCTGGCGTTCTCGGCAAGGGTTTTGCTGGTGCATGGGATTGTTTCACTATTTGCAGGACTACGTTGGGGCTCTTTAAATCGTGTGGTTTTTTTACCCCTCCAGGGTCTGGAGTCAGTTGGCTTGTTCGGGACAAGGATCTCTCTGGGTCGGTCGGTTTATCAACCCGTTTGGAATTCGCTTTTGACCGTAAAACCGATCTTTTTAATGTAGATGATTCCGTTGGGGGTACTAAAATTAAAAAATGTTTTTTTTAATTGTGGTTTCCTTACATTAATTGTACGTACACAGATTATTTTGTTTATTTACCTGTCCTAGGTCTATTCCTAGTCACAGGTTTAGTCTCCGCGCTGCCTATTTTGGTGGTTTCTTCGACCGAATACGACGAACCGGCGGTTGGTACCGCCTTAACGCGAGAGCTGAATGTAGTTTTGAAGAAATTGGCCGAAAATCCTTTCCTTGTCACTTGAGCACTGGAACTGCGATTGGGATGTCTGGAAAAAAAATAAAAACAAAAATGTTGTTTCAAGGGGACACCCGGGTTTGAACCGGGGACCTCTCGATCTGCAGTCGAATGCTCTACCACTGAGCTATATCCCCGCTGAGAGGTTCGTTGAAAATAGCTTACACGTTCTGATACGTGACGCGCCCTCTGCGTGTTTTAGAGCTCACTAAATAATGTTAGCCGCGAGTACTAGATGGCGCTGTAAGCGCTTTAAACTTGAAAGGTAATATAATTAAAGTATTATTTTTGCCAATTAATTAATTTACTAGTATTTATATTACAATGAAAATAGCAGTTTAACTTACTGGATTCCGGAATTGCTAGGCACCCCTGGCGCCTTCTGCTGCATAACCTCCTCGATCTGCAACAAAAATAGGAAGAATTATGTATTTATTCGATAGTACTTACAAGTTCAATTTACAGCAAATATTTTAACAGTGGGTGGAATTCATCACAAAAAAACCTTTTACACTTGGGGTTTAAAGAATTTACATAAAATCATGTTTTGATATTTCTTCTTAGATACCATTATTTTGATCGCTCACAACAAAGTGCACTTCAAAATCGTTATCATAATGAGCTACTGTTATAAAAATATCACATAGTCATATCATTATCGCTGTATAGGTAGGTACCTAATATGCAACTAGATACGTATAGTTTACGTACCTACTTACGTATACGCAGTTACCTAAATACACGATTTAAATGGAAGGTTAGCTTGTATGTAGTTACTAAGTAAATACGAAAAATAAGATAATTTTACTAAAATAAGTTTTTTTACGTTTGAAATACAGACCTTTTTGCCGACTGTATACTTATAGAAATTCCAAGTCAATCCGGCGAAAACAAGCTAGTCCTTAGGAAAAAGAGTGCATATAATATGTGCATCAAAATTTATAATAAAATTCCAGCTATGTATAAAACACTGACTAATTCCGAATTTAAAACAAAGTTGTACCGCTTTTTATGTAATGCCTGCTTTTACAGTGTTGAAGAGTTTTTTGACTTTAAGTTTTCAACGGACATGAAACTAATTTAACATAATATTAATATTAGAGATAATGTAACTGTAATTATAATGATAATAATACTAATATGACATTGATATTTGTATGCTGGACTGGCAAAACATAGTGATACCTACTATTATTATTCTTTGTTTCCACCTGTATATTTTATACCTATGTTTCACAAATAAACGATTCTGATTCTGATTCTGATTCTGAAAAGCGATCGAGAAATCGTTTGGAAATTTCGATCAACCATTTGGAAATCAAGCGGCGAAGTTAACAACAAACAAAACAAGCAATTCAAGTTAAATTAAATCCTGTGAAAAATGGAACGACAACGACAAGAATTTCGACATCGAACCCATACTTACATACACAAATCACGTCTTTATCCCTTACGGGGTAGACAGAGCCTTTCTAAGGTAACAAGACCTACAGGCCGCGTTTAGCAAGACACTGAGGGCGTAGATGTGGAAAGTGGAATCAAAATAGTGATGGGTTGCTAGCCGCGTCGCCTATAACATAAAACCCCGCCTATAACATACATGTCTAAAAGTTACGTAGTCATGTTACCTACCACCACAAATTGGTACTCCCGCCGTCTCCTCACCCCTGACCACATGGCAGTCATTCCTTTTATTACTAGAATTACTAGACAAAAGACTAGGCATTAAGTCTATTATGATTATGAATTCAATAACTTGCTGTAAACAACAACAACATAGAGTAACAGCTACATTGACAATGACGAAGTCAGGAGTGTCAAATATATGTCAATGATTTTTTAAAACAGGTTTGCTAGAGGTACGAAGAAAGCAAGAAAGTTTATATGTAATTAATTTTTTTAATGAAATATTTCAGCTAGTGTTTTTGATTTAGTTATGTTTGAACACTTCTGTTAAGCTTTCTCACTGTAATTTTTGATCCAAAGTCACCCCTTTTGACACTACATTAAATCAACCAATAATGGACATAATTATCAAATACAATTAAAAAAACATCTCTTCATCAGATCCTGATTTGGTAATGGGACCAAATTGGAAGTAGGTCCCTATTCCAACAAAAAAATAATGTTCGAAATCGGTCCACAAATTTCTGAGGTAACAAAAAAACAATACAAAACCTCTTCCTTTTTTTTGAAGTCGCTTCAGTCAAACAAATTAATTTTAAGCTTTAAAGAAGCTAAAGGGCTAAGATAAAACAAAATTGGTGTTGTTAGGGCCCAAATTTTAAAAGCACGTCAGCCAAATGCAGTACCTAAGTAATTGTGCTGAGTTTAAATAAAATACAAGTAGCAAGAGTGGAAGAAAATTACATCTAATTATACAGAACTTTACCACTTTGCGTACCTCGACTTTCGAACGACGGTTTAAAAAATCGGGCAACAGTTCCAAATACAATTAAGTTTCTTTATTGTTATTGTTTAACACGTTAAGTGCGAAGCGAGGCCTAAATCACCCCTGATGCAACTTCCCTGTGGTGCGGCAAGCAAAAAAGTGAATTTCTCTGTGGTGCGAATGGCATAGCTTTGGTTTGGTCCAGTGTAGGAAAGAGATAAATATATATTTGAGATCACTAAATGGTTCCGGACTCGGTGGTGTACCTACCTTGGTACCGGATGTCTTAGGCCTCGTGCCGCACTGAATTAATATAATTTTAATGCAGTGCGGAACGAGGCTAAAACGTCCCATATCCCCCCTGACCTCGTACCGCACTCAACGCGAGCTTCCCGCGACCAGTGTTGTGCATCACGTCGATTGTATTTTTAAAGCCCGAGGCAGAATAAATAGGACAGTTTCTTTTCTACTTCTGGTTGCCTTTTTTTTCTATTCTGTGAACCGCATTAAGATTTTCATATACAAATAGAAAGATAAACCTTATGCATAAACCGTAATCCATTATTTTCCAATAATAAGTCTGTAATAGGTGCCTCTTAATGGTATAGAATGGAACGCTTCGTGCGCGAGTCCGACTCGCACTTGGCCGGTTTTTTTTTCTTTATGGCGCCTTCAAGCACAATTTAGATTATTTAAAAAAAAATGTATCCTTTGATAGCTTTGTGTTGTTTTGCCAGGTTTTGCCCTTAAAACGATCTAATGAGATATAATTGATCAAAATCGGTCAAGTCGTTGCGTAGTTAAGACAGTTTAAAAACGTCGATATTATTTTTCCCATCACTAATCGCAGCGAAAATTTGCCCTATTTCAGTGCGTTACGAGGTGTATAAGATCCCATATTTTGTTTTGCTAATAATTCCTAAACTAGCCATCAGATCCCGGGGCGACGGTGGATTAGGGTTCATCAATTCACTGTCTATATCAATAAGGACCAAAATTCTCATTTATCTTTGATTTCGCGCCAGAAAATGGATTTTAGTCTGTAAAAGGAGGTGGGGTCTAATAGACCGCGTGTCGCCCTAACGTCTGGTCACGGTACGGGCCGATTATACCTCGTGCCGCAGGAACGGAAAGTATGCAAAAATTGGTGCCGCAGCTAACGTGTTAATGGGCAATGTTTATTCGAAGCTCATGAAGGTACCTGCCTACACATTGTCACTAACCTTCGATTTCCTCCGTACCAAAACACCCATGTTAACGTTTTGCGAGTCCTGTGTCCAAAACAACACTCCAAAACGAAATGACACAGCACTTGGTGCGACGAAATTTGCAAAATTATCCTATGGTCTAATTCAGAGACGAAAGCGTTAATAGGTACATATTACATGACAGTTTCAGGCGATGCGGCTAGCAGCCCATCATTACTTTGATTACCCTTTCCACCTATCGTCCACAATCATGCTAAACGTGGCCTTTAGGTCTTGTCACATAGGCTCAGTCTACAACGTAAGGGATAAAGACGTGATTTATATGTGTATGTATGTGTAAGTATTTCAGGGGTTGCGATTCAGTTTTCAGTGTTTTCAGTTCAGCAGTTTCCGCGAAAGTATTGGAGACGTTTTTTTTGTGTAAAAACTTATAGAGGCTCTGATTTAGCGTAGACCGTTTGGATCACCCAGTGTACGCTAGATTCGTCTGATCATATTAGTTAAATTTAGATTTATTGTCGTCGAGTGCAGCGCTGAATCTGTGAACGACGTACTAGTTTGTTTAAACAATAGCTGTTCTTAAACATGCTTAGCCTTAGCCAGGCAAGTAATTTCGTGCAACTAGCATTACATTGCGCGACCGATGAGCTATCGCTTTACAAGTGACCAATCAAACGCCGCGGTGTTACTCTACTTACGGAATTAATTGCAGTGTCAATTGGACTTAACTCTTGTAACTTGCACCCCAATCTCCGCCCACACCCCGCCCTTTGCATCGTACAAAAACGGTCCAGTCGTTGAACCTTTTTGCTATGATATCATTAATTATTTATGCAAGTGTCATTCGTGCTAATATCCACTCGTAAAGCGCTTATTTATTAGCGTGCGGGTATTTTTTCATCATCATATATACATACTACACATACGCGCACACACACACATACAAGTTTTTATTGTTTATATTTGTCCCTTATTGTTATAACTGTCTCTAGTCTCCGCGACACATACCCTGAGGCTGGTGCGGAGGCTGTTGAACAAACACGTTGTAACCTTTTGCATATTATAAATAAAGACTTTTTTACTTTACCTACTTTTTTTTAAATGGCATTTGCATCTATTACAGACGAATTATGGCGTATCGTCTGGGAGACAACGTTTCCTGGCTATCTTAACCAATGCAAGAGCCACAACTCTGCACACACGGAAAAAAAAACTTAGCTGTGGTAACTAGGAATTAGTTGGCGCAGCTAAATTCCTTCGAAACTATAGGGACATCGAAGTATTTAGCTATCGTTGCAAAGAGTTTTTCGCTACCGAAACTTGGCTGTGATAGCAAATATTCTTAGTTGTGATCACTTTGAAGTTTGGGAAACTTAGCAGTGACTGCTAATCATATTAGCTAAAATTAGTTGTGGCTGCTAAGTATATTAGCTATATTTAGCAGTGACAGCTAATTTAATTAGCAATATTTAGCGGTAGATGCAAACAAATTTGCCGTAGCTGTTAATTACTTTAGATGTGACAATCAAAATAATTCGTTGCATCGGCGAAAGTGTTGGCTGTAGCAACTAAGTTAGTTTGATACTCTATCGCATTTCTTTAGCGGTATTCGACAACGAGTTTAGCTGCAGCTGCTAAAAGGGTTTGTTACTATAAGAAAGACTTAGTTGTGAGATGTAATCAAGTTAGTTGTAGCTGCTAATTAAGTTTGTTACAGTTACTAAGAGTCTTAGTTGTGGGATGTAATCAGTTTGGCTGTAAGTACTAATTGGGTTTGTTACTGTAACCAAGAGTCATAGTTGTGGGATGTAATCAATTTAGCTGTAGCCTCTAATTGGGTTTGTTACTTTAACTAAGAGTCTTAGTTGTGGGATGTAATCTGTTTAGCTATAAGTGCTAATTGGGTTTGTTACTGTTACTAAGAGTCTTAGTTGTGAGATGTAATCAGGTTAGCTGGAGCTGGTAATTAAGTTTGTTACAGTTACCAAGAGTCTTAGTTGTGGGATGTAATCAATTTGTGGCCCGAGGAAGCGACCGCCACTGCGATACGGCAACCCGTGCACACACCTGCAAAGTCTGATAGACCGGGCCCGTTAACGTCCTAACGAATTAGAAGCAGTAACGTGCACACTAGGCTACTCAGACTCGCTTCCTGTGTCTGTTACAAGATAATCATTCAAAATCATCAAGGGTATATATGGACGCTCGGTCAACCAAACGATAGCGCGATGTAACTTGCGCGCAGCGCCATCTGTTGGCGTATTTCGTAAGCTCAGTTGCTGTTGGCCTTAATACTTATCGTTACTTATAGTCAAAGCTGCAAAAAGTTCTTGGCTGCCACACTTAAGTCTGATTTGCTACGACTGCTAATATAATATTGCTGTTCATTGCAAAGTAAATTTGTTGGTGCGACTAAGACTCTTAGCAACATTAGCAAAAAAATATTTAACAGTTGCAGCAAATAATATTAGCTACAGTTTGTGAATAAGTTAGTCAAAGCTGCAAAAAGTTCTTGACTGCCACACTTAAGTCTGATTTGCTACGACTGCTAATATAATATTGCTGTTCATTGCAAAGTAAATTTGTTGGTGCGACTAAGATTCTTAGCAACATTAGCAAAAAAATATTTAACAGTTGCAGCAAATAATATTAGCTACAGTTTGTGAATAAGTTAGTCAAAGCTGCAAAAAGTTCTTGGCTGCAACACTTAAGTCTGATTTGCTTCGACTGCTAATATAATATTGCTGTTCATTGCAAAGTAAATTTGTTGGTGCGGCTAAGATTCTTAGCAACATTAGCAAAAAATTATTTAGCAGATGCAGCAAAGAATATTAGCTACAGTTTGTGAATAAGTCAGTCAAAGCTGCAAAAAGTTCTTGGCTGCCACACTTAAGTCTGATTTGCTACGACTGCTAATATAATATTGCTGCTCATTGCAAAGTAAATTTGTTGGTGCGACTAAGATTCTTAGCAACATTAGCAAAAAAATATTTAGCAGTTGCAGCAAATAATATTAGCTACAGTTTGTGAATAAGTTAGTCAAAGCTGCAAAAAGTTCTTGGCTGCCACACATAAGTCTGATTTGCTACGACTGCTAATATAATATTGCTGTTCATTGCAAAGTAAATTTGTTGGTGCGACTAAGATTCTTAGCAACATTAGCGAAGGATATATTAGTAGATGAATCAGAAAAAAATTAGCAGCCGTTGCAAAAATGTTATTAGTGATTGCAAAATGTGTTTATCAAACGTATCAAAGATATTATCTGCTGTCTAACACATGTAAAATTAGTAATAGTAACGAAATTTTTATCCACTATAACTAAGAATTATTAACGGTTACAACTAACAGCAATTACTAAATTATTTTGTTGATAAATTAGCTATAGTTGCTAATCAATTAGTACTGTTAGCAAATTATTTGAAATTCGTTTAGCTAAATATCGTTATCAGTGGTAGCTAACTGGTTTTAGTTGCTATAGACATGGCCTTGTTACAGTTGCAAACAAATTGTATGCCACAGCAAAGAAAATTTCAGCAAAGGGAGCTTAGCTATCACGGCTAATTCATTTCTCTCCGTGTGTGCGAGAAAGCTGCCCGCGCGAGGGTCGTCTGTTGCCTCCCTCAGGCGTTTGCTGAGGTCTTTATAGAGCCCACGTGCGCCCACATATTATTTATAAGTAGGTATGTACTAAGTATATTTTTATCTGCACTCTGGTACCCATATCACAAGCCTTTGAATAGGCTTGTAATTTGGGCCTAGTAGACCTACAATTGATTTGAATTGTCTGAGACAGAAAGTTGAAAGAAAAATGCTATTATGACACACAACAATTTTTAAATGTGACAAGTGACGCAACAATAAGAAGCTTAATCCATTATTGATTTGACTATCTACATGTGATTAAATTTTTATTTGATTTGATTAATTTATTTGAGTTAATTTTGAGATAATTTAATCTGTCAAGCTGGTTATATTTTTAGAACTGTATTTGATTGACTATTATTTTTTTCTACTTGATTTGATTATTTGTATTAATTTTAATTCAATTTATTTTGTCAATCTTATGAAGTCAATTTTTTTTTAGAACTATAAATGTGCATGCGTAGTTCTGCTGTGGTTGTCCTACCCTCCTAAATATTTGTACGCCTAAAATGGCAAAAAGTGGAGAAACTTATTTTATTATGTCACCTATATTTGCAACACAGACCTACTTTTATCAAATAAATGATTGATTGATTGATTGATTGATTGACATTTATTTATTTATGTGGTATTTTCGATATTACTTTGATTTTTAATGAAAATCGTCTTCCTCGGTTTATTATTGCCGCAAAATACTTGGGTTTATTTCGCCTTAAATTATTGTAAGGTGAAAATTGCCATTTTTTTTTCATTTTCAATTTATTTGACTCAAATAGAATATAAAAAAAGTACAAAATACCATCTTATATCTATATACCTCTGCCAAACTGCATAGCAGTTTGTTACAGAGATATTCGCCGAATATTGTAACTACGTCGATAAAAGACTTAGGTTAAGGTTTGATTAGTTGTAAATTGAGTGTATTTCGCCTTACTGTAAGGTGAATATTGCCATATTTACGGTTACATTCGTCGCATGTGTACGTCGTGTCACGACTCATGTTAACGTTTGATTCATTGTAACTGGAGTTTATTTCGCCTTACTGTGAGGTGAATTTTGCCATATTTACGGTTATATTTGCCGAATATGTACGTCGTTATACGACTTATACTAAGGTTTTATTAGTTGTAACTTGAGTTTATTTCGTCTTATCGTAAGATGAAGATTGCCATATTTACAGCGATATTCGCCGAATATGTAAGTCGTTTTATAACTTATAATAAGGTTTGATTAGTTGTAAATTGAGTGTATTTTGCCTTACACTAATTTGAATATTGACATATTTACGGTTATATTCGTCGCATGTGTACGTCGTGACACGACCCATGTTAACGTTTAATTACTTGTAACTTGAGTTTATTATTTCGCCTTATTGTAAGGTGAAAAATAGCCATATTTACAGTCATATTCGCCGTATAAGTAAGTCGTTAAAAATCTTATGTTAAGGTTTGATTAGTTGTAAATTGAGTGTATTTCGCCTTACTGTAAGGTGAAAATTGACATATTTACGGTTGTATTTGTCGCACGTGTAAGTCGATAAAAGACTTATGTTAAGGTTTGGTTAGTTGCAACTAGAGTAAATTTCGCCTTACTGTAAGGTGAATATTGCCATATTTATGGTTATATTTGCCTAATACGTACGTCGTTATACGACTTATATTAACGTTTTATTAGTTGGCCCTTGAGTTTATTTCGCCTTATTGTAAGGTGAAAATAGCCATATTTGCGGTGACATTCGCCGAATATTTAAGTCGATAACAAACTTAAGTTAAAGTTTGATTAGTTGTAAATTGAGTCTATTTCGCCTTACTGTAAGGTGAATATTGCCATATTTACGGTTACATTCGTCGCATGTGTACGTCGTTACACGTCTTTATGTTAAGGTTTTATTAGTTGTAATTTGAGTTTATTTCGTCTTATCGTAAGATGGAAATTGCCATATTTACAGCGATATTCGCCGAATATGTAAGTCGTTTTAAAACTTATATTAAGGTTTGATTAGTTGTAAATTGAGTGTATTTTGCCTTACTGTAAGGTGAATATTGACATATTTACGGTTATATTCGTCGCATGTGTACGTCGTGACACGACTCATGTTAACGTTTAATTACTTGTAACTTGAGTTTATTTCGCCTTATTGTAAGGTGAAAATAGCCATATTTACGGTGGCATTCGCCGAATATTTAAGTCAATAACAAACTTAAGTTAAAGTTTGATTAGGTAGTTGTAAATTGAGTCTATTTCGCCTTACTGCAAGGTGAATATTGCCATATTTACGGTTACATTCGTCGCATGTGTACGTCGTTACACGACTTTATGTTAAGGTTTTATTAGTTGTAACTTGAGTTTATTTCGTCTTATCGTAAGATGAAAATTGCCATATATACAGCGATATTCGCCGAATATGTAAATCGTTTTAAAACTTATATTAAGGTTTGATTAGTTGTAAATTGAGTGTATTTTGCCTTACTGTAAGGTGAATATTGACATATTTACGGTTATATTCGTCGCATGTGTACGTCATGACACGACTCATGTTAACGTTTAATTACTTGTAACTTCAGTTTATTTCGCCTTATTGTAAGGTGAAAATAGCCATATTTACGGTGACATTCGCCGAATATTTAAGTCGATAACAAACTTAAGTTAAAGTTTGATTAGTTGTAAGTTGAGTCTATTTCGCCTTACTGTAAGGTGAATATTGCCATATTTACGGTTACATTAGTCGCATGTGTACGTCGTTACACGACTTTATGTTAAGGTTTGATTAGTTGTAACTTGAGTATTTTTCGCCTTATTGTAAGGCGAATATTACCATGTTTACGGTGACATTCGCCGATTATGTAAGTCGTTATAAGACTTACGTTTACGTTTGTTTAGTTTTAATTTAAGTATATTTCGCTTTACTGTAAGGTGAATATTGCCATGTCTACGGTGATATACGCCTCTTTTGGAAGTCGTCATAAGACTTACGTTTACGTTTGTTATGTTTTTATTTGAGCTTATTTCGCTTTATCATAAAATGAATATTGCCATATTTGCGGTGATATTCGCCGCATGTTCAGAGACGTAAGCGGAAGGCGTTTTTAATAGTCCATTATTATTATAATAACAGTAGGAAGTTGAAATCCAAGATTACCTTACCGTAAGTGTGTTTCGACGTTTCGTGTCCAGCATAATAGACGGTACCATCTTAACGATAACGCCTAGCTAAGCAAATATAACCGTAAGCGTTACAAAATCACTTCACGTCATTATAATTTAGCCGTCGACGGCAGAATTCACCTTAAGCCAGAAATCCATTTTTCTCAGTGTGCTCATGCTTATTTGATGACTCGAAAACGGGTCGTCAGGTAATGAAAAAACACCTATCCCTAAAAGGCGATTACTGATCTGTTTCGTGATGTCTATTCTCAGGGGTGCTCGGCACCCACTGTTTATTTCTCATGGGTGCTCGAGCCCCCGAGCACCCACGGAGTCGGCGCCCCTGACGTCAGTTATTATACATTGCGTATACTTAGCTATTTAAAACTGTGCATAGTACTCTGCGCAGTGTCATAATATTATCTTTGATCCAGCCTATCCCAACGATTGTTTAGTTAACTAAACCGCTACACAATGTTTCAGTGGTCGTTCCCACCAAACGCACCGACGTCATGTAGATACAGACAGACAAATCTAGTTCATAATGAGTGATCGAAACGCTCTATATAAATCAGAGCCTCTAAGTTTTTACACAAAAAAACGTCTCCAATGCTTTGTTTTTACTATGGGAAAACAGGTAGCGCCACTAGTGGTTTTCATATTTGTCATTTTAGAGCATTTTCCAAAAAAAAGTCCACGTGAACGTTTTTCCCAGAATTTAGCTATTTTGGGTTTTCCTTACTCAGAATCGTATACCCTATCGATCCTTATACAAGAAAAAATGTGTCCCAAAATTTCCATTACAGTTCGTCACTTCTTTTAATTATACACTCCCTTGCAAAAAAAACGGGCACCAATGGTTATTGTATTTTATGTGCACGAAAGCTTACTTTCTAAGCTTTAATGACTAAAATCTGAAAAACCATAGGGGCCGCCTTGGCCCATTGTACTTCTATTTCAATCAATTGAAATGTAATAAACTTTTACGCGTTAAATCAGTTGACCTTGGAACTTAATATTTCATGGGAGGGACGGGTGTGTATCTTTCCCCACCCTGACCCTGAAAAAGGTCTGTAACCTGATGAGGGCGGGATGGGGGATGAGGGTGGTGTGGAGGGGTAGAACCAGACACTTAGTTGGCGCCGTTTGACATGTCTGATCCTACTGGACAATTCCGTACAATGTCGCCTTGTAATATGGACTGTTTTTTTTATACGACACGGAAAGCCAACGAGCAAGTGCCCGCAACACTATAGAGTATTGTAGATACGTTGCCAGCCTAGAGGACTAACTTACAAATCCTCATGTGCCAGTAATCACACCGCAGCTGTCTTAGCTACTCTCCACGCCGGAATGCACTGCTGCTCAGCGGCAGGATTAGCGACTAAGACAATGGTAGTGCCGAACGGACCTTGCAAGAGGTCTAGCTGCAACGACTGCAATGTACCACGGAATGAGTGGTGGTTTTGCACATAGATTTTGAAGAAGGATAGATTTCATACATTTAATTTAATTGGTCCGTGGGGTCCTAGCGCTATTAGTATCTTCAAAGATATTTCGAAGAGGCCAATAGACGCTACGGGTGACCGCAGAGCTGGCAGCTTGCTTGGACAGTGTATTAGTCGCTGTCCAAAGGGGGGGGGAATGCTGCCAGAATTTTATTTTTGTGTGATAAGGGAACGTGCTGGTGTGAAAGAGGATATAGTGACTAGGATAGAAAAAAGTATGCTTAGTTGGTTTGGGCATGTAGAGCGGATGGATGAAAGTAGACTAACTAAACAGATCTATAGGTATGGGGAGTGTGAATGGTTACGTTGGGAGGGGAAGGCCTAGACGGACGTTCCGAGACCAAATAGGAGACGTTTTGGAAAAAGGTCAGGTTCGGAGTACCCGAAACCGACGAGCATGTATGAAGAGATTGATGACTGTGGATGAAGCGAAAGAAATGTCAGGATCGTAGCAAGTGGAACCAAGTAGTCTCTGCCTACCCCTGTGGGAAAGAGGCGTGACGGTATGTATGTATGTATTTTAAGATTAGTTTATAATTTGTTTTTTCATTAATGTACTCTTCAGTAGGTTTGGTAAGTCCAAGTACAATTACGTTGAGTGTATCGTCATTGGTTTGCGTAGTATTTATAATCATTGTCAACATTAAAGGCCAAATAGAGTAATCTTTATTATAGATAAAGATAACACTGGAGTACAATACAAGGCTAACTTTCGGCAGGTGCGATACAAGATTTTATATCACGTTTGTTATTTGAATAACGGATAAGTGTGAAGGCATAAGATAAAAACCGGTCAAGTGCGAGTCGGACTCGCGCACCGAGGGTTCCGTATCATTATCTATAAATATCTAAAACCAGTGTAAGCAGAGCCCTGTTCCAAAGCAAAATGTACGCAGTGTGGGGTTACTTTATATTGGTCACTGCTATATACAGACATACATACACATTTACGGTTTTCGCAATTATTCTTTAATCTGTGCTATAAGACCTACCTTCATACCAAATTTCAAGATTCTGCGTTCACGGGAACTACCTTGTAGGTTTTGATTCCCTTGAGAGTTGAAAATTTGCGGAAATTTGCGGCATAAACGGCTGTATCTTTTGATTGCGTTGGCTTAGAAGTTTGATTTTTTCACAGCTTCAAGGGACAGTAGACCTGAGTAATTGATATAAATTTCAGCTTCATACCTCCACGCGTTACTGAGAAAAAGGGTCTTGACAGACGGACGGACGGACAGACGGACAACAAAGTGATCCTATAAGGGTTCCGTTTTTTCCTTTTGAGGTACGGAACCCTAAAAACAATTCAAGTAGAATATAGGCAGCCAACTTCACGTGAAGCGGTTATTTTACGGCAGATCAAAAAAGGTAAATTATATGGGACCGTATTATAGGGCTGCCAACTCGACGGGCTTTTACCATTTGTGCGGGAAGAAAGGCCGCTGGTGCATTCTGTTTTTTCTTTCGTCCCAGACCAGTAGGCTTATTGTGTAACTCACTCGCAATCGCCACCGTGTTCATTTATATTTTGACCGGTGTTCTACCGTACAACGTTGCCGACATTTTTGTCACAAGATTTATTTATTACTTTGACATTGGCGAAATCATCGCATCGATCGATGGGGCCATATTAAAAAAAAATAAGACGAAGAAGAACACGATGGCGATTGCGAGTGATTTAGATAATAACCCTACAGCATGGAAGGCAGATTTAAAATTGCACTTTAGATCCTATAGCCGGCACTCATAAAGTGAAAGTTTACTTTAATTATTCAATTTAATATTTAACGTTTATGATTTATCGCTCCCTAACACGCAAGCACGCAATCAATTACAAAACAGATTTTATAACAAATTTAAAGCTATAAAAGCCAAATTGTAAGCGCGAATTGTAATTGGTCCGGTGTGATGCAACTGCAGTGTAATGCAGTTAAATTGAATATAACACCTTGACTTGCTTAGAGGATGTGAATGTATAAATATAGTCTGAATATAGAGAACATAGTTTTATAACTGATACTAAATTGCTTTATAAAAACAGTCACAGTTAAAAGCGACCTAAACTCGGCCAAAACTAAATTAAAAGTTAAAAAATTGGTACAATCCAATGTGGCGTCCCGAACTCTATGGAGTTGATTCAAAACATATGCTCATCCGGCTCTGAGGACCAACAGAAGATGAAAACAATCACACGACTAAGAAGGACAATGGTGTTTTGATTACGAACCGAAAGGAACTGAACTGACAGGCAGGAATACAGTCTAAATCTCTACAGCTAGAGGCTTAAAATTGCTGGTAGATATCTCATATTTTGGAGCTAAAATAAGACGAAAAAAACAAAAAATAGGTGATGTGTCATTCTTTACCCTACCTCCCTGCGGTGATACCATGTGAGGTTTTTAACTACCCCTCCCTAACCCTCCCGCCCACTGTCCACCGACCTGACTCACGTGACATTTCTGTGACATTTTTACCTTATCTCGTGATACTTCGTTAGGTCCGCTATAAAACCCCAACACAGTGCCCCCATCGCGTCTTAATCAAGTGAGATTTTTATCACGATCCTTTTACAACTTTTAAATACTTTTGCTATTCCGTCGGCGCATTGGCAGTTAAGCAATAACTGGCAGTAGAACATCCGGTGGTATCTAGAGCGTTAGTCTTGCAGGTTTTGCAATGGGCCCACGCATCGTGTTACCTTCGAGTGAGGTTGGCGAAACGGGGGGAAATGTTTCACAGGTGTTAGTGTTAGGAGCCATTTCGGGGACATTGTGACAAAGGTTGTACGTATTTGGCATAAAGAATATAAAATTTAATGGTCATAAAATCAGTACCTATAACTATCTAATACCTTTAGAAAGAGCAATACCTACTTGTATATTTCTACGTAAATAGGTATGATCTAAATCTCGGAAACGGCTTCAACGATTTTCATAAAATTTAGTATACTGGGGGTTTCGGGGGCGATAAATTGATCTAGTTAGGTTTTTTTTTAAACCTAGCAAAAATATACCGAACAAAGCTCAGTCATCCAGGTAACATAACTTAACATTTATTTAGTAGAGGTATAATAATCAAGTCATAAAATATTATCTTCTAAATTTTACAAAATTAATCTGTTGTATTCGTGATATAAAATGTCAAATGTTAAATAGAATAAACATAAGAAAAACTTTTTTTTTAGTGTATTTAAAATTTTAATTTTATATAGTTAGGTATACCTGCACAAAAAAACGAATTAAAAACTAAATTAAAAGTAATCATAAAATAAAACAGTTAAAGAAAGTGTTTTATTTTAATATTATAGACTACAGGCCCACGTACAAAGTCTTAGTTTTTATTAATTTAGTTTTTTTTTTTTTACTTGTATATAATAAACATTTAATTTAATAAGTAAATACAACATAATTAAAAACTAAAAGTTACCTAAATATACAAAACTTATATATACCTAATTATAAAAAAAAACTCCATCTAAAAGGCCTTCCTGCGGCATAGACCCCAATTTAGTTAGTTTTTTTTTTCTTTTTGTTATGTTATAAAATATGTTAGGTTAAACACAGATACCTAACCTATCTGCTTACGTGCACATAAATTATGCTCCCACCTTTCGCAAACGCTATATCGCTAAGAATTTATTAAAGCCAAAACAATGTAATATAATGCGTTATAGGCATTTTAAAAGCATTTCGTACAGTTGTTATTGTTATCATTACAAGTTTAGGCTTACTGTTCGATAAAAAACATTTCTTAAGTATATTTCGATTTTACTTTTACGTTTTATAGAGATTAGGCGATATGCGGCAGAGGTTTTCGCTGTCCATAAAATAAGGTTTAATAAATTTTTTTTAAAGTAAATCGTTTTGTTGATAAAAAGTTATAAATACATAATACGTATGCTGCAATTTTGCACGGAATTTCATGTTTTTCAAGAATAATTCTTAAAGTATACGTTATCTGTGGCCCTCGTCGCTTTGTAAGCTAATTGAAACTATAAGTCCAGGGTTTATGGTTCACAATACCTAAAAAGCTCTTATTTTCTACAGTAAACGCCATTAAACTTGTAGGCAAAATTGTAACCAAAAGATGCAACATTGCCAAAAAGATTATCAGTAATAAAATTTGTGGTAAGTATTGTCTAAAAGGATCTGAAATAAATTCTTATCTGTTATTTTAACGGTGATATTAAGTCTTGAACATTATAACCAATAGCATATATTTTTTCTGCCAAGTAGGCAAAGTTGAGGTTGAGTTGATAAATTTTCTCCCATTATTCGATGTAAAAAAACAGCCGTTTGGTAAATAATCGTAGTTTTTCAAAACAAGCAAAATTCCATCATATTGGTAATGTTGCAGCATTTAATTCATTTTTTTTAACGAAATTACCTGTTTATGCGTATCAGCCGCATCGTGATAAAAATGAACAGTAGGTAAATATAAAACTGAAACTTTTAATCTAACCTTGGCAACATGGCTAGCGTAAACTCGAAGTAAAGATAACCAAGACACACACAAACAAGTGTGTTGCACAAAATTGTTTTACTAGTAACAATAATATTTTACCATAACCGATGATTTTGTCATAATTCATAGATTTTCAGTCAGATAAACGTCAAAATCGTCGATTATGGTTGATGAAACTCCGCTAACTACATCACTAACATCAGTTTAGTCCGTTTGACAGTTAGCTCTACTTGACCTACCGTAAATCGGGGTGAGAATTGAAATTTCTGGCTTAGCTTGCTCTAAAAGTAGTTGTTATATTTTCGACATAATAAAAATATTTTTTTCTGGTAATGGTAATTACCACCTGGTAATTACCATCTGGTAATCTGGTAATTTTTTTATGTGTTCCTATCGCTTCTGACCCCACTGCGGGGTGAGTTGGGATTTGCCTATATTTTAGTGTTTATTCTTTAAACTGTGAAACTAAACGACGACAGGTATATAATCTATAACTTTTTATCTACAACTTGCCCATATGAAAATATTTTTATCGAGGTTTGAACTTCAATTTTGTCCCTACTCACCCCGTTTTCCGATACCTACTTAATCACTCAATTTAGGAAGCTTTTAGTTAGTTAGTTCCTATTAATAGTTCCTATTATAAGTTAGGTACTTTTTTAGTTACTTTTATGTGCGATGTAAACATTCGGTAACAAACAATCTAAGCCTTTAGGAAAATCGACATATTTATAAGTTCGTAATGTTAGCTAATCCGATGGTTTAAATGTCAATCTTCCACAAACCACGACCGATCACTATCACCTGCCAAGGCCGGACCGGATTTCTTGTTTCCTCCGATGATAAATTACTGCTTTGACAGTCTGCGCATGTGCACACTACGAGGGCGACACTGAAAGTTTTTAGAACTGGCCATTTTTAAACAATATAATAAAAAACTAAGTTAAAATTTTGAAAATGGAACTCTTTGCCAATATTATTGAGTATATATTTCATTCATTTGTCATTTGTTTTACGATTTGGCGGCAAATTGAAAATTGTCTGTGTCACGTCAACATGAATGTAACGCGAGAAAATTTTCGTGCAATGATTTTTTATGACTTTCGATGTCATTTAAGTCAACAAGAAAGCTATGATAGACTTCGATTGGCCTTTCGTGATGAAGCCCCATCTCGTGCGACTATATACAACTGGTTTAGTGAGCTTAAACGTGGTCGCACTAATCTCACCGATGATCTGCGTGAGGGACGGCCTTCTACGGCGACGACTGAAAATAACATCAGTGTTGTGCGGCGTATGATAGAGACTGACAAAAGAGTGACGTACCAGCAGATTCGGACAAGCTTAGGCATCGGTATGAGTCAAGTGCATAAAATCCTCCATGAACATTTAGCGGTCAGGAAGCTTTGTGCCCGATGGATACCTCATAATTTGACCGAGGCCCAAAAACTCCGTCGGGTTGATTGGTGCCGTGAAATGATTCAAAGATTTAACGGAGGTGACTCAAATGCTGTGTTCGACATACTTACGGGTGATGAAAGCTGGGTTTACTGTTATGATCCAGATACCAAGAGACAGTCTGCTCAATGGGTGTTTCCTTTCGAGGAGTTGCCAACTAAAGTGAAGAGAGGTCGAAGCGTGGGAAAAAAGTTGGTGGCCTCGTTCTTCGGAAGGACAGGTCACTATGCGACAATTGTTTTAGAGGATCAAAAAACAGTTACTGCCGAGTGGTACAGTAACAATTGTTTGCCACTTGTATTGGAAAAAGTTCGGGAGAAACGACCTCGAAGTAGGATCCTTCTTCACCACGACAACGCCTCGTCGCACACCGCCAGGCGAACGATCGACTATTTAGTGACGTCAGACGTGGAATTACTGGGTCACCCGCCGTATAGCCCCGACCTCGCACCTTGCGATTTTTATTTATTCCCGAAAATAAAAGAAAAACTTCGAGGAAAACTTTTTATGAACACCGAGGAAGCAGTGGGTGCGTTTCAAAAGGCCGTCGAAGAGACCCCTAAGGACGAGTGGGCTAAGTGCTTTTCTCAGTGGTTCCATCGGATGCAGCGGTGTATTGATGTGAATGGACACTATTTTGAAAAGATATAATAAAACTAATAACTTGCTAGTTTGCTCAGTTTTTGATTTTCTAAGAACTTTCAGTTTGACCCTCGTACAAAGTATCATGGCAGGGCTATTATGTATGTTTTTACATCTCTTACTATTCTGCCGTTATTCCAAAGTACTGTAGAGGTGCCTTGAGGAGGCACTTTTATTTGTACGGGGTGTAAACTTGTGTGGCTGAGGGTCGTTCATTAAATGATATAAATCATATTACTTTCTTTTTATTCAATTATTAGAAATTAAACAATTACATTACAAGGGATGTGCTTTCGATCCCGTTTCAAGCTGGCCTGAGGCCGCTGAGGCCCATCTTCGAGTTCTTGAAAAACAATCAAATGTCAAATCGAACGAATGTTCGATTTATGAACTTCGAGAGTACCGTCAAACACTCCAACTTTGCCACCAGGGTATACTTTGCCCAAAACACAATTTCTAAGGAAATCTACTAATAATAAAAAAAGTTACAGAATTATGACAACATTCATAACATTGGTAGATAATAAACTATACCTGTGGCAACACAGAGTAGCGCGTGCGCTCCTGACTTCATCCAGTAACCTGTTGGCGCTTGTCGAGTACGGAGTATATTTTTGCGGGCCAATTACTGACGAAATTTAGTAGTCAATTGTGCGTCATGGCGAACACACAAGTCAATTTTATCGATTGTTTGTAATGCAAAACGATGTGCTGAGTATTTTGATGATTTTTTCGTTACTGTAACTCGTATATAACAAAAGTTATCATGATGGGCAAAATTACCCAGTGAAGTTTAGCTGTATGTTTGTCAACATTGCCCGCCAGCAAAAAACGCTTAGGGTTGGCACCTTTTCTTTTTTTTTAACCGACTTCAAAAAAAGGAGGAGGTTCTCAATTCGTCTGTATGTTTTTTTTTGAAGTTTCAAGTAGGCAGATTGGTAAGTAGAAAAAAATATTTTATCCCGAGAAAAATGTGAAGTTTCCTAGCAAAAGGGTCCTTATGCCTTGTTCACATTATTCCAGTAGCATTACATCGCGAGGCTAACGATGTCAACTGATCCACCGCACGCCGCAATGTAATAAGCAAATTTGCGTCTTAGAAACTGTTTTAATACTTACCTACTTACCGACTTTGTGCAAATTAAATTATTGATTTTTTAAATCCAAATTTGACAACCCTAACACTTTTAAATCGTTACATGCCGTTTGTATGGAGAAGAGGAAAAATTACAGCCTAACATTGCCCACACATTTTATTAGGAAAGTATGAATGATATTGAATTATTTTTTAGGTCGATCGCCTTCATTGCCAAAATACTTTCATTGGTGTTGATGTCATCTGTATAAGGTCCATAATTCGCTAAAAATCTACGTGGGCAATGTTGGCTAAAAGTCCAGATTATTTTGCCCGCCCTCTCGATTGGTGATATGATAAAGAAAACTTCTACTAATTTTAGATTTTGATAAATCAGTGCATGCACACGATCTCAGAGTTGCCACAGATACAGAAATGTGTCCGGGGTTTCATACAAAAAACTTGAAAAAATTCAGTTTTTGTCTAAAAAGTGGGCAAAGTTGGAGTGTTTGACGGTAGCCTTTTACTAGCCAGCCCGAAAACCTATCTATGTGGAAAATGCGCCTTATGCATCCCCGCGCTCGGGGCAGCAACGGGGGGGGGGGGTATGACGGGCTCTCCAGCTCGCCGCTGCCTTCCCTATGGAAGGAGGGGAGAGGCCTACCGTCTAAAAACACACACGTTCCCTCCTGGCCATGAACTGTGGGCGTTGCGGGAGCACTATCGTGTCAAAAGACCTATCTTACCTAGTTCTACAGTACCTACTCATGTAAGTTGACTAGATCTACATCTCTTACTACGCACAGTTTTCAGTGTCAAAGTGATGATTTTATGAATGGGAAATTACGATTAAGACCATAGCAGGATGTTACCCGAGTAAATTGAATAAGTATAAAATTTCGTTTCAAATTTCAATTTCATTTCATTTCATAAATACGTCCACGATTTAACACCTCAACTGAACATAGATTCATATTAAATGTTAATGTAATGAATTTACAAGCTGTGGGCAGTTTTTAAGTAGCTATAAAAGTTATTCTGATTACTTTCTTTTGTTGTATGTTATACATAAACACAACAATCCGAGTGAATTTTATATCTATGACAATATTAACTTAAAGGAATTTATGAATCACCAATTCTAATCTAGTGATATCAGTTTTGTACGTTTACTCCATGTTATTTTCCAAGTTGCGAAAACTATAGGTTTTTAACCATATTCATTAGAACTTAGACTTAATGAATAACAATTATGTAAATTAGATACTCTCTATAGCAACCGTTAAGATGGACAAAAATTAACGAAATTCGGACAAATCCTACACAAAATATTGCTACCTAATTAATAACTTTCGTAAGCAACTTTGAAGCAATACCCGTATTAATATGGCCGCAACAACAACAAATAACATAAAAAAATGTTCGATTTCATTCCTGTATCTGAATGGTACTACAGTTGTACAGTAGAGAGCTTTTAGGCGATACAATAGCCTACTATCAACCTTGCCTTTTTCAAGGTGCATTCTTCTTCGCAATCATGATCTTTCAGAAAGCGCCGATAGTTTCAAAAGAGTTTGAACTATTTGCAAACAGACCTTCGATTTTGATGACTGTAATTTCGCTGTACTGACGTAGTTCACTAGATAAAAAATTGCGTATTATAAACAAACATACCAACCCTACACAGCAGCTACTGGTATTCCAAATTTTAAATTCACAAATCACTAACACTGAAAAACCGTTAGCACACTCGAGAGGTAAACGACTGCGTTATCACTATGTCTCACTGATAACATTTGCTATGTTTTTATCACGTGCGTTGCCGGACGGCCGCGTCACTATACTCGCGATGCGTACTAAACCGGCGCAGGAGTCGAAATGGTGAGACGTGGGCTTAGAGAGGCGGCGCGGGAGCAAGGTTGGCGAAGGCTTTTGGGAAAAAGGTTGGCAGTGTCTGAGGATTTATTTGGACGGGCCTTGGCCTGTTCGAACAATTGGAGGATTCGATGGCATTTGACTGAGGGATGGATACGCTTTTGGAGGCTATTTTTGTTGGGACTATGTCTTTAATCGATTTGAACCTTTTGTAAACAAACAAGTCCCCCTAATTTATAATTATTTGCATATAATAATCGTTAAAATCTTATAAAGTCCTTCAATATTCCGGTGGATGTGATGTTAATTCGATACAATAAGTGATTGTGTGGGAATTTAGATGAAATTAGTCTGTTTTGTAGCATAACGCGAATCTTATCGCAATTGTTAGAGCTGTTTTTGAGGTCTCCGAAATAAATTTAGAAGAATTGTTCGTTTCATTAGAATAAAATTCACACACATTATTGAATTGCCTCGCAGGTGTATGCAGGTTACACGATGTTTTCCTTCTCCGAAAGCTCATAGTAAATTTTAAATCCGAATTCGCATTTAGAGGTGCGAGTCCGGGTTTCGAACCCACGACCCTCTGCTTGAAAGGCCATGGTCAAACCACTGGGCTACCAAATACCTAGGCTTTTGGTCTACCAATACGCTCAGCGTACCGCGGGCCACCGCCTTACGCAGCAAGTGGGTGTGATAAGCCCGGTTGACTGCGTGTGCGCAACGGTTTCGCAGTTCGACATGTACATAAGTATTGGCTTGCTAATCTTACTGTTTAATTAGTAAAGCCTGTGGCAGCTATGAAGACTAATCAGATTAGTGGAATGGAATTGTCAGAATTTTGAAGAGGAAATATGCTCGGGCACCATTCCTTTAATTTGTTAACCGCAATTAAAAGATCCTAGAAAACATTTACAGATATTTAGAACTTGAGACATACTAACCTAAGCATCTGCTGAAATATTAACGGTTCCGGTAATATTAAGATTCGGTGTATACTATAACTAAGTAAATAATATCGTCTAATATACCTGACCCGAACCCCCTACCCTGGCCTGAATCTTGCTAAATGTGGCCTGTAGGTACCTGTTACCTTAGGCTCTGTCTACCCCGCAAGGGATAAAGACGTGATTTGTGTATGTGTATGTATGTACCTGGCCCGGAGGAACTCTCTCACAGTAAATCTCGCAGCGACGTTGCATTTAATTAATAAAAAATATCATGTGACGTTTACCGTAAAAACGTGCAACGGTGGGTCAGGAATCAAATTGGTCGATAGCACATGCTATCACCTGCCGTAAGCGCCTGCGCTGCAGACTGTTGTAACAATAGATCACCCACATACATCATCGATGCAGTTGTGTAATGCTGAGGATTGCAGTGACAGTGCCCACGCTGCTGTGGGTGTGGTTGCCTATATGAACCTAATAGTGCAAGTTTTGACACTGCAAAACGTCTCTAACGAGTTCGACGGTGGCGTAACTGGGTATGGCCGCGAAAAGTTGTACTTTTTAAATGAAGCATTATGTTATATTTTCTTAAAAATAAATGGTTCTTTAGATTATCACAAAACTATGGGGTACTTTTAGCTTGCTCATTGCTTTATGAGTGGAAATAATGAAAATCTCGTAAACAATCGTGGTTGCCGCAGCAATCTGATCAAAAGTTAGTAAGGCAGTCAAAAATCGTGCATTTGTCCTCCCCTTTACATCAAAATAATTCTCATAATTTTGAGGGAAAACATTTTTGATATATAAAATTACTCATAGCTTAATCTTCGATTAAAGATCTTTAAACTGATGAAACAAACATTCATGCAACTTAATATGTTGATATCAAAATTGAATTTCAAAACCTAAGTCCACACAATTTTCCAATCGTAACACACTTAAGTTTTTAATGTTAGGATTTTTTTCCTTCTTTTTAAGGCAACCCCATGTCGTTTTACTTGCTAGGGCAACACCATAGCTATTATGTCAAATAACGCACATCGAGTCTTGGGTACATTAGTCGGTTTAATTTAATACTTTTCGTTGGAAAAAAAGCGAATATTGGAAGTTTTTTCCAGTGTGTTTTTCGAGTGTGTTTATTCATGTGCGTTATGTGTGTTACGCTGTGTGTTACGTGTGTTACGATGTGTGTTACGTGTGTTACGTTGTGTGTTACGTGTGTTACGTTGTGTGTTACATGTTCCAGTGCGTTAAGGTACAACTTTTGACGGCCATACCCAACTACAGGGTGACATGCCGGACAGAAGGTCCTACCCGCAATGGTGTTGCATACATACATAAATCACGTATTTATCCCTTACGAGGTAGACAGGGTCTAAGGTAACAAGACCTAAATACCACGATTAGCATTATTGCGGGTGTATGGATGGAAAGGGGAATCAAAATAGTGATGGGTGGCTAGCCACATCGCCTATAGCATGATTCGTAAAATTTTCGCCCATGTGTTGCAATTGTTAAAAAAGAAAGAAATTAAAAATTAAAGAAAAAATCAGCGTTCATCTTATCTCTAGAAAAACTGTGTCAATGTCAGACGTCCCTGACGCCATTGAAACATAGACTGTATCTAAAAGACAATAAATACCAATATCGAATTTGAGATTCCAGCTTGCTATAAAAAGTAAATCATAATATGTATCAACACATCGTTTTACAAACTTAACTTTGCTGCTAGAAGAAATGAAAATAGTTTGGAGTTATATCGATTTTGCACTTGTTTCGATTGATAATTTAAGTTTGTAGCACTAATGTTGATCGTATCTGTGCGTGGGAAGATTTTTTGTCGACAGTGACATATTATTTCATAAACGAGTTGGATAATTACTTATCAAACGACATTAAGTAATAGAGATAAAAAGTTCGCTTGAAATTAACTCTGGTTCCGTGGATGTTTATTAACCCCACCTCAAAAAAGAACTTACTATTTCACTGAGTGTTTTGTGTGAAATTACTGGCACATAAGGCACATTACATTACATTTTCTACCTGAGCCCCTAATAGCCTCTTACCTAGGTGTCATATTTTGACGAACACATACATACATACATAAATCAAGTCTTTATCCCTTATGGGGTAGATAGAGCCGAAGGTAACAGATCTAAAGGCCACGCTTAGCATGATTGTGGGCGTAAAGGTGGAAAGGGGAATCAAAATAGTGATAGGTTGCTAGCCGCATCGCCGATAACATTATTCCAATGCCCATATTGATTCTGATATTGTCTATTTTCAAAAAGCGTTAAGAAGTTAAAATATTATGTAACTCAAGGTTGACATGCAAAAGCAAACCACAGCGAAACGAAATACCACAGATTTAACTTTGAAAACAGCCACAGATACAAAAGCCCTTCCACAGATACCATAGAGAATCGATCTATTTCAAGCATTCGTCATGCCAACCTAAGAACAAAAGACACATTGTCAGGATCACAATAGCATTCGATTCGTTGTAACGACTTCCCACGAGCGATCCATCATTGTACTATCTTTTGGACAGCATGTGGGTGCAACTGTTCTTGATATAGGAGACTGTTAATATTCTTTATACACCGTGCAACAACAACAAATTAGTCTACAATACTTCAGCAGGTAACCACCAGGACTATTTTGTTTTATTGCCCCTGTTTTTTTTTAAATTTATTATTAGAATTTGAGCGTTTTTCAGAAAAAAGTCCACATAAACAATGTTTCCAGAATTTGACTATTTTGGATTTTTCTAACTCAGAATCCTATCGTTGATCATACAAGGAAAAATATTTATGTGTCCCAACATTTTACTATGCATTTTTTTCCTCTTCGTCACTTTCCATACATATTCGAAAAAGTTACGAACTAGAATGGAAAATTTAGTATAGCAGTACTCATTTCAGTGATGAATACTGTGATTTAGTAAAAACATGAGTAAACCTTTGAAAACGCAAAAAAACGTGAGCCGAGGGGACCAGAAAAGTGTAATAAGTGACCAGAATATCGATTTTGTAAGAAATCACGAACGCTGTCATTTCCATTTCTCTTTTTTTATTCTATGAGAGTATTACACTGCTATTAGGTCCATTTGAGTAAAAATCTCCCCTTATTAGCTGACCGCCGCTACCTGTATATTGTGTAACCTAGTTACCCCCACTTTCCATCTACTTAATTACCCGAGTCTAAAGTGAGCAAGTGATGAAATGGCGATGGGCGGGGCACTTGGCAAGACGAAACGACGACAGATGGTCGAAGGCGGTCACAGAGTGGTGGCCAAGACTGGGTCGAAGATCAGTGGGCAGACCATCAGCCCGTTGGTCAGACGACATCTGACATTCGGCTGGAAAATTGTGGATGAGATTGACACTGGACTGGGCAAAGTGGCGTGAAAATGAAGAGGCCTTTACACAGCAGTTTAAACATTTTTTTTAAACAAATGAACGTCATCATTCATGTACCTACCAGCCTTTAGCGTGCAGGCTCTTAAAGGTGTTTTTTATTGAATTTACCTCGCAAATTGAAAATTAAATCACCAATTCAAAACGAATAAAATGGACGGCCTGATTGATTGCAGATTGATTGATATGTTTCTTGAATTAAGCGCCAATTGCCAGTGATTATGTCGATTACCTACGTAAATTACTCAGAGTGAGAAAAAACCTGATTGTGTTTGTTTTGGATTCGCCGCGTTTACACTTCATAGTACTACTTAGCTGGCTGATTCCGATGCCAATTGTCAGCCCATACATAAACTGTCAAAATGAACACGATGGCGATTGCGAGCGAGTTAGGTAGCCTGCTGGTATTATGTGGATCGTCTTCGGAAGTGGCGAGTTTCGACTCAGCACTTTCGTCAGTAAAAAAACATCTATTACAGTTAAAACTAATGCCTACAAAGTGGTTTGCGTTACGCGGGAACTCTGCACTTTCCCGGGATAAAATTAATCCGTAGAACTACTGAAAACATTTTAAAGAAGCTTTCAAAAAGCGAAAACTAAATTTTACCTACGTACATACATCACGTCTTTATCCCTCACCAACAAAACCAATGATAAGAATAATAATCAGAGAGGTTTAGGCGTATAAATATATAATTTATCAAGGTTTTGTGTGAATTGGTTGAAATAAAACGATAATTGTTGGATGTCTCGGGAAAGTTAAGCTACCTGGGATAAAAAAATCCCCGCAGACAAAGCCGCAGGCCACAGCTAGTAGTTTAATTTATTGATCAGCTAAAACTTAAGTATAATATCAGGCTTACCTTCCATGCTGGTCTGGGAGCCAAGGCTCTGTCTACCCCGTAAAGGGATAAAGACGTGATTTATGCATGTATATCAGTCGTGCAAAAATGCCGTGGTAGCCTAGTGGTTTGACCAGTCGCCTCTCAAGCAGAGGGCCGTTGGTTCAAATCCCGGGCTCGCATATTTGAGTTTTCGGAAATTATGTGTGAAATTACATTTGAAATTTACCACGCTTCGGTGAAGGAAACATCGCGAGGAAACCTGCACACAACTGCGAAGCAATCCAATGGTGTGTATGAAGTTCCCAATCCGCCCCTTTATGAGAACAGTGGGACATTAGGCTGGAGATGATTATGATGATGGAATATGGGACTTAGATAGCACAGATTCCGAGGTTCGACAGCAGAAGGCCAGCGATCATAGCAATCGGCATTGGTTCGCGTGGAAAGCTGCGTGGGCGCATGCGGGTCAGAGCGGTACGTGGGCTTTCCGGTCGCGCCGATTCCGACCGAGCCGGCGTCAGAGAACACTGCAGTTACTGCACAGGTGGAGAGTCCCTAGTGGATCCTATATACCATTTGATTTTAGAAGTTCGTATTATACCGTTCCTGTCAAGCTCAAATAAATGGCTATTGGAGGGAGCGGAAAGGCGAAACGAACTTCGAAAATCGGAGAAAGAGACCTGATGAGCTAGCGCATTAACTCTTCTTTTTGGTTACCTCTTTAGGCTATATAGGTCCCACTGCTGGGCACAGGCATCTCAGAATGCGAGGGCTTGGGCTATAGTTCCCACGCGGGCCCAGTGCGGATTGGGAACTTCACACACACCATTGAATTGGTTCGCAGATGTGTGCAGGGCAGGATGTTTTTCTTCACCGAAAAAGCTCATGGTAAATTTCAAATGTAATTGCGCAGATAAATTCGTAAAAAAAATATATTAAAAGAACTGATATATTTGCAGTGCCCTTACAGGGTTTGATTTTGTATCTTGTATCAAAGCAAATAAATGTTTGAGTTTGAGTTAAGAGTTAATGTCGATAAGACGTGGCTGACAGCTGAAAAGTCGACTTAAACGATATTTTTAATTGATAGGAAGTCGGATTAAAAGTGTTAGAACATTTATTGGCCGACCGTGCCTATTCTGTGACTGCGGTGTGACTCCCATACCCATACCTCATCCCCCATTATTATCCAACACTCGAACCCAAGCCCCACCGAAATTGACAAGCAGCATCAGAATAGGCCCGCGGTTTGTTGACATCGTTAACACTCGCATGAGTCAGCGTCCTTGCCGATCGCTGCAGTAAAACGCAGCGAGGGCCATTGACAAGCGAGCTAGTGGGTCACCTGGTGGTAAAGTCCCACCCATCACCCGCAAGACCACGAACTATTGCCAGCATAGACTGAAGGCTGAGATAGAAGCTCATGTGAGTTAGTTTAGTTTGGTTGGAGACTGAAAAACAGGGACCTCGCCGAGTCTCCCTTCCATTTTACCTTCGCATCTAATTCTACTTTGTAATTTTTGAATTTTTGTGAATTTTTTGTGTTGGTGAATAAAAATTTCTTCTATTCTATTCTATGTGCCAGGAATGGGGACTATCGTATCTTTACTCACCGTTGGCCCCACTGTTGACTTAAGTCCAGAGGTATATAGCTGTCAAAGGCGAAGATTGGCGCCCAAACAAAGATTTAAATCTTTAATCTCAATAAGTGGCCTGCTATGGGTGGTGTAGGGGTATATAGCACGCGTCACGGAATGACGAGGATCTGGGTTCGATTCCAGGCCATAGCTTTACTTTTATGTTTTCTAATTTTCACAGACATTTAGAAATCTCATTAAGTTTATTAATTATAAGTGTTTAATTTTAACTCTAAGGGCGTTCACATTCATCGCCAAATAATGCATATTTGCGATAATTTCACGAAGGAGATCACTTTTCAACAGCTAAATGAAATAAATTATAATTTACGTCACGAAGTGACGAAGCCCGCCAAAACCAGTGAAAAGTGAATGTTATTGGACCTCACGCGACACTAGCGCCTCTAGTGGTAAATTCACACGAAAATGAAAACATGTATTGTCAAGTGCAAAAGTAAATTACTTGATCAACTTAACTACGTAGAAATATTACTTACCCATGATTATGTTTTCTTCACAGCTCCAAAAGCAAACACGTACAGTCAGTTATTTTAAACACTTAGTTTTAATTGAACATTATCACTGTATTATCACATCACTCTAGTTCTTTGGGAAATTTCACTTAATTTTGTAATATTTGGTCTTTAACTGCACTCTGGATTTGTATATACGTTTGAATGAAAAAGAACTTTCTCCTAAATGAGCGATTTAAAGCTGCACAAAAAATTGACAAAAACATCGCTGTCTACAGTTTTGACTAAATAGGAACTATTTTTTCGGGAACTCTATGTAGTGTTAATTCCTAAGTTATTTTCAAGATTTGCTAACGTTTTGTATAAGTTTAAATTAGGTACTTTATATGTATATTAACAAATAACCAATCTAATTACCGCCGCTACTATAGGTGTTGTCAGTTGCCACCCTACCGTCCCATAAATATAAATTATCGAAAAATCTAAAAATAATCAAGATCGTAAAATTGGAAAACAAAATTATTGTGTTTGTTTGTACAATTTGAACGCCTTTAATATTGGCACACTGCATAAATTTACTTAGTAAAAAGCTGAAGTATTCGCTACTTTATTTATCTATTTATACTTGAATTGGAATAGTGGCTGGCAACACCCAGTCGCTACAGCACGCAGAAATCACTGAACAACCATTGATTTCTACTCGCGGGGTGACCACGCTCAACCTGTTAAAACGATAAATATTCATATTTCTAAAACTATCGCCGAAATGAATAGCGTTATACAATTATAATAAATTTGACACGGGATTAGCAATATCATTAGCTATTCATCTATTGGGACCTGTGACAACCGAGAGATATCCGTAATGGACATTAATTTGTGCTTTCAATGAATTTGCATTTGTTTTAACACATTCACGACCGTATTGGCTCGCATAAAATGCTAAGAATCACTCGGTTATAAGGAAACATAAACAACAGAGTTTAAAAGTCGTCTCATCTATAGATATAGAAACGCCCGAGAAAACATCAATCAGAGCAGAGCGACGCGTCTAATTTACACATTTTCCTACGGTCCTCGTTCTATTCGAAACCTAAAAAAACATAACCCTCCTTCTGGCGCAGTCGGGTAAAAAATAGGAATACGCTTTTAGTAAAAGCGTATCTACTTATTCCTAATACTTGCGAACAATATAAAAGGGGAAATGTAGAGATTATATCTATCTTTCGCATTGCACGTAAAAGTGAGAAATTTCCTTCGTTTTGTCTGTAAAACTGTAAAACGTGGTCGCCCTACGTATAATGAGCGTAAACAAAAGAAATCCAGCAGCTGAGGTAACACTGGCGACAAAACAAAACGAGTACCCACTTTCCCGATCTAGCGACAATCGAGAGTTGACAAAGTCGGACACGGATTTACTGACGTGCAAAATTGACAGCCCAATTTTCATACAACTTTGTATGGAATAAAATGATGGTTATTGTCCATCGTAAATAGTTTCTTTCGGATATCCTTTAATTACATATTAATATAACCCCTTTTATACCGTTTTTGCTACAATTTCAGTACATTTTTTTTAAATAAATTATCGCGTAATTCGGCGTGCCGCATGGTATAAGCCTCCTCCATTTATTAGAGGGTTTGGGCTATAGTTTCCACGCGGGCCCAGTGCGGATCGGGAACTTCACACACAGCATTGATTTGCTTCGCAGATGTGTGCAGTTCTCCTCACAATGTTTTCCTTCACCGAAAAGCTCATGGCAAATTTCAAATGTAATTTCGCACATAAATTCCGAAAAACTCAGAGGTGCGAACCCAGGATTCGAACCTACGACCCTCTGCTTGAGAGGCCACAGGTCAAACCTCTAGGCTACCACGGCTTTTAATGACATAAATAAGTTCAAATGCTAGCGAACCTAGAAGGCACCGAAATTAAGTATTTCCAGGGTGAACAGATAAAAAAAACGTAACTCAAATTTCACTCCTACTTACTAATTGATCGGGCTAGGTTAATTAAGTCGCTACCACATAGATTCGGATGTCTCGAGGTGCCCAAAAAAACTGTAGATTACACGACCGTATTGTCAACCGAATTGTGCGGTTGTGCGTTTTGGGTTATTTTTGGTTTGTATATATGTGCGGGTGTTAGGTCCTTGTTGTAGGATCCAGCCGGGTCGTTACAACTATCTTACCCGCTACAGTATACTGCTGCTACTTTGCCACTTGTAAGTGCAACATTGCCTAAAGTTTACGCGCATTTATCTGATTTTGAAACTTTTTCGTTTCAGGTAATTTCCATCAATTAGGTAAACCAGTTTAGGCAATGTTGGGTCCAGATGGCAAAGTTGTAACAGTTTATGGTGACAGTGCTGGCATACAGAATGAGTACATACACACACAGACAGTCGGTGAAATGAGGCACTCTATCTTAGCCCTCCAGGCTGGCAACGCATCCGTAATGTGTCTATGTCCATGGGAATTGCTTTACCATCAGGTAACCCACTCGCATTCTTGTTGTATAAAAGCCTAGACAGCTCTGAAAAGTGTCTGATGTCGACTGTACTCTTACAACAATGATAAATGACTAAGATGTTACCGATTTGCGCTCGACCACGCCGACGACACATCCCATGATGCAATCTTGTGTTTAAGCTAGCACTGGGTGTATATTGCCTCTGCACATACTTTAGGGGTTTTCAGAAAATAATACACGTCTTCTCTAATAAAGTTAACTATAGTTTTTCTTAATATTCATCACGATTATCACAGTAGCTAAGTATCTCACTCCTAGGTCCCGTTTTATCTTCGCTCACAACAACAAACACACTAGTTTTTAAGGGGCTAAGTCTAACGTGTATATTATTCTGAACACCCCTAACACCACTGAAGTTGATTTAAAACAAAAAGATAAACAGACACGCAGTTTGTCACAACCGTCTAAAACAAAGTGCGGAAATTGAATCTAACGCACCTTTCTCTCGTAAGAATAACATTTCTAAGACATTTGGTAAGTAGTTCATTATAATTTTATTACGAATGCATAACGTTCCATGAATATGGAGGAGCCTTTCACTGGGGCTAGATCTGCGACTGTTTCGGTCTTAAATTCTGAAATTGTCTGACTACACTCAGTGGCGTAGCTAAGTAATCAAGGGCCCTGGTGCAAATAAAAAAATGGGGCCCCACTATATACTATCTAAACTGGTTACGTTTTAATAATAATAGTTCGATCGAGATTTTCTGGTCGTGGGCCCTCTGAGCTTGAGGGCCCCGGGGCACTGCCCCGCCTAGTCCCTAGGTAGCTACTACGCCACTGACTACACTACATACTCTATCTATAGCAAACTATATTGGCCTGACGCTGAATGTAACCAAAGTAAAGAGAAAGATTTGAAATAAGGCTTTTCCGCGGGAAAAAAATTGGGTACCTAGCTTATTTTTATAATATTTTTTATAAAAAGACTTTGGCTTTGGATAAGTCTATATTGTCTATTCCCTATAAAAGCACTCGTTGGCTTACGCCTCTAAAATGGCTCCATCGTTACTCTGATTTAAAGATTGTATTCTGAAGACGTTTCCGAACGAATTTGCTGAACCGAATATCTAACCACGTCTGCTCTTCCCAGTAGTTATAGGCGCCGTTAATATTTCCAACTTTTTCATACATTCGTTTGTTACTTCTAATTGGCTCTAATGGTTAATCCCTTATTCAAGGTTATTTTTTTGGGGTGCGAATCGGGTTACCTCCGCGTGTGATCAAGAGCTGCGGTTCGTTCTTGGATCCCACCGAGGGTAAGAGCAGTGCTTGAACCGGTGCACCGTGGGTATCGTTTAATGATTTCCTGGCAGATTCTGAGGGATATTATTAATCGTTGGCTATAAGAGTCCGACAGGGGGAGGGGGTCTATTGACCGTGTTTATATAAAAAGAAGGTGGGCTAATTTTATAGCTTTTTGACCGATTTCCCGCGCCGCCTATACGCTGGGAAATCGACTCACAACGTGTCTCGCTCAACATTAACCTAGGTACCGTACCCTAACAAGTGTACGAGCCTTTTGTGTGCAATAATCAGTCCGTGTAAGGTTTCGCTTGCGTCAGCGGGAACTAGACCGTGACCCGCGGGCTCGGGAGTTAGAACGTTGCCAAAGGGCAGGAGATTCCAGCCAAGTAAACAACTCAGACCAATATAAAGTCAAGACGGAGTTCTGTGAACGGCAAAGTGTACTTCGGTTTTTTAGTAATTTCTTTTGATTGAAATACCCTTTTTAAAAATCGGTAAGTAACTGGAAAATATAGACCGTAAAACAAATAACAATACTCCAGGTATCTAATTGTAACTTGCTGGTTTTTTTAAACTGTTTTTCAATAAAAAGACAATACATGTCATGATTGTTTACTTACCTTTTATATCATGATAAAAAAACCAAAGTAGGTACAGGTACGGTCAGCGTCATGAAACATCTAGGGTGACCAAAAAGTTCGACACATCGTACTATTTCTAAGTTGTACCGAACTATTTGGCCGATTTGGATGCTTCAAACTATATGCCGCTGACTGTACCTACGCCTTACCGTGTCGCAGTGGCGTAAGTAGCTATAATATCTGGGGCCCGTGGCGAATTCATCAGTAAGGGCTTTACTCAATGTAAAGAAGAGTAGGTATCATCATCGTCCCTTCTACGCCCAAGAGGCCAAGCCAGTTCGAGGCCCCGTAGAACTAGGGGCCCGTGGCATTTCGCCAGTCGTGCCACCTTATAGTGATGCCATTGAGTGTGCGTATCTCAAACTTTCATTGCGCTTGTGTGCGCGCAACTGTACGCACACGCTAAGATGTATTTTAGATGGACCTAACTTATCGCCGTTCGCGAGACTCCGTCTGAAGTTGTCATTTGGTCTGAGCCGTGCAACGGAGTCTTTAAAAAAAATGGGGCTACTTTGACAGAACAGTTTTGAATAGCTATAAAATTTATACGGTCCATTCGAGGTGAGTTATGGTGTATTGACGAGATCAATAGACTACTTCGACGTCGCAAACGCGATTAAAAATGAGTGAATTCGTCATCAAACTACTTTTTAAAGACGTTCAGGCAGTTCGAAGTCACCCTGAGCCATAGTATTATACATATAGGATCATACCTATCAGAAAGAAGATATAAAATCCGAGCATTAAGATACATACTTAAAGTTTAGATTTTAATCTTGCAACGAATGACATTGTTTATAACTAGGTATAGATAGTCAAGGTTCGTACGAACATTTCGTTTCGATACCTACTAATTTAACGGTCACCGAACCTCTAAATTAATAAACTGGCGCCCAAATAGTTATTTTTATGAGCCAATAACGTAAGTTACAAGCGAAAACAAGCTCAGAAGGCAAAAATTTACATTTTTAATAACACCACCGCACGGACCCCACCGGCTAATTGCCAAATTCACAATACAATAATAAGCGGCAACAAAAACTGGTGTAGCTAGTCGTTCGCCTTTGGAATGCGACGGCTTTTTACCAATAACAATATTAATATCGATCCCGTCAACGAAATATTCCGCAATATACTCAAGTAAGGTAATTACAGTGAAGTGCCTAACGCTACCAATGCAATTTGAACCGAATCGAAAACGCTCCAGTCAACAATCGATAACGATTACTCAGCGCCTATTTATACCCCCGCATCGACGCAAATAGAACCAAATAGACAGCTAGAAAGTGCAGCGGCGACGTAAACAACCGCAAAACGCATTATCTCCTGCACTATGCAGCGATCGATACCGCGCGTCTCCCGCAACCAAACAAGTCACTCTGCTTCATTTTTAACCATTTCACACACAACACCAGCTTAATTACCACTCAAATAGTCACAGTTTGTATTTTGTCTACGTATTTTAACTGATGTTAGGTCGTAGATCGCGAGCGGCGCGACGCGGCTGGCTAGAGCGAGAGCTCCCCAACTATAACCTAGCGGAGTTGTAAAACAGGGTGTCGGGAGCGGGCGACGGGTGCCGAGTGGGGCGGTCCGCGCCATTCATGGCTAGGGGAGGCCTGCCGCGCTTCCGCGTTCGTTGGGGGCTTACCTGCGGCCGGGTAAGCCGCGTACCAAGTCTGTACCCTCGCGGCGTCATGTTTTATAATAGACTACAAAAAAAGGAGGTTACAGTCGTCGGTTTTTTTAGCTGAGGCTTTCTACGATCAAGAGCGATTTTATTTGAAACTAAGCACTATTGTACAAAAATGAAGAAACAAGTAATAAACATTAAAAACTTAGCAGGCGGACTGCATTCAAACTGCAACTGTCGGCTGCTCATACATTTCAATAGCATTTAGCGTGTAGCCGTGCCAACTGCAATGGAACTGCATTAAAGGCCTATAGACACATTTCATTTACAAAGGCGAACTTTTCCCCTTGAGGGATCACTATACTAGAAAGGTTTCGGTAGTTAACTAAAGGTAAACAATCTTGACTTTTCTTTTTATTAACTTTAAAAATCTAAATATTTACACTACACAAATTAATTAAGAAATTACATTGTTATTTCATAATTAATTTGTAAAGTGAAAAGATTCAGATTTTTAAAGTGTGTATTTCAATAAAAAGACTGTTTGATTGTTTACATAAGTTAATTATCTAAACCTTTCTAGTATAGAAGTCAAGCTACTTCAAGCAGAGAAGTTTGAAGTGAATAAATAGCCAAAAATCTATTTATTACAAACTTTATTCAAATCAAAAAATAAAATCTACAATAATCCTTTACCTTTAACTAATATGTATAGTTATAAAATTTGTTTTAGCTTCTCATCTTTCAGCATTTTTGCCAAATCACCAAAAACAGTTAGGTATCTCCAAGGCAGTATTTACCCTCCATTGTTACAATTACAAAATTGATATAGCACATTTTGTAAACTTAACATTCCGCCACTCACACCAACTAAAACATTACAATGAAATTAAGCACAATTGACTCAACAAAACAAACGAAACGATGCGAGTGACGGACTTTAATTTTACTAAAACATTTTAGACATAAGCTTAACAAATTATATTAAATCCTCTTTTACAGCTAATTTACAATGCATAATTCTTTAATTTGAATAAAAATACATATCTGATTTATCAAAGAACACTAGTTTACCTATGTTTCTTTTGAAGTCGGTAACGAACGAGGCACATTTTTTATTACATTTTAAATCCTTTGAGGTATCTACGCACAGCAACAGACTTGCTCAGGACGACTCTGATTCAAAAAGATTTCATTAAAAAAAATTGCCACTATTATTGCTTGTTAACATAATAAAAATAATACTTCCTACGTAGTCCACGTACAGTAAAAGTTTGTGTCTATTGAAGAAGCGCATCAATATTTAATATTGGTCCAATATTGATATTGTATTTGGCAAAAACAAGAGATAACAAAAACATTTTGGTTAGACAGTAAACACTTGAGAAAAATATCGCTCCTATAAAATGCATTTTCAAGAATTGCAACCTTATTCATAAATGCTTGTTACACTATTTTAGCTGATTTTCTTGTTTATCTGTGACTATGACAATTATCTTCAAATTATACAGAATTGTACTGAGGGGTGATAAAAAGTAACATGCCAAAGACTTACATCGAAATCGTGTTTCTATTATGGACTTTGGACTTGAGTTGCATTCAGTAACTTTAATCATCGGTTATGATTAAAGTTATCGTTAAATAAACTTGGTGCAACTCACGCTATGATAACTGGTGTTAATCGAAGTGTATTAAAAAGGTATAAAGCTACAAAATTCATTGTTACAAACTTTAACCACCCCTCTACAGACTAGTCTTACTCTTTGAACAATCTTTTGTCTTTATCTGCGACTTTGACATTTGCCTTTGCATGACATAGACAAAACAAAACACAGCTACAATAAACAGACCAGTAACAACTTACGAAGAAGGGCAACCCTCGAACATGACTTTTTTCAAGATGTTTACTTTAGGTAAGATTTTATGAACTTGATGAGCAGTGACATACAAAAAAAAACAGAACATTCAGCACATCACTCCCAAACAAAAGAATTTAAGGGTAAAAAAAATGTACACCACAAGTGTACTAGAGCATCAACAAAGTTGCGATCTTGCAGAGCAAACGTAACATAACTGGTTTGGTTTTGATAAACATCAATGGTTCATTCATCACATAATATTATCAATACTTATAATATAACACAATTGAGTGGAGATGAGTGGTAGGGTATATACAGAACGCGGCGTCCGCGTCGGCGCGCGTCGTCTAATAATTACTAACAATATGGAAGGCGCATTACCGATAAATACAGTTTGGGATATGTCTACGCTAATATAAATTTCGTAACAAAATATGATGTCATTTTATATAGGACCAGCTCTCTCAACTCTAACGATAAAGCTAGTCTGGGAAGTACACAAAACAATTCTTTTCCTAAAAGAATAACATCGACAACCAAGTTTATACGGTACTAAAGTAAACATTGATTGGCAAAACGAAAATTTTGGAGTAAACTGTACAGCTATTATTCTCTGTACACTTTCGATACATAAATATTATATATATAGCACTTTATTAAATTTCTACATTACTTTGAGAAAAGCACTCTTGGTATAGTATGCATAATTTTACTATTAGGTATAATTTACGGGTAAATATATATCGCAATGAACGCGTTCCGATCTTCATACAACGATATCTTGAAAATAATCACGTCAAAATACATTCGACTCTGGCGCGTCATAAGAACGTTTAATTGAAGTTACTCCGCTGTAGCCTCATTCATAACATCGTATTTGTGAAAATTTAATTTTCATTCTCTTAAGTTAAATGCAGTATGATATCAGCTGTAAATACACATAAAATAAATATCTATCGGGGCTAATTCATTCCGCCTGGTCCACGAGTTAAACTTACGTTTTACATATTCAATATACTCTTTGTACTATCGTCCCGCGCGGCCGTCGCGGCGCTAAACTACGTCAAAAGTGGTTCCGTATTAAAATAAAAATCAACAACAGAAGTTTAACCGTAAACGACGCGGTCATCTTTGGATGCGGCGCGACTCCGGGCCGCGAGCCGCGGCGCAATAAAATATGAAAAGTCAAAGAGTACTTTGGCAGTACTAGAAGGCACCGTTATCCCCGCACTCACAGGTAACCATAACATCACACTAAAAACTATCGCGTCACTTGGCGAGTCTCTTGCGCAGGCGGTTCCGCAGCGCGAGCGCCGGCGCCCAGGGGCCCGCGGCGCGCCGCTCCGGCCGGTCGGCGTGCAGCCGCGGCGCCTTGCCGCCGCCGGCCGGCTCCTCGCAGCCGCGGCGCTTGAGCGGCGTCGGCGCCGGCGCGGCGTCGTTGCGCGAGCGCAGCGCGCGCGTGTCCCGCGTGGTGGAGTGCACCTCCGGGCTATCTGCACGGCGCAGGCGGCGCGGCGCGGGCGCGGCGGCGCGGGCGGGGCGCGGCGTCGCGGCGCCGAGGTTCTCCTTCGAGCAGCGCTCCCGCCGCGCCGCCGGGGCTCGCCGCGCCGGCCCCGGGGCGCGCGCAGAGTTTCCCGCCCGAGCACCCGCCGCAGCTGTCGCCGCGCCGCGCAGCTCGCGCGCCACGCTGCCGATGCCGCGCGCGAGCTTGTGCGCGAGCGGCGTGGCCGACGCGGCGGGCGCGGCCGGCGCCGACGAGCGCGTGGCGCGCGGCGGCCCCTCGGGCTCGGCGGGCGGCTTGCGCGGCGCGGGCGGCGGCGCGGGCGGCGCGGGCGGCGCGGGCGGCGCGCGGCGGCCGAGCACCACGACGCGCTCCTGCGGCGCGACGGGGCGCGCGCGGGAGGCGCCCTGGCGCGTGAGCGGGCGCGGCGGCGCGTCGGCGTCGTGCGAGCGCAGCACGCGGTCGTTGTGCGGCGGCTCGGGCCGGGAGCGGCGGGCGCGCGGCCGCGGCGGCGCCTCCGTGGGCGAGCTGGAGGAGACCTCGTTGATCTGGATGCCGACGTCGTCGGGGTCCTCGCGCGGCTCGGCGGCGGGCGGCGCGGGCTCGCCGGCGGCGGCGTCGGGCGGCGCGCCGGCGGGCTCGGCGGGCAGCGCGGTGAGCGGCGGCGCGGGCGGCGCGGGCGCGGCGCGGCGCTCCCCCGCCAGCTCGCGCGTGAGGGCCGACAGCGTGTCCACGAGCCGCGAGCGCTGCAGCAGCCGCGCCATGAAGTACGACTCGGCGGGGTTGCCGTAGTTGGTCAGCGAGTCCGCGTCCGGCTCCTTGCGCTCGCCGCGCTGCTCCTCGCCGCCGGTCGAGAAGCGGCCGTCCAACGTCGCGCACGGCGGCAACGGTGTTCTAAAAAAGAAAAACAATGTATGATGTGTCATATACCCATATATTATTCCGAAATACTTGAGCACCTGGTCAAGTTAGTTTGACCTATTGAGCTGTGTAAATATTTATTCAGAATATTTTAACTGTAATTAACAAATGATTCCAAACATCGGCCAAAATTTAAAAATATACGCCGAAATATTCGAGAATAATTCTAAAACATCTTGTATAATAAACTGAACTAACCTCTCTGGCGTGTCCGCCGCTATGACCGGCTTATCGACATCCGAATATCGGGTCATGATGGTGAGCCCGTTCTGCGGCACGGTGCGGGACTCGGGCTCGGGGGGCTGCTTGTCCTGCTTGGGCGGCTGGCTGGGCGGCGGCACGGCGGACTGCGGCGTCTGCGACGTGCGCGAGCGCAGCACCGTGGCGCGCGGCGGCCCCGGCGGGTCCAGCATCAGGGTCACCACCGAAGTGTTGTCGGCCCGCATTCGGGTGTTCGACCATCTGCAGATAAGGTTTAGACAATCTTTATAACTCACTATAAGAATTAAAAAATTGCCAGTTCCCAATAGCCCAGTAATTTTAGAAAAATTCTTTTGGAGCCCCATTATCCTCAAAGAATATGTGTTCAGAAAATGTATGATTGTGATTTAATCATTTATTAACAACCCATGTAAAGCAGAAAATGCTCTGTGGTATATATTACTAATATTTCCTTGTATGATATGGCAATGGAAACATGAATAACCTGTGTAACCTGAGCCTAGCACTCATGTATCAATCATAGCAGTTAACATAGTTCATGACTAGATGGCGCTAGGGTCGCTACCGAAGTTAATTTATATACATATTTAACTACCTCTCCAATGCATGATCCACCAAGCTCTTGGAAGGATTCAGCCAGTCCCTGGGTTGGCTGGGCGAGCCGCCCACAAGCGCTGCCTCGTTGTGCTTCTCTGTAGCCTGCACCAAGGTGACGGCACCCTCGGGAGATATCATATTCCATAGACCATCAGTTCCAAATATTAAGCACCTGGAAAATCATAGGAATTATGTCAGTAACAAGGTCAAGTGAATTTCGGCTGGACTGTTCAAAATGTTTATTACACAGGTACAGTGTTGCCTGTTTTTTGAAATTCAAAAATAGTGATGTGTAGAGACCGGATTATATGCAACATAAAAAGCTCGTTATATGCATGCAAATATGCATGAAAAATGCTTGAAACATGCACGAAAATTGGCAAAATATGCAAAATGAAATGATAAATTTTAGGAACCCAAAAAAAAAGAGAAAAGTAAGCTTTAATTTTTTTAATTTAAAATTAGCATACAATTAGTAAGTTATTTTTTTGTTTTGACAGTTACAGAGCCACAGAGTCAGTAGTCTTCGTTCAGAAATGTAGTAAAAAGGATAATATCACGACGTATCCGGCCAAAGTCATAATTTTGTTATTACTCAATAGCACTTATATGTTTTGTGACGATTAAATTTGGTCGAATTCGCGATATTATCACTTTTATCGCATTTTGAAACGCAGGGTGAGTGCTCGCACTCGGAAAAATATTGTAAATGTACCGATAATATGCATCATAACTAGATTTTGGGTAAAATATGCAATTACCGCTGAGAATGCCTGAAATATGCAAATGCATATGCAAATGAATATAATCCGGTCTCTAGTGATGTGCCACCACTATCGAAAGTTAACGATAAATTAAATTTAGTACAAATTTTTGTAAGTTTTCCTATAAAATGTGTAAATACTAATTTGAATCTCATATAACTAGGGAAGAATTAGGTATGTTTAATTTTTTGGTAGGTATGTTTATTAAATTATGAACTATTTTATACGCAATTATCACAAATGCATTGTTGTGTTACATACTAATTTACTTTATGCCGATCCCTAAAAGTTTATGTAGTTAGATTTTGTTTCTAGAAGACCTCATAAAAAAAAAGAGGTATGTTCACAACCACTTTTTTATGTTTTTATCATTTTACAAATTCAATAAAAGATTCTCATTCTCACCTAAATTTTGTAGGATCTATAGTGAGCACACCAACATCAGGGTCTGGGCTAACAATAAATTCATCGTTCTGTGTGTTGTAACTCCACAGGTCCCCCAACGATCTGGCCACAGCCAAGAAAGGGATCTCATCCATGGGTGTGTTCTTCTTTATCGGCCCCTTGTGGCCCTGTCGGGGTCTGTTCCACACTACTCGGGGCACTCCCGCCTTGGAGATCACCTTGCCCCCGCATCGCTGTATGCGTTCCATTTCCGCTGCAGATTCCGGTTTGTGGTCCGATGTTAAGGGCTTTGCCGCCCATTCTTCACTCCCTGAAAGAATAGTTTAAACATGGTTATTGATAAGTTGGCCAATTCTGGAATGCAATACTGTATTGCCACAGGAAAATTTGCCTATACATATAACAGTATTTGGAATCTAAGTGTTAGTGCATAATAGAATATTTTACTGTTTTTATTTTACAGATTTTGTGGAAAAGCCATTGCTGCACTACAAGAAGACAATTAAATATATGTATTAATAAAAGTTCCATGGACCATTACTGCTAGTTTACTCAGTAATTAGTTTATGTGTGTATGACAGTATGGGATAGTGTAAAGCAAATAAAGGACAATTACTTCTACAATTTTTTCACTTAGTTAATGATTATAAAAATCAACCAATAGAGATGTTTTACCTTCTTTTTGGTAACCAAGGACAATTGCAGAGTCTCCAACATGTCCTATGTATATTTTGCCTCGCCTTATAAAAGCCACACTCGCTGTGGTACCCGCCGTACTTGGTAACCCAGTTACTGTTTTTGGCCATTTTTCTGTAATTAAAGAAAAGCAATTACAGCAATTTGTGGTCAGTTTTCATTAACAAGATGTATAGTTGATGACATAAATATTGCTACAGCCATCATGTCAAATATATATGCTTCATCAACCTTATTGTTTGTGGCATAAGTGTATAGATGTTTATGACATCTTGGTGATGTCCATACATTAATGCCCTTGACTTTACCTACACATTAATGAAACCAGATTGCAGTTGAGCGCTAAAAGTTTACAGCTTTCGCAACTTTCACAAAAGTGCTATCAATTTTTGGTAATGGGAGCTTGAGCCAATATAAAAACAAACTTGCATGACGGCTTTCACTTTGGTAATCCCACTTACATAAGCAGGAAACCACTTCCCAAAATCTGTGAACACTTGTTTGCTATGCAAATGTTATCTAACAGACTTGCACAAACAAAAACACGGTCTAACGACCATTTTAATATCTTTTGTCGAGCCAATGTCAAACCACTCGAGACAAAAACCCCCGCCTTCGCAAGGTCATGCTACCAATTTTTTACAATCACCTAGGATTCTCACGGGAACCACGGCTTGCGCAACCATGACACGGTACAACAACACTAAAATAGGAGGATAACCTCGCGCTTCGACGTTTACCTAGCTCTTTCCACATGTTCAAATGGGTCAACATGTAACCGTTCCTGATTGCTTTGAGCACATCCTCGTCGTTGTCCGACCAGAACTGGCGTTGCTTCACAATCGAGTCCATCAAATGCTCCTTTGCGAACGCTGCAGCCTCGCTCCCGCCGTGCCCATCATAAATACCGAAGAAAGCATACTCCAAATCTCTCTCGTCCTCCGTTTGTTGATACGCAACGGAAAACAAATCTTCCATGTACTTTCTCCCGCCTTGGCTACAATGGCCAGTCACGCGTAAATTAACACCAATTGACGCAGGCATTTTAGACTACAACACTACAAACTGATAACAAAATATTATGATTTCATTTTAACACAAGCGTTCCTTCAGACATTTTGCATTTGCAATTACGCGACTCTCGACTGACTAACGAGAGGTCACGTGGACATATTGATCACAAGCGTACCGAGTTGCAATGGAGACTATAGTAAGTTAGAAAGAGACCAACATAGATTATTACTTTATCTTTAAACAAAACGCCGCCATGATTGTTTCCGCCATTTTTGAAGGTGCGTCATATGAATAACTTTTTAACTTAAAGTATCATAAAATAATAATTTGAATAGAATTAATCTCAAATTAATAAATATAAACAAAATTAATAATATTTATATCATTTTCTGTGTAATTATAATAATACTGAATGGTTAATATTTAAATAGTAACTCAACGACATAGTGCGTTTAGTTTTTGCATTGGGAGCAAAGAAGCAGGTAAAATGTAATAATTAAACAAAATAATTGCCCAAAAATTATTGCAATTACTACTTTTCTACAGTGCCATTTGTATAGTGCCATTTTAATTTTTAGAACCTAGAAAACTGCTGTAAATTTCTAGTATAATCTTAATTAAACGATAGAGCATCCTGGTCCAGCAAAAACTTCGTTTTGCCTTTTCAGTTTCACTGAAGTAGGGCTGTGGCTTAAATCGACTTGTTATAATATTTTACATACATACATAAATCGCCTCTTTATCCCTTACGGGGTACACAGAGCCTAAGGTAACAAGACCTACGAGACCATGTTTAGCATGATTGTGAACCTGAACCTTTTTTCGTATTTGTATTATAAATACGAAAGTGAGGCTGTCTGGTACCTCTTCATGCTTACACCTCTGAATCGATTAACATTAAATTTGGTATCGATACATAATTTATGCAGTTGTTTATTGTCGTATATGACGTTTTCGCCGCGACCACAACGACTGCGGTCGTTATGTGGAACGACTAAAGGAGCATTTTGATCGTTGTGGGCGCTTAGTGGAACGCACCCTAAGTAGGATGTAGATATTATGAGTTGAAAATTACTACAAATACAAAGATGCGATACTCTTGAGTACCTACCTAGTATAATTTGTACTCTTTAAATATTTGCAACTTTTGGTGTTAAAAACAAGCTACCCGAAAAACTAAACCCACACCGACATAATCGCAGGCATAAGCTAGTAAATAATAATATAACGTGCTTAATAATATTATGTAGTGCACTTTATTTAATGTGTTCAAGTAAATCCGAAAAATATTACCAATGAAAATCAAGTGGCCGCAATTTTAGTAAAACCACACAATTAACAAAAAGGATTTAATATAAAAGTCTGCATAAGGCTAATCATTTTATTTCTAGACTAAATTACACTATCAAAACAATAAAACTACTCTTCAGTAACATTCCAAGGCTTTTCTGGTCTGTGTTTATCCCATGGATAAGGGTTCTTATACATTTCTGGTTCCTTCAATTTGATTCCACCACTACTGACTTCTTTTATGAGTTTTTCAACCTTTCCTCCTTTAGTAGGTTTTATGTCACAGTACATTTCGGAAATCCCGGCTTCTAAGCACCTTTGGGCGAAGACTTTCCCAACACTAATGTAGGCACAGGTGTCTTTGGTACTGTAGAGCTGCTTTTGAAGTGCCCATTCTGATGATTTTACTTCAATGACAGGACCATTGATATAGTGGACTAACTGAGCAGTCACTGTGCGGCTGCTTGAGGTTAAAATCAATCTGGAAACAAGTAAATTGTGATGGCCATTGAAAACAATAAATAAGTAACGCAATGTTCAAGAAGTTAAATTGCCTTTTTAATTTTCATCGTCAATAAAACTACTGCCAGATCCACTTACTTGTGCCAAAACTTTCTGCCAGGATTATCTAAATGATACCCGTCAGGTTTGCGGGCAATCCGCATTCTTTCTAAATTTCTGGGGTTTCTGTTGACAAACTCCGCTGGAGCCGTCGACGCACTCCTTGCAAGAGGCGGAATAAGCCAAAACCGTCTTATTGAATTCATTGTAGTGTTATTATTTTCAAAGGTTTTATTGATTTAATAGTTGTATCGTAAAAACCAAGCTGTTGTGTAAAATAAAATTTAACCTCTCCTCTCGTTTTTTGGGTTTGACATACATGACATAAAATAAATATTGCCATGCCAGCGCAGAAACATCAATTTGCTGTTTTTTTTAAAAGCTCCAGTGTGTCAAATTATGTTTTCGTATCATAATTTTCTAAGTTCTATATTTTTAATTGACAGCCATATATAATATTTATTTATTTATATTCATATGCAAGTTTTTGTTTAGTTGAATCGAAAGAAATAAATAAATCTTTCTATGTATTAAATGCAAAATGCCAAAAATAACAATTTTGAACAATCTTTTATCTTATTTATTTTATTGAAATGGTAACACTGCAGGTTTAACTGACCACTATTGCCATCAGAATAACCATTTTTTTTAAATAACTGCGTTATAAAAAATAACTCGGTTATTTTGAAGTAGTACAACCCTATTAAATGTGACGTATACTAGAGTACATGCTATATTTTATCTGTATCCAACATATTTCTGGCCCACCCACACTGTTGAATTTTGATAAGAAAAATATTGGCTTGTATATTCATTTATTTGTAAGCACGTATATTGTAACCATATAAGCTGTGGTTATGATTATGCGTCTAATTGGTTCGCATAATGAACGTGATTCCAGTTTTCTTCCCATCGCATTGTCAACTTGAAACGAGTGCTTAGTGTGGTTTCGTCAGCGGGTGTTAACACCAAAAACAGTTACGTGTTTTGCAATTAATCGGTCCGCCCACTCGACTGTCGGTGCATGCACGCTTGTACGCGGCGTGCGTGATGATACGGGGTGCTAGATAATATAATTGTTTTCGGATTATTTCTGCTATGTCGCTGCAGAAAAGTGTTAAAAGTGCTGGTGGCGATCGGAGCGAGCAGGCGGACACCACATCGATATGTTCCTCAGTGACCACCCAGCCAGATCGGCATGGATTTTTCGGAGGTGCCCAATACAGTCCAGAACCGTAAGTGATGTTTACATTCCTAATAAGCAATAATTAATGAGTCATAACATTCCACACATTACAACCATCTGGCTGAAAAGTATCCTGATCTGCGTCTTATTAAAAAAAATGCAAGCCGTGTTGTCTTGGTTTTATTTGAATAACAATACATGCAGACTCTCACTCTAATTACAATAAATGTGAAAGTGTAGCAGTGGTCAGCAGTGAAACTATGTACAGTACCTCTCTACATCCTTAATTGTCAAATATAAAAAAAAGCATTTTATTACGCTTTTCTGTTGTATGTTGTACAGCAGACTTCTTCTTCTTCTTCTTTTGATTGTGGCGTTACAAGTCGTTATAGCGACGACAACTTCGCCAATGTCAGTAAAAAAATTTAATTATAAAATCTTGTGACAAAATGTCGGCAACGTTGTACGGTAACACGGTCAAAGACCCCCCTCCCCCCTGTCGGGCTCTTAGCCAACGGTCAATGATATCCCTCAGAAACTGCCAGGAAATCATTAGCCGAAGCCCAGGGTGCACCGGATCAAGCACTGCTCTTCCCCCCGGACGGATCCAAAAAGGAACCGCAGCTCTTGACCACACGTGGAGGTAACCCGACTCGCACCCCAACAGCAGACTAATTAATTTCCAAATTAGAACTGCAAACTAACCTGCATGATTTGTAGATTTTTATCTTGTCGCTTCTTTAATGTTGTAAAAGATTTAATGCAGTGTAATCTCTGCCCTACTTGATATATGTTACATTTCTGTTATCTTGATAGATTAATTATTGTAGTTAGTACAGCTTGACTGCTTTATAAATAAAGAAAAGTATCACAATAAAGTCACTAGTCAAATAGTGTAACTTTCTTTGATAATAAAAATAGTTCATAAAATGAATTATTATTATACATTATTAGTTAAGAGCCTATGACTGTATTATTGGTTAATCACTTTTCCTCTGTGACTAAACAACATATCGAATTTCCTATAAATTGAACAGCATAGATAATCAGGCCATCTGTGCTATCTGGGACTGTCATAATAAGTGACTCATCACCTGTTAGTGAAATATTATACAAAAACAATATTTGATTTATGACTGGCTGGAAAATGTATGTTGTATCCAGTGTAAAACATTTAATACAGAGATATTTACTATACCCTTCCCTCACAACAGCATCACAATATTTTCTTGACAAACAGTTCAGCGGTTCACTCAAAATTACCCCCTACTAACAAACACACACACACTTACAGGGTAGACACAGCCTGTGTTAACAAGGCCATGTTCACCGAAATTGTGAGCATAAGGGGAATCTAAATAGTCATGGGAAGCTAGCTTCATCGCCTACAACATGGCTCAAAGATTTTCGCTCACAAACGCAGCAGCAAGAAAACATACCAATTAAATTTTACCTCTTTAATTTATTTAACGAAGTGATTCCTGAGCCCTGCCCCACAGATAAAAGAGTGCAACAGTCCCATAGAAAGTCAGCCTAAAACATAACTAAAATAGAAACTGTTCAACAATCTAAACTCATCAACAACACATAATGGAAGAGGAAAAACTAAACAGAGGTTTCTCAATTTCCCACTACATGTCGTAATTGTAGATTGTTATCAATGCTCACTTTTTATATGCAAGGTAATAGAAAGGAAGTAAGGCATTGAAATTGATTATAATGCCTGTAAAACATGCATGCATTTTTGTGTCATAAAGATAATAGATAAAATAGTGACTAATGAGAGGTATAGTAGAATGGATGAAAAACCTCAAAATCAGGTAAAAGTTGGTATGTATTTTTTTGTTAGTAAAAACTTATGGACAGTAAAAACTTTCGTTTGAAAAGAATTTATTCTTTAACTTCAAATTCTTTCGTTCCGATCCAACTTCTGATTCTGTTCTCAATCAAGTGATACATAATAAAATAATTACAATTTGATTTACAAAATTAAAGTAGCTTTGGAGACCTAAAAGAATTCATAATTATTTGCACAGTTGCTTACATTTCCGTGTCAAACATTTCCAAGGTTGATTCTCATAAATGAAAAATAATATGTTATTATTTTCCTTATTTCCCATTTGCAACATTAAATTTGAGGTATGCGTTTGTAACATCATTGGAACTGACCAATCCATGAAGGTATTTATTTGAAATCGCTGAAATCATCAAAGATATTGGAATTTTGATACTGCAACAAATATTAGTAAAAGTTAAACAGACGTGTTGCGCGCCCGCAAGTAAGCAACTGCTAATTAATAATGCTTGCAATACCAGAGATTTCATTTGCTTGTTTCTTAATATATTATATCCAAAGTAAAAAATCGAAGTTCGTTTTCGACCATTCCGCTCACGCTAATAGACATTACGAGAGAGAGAGGGATGGTGACGGTATTCGGAATTCGAATTCCAGAGCGGCTTCTCAATTTTTACTACACTTCTCATATAATAATTGGTTTTTTAATCGTGAAAACTATTATCCAAGACTCAAATAAAAGTAAAATCTGTGATGATAAAGCTAAGCTATTTATATGTATGATTACACTATTTACATGATTTAAAAAAAATCTTGTATCACTGCAAGAAGGTTCATTTCCATTTGTTACCTCTTTATGATGTTTATGCTGAAATAAAAACAAGTTGCAATTTAAAATTGCATACCTAATTAATGTGAATTAATGTGATTTCATTTGCAAATGGCAACTAATGAGTTTGTACAATGTTTTTTGCTAAAACTTGACTGACAAGTGCTATGCTATGCTGTAATACTGACATAGCAACGTTTTGTTGACGAACATAACGAATTAATGCATAGTCAATGTGCTAATTACCATAATTTATAATTATTGTTGTTATGCTGTGTTGCTTAGCAATTTTCTTAGGCTCGTAGTTGCGTGTCGTTGCCGCCAAGGCCGAAGAAATGTCCATGATTGATTTGTTTTGTCACCACATACAATTGGTCATGGTGTTAGCTTTTTAAAGGGTTGTTCTGGCTTCAGCAGGTGGCTGGGTTAGTTTTGACTAAATAGTCCTGAAAATGTTTTTCACAATTTTTGAATCACAGCTGACAAATGTTTTCATACACATGCATGTGCTGAGAACGAAACTGACCTAAGTCAAAAAAAATGTGGGCTGTTTTCAAATATCCCACATTGTGAGGTATGCTTTTATGTCTTACTGTTATTTCAACTCATTTACTTGAATTCTTTCATGCTGGTCTGGGAGTAAAGAAAAAACAGCATTAACCAGTTGCTTCTCTTTCCGCGCAGATGGTAAAAGCCCATTGACGGAATGGGCGAAGGTCACTATTTTGATTTCCCTTTCTACCTATACGCCCTTAATCATGCTAAACGTGGCCTTAAGGTTTTGTGACCTTAGGCTCTGTCTACCCCGTAAGAGATAAAGACGTGATTTTTCGAATTGGGTCACTTTGTTCTCAATATGTTCGATCGATGTTTAAAGTGAACCACGTCCAGGGCGGGATTGGATTTTGAATCAAAATATTTTATGAAAAATCTTTGTAAGGGTGATCAATCGAACTACATAATTCAACCAACTTCTGTAATATTCTGGTAAATTCTGAGAGATCTTGGTTTTAACCTTTATACAGGTGTTATGCATCACAATGTAATATGCATCATGATATGCAAGATCGCGTGATAATACTTGCTTACACTGACTGACAATGATATAGCTATGCGGTGCGTGATACAAGCAAAAAGAATCATTGAGAACGATAAAAAAACTTGTGGTTAATATGTATGTACACACAGCAAAGCTATTCGGTAAGCAGGATAGATACGGCGCGAGCGTACGTAATTGCTTACCTGATTATATTGCCGTGTGTACATAAGACTAGATGAATATTAAAATAAAATTCCCACTTACACACTCATTATACAAATTGATCCGACTAGCTCTTACCGACACTGCACAGGAGCCCGTGAAAATACCATTCGAAAGTAGTGAAAAATTGTGCTGAATTTGCAATACGAACGAGCATAGAAGACAATCACAGCTCTCGTTAATCTTGTGAACTAGTCAAAACTTTGATTAGAGCTGTAGTTTTGGTGATATCTGATTTATACCACTTTCGAGTGATGCGCTTTCAAAAATCGGGCCCAGAATCAAAGGCCTATGAAATAATTTTTAATATTGGTTGGGGTTTTTTTGACTTCATTCGTTACAGACAGACAAACAAATGTTTTCTCTGTATAATATTAGTAAAAGTAGATTATTTTATCAGTATTACCTAACTAACTAGGAATTATTGCCGTATTAGACCGTTCTCTTGGTTGACTAAACATAGTGACATATTAAATCAAATATGTTGCCAATGCACTGTTCAATGGGGGAAGTAATTATAAACGTGCTATTTATATCTCTATGTTTATACCTTTTTTGCTGTTGCTACTGACTTCATAATTTACTATGATAACATTACGTGAACATAGATGAATCATCCAATACAGTAATACGGGCCAATCAATTCCGATATTAATTAATTTAGTGATACATGAACTGTCAAAATGAACGCGATGGCGATTGCGAGCGAGTTAGGTAATGTCTACTGGCTAGGGTGAATATTCGAGCGTCTTGATTGTTCGGGTCAAACGTCAGTATCCTCCCACGATGGCTACCACAGCGGAAGGGCAAGTCGCATCAACTCGATCTAACTAGTAACTAGACTCAGCGTCGGTACTGTCTTACGTTTTCATAAAAAGTCAGAGTATCATCGCTTTGAACGATGCTTGTGAGGATAATAATGATAAAAAGGCGCAAAACGCTGAGTATTTTGCGGGTGGCCCTTGTGCCAGGTCCGTCCGAATGGCCACTACCATCTTAAGGCCGGCGCACATCACGCGCCGACGTGACGCGCGCACGCACCAGTTGTAATAAATAAATAAAATAAATAAATATCTTGGGACACATTACACCAATTGACCCAACCCCAAACTAAGCAAAGCTTGTACTATGGGTACCAGGCAACGGATAAACATACTTATATAATGTAGGTAAATACATACTTAAATACATACAACATCCATGACTCGGGCACAAACATTCGTATTCATCATACAACTGTCTGCCCCTGCCGGGATTCGAACCCAGGACCTCTAGCTTCATAGTCAGGGTCACTAACCACTAGGCTATCCGGTCGTCAATGTATGAAACTATGAGATATTTGCCAGACCAGATGCGTGGTCACGCGCGTGCGTACGCCACGCATCTGGTCTGGCGTGTCATGCAGCACGCATTTGGTGTGCGTCGGCCTTTAATCCTTGCGCAGCTGTGTTCTGGTCTTGTCTTATTTGCTAGTCCAGTATCATGCTTGACTTTGATTGCCTCAGTGATGTAAAAACAAATAAAAATGTTTTTACTCTATTGGTTTTATGCTCGATGCGTGTTAACGACCAGTATAGGGTCACGGAGGCCTAGTGTAAACTACTAGTTGGTGATCTAACGTCCTACTTGTCGCCTTGTGAACCTTACGCGAAGGTCACGCGCACTTGTAATATCTATTTGTATTAACAATAGACTTAAAACTTTGTTTGTTTGTATATAAAAAGAAATCTCTGGGAGTTTCAAAAATTAAAAATGACATACATACATACATACATATATAAATCACGTCTTTATCCCTCACGGGATAGACAGAGCCTAGGGTAACAATATGGATGGAAAGGGGATTCCAAATAGTCAATAGCCAAGGAGTGGAATTTGCTTCCGTCGTGTTTCCGGATAGATGCAACCTAGGGCTCTTTCACGGGCGTAGCCAGGGAGGGGGGGGGGGGGGGGGGGAGTTCAATTCATAGAATTAAAATAAATTTCTTATTATGTAAGGGTTATTTTATGTACTCTTAGTCGTTTTAATTTCTTGAACCCCCCCTGATACTAAAACCTGGCAAAGTCCGTGGGCTCTTTAGGTCTAGCGAAGGCTGTTACTGAACCAGTGAGCTTCACCGCCAGCCTCATCTACACTTTATCATCACGGCACGGCTGGCATGAGGGCACGAGATGAACTATACCCGTTTTTTCTTACTGTTCGTTCTAGAAAAGGACGGGTAGTCCATCTCTCGTGCTCTCGTCCTGTACAGCCGTGCTGGTGTAGAGGTCAATCTCTCGTCAGACCTACGTAAAAAAAGAAAACCTACGATTTTAACTATCAGTAACTGATCATTCGCACATTTCCGCACGTTCTAATTGGCGTACGATATCTAATGAGTTTGCTGACCTCACGCCGAAGGCTGATGCTTGAAGATAGTTCAACATACGCTGAATTCTTTGCCTCTGAAGTAAGCCTTGTTACAGGTCTATGTGAAGTTGGCATATCAAGTGCCAGCATATCAAGAAAAAAATGGAGTTCTGTTCGCATGCAGCATAGTTCTGTAGTTCCTGATACTTTTTAGAAATAGTTCTGGTCATTTTCCTCGAAAATTTTAATTTCAATTTTTGACATAATGATATGCTAACTTCCACATGAAAAGTTCAGCATATCACAAACAAATTAAAGTTCTAGTGGCACTATACATAGTTCTATAGTTCCTGATACATTTAAGAAATAGTTCTGGTGATATTCCTCGAAAATTTTTAATTTCAATTTTTGACATAATGATATGCTAACTTCCACATTAAAAGTTCAGCATATCACAAACAAATTGTATTTACAGTGGCACTATACATAGTTCTATAGTTCCTGATACTTTTTAGAAATAGTTCTGGTGATTTTCCTCGAAAATTTTGAATTTCAATTTTTGACATAATGATATGCTAACTTCCTCATAAAAAGTCCAGCATATCACAAACAAATTGAATTTCTAGTGGCAATATACAAATGTCTATAGTTCCTGATACATTTTAGAAAGAGTTCTGCCGATTTCCGCTAAAAAAAAACATTATTTTTTTTGACAGAATGATATGCTAACTTCCATGATGATATGCTGTGCTATCGAAAAGAGTTCCAAGCCCGTTTATGATATCAAATGGTAAATACAGTGTAGTATTAAATAGTTCTGAAGTTCTGGTGTAAATATCACTTTAAAAAAAATATTTTTGTCGAAGATGATATGCTAATTTCCATGATGATATGCTGTGGGTTTGAAGAGAGTTCTGAGCCCGTTTATGGTCTCAAATGATGGATATGATGTAGTAGTAAATAGTTCTGAGGAGTTCTGGCGTTAAAATCGCTTTAAAATTTTTTTTTTCTGGTCAAAGATAATTTGCTAATTTCCGTGATGATATGCTGCAGTATTAAAGAGAGTTCTGAGCCCGATTATGGTCTCAAATGATGTATATAGTGTAGTAGTAAATAGTTCCGAGGAGTTCTGGCCTTAATATCGCTTCAAATAATTTTAAGGAATATTTTTCAAAAATGATATGCTAACTTCCATGTTGATATGCTGAGGTTTTGAAGAGAGTTCTGAGCCCGTTTATGGTCTTAAAAGATGGATATGGTGTAGTAGTAAATAGTTCTGAGGAGTTCTGGCGTTAATATCGCTTCAAATCATTTTAAGAAACATTTTTCGAAAATGATATGCTAACTTCCATGTTGATATGCTGTGGTTTCGAAGAGAGTTCTGAGCCCGTTTACGGTCTCAAATGATGGATATGGTGTAGTAGTAAATAGTTCTGAGGAGTTCTGGCGTTAAAATCCTTTTTAAAAAAAAATATTTATTTTGGTCAAAGATGATATGCTAACTTCCGTTATGATATGCTGTGGTATTAAAGAGAGTTCTGAGCCCGATTATGGTCTCAAGTGATGGATATGTTGTAGTAGTAAATAGTTCTAAGGAGTTCTGGCGTTAATATCGCTTCAAACAATTTTAAGAAACATTTTTCGAAAATGCTATGCTAACTTCCATGTTGATATGCTGTCGTTTTGAAGAGAGTTCTGAGCCCGTTTATGGTCTCAAAAGATGGATATGGTGTAGTAGTAAATAGTTCTGAGGAGTTCTGGCGTTAATATCGCTTCAAATCATTTTAAGAAATATTTTTCGAAAATGATTATGCTAACTTCCATGTTGATATGCTGAGGTTTTGAAGAGAGTTCTGAGCCCGTTTACGGTCTCAAATGATGGATATGGTGTAGTAGTAAATAGTTCTGAGGAGTTCTGGCGTTAAAATCGCTTTTAAAAAAAAATATTTATTTTGGTCAAAGATGATATGCTAACTTCCATGTTGATATGCTGTGGTTTCGAAGAGAGTTCTGAGCCCGTTTACGGTCTCAAATGATGGATATGGTGTAGTAGTAAATAGTTCTGAGCAGTTCTGGCCTTAATATCGCTTCAAATCATTTTAAGGAATATTTTTCGAAAAAGATATGCTAACTTCCATGTTGATATGCTGTGGTTTTGAAGAGAGTTCTGAGCCCGTTTATGGTCTTAAAAGATGGATATGGTGTAGTAGTAAATAGTTCTGAGGAGTTCTGGCGTTAAAATCCTTTTTAAAAAAAAATATTTATTTTGGTCAAAGATGATATGCTAACTTCCGTTATGATATGCTGTGGTATTAAAGAGAGTTCTGAGCCCGATTATGGTCTTAAAAGATGGATATGGTGTAGTAGTAAATAGTTCTGAGGAGTTCTGGCCTTAATATCGCTTCAAATCATTTTAAGAAATATTTTTCGAAAATGCTATGCTAACTTCCATGTTGATATGCTGTCGTTTTGAAGAGAGTTCTGAGCCCGTTTATGGTCTCAAATGATGGATATGGTGTTGTAGTAAATAGTTCTGAGGAGTTCTGGCGTTAAAATCGCTTTAAAAAAAAAGATTTATTTTGGTCAAAGATAATTTGCTAATTTCCGTGATGATATGCTGCAGTATTAAAGAGAGTTCTGAGCCCGATTATGGTCTCAAATGATGGATATAGTGTAGAAGAAAATAGTTCTGAGGAGTTCTGGCCTTAATATCGCTTCAAATAATTTTAAGGAATATTTTTCAAAAATGATATGCTAACTTCCATGTTGATATGCTGAGGTTTTGAAGAGAGCTCTGAGCCCGTTTATGGTCTTAAAAGATGGATATGGTGTAGTAGTAAATAGTTCTGAGGAGTTCTGGCGTTAATATCGCTTCAAATCATTTTAAGAAATATTTTTCGAAAATGATATGCTAACTTCCACGTTGATATGCTGTGGTTTCGAAGAGAGTTCTGAGCCCGTTTACGGTCTCAAATGATGGATATGGTGTAGTAGTAAATAGTTCTGAGTTCTGGCGTTAAAATCGCTTTTAAAAAAAATATTTATTTTGGTCGAAGATGATATGCTAATTTCCGTTATGATATGCTGTGGTATTAAAGAGAGTTCTGAGCCCGATTATGGTCTCCAATGATGGATATGGTGTAGTAGTAAATAGTTCTAAGGAGTTCTGGCGTTAATATCGCTTCAAATCATTTTAAGAAATATTTTTCGAAAATGATATGCTAACTTCCATGTTGATATGCTGTGGTTTCGAAGAGAGTTCTGAGCCCGTTTACGGTCTCAGATGATGGATATGGTGTAGTAGTAAATAGTTCTGAGGAGGTCTGGCGTTAAAATCGTTTTAAAAAAAAAATATTTATTTTGGTCAAAGATGATATGCTAACTTCCGTTATGATATGCTGTGGTATTAAAGAGAGTTCTGAGCCCGATTATGGTCTTAACAGATGGATATGGTGTAGTAGTAAATAGTTCTGAGGAGTTCTGGCCTTAATATCGCTTCAAATCATTTTAAGAAATATTTTTCGAAAATGATATGCTAACTTCCATGTTGATATGCTGTGGTTTCGAAGAGAGTTCTGAGCCCGTTTACGGTCTCAAATGATGGATATGGTGTAGTAGTAAATAGTTCTGAGGAGTTCTGGCGTTAAATTCGCTTTTAAAAAAAAAAAATATTTTGGTCAAAGATGATATGCTAACTTCCGTTATGATATGCTGTGGTATTAAAGAGAGTTCTGAGCCCGATTATGGTCTCAAATGATGGATATGGTGTAGTAGTAAATAGTTCTAAGGAGTTCTGGCGTTAATATCGCCTCTAATCATTTTAAGAAATATTTTTCTAAAATGATATGCTAACTTCCATGTTGATACGCTGTGGTTTCGAAGAGAGTTCTGAGCCCGTTTACGGTCTCAAATGATGGATATGGTGTAGTAGTAAATAGTTCTGAGGAGTTCTGGCGTTAAAATCGCTTTAAAAAAAAATATTTATTTTGGTCAAAGATGATATGCTAACTTCCGTTATGATATGCTGTGGTATTAAAGAGAGTTCTGAGCCCGATTATGGTCTCAAATGATGGATATGGTGTAGTAGTAAATAGTTCTAAGGAGTTCTGGCGTTAATATCGCTTCAAATCATTTTAAGGAATATTTTTCGAAAATGATATGCTAACTTCCATGTTGATATGCTGTGGTTTCGAAGAGAGTTCTGAGCCCGTTTACGGTCTGAAAAGATGAATATGGTGTAGTAGTAAATAGTTCTGAGGAGTTCTGGCGTTAATATGGCTTCAAATCATTTTAAGAAATATTTTTCGAAAATGATATGCTAACTTCCACGTTGATATGCTGTGGTTTCGAAGAGAGTTCTGAGCCCGTTTACGGTCTCAAATGATGGATATGGTGTAGTAGTAAATAGTTCTGAGGAGTTCTGGCGTTAAAATCGCTTTTAAAAAAAATATTTATTTTGGTCAAAGATGATATGCTAATTTCCGTTATGATATGCTGTGGTATTAAAGAGAGTTCTGAGCCCGATTATGGTCTCCAATGATGGATATGGTGTAGTAGTAAATAGTTCTAAGGAGTTCTGGCGTTAATATCGCTTCAAATCATTTTAAGAAATATTTTTCGAAAATGATATGCTAACTTCCATGTTGATATGCTGTGGTTTCGAAGAGAGTTCTGAGCCCGTTTACGGTCTCAAATGATGGATATGGTGTAGTAGTAAATAGTTCTGAGGTCTGGCGTTAAAATCGTTTTAAAAAAAAAATATTTATTTTGGTCAAAGATGATATGCTTACTTCCGTTATGATATGCTGTGGTATTAAAGAGAGTTCTGAGCCCGATTATGGTCTTAACAGATGGATATGGTGTAGTAGTAAATAGTTCTGAGGAGTTCTGGCCTTAATATCGCTTCAAATCATTTTAAGAAATATTTTTCGAAAATGATATGCTAACTTCCATGTTGATATGCTGTGGTTTCGAAGAGAGTTCTGAGCCCGTTTACGGTCTCAAATGATGGATATGGTGTAGTAGTAAATAGTTCTGAGGAGTTCTGGCGTTAAATTCGCTTTTAAAAAAAAAAATATTTTGGTCAAAGATGATATGCTAACTTCCGTTATGATATGCTGTGGTATTAAAGAGAGTTCTGAGCCCGATTATGGTCTCAAATGATGGATATGGTGTAGTAGTAAATAGTTCTAAGGAGTTCTGGCGTTAATATCGCTTCAAATCATTTTAAGGAATATTTTTCGAAAATGATATGCTAACTTCCATGTTGATATGCTGTGGTTTCGAAGAGAGTTCTGAGCCCGTTTACGGTCTGAAAAGATGAATATGGTGTAGTAGTAAATAGTTCTGAGGAGTTCTGGCGTTAATATCGCTTTAAATAAATTTAAGGAATATTTTTCAAAAATTATTTGCTAACTTCCATGTTGATATGCTGTGGTTTTGAAGAGAGTTCTGATCCCGTCTATGGTCTTAAAAGATGGATATGGTGTAGTAGTAATAGTAAATAGTTCGAAAGAGTTCTGGCGTTATAAAAGCTTTTAAAGAAAACGATTTAATCGCCAGTCGAAATGCTATGTTATTTGAACAGTTCTACCCAGCATCTCAGCTGATTTCGATAGGAACAAGACGAGTAAGCATTAAGAACCAAAAAAGCAACCTTTTTAACGCGACCTTGCAAAAGTTCTAGCTAAAACACGAAAAAAAAAACTCATATATGTCTAAATGCTATGTTATTTCAACAGTTCTACCCGGCATCTCAGCTGATTTCGATAGGAACAGGTCAAGTAAGCATAAAACAACAAAGAACTATCATTTTAACGCGACCTAGCAGTAGTTCTAGCTAAAACACTAAAAAAAACTCATATATGTCTAAATGCTATGTTATTTGAACAGTTCTACCCAGCATCTCAGCTGATTTCGACAGGAAAAGGACAAGTAATCATTAAGAACTAAAAAGCAACCTTTTTAACGCGATCTAGCAATAGTTCTAGCTAAAACACGAAAATAAACTCGTATATGTCCAAATGCTATGTTATTTGATCACTTCTACCCAGCATCTCAGCTGATGTCGATAGGAACAGGTCAAGTAAGCATAAATCAACTAAGAACTATCTCCGACTCCTCTGGGAGGTAATCCTGCTCCCCTGCGGACGGGAGCGCGGCGTTGGAAATTCCAGGCGATAAGACTTGCCCTTACCCGCCTGGTACTCATTGGAGGAGACTGGCAGCAGTGGAGGGAGGGATTGCATGAAAAACATATATATTTCACACAGGCTTGGTTATTTTGCACGTGAGTAGCGGAGTAGCAAGGTAAACATTTTTTGTTCATTGAAATGGACCTCCGCAAAGGCCTGATTCAATAAAATACTTATTTGTCCTGTTCTTATCGAAATCAGCTGAGATGCTGGGTAGAACTGGTTCCAATAACATAGCATTTCGACATATATCAGGTTTTTTTCGTGTTTTAGCCAGAACTATTGCTAGGTCGCGTTAAAATGATAGTTCTTTGTTGCCTTATGCTTATTAGTCCTGTTCCTATCGAAATCAGCTGGGATGCTGGGTAGAACTGTTCAAATAACATAGCATTTAGACATATATGAGTTTTTTTTGTGTTTTAGCTAGAACTACTGCTAGGTCGCGTTAAAATAATAGTTCTTTGTTGCTCCCCATGCTTACTTGACTTGTTCCTATCGAAATCAGCTGAGACGCTGGGTAGAACTGTTGAAATAACATAGCATTTAGACATATATGAGTTTTTTTTTCGTGTTTTAGCTAGAACTTTTGCAAGGTCGCGTTAAAAAGATGATATGCTAACTTCCATGTTGATACGCTGTGGTTTTGAAGAGAGTTCTGAGCCCGTTTATGGTACTGTACGAGAACAGGTCGTACTGTACATTTTCAGGCAATGAATTTGATAGGAATGTAATGCAGTTTGTAGAGGCACTCGCTCTTGTCCTACTTTTTTGGTAAATCGGCTAATTGGAATGATTTCATTGATTGAAGACAGCTTACAGTACAGGTCCTTAGTGGATATGTTTACCGGGACAAAACGGATAATACCTGTTTTTTCGATATGGGCAGCGGGTATGAAAGGTCGCATGCTATATTTGTGCAAAAAAGTCGTGTTATTAATGAAGTTATTCCTTAAAATTATTTGAAGCAATGTTAACGCCAGAACTCCTCAGAACTATTTACTACTACACCATATCCATCTTTGGAGACCAAAATAACTCTACATTTTTTAAAAGCGATATTAACACCAGAACTCCTCAGAACTATTTACTACTACAGCACTTCCATCTTTTGAGACCATAAACGGGCTCAGAACTCTCTTCAAAACCACAGCATATCATCACGGAAGTTAGCAAATTATCTTTGACCAAAACAATTCAATTTTTTTTAAAAGCGATATTAACGCCAGAACTCCTCAGAACTATTTACTACTACACCATATCCATAATTTAAGACCATAAACGGGCTCAGAAGTCTCTTCAAAACCACCGCATATCAACGTGGAAGTTAGCATATCATTTTTGAAAAATATTCCTTAAAATTATTTGAAGCGATATTTACGCCAGAACTCCTGAGAACTATTCACTACTACACCATATCCATCTTTTATGACCATAAACGGGCTCAGAACTCTCTTCAAAACCACAGCATATCAACGTGGAAGTTAGCATATCATTTTTGAAAAATATTTCTGAAAATTATTTGAAGCGATATTAACGCCAGAACTCCTCAGAACTATTTACTACTACACCATATCCATCTTTTAAGACCATTAACGGGATCAGAACTCTCTTCAAAACCACAGCATATCAACATGGAAGTTAGCATATCATTTTTGAAAAATATTCCTTAAAATTATTTGAAGCGATATTTACGCTAGAACTCCTGAGAACTATTTACTACTACACCATAACCATCATTTAAGACCATAAACGGGCTCAGAACTCTCTTCGAAACCACAGCATATCATCAAGGAAGTTGGCATATCATTTTTGACCAAAATAACTCTACATTTTTTAAAATCGATATTAACACCAGAACTCCTCAGAACTATTTACTACTACAGCACTTCCATCTTTTGAGACCATTAACGGGATCAGAACTCTCTTCAAAACCACAGCATATCAACATGGAAGTTAGCATATCATTTTTGAAAAATATTTCTGAAAATTATTTGAAGCGATATTAACGCCAGAACTCCTCAGAACTATTTACTACTACACCATATCCATCTTTTAAGACCATAAACGGGCTCAGAACTCTTTTCAAAACCACAGCATATCATCAAGGAAGTTGGCATATCGTTTTTGACCAAAATAACTCTACATTTTTTAAAAGCGATATTAACACCAGAACTCCTCAGAACTATTTACTACTACAGCACTTCCATCTTTTGAGACCATAAACGGGCTGAGAACTCTCTTCAAAACCACAGCATATCATCACGGAAGTTAGCAAATTATCTTTGATCAAAACAATTCAATTTTTTTTAAAAGCGATATTAACGCCAGAACTCCTCAGAACTATTTACTACTACACCATAACCATCATTTAAGACCATAAACGGGCTCAGAACTCTCTTCAAAACCACAGCATATCAACGTGGAAGTTAGCATATCATTTTTGAAAAATATTTCTGAAAATTATTTGAAGCGATATTAACGCCAGAACTCCTCAGAACTATTCACTACTACACCATATCCATCATTTAAGACCATAAACGGGCTCAGAACTCTCTTCAAAACCACAGCATATCAACGTGGAAGTTAGCATATCATTTTTGAAAAATATTTCTGAAAATTATTTGAAGCGACATTAACGCCAGAACTCCTCAGAACTATTTACTACTACACCATATCCATCATTTAAGACCATAAACGGGCTCAGAACTCTCTTCAAAACCACAGCATATCAACGTGGAAGTTAGCATATCATTTTTGAAAAATATTTCTGAAAATTATTTGAAGCGATATTAACGCCAGAACTCCTCAGAACTATTTACTACTACACCATATCCATCTTTTAAGACCATAGACGGGCTCAGAACTCTCTTCAAAACCACAGCATATCAACATGGAAGTTAGCATATCATTTTTGAAAAATATTTCTTTAAATTATTTGAAGCGATATTTACGCCAGAACTCCTCAGAACTATTTACTTCTACAATATATCCATCATTTGAGACCATAGACGGGCTCAGAACTTTCTTCAAACCCACAGCATATCAGCATGGAAGTTAGCATATCATTTTTGAAAAATATTTCTTTAAATTATTTGAAGCGATATTTACGCCAGAACTCCTCAGAACTATTTACTTCTACACTATATCCATCATTTGAGACCATAGACGGGCTCAGAACTTTCTTCAAACCCACAGCATATCTGCATGGAAGTTAGCATATCATTTTTGAAAAATGTTCCTTAAAATTATTTGAAGCGATATTAACGCCAGAACTCCTCAGAACTATTCACTACTACACCATATCCATCATTTAAGACCATAAACGGGCTCAGAACTCTCTTCAAAATCACAGCATATCAACATGGAAGTTAGCATATCATTTTTGAAAAATGTTCCTTAAAATTATTTAAAGCGATATTAACGCCAGAACTCCTCAGAACTATTTACTACTACACCATATCCATCTTTTAAGACCATTAACGGGATCAGAACTCTCTTCAAAACCACAGCATATCAACATGGAAGTTAGCATATCATTTTTGAAAAATATTCCTTAAAATTATTTGAAGCGATATTTACGCTAGAACTCCTGAGAACTATTTACTACTACACCATAACCATCATTTAAGACCATAAACGGGCTCAGAACTCTCTTTGAAACCACAGCATATCAACATGGAAGTTAGCAAATTATCTTTGACCAAAATTATTCAATTTTTTTTTAAAGCGATATTAACGCCAGAACTCCTCAGAACTATTTACTACTACACCATATCCATCATTTAAGACCATAAACAGGCTCAGAACTCTCTTCAAACCCACAGCATATCAACATGGAAGTTAGCATATCATTTTTGAAAAATATTTCTTAAAATTATTTGAAGCGATATTAACGCCAGAACTCCTCAGAACTATTAACTACTACACCATATCCATCATTTAAGACCTTAAACGGGCTCAGAACTCTTTTCAAAACCACAGCATATCATCAAGGAAGTTGGCATATCATTTTTGACCAAAATAACTCTACATTTTTAAAAGCGATATTAACACCAGAACTCCTCAGAACTATTTACTACTACAGCACTTCCATCTTTTGAGACCACTAACGGGCTCAGAACTCTCTTCAAAACCACAGCATATCAACATGGAAGTTGGCATATCGTTTTTGAAAAATATTCCTTAAAATTATTTGAAGCGATATTAACGCCAGAACTCCTCAGAACTATTTACTACTACACCATATCCATCATTTAAGACCATAAACGGGCTCAGAACTCTTTTCAAAACCACAGCATATCATCAAGGAAGTTAGCATATCATTTTTTTTAAATGTTTCTTAAAATAATTTGAAACGATATCAACTCTAGAACTCTATAGAACTATTTACTTCTTCACCATATCCATCATTACAAACCATAGACGGGCTCAGAACTCTCTTCAAAACCACAGCATATCAGCATGGAAGTTAGCATATCATTTTTGAAAAATGTTTCTTAAAATTATTTGAAGCGATATTAACGCCAGAACTCCTCAGAACTATTTACTACTACACCATATCCATCTTTTAAGACCATAGACGGGCTCAGAACTCTCTTCAAAACCACAGCATATCAACATGGAAGTTAGCATATCATTTTTGAAAAATATTTCTTTAAATTATTTGAAGCGATATTTACGCCAGAACTCCTCAGAACTATTTACTTCTACAATATATCCATCATTTGAGACCATAGACGGGCTCAGAACTTTCTTCAAACCCACAGCATATCAGCATGGAAGTTAGCATATCATTTTTGAAAAATATTTCTTTAAATTATTTGAAGCGATATTTACGCCAGAACTCCTCAGAACTATTTACTTCTACACTATATCCATCATTTGAGACCATAGACGGGCTCAGAACTTTCTTCAAACCCACAGCATATCAGCATGGAAGTTAGCATATCATTTTTGAAAAATGTTCCTTAAAATTATTTGAAGCGATATTAACGCCAGAACTCCTCAGAACTATTCACTACTACACCATATCCATCATTTAAGACCATAAACGGGCTCAGAACTCTCTTCAAAATCACAGCATATCAACATGGAAGTTAGCATATCATTTTTGAAAAATGTTCCTTAAAATTATTTAAAGCGATATTAACGCCAGAACTCCTCAGAACTATTTACTACTACACCATAACCATCATTTAAGACCATAAACGGGCTCAGAACTCTCTTCAAACCCACAGCATATCAGCATGGAAGTTAGCATATCGTTTTTGAAAAATGTTCCTTAAAATTATTTGAAGCGATATTAACGCCAGAACTCCTCAGAACTATTCACTACTACACCATATCCATCATTTAAGACCATAAACGGGCTCAGAACTCTCTTCAAAACCACAGCATATCAGCATGGAAGTTAGCATATCATTTTTGAAAAATATTTCTGAAAATTATTTGAAGCGATATTAACGCCAGAACTCCTCAGAACTATTTACTACTACACCATATCAATCTTTTAAGACCATAGACGGGCTCAGAACTCTCTTCAAAACCACAGCATATCAGCATGGAAGTTAGCATATCATTTTTGAAAAATATTCCTTTAAATTATTTGAAGCGATATTAACGCCAGAACTCCTCAGAACTATTTACTACTACACCATATCCATCTTTTAAGACCATAGACGGGCTCAGAACTCTCTTCAAAACCACAGCATATCAGCATGGAAGTTAGCATATCATTTTTGAAAAATATTCCTTTAAATTATTTGAAGCGATATTAACGCCAGAACTCCTCAGAACTATTTACTACTACACCATAACCATCATTTAAGACCTTAAACGGGCTCAGAACTCTCTTCAAAACCACAGCATATCATCACGGAAGTTAGCAAATTATCTTTGACCAAAACAATTCAATTTTTTTTAAAAGCGATATTAACGCCAGAACTCCTCAGAACTATTTACTACTACACCATAACCATCATTTAAGACCATAAACGGGCTCAGAACTCTCTTCAAACCCACAGCATATCAACATGGAAGTTAGCATATCATTTTTGAAAAATATTTCTTAAAATTATTTGAAGCGATATTAACGCCAGAACTCCTCAGAACTATTTACTACTACACCATAACCATCATTTAAGACCATAAACGGGCTCAGAACTCTCTTCAAAACCACAGCATATCAACATGGAAGTTAGCATATCATTTTTGAAAATTATTCCTTAAAATTAGTTGAAGCGATATTAACGCCAGAACTCCTCAGAACTGTTTACTACTACACCATATCCATCTTTTAAGACCATAAACGGGCTCAGAACTCTCTTGAGAACCACAGCATATCAACATGGAAGTTAGCATATCATTCCGTCAAAAAAAAAAACATGTTTTTTTTTTAGCGAAAATCGGCAGCTCTTTCTAAAATGTATCAGGAACTATAGAAATATGTATATTGCCACTAGAAATTCAATTTGTTTGTGATATGCTGGACTTTTTATGTGGAAGTTAGCATATCATTATGTCAAAAATTGAAATTAAAATTTTCGAGGATAATCACCAGAACTATTTCTAAAAAGTATCAGGAACTATAGAACTATGTATAGTGCCACTAGAAATTCAATTTGTTTGTGATATGCTGAACTTTTAATGTGGAAGTTAGCATATCATTATGTCAAAAATTGAAATCAAAAATTTTCGAGGAATATCACCAGAACTATTTCTTAAATGTATCAGGAACTATAGAACTATGTACAGTGCCACTAGAACTTCAATTTGTTTGTGATATGCTGGACTTTTCATGTGGAAGTTAGCATATCATTATGTCAAAAATTGAAATTAAAATTTTCGAGGAAAATGACCAGAACTATTTCTAAAAAGTATCAGGAACTACAGAACTATGCTGCATGCCAACAGAACTCCATTTTTTTCTTGATATGCTGGTACTTGATATGCTAACTTCACACAGACTTGTTACAGTAGTTAATTTACTATGCGTTAGGGTTACCAGATACAAAGTTTGAAATAACTGACTAGATTCCTGATGCGATTAAAATTCCTGACGCGAGGAGGGGAGAGTAGTTTATGTTTTACAGAATCTTTATCTATGTATAATAATATTAAATTTGGCCCAGTCTCCTTACAAAATTAACTATATTGCATACATATGAGGGCCACATATTTTGCTACTGAATATGTATAAAAATTAATCCCTATTTCCCTTGGTCATGGTATCACGCGTGAACGGCTGGATCGATTTCGTTAATTCTTTTTTGTTGTGTTCTTTTTTGTCAGGTTAAGGTTCTTATGAAACAATATTTAAAAAAAACTGGTACTGGGGCGAAGCCGCCGGCAACAGCTACTATTAAATAGAGGACAATAAAATTTCTAAAATTTTCCTACTAGAGGGGCAACTTGACCAATATCTAAAATTCTTGACGCCTATCGGAATTTATGACTTATTATACAATCACAATCACACATGACATGGCATGGCATTTACACCGATAATAAACAATAATTTTAAAAACAAAACCTATTGTCATATCAACGCTAAACAAACATTTATGCAGTATGGCGTCACCTATGTCTGGAACAAATGCTCGGACTCGTATCCGCCATTATTGTATTATTATTCACATTCACATCCCTGTATCGCCCGCAACAATGGTACACATATCGCATCGCGAATGGTGTCGCAAATATCCCACTAATATTATAAACGCGAAAGTTTGTAAGTATGGATAGATGGATGGATGGATGTCTGTTACTCTTTCATGTAAAAAAAAAGTACTGAAAGGATTTGAATAAAATTTGGAACGGAGATAGCTAATACCCTAGATTAACACATAGGCTATTTTTTATCCCGGTAAATTGCATAGTTCCCGCGGGATAGCGTAAACTAATTATTTGCAGACGAAGTCGCGGACAGCAGCTAGTCTGACCGTAAAGCAAACAAAAAGGATAGTTGCATGGGTCAGAGTAGGCCCAAGGTTTCGCGGGGGAGCTCAGGCAGAAGTACCTATCCAAGATTTTGTGGGAGGGGAGGGCGGGATCTCAGACAGTGTCCAAGATTGTGAGGGGGATCTTATTCAAAAGCGTCCATGTTTTTGTGGGGGAGTCACAAGTTTGTACATGAAATATATGAGCGAGGACGATGGGGGGATGTGTACCCCATGTCCCTGTACCCTCGGACCGCTGCTGCACTCATCACTTCACAGCCGCTCCATGACATTTAATCTCTGAACTTTAAGAACTATGAGCATATACCTAACACCAAAGTTATAATTTCACAATGAAAATACCTGTCAAAAGCGATAGTTAAAATCATAACTCAGTGTTTATTATTATGTTATTTGTATTGTTGCAGCAAACGGACTGTGTCTCCGAGCACGATTCTCAAGCGTGAGCAGAAGTGGCTGCGCATGCTCAACAAGTGGGAGGAGTTTATGAGCAAGAACTACAAGAAGGTGCGCGAGCGCTGCCGGAAAGGTAAGGGCAAAATTCAGTTTTTTTTTTCGATAGCAATTTTTGTTTTGTACCTAAGATTTCAGGCAAGGTTGTGGGTAGAGTCACTAGTAGTTAGAATTATCTAGCCGAGCTGAAAATACGGTCGTGTTCACATATTTTTCAGCACCTTGACAGTTCCAAAATCTTAGGAATCATGTTATAGGCGATGTGGGGCCACCCATCACTATTTTTATTCCCCTTTCCACCTATACGCCTACAATCATGCTAAACGTGGCCTTTAGCTCTTGTTACATTAGGCTCTGTTTAACCCGTATGGGATAATGACGTGTTTTATGTATGTATGTATGTATTGACAGTTCCGATGTACTAAATGCCGTTCTATGTGACGCCGGTTGTATTGTACCGTTGACTTAATTGTTTATTGATTGACCTAAGGAATTATACCTCTAGATGAGAGGAAATTATGTCATTTTATCCTCGCACCCTCAATGAAAAAAATATTTCGCTATTATAAACTATTTCCACATTCCCTGCCTGAAAAAGTATTTTGAACGCAACGTACCTGTTATATTACACGTCAACGGATTGCATAACATTCCAATAGGCAATGTTTTGAAATGGGTCGTTGACACGGCCGGTGTTGCCATTTTATAATTATACATGACGTAACCATGGGGTGCGTGTCGGGTTACCTCCGCGCGTGGTCAAAGCTGCGGTTCGTTTTTGGATACGCCCGAGGGGAAGAGCTGTGCTTGGTGCGGTGCACCCTGGGCAACAGTTAATGATTTCCTGGCAGATTCTGTGGTCTTTTGAGCGTGTTCTACCGTACAACGTTGCCGACGTTTTTGTTACAAGATTTTTGAATACTGTATTTATTACTTTGACTTTGGCGAAATGATCGCATCGATGGAGCCATATTAAAAAAAGAAGAAGGAAGGACGTACGCACATTGTTGCCGTATACCTGCTGAAATATACATACATACACAAATCACGTCTATATCCCTTACGGGCTAGACGGAGCCTGAGATAACAAGACCTAAAGGCCACGTTTAGCATGATTGTAGGCATATAGGTGGAAAGGGGAATCAAAATAGCGATGGTGCTAGCCGCATCACCTATAACATGATTCCTAAGAATTTCGCCCATTCCCTCGATGTGCTTTTACCATCTGCGCGGGACGAGAAGCAACTGGTACATTCTATGTTTTTCCTTTGCTCCAGACCTTGTATTGCCATGAAGTATTCCTAACATAACTCTTAAGGGTCTGTCTCACTACTCTCTGTTATGTTCCAGTTGTCTTAAGTGTCAGTTATCTAGGAATCTGTCTCTATTTATTACTACGAAACAGACAGACATTATCGTAAAATAACTGACACGTAAGATAACTAGAACTTAACAGAGAGGTGTAACAGCAAGGGCGTCGCAAGGGGGGCAGGGAGGGGCAGCTGCCCCCCCCCCTAGAGATTCTAAAAAAGTTGCCAAATATAATGCAACCAAAGTCCTAGACTAGTCATAGAGAATGAGAAAAGTATGAATTGTAGTAGGTAAAGTCAACTTGCCCCCACCTGCGCCATCGGCTGGCGACGCCCTTGTCACAGTATATATATAAGCTAAAGCAGTAAGGAAACCTGGAACCTACGAACAATTCGGTTGAAACGAAACACGCACACAGGCGCGCGCTTTACACGGCCCCTAAGGGGACCTCGTCCACTCCGCTCAGGCTCAGGTCCGCTTAGGGGCCGTGTAAAGCGCGCGCCTGTGTGCGTGTTTCGTTTCAACCGACTTGTTCGTAGGTTCCTTACTGCTTTAGCTTATATTGTATATACTGTGCCCTTGTGTAACAGGCCCTAAATTTTCTTCAATCAGGTATACCAGCGTCAGTGCGCCCCAAAGCGTGGCTGTACCTCTGCGGCGGCGAGCTGCTCATGAAGAAGCACCCGACGGAGTACGAGGAGCTGCTCCAGGCCCCCGGGGACCCCAAGTGCATGGACGACATAAGGAAGGACCTGCATCGCCAGTTCCCGTACCATGAGATGTTCATACGAGAAGAGGGGCCCGGGTGAGTGCTTGGATTTTGAAGACGATTTTTTTATGAAATTTTCCTGGTTGTCTGGCGTGGCGTCCATAGAACTCGATTCCCACTGGCTTGCCTATTTTAAGGCAGTTGGGCACTTTTACTGCGCAGAATTAGAAAGAAAGAAAGAAAGAAGAAATTTATTCCTTTTTGCAAGACACACAAATATAAGATAATATACACAATTTTATAGAAAATAAACAAGGTAAAACAAAAAAAAAAACATACGACATAAAAAATAGATCATCAGCGTTGTGTGTCTTCGCAAAAGTGAAACGGTCGCTGGCTCAGCATTACGCTGAGGTGTTAGACACCTGCAGCACTGATTTTCAGCCAGAACCGTCTATGACTCACGAAACGATACACAGATAAAATATACTACATAATCTATAAACTTTCACGTAAACAATGCAATAGGTAGGTACATAGATAGAACCCGACTTACGTGTAACTAAGAAATACATAAATTAATTAAATAGTTCACAATAAACAAAAAATAAAAAAGGAGGGAAAAATTAGAGGAAAAGGCTATTTAAATTCCCTTCGGCTTGGCTTCTGGTATACTTGACGTCATGCCACAGGTAGTTATAGCTCGTGCAATTTACGATGGCGGGTGAGCTTTATTTGTGTTAAACACGTATCGCGCATGTGTCCAAGTGTGCGTGGCTTACGAAGCGATTTTGGAGCGAGATTTTTCTTTATTTTTATATTTTCCATACTCACTTTCGCTCTCACGCACACTAACACGTATGTCAGATACGTGCTTACCATAAATAAAAACTCACTCGCCATCGTTAATTACAAGAGCCATAACACATTAGAGTAGTTGACAGCGTTGTCACCACCAAAGAATTCAAGGTAATACTATACTATAATTAAAACAGCTTATTCTAGCCTAGAACCTAGATTAATTAGACATAGACATGTATTTATTTAAAAAAAACAATACATGTACCTATTGTGTTTGAAATACAGGTTATATGTAAATTAATATTAATTAAGTAACTTAACGAAGGAAAAATATTAAACTATACATTAAAACACTACAAAAGAACTGCGATTATCAAAGTAATAACGAGAAATACATAATACCTAACCTATACCTAATTCATTATTAAATATTTCATCTACACTGTAAAAGCAACCCCTTAACAAAAACCTTTTTAGTTTCCTCTGAAACAATGAGTTATTCGTAATAATTTTTAGTTCAGTAGGCAGCCTGTTACACAGTTTTATAGCTTGGCGAGTACACGAATTTGATACGACCTTCAGTCTTAGGCAAAAACTAAAGTTTCGGTTTTTAGTGCGCGTAAGTAGGCGCCCATTTTGTTCTTCATAGGACTCGTACTTCAGGAACTTTGTGAGCAGCACTGCAACATATAAACTAGGCACTAGGTAGAATTTAACTCGGGATTTAGGACGAAGACGTCCACTGTTGAACAAAGGTCTCCCCCTTAGCACACCTTAATGAACGACCACTCCGCGACCTCCATCCCCCGGTTTCCCGTAACTCTCACGATGTCGGTCCACCTAGTGGGAGGCCTGCCAACACTGCGTCTTCCGGTTCGTGGTGGCTACTCAAGAACTTTACTTTATATGTATAGACATAAACTTCAGACGGTGATTTTAATTGATTACCACCGAGTAATAGAATTATTCTATGGTAAGAACAAGTAGTAAGACGTAGGTCGAAGACGTGAACAATGCCTTATTGTTATAGGGAACTATAAAAACTTCAAAAGGCAAGTGACCTTGTTTACTTTATGAACCGTCGGGTGACATAATTAATAGAACTGCGTTGATTAAGGCTGGATTGCTTTGGAAGACCTACATACATACATAAATCACATCTTTATCCCGTACGAGTTTGACAGAGCCCAATGTAGCGAGCCCTAATGGCCACTTTTAGCATGTCCATTTTCATTCATACCACTTTGACATACCACCCACTTAGCAAAACCTTTTTTTAGTTGGAGAGAGATAGGACGAAGTTACGCCACAAAAATTAAAAATTAAGTTCCGGGGGGTTACCGTGACGTCTTAACGTGATTCAATTCCGATTCAGTTTAGATTCGTTCGCTGTCAAATCCATACTAAATATGACAGCTAAAACCTGAACTGAGTCGGATTGAACCGCATTAAGACGTCATGGTAAGGCCCCAGGAAAGTTAGGTTAGATCGCTTCTGAAATAGCGATACCAAAAATGTTTACACGTCGATCTGACTACTGGAAGTGGGTCAAAGATTGATTTCAACATTGCAAGTTAAGTAAAAACTAATAAGAATCATTAATCCTTTCGTTTAAGAGTCCCGCTAGGTTCAGACATGGTTAGGCACCGCTCGCCCGATCCCTTGAGGCCAGCGGGAACGGTAACGGGGCATTACCTGCATTCCACGGTCTCATTGTCTAGGGAAGACGGGCCCTGCGTAGGGGCCTTCCCCTTCTTGGCGTGGTCCTGGCGCAAGCCGGGGCCACCGGGGGGGCGTTAGTGGTGGAACCCTAGTGCCATCCCACTGCGACCACATCACACCGGATTGAGGCAACACCGGAGAGTTTTTAGTTTGGGTATACCCCTTCGGGGAGGAGTCGCACACAACCCTAGGCATCCCCGTGTCTAGCCCTCCCCTCCCAACGCACCCATTCCCAGTCCCTATATAAATCTGTTTAGTTACTCTACTGTCATCCATCCTTTCTACGTGACCAAACCAACTAAGCATACTTTATTCTATCCTAGTTATAGTATCTTCTTTTCTTTCACACCAGCACGTTCCCTTATCACAACTATTCCTTACTAGCTGTTGCCCGCGGCTTCGCACGCGTGAACCATGAGCATTTCAAAGAAGCAAGCAATTAAGCAAGCAAGCAAGCGAAACTGCAAGCTTTCAAGCAAGCATGCAAGCATGTAAGTATGCAAGCAGGCATGCAAGCAGGCATGCAAGCAAGCATGCAAGCATGTAAGTATGCAAGCAGGCATGCAAGCAGGCATGCAAGCAGGCATGAAAGCAGGCAAAGCAAGCATGCAAGCAAGCATGCAAGCAAGCGTGCAAGCAAGCACTCAGCGAGAATGCATGAAAGCATGACATGCAAGCGTGCAAGCAAGCACGCAGTGAGCATGCAAGTAAGCATGCCAAGCAAGCGTGCAAGCAAGCATGCATGCAAGTAAGCAAGCGAACCATGAGCATTTCAAAGAAGCAAGCAATCGAGCAAGCATGCAAGCATGTAAGTATGCAAGCAGGCATGCAAGCAGGCATGCAAGCAAGCATGCAAGCATCTAAATATGCAAGCAGGCATGCAAGCAAGCAAGCAAGCAAACCTGCAAGCTTTCAAGCAAGCATGTAAGTATGCAAGCAGGCATGCAAACAGGCATGCAAGCAGGCATGCAAGCATGTAAGTATGCAAGCAGGCATGCAAGCAGGCATGCAAGCAGGCATGAAAGCAGGCAAAGCAAGCATGCAAGCAAGCATGCAAGCAAGCGTGCAAGCAAGCACTCAGCGAGAATGCATGAAAGCATGACATGCAAGCGTGCAAGCAAGCACGCAGTGAGCATGCAAGTAAGCATGCCAAGCAAGCGCGCAAGCAAGCATGCATGCAAGTAAGCAAGTGAACCATGAGCATTTCACAGAAGCAAGCAATCAAGCAAGCAAGCAAGCGAAACTGCAAGCTTTCAAGCAAGCATGCAAGCATGTAAGTATGCAAGCAGGCATGCAAGCAGGCATGCAAGCAGGCATGCAAGCAAGCATGCAAGCATGTAAGTATGCAAGCAGGCATGCAAGCAAGCAAGCAAGCGAAACTGCAAGCTTTCAAGCAAGCATGCAAGCATGTAAGTATGCAAGCAGGCACGCAAGCAGGCATAAAAGCAGGCAAAGCAAGCATGCATGCAAGCAAGCGTGCAAGCAAGCACTCAGCGAGAATGCATGAAAGCATGACATGCAAGCGTGCAAGCAAGCACGCAGTGAGCATGCAAGTAAGCATGCCAAGCAAGCGTGCAAGCAAGCATGCATGCAAGTAAGCTCGCAAGCAAGCATGCATGAAAGCAAGTATGCAATCAAGCATGCAAAGCAAGGACTCAAGCAAGCATGCAAGCAAGCCCCCGCATTGCCCCGCTGCCTTAATTTTTCTGAAACTGTAAATATTGCAGGATTTTTATAAAACAAACCTAACCTAACCTATAGGGCTGTCCTAAAATATATCCTAAATAGCTTTTGCCCACGACTTCGTACGCGCTAAGATGTAAAACGAAAAAATAAGTTTTTCCCGTTCCCGTGGAAATTTTGGGGAGTGCTTTCGGAGTTCACTTAAAGCCTTTAAAGAAACACACGTTATAAATGTTAAGTCTCTTTCTTCAGCTGTTTCGTCTCGAAACGTAAAATCCCGTTTTTTCTCGTCCCTGTGGGCGTTTCGGAAAATCCTTTCTTAGTGTTCCCCTACACTCCCGAATAAACCTACGTGACAAATTTCAACTTTCTGCCTGTTCCCGTTTTTCCCGTTCCCGTAAGAACTGAATATATAAATCCCGATTTTTCCTTATCCCGTGGGAATCTCCAAACATCCTGAAATTAGTTTCTTAGTTTTGTAATCACTTACTTTTGTATCAAATTTGAAGAGTCTAGTTATTATAGTTACTGAGATAGCGTCACTCGGAATCGAATATATAATTCCCGTTTTTTCCTTATCAGTGCGTCCTACCCGTCATGACCTACGGAGCTGAGACGTGGACACTCACGGTAGGGTTGGTCCACCAGTTCAAAGTCGCTCGTCGAGCTATGGAAAGAGCTATGCTCGGAGTCTCTCTGAAGGACAGGATTCGTAACGAATACATCCGACAGAGAACCAGAGTTACCGACATAGCTCAAAGAATTAGTAAGCTGAAGTGGCAGTGGGCCGGCCATATCTCGCGAAGAACCGACAACCGCTGGGGGAAACGTGTTCTTGAGTGGAGACCGCGACTTGGCAAACGTAGTGTAGGACGCCCTCCGGCCAGGTGGGATGACGATCTGCGAAAGACTGCAGGCAGATGCTGGATGCTTCAAGTTAAAGACAGGGCGCTGTGGCGCTCATTAGGGAAGGCCTATGTCCAGCAGTGGACTAACATAGGCTGATGATGATGATGATGATGATGATGAGATATACCCACACATTTATAAAAAAATAATTTTCTCGTAGGAAAAGGTATTTTCCCGCGGTAAAAAGTAGCCTATGTCACTCAGTGATAATGTAGCTTTCTAACGGCAAAAGAATTTTTGAAATCGGTCCAGTAGTTTCGGAGCCTATTCAATTCAAACAAACAAACAAACAAATCTTTCCTCTTTATAATATTATTATTAGTATAGATAATATTAGTATAGATTAACCCCCTTATTCATAAACGCTCTATAGGCCTCTGCTAACTTAGCAATCGTTTGTCCTTATCTGTCACTTTGACATTTACCTTTCACAGATAAGGACAAACGATCGCTAAGTTAGCAGAGGCCTATAGAGCGTTTATGAATAAGGGGGTACATGTGTAACGGTTTTGGCAGCGCACGCCAGAATAGCTCGCAGATGGTTGATTTACTTTTTATCCCGGAAAAATGAACGGTTCCCGAGGGATATATTTGTTTTTGTTTTTTTCGCTATTTACTATTACTATAATTACTATTACTACATCGCGACGTAATAGTAGTAATAGTACCCACTTAGTAGTAATATATTCATCATCATCATCATCATCATATATCCCTCGGGAACCGTTCATTTTTCCGGGATAAAAAGTAGCCTATGTGTTATTCCAGACTATAATCTATCTATGTTCCAAATTTCATCCAGATCTGTCCAGCCGTTCTGACGTGAAAGAGTAACAAACATCCAAACTCACAAACTTTCACATTTATAATATTAGTAGGATAGTAGGATTTTGACTTTCAGTGTCACCCCTTCCATAATTACCCCCCACCCCTTTATACTGACTATTTAGTTAAATAATCTAACTACCTGCTAAAACATGCCGGACTTTTCTTTTTTTTTTACAGTTAGTGGCAATGCAAAAATGTGTACATAAAGTCATAAACAACAACAGCTTATCTTTATTTTGCTTTCACCTGTCGGACAGTGCTCGGTTACTGAGTTAGTGTGCGTGACTGTTACATGCTTGGACGACAGTTTTGACAACGGCACTTAAAATATTTATATTTATTGCTTACGGGACAACAGAGACAACTCGAAAGTGGTCCAAATGTGTATGCTACAAAATTATGGCTCTAAACTTTTCTCTTATTACATTTCAAGTCATTTTTATAATGTGATGTGATTGGAAAAAAGGTAAAATACAAACTAAATTTACAGCGCAGGTTTTGTCAGGTAAACATAATAATAATAGATATCCGCAACACGCGCCATCATAGAATGTACCAGTTGCTTCTCTTACCGCGCACACGGTAAAAGCCCATCGAGAGATTGGGCGAAAATCTTAGGATTAGCCTTTCTTTATTATCTATTACTAGCTTCTGCCCGCGACTTCGTCTGCGTAGAATTATACATAAAAACCTTCCTCTTGAATCACTCAATCTATTTTAAAAAAACCGCATCAAAATCCGTTGTGTAGTTTTGAAGATTCCGTTGTGTAGTTTTGAAGATATAAGCATACATAGGGACATAGGGATATAGGGGCATAGGAACATAGGGACAGAGAAAGCGACTTTGTTTTATACTATGTAGTGATATTAAAAAAAAAAAACAAATTTTATCCGTAGGTACGGGTCCAAAATTACAATTTAAAAGTATTGTTTAACAATGGAAAGTAACAAGAATGTCATTACTACGTTCTTAATTGCATTCTGCATCGAGAATTTGGCTATTAAAATTACTGCGTAGCGGCAAGTTTAGCAATGGCTTGCCAAGCTGGCGGGTAAATATCGTATTTATATCAGATATAGCGTAGTGATACAAATATAGAATAATATCCGCGTAAGAAGTTGTCAACAATGTCTGTGGCAAAATTTACGTAAGTATCATAATATTATGATATCTTCTCTTGAACATAAATATATGGGACGGACTATCGATTTGTAATTAAAAAATATATAAATATAAATATTAGGGAACAATTCACACAAATTGACCTAGTCCCAAAGTAAGCGCTAGTAAGGCTTGTGTTATGGTACTAGACAACGATATACATAGTTATATAGAGAAATACATACTTAAATAGATAGAAACATCCATGACTCAGGAACAAATATTCGTGCTCACCACACAAATAAATATATGCCGTAACCAGGAATTGAACACGGGACGCTTCCTTCGCAGGCGGGGTCACTACCAACTAAGCCAACCACGTCAAATAATTATCACATAACATACTTGTTCACGCCCCCCTGAAATAATTAATTCCCTATCTCGTGCTAATTCTAATGAATCCCTATATATCCATTGATTAGTGGTTTTATCTAGAAGGAATCATGTCTGTATAGCAGTTAGACAATAAACAAAGTTAGGACAACTTTGAAGCGAATAAAACCCTTCTTAATGCACTTCTATGATCTACACATCTTAAAATCTATCTGCCCAATCTCTAGTTTCTAATTGCAGTGGCACAGGATGTGCGTTAAAAGAACATTTAAAATGCAATTGCGCACACACGATGCATAGTGAAACTTCTACGTGACCGAAGACTTGACTTTTCTGACCTGACACACCTCACCGCTTTCTTGACACTAATCACCCGTGTAAATGCAGTTGGTTTGTTGATCTGTCCTTTCATGCATCAGCGATGTACATTAAGGTAAATGTAGTCACGTACCACCGTTGAACCCTATTGCAATAAGGTGATATATTACTCGCCTGTCAATTGCCCAAGTTTCTACGGTAGTACATGTATACATTTCCCTCGCTGTACGTATTACAACTACCCCGTGAAAACCTGATACCTGAACTGATTTAAGTATATTATTCCGAATATTAGAGCAGTGTGCCAAAGATATTAGAGTATTAATTTTTGCATTTGTAACATTACGATGGAATATGATAAAAAAGGGGGGAAAATACAACCTGCATTAAAATATAGTGTAATCGATTCTACTCTTAATTCTGAACGAACTGTTATTGTTGTCTTTGTCACTGTGAGGATAAGGATTTTCTATCTATCTAATCAGCCCACATCCACCCAATGCTGAGTAAAGGCCTCTTCATTTTCACGCTACTTTGCCCGGTTCCGTGCCAGTCTCATCCACAGTTTTCCAGCCGAATGACAGATGCCATTTCACCAACGGGCTGATGGTTTGCCCACTGACCTTCGACCCAGTCTTGAAGTTCAGTAGTTCAGTTTTAAGGATTTTATGAAACAATATTTTTAAAAAAACTTGATCGCGGGCAACAAATACTTTACAGTGCAGTCAGTACAGTCTACCCACGTCAAACATGACCAATTGACGTACACAAGGCCCCGGAAAAGGGGCATCACCTGATCTTGAAAGCCATTACAAAATAAATTACGTATTTTACATCTGACTCACCGCTGTGAATTGTAGCAATCCCTAATTTGATTTGATTCATCGTAAATGTCATTTCATTTGAAAACGTCTGCGGTTTCTCGTGTTACTGTATTCGTCGAAAGCGTTATGACCATTATGTATTGGCGTAACAGAGGGGCTACTCCGAAATTAGAAATTGGTATCAATCCGTACCTTTCACTCTCCTATTAATGACTGTATGTGTGAACGGAAAGGCAAGATACAAATTCCGAATTTTGGAGCTTATACTCCCGTTATCGGCCAGTAAATCGCACTTGCGTCTAAACCACAAAAAACGTTAGATTTCGCAAATGGTTGTCAATGTAGTGTGACTTTCTCAAATGAAGGCTAAGCTTCACAGAGTCTATAAAGAGATCACTTCATCAGGAATTGGGGAAAATAGGAATCATGTTTAACACATAATATGGGTGATACCGCTGGCAACCCACCACTATTTTTTTGTACAAATAAACAGACACAATTCACAAAAAACATTGAATATATGCACAAAGGTGAACTTATCCCTATAAAGAATCTCTACCAGTTAAGCTTTGAGTAGATGAGAGGAGCATTAAACGAGGGACCGACAAAGAGTGAGTTTAAAATTATAGATAGTGAAAGCTTGTTTGTTTCTAAAATGTAGGTGTTCTTAAAAAAATACTTGACTATTATGAATATACAATAAATACTTAGAAAAAGTATGTTCGTCTAAGTTAGTACGACGACCGCAACAAAAACGAAATGCTATGACTGTTATATTAAGTATATAATATAAGAATTAATAATATGTATTGTCATTCTAACATGTAAGTATTTAAATATAAAAAATGTGTCTTCAAATCAATGAATTCAAATTATATAAAATGAGAATGTGAGAAACAATTTCTGTGGAACACAATTCTATAAAAATATCGTCTACAATATTGTGTACTACCGGGCAGATTATTCCAAATCACCATGGGATAGAGAATCCTTCTACCAGTGGCGAGGCGTCCCTAGAACTCCATTCCCACTGGCTTGTCTATTTAAAGGCAGTTGGGCACCTTATTGTGCAGAATTAGAGGTAAAGGCTAGTCAAATTCCCTTCGGCTTGCCTTCGGATATACTTGACGCCACGCCACTGCTTTCTACAGGCCTATATTATTTGGCGATGTAACGTTGATGAAGCTACTTTTGTATTGCAGGCAACAGGAACTGTTCTCGGTGCTGAAGGCGTATTCGGTGCTGAACCCGAAGGTGGGCTACTTCCAGGCGCAGGCGCCGGTGGCCGCCTTCCTGCTGATGCACATGCCCGCTGTCCAGGCCTTCTGGTGCCTAGTGTCCATCAGCGACAAGTACCTCAGCGGGTACTATAACCCAGGGCTTGAGGTATGTCCAAAAATTTAATCAGTTTGTAACAAAATAAGAAGTAAATGCTTTATTGTACAAATATAAAGAAACAGATACAATTCACAAAAAAATGAAAATAACATTAATATACGCACAAAGCCGAACTCATCCCTATAAGGGATGTCTACCAGTTAACCTTTGAGTAGATGAGAGGAGCATTAAACGAGGGACAAAGAATGAGTTTAGAATTGCAAATAGTGGAAGCCACAAGGGTACATGTCTATTTGTTTAGATTTGTTTGTTTTTTGAGTGATCGTTTTGTTGAATTTTGTTATAATTAATTAAGTTAGAGGATGGATGAAAGAAGCTTATCCAAACAGATTTGTAAGACGAGTGTGTGGATGAAGCGAAAGAGGTATAGCAGACGTAACAAGTGGAACAAAGTTTAGGTGGAAAATAGTAAATGACTTGTTGTATGTAGTAATGTACAGAACTGAAATGGGACTTGAGTCATTTTTCTAATCTAAGGAACGTCAATTTGTCTATTCGCACACATTACTCATGCAGCAACAAGTCATTTACTTAAAGTTTTTCACCCATAGTCTCAGCTTACCCCCATGGGAAAAGGCGTGACGGTATGTATGTTAATCGAGTTTTAAAGATATTGACGAAGATATCAGCCTGCCCATTGGTATGAGGGAGGGAGGAAAATCATTTATATCACACTAGATTTTTTTTTCCGAATTAAACACTGTTTTTCATTTCGACTCTAAGGAAAGGAAAACAAAGAAGTACTATGTGTGATAAAAAAACCAACGATAATTTATTTCTAAATTCCGTGCCAACCACAGCGGTTCTTTACTCCTGGAACGTACACGTTGGAAACTTAGAGACATGTGGAACTTATTATTTAATCGGTCCCGCTTTTGAGTAGGCAAAGGTCCTTTTCCTCGCGTAATAATATGATTCGCCTCGTTCTGTGATATGAAAAAGGTTCGTCATCATTTCTTTAATCGGTCCCGCAGGCTTATTACGTAACTCGCTCGCAATCAGCATCGTCTTCATTTTTGACAGCTGATTCCGAGATTGGTTTCAAAATGAAAACAATCGTTCCACGTAACTCGATCGGCTTGGCATCGCTTTCGAAAGTGATTGCGAGCCATTTTTGAAAGCAATTGAACGAATGATTTGCCAAAAAGTCCTGCCTGATAAGCAGTACGTCAAAATAAAAAATAGGCTGCATGAATCTGTGGTACACAATGACATAAGTAGCTAAAAAAAAGCATCGGCTAAGTGGCGCCGTCTGTGAATTGTTGGTGTATATGGGGAATTTCAATAAAAATGACTATATATATTTTTTCCCAGATTTTGGAAATTATTGGGCTTATTTCTACTCAGAATCAACAACACTACTGAATGTTGTATGAGAATAGTACATTATGATACAAGTGTGCTATGTTGGTAATTACACACGAGGCGTATTGTACGCGCGATGTAATTAACACCTTGGATTTCTTACTGATATAACTGTCCGAACATTGTCCGAACATATTTTAGTATTTCCAGCGACGGACACTACATTTCTTTATTACTTGAACTCGTAATTTTTAAAGTAATAAAATAACAAAGTCTGAATCAACAATATCAGTGAAAAATGGCGGCAAATATTATTTCTCCGTTCCAATCCGCACGCAGCACTCGCGCATGCGCGCTGTGCACTTAGCACGCGCACGACGAAGGCACTGACAACAGACTGCTAAAGAGCCTAAAATTAAAATTATAATAAAATAATTAATCAATGTCTTAAATTTGCAAATTATGGTCACTCTTTAGATAAAAATGAATAATTTGTCGAACTTAAATGTTTATTTATCATCTTTAACCTAAAATAGTTTAATATTCACGAAAATATTCCTTGTTCCTATAGATACTGAACCGTTTGCTGAGATTTTAAAAAAAGTTTATATTACTGCACTCGTGCGGTAATATATTACAGCACTTGTGCGTAATAAGCTGAATTATGAGTTTAAATGCGGTGCAATAAGACTCAAATTACGAGCAACTGTGTTGAAAATTAATGTTAATGTTTAATGAAATTCCCCGTGTATGGTTTAGTAACACCAACAATTCACAGACGGCGCCACTTAGCCGTTGCTTTTTTTAGCTACTTATGTCATTGTGTACCACAGATTCAAGCAGCCTTTTTTTTTATTTGTTATGTTATGACCTACTGCTTATCAGCCGTATATAGGGGCCGCCGAATGACTGAGTAAAACGTTTTTATTTTTATAAAATATATCGTTCGATGGAAAAATCTGTAACTTTTTTCTGTAGCTAAGGATGGTTATTCCTATCAATAGAAAAATCATCGAGCACTTTTAAAATAATCATCCATTCCCAATTGCTAGGTAAAATTTAATATTTTGTTGTGATGTTTTCCTTTGAATGTCGATCAAAACGATAAAAATGGCAAGAAGTAAAGTAAAATAAGCCCGCCTTTGTACCTATATGTATCTTAATTTCTGTCAATTGTGTTTGTATATTTTAAGTAAGTAAGTAAGTAAGTAAATGCTTTATTGTACAAATATAGAGAAGTAGAGACAAATCACAAAAAAAGACCTTAAATATATGCACAAAGGCGAACTTATCCCTATAAGGGATCTCTACCAGTTAACCTTTGAGTAAATGAGAGGAGCATTAAGCGAGAAACCGACAAAGAGTGAGTTTAAAATATCCATATAGTGAAAGCCACAATAGAGCATACATCTCAAAATACAACAAACAATTCATAAATAAACTACTAAATATCATTAAACACGTGCATTCAATTCTGTACATTCAATAAAATGTTTACTTAGATGCAAGTAAATAAACAAAAATAATCATCAAGGGGAGTTGTATTCGAAAAGGAATAAAATGAAAATAAACTTCGCATTTGTAATGTTGTATTCTTTTTAATTTAAAAAATAACTAGAAATTTCCTAATAAGTAGCTAATTCTTAACAAGACTAATAAGTACGACACTAATCGTCATATCCAGCCAATCATATCGCGAATCGCGATCGTATTCGTCGTCCAAGTTGATTGTGATTATGATTCCGACTCCGACCGCCTTGAAACATTGGTATTATGTAAAAAAAATATTCCGATTACCCTCGCAATCGCTTTGAAAAGCGAAAGCAATTGAATGGACCAAAAAGTTTTGTTTTTGCAAACATCTTTAGTGACGAATGATTTTTATTAAATTAATTGACCCTAATTCTAGCGTTTTCATTCACTTAGATAACTAAATTAGATACTTGGTCTTGGTTAATTGAAATATTAATATCCAAATAACAAAACATATCATTTATAATCAAAAACTCTAAATACAGTGTGAACGAAAATAAACGCAAACTTAATTTTAAAAAAAACATCTTGTCAGTGTATCTCTCTAATCGGTGGTCAGTTGTCAGTGTCTTCCCAACAATCAACAAACTAAGTAAGTTCGGTTTACATTTTTAACTTTGTTTAATTGCTTTACTGTGTATTTTAATCAAGGTATTATAGCTAAATTGATAGAATACAATAATAAATTAACCCTGGAGTGATTACATCTGGTACGAGAAGTTAAGAAAAGTTTCCAAACTTGTTTGTTGTACTGGGTCAATTGGTGTAATTTGTCCCAAGACATTTATTTATTATTATTTACCATAAAATCATTTTCCCTAACGAACTGTAATATGTCCCACACTTATTATTATACAACAAAAACAGCGGTAGACAATTCGATAGCAACAGGCTTTCCCCTCAAGCCTACGAACGAACTACGAATATCGAATTTTGGTGTATAAGAATTATTAACATTTTAGGAGCCGTCGTGGACATGGCCAGCAGCTGCATGCATGCATGCAGAGGAAGTTGCAGGCAGAAACTAGTAATAAATAACTAAAAAATGATATACGTTTTTTTGTTAACTACCTTTTTTAAATCCATTATTCCAGCAACGTTCCGTGCTGGTCTGGGAGCAAAGAAAAAACTTAGAATGTACCAGTTGCTTCTTTACCCGCGCAGATGGTAAAAGCCCATCGAGGGAATGGGCGAAAATATTAGGAATCATGTTATAGGCGATGAGGCTAGCAACCCATCACTATTTTGATTCCATTTTCCACCTATACGCTCACAATCTTGCTAAATGTGGCCTGTAGGTACCTTTTAGGCACCTTTGGCTCTGTCTACCCCGTAAGGGATAAAGACGTGATTCGTGTATGTGTATGTGTACGTATTATTCCAGCAATACAGATTTTGTTATAAGTACTTGTTTTTATTATTCATAATAATGTAATAAAGCCCAGAGGCGTCTCTAGCCCTTGTGGCGCCCGTGTGCAACCAGTAGGTACCCTGGCGCCCTCTAGTCTAGTACATACATACATACATACATACCGTCACGCCTCTTTCCCACAGGGGTAGGCAGAGACTACTTTATTCCACTTGCTACGATCCTGACATATTTCTTTCGCTTCATCCACAGTCATCAGTCTCTTCATACATGCTCGTCGGTTTCTGGTACTCCTGACCTGACCTTTTTCCAAAACGTCTCCTATTTGGTCTCGGAACGTCCGTCTAGGCCTTCCCCTCCCAACGAAACCATTCACACTCCCCATATATATCTGTTTAGTTAGTCTACTTTCATCCATCCGCTCTACATGCCCAAACCAACTAACTACTACTACCTAGTCTAATAGGCGCAATTTAATCTTCAATTATCTGTTTTAAGGCTGATTTCACGTTGAAACAAAAGTCATTGTGTAAATTTAAATAGAGTAGCCTTTCTTTGCTACCGCGCCGCCCCCGGCGTCGGCCATCACACGGGCGCAGGGTCTTTGAGAGCGCCGGCGCCGCGAGCGACGCATCTTTGGAGGTGTCGCATTAGAGGGCGCTCGGCGCCCCCTTAGACCCGGCGCCCGTGTGCGCCGCACACTCTGCACCATAGGTTGAGACGCCTCTGATAAAGCCTCAATAAAGTTGATTTATTAGTATTATTTGTGGAATTATTACTACATGGCTACGTATATGTTCGAAGGCGGTCACCCGTTAGTCAGATAACATTTGGCAGTCTGGTGGAGAGCTGTGGATGAGACTGGCACAGGACCGGGCAAAGCGGCGTGTAAATAAAGAAAGAGGTCTTTACCCAGCAGTGGGTGTGCACAGCACATCGCTGCAAGCTATGCCCTGACGGAGCGCAGCCGGCGACGTTATTATTTCGTTTCGAATACAACTCCCCTTGATGATTATTTTAGTTTATGTACTTGTATCTAAGTTAACACTTTATTGAATGTACAAAATTAAAATATAGGTACAAAGACAATTGACTAAAATTAAGATACATATATGTATAGGTCTGTACAAAGGCGGGCTTATCTTACTTTACTTCTTGCCATTTTTATCTTTTTGATCGACATTCAAAGGAAAACATCACAAAAAATACTCAATTTTACCTAGCAATTAGCAAGGTGCCTTTGTAAGTCAATTATTATATTGATAAATTATAAACTATCAAAAAAATCCAACTCAAGTTACTTCCATTATTTCAAGACGGGGACAATTTAGCTCTCGCTTTGGATTGACAGCTTGCCTTGTGCTTCAAAACAATTCTAAGCTGTCATTTTAGTTACGTGGAACGAATTTGTGGCAAACCATTCGTTCAATTGGTTTAAAATATGGCTCACAACCGTTTTCGACTGCGATGCGAAGCCGACCGAGTTTTTAGAACGATTGTTTTCATTTTGAAACCAATCTCGCTCGGAATCAACTGTCAAAAATTCCGTAAAACTTGGATGTGCGAGCCTGCGTTCGAACCCATAAACCTCTGCTTGAGAGTTACTAATCTATGTATCAAATCAGTCCACATCCACCAATTAGTTACTATTACTTAGATTGAGAATGTTAAGATTTAATTGACAAGATTTTGGTTATGAAGAAAGGTTTAATCGTTAAAGAGAAAAGAAGGTTCAACAGTTTGTTATTCATTGTGAAAAGAATTGAATCGGAAAAATAGATTTTAATAGGCGTAGCGAGCGAGTTAGTATATTGGGCGATCGGCGCAGGCGTAGTCTCAGCAACAGCGGGCGGTCCGCGGCGTCAGCGCCGGCAGGGCGTAGCTTGTAGAGGTGTGCTGTGCGCGCGCATAATGCAGCGTCACACACCCACTGCTGGGTAAAGGCCTCTTCGTTTACATTACCACATTGGTCGATTACTTTGGTTTTAAGGTATTGTTGGAACTCTGCCTTACATTGCAAGTTTTTGAAGGCGGCCCATCCGAGTGATTCGTCTAGCGATCTCCATGGCTTGGCTGTTCCAGCAAGATAAACAATGCCCCAGAAATAAGAAGTCATGTACTAATTCCACAAATAATACTAATAAATTAACTTTATCGAGGCTTTATTACATGTCACTAGTAGGGCCGACAACGCACTGGCATCGCGTAAAGCGCTGCGGGTGTTTATGGACAGTGGTGATCATTTAACATCAGGTGACCCACTAGTTCGTTTGTCTGGCCTCTCTAACATAAAAAAATATATATTTTTAATTAATAAAAACAAGTACTTACAACAAAATCTGTATTGCTGGAATAATGGATTTAAAAAAGGTAGTTAACAAAAAAACGTATATCATTTTCTAGTTATTTATTACTAGTTTCTGCCTGCAACTTCCTCTGCATAGAATTAGCAATTGACACGTTTATCGCTATCTTAATATTATATTATCAGTCGTTTCAGTGTGAAGAAAGAACAAACATACACACTCACTCACTCACTGAGATCCTCACACTGTCACAAACATTCTATAGCCTAGTAAAGGCTGTCAAAAACGCTGTTCAAGGTAATTTAGGCACAGGCAAGTAATTTAGCCGAGCGCGCGGCCAGCGCCTGCCTCTGCCAAGCTGCCAAGCTGGTGAGCCGACTGTAATTCTGCACTCTGAAAATAATACATAAAATTATAACATAAGACACTCACTTAGTTATTGCCATAAAGTATTTAAGTGTTCTACTTCTGAGGCGTAATTTTTGAACATTTTGAAGTAATCACAAAAACATCCGTTATTTTCTTACACCGGACCGGTGTCCGTCGCGCCGAGGAGAAGCGGTGGTGCATCCGGCGTAAATTGTTCGCCGGACCGATGTCCGGTGCATGTACACACATTCATTATACAGTGAAACTTGGTTAAGTGGGACCTGGATAAGTGAGAAACCTCCATAGCTGGAACTCATACTGTGGTCCCGACACCTTAGCACTGAATTACCTCTGTTAGTGGGACAAAACAAACCTCTATATCTGGGATTCTTGTTTCGATTTTATCGCCATTGTTACCTCTATAACTGAGACATCCAGTGTATTTTACCTCTTTTACTGAGATTATATTTTAAGGAACAATTTTTCTAAATTATTTCCTTTAAATTTCACTGGCAATAACCTCTGTAACTGAGACAAAATTTTATCACCTTTGTAACTGGCACTACATATTTTATCTTTACGTGCGGTTTTGTACTATTTATATTAAAAAAAACTTCTTGATTATTTTTGTGAACTACCTGTTTTATTTACTCATGTAGGTATGTATATGTTTTTACTACACATTATTTTATTTCATTGTCGCACCTCTATAACTATATAGTAACCTCTATTTTCACCTCTATTAATGGGACCCTCTGTAAATGAGACAGATATTAATTTATACCTGGCTATCTGAGACACTGGGTATGTGGAATACCTCTTTAAGTGAGACTATTTCGCAGGTCCCTTGAAGTCCCAGTTATCCAGGTTTCACTGTAATTCATACACCACCGTGAATCCGGCAAAAAAACACGGTCCGTTATCCGGTGAAAAAAACGGACGTCTACAAGCGCTCTTACGCGTTATATTATGTAATATTGTGTATGGTCTTGTTACCTTAGTATTTGTCCTTCCTGTAAGTGATAAAGGTGGTTTATGTATGTATGTACGAATTCGATGTTTTCGCATTAATTTTAAATGCGGCATGCAGCTGCTGCACGTCTGCGCTGTGGTCACTCCGTATCCCCGTAGCCGGGGTCCACAGAGCTGCTGGCCATGTCCACGACGGCTCCTAAAATGTTAAAAATTCTTATACACCGAAATTCGATATTCATAGTTCATTCGTAGGCTTGAGGTGAATGGCTGTTGCTATCGAAATGTCGACCGCTGTTTTTGTTGTGTTATGATAAGTATGGGACTAATTATAATTCGTGATAGAAAATGATTTTATGGTACAACAAACAAGTTTGGAAACTTTTCGGTACTTCTCATACCGCTGCACTGGGTGCTTTAATAAACCACTGGAAGCACTACACATCGTATATCAAATGCACTGGATGTTTATACACTAAAAGAGAGAATCGCCAATCGTATATGAGTTTAAAAACAAACGTTTATTTCGAACAAACATTTCCGACACGATGTGTTCTATACTAATCTATTTTCGTGAGTATAATGCTTACGGAACTGTAATCACTCCAGGGTTAATTTATTATTGTACCTATTCTATCAATTTAGCTATAAAACGCACAGTAAAGCAATTAAACTGAGTAAAAAATGTAAACCAAACTTACTTAGTTCTTTGATTGTTGGATTTGTCGGGAAGACACTGTCAAGATGTTTTTTTTTTAAATTAAGTTTGCGTTTAGTTTCGTTCACACTGCATTTTGTATTTTTGGTTATAAATGATATTTTTTGTTATTCGGATCTTAATATTTCAATGAACCAAAACAACGTATTTAATTTAGTTATTTAAGTAAATAACAACGCTAGAATTAGGGTCAATTGATTTAATAAAAATCATTCGTCGCTAAAGTTGTTTGCAAAAACAAAACTTTTTGGTCCATTCAATTGGTTTCGTTTTTGAAAGCGATTCCCTGGCATAATTGGAATCATTTTTTTACGTAATACCAATGTTTCAAGGCGGTCGAATCGTAATCACAATCGTCTTCAACGATGAATACGATCGCGAGCGAGTTACGTAATAAGCCTGCCGCTTTTGAATATGCAAAGTATGTCTTTTCCTTGCGTAATGATATGATTTGCCTCGTTCTGTGATACGAAAAAGGTTCGTCATCATTTCTTTAATCGGTCCCGCTTTTGAGTATGCAAAGGTATGTCTTTTCCTTGCGTAATGATATGATTTGCCACGTTCTGTGATACGAAAAAGGTTCGTCATCATTTCTTTAATCGGTCCCGCTTTTGAGTAGGCAAAGGTCCTTTTCCTCGCGTAATGATATGATACTTCTGGATATGATACTCATTTCTGGGTTGGTTGCGGCAGGTGCTGCAGCGCGACGGCGACATCCTGCACGCGCTGCTGCGGCGCACGGCGCCCGCGGTGCACCGGCACCTGGTGAAGCACAAGGTGGAGCCCGTGCTGTACGCCACCGAGTGGTTCCTGTGCGCGCTCACCCGCACGCTGCCCTGGGACAGCCTGCTGCGCGTCTGGGACTGCTTCCTCTGCGAGGGCGTCAAGGTACCCTACCGTAGAAAGGTTAACGTTGACACACATACACACACACACACACACGCACACACACACACACACACACGCACACGCACACGCACACACACACACACACACACACACACACACACACACACACACACACACACACACACAAATCACATCTTCACCCCTTACGGGGTAGACAGCCTTTTTTTTTTCTTTTTTTTTATAACGTGTGGAAAATGCGCCTTATGCATCTCCGCGCTCAGGGCAGCATACAAACGGAGGTATGACGGGCTCTCCAGCTCGCCGCTGCCTTCCCTATGGAAGGAGGGGAGAGGCCTACCGTCTAAAAAAACACACGTTCCCTCCAGGCGTTGAACTGCGGGCGTTGCGGGCGCACTGCGGTGACCAAACGTCAAGGTACCCTACCGTAGAGTCAGTGGCGTAACTGTAACAAGCCCCAAATATTAACGTTGACACACGCACACACACACACACACACACACACAAATCACATCTTCATCCCTTACGGGGTAGACAGAGCCTAAGGTAACAGGTACCTAAAGGCCACATTTAGCAAGATTGTCGCCGTATAGGTGGAAAATGGAATCGAAATAGTGGTGGGCCCGATAACGTTGACCATGGCAAATTTATCAGATCCTTTCCCGATATACTTCCATGCTGGTCTGGGAGCAAAGGAAAAACATAGAGTGTACCAGTTGCTTCTCGTCCCGCGCAGATGGTAAAAGCCCATCGAGGGAATGGGCGAAATTCTTAGGAATCATGTTATAGGCGATGCGGTTAGCAATCCATCACTATTTTGATTCCTTTTTCCACCTATGATGTGCTCCCGGCCGTTTCCGACCATGGCGAACGCCTCAACTCCTTCCTAGAGTACGACCGTGTGCTCGCATGTGGCTTATGTAGCCAATCTTTTTTACAAAAGTTCGCGCGCATTGCGGACATGTGAGCACCCCATCAACATAGTTATAATTGATTGCCGCAGGTGGTCGAGCTTTCAATTCATCGCGCTTGGTATCCAACTCAGAGCAACGACGGGTTTCAAAAACTTGGACTTTGTTTGCCACCAAAGTTCTCCATTCCGGCCGCTTTGAGGCGCGCTGTTCCCATTGCGTAGGCTCAATATTGCACCTTTTCATATGCCGCTTTAGCACATCCTTATACCTGAGGAGTTGTCCGCCATGCTTTCGCTTGCCCTCCTCAAGTTCGCTGTAGAAGATGCGCTTTGCCACTCGCACGTCCTCCATCCGCGACACATGTCCACACCACCGGAGCTGTCTGCGCATTAGATAGGCCTCGATACCACTCACATTTGCTCTTCGCAGTACCTCAGTGTTCCGTACGCGATCAGTCCATTTGATCTTAAGGATCTTGCGCAAACATTCTACAAACATCTACCCCGTAAGGGATATAGACGTGATTTGTGTATGTGTATGTATGTTCATAATAAACAGAAGTAGGGAAATAGGGATTTTACAGCAACTGAAAATAACATTTTCCAATTAAATAAAATGCGCTATTCCTGCGGGATAGCGATAAACGAATTCTATGCAGACGAAGTTGCGGGCAACAGCTATTAATAAAAAACGATCGTATCTTGCGTATTGTCGGTAGACAAGAGAGCGAAAAGTTGCCATAGGCAAAATTACATAAAAAAATAATGTTGTCATTATTAAATATATTGCAGTAGCAGTTAATGTAGTTGTAACTAGGTGGCGCTAGTCGCTACACTTAAAACTATTGTTTAATACCTATCGCAATCACGATGTCTCTAACAAATCCCCTAACCTTGCAGCGCTGTAACATTATTGTTGTGTCCAGGTGCTTTTCAAGGCGGCCCTGGTGATCCTGGCGGGTGCCCTCGGCTCGGCCAAGGTGCGCAAGCGCGCGTGCGGCCTCTGCGAGACGCTGGAGGTGCTCCGGCACCCGCCCGACGCGGTGCTGGCGGAGGACTACCTGGTGTACCACATGACGAGGCTCGGCCTGACCGAGGAGGACTTCGAGTTCGAGCACCAGCGGCAGACTGCGAGGCGCCGCGCGCTCTCCAACAGAAGGTAACGACTACCAAAAGAAGAAAACAAAGAAGAAGAAAAAAAAAGAAGAAAGAAGAAGGTAGAAGGTATACGGGTGGTATAGGTGGGTGGTAGGGCCTTGTGCAAGGTCCGTCCGGATCGCTACCACCATCTTACTCGCTAATCCTGCCGCTAAGTAGCAGTGCTTGCACTGCTGTGTTCCGGTGTGGAGAGTAAGACAGCCGGGGAAATTACGGGCACAAGAGGCATTTCATCTTAGTCCTCTAGGTTGGCAACGCATCTGCAATCCCTCCGGGGTTGCGGGTGTCTATGGGCAGTGATCACTTACCATCAGGTGACCCACTTGCTCGTTTGCCTTCCTATTCATATAAAAAAAAAAAAAAAAGACAAGTAAATGATCTGTTGTATGTGTGAGTAATGTGTGCGAATAGACAAATTGACGTTCCAAATTAAAAAAACGACTTGAGTCCCATATCAGTGATGTATACTACTACATACAACAGTTCATTTACTTTTTCCGGAGTATTTTAACAGGCACTTGGGTTATTTCGACTGAAAATCCCTACAAATCTTTTTCATTCACTCTAAAGATAATTAGAATTTTGAAGCTTAATATTTCGCAAACGGATCCCTGAATCGAAATATGGTTCTTCCATACCCACAATATTTTTGAATGGACTTTCCAACGACACCCCGCAATATGAGATAAACGACAAAAAAACATAGAATGTACCAGTTGCTTCTCTTCCCGCGCAAATGGTAAAAGCCCATCGAGGGATGGGCGAAAATCTTAGGAATCATGTTTTAGGCGATGTGCCTAGCAACCCATCACTATTTTGATTCCCCTTTCCACCTATACGCCCACAATCGTGCTAAACGTGGCCTTTAGTCTTGTTACCTTAGGCTTGTCTACCCGTAAGGGATAAAGACGTGATTTATGTATGTATGTATGTACAGAGAAGGAGCAACTGCAACAACAAATTAAATAAATACACCTTGCTAAAATAAAGCGATGGTGATACCATTATCAAAAAAGAAAGTAATACCAGCTAAAAAATATAATATTTTACAACATGGTCACCCTGAGTTTGTTATAATTCCAGTGGCAGCTGATTCAGCGACTGCTCCTACAAGCGTTATTCCAAGAATAACGCGAGGGACATATTCAACACGCTATGAGCTCGCCGAGCCCCAGTGTACCTTATACCGACGCGATAGAGACGATTGTGCGACGACTGTTGTGATATAGTGCTCGTGAAGTGAACAGTATTCAAGTGTTTAACTATAATGGACGTTGGTAATAGTTTACTTTTGAGCTAGTACTTGTAAAATATGGGCGTTCAAATGTGAAGGGTTTATTCGCCAATGTCGACTTTCTAATTCTCGCTCTAGTTTATTCAGTTTTGAAATAATCAATGAAACGGTTGAATATCGCATCTTTCAGAATCATAGTTAAATGTGGATGGTATCAAACCAACATACTGGGTTTAAATAAAAGTGACACCAAGCTTTGTAATACAGTTATTAGAGATGCCTCGAACTTCGACCGAATACCGAATATTCGACTACGCTTATTCAGCCGAATATTCAGCAAATATTGTGTGCGCACGTGACATGTTACTATGTATTTCGTTATGGGGCTACCGCTACTTAGTACTTAAGTAGGACCTCCGCAAAGTAAAGCCTGATTCAATAAAATTCACTACAATATGGCAGTCTTTAATTTAAGGGTGATTGACACTTATTAGGCAAGTGTGCTCCACTAGATCACATCTTCGCTTACCATCAGGCGTGATTGTCAAACGCATGCATATTAAGCATAAAAAAAGCATTTGTGGTGAAGAAATAAACTAGCCGTGTCTCGCAAGGTAGAGAAAGAATGGAAGCAGTAGTAATTTGTGTGTTTTATAATTTAGTATCTGTCGAATACTGTGCACTATTCGGCCGAATAACGAATATCAAAGAATTAGTCGAATAAATATTTTTAGCATCTCTGATAATTTTAGTACTTGGTACTTTCATAATAATATTTACGTGAGGCAGCTCCGAGAACGCACATAGTGACCCTTCACTTAACCTTTCTAAAATTCATAATAATGTTTGGATTTCTTTTCTCGAATTTGATGTATGACATAATAATATAAGTAGTGATGAATGCACGTGCAATAATGTATATAATATGGTCTCGACGAGGATGCACTTTGCTCATTCAAAGCTATATTTTTGTCAGTATTCTTACATTTATATATTTAATCATAAGATAACCCCTTGGTTCTTTTATTGATACTGCAATATCAGAATTCTTTGTTGATTTATTAACGTTTTGATTTAGAAGTCTTTAAATTTGTTTTATCCTAATATTTAAACGAGACTGTGTCAAATTGTATAAATAATTAAAATGTGCAAAACTAATTCATAATATTTTGTGATAGGACTGCTAATATTAAATTGCATATTGGTGTAAATATAAATAATCAAAAAATAATTTTAGAGTTATGATACAAAGTTGCTGAGATGATTATGTCACGTAAATGTCGGTGTTTTTTATAAAATAAGAGATGATTTAAAATGAATACTAAGATAAATATAGTAGGACATTATATCTCAGTTACTTTGTCGACTACTTTCTATGAAAAGTACAAGTAGGAGAATTACATTGATTTAATGCTTTGCGCATATTTTCTAATACGTAATAGATGATTGTGAGTTGTATATATTTATGTAATTAACGTTTTTATCTAAATATAAATCGAAATAAAACAAATTCAATTGGACACAATGCTTATTAAGCGTAATAAGTATTGTTAGTTACGAATTTTAATTTGTTTCTTATTGTTTAGAGTTCCTTATTTCCAGACACTGCTTCTAAGGAGCGTTCCCTCACAATTAATATACATTCCTAATTCCTATTGGACCTTAGTCTTCCCTTTCACTCCCATGTGTACAAGATTGATGATTGTGACAGATTCATTAATATTTTTTAAACAAATATACAGCAGAAGCTATTTATAAAATCGGTCTATATTTTCTGACCGTCCAAATAAAAACAGCAAATATATCTTACATAATGTTAACTACGATCATAGCTATAAAGGTTATAATGTTTGTAAACTGTATTTTCGGAATCCGTTTGTGTTCCCTGTAATTTATTTTACTATTAAAATTACTTAAGCCTGTTTGCAAAATTATTTGTAATTATATTCATTGAGGTCTATTAAAATAAAAGCAAGCATTAACAAAAACAATACTTCTGTAAATACAGTCAGTTTTAAAACAATTCTATGTTAATTCTATTTAAATTTCTGTAAATTGCTTAACGCATTCACTGTCAGTTGTATGTGGGACGTCTTCGCGTGCCGAAAACGCGGTCGAATGCCTGCCACAGACTGCTGAGACGGTGGCATTGGATGTAAGTTACTAAAACGCGTATACGCGTTGCCGGCAGTGAATGTGTCATTAATAATAATTTGACATTGGAAGAAATGTAGAAATAAAAGTTTTATTTTCTTGGTTAGAGGCGCTGGCGGAAATGTAGCACTATATTGTTTGTGTATTTTCGAATTTAGGCTATGATTTATTGGCGCGCACGCGTGTCGTGGTGCATAATGTGGAATGTTTCAGTTCTTAGTTTATTTTAGTACCTATTTATTATATCTATGAAAAACTATGGAAGCGAATTGATTATTTTATGAAGGCGCGTTTGAATGTTTCTTAATATTTTTAATAATTTGATCAGAATAACTAAGGAATCCGGTTTAAAATTTTAGATATATAATCTCTGACCAGTTATTTAATTATTATTCCAATTCATACACGTTGAACTAATAAGTCATTGGGTGCTTTCGTCTGGAGTCCATTTTAACGGGTCATTTTGAAAGTACCATAGAGCTATTGTACTGAATTACCCCCTTATTCAATATAATATAATATCGTTAATAACAAACTCTGGCCTTATACTCTGATGTAACAAGTTCGAACTTCGTATAGTGCCGTTCCGCTCACGCTATTAGTGTATTACTAGAGTGAAAGAGACGGTGTGATACGAATGTATGCAAGGGGCTAAAAACAGACGAGTTTTTACTTATAACTAAGGGGGTATGTCATTAATTCATTACGAAAATCGTAACTCCAATGAATGGGCATAATTTGTTTTTAATTTTGACTTAAGTATTCGTTTTTCAAGTTTTGGTTGATAACGCGTTTCGTGTGGTGTTGTGTGGTTACTTTCGGTTCTAGATACTTTATTAATTGTTAACTTCAACGTTTGTAAGTAATTTAAATGGATATTTTTGTTATTGTTCTCATTAATTTCAACGATTAGATGTAAGCTATCGTATCTGGACTAGAAACTGTGTAGAGAAAGTGATGTGATCAAAGTCGATTGTAATTGTGTATTTTACGCAACTACCCGCACTTTTATTTTAGTGCAGCACCGTTGGCACTAAACTAGACTTGTAGCCACTATCCGTATAAAATCATCGCATACGCTGCGATTGGAAAATATCCTGTCTCCTATATTTTTACTTTTAAGTCTATTTACAGTCAAGGTGACCAATATGTATACTTACCACCAAAAAGTAACAAAAACAGGTACCGTAGACCTACATAACTATGCTCCAAATCTGACTCAAATATTTTCGTTTACTTGTGACTTTTATTAGAACGAGGAAGTTCAATTGCTATATGTTCTTTAACGGAAGGAAAAACTTTGACAAAACAAATAATAATATTGGTATGGATATTTAAAGTCGTCATGAAGTTATGGACCACAGTTATCTGAACTAAGTTGAGTAGTTTTACAGTAGGTACATAATTTATTGAATATTGTGTGAAAAGTGGATATACATATTATTGACCTTTACTGTACGCACTACGGATCGCCTATCATAGATGATTTGTCATATTTTATCCATAACCTACTGCCACAGTGTACTGCCCATTTTTAAAACACTGGTGTTTCAAATTTCAAAGTATTTGAGACGTGCAGAATCGACCAATAGCATCAGTTGTATACAACTGTTCCTTGTAATATGATTGGTCGGTTCTGCGAGTCTTCGAGTTCGCTTTGACTGGTCGTTGTCAAACGTTGTTCTAATTATTACAACGGAAGGACAAGTCGCAACCACTTAGATAAAACTATACTGGAGATCAAAAAATCGGGTCGTTTCCCGTAGAAAGTTGTATGAAAAGTGAACCTTTTTTTGCTCCCGAGTATTGTCTTATGAAAGTTGTCACCTGAGCATCATTTATCGCATTCACTGTTATTACCCATACCTGAATTAGCTTGTATTTTGTTCCACATTCCATTCAGACTGTCTGTTTGTACGAAATAAATACGTCGTGTTCAAGTATTTTTGTACTGTGGCTGATAAATTCATTTTACTGCATTATTCGTGTTGTAAACAAATAAATATCAAGTTATGTTTCTTCTTTGTTCCCTATACAAAATCCATACTTTCTTCGGAATGCGTCTTTGTAAAGGCGATTTTATACTAGCAAGAAAAATCCTGGTTCACATCATGGTCTGGCAATGCAGTGAAACTATAGACCGACCACTTAAATGAGTACTCGCCCGCGCGGGGTGGACGACCGCGGGGTGGGAGCTCTGTGCGCACAACCCGCCCGCACCGACAACTCCCCGCCGTCGTCCTACCCCGCGCCCGCGAGGACTCGTGCAAGCGGTCGATCTATAGCAAGATCTTTCTATAGTTCTCACTGCTGGGCACAGGCCTCTTAGAGGACTTGGGCTATAACTTGGACACGCGGGTCTAGTTCGGATGGGGAACTTCACACACACACATGAATTGCTGCCGGGTGTCGAGAAGCTCATGGTAAATCAGAAACGTAATTTCACACAAATTCCGAAAAGCCAAAGTGCGAGCTCGGGATTTGAACCAAAGAAAGATCCTTTGCACCAGATGCCATAGTTCACTAGGCTACTATACCACGGTTTTTTAAAGCTTTTTAGCTCTTAAACTTTTTAGCTTTAATTAATTTTAGCTCTAAAAATAGCGGAAAGTCCCGCCTGGATCCTAACAAAATCTCGTGTCGACTGGACAGGAAAAGAAATAAAACTCAACTGGCTGTATAAATTATAATTAGGTACATACAAAACTGTAATATCCACTCTTATGCCGCATGGCCACCACATCTCACTAGTATTTCAGACTATATTGACAAATCTTATTATGAATACTGCATAATTGTCATTGCAGTATATACTCTGCAAAACATATTTCCCCGGCAAAATACACTAAGTATTTTAAAGTACTGTCTACATTTGTATTCATTATATACGGTCAAGTGCAAAAATAAGTATCGATACGAACTTCTTAAAAATATGTCCCACGACCTTAATAGGCCGGTGTAAGCGTGTACGGTACTTGTTTTTGAGACTTTGACTAGATACATATTATTACACTTGACTGTACCAGCTTATCGACGGGAAAGAACCAATATCTCCTATCTTACATGTATTGTACATAGGAGCTATTGGTTCTCTCAATAGAATACAAGATCTTGGTTCTTCCCCGTCGTTATGTAATAGTTAAAATTACAAAAAATATTTCAATGAAGTAAACTCTCGGTGCGAGTTGCGCCAAGTTTAACTTTAACGCAATTAACGTTAACTCTAACCATAATCACGATTTTGACGCATAATTGACAGAAAACCTATACGTCAAATCGTCGGTTATGGTTAACGTGACCAAACGTCCCGGTTTGGGCCGGACAGTCCCGGTTTGAGGCAGTCTGTCCCGGTGTCCCCAGCGAAGCCAACTTCGTCCCGGTTTTGCAAGCAGACCCAACGATAGTTTAAAATTATACTCGTATCTAAAAACAAGACCCGATATTTTAAAAAAAATTGTTCAGTCGACAAATACAAAAATACGACTTAGAAGTCACGCCACTACCGGGGGCTTAGTAAGTAAGTCGTGCCAATTTAACTATTTTGCGTTTAGAGGTTTAATTATTGTGTGTCCTTCTATAATAAAATACTTGTAAAACACTAATAACTTTTTTATTATATATTTCTGCAGATGTGTCCCGGTCTGACAAAATAAATAAATGGTCACGTTAGTTATGGTTAAAGTTGTAGTTACGGTAACATTGCGCAACCCACTCTTACCCTCGGGGGATTTTTGCCTTGTTGGTTTACTTTTGTACACTTTGATGTCTCCAGTTTAAAGCAAATTGAAACGTACCGAGCGCGTAATAGAGTACGTTTAGTTCGTACAGTACATGACAAAAGGGGCGTCCTCACTGTGAGCATTCGCGTGTAACGAGCATTCGGCGTCGAATATTCGAGTGGTGTGGACTCTGAGCCGAACGTTACAAAGCTTACATTGATTGCTTTGCTACAAATGCTCGGGTAAGATTGCTCAGTGAGTGCGGTCTTTTTGACGATTTTTTTACAATTACTTTCAACAACCCTGAACGCTTAAATTTTACTGAGACGATTGTACTTCTACTTTTACCCCCTTGTTCATAAACGCTCTATAGGCTTCTGCTAACTTAGCAATCGTTTATCCTTATCTGCCACTTTGACATTTTACCTTTCACAGAGTAGCTAACGATAAGCAAACGATTGCTAAGTTAGCAGAAGCCTATAGAGCGTTTATGAATAAGGGCATTAGACTTTAAATGCAAAATGATCCGAAATGTCTGTTACGAAGCCACAGTGTAATGATAACCAGTGAGGTAACTCGGCGGCCTAGACAGGGCAGCGCTAATTCGGTGCCTCACAAGCCCCAGTCCGTCCGACCTTCAGTACGTCTGCTCTGCCTATTGTAGGCAAAAATCGGGTCAAAGTGCGCCCACTATTAGAAATTATTACGCTATGGCAAAGCCCAGATTTGATTAAAAACTAGTCGCCATGTTGAATCATAACATAAGTTTCTCCTTAATGTGAATCAAATCAAAATGAGAATTGAGAGAAATACATTTTCATTAAAAAAAAATCTTTATAAAAGTGGTTCATAATTAAGTCCGGTCAGTTTTGAGATTACTCGTGTCATTTTTATTATCAACCCTATAAAACCCAGCCTTAGTTGAATATTTTAAACTTTCCGTTTCATTCGATTCAAAATGAAAATAGCACATCCCTTTTGACATAGGTTAAAATTTTGTTAATATTTACAACTTTGTGATAATATCCTTGTGTATGCTACGGCATAAACACGCCCCCACAAATAAAACAACACTAAACCAACATACACACAGCAAATTATTAAGCTAGGTACACATTTCCGTCAAAACTAAATATTCGTTTGGTGCCACGAACGCATATAGGCGTCAACAATCACATATTTATGTACAATGCATGCCGTGAACGTACACGTCTAGAAATTGCAACAAGGCGTCTTAAAACGTCACAAACGACGCACTAATATGTTTTAAAATAAGACCTTCAAGCCTACTCCGAAGTTAGAAATTTGAAGTTCGTTTCGCGTCGTCCCGCTCACACAATAGCCATTAGTAGAAGAACGAAAGAGACGGTGTGATACGAAACTTCTAATTTCGGAGTAGCTTGTCTCAAGTTTCAAGTTCAATGTAGAACATACTATACAATTCTCTGATTTTAATCAGGAACATAGCTTCTTACCGAGGCACTAATTTGTTACATTTAAATCGCAAAAATACCTTAACAATAGGAAATCGTTGATTCATTGAATTTGAATATTATGCGTACTTAAGCGCCTCGCACCAGTTTTGACGTTCCGACTGAGGTTACCTTGGTTCGAGAACGGTCGGAAGCTCAGAGGTTATCGGTTATCGGTTATTTGGTTCCCAGTAATGTTGACATTGACAGGTAAACCTACCACAGACAAGCTTAGATACTAAGGTACTAGGACTAATACAACCCAAAAACTTATCCGTGTGACTTAACATATTGACATATAAAAGGACTTTCAAATAATGCATTTTTGAAATGATGATAAACCGTTATCGAGTGGATAACGTTGAAAAAACGCACAAAAGCGCTAAATATTGACCCATCCCTCCCCAATCAATTCAATTTCAATACAAATTCCTCCCCGGACATCCTCCTTCCTTGACATTTAATTTTAAGTGATGATGTAATTTTATATTGAATGATCAAATAAACATAAACATACTTCGGACCGTCATTTATCTGCGTTTAACCATTCCAATATCAATACGATATCTGCATGGTAGATATTTCTAAGTTCTAACCATGCTTCAACATAAAAGCCTCAGTCGGTACGTCAAACTGCTGATAAAAAATATGCATAGCACAATGCTATGGAACAATAGCACAACGACGTATCAGTTAACCTCAAAATTACCAAGCAAAGGCCATTATACTCCTTATAACCCAGAAAAGATACTCAAATTAAAAAAGGTTGGTACATAACTAAGTCAAATACATACATACATACATTCACAAATCACGTCTTTATCCCTTACGGGGTAGACAGAGCCTAAGGTAACAAGACATACAGGCCACGTTTAGCAAGACACTGAGGGCGTAGACAAGTGGAATCAAAATAGTGATGGGTTGCTAGCCGCACCGCCTATAACATGATTCCTATTCCATAAGTAAGCCAAAGTATATTCGAAACCAGACCCGACATAGGTTATGATAATAAAACGTTTACAGGGGCAGCGACTAACTCAACCACAAGGCCCCTATCTCACAAACTCAACAATAGTCGGAGACAAATGTCATTTCTGTTTATATCACAAATTCGATCAGAATCCACGCCGGTTGGCTTCATACTACGCCTTACATTTTGACTTGTCACATGTCGCCGACATTTGTCAAGGGGCCGTCCATTAATCATGTGATGTTTTTAGCACTAACCCCCCCCCCCCTTTCCCCCTTGGTGATACGTGGTGAGGTTTAAAACTACCCCCCTTCCCCATCCATAATCACGTGTATTTTAGTACCTTTAGAATATTATCTTTAAATACAGGTACAAAAGGCGCTGGGACTTCGTTCGTTGCCTGGCAACGGCGAGTCAAGATCACACTCAGCGCTTTTCGGTTTAAAAATAGACGAATAAATAACACGTGATATCTTACTACACCCCCCCGCCCCTATTGTGATATTTCGTGATTTTTGCCGAACCCCTCCTCCCCTCTCGGAGCCTCACGTGATTAATGGACGGCCCCCAATGGATGAAATAGGGGCTTGGCCACTCGACAATTGTCGATGACAAGTGACAATTCGAATTGCGACGCGTGACCAATATGAAGGCGATCGGCGCAGATTCTTGTCAAGTTTATAATGTAAACAGAATTGTCACTGTCACCGACAATTGTCGAGATGGCGAAATAGGAATAGCTGAAATATTCCGGAATTATTCTGAGACCTTGTGTATTCAATACATACATACATACAGTCACGCCTCTTCCCCATAGGGGTAGGCAGAGACTGTTTTACCTATCTGCATTGCACGGTCTTATTGTCTAAGGGATGGGCCCTCCCCTTCTTGGCGCGGTCCTGGCGAAAGCCGGGGCCACCGGGGGGGCGTTTGTGGTTGAAACCCTAGTGGCATCCCACTGCGTCCCCATCACACCGGATTGAGGCAACGCCGGAGAGGGGCAGGCAGAGACTAAATTGTTCCACTTGCTACGATTCTGACATACCTCTTTCGCTTCATCCACATTCATTAATCTCTTCATACATGCTCGTCGGTTTCGAGTACTCCTGACCTGACCAGCCTTTTTTCAAAACGCCTCCTATTTGGTCCAGAAACGTATGTGTATTCAATGTATCTACGATATCAATCATTTTTAAGAAGGTTTATTCCTACCGAGCTAGCAACATCGCGTTTTTGTTTGTTTTTTTACAATTATTTCACAGAAAATGAATGAAAGTTTAAAAAGTGCGTCTGTTGTGCTCGTTTTTAGAGTATAAATGCAATAATGAATCGTGATAAAGTAGTCTCTGCCTACCCCTGTGGGAAAGAGGCGTGACGATATGTATGTATGTATTTTTCCACCTATACGCCCACAATTTTGCTAAATGTGGCCTGTAGGTACCTGTTACCTTAGGCTCTGTCTACCCCGTAAGGGATAAAGACGTGATTTGTGTATATGTATATATGAATCGTGATGGACTTTTATTTTGTTATTAAACGAGATATATCCTTATTTCCCTTTAACACTAAAATAAAAGTCAATTATGATTAATAAAATTATTGCAATGAACTTGTATAGACTACATTTTAAACTTTCATTAAATTTTTGTGAAATAATCGTAAAAAAAAACACCAAAAACGCGACGTTGCCAGCTCTAGGAACAAACGCTCTTAACACACAAATGGCTCAACTTATTCGGAGTATAACATCCCACGCTTCAAACCATGACACAAAACAACACTATACAGATATGTATCAACTTACTTCATTGTAAACTCTTCAAATACTTCGTTTTCTTCTTGAGAATTGAGCTCAGGTCATTCAAAACATCACTTAGACCGTTACTTAGCTTAGTTTCAACCGGACATTGGTAATTATCTAACGTTAGTTTCTTTAGCTCATCTTCTAAGGTGCTCGTGAAGGCGTACTTCGGCCATTCCTCTATGACCCTTTCTAGGTCCGTGATGGAGTCCTGTATCGTTGTGTTGAGTTGGCTCAGCAACTCAGCTGTTTTGAGTTCGTCGGGCGACTGGTTAGTTTTCTTTTTGGATTTCTTCGTGTGCGCAGGCGTCGACAGTTCGTTGCACACGCCAAGGAGGAAGGTTATTATGCCGATATACTGTGAAAGGACAACCGGGTTTAATTTTAAGTTTTGAAATGACATGATTATCGCTTTAAAAGTAGTTTTGAAGGATTCCGTTGATAATTAAATTGCTAAACGACACTGAAAATTAGAACACAGAAAAATCCGAAAAATAAAGTTACGGCCGGGAATCGAACCCGGATCCTCGTCGTTCCTTGACGCGTGCTATACCTTTACACAACCCATAGCAGGTGGGTAAGTTTTCAAATGTTTCTATCCGTTACTAGCTGTCACGTGACTTTGTCACAATGCGAATTTTATCTAAGCGTCATCTGTTGGAATGACGTGTCAGTACGACACAATTACAAACTCTCGCGGAACATCTACTGCTCACCTTGCTGCTCGTCAAGGGCTCAAGTTCATCGAACTTTGGTTGAAATGATGACACTTTAACCCTGGGTTAAGTTACTTAGGGAGTCACAGCAAGCCCCGGCAAATGAGTTCACCTCTAGGTAGTTGGAGAGGTGTTCCAGCGCGTCGCGCATGCCCCAGCCGGCATCGGGCGCGGAGGCGGGCGCGGGCGCGGGGGCGGAGGCGGGCGCGGGCGCGGGGGCGGAGGCGGGCGCGGGCGCGGACGCGGGCTTGGGCAGCTTTGTGCGCGCGGCTGTGGCGGCGGCGGCGGCGCCCTGCAGCAGCTCGTGCGCTTGCGCCGCGCGGCCCGCCGCCAGCTCCGCCACCAGCCGCAGCGCGCTGCCGTACAGCTCCCGGTACGGCACCGGCGAGCTCACGAACGCTGCAGAAGCGAGGCAACTGTTACGACCCCTGAGTTCCTAATCTGGGAGATAATTACTCCCAAGAGGATAAAATTGATTGACCTCATTCCAGCTGCGGGGTTCCATTACAAATCCACTTGTCGTAAGCGTTCATTCCATCGACATCATGTTGATGAATGGCAGTCTTCAACGGTGCGGTTTAATCGGTCTTTTTTGCCACGAACTTGCAAAATCCGGAACGAACTTCCCGCTGGGGTCTTCCCATCGAGTTACGACCTGGGTGCCTTTAAAAGGCGAGTGTACAATTTTCTGCAAGGCCGACAACGCACTGGCATCGCGTAAAGCGCTGCGGGTGTCTATGGACAGTGGTGATCATTTACCATCAGGTGACCCACTAGTTCGTTTGTCTAACCTAACATAAAAAAATAAAAAAAATCGCGCGGGCACGAGCTGGTTGTGGTCTTGAATGCCGAAAACTCAGTAACAGACACCCACGCGAGTGAACAGACACACCTCTAACCCCAAACCTATATACGGTCTCCTTTCCGTTCGTTTTAATATAGGTAAGATACTTAAAAAAAAAGTTTTTTTCTTTTAAACCTAGCAGTCACAATTCTAAAATAAAAACACCGGGCAAGTACGAGACGCTCTCCCGGACAGTGTTCCGTACAAATTCAGCAAGTGAATATAAAATCCAGTGCTAGAAACTGTAAAAACACAAAAATCATCGCAATTAAAACAAACTCACCAATTATCCTACAGGGGAACGGCTCCGATATTCTCCACTTCCTCTTCTCACTGTACAGTTTAGCACACTTCTCCATCGCCTCGCTGAACGCATCCACGCACAGCACTAGCTCTTCATAATGCGCCTTCTTCTCTTCCACAGTTCTTCCGTCAGCCAACTCTATGCACAGAGCTATGGATGACACTAGACCGTCTTTGAGACGCAGATAGGCCATCTCTTCTTCGAACGTTCGGGATTTCAGGTCCGGGTCCCGGGTTTGGGGCGGGTCGAAGCTTAAGATGACGTTGAGATCGCGATTGTCACTGTAAAGAATGGAATTCAAATTAAAGTTCTTCAAAGCCGGGTATTTATAACCGTAACCCAGATACCCTCTACCCAGATAGATGACCTCATTAAGATCGGAGGATCGCGCTGGATGCAAGCCGCTTCCAACCGGTCTTATTGGGAATGGATGATTATTTTAAAAGTGCTTGGTGATTTTTCTATTGATAGGAATAACCATCCTTAGCTACGGAAAAAAGTTTCAGATTTTTCCGTCGAGCCATATATTTTATAAAAATAAAAACATTTCGCTCAGTCACTCAGCGGCCCCTATACGGAAGTAAGCAGTACGCCAATGACATAATCAAATTAAAAAAAAAAATGCTGGTTGAATCTGTGGTACACAATGACATTTGTCACTGACATTGATTGATAGCACCGCACTCGGAAGCTAATAAACAAGCAAAAGAAACGGCTAAGTGGCGCCGTCTGTAGATTGTTGTTGGTACTAAACCACCTATTTGGGAATTCATTAAAATTACCATACATATCTCATATAACTTTCAGTAGTGTTTTTGATTCGGAGTAGAAATAACCCAATAATTCCAAAATCTGAGAAAAAAATGTATATTATGGTCATTTTTATTGAAATTCCCCATGTTTGGTTAGTAACACGAACAAACTACAGACGGCGCCACTTAGCCGTTGCTTTTCTTAGCTACAAATGCCATCGTGTACCACAGATTCAAGCAGCATTTTTTTTTTTAATTTGATTATGTCATTGGCGTACTGCTTACTTCCGTATAGAGGCCGCCGAGTGACTGAGTAAAATGTTTTTATTTTTATAAAATATATGGCTCGACGGAAAAATCTGAAACTTTTTTCCGTAGCTAAGGATGGTTAATCCTATCAATAGAAAAATCACCAAGCACTTTCAAAATAATCATCCATTCCCAATTGGAGGTCTAAAACAGAGGCCTATGTCCAGCAGTGGACTTGTAATGGCTGAGATGATGATGATGATGATGATGATGATGATGATGATGATGATGAACCCAGATACATATATACATATCACGTCTTTATCCCTTACGAGGTAGACAGAGTCTAAGGTAAGAAAACCTTAAGGCCACGTTTAGCAGGCTGCATTTTGGCAGGCGGGCGGCGCGCGACAGAGAGAGGTATACTGACACAGTGCGGCGGGGCAGCGGCGCGGGCGCGTGCAGCGGCTGCGGGGGCCCGGCCAGCAGCGCCAGCAGGCTGCGCTCGCGGGCGGCGCGGGCGCCCCACGCGCAGCGCAACAGGATGCTGCTCCAGCGGCCCAGCTCGACCAGCTTCTCGAACGTGCCGTACTTGTACGCGTACGTTAGGTGCTCCACGCTCTGACGACCACGAACAAATACACGTTCAAAACTCAATCGCACAGTAAAAAAACGGAGCATCCTGCGCGCGAGTCACTAGCGAACTGTTACTGCAACTGCGCGAATACTGTATCGACTACGAGTATGCTAAGTTCGCGTTACGGTACCCATTACGGTTTTGCGGCTGTAGTGGAGTAGGTAGTGACGTAGTTATAAGATCTATATAATAATCAAGATGCGTTATCCAATAAATCAGTATTTACTCATCATTCGGCAGTTTCACTTGTTCTCTCATATCGCCTCCTTACATGGCGACCGTGACAGGACAAGTGATCGCCTCCTTACACGGCCATGGTCCACATGTTTGTGTCGTCAAAAGCATGTGTTTATGCCGTCAGATGAGAGTGTTTGTGTGTTATCAGTGACGATTGTTTGTGTCGCCAGTGGCGTATCGTGTCGGCAGCAAGTGTGTACTCACGTCCTTGTGGTGATGCTCGCGGAAGGCGCGCGTGTCGGCCAGCAGCTGCAGCGCGCGCGCGGCGGCCGCGCCGGCGCCGAGCCGCGCGCAGTGCAGCCAGCCCAGCGACACCAGCTGGATGTGCTTCACCTCCAGACGCTGGTAGATGCTGTCCGCTGCTAGCGCGTTGCCTGCGACCGACGTTCGTCATTAACAATCCCACCCTCTGAACCATTTCCAATCAGAAAGCCGACTGATTTACCTAACTGGCCACCAATTTGGATATAACAAAAGCCTTCGATAGGGTGTGACACAAAGCTTTTCTATCTAAAATGCCTTCCCAAGGGTTTCCCCGAAAGGTTTTGCAATTGCACGGCCAGCTTTATCTCAAAGCAGAACATTAAAGTTGTTTTTGATGGTTCACGTTCAAACCTTTTGCGCGCGAACGCGGTTGTACCTCAAGGCTGTGTACTAAGTCCTACTCTGTTTCTTCTGCATATAAACGACTTGTTGCAGATGTATTAATATTAATTGTTATACGGACGACAATCAGGCAATATAAGAAGATAAGCGAAACACCCTTTGTAGCCGACTTACCGAGGTAATGATACAGGGTGATGAGCAGCAGCTTAACGTGGAAGTTTGCCGGCGAATGGTGCAGTACCAGCTCCAACACACAGAGCGCTTCGACCACTGGTGCTGAACTCTGCAACTGTGATGCTAGAACGAACGGCTTGGATCAATATTATCGTGATACTGGTATGTCAGTATAGGATCGTGGATTTCAAAACAACAGCCACGTGCTACGTGAAATATTCCAAACTATTTTAAGAGACTATCCCCTTATTCATAAACGCTCTATAGGCTTCTGCTAACTTAGCAATCGTTTGTCCTTATCTGTGTAAGGTAAATTTCAAAGTGACAGATAAGGACAAACGATTGCTAAGTTAGCAGAAGCCTACAGAGCGTTTACGAACAAGGAGGCTTGCATATACCTGCGTAGAAATAGTGGTGTGCCGCCAGCAACCCATAACCGTCGGCGTAGCAGAACTCCGTGACCGAAGCGGTGACGAGGCCCCGGTAGAGGCAGCGCAAGTAGTGGCGGCGCAGCGTGGCCGCCAGCTCGAGACAGGCCGCGGCCGGCAGCGGCGCCGCCGTCAACCGCCACGCAGAGAGGCACGAGATATGGCGCTGTATATCATCCGGCTAGAAAGAGAGGTTATGTTTAAGTTTATTTTGGAAGCTGCAGAGATCTTTTACATTGCTGTACATGATACTACAGGATTTACGGAAAGACAAGCGTTGCCAAGTGTGCTGCGCAAGAAATTCGGCAAACAGTAATTAATACATACATACATACATAAATCACGTCTTTATCCCTTACGGGGTAGACAGAGCCTAAGGTGACAAGACCTAAAGACCACGTTTAGCATGATTGTGGGCGTATGGATGGAAAGGGGAATCAGAACAGTGATGGGTTGCTAGCCACATCGCCTATAACATGATCCCTAAGATTTTCGCCCAATCCCTCGATGGGCTTTTACCATCTGCGCGGGAAGAGAAGCAACTGGTACATTCTATGTTTTTTCTTTGCTCCCAGACCAGCATGGAAGAAATTAATAAGAATATTATTACAGATTTTTTTGTTTCAATTTAAATATAGGACATTTACCGTCTGTTTCTTCACTCTTTTGTCAAGTTCCTGATATCTAAGTGTCCGCCACCTACTTAAATGGCTCCAACTTATTTCTGTCTTATTGGTTGCCTGGTAGAGACCGCTATTAAGCGACAAGACCCTATCGTCTAGTTTGTTCTTTGTTTCTGTATTGTTTTGTACTGATTTGTGGACAATAAAGAGTAATTGTATTGTACTGTGTCAGAAATCTATGATGGCGTCTCTCTGTTCCATTGTAATAAAGACAGAAAGTTTTAATTAATAAACAAACTAAAGCTACTCACATTATTAGGCTCGCTGTTCTCATCAAACCCGAGGCACGTCAGGAAGTCCCTGCAATGCTCCTCGCGCTCACTCTGCGGTATCATCTCAAGATACGGCCTCAAATCAGGCACAGCACAAGGCTTGTTCGCAAACACCCTCAAATACTGGACACACAGAGCCACCCCGCTACCGAGGAGCTCAGTGGGATCCCCATCCACGGACAAACGCTTCCACAGCTCGAGTCTAGCTAAATAAGGCCCCCGCAGAACTCTCCCAGACGACATACTCTCAACCAACTGACAGATAAACTCGTGACATTTTTCAGCCGTGTCATCGACAGTCAAATCGTTCTTGTCAGAATTCTTCATCAGTTCAAAGACCGATTCGAAGTACGGAACATAGTAATCCCATCTATCTTGATTGTCGTAGAGAAGTTCTTTACATACGAGGTTAAGACGGCGCCACAGCTGTAGTTTCTTCAAGTAGGGTATACATGCTTGGGCGGTTGCTCCTGGCAACAGTTTGGCGTACAAGGGACCCTCTATAAACTTCAAGATGTCCTCCCACTTCTCCTGTAGCTCTAGTATCATGATGTAGAGTCGCGCCTCCTGTTCAGCCTCCATTTTGTTCTCGCTTATAAAGTTATCAACCATCCGCTGCGCAAGAGCGAGCAAGATGCCTTTCTTTGCCGCATCCTCAGATTCTTTTGCCTGTAACAAGTACATAATAGTTATATCTGACACCTCTGCCCTTAAAGCAGCAGCATGTTTGAATGATGCTTAGTATTGTATTGTATTAGTATAAATAATTGCCTTAATATAATGTTTAATGACATCAGAAACATGTTCAATATTAGAAAAAATACACATTTGGAAGGGCATTCTTTAAAACTGATCAAGCAGCCAAGCGCAAGTAACCCCAGAAACCATTTCCTATCCAACCATGTTGTGAACTCGTGGAATGCACTCCCCGAACTTCACCTTCAGTGAACAGTTTTAAAAATAGACTAGACATTCATTTAAAAAGTCAGACTAGATAAGTGCAGTGATAGATATACACGTATCAGGTCAAAGAGCTGCTAGTGTATTATTTTAAATAATAATAATAACAGCTCGGATAGTCAGGAGGTTCCTGTCTCTGTCGCCCTGACCACCGGTAGCTTAGGCCCCGCCTCGCTGCCGGCGGCACCCTAGGTTAGGTTTTTATAATGTTTTTATATTTTGTATTAATATTGTTTTATTGCTTTTTATATGAATATTGTAAGAACCTAACTTAAGATAAAACGAAATATAATATTTGCCCTATTAAGTTGAGCCTTTTTAATATCAGAGACAAGTGTTATCACGCCATAGCCTAACAACACAGACAGCTCTCTGACTCACCCTTGCATAATTATTAAACATACTGTAATGACATAAGTTCGACTTTGTGCATATATTTAATGTATTTTTTGTGATTTGTCTCTGTTTCTTTATATTTATACAATAAAGCATTAACTTACTTACTTACTTACATAAGTACAATGTTATGTTATATTATGTTGCAATGGGCTGTTTTCTGCAACTCGACGACTATAAACTGCGCCTATTTTGCGTGGTGTGGGACATACAACGTCTTTATCCCTTACGGGGTAGACAGAGCCTAAGGTAACAAAACCTTAAGGCCACGTCTAGCATGATTAAGGGTGTAAAGGTGGAAAGGAATTTCAAAATAGTGATGGGTTGCTAGCCGCATCGCCCATAACATGATTCCTAAGACTTTCGCCCATTCCCTCGACGGGCTTTTACCATCTGCGCGGGGAGAGAAGCAACTGGTAAATTCTATGTTTTTTCTTTACCAGCATGGAAGAATAAATAAGTATAAATAAATATACGAAATATACAAAGTTATGTCACCGGCTACTGATTTGCTTATTTACAGCATTCAACAGAAGTGCTCCAACATTTTCAAAAATATTACAAAAAAAGTGATTTGTATTATAACTTTTCAATAAGTATTGTAGTCTACTTTCACAATTTTCATGTTCATACTTCAAAAATGTTACTTAAGACCATATTTAATCTAAACGCTTATCTTGATTGCGAGTGGGTTTTGTTATCAATATGGTTTTATAGTATCAATCGACAATGAAACAATGGACTCAATTTAAACACTTTTATGGCATCTTATTGATGAAAGTAAAAAATAAAAGATACTTTTACCTACATTTGAATGAAGATAATATACACAACTTTCAAGATGCATCAGAGATGTAGAGACGTTGTAGGAAATAGGTTTAATCAAGTAACATGAATAACAAATAAGTTTCTTTTCTGACTGTACTTCGCCCATGCAATTAAAACTGATGTGGTGACATGATTGAACCTTAGCCCCTTGTATGCAGGAAGTGAAAAAAAAAACAGTCATTTGTCTCAAATACTAATTCTTGCTGATTAAAATTAAAATCGAAAAAGATAGCTTAATATTCGGCACTGATCTGTGTCTAAGCATACCAGACTAGAGGCTGAAGTTTTTAAACACACTAAGTCAGTCATACTCAACCTGCGGCCCGCCTGGCCCTTGTGATTGGCCCACCTTGAGTTACGTACCTCAACGACCAACCCCAAAATAATTTTTGTTTCTGGCCCGCAACACTATGACTAACGGTTTGTGGCCCATATAAAAAAATTGAGTACCACTGCACTAAGTGATGAAGTTTAATTCCAATTGACATTTAGTGGCCATTGACTGATAAGGGGCCGTCCATTAATCACGTGAGGCTTGAAAGGGGGGGGAGGGGTTTGACAAAAATCACGAAATGTCACAAGGGGGGAGGGGGGGTGTAGTAAGATATCACGTGTATTTACTTTTTCATTATTTTTCAAACGCGCGATTTTTAAATCGAAAAGCGGCGTGTAGCGTGACCTTGACTCGCCGTTGCTACGCGTTTTTGTAGATACGAAAAATACACGTGATGTTGGATGGGGGGTGGGGGGGTAGTCTTATACCTCACCATGTATCACCAAGGGGGAGGGGGGGTTAAAAAATGCTTAAAAAAAGATCACGTGATTAATGGACGGCCCCTAAAGGGTTAAACCAATTTAAACTAGACCAATTCACAAAATACTTCATTACATACCTGCAGAACAATACTCATTACAGCCCAGAAGTAATATGGGTTCTTGGGTGCAAATTTGTAGAGCACCATAGCGGCCCGTTGTTGGGCACGGTAGTCCCCAACGCGGACGTAGGACATGAACAGGTGCGAGTGGAGCTCCTCGCTCGTTGGGTCAGCCTTCACCGCGGCCTCATATAGAGAACACACCTTGTGGACTGTCAATTAATTTATTATTTTGTAATATTATTGATTTACGTATATTTGAATTTAATTTTATTATGTTAAATAAATGCACTCATGAATTTTCTGTTTCCACAATGTGATGTTAGTTACAAAATTGAATACTTTATCTTAATATTGTAAATGTAAATGCTATTTCGTTTCTTACACATTCATGCGTATACTACTCAACCAATTGTGATAAAATTTGGTAAGGAGATAGTTTGAGACCCCAGGAAGGACATAGGATAGTTTTCATCCTGGAAAATTGTATGGTTCCCATTGGCGCGCGATAAACGAGTTCTCCGTAGACAAAGTCGCAGGCAACAGCTAGTATTTTATGAAACGACAAATTTTAACTGAATAGGTTCTAACTGGTTTTAATTTAATCAATTATGTTCTGGCATTTTCCTCATCTGTTACTCACGTTGCTGGCACTCCCTGTAGCATATCGTCATGGCTTGCAGCGTGGTGTCATCGCAGGGCTTCTCATCCGCTAGGGCTTCCAGCACGCCGTGAGCCTCCGGTGCTTTTCCTAACCTAAAAAGCGACAGAGCCTTCAAAGCTCGAGCCGCCTGCAGCGAAGGACTCTTTTTAAGTACCTTCTCAGCTTCTTGCAACGCCTTTTTATTATTCCCATTGTCCAACCAATCTAGAAATCACAGACAAAATTCCATATAGTCCGAAAAACAAACCGTCTCCCAGGGAGTCAGAATAGAAAATAGATCGCGGTCGCCACTTGTATTGTACCGTAAATAGGACGTAGCCGGCGCTCAATAATGCCTCCGTCGTTCATGTGCTGTGGCCGCACCGCCATTTTTCATTTATAGAGCCCTTTTTTTGGGATAAAATAAGATATTTCGGCTCTTTTTGGGCTTTTTACAGCACGTTTGTTGTCGTTGGTTAGGTCGATTCGCTGACCACTGACAGTGACGTTAGGAGACAGTATTGCCAGTTTATTGATGAAATTCATTTCTAAAGCGGCTATTCATTAACATTTACCGTAACGCGGTAACGAAGCATGAAAAATTAGTAAATTACAAAAAACTGAAATGTGATGTTATTTCGCACCCTTCGTGGAAGAAAGACGTAAGTCCTATTAAGACTTAATAGGACTTACGTCTTTCTTCCACGAAGGGTGCGATTTATTAGTTGAAATACAAACTGCATTTTAAATATTGTATTCTGTTCCTTCACGTCAGAAAGTTTAAAATTAGTTTCTATGAAGATTTTTAATTCAAGCTTTAATCTAACTAAACCATCACAGGCGTTTATTTATCTTATATACTTTCGCTGATTTGACGGCGGTAGGACAAAAAATATTGGAATATTAGTTTAAATTGCTGATACAAGGTATAATAGTGCTCCATCTACTTTTTTTTTTCATTTTGGTGAGCTCTGGCGGGGGGTATTATCGTGCACCAAGATTACCTACTTACGGCTTTTTTCAAGAGGTGGCAAACGATCAACTGAAGGTGACTAAGACCTACTACTAATGGAGATCCGCAACACCAAGGATTGCAGACAGGCAGCCTAGGCTCTCCCTCTAGAGAGCTGAGATAAAATAGATATTTAGTAGCGCAAACACTGCTGCTGCAGCAGAATAAAATTAACACAAGATGGTGGTAGCTATCTGGACGGACCTTACACAAGGTCCTACGACCCTCAGACAAATTACTTCTAAATTTCTAAATGTCAGTGAAAATTAGAACACATAGAAAAATCCGAAAAGTAAAGCTATGGCCGGGAATCGAACCCGGATCCTTTGTAATTCCGTGACGCGTGCTATACCCCTACACCGACCATAGCAGGTGGGTAGTCTCCTGTCAGTAATTTCTCCAGTTTTCACGTTTTTCTATTGTAAGTACCTACTCTATGTAAGGTAGATAATATATATGGGTGTGGTAGGTAAAAGAGTATTGAAATAAAGCTTTTATGTAGTTATCTAAGTCATTTATTTTAACAACATAAATATAATTTACAAAATTGTATTAAGTTAGCTAATTACAACTACTTACTTAACATTAAGTAATTTAGCCTCAGTGGCACGGGTTTTTAAGTTTACTCGAACACGTTATTTAAGGTCAACTGGTATTTTATATAATGGTCCAGTTATTACTGGATAGGTACTTGTGAGACCGACCGGACAACTTCAGCGATAAAATTAATACCTACGCCATCGGTCTCAGCATGTCTCGCTTGCGAAAGACTTAAGGCTTAGTTAAAAATGGTTGTGTATCTATCATCTCAGCATTTTATTGAAAATCAGTACTTAAAAGAACTATCGCGTTTGCACTTGAATGGGTAACTATCGAGTAACATTTAAAAGCCCGCATCACGGCATCTTTCCGCCAACTGCGAACACTGATGCGAATCAGTAAGTAATCTGAAACTAATATCACATTTCTATGCTCAAATAGAAACAGACGCAGTGTTCGTTGTTGGATCCAAATCTCATTTCATCATTTGAACCAAGTCTATTCACACAATACACACACAGTCACTCATTAAAAATATCACTATTAAAGGCAGTGGTAGGTCGTTTAGGAATCTTAAGTTATTTCGCTCTGAGATCTACTGTTTCGAAGCCAGAGTCAGAGATTGTTGCCACTTTAGGTGTGGTCAGTTCTGGTGGGTGCTCCCTTGACAGGGAGGCGCGCTTGTGCCGTGGAGGGGGAACAGGTGCTGGCGGTGGCGACTTGGATTTCAGGAGGCTCTTGATCCTCATGCCTCCTCGGTAGTAGTACAGGTAGAAACCGGCTAGGACTGATACCGCAACGAGCAGTGCGACGACAGCCACCAAGACTCCGTACCAAGCGCTTCCTGACGTGCTTTCTTCCGGTGCGGGCACTGTTGGCCGCCTGCCAGGGGGCACGTAATTCGGTCTCGGCCTTTTCGTTGTTGTAGCAAAGCGATCACCAATAGCTATATCCGCGCAAGCTCTAAATTCCTCTTGAGGTCCGCAACCCACTGCCCCAGTGCCGTTCTCGCACGTGCCCCAGTTATTCCCGGCTATATATCGCCATTGCATCACGCAATGCGCACATTCCAGCCCTTCAGGCAGCCGGTACTTCATCTCGTAGACTTTGTTGCCGTCCCGTGGGTAATACTTAGTTCCGTCTCTCCCGTCGATTTTCAAAACGTTTTTGTCTAAACATTCTTGTGTTGTCGTTTTGGGTTCATCGCACACTCTAAATTCAAAGTAGCCGTTGTGATTGGCTGTCAGTTCCACTTTGATCGTGACTGAGTCTTGGGGTGCATATTTGCGGACGATGACGCCTTTGCCGAACCGGCCTCCTAGTTCGTGGGCCCTTGGAACTGGTGAGTCCCATGCGTCGCCACAGACTCCGCATTTGCCTTCATTCCTCTTCCACTGCCGTGTGAATCCTCCGCAGTAAAGCTCGTGGTCGTTGTAGTTGTGTGGAGTGTCGAAGCCGAACCGCCAGGCTGAGGCGCGGGACGGCGGCTCAGTAAGCCGACCGTGGCCGCTGGCGGGAGGCCAGAGCACAGCCAGCACGCCCACCATGCACCATAGTATCTGGAAAGAAAGAAATTAATCCCATTAAACATTTGATAACATGACAAAACTAAAATTAAGGGCCATTTTTAACTGCATTTGCAGATTTCGGTACCGTCTGATGAAGCGTTTCGAGTGATCATGTCATACTCGATAACAGAAAGCCTTGGCCCCGTTTAAAGATGCCATTTAACTAACTAAATCAGGCCCAATTTTTAATTTGATGGTGCCTTAATGTTCATGCCTGATTAAATCGTATTTTTCACGGATGCTCCAATTAAATTTCCATAGGATTACCATCTTCTGTTATACAATGTTGCGTCAGTGACCAATTGATAATATGCACCAATTCCCACCGCGATCGCTTTCGCCTCAGATAATGGCCGTCTTTCACGCGTCTATGAAACTGTCTACCTATTATTAGGATACCACAAAAAGTGTATTCAACTACCAAAGTTTATTCATGTTAGGTTTGAATTGTAGCGATTAAAGTCAACTTCTAACAAATTATTGGGTACTGTGCGGAACTATGGAGATTATATCAGGATGAGAAGAAGATAGGTTATGGGAAGCTATTACAGTAGTCTGAAAAGAATTGCATACCGAAAGACGCATATCAGACACTTAAGATGATAACAACAAGGCATCGAAAGTGTCTAATTAAAATGATAATCTTAATCAATTAAGATTTTCTGGGTAGACAAAACACTATTTGAATACCCGTTACGCAATAAAGTCTTAGCAACAATGCAAGTATTATGTAAATAAGATGCATCAGGTCAACGAACCCTAATGAGTTTTACACTTCGCACAATCCGCCTCGTCATTTCCATGTTGTTTCTTCTGCCCACATCGTGAATCGTGATCATGACATTGAGAATCATTCCCGTTTGCAAGCATTTCGTGCGCAAATAGGTGTGTAGATGGTAATGAGATTTCGCTATTCGCATTATCTGCGGAATACTTAAGTGATTTTGGGTTCAATATTTGTGAGAATAGTTCTGCCTTTCTTGTTGCAACTTGTAGCGTTATACTTAGATAGCCATATTAAGCGTATCAGTTTCAACTTTCTCTTGGTGACTTTTTAATTCATAACTTCTGATTTAAACATGAGCCGAGACGGTTCAAGGTGTGAATTAGATCACATGAGAAAATGCATAAAATATGATCAGCGACCAAAAAGCAATATTGAAGAAGAAAAGGTGTTAACTAAATGACTAATTTCTAGACCTCAATCGATGCTCATACTTTTTATGAGCTGTCAAAATTAAGGCGTATTTTCTAATAAATTTAGTTAACATTGACGTCACTTATTTGTTCATTCAGATAACTATTTATTTCGTTCAAAGCAACTATATTTAAAATTAAAAATTAAATCAGCTATCGGAACTGAAGTTTTTTTTTATTGTATTGTCTTAAATTTATTGTGTTATTTCATTAGGTTTCGATAAAAATTATCGTAGAAGCTTGTATTCAATGTTTATGTACTGATCTAGAAATTGTTTAATCTTTTTACTACGGCAATGCCTTGAGAGGTGACCTAAAACTGTTTTTATTAAGCAAATCGGATTCTCACAAAGGCCTTAATATTTAACGATGATGCAATGACCTATTCTCGTCAGTGAGAAAGTATCGCAACGTTTTTATAGTTTCAAATCTAGTGCAAATCATTGATGCGAGTGATCAGTGCTATGAAGTTATTGAAGAAAACATCAGCAGTTGGCATCCAGTTATGAGAGATTTTTTTCTAAGTAGTAATTCAATTCAAAAGTTAATATTCTTAACCGAACCGGAAGACGCAGCGTTGGTAAACTCACTAGGTGGACCGAAATCGCGAGAGTTGCGGGCAATCGATGACAAGTGACAAGTGGTCATTCATTGCGGCGTTATTTCAACATTGGACGTCTTATGGCTGATGATGATGATGAATTGTTATCTGTGGTATTATGTTTAATACCATATTGCTAAAGAGTTTTCCTTGGAGCTGGAAATTATTTTCGCTTGAAAAACCGTATCATTTTTTAAGAGTTTTTCTTCTGCCGGAACTATGGAGCATATGGGCTGTGAGAAGTTATTGTATGTATGTACTCTTTATTGTGAAAAATAAACATAAGACAAATACAATTGACAAACTGAGGTACATGCACAAAGGCGGACTTATCCCTTTAAGTGAGCTCTTCCAGTCAACCTTTGAGTGGATGAAATGAGTATTATTAGCCCCTTGAGTTACCTACTCTACGTCAGGACTTTCGCTTGACTCTACTTTCTGGGACACCCATGTATATCAATAAAATAAATAAATAAAGAGCACAATAAGTAAAAGAATATTTACATGCATGCATTTCTATTGTTTATGTTTTATGAAGTTATCTCAGAAAGTGGACAAGAAAGTATCATAAATATTGTTCATAAAGTTTGATGACTTCATACTCGTACTGTCTAACAGATATACCGACATATAAGTTTCCCCGTTCATCGTAGTCCAAAAACAATAATAAAAAGTAATGTCTTACGTGAGTATCGTTTATGTTATCTAGTCAAGGCCTTTTTTAACAAAACGTGAGAACTATTGCTGAGATCACTATATTGTTCTGTCGGATCTATAATTTTTTACATCGTTAAGTTTCTAATACAGTATGCGCTTGTGATTTTAACATTTTTTGCACTAAAGTTAGAACCTAAGTAGGTAGTTACGAAGCTGTTTCGCTAGAAGTTTCACCATAAAATGGAACGACACACGCAATGTTCTCGTATGAGAATATCAGAAATAATATCTACATACTTAACGATCATCATGATTAAGCAAAGAATGAGCAGAAATGGGAATGACGCTCGAAAATTTTAGTTTAGTTTGCCAACAAAAAATAACCTTGAAACTATTACCCATTTAATATTCAGTGCATTTGCAAACCATATTCCCAAGTAGATACGTGCGTAACAATGTTACATAAACCTACTTTATGAAACCATAGGCGGTTTCAAATAAAATTCATTGAAATGCATGTTGCATAGCTCCATTTGCAGAACGTCGCATCCATCCATATAGATAGGCGCTATAGAAATTCAAACAATACAAGAATAACTTAACTGTCGCTAACTGCTTTATTTCTCAAGAATTAGAGCTTACATTCGTGTTTTTTTATTCAGCCTGGTAGACTCGGGGTTAGGGCGGCCATTTCGTTTTTGCATTTTCCCGCCATGACCAATGTTGCCACATACAGAAACAATTGGTGTTTGTTTGGCAACGCCGCGGGTCAACTCGAAACGTGAGAGGCATGCCGCCATATTGATTACGACAATTAATTTAAGTTGACATAAATTAGTTTGGTTTATTTAAAGACCTACTTAGTACGTACCTAGTAGTACAAATCTTCGTCAGTGCGTAAGGATTGGGTCGTTAACCAGTGATCAGCTATCAGTTAACTTTGGAGTACCTCAGGGTAGCATACTTGGTCCAACTTTATTCATTATTTACATGAACGACATATTTAATACCTCAATTCAAGAAGCAGAACTCATATGTTACGCTGACGATACTGTTATCATATTTAACGATGATTCCTGGGACGCTGTTTTAAAGTCAGCTGAAAAAGGAATGTCGAATATAGCTCTCTGGTTAAGCAAAAACCTTCTGATCCTAAACGTGAAAAAAACAAAATACCTCACCTTCCACAAAACACGCATCTCTAGTCCTAGTGAGTTGCAAAAGCTCAGGATACACTCATGCTCACAAAACATATCGCCACCTCCAAATTGCAACTGCCCGTCTACAGATATCACCGATACGATTAAGTACCTAGGTATTACGGTTGATAATAATCTTTCTTTTAAAGAACATGTCTCTTCGCTAGCTGGTAAGATACGGAAAACTATTTTTATTTTAAAATCCTTACGTAAATCTGCACCTAAATATATATTAACTTTAGTTTACAAGGCTCTTTGCCAGTCTGCCCTCACGTACTGCATGTTAGCATGGGGGGGTGTCGCTAAGACCACTCTGCGTGAGCTGGAGACTGCGCAGCGAGCAGTGCTGAAGGTCATGTTATCCAAACCTCGTAGATTCCCTACAAATGATCTTTACAAAGCAGCCAAAGTCTTACGAGTACGTCAATTATTCATTTCAAAAGTAAGCACCACAATTCATAAAATTACTGTCTCTTCCAAAGATTTCGTTAACCTTGTCAAACAACGCAGATACAAAATACCAATTCCCACTATAAGATCAACTTTTGCTAGGCGTTTGCCACCTTATGCCCACTCGCATATCTATAATAAATCCTGTAAACACATAAAAAACATAAAAAATCTGACAAGCAAAGAACTAAAGAAAGAAACTGAACGCTGGCTAATGAGTTTGAATCACGACGAAACTGAAAATATTCTTACAGCCTGTAATTAAAAGCACTAACACTCACATACTACACACACGCACACACACGCACACACACACACACACACACACACATACATACACACGCACACAAATTATTTTTGATTCTTATGTTAAGCCCTTATTGTTATAACTGTCTCTAGTCTCCGCGACACAGGCCCTGAGTCTAGTGCGGAGGCTGCCGAACAAACATGTTGTAACCTTTTGCATATTATAAATAAAGACTTTTTACTTTTTTTACTTTTTTTTACTTGAGTTTGCCTTATTTGATTTTAAAGTGTTTCCGTAAGATATTAAGTCGGTATCTGAGTCTCGCTTCCTGTAGTGGTAAACCGCAAAGCTTTACGCTTTGAAGACCGTAATATACTTCATCCTATCCTATCGTAACTTCACAATGTCTTTTAGTGAATCGGATATTTAAATACAACTATCTCATTACTTCACTTGCGGAAGCAGGATTACTGCCACTTTATATTTTAGCCTATTTTGTAGGCTTCTTCGTAGGTTTGTGCCATGTCGCTTGGTAGGCATCAAATTTCGACACTTAAGTATATTACTGCTTTCATTCATTCGGTAATTATGGCTCAAGGCTTTTGATTCATTCGGCATTCGATGTCCCGCTAAGTCCTACTTTAACTTGACTGTCTTAATACTCACGTTAGCAATAAAAGTTTTGGAGCGCAGCATCTTAAGATTTAGAAGCTATTTACCATGCGTCTATTTTCTTAATTCCCCTCGCAAACTCCATGTTTCGACTGTTGTTGGGTTGCGATCAGTTGCACAGGTTGCTATGCTAGTGACCGCATAATAAAAGAACATAATATGACCATAGGTACAATTTTTCAATTGCCTCTATGTACCAATTGAATTCAAATATTTGTACAATTGAAAACATTATAACCCCGATGATGCCGAGACATTTAAAAAATAGACGCATCAAGTGTACCTACCTTGCAAAACAAAATACTGCTATCCATAGACAAGACGCGGCATTTGTTTAAAAACAGGTTTTCATCAGAACAGCTGATTAAACCTCCTTGTCCCAGATGATTAGCATTCTCCGTACACACGTCGCTTTCGTGACTTGAATAGCGCAAGAAAGTGAAACTAAAGTCAGTAGGTAATAATGTTGAATGGAACTTTCGGACAACTGATAATATTACCAGCTAATAATATTTTAAGACATAATAGCAACGTAACCGCAAGTCTGCATTTTAAGTACCTAAGTTTTTTTTTTAATCCTTGCGTTGTCGTTCTGATTCCAAGTTGACGTTGATCTCAATGAAAAATATGGTAATGATAATACAAAGTTAATGACATAATAGTAGTGTTTTTATTATTTTACTGTAGACTTTTTTTAAAACACTATTTCAAGAGTCAACTGAGCTAGAGTAATCAGTCACTGGGAACTTTTACAGAAAGCAATAACTATCATAAAATCGAGAAATGGAGAGTACTCGAAAAGCAGCCCTGAAAGTTGTTTCTAGCAATAAATTATTGCAACAGTCGAGCAACTGGTTGGGCGACTGCAGTTCATGGCCTCATGGTCAATGGCCTTTCCTTTTTGCATGGATTTTAGAGTACCTGAGTATCGCAGAAATATTTCCTTAGGTCTATAGTTGTGACGAAACTGGCTTTAATTTTACTATAGGATAGGTAAATTAACTTAAACAATGGATATAAAAAAATGACACCATATTGGTACGCATGCGCCTACCGAACAGATTAGAAACTTTTTTTTTTGTTCCGTGGGTGCGTAATATTTTTATTGTACTTGCACACACACATTATCCCTTACGGGGTAGACAGAGCCTAAGGTAACAAGACCTAAATGCCACGTTTAGCATGATTGTGGGCGTATAGGTGGAAAGGGGAATCAAAACAGTGATGGGTTGCTAGCCCATCACCTATAACAGATTCATTATGCCCATTAGGCATTGACCGCACCAAAGTGTTAATGTTATAATATAACATGTACTCTTCAACGTTCCCCGTAGCTGCCCAGTTCTTTACAGAATCCCCGCTCCGTCCTCCCATTTGTATGAGGCAAATGCATCAATTACTCTTTAGCAAGTTATTCTTGTAGCCCATAATGCCTATTTTGGTGCGCTACATACCAGCCTGACTGGTCCAGTTTTAAATAAAGCCAGTTAATATTAAATGGTTGAGGCTGCATTGTATATTTTTTTACCTATCTATGGTGGATATTCACTACGACCCACCCAGTGATTGGGATTTTCTTAAAATCTGCTTGAGTCGCTTGCCTAACCAAAGTTTTGTTTGGTTTACTTACATATTTATAGGTATTTCTTTTCCTTCTTTCATGTGGGCCTGGGAGCAAAGAATAAACATAGAATGTACCATTTGTATGTATGTATGTATGTAAACTCTTACTCTTTATTTGCTTCTCTTCCCGCGCAGTTGGTAAAAGCCCATCGAGGGATTGAGCGAAAAACTTAGGGATCATGTTATATAGGCGATGTGGCTAGCAACCTCATCACTGTTTTGATTCCCCTTTCCATCTATACGCTCACAGTCATGCTAAACGTGGTCTTTAGGTCTTGTTACCTTAGGCTCGGTCTACCCCGTAAGGGAAAAGACGTGATTTATTTATGTATGTATTATAGGTACTGCTGGTCCAAGAGAACATGATAATTATAACATAATTAGTAAAAGTTTTTAAGCATAATTTTTACTTTCAGGATTTGCAGGTGTTAATTCAATTAACATTACGTAACGCAATGTACACTTTGCACTAGACTAATTAAAACAGGCGATTTGTACCAGTGCGGACCATTAGGTGGAGGTTGTGAAATCGGCAGACGTTTATTCATGGCAGTCGGTTGTGATGCAAATGACACTTACCGTTGCTAATGACGACGGCAAACGAGGGCTTTCTACCAAACGAGACCATTTTGACTTGCCTACCAGTCGAGAGTGAATAACTACGATGTCTTTGTCGTGGGTCGTGAGCGACGCACAGGGGAGTTACCGCAATCGCTTGATGCGTGCCAAGTTCTACTTCTACCCAGACCTCCGCTCCATGACTCAAGTCACAGATGTTGGTAAAAAGGCAGCAAAGCTGAAATGGGACTGGGCTGGTCGTGTTTGCCGTATGCCGGATGAGTTATGGGCCAAGACAAGCACTATTTGGAGACCCACTAACTCAAAGCGGCCCGGCAGACCTAGACGGCGATGGCGGGACGAGTTGGACACCTTCTTAAGGGACTGGACACGTACCGCAGCAGACCGAGAGCAGTGCAAGCGTTGGGGGGAGGCCTTTGCTCAGCAGTGGGACACAATAGACTCATAATAATAACGGACTTAAAGTTAACATTTATGACACGAAATATTTTGTCAAAATATTTGCATAACAGTCATCCATTCATATACTTTACTTCTAGAGAAGATTCAAAAAGCGTTCCTCAGGTTTTTATATAAAAAAATCTGCGGCTACTATCCGTTCTTGTACCCTACTAAATTCCTGCTTGGTGCACTGGGTTTTAACTCTCTAGAGGTAAGGCGTAACAACGCGCTCTTGATTATGGCTTGTGGTGTCCTCCGCGGGGAATCCGACTGTGTCGACCTGGGGGCACAACTGGTCCGCCTGAACGCTCCCCTCCCGTCTAAATTTAATTTAAGGCCACGTCACCGTCATCTCCTGGCGGTGCCTCCGGCCCGCACCGTGGCCCGCAAGCAGTCGCCGCTGGTTCGCGCGCTGCACCATATCAGCGCGCTCCTCGCATCAGCACCAGAGTGTGACTTGTTTGCCGATAACTGGAGAAGAGTGTGCGTTGAATGTCTGCGTTTCTGTGAGGCGATGGATGTACGCGTGTCGTCATGTATTTAATTAATTAGTTATTATTGTAAATTTTTATGTTTTTTAGTTTTTATCTCTCTTTTCTTGTCTGTCTTACTCAATGCCTTAGTGCCACACTGTAATATTGTGTAAGATATTTTATAAATAAATAAATAAAAATAAATAAATACCTTTGCTTTCACTCCGCGGCCAATACATCGTACATTTAGCCTGCAATTTGTCGACGCTACAAAGACTTGTGATAGGTAGAGATATAACTTAAACCTAGCCAAAGTATTACGGTGTACCTAATACTTGAAATCGTAACATGCCTTTTTGTAAATGGCATAAGACTTCCTTTTAAGGATATAAGTAAAACTTGTCTCATTCATTTCCATTTGTTTTACTTTGACACGTTTACAACTTTCCCTGTCATGGATAATTAATTTGTATGTTCCTTTTGTGGCGTAACTAATGTTTTACATTTATTTCACACGTTCAGAAAACTAACAGTCGTGACGATTTAGTTTAGTTAAGTCTTAGGCCGGCAATGCAATGTAGGTGTCTATGCGCGGCGATGATCACCTAGCATCACATAACATCGGCACTGCTTAAATCAACTGCTAAAAAACCTGCAGAGAGTAATAAAAGTCTATACATTAACTCCTATATTTATTTGCTTAAGACACAGATCCGTGCCAAATTTAGGGTTATATTTTTCTATTTTTATTGAGCTTTTGTCCGCGACTTTCGTCTGCGTAGAATTAGTATTTTGGGTAGCTTATTCTTAGTGGTGTGGTAGGCAAACATTCAATTAAGTAGAGCACAAATTAAATATGTTACCCAATTAGGGTATTGCATCTTCGTGTAGTAAATTTCACTCCCCTTTTCAAATCTTTGATGATTTCTGCAATCACAACTATTCTACTCAATAACAATATCCATTCTAAATTTCGTTCGAGTCGGTTCAGCGGCTAAAGCGCGAAGGAGGTAAAAGACGCACTTTTATATTTTACAATATTAGTATGGACTTTCAGAAAAAATCTACATCAAGTACCAAGAACACCGTTTTCATTTTTTATTTTTGCGACGAATCGTTTTATTTGTCAGTTAAAAATTCAACGTTAGTATCTATATTATTCTATCTGTATTTATTTTACGGCTTGTACTTCTACTACGTTGTATATATAGAGTAGAATTATAATACGCACTTACATATCCGGAATTTCATATTCATATCATACTTGATTTAATCATTTAACACCAGTATAGTACAGGAAGCACAAGTACATATAATATTTATATCAATAAAACTTTCGCCGCAATATGCACCTTTCTCTGTTCTGACCAGTTTCGCTTTACACGAAGCCCTTTACTTTCGATTATACAACAATAATATTATAACCTCACTATTATTACAGTATAATTATTGCAAAAAGTGAATGTGGCGAATTATAATAATTTTGTTTTATGTAAGTTTGGTAATGCGTGTAGATGTGTCGATTTTTAGTTACGTCAGTATACGTGTTGGTCGGACGAAGATTCGCACGATTTTGCACGTGCGTGTTAATAGTAGAAACACTTATTATCGTAATTTATTTACGCAATCAATGTCGAAGGAAATACATAACTTTAACCTAGCATAAAGAATAGTTTTAATACCTACAAGCATTACTTACTGATTGTATTTTCTATTGAGTGTACTCGCATTGTCATCCACCCCACTTTTGCAGTATAAAATTTCAAGTCAATCGGGCTGACCGTTGAAGTTTCACTCCGGGGCTCGAGAATTTCACTCCCAGATTTCAGATTATCACCGGACTAGCATAGGTATGCCAAATTTCACGTCAACGCACCCGCTCGAAGTGGGACACGCAAGATTTGATTACAGACGAATAACGGGACAAGTGAAACTTAACTTTACTATTATAGACATACCTTCGATTTAAGAGGAAGCTAACACTGCTATGTATGCCTAGGCCAGGGCTTCCCAAACTGTGCGTCACGACATTGTCCCAGTGGCATAGTATTTTCGAATAAAAATTATAAAAGTCCAAATAGTGTTTTTCTGGTAATCTTAGATTAGGCTAGTACTAAAATTGGGCGTCCTGTATAAATAAGTTTGAGAAGCTCCGGCCTAGGCTATTTATAAAATGATGTCTCTCTCTAGACACTCTTACCTACTGTGACCATAGAGTAAGTTTTTGACACAAAAAAATGATCTCGAGACTCGAACGCGTTAGTGTAAACATCAAAATTTCCATGGGTAAGATGGCAGCTATCTTCCGTTACCGTCGTTAGTGGCGTTGTCAATTTATAGTTAACTGTACCGGGTACGTGAACGCGTTCTAGACGCTTTGTGCTACAAAACTGAACTACCTAACTATTACACTAAGCTAAGCTCTCTCTGAACCGGAGTAGACGGATATTTGGTTCCACTTGCTATGATCCTGGCATACCTCTTTCGCTTCCCCATCATCTATCTCTTTATACATGTTCGTGGGTATCGGGTACACTTAAAACAGCCCCAAAATCTTAATAAGTAAGTGATACTTACATTAACAGTTGCATTTTAGATCCAACTTAATCTCTGTAACATCATCACTACATAGTATAAAACAAAGTCGCTTTCTGTGTCCTATGTCCCTATGTCCCTATGTATGCTTATATCTTCAAAACTACACAACGGATTTTGATGCGGTTTTAGATAGAGTGATTCAAGAGGAAGGTTTTTATGTATAATTCTACGCAGACGAAATCGCGGGCAGAAGCTAGTTGGTACCTAATCTTAAACATGGCAGGAAATAAATGAACATGCGTCGTAGAAATGGGCCTCTGTATTGTTCGGCAACGTTGAACTAACAGTTCTCTTAGCCAGTTTATTTTGAGTCTCAGATTTAACCGAACGGTAATCCGTATTAACGTATACCGTAGCAATTGCCTGTGCAAGGTATTCAGAATGCAGTTATAACACTTCAGATAAGATGCCGCTCAATCAACAGATTTTCCGAGAACGCTACCAACGGTAGAAGTCATTTGGAATGGATTTACTTAGGTACTCAGATTTTTACCACTATCTGTTGAACTTTGGTATATTAAAACTTTTCAGATTAAAACACTTCTTTTATTTATTTTGCTTCTATAACACAAATTTATTTATTTACTTTAACACCTCGTGTTTTCACTTATAAACTCTTTTATCCAATCTGATCTGACATTTGTCTCTAGGGATGTACCAATATAATAGTGATGCGAACTCTACACTATCCAATGGCGTTTTCGAGTGATGTGCTTTAATAAATAGGGCTCCTAACGCTCAGAAATATCACTATTGGCAGAAAGTTATTGATGACTTGAGGTCTTTATTGGGTAGGCTTCAAAACGACACTTTTGCCATTGAAAGATGGTGATATTAAGGTTTTTGACCGCTTGGGTTAAATAATACTATCCTTCCACGATCATTAAGTGCCACAGCGGAAGGACAAGTCACAACAAACTTTGAACAAACTAGACTTAGTTTGATCATAACCATAACAGGTTACCTCTGAGTATAATATTAAAATATTAAAATCTGTCCTACTAACACTAGTTCTTAAGTTTATGTAATAACTAACAATCTATGGATATTAATCTGAAAATAAATATTTATTATTATTATTATTATTATTATATTTATACATTTTTTTTTCTCTCCTAAGCCAGGAGGTAAGTTTTTGCGCGGGCCGAAGCCAAGCGCTTCTCTGAGTTTGTTAATTTACTTAAACCTACTTATTCTGTAACTATACCTACTTATATTGAGAGGAATTTGCGTACTATGCGGCATGTATTTAAGATTACAGCTTTTTGTAAAAGAGTGTAAATAGATGAATGTATGTTGAGTGTGCGGAGGCTTGTATGGAGTGATTTTGGTATGACGCCTGTTGTGGAGAGTATGATGGGAATTGTTCTTACAGTACGGACTTGCCATTGTGTTTTGATTTCTATCGACAGGTCGGTGTATTTGGCTATCTTTTCTGTGTGAGTGTTCTGTAGGTTGTGTGTATTGCAGATGGCAATATCAATTAAATATACTAATTTTTCTTTTTTGTCTAAAATGGTGATGTCTGGTCTATTGCAGTGGATGGTTTTGTCAGTTATAATAGTTCGGTCCCAATATATCTTGAAGTCGTTATTTTCTAATACTGTCTGGGGCTGGTATTTGTAGTAAGGAACTTTGTCTTTAATCAGTTTGTAATGTGATGCTAGGTACTGGTGAATTATTGCTGCTACTTGGTCATTATTATTATTATTATTATAATCTTCATTAATTGAGTTTGCTAGAGGAGAGGATAATGAAGTAGAAATTCTGTAAAAACGCAGAAGATTGACAGAATAATCTTTGAAATGGTCTTTTGGGTTTGGATTCGGTCAGGCCTAACAAGGATGGGATGAAACCGAATTACGGGACTGTTCAAAGAAAATTTTCAATATCTGTATCTTTTACTAAGATATTGTTTCAGTACTTAAGCCTTATTGCCTAAGTTGTTTTGAAATTTTAAGTTTTTTAAATTACCATACCGCCCTCGTCCTGTCGCCTTAATTTATCGTTTCAGAAGTGAATGTTAAATGCGCAGGTATAAATACCTACACTTAGTGGAACTTGGCGTAAACAAAACTTTGAAATAAATTAAGCTCTAACCAAATGGGAATAGGGTTCTAGAACTGCGTTAGCTTTTACTGGCCACTAAGTTATGTTGTTGCCATAAATGCAAAACTAAAAACCAGTTTGCCTACAGTGCCCCCGATATGCTTTCTACAAGTTCAAAACAAAATGACTCACAGAATTTACCTTATTAGCGACACAACTTTGTTCCTTTTTTAAATGTGGCCAGTGACCGGAGTAGACTTGGAATTTATGATACAAATAAAAATAAAATGATCAGTAGGTACCTCAGAAAACCGGTTGAGTACAGGGGCCTGATTTTTGGAAAGCACATGTATGAAAATACCACTCGAAAGTGGTATAAATCTGTTTATATCTTCAAAACTACAGCTCTAATCAAATTTTTGACTAGGTCACAAGATTAATGAGAGCCCTAAGTATTTTCTAAGCTACTCGTATCTCAAATTCAGCACAATTTTTCACCACTTTCGAGTGGTGTTTTCACACATGTGCTTTCCAAAAATCAGGCCCCTGGACTGGCTGGAAATATTTACAGTTTATACAGTCAAGAAAAAAATTAAAACACATAATTAAAAAAAACAATAACGGTTATGTTTAAAAGAGTTTGAAAGTTTTATCAGTTCATTTTATTATTTACTTAAGAAGCTAACGCATTTTGGACGCATCATTTGACGCAGTTAACGCCAAATTATAACTAAGTTTAGTTTAGTTTAACTCATGCAAATTTCATATCGAAAGTGTCTAACCGCGGGTTAATTATCACTGTCAGGATTTTACAGTGAAAGCAAAACTGTGACAATAGCTTTGTGCCTTTTTAATTTCACTCGCCATTCAAGTTCTTAACCGCTAAAAGATCAAAGTGCTTGACTGTTGCAAATCGTGCCTAGACTTAGCTTTTTCCCTTTTCTAAGACCACAAGTCATCTCAGCCAGTTAACAACTAAGTATCTCAGCCATGTATTTTGCAAGGAGAAATGCTAATCGGCGGTTTTCTCTGCCTAGCGACATTAGAAAACGATTTATAACCCACCTTTAATAATCGTAGTAGCTAAGATATGCATATTTTACCATCTTTTAGCATGTGTTTGACTCGGCTACCTTTTCGAAAGAAATGTAGGCCAAGTGCAGGGTCAAGTCAAGGTAAAACTTAAGTTACGATAACGTTTCTCGATCATTTTATTTGGCTTTTAATTAGTTACGTACCATTCTAGTTCCCATAAAGCGCACTAGCTTAGCAAATTCGGGTTCAATAATGTTTGTTTGAACGCGTCCATTAGTTTTTAAATGAACGCAGCTTACGCAACGCGCGCTATTTTGAAAAATGGTCACTTGTCATGTCATTGTTCTTTTGTTGAACATCATGGCGGACTGATGTGAATCTTTTGTGATTCGGGCGCGGTGAAAGTAAAACAGTATAATCGTTGCCGGCCACATTACGAGCGTTATACAACTATGGGAAGTTGTGGATATCAAGATAATGATAATCCCTTGTGATTGTCTGGTTTCCTGTGAATTTGAATAAAGTTCGCGTGCGGGACCCAACTTTAACTTGCGCCATTACTTTGCTTGCTACGTGGTACGTATTAATGGTAATGTCACTTCGTACTAAGGTAGGGTTGTGGATTTTAGAATATAATATTTAGTATATATATATTTATGACAAACAAACAATATTAAAACATTAAATTAGTCTTGAATAAAACAATTAACATATTAACTAACTAGCTTTTGCCCGCGGCTTCGCACGCGTGAACCATGAGTATTTCAAAGAAGCTAGCAATCAAGCAAGCGAACAACCAAACCTGCAAGCTTTCAAGCATGCATGCAAGCATGTAAGTATGCAAGCAGGCATGCAAGCATGCAAGCAAGCGTGCAAGCAAGCATGCATGCAAGTAAGCACGCAAGCATGCATGCATGCAAGCATGCATGAAAGCAAGTATGCAATCAAGCATGCAAAGCAAGGACTTAAGCAAGCCCCCGCATTGCCCCGCTACCTTGATTTTTCTAAAACTGTAAATATTGCAGGATTTTTATAAAACAAACCTAACCTAACCTATAGGGCTGTCCTAAAATATACCCTAAATAGCTTTTTCCCGCGACTTCGTACGCGCTAAGATGTAAAACGAAAAAATACGTTTTTTCCCGTTCCCGTGGAAATTTTGGGGAGTGCTTTCGGAGTACACTTAAAGCCTTTAAAAAAACACACGTATTAAATGTTAAGTCTCTTTCTTCCGCTGTTTCGTCTGGAAACGTAAAATCCCGTTTTTTCCCGTCCCTGTGGGCCCCTACACTCCCGAATAAACCTACGTGACAAATTTCAACTTTCCCCTGCTTCCCGTTTTTCCCGTCCCCGTAAGAATTTCGCCAAATAGAGCATTTCCCGAAATTCTTACGGTAACAAAGAAGAAGAATTTTGGGAAATTATCTCATAATGCTCCCCTACACTCCCCAAGGAACCCACTTACAAAATTTCAGCTTTCTACGACCAGTAAAACGAAAAATCCTGTTTTTTTCCCGTTTCCGTGGGAATTTTGGAAAGTACTCTCTTAATGCTCCTCTACACTCCCGAAGCAACCTACATGCCGAATTTCAGCTTTCTGCAACCAGTAAAACGAAAAGTCCCGGTGTTTCCGTTCCCGTGGGAATTTCGGGAAATCCTTTTGTAGTGCTCCCCTACACTCCCCAAAGGAACTTGAAGGCCACATTTCAGTTTTATACGACCAGTAAAACGAAAAATCGATCCCGTAGAACTGAATATATAAATCCCGTTTTTTTCCTTATCCCGTGGAAATTTCCAAAAATCCTGAAATCAGTTTCTTAGTTTTGTAATCACCTACTTTTGTATCAAATTTGAAGAGTCTAGTTATTATAGTTACTGAGATAGCGTCACTCGGAATCGAATATATCATCATCATCATCATCATCTCAGCCATTACAAAGAATCGAATATATAATTCCCGTTTTTTCCTTATCCCGTGGGAGTTTTCAAAAATCCTTCCTTAGTGGATGCCTACATTGTATAAGGTATCTATGTGCAAAATTTCAAGTCTCTAAGTCCAGTGGTTTGGGCTGTGCGTTGATATATAGTTAAGTCAGTCAGTCAGTCAGTCAGTCAGTCAGTCAGTCAGTCAGGACTTTGAATTTTATATGTATAGATAATAAATAAGACTAATGCCTAAGTTCAATTAATTATTATTATTTATTATTATTATTAGTTCAAGTTAATGTTAAGTTCGCCTTTGTGCATATATTAATGTTATTTTTATTTTTTTGTGAATTGTATCTGTTTCTTTATATTTGTACAATAAAGAATTTACTTACTTACTTACTTACTAATCTAAATTAAAAATAAATAAAAACTAGGAAAAAAAATGTATAAAGTTTTTTTTACTTCGGAACGAATATTCTTTGAAAACGTTTAAAAGATGAAGAAAGTACTTCTATTGATTTAAAAACACGGGTCAAGTTAAATGTGGTAGTTTTCGAGAGCGTGGGTGTAATGTTTATTACTTCTTCACGCCGAAATGGAAATAGCTTGTACTCAGAATAAACAACATAACACAATTTACTTTTTAATTCTGCACAGAAGAAATCCCGGGCAAGTGAAAATAGTCCAAAGCACCCAAATACGAATGCGTGTAAACAATTGAAAAATAATCTACAAATTAAAAAAGTTGACTGATTACTGAGGAAGGAAACCTCCGGCCAGACGAGAAACGACAAAAGAGAAATTACGCACATTTCGCACGATTAATCGAAACCTCACGCTTCAAGAGTTAGCCAAATTGCATGTGTTGCTTACACAATGCAAAGTCGCCTTTATGGCGTATGTATGTTGGGTGGACACGATTGCCTAATGCACTAGTAGTTAGTCACGCTACTGGACTGTGTTGTCATATACTTCCTTGCCAACGTCGACGGCATTACCTGGGGGGCTACTCCGGAATTCGATTTTCGACCTTCTGTCATATCGTCTGTCTTCGTATGAGAGGAACGGCGCCAAATTTCGAAAATGGACTTTCACAAAGTCCTAAGTAATTTAACTGGGCAGCGTTCGTCCCTTTCGCACTCTCTGTGTAGAAAGAATGTTCCATGCTTTGATGTCGTCGCTACACGTTTGGCAAACATCGGCAAACACACGGAACGCAGCCATAAATTATACTAAAGCAGAGATATGTCGGTCTTATTCTTTCATATGACTGCGTCGCGTGTGTTTGCCGATGTTTGCCAAACGTATGGAGTCAAAATGGTCCAAAGGTATGGGCCAAAGGTTGAGTTAGTACGTAACCTACCCCTGCTCTACAAACTACCGACTGGTGAGTATGGTTAAGAATGTCTTACATTCAGTTCACCTTTTCTATATTTTCCTCTGTAATTAAGTACTTAGTTTGTGTGATAAATATTAAATAAGTCCCTATGCCTATACTTAAAACTCCGCCATAAGGTCAAGTAAAAGTAGGAACTATGGAATATGTAAAGTATTGCTTGTTATTCTAAAACGGCCGCTGTGCGCGAGACGACTCTCAAGTTTACACATTTACATGTAAGAGATCTGTAGAAAACACACCATAGTTAAAAGTTAACTGTTTTTCGCGCTTAATGAGGTATTCCTGCAGTTAGAGAGGTTTGTTGCGACGAAAAACTTAGGAACAACAAGCTCAAATAAGGTAGGTATACCTACGTATGTTTTAGATTCATATGCCATAAATGTATCGTTTGCAATCACTCTTTTTTTAACTGTTGATTTTTCAGCAGTGTTAACTTACTTATACAGTTCAACAACTTAATTTATACAGTTTTACAGGATGGCAAATTCAGTCGCTGAAAAAATTGCAGTTTTAGAGAAAAAGAGAGTTATAGCAAATTATATTTATGGCAATTATTACATTATGGCATATGAAAATGGGGCAAATGAAAGGATTCGCAAAAACGTCTCGGAATGCGATCGCGTTATCACAATTAGGTACTATGGGCTTGGCAGCGCCACTAGCGACGCGTATCTGCAATAAAATTACAGTATTTTGATAGTTAAAGTTGTTAGCTATGAAAATCATAATTTACAATAATTTATTTTAGTTTCATTTAGTTTTTACGTCAACATTCAGATTATAACGCTGCAACTGCATATTGCGCTTGAGTGCGGTTGAATTAATCATGCTTTCGATTGGAAATTTAATTAGGTTTCTTCTTCATGTTGGGAGCTGAAAGGGGGGCTGTCAAAGTCAATATTTACTTAGTTTGCTAAAGTCGCACCCTTCGTGGAAGAAAGACGTAAGTCCTATTGACTTACCATGGGACTTACGTCTTTCTTCCACGAAGGGTGCGAAGTGTAATTTTGATTTGACCCAATGCTTTCCCTATATACTTACTCTACCCAATTCCCATTGTCTATTGACAGTTCTATTAACACGAGTAGGTACCTAATTAGTTAGTGGTTAGTGTTAGTTTTTCGTCAAAAAATACGTCTCGAACGCATTTGCATTAGAATGTTAAATGGATATTTATTAAATACAAAAGCGACACATTTCAAAATCAGACACTGTTGCATTTAATACACAATTAACGACTTTTGTTTCAAATGATTTTGGAATGCGTCAGTTTTGTATTTAATCAACGTATGTACGTAACTATGAGAACAGTTGGTTGCAGTTTCGATCCGCAAGTGCCGCTGCGGATTTCTCCATAGTATAGTGTAGTTTTTTTGCGTGAAAAGTTACACTGGAGGCTAAGAACTGTCTACAGAAAGCCGAGAAAACAGCGTCCAGCTGTCTACTCCTTTAGGAATTATTAACTTTCAGTCCGTTAAGTGTCTAAATACTTGGTTGGATTGTTATCGTTACGTGCCGCGTACATTTTGACTGTTTGCACATTATGCGTGCAGATAGCATTTTTGTATTTATCAGCCAGAGCCCTCAAAATATTAAAAAAAAAAACTAGGCTATATTGTATCTAAAGTATGTATGTATGTAAACTCTTTACTGTACAAAATAAACATAAAGCAAAAACAATTGACAATATACATGCACAAAGGCGGACTTATACCTTTCCGGAATCTCTTTCAGTCAACCTTTAAGTTACAGTATAAAAGCCCTTAGCGGCTTTTGCTGAGGAGACCCTGGGACCGAGGGAAAATATATCAAAATCCACAGGTGACCATAGAGCTGGCTCTTTCCTCGCGCAGCGCATAGACATTGCTATCCAACGAGGAAACGTATAGCCAGCATTATGGGCACCCTGTTCCATGGCAACGATCTGGGCGATATTTGTAAATATAGGTATTTAGGATTAGATTAAGGTAGTTTAAGGTTTTTTTTATATCAACTTTTAGATCTTGTAAATATGTTTGTTTAAATAAAGATACCATTTGTAAAGCCCTCATGCTAAGAATACACTTAGATCTTGGCCTTACTTGTGGCATTGTTTTTGTTCTCTTATAATGTTAATCAGTATTGCTTCTTAAACTAAAAGTCGCTCATCTGAGACGCTACCTGACTCGGTAACTAGATAACGTTGTGCCGGCGCAGGAGTCGAACAATGACAAACAATGGATGCAGCTCACGGAGGGGGAAAATGGAGCCGGAAGTGGGGGCGACCTTACCGGGGCTTTGACTTGCGGATTGTTATTCTTTGTAGAGCAACGAGCAACCCGGTTGGTAGATCTGTGTTTAACTTGGGGTTAGATCTATTTGTTTATTTATTTATTACTAGCTTACTTCGTCTGCGTAGAATTATACATAAAAACCTTCCTCTTGAATCACTCTATCGATTAAAAACCGCATCAAAATCCGTTGTACAGTTTTGGAGATATAGGCATACATAGGGACATAGGGACAGAGAAAGCGACTTTATTTTATACTATGTAGTGATGATGAAGTAAAACAAAATTTTTGACATTTGTCAATTTTTCGAAACGTTTTCTTGTGTGAAAATTTACACTATGGTAAAGGCGCTGATTTCTTTTGCGAAATATCACAACAACAACATGGTATCAAGAGAAACTGTATTTGTTATTTAAATTTGTTCGCTTTACGAGCGGAAAGATTTTTAACACCATGTCGTTTTAGTATAATACGTGTGCTACTGCTGATGCAGAGAGTGAGCTGATGAGGGTTAGAGCGAAAAAGTACTACGGTTACTCAATACCGTATTCTAATTGACAGCTGGTCAAACATCTCAGAAAGTGTTCACATATTTAGTTAAACTAGACTCCGTACGATACCCATTTACATGAAACACGCATAAACATAACTATAACGTTTTTAATCAGTTAATTGCATATTTTAGGCTTCTATTGTTCTATTCTCGTTACACTTGCGTTTGGGGGCGGAGATGGGGCGGAGTTAGCGATAATTGTAAGTTGTAAAAAGTTTGAATTAGCTTTTATGCTAAAGAAATAATTAACGATGAGAAAATTACAATATATAACAGGTGTGGTGTTGAATGAGTCTCGTGTTGACTACAGTCCCACGACGCAAGCAGAGTAATTTTGCTGCAACTTAATAGTTATAAAAGCATACACCACAATATTAGTTTCACTTTTTTGTCGCAAGAAACTTCTGGAACGTTTGCGGTTAGTTGTCAAACACTATGAGTTAAAGTTTGTTACCGTTAAGTGTCGCCAGTGGTGCTGACAATTTTTTAACTTTTTCGACGCCAACGACCTATATGTCCATACCTACAATGCAAAAGGAACTTTCGTTCAATTGGGCTTAGCTTCAACTTAAGACATCACAATAAAGAAGTCTGGCGTATGGGTGATGTTTCTTGTATTTGACTGGGCGGCGAAAAGGTTAAATACTAAATGAGACATTTAGGCGACCGCGTTCGAGATATTTTGTGTCAAAAACATACACAAGCGCTTCTGTTCTGAGCTTAAACAGTAAGTAATACAAAAGGCCATTTATAATGTTGTTTGTTAATTTCGACCATGTTTTGATATTACCGATAATACCGAGAGTAACTTGGGCAGAAGTGAAGAAACAGGTAGGTATTTTAGTCAACAATTATCAGGTCGATTTCATTCAGATCCCCATGAGCTAGCTATACTAATATAGATCATCAAATAAACATGCAATCGATACGCGTAAGCAAATTAGGTCAAAGCATTTGTTAAAGTTGTTTAGTAAAGAATTTAAACTTAAACCGAATATAGCTCCGATGAAAAATTTACAATTTAGCTAGGTGTGGGAAAGATTAATTGTTTGTGTGGCAATATGTATCTCTTCGAATCACCTCCACTTATATGTGTTACCTGGGATATTTTCTCTAACGCGCACGCTATCACACGCTATCATCTCTTTCTATCATCGTCGCCATCTCTAATACTATTTGATACAGCCTACAAAGACGCTGGAAAGACGGTAGATTGACACTCTGATTTGGATAAAGCAGGTTAGATTACCGGCTCTTGGGTAAAGTAAGTGGAGCCGCCATTCTAGAGCTATGAAGTAAGGGGCGCCAAAATCAGGTAGCGACGGGCGCGTAAAAGAAATTTTGATAACTGTGGCAGTGACTAGGTCAGCGCTAACTTTTTATTTAGTTTCAGCCAGTAAAACTTATGCGTTCAACAAATAAACTGTCTTTTGTTTGAGATTTTTCGCCATCATAGATCGTGCAGCATACATCCCTTTTGCAAATTAAGCATATAATTTGATTGAAAGGGGCAATAGCTTTGTGTCAAAGAAACCCAACGTGCGTAGGCCAAATTATTCAATTTACTGAGCTTAGGTGTATGATAAGTTTGTTATACAGTTAGTTAACAATAAAATTGTTAAGAAAAATTATAATCCTTCAATGCGCGAATTAAGAAGCGATAAATTTAGAACGAAGCTAAGCAGACTCAACAACAATGGTGTGAGCTAGATAGAAATCTTTTTGGTTTAAAAAATGTCGGTTGGGTTGGCACCATTGAAAATTAGGACGTTGCATCATTCATTGTACGCTCGCAAATTGGACAATGACACAGTTAATTAAATTAGCTTATCTGTGCGCTGCGCATAGAGTACGATTTAATCTGCGGTTTTTTTTATTAAGTTTTTGCGGAACTAGTTTGATTCTCTTGATTGTTTGCACGCAACGATTGTTTTAAAATTGGAATTAGGAAACCGCATGCTTTTCATATAAGTGACAATATTGCGAATTTTCGGCTCTACCTCACGCTACAAATTTATAACTCATAACTTAACGATCTAAAATTAGATTTTGTGTTTTCGATACTTGTAAATTACGTTGTAAAGACACAAAGACGTGTCTAATCGTCCAGCATCACTTCCGTGACTTCTACAAAATATATTTAAAAATATTTTTCAACTGTTAACAACTGACAACTAGAATTTTCTTTTCACAAGATGGTAATGAGTTGTCTACCTCAGATCCTCATCCTAAGATGATGGTGGTGATGATGACCTCAGATTGTACTACTTTGGTCGAGGGTTACATCCTGAGCTTTCCAGTAGAAATGACAGAAGATGAAGATAACTTTTGTTTCCTTCTTATTTTGTGTATAACCCCGTAAAAGTCGCCACCCGATAGGTTGAAGCTAGGTGTCCTTGGGTCTAGCTGTTAAAAAATTTGAACATATTAAATATTTTTGAATCAGGCGTTACTTTTCGGAGATCCATTTTAATTAACAAATAATATTTACCTCGCTACTCCGCTACTCACGGTCAAGATAAGCAAGCCTGTGCGAAATATATATGTTTTCCATGCAATCCCATCCCTCTACTGCTGGCACACAAAACATATAAATCCCACAAACGTAATTATCTTTCATACCACACATACACTGACGCGTATAATAATTGATCCCTCTACGGGATCATTATCATAGTTAAGTATTTTTGATGGTGCTAGCACATCCTAGACAGTTTCGATGTATCTAACGGCGACTTACAGGAATATTTCCAATGCACGGATTGATGAGGATGACGCTTTTCGATTTTTTCCACGTGTCAAGTCAACGTAGTTATCAGTAATGCAATTATAAATTGTTGACGCCACGATTGAGGCCACAGATTAAATAACAGTATTTACGCTGTCAAAAAGTGTCAATCATAACATAATTACTTAACCCAAATTGTGCACAAACAACGCTGTATTTAATTGTATTTAATATTTATTAAACATCGTATTTTTTCTCCAATCAATTGAGTAATTATTTGATTTCCGTAAGTGAGGATGTGCATGTGCAATTGATATTACCTAACTGAGTTAATGAACATACCTCCGTGTAATGGAGCGACCACACCGCTGCGTATACGCAGTGACGTGTCGCATGCGTCACGTTCTCTCACCGTTTCTTCATACAATTTCTTGCGTTTACGCACCGTCGACGTCATTTACGCACTGGTGTGGCCGGACCTTAACTGGTATCTGCCTGAATCCGATTTTTTTTATAGACACAGGGCATATGTAAAGACCTACATGAGTCACCAGTTTTTTTTAAATATAGCCTCGCGCTCTTGGCGCAATTAGCCAAACGTGGAAACGTAATTAAGAACAGAAAATACGAAAGGATCGGAATTTGGAAAAAAGTAGACGAAAAGATCAGGAAGGGTCAAAAGGATAAATAAACCTTAAATCACTGAAAAAAATGTACTTCATAAAGAACATTCGTAAGTTATATATGTATAGGTACAGTGATTTTGTTCTTTATAAAAATATAGTTACGTGATGACCCACGCACGAGGCTAAGTTACCAATTAATTACTTGTAAGTAGGTACTGTCGTGAATGTGTGTTCGGCTTAAGTTGCTTGGCGACGGTTGTATGAAAAAATGACGAAACGGATTCAGTTTAAGAATAACGTGTATTAATTTACTCCATTCCATGAAATTCTAAAGCATATTTTTTCTAACAACCGTCGCCAAGCAACTTAAGCCGAACACACATTCACGACAGGTACTAAAATAGTAAATAGGTACTGCGTGCATCGTCCTAACATTACATTAGTGTATCGTATTTCATTTAAAATGTGCTCAAAACGGTGGCCACTTTATGATTAAATTCTAATAAATGTTCTATTCTTGTCTTTTCCATAAATTCATTGTCCATTGTTTTAAGTGAATGCGAAGGACAGTCCCATTCTTCCGATGAAGGACCTATCTAATTGCTAGGTTGCTTGATATAAAATACCTAATATGGATGACCTAGCTTTTTAGAATGTACCAATTGCTTCTCTTCCCGCGCAGATGGTAAAAGCCCATCGAGGGGATGGGCGAAAATCTTAAGAATCATGTTATAGGCGCGGTTAGCAACCAAAGGGGAATAGAATAGTGATACGCCCACAATTACACTAAACGTGGCCTTTACGTCGTATTGCTTTAGGCTCTGTCTACCATGTAAGGGATAAAGACTCGATTTATGTATGTACGTATGTATGTAATAAGTTTAGGGAAAAAAGTCTCGAACGCGTTCACGTTGCAGTGTCAAAATATACTATGAGATCATTGTCGTAACGTGCCGTTAGGAGCGCTCCTAAACTTTCAATACTAATGGAGAGGCGACGTTTTCGCGAACGAGTTCGACACTACGAGTACAATCTATACACTATTGTAAACACTATACAATACTATACGATCTTATTTCATCGTTTCATCCACGTCATTTCGTCGGCACGGTGGCCAATAATATAGGTATTTTATTTTATTCGTCAGGTAGTCGGCTTAAAATCTCGAGAAAATGCCTTGCTTATCTCAAAACTGCTCGTAAAAATTCCAAAGTTTGTCGTGTTTCGCGTTTGTCGTCAAAATGAGTTCGGCAAAGAATAGGCCGTCACGACCGTCGTGCCCTCGCAGTTTATACAGATGCTAACTAACAGACATTTAGTTTAATACTTCGACGTGAAGCTATCTGTATACACTGAAGAATGAGCAGTTTCCAAGTGTCCAACAAAAATGGTAGACAGCAAACCATTTCTGTTTCAATGCAGAAAATCTAAAGCAAATCTGTGAAGTATATTATTAAACTTTTAATACTTTTCAGGAGGCTATAATGCAAGTACTCGTGTTACATCATTACCATTTCACTCGTTGATCAATTGATCATGTCCACCAGTAGCAAAGCAGTTTTGACCGCTGTAAACTCAAAATTTGCTATCCACCGGCGTTTATGAACTTTGCTTACTACGACTTCCCTCGCGTAATTAATCTAGCTGTTTGAAATCCGAGTTTTGAACTCTCCTAAAAGTAGCCTGTCTTAATCGGGGATGGTGTACTTGAATTTTCAGAAACGCTCCATTAGTTCAATAGATTACATACACAGACAATTCTAAAAAGTTACTGTAGTACTCAACAACAATTACCAAAACAACTCTTATGTATTTACAAAACAAATTGAGCATAATAGGTACGTCGTAAATGCCTCCAAGTTGGTAAGAGCAATAACGCTTTGCGTAAAGCATTACCCTACTTCCGATGCGTGTTTGGACAAAATGTCTCTAAGTAATGATGGTAGGAAATGTTTCCGTAAAAAGCGCGACCTTTCACTGGCCGTTATGTAATATTATGTTTGCTTTTGACAAAATACTAAATTCAGTAAATATTTAGGTAGGGTACATACATAGGTAGGCAAAAGGGAAGATGAACGGACATAACTGACATCACATTCTTATAATATGTTTATCTAAAACCTTTAGCCAAAATTGTTAAAATTAAAAAAAAACAAAACCTAATAACTGCAGAAAAGTTAAAAAAAAAACAGCCCTGACTGAAGTTGTTTCAAGACTTGTAGTTGGGTTATTGTTTTTGAATAATTTCGTGTTTTAAGCTTAAAATTCTTTCAAAACTTTATTAATTACCTACTGTATGGGAAAGCAATATTTTTTTATCTCTTTCTGTTGTAACTCAGCACTATAGGTAGTAAAATAGTAGTTCTCATACGCTGTGCTTATACAAAATATCGTACCTACAATTTTACGGGTCATGAGATCTTGAGATTCACTTCGAGATTATGTTTTCAAGTGGGTGGTAATTTGCCGAATTTTCCGCGCGTACTCAACTATACGCACTAAAAACGTAACTGTAAAATTACTTAATGGTTATAATAGGGACTTTGTTGTATGTTAGATAAACTTACATGTGCATAGTAACGTTTAAAAAATAATTAGTTACAACATAGACAATCAAAAAGTATTTTAACGATTGATAAAATTGGATAATTACAACAAAGTCTATGTTTTGTTATACAACAGCAATCACTTACCTTTTCATTGGTATTGTAAAACATGTAAATTAAAATTGCGATTTTTTAGGATAATTATGAAAATACACGACCAAATCCGTAGCTCTTCCTCAAGGAGAGCTGGAACGGAATGCCAGCAGTACAAATGTTTGCACAAACATTTGCAAACATACATTATGTCAAAATATTGTACTTAATATGGTTCACAGTTTAATTACTGTATAAATAATAGATACGTTATGTTGATATAAATTTATATAAGTAGTTATTTTTCGTGCTTCCGAATCTGATATTCCTTACGCAAATCGTTATGCCAAAGGAATTCCATTTTACTGTTATCAGGAAGTAATAAACGTGTAACTCAACGCGTGAAGCAAAAAGTGTCTTGAAGAAGCTTTGAAGGTTTTATTTTATTTAATAATTCACAATTTTGTTGTTAGGACTCTTATTTAGAACGCTTCATAGTAGGTAAAATCTACGCTTTATGTTTAATATTTACATGATGCGAGCTTAGATAGAGCGAGTTAATTATTTCTCCATGCAATGGTTTTTATTCCAGCGACAATTTTCTGGAAAAACGGATTTGGACTATTTTAGAACGGATATTTTCATGAGACAATCAACGCCATCGAACACAAATAAATATTAAAGCAGTACTACGGAAATTAGTTCCATTTTCGATTATAACAAATTAAACATCTAAGACTAAGTTTGAATTTTTTTATGCATTTTCCCACCAGGGTAGGCGAAGGTAACGTGGAGTACGTTATACACCCATTTTCAAACAATAATTGCATAATTGCATTTTTTTTAAATATCGACCGCGGTGCCGGCTGAAGGAATCCGCTTCCTACGATTTCGTATAACTTAACAGCACGATAGTTTCTGTTATACAACTTGAAACCACGTTCTGGCGATAGAGCCAGTTGTTTATTACCTGTATTACGGTACTATGATGCAAAGTGCAAAGAAATTAATAAAAAAAAGCAAGCTTATTTGCTGACCGAGTGATTTATACCGAATTTCAAGTCAATCCGGACACTAGGATTGTGGTAAATTTGACTTGCTTTAACCTACTCAGATTTTATGAAAATATACATACTTAGATACATAGCGCTGCTTAAATACAAAAGCGACACATTTCAAAATCTGACACTGTTGCCTTTGAAACCTTACTTACGTCTTTAGATGCAATTTTGGAATGCGTCCGTTTTGTATTTAATCAACGATAAGTAGTTTAATAAAAGTTTGTAATACCTACAAGAAAGTCAAGCACCTATGATGTGACGTGATTCACGTGATAGAGCAATAGCAAACATTTGCAAGGAATGAATGGAACATATATAAAACATGTTAATATCGCATTAGAAAGTTGAAACTGGTCATCGACTGAATTAATTGTTTTTATTTTTTATCGCTTAAATTTAAATTTCTAAACGACACTGAAAATTAGAACACAGAAAAATCCGAAAAGTAAAGCTCGTCATTCCGTGACGCGTGCCGTACCGTACCGCTACACCACACACAGCAGGTGAGTAAGCATATGAATTTTTCTATCTGTTACTAGCTGTCACGTGACCTTATATATTTATTTATGAAAGAACAATCGAATTTGTAATCGATTAAATATTTAGCAAACTTCCTCGGACTTTGGGTTACAGGGCAGTGAGTCATGGCATGATTCAAATGACCGCAGACTGCAACGAGGTATGTTTACTATCGAATAAAATTAATTTTAGACTCAGACCAAGTGAAAAGTAGAGACTAAGTTTTACGGAAGGCACAATGAAGCCGCCACACATAACTGCAACTAAAGTTTTCCGTCTTCACCAAGCTAAACAGTTGAGAAGGCAAGTTTTATCCGGCCTCTTTTTGTTGTTCGCAGAATTCTGATTTTACTGTTTTATTGTTTCAAGGTTCAAATCAATGAAAGTATTTTTTACCAGCTTTTACTTAATTTCTAATGGCCGGATTGACTTTCAATTTGGTATAGGTAGGTTCTAAATAATGTGTTTGGTGGGTAGGTGGCTACCTACTTCACTTAACTTCACAGCGCCCCACCCCGACTTCGCACGGGTGCTGTAGTGTAGATACTATTTACACGGTGCTACCACAATTGTCGTCATATTTTAACCAATTTACAAATAAAACATGAGTATTCAATATACTTAAATCTTCCTCATGAATCACGCTATCGATTGGTGAAAACCGCATGAAATTCCGTCCCGTAGTTTTGGAGTTTATCGCGAACAGACAACATGGAGGAGGACTTTGTTTAATAATATCATAATATGTAGTGACTAGCTTCTGCCCGCGACTTCGTCTGCGTAGAGTTATACATAAAAATCTTCCTCTTGAATCACTCTATCTATTAAAAAAAACCGGATCAAAATCCGATGCGTAGTTTTAAAGATTTAAGCATACAGGGATTTAGGGACAGAAAAAGCGACATTGTTTTATACTATGTAGTGAAGTGATGATGATGTAGTGATGTAGAGTACATAGGTACTTAGCAAAGCTTCGAGAACACCTTCGAGTTCGAAAACACCTGCTCTACTGGCTATTGTTAGATATGAATATAATTGCAACTCTAGCGTCTTTTCATCGTTTCATCAATAGAAAAAAACTTGTTCTGGTGTTTGGTTCTTCCAAGCAGATTAGCAGATTAGACCATTCTCTGTTAAGTTCTAGTTATCTTAAGTATACCTACCTATGATTCCGTCTCTATTTATTACTAGAAGATACTTAGAGGGATTGTTACAGCAAGAATTAAACTCGGAAATAGAACGTTATTTTTCATCTACTTCCTAAATTATCGACGTTGAGTACTTCTTGCCATTTTTAACATTCTGGCCTCATCATCAAATTCTAATACTTCTAATCATTTGTTAGCAGAATAAGACAAATGCAAATCCTGATGTTCTACTCTGGCAATGTTGCTACCCTCACTAAGAGTTTAGGCTACAATCTCTATATAGAATAGAGTTATTTTATTTAGACTGAAATCCTTCGTTCTCATACTTATGAACGTCTTTGTAGGAAAACATATTCGTATTTAGTAGTTTATTTTATGATTTGTTTATTGTATTTAGATATAAGTACATGTACGCTCTATTGTGGCTTTCACTATCGGGAATTTTAAACGCACACTTTGTCGGTCCCTCGTTTAATGCTTCTCTCATCTACTCAAAGGTTAACTGGTAGATATCCCTTAAGTTCGTCTTTGTGCATATATTAATGTTATTTTATTTTTTTGTGAACTGATACAATTGTATTTGTACAATAAAGCATTTACTTACTTAAAACTAATAATACTTAAAATTAAGTATTAATGTAAGTATTGGCGAAATTAAATAGTTGACCATGACATAACAGTAGGTAACTACAAACCGTGCGAATGTTTTGGTCGATTTCGTTTTGTTTCAGCAACAACGCGTGATTGGACAACAATAAAACCCCTTTCACTAATTAAGGACTTTCTAAAACAAAATCTCAATCAACGAATAAAATAAAGCATTTGTTTTATCAACAAAACGCATTTAACTGTAACAATTTAAAGACCTTGTAACAGTGTTCGATAAAGCGATAAACTTACGTTCATTTTGTCCAATGAAGACCCCAGGAACACACGAATACACTGAACTAGTAATGAAGTATTTCACTGCCCAAGTTCCGGTAACGATCGCTGGTATTTAATACTTGGTACGGCCTCGGACGTCGTTCCCCCTCGGCGGAGAATTCGCGACTGAATTTAAAAACGAACAAGCAACTTTCACAAGGCCAACATTTCGCCCTGCTGCTTTCAACTTGATATGGCCAATAAAATGAACTAGGAGCGCAATAGTTTACGTTTCGGACAATAATATTTTGTTAAGATTGGAAAGTATTGGGAGGTAGAATGGGATTTTAAAAGGTTTGTTCCGATTTTCAAATAATTGTCGTTTGTGCGTTAACCCCTTCAACTAAACACAACATAGTATAAAATAAAGTCGCTTAGTCTCTGTCCCTGTGTCCCTATGTATATATCTTCAAAACTACGCAACGGATTTTGATGCGGTTTTTTTTAATAGATAGAGTGATTCATGAGGAAGGTTTTTATGTATAATTCTACGCAGACGAAGTCGCGGGCAGAAGCTAGTTATTTATATACGTTAATTTACCGTGAGTTAGGTACTACTTTTGCGGGCGTCAGACGCAGACAAAACAAAAATTTATCTGTAACTGAATTGTAACTTAGAGCTCCCTATTGGATCCTTGCGGGCGAATCACAAGAGCAGTGCTTGAGTTGGTGCACTAGGGTGCACAGTCGACGATTTCGTTGTCAATACGGAATATCATTGGCCGATGTTTTTTACTGTTTTGTGTTTTTTTATCCTGAAGCCGACAAACAGTGATCATCATCAACGTCGCGTATGGACACCTGCAACACGATAGGTTTGCAAATGCGTTGCCAGCCCGGAGAATAGACGGAATACCTTATGTACCAGTAATTTCACCTAACTCTAACAGCGCAAGCACTGCTACGTGGCGGCATATTAGTGGGTAAGATGGTGGTGGCCCTACAGACGGACCTTGCAAAAGCTCCTACTACCCGCGAAATTTTTGTTGGTTGTACAGTCAGCGACATATAGTATGGAATCCAGTGACCAAAAAGTTCGGCACGCCATACTGTATCTATGGTGTATCGAATTATTTGGCCAACTTGGATGCTTCAGACTAAAACTCTCAGCATTTCATGATTACTTTCTACCGATTTAACTCTTCAGACCTACCTACCATACCCCTGGCACTACCCCTGGGGGAAAGGTGGGCCTGAAACATACCACCATAGTAGTGCTGGGATTTGAGAAATTGAAAAAAGAATCGATGCCCCCCCTACGCGGGACACCTATTGCTGGGTTTGCCCTTCGGACATAAGGAACTAACCTAACCTAACGTACCTAATACCCGTAGCTTACAGCACTACGGTGCTATGGTTTAGTCCCACCCTACACCCAGGGGTAGTGCTAGGGGTATGGTGGCTCTTAACCCCGATTTAATTTCAACAAAGTATTGAACGTGGTAGCCTAGTGGTTTGACCTGTGGCCTCTCAAGCAGAGCGTCGTGGGTTCAAATCCCGGGCGACCTCTGAGTTTTTCGGAATTTATGTGCGCAAATTACATTAGCAATTTGCCATGAGCTTATCGGTGAAGGAAAACATCGTGAGGAAACCTGCACACATCTGCGAAGAAATTTAATGGTTTGTGATAAGTTCCCAATCCGCACTGGGCGCGCGTGGGAACTATAGCCCAAACCCTCCGATACACGGAGGAGGCCTATGCCATGAGGCACGCCGAATTACGCGACAATTTAATAATAATAAAAAAAAAACAACAACATAGGTACTTGCTGAAAATTGTAGCGGATTCGGAATAAAAAAGGCTATAATAATTGAACGTCAACTATCGCTTAAGTACCTACTGCTCGCGACTTCATGTGAAGGCATATGATTGACATTATGTGATGTTTTCCAATGAGCGCGTCCCATTGTTCTCGCAATAGTTTCCATTGAGAAGCGTAAACATTAACTTTGTTGCATGATTGGAATTGATATCATTCTTTGCAGCCTCGTAATTTTGAACCGTGTTATGTACACCTTCAAGCGCAAGCTGAATCAGTTATTGACGCTCGAAAAATCCTTACAATAGTCCTCCAGGCCTCCAGGACTTTGTACCTTAATAAGCCAGCTTGCTAGCCTTGTTGTTTTTGAACAACAAGTTTAATTCATTCATGTATTTTTTTAGTAACACATAAGTCGGGTTCTATCTATTTATTACTTTGTTTACGTAAAAGTTCAAGGGCGTCGCCAGCCGATGGCGCAGGGGGGGGGGGGGGGGGGGCAAGTTGACTTTACCTACTACAATTCATACTTTTCTCATTCTCTATGACAATATAAAGACTTAGGACTTTGGTTGCATTATATTTGGCAACTTTTTTAGAATCTCTAGGGGGGGGGGGGGGCAGCTGCCCCTCGCTGCCCCCCCTTGGCGACGCCCTTGTAAAAGTTTCTGGATCATGTAGTTAGTATATTTTATCTGTGTATCGTTTCGTGAATCATAAGGCGGTTCTAGCTGAAAATCAGTGCTGGTGTCTAGCACCTCAGCGTAACGCTGAGCCAGCGACCGTTTCACTTGTCTTTTTTTACTATGAAATTTTGAGTGCCGATATTTTGGTTGTCAGGAAGTACAATTTTTTTTAAATATTTTTTTTAGCCTCTATAGGTATGGTTACATACCCAGGTGATGAATTATCGTACGGGGTGTCTGTTACACGCTTTTATGCCCTTGACAGTACACGTTGTTTTTAACCTTTTCGCCGCCACGTCAAATACAAGAGACGTCACCGTCACCCATACGCCAGACTTCTTTATTGCGATGCCTTAAGTTGAACTTGCATTGAAGTAATGGACGTATATATAGTAGGTCGTTGGCGTCGAAAAGGTTAAATGTGATAGTAAGGTACATTGAACGTATAAATATTTTCTTCAGCTCCGCCTAGTGGGTTAAAGGTACTTAAATTCATCCATCAATGTAAATTGCATATGTTAATGAACGGTATTTAGCAAAATTAACAACATGCAACAGTACTTATATCGACACGCGTGAATATTTGATGTTTCGGAGGTCAGTGTAGTACATAGCTACGCCTCGTTTAGCGTGAGTTGCATCAAGTTATTCTAAGCATATAACTTTAACCATAACCATTTTGATTTTGTCATATTTCCATAGACTAGCTGTTAACCAAAGAGATTATGGGTAAATACATCCTTCTCATATTATATGATGTGACGGAGCGAGTGAGTGTGTATGTTTGTTCCTTCTTCACGCTGAAACGACTGGATGGATTTTGACTTCGTCTGCGTAGAATTATACATAAAAACCTTCCTCTTGAATCAATCTATTAAAAAAACCGCATCAAAATCCGTTGTGTAGTTTTGAAGATATAAGCATACATAAGGGTATAGGGAGAGAAAGCGACTTTGTTTTATACTATGTAGTGATATATAGATCGTTGGCGTCGAAAAGGTTAAATTCGTAAAAAGGCTACGTAAAACTGGTAACATTAATTGTTATACTAAGAAATAAAACACTTATTTGAACCAATAGAATATTTATTACTTTAATGCAGTAGATAAGAAACTAACTACAGCTTACTTTATGTAGGCATCCAGGCGCAGTTATAACATTTTCTAATTCAATTGAATACTAGTTTCGAAAACACCTTCATCATGTAACACAATGCAAGAAAAGGTGAAAACATATTTTTATTAAATTTCAGCGGCTTTGCTAGAGTAACGTATGTTTGTGTGCGTCAAGTCAGTACGACTGCACAATGATATTTGTTTTTAATATTAAAATTCACACAATTAGCGAATATTCATGGTCTAAATAGCCAATTGAAAGCGACAAAGATTTTCATGGTAATTATTACGAAATATAAAAAATTGGCTTTTCCTTTATAACTTACGAGTAAATGGCGTAAATGCAACTGAATGAAATAAAAACAATCTTAAACCCAAAACGATTATTTTATTCGAACGCTTGATATAAACGCGTTTTACTATATAGAAATGTCTGGGCTCGAAAAAAAATGTAATAATGTATACTATACTGATCTTTCCAACACATTTTTAGACAATATTGAAATATAGTGATCTTAATGCACTGTTCTAACAAGATGGCCAGCCATTCGAACAATTTCAAATTTCAACCAAACGCCCAAACACATCAGTACAAACTTTATAACAATGTTAGTAAAAGCATTTACATATCTAAAACATCTGAATGTCAAGATTATATAAAACAAAATAAGGGTTCCGCGAAGAAAAGTTACAAGAGCCACCAGGAGGTAAATTCTTTGCGTCTTTAAGTAAACTCCGTGTAAAAGTTGTCAATTATTACGCCCCTAGTAACTCACGCTAACATAAATCACTTATACTTCTGTACAAGCATTAATTGACACAGGATACTGGGTGATCCATAGGCGAGCCGAATCTATTACCATGATCTTAACGCCGTATCAGCACGTTCGGCAAACTTCGGCACTCACAGGACACATATGTTAGAGTAAGACAGATTATCTCTGCTAAGTTTACTTTAGCGCTGTGACGGAACATTCTAAACTGTGTGGTTTTGAAGTCTGTCGCCATTTTGTTGGGTGCTCGTGCATCTACTGATTTACTAGCAGTACTCGCGAATGGATCACCCTCTTATGGTCAGCCATGTAGCCGGAGCGCGGTGGTTCGTAGCATATATGTTGTATGTTTGAGACGGGCGGGGGCCGCGGCGAGCTTAGCGGCGGGTGACGGGTTGCCAATCATCGCCGTCGGGGTCGCGGGCTGCAAAATAACATATATCTAAATATATATAACTCAAAGGTGACTGACTGACTGACTGACTGACATAGTAATCTATCAACGCACAGCCCAAACCACTGACGGATCGGGCGGAAATTTGGCATGCGGGTAGATGTTATGACGTAGCCATCCGCTAAGAAAGGATTTTGATCAATTCTATCCCCAAGGGGATAAAATAAGGGATGAAAGTTTGTATGAAATTTCTGATTCTACGCGGACGAAGTCGTGGGCAGAAGCTAGTTATTCATTTAACCATTTAATGGGGGCTGTGGCTTGTGAATTTGCCGCTAGAGGCGCTAGTGTCGCGTGAGGTATAACATTCACTTTTCACTGGTTGTGTCACAAAGCCTTGTGACATAAATTATAATTTCTTTCATTGACCTGTTGAAAAGTGATTTGGATTTCCTTCGTGAAATTATCACGAATTTGGATTATTTGGCGATGAATGTGAACGCTTTGAAAGCGGAATTAAGATATAAGGAATCTTTGGGCGTTTTTGAAAAAAGTTTTTTAATCCTATCTTTCAGAATTTGAAAATTTTACGTTATTCTTACGCAGAATCGAAAGCTCTATTCATTCTAACAGGAATAAAAAAATATGCACAAAATTTTGTATAAACAAAAATTTCCATTACACTACCATCCATATAAATTATTTGGGTGCGGTTGCATAAGTGAATCGAAAAAAAAAACGGGACACTTTATCTTCTTTGAACAACTTTTTTTGATAACGCCCCTTTACCAATTAACCTAGATGAGAGGAGCATCAAGCTAGGGACCGACAAAGAGTTCCTATCTAAGTACGGTCAAGTGCAAAAATAAGTATCGATAGGAACTTCTCAAAAATATGTCCCACGACCTTATTACGCTGGCGTAAGAGCGTATGGTACTTATTTTTGAAACTTTGTCTAGATACATATTATTACACTTGACTGTACAGTTTTAGTAAGTAACTCACGTTTCTCTTCGCGGCGCGGCGGCGGGCGCTTGTCGTCGCGTCTCGGGCCGTCGCGGTCGCGCTCGTCGTTGCGGTCGTCGCGCCGCGGCCCGTCGCGCTCGTCACGACGCGGGCCTGACCACACGCATGGAAAATAAATATTATATTCTAATTTCACAGTAACATTTGATACATAGAATTAGGTATGTGTAATGTACAGTTGCGAAACAGGATTGTTGAGCCACTTACCAATGTTAATAACTTGGCAACAATGTAAATTGGCTAGCTGTCAGATACTCGGTAACATTGAATACGAGTGTAGTGAATAAAACTTTCGTTGAATCCCATGCGGTATTCGACTTTAACAACATTTGAATTCAACGAAATCTTATGGGAAAGCTTTACTCGCTACACTTATACACGGCTGAATCGCGAAAAATGGTAACTCAACCATCACGGTTCCAGACTGTACGGCTAGTAAGCCATCTTTCAATGATCTTGGATCTAGTGATCAGTTCTTCGGAATTAATGCTAAAGTTCTTAATTTCTAACAAAGATATTAGGTACTTCATTTGTGCTGAAAAAAGTAGATTTCCCATTTCCTAGATATATAAGTACACATACAACATGTGTGAAAACAACAAGACATTTTCAAAATTAATAATACAGAAGCTTCTTAACTCGATAGAGCTATATCGGGGATTCAAAAATAGTACACAATATTATTAATTAGGTATATCTTAATGTTTACTTCACTTAGTTTATTCACTGGTGGTTTGCATATTTATGTTATTTTTAATCTTTTATTATGTTACATCACCCGATGGTTCTAACGGACCTACACTGGGTAGGCCGTAAGGCCATTTCGAGAAAATTCTTTAAAAAAAGTTAACTTAACTAACTTAAAAAAACAAAACCAAAGCGTCATCTCACCGTCGCGGTCGTCACGCCGCGGTGGGTCGCGCTCGTCGCGGCGCGGGAAGCGGTCGCGCTCGCGGTAGCCGTCGCGCTCGCCGCGGGGCTCGCGGTCGCGCTCGCCGCGGGGCTCGCGGTCGCGCTCGCCGCGGGGGGCGTCGCGGTAGCGGTCGTCGCGCGGCGCGTCCTTGCTACGCCACGCCGATGATCGCTCCTGGAAATAAGTAATTAAATAAATAAATAAATCTAAGTAATTAATTGTACCTATTAAAATTTTAGTAGTTTTATAATCTTAAAACAGCCTATATTTCCGAATTTATATTATTGTCTTAATTTATTATTTTTACTTATTTTTGAATTCAAGTTTCGCCATTCGATAATGTCATACTCCGTTTTGGAAGTTACTCCGCTTTTTTATCGATGTCACATCATCATTATTATCATCTCCAGCATCTCTCTCAGGATGAGAGGGCTCGTGTCTCTTCATATTTGTAAAAGTTGAATTTTGACCCACTTCCAGTGGTCAGATCGTCTAGAAATTAAATCTTCAATGTATGTAGAGCTCCAATGACACGCAATAAGCAGTACCTAACACCTTTACACAACACAACACCTTTTGCATGGCGATAAAAATTTATAATAAGCTTAACAGTGACATTAGGCAGTTGCCTTTAAAAATATTTAAACATAAACTCAAGGCATGGCTTGTGGAAAAAGCTTTCTACTCTGTGGCTGAATACTTTTCCTCTTTTGACCAATAATGTATACCTGATTTGATTATTTTAATTGTACCTAAGTAAATACTTAATTTGTAAAATTTTGCATGCCAGTTACTGGTGAAATGTGTGAACTGTCCTATTTTATTTGTGCTCCATCTTCTGTACCATGTTTCAAGCGAAATAAAGTTATTTGTATTTGCAGTACTGACCGTGGGCGCGGGCGCGGGGTCCGCGGGGCCGCGCCGCCAGCTGCCGCCGCCGCCGTCCGGCCCGCTGGAGCGCCCGCCGTAGCGAGGCCTGCAACCACACAAGCCAAACATGTGCCGTGACCAATGGTAGCAAGTTCCAAATAATAGTATAGTAGAAAATTATACCTATAATTAAAATCACATTACGAATGATATTTTCAAGGGAGTGTTTTCTAAAACACATTTTGAAAATTATTCAACCTTTAAACCTGTGTAGCTTGATTATGCAAAATTAATTGTAACTGCTTTTTTTTCTACTCGTTTTACAAACTAGATTTTACCCACGACTTCGTCCGCGCAATATTAAATATAGCCTATGTTACTCAGGTATAATATAGCATTCTAATGGTAAAACCATATTTAAAATCGGTCAATCAGTTTTTGACTTCATCCATTACACAAAGGTACACTAATAAATCTTAATTCTTTTATAAAATTAGTATAGATGCTTCACCACTTTCGAACCGGTCCTTCAAGAATCTTCATTCTTAAAAAAAATCGGACCACAAGGCTCAATATTGCCTACCTTGTCTTTTTATTTTTTGTAACCTCATTAACATTGTGGTATTCAATCCTATCCTACTAATATTATAAATGTGAAAGTTTGTGAGCATGGATGTTTGGATGTTTGTTACTCTTTCACGCCAGAACGGCTGGACAGATCTGGATGAAATTTGGAACATAGATAGATTACAGTCTGGAATAATACATAGGCTACTTTTTATCCTGGAAATTTGCGTAATTGGGATTGTCTAAAAAAAAATACCTATCCTTTTTATATTTTTTTTGTGCAGAATAGTCAATTATAAGAAACCAATTTCAATATTTTCTCATATAACTCGGTATTTTTTTCACTATTAATTATTGAAAGTATTTTGGTTGATGACGTCAGAGTTTCCATTGCCGGTGTCACACATCTGCTTATTGGATAAATTGATCATAAAACGTATGTGAACCTCCGCCATCAACGTCTTTTCTATCTGTGGTGAAGTTGGCAAACTGTCATTAGTATCAATGTCAACATGATTCAACAATAACACAGGAAGATTTACGCGATCTTCTCCTATGAATTTTATATTTTCACAATCGTTATACATACCATAACATTCTGCGCGAAGCAGTAAGGTCCATAAACACATACCAGGTATGATCGAGACAAAACAGGACCCGGAAATAAGACAGTAAACTCAGTAGGCGAAAGTAAACCGAAAAACGTAATATTTTCGCTCTCCATTAAAATATTTAGCGTAAAATCTTTCATGTGAGCAAATCACATCGCTGTGTGGTTACACTCTTGCCTAATTATCTACCGAAAGTGCTTCTAAATCTAAACTATAATACAACAATATGAAAGTAAACGGTGGAAAAAACAAGAATGACAGTAACAAGATTGCCCATTTGCTTGTCATCTGTCATAAGATGAATGAAATGTCAGATTGCGGGTCCAAATTGAACTCCGTAGCATAATACACGCGTAAATAGCATAGAATTTGTAACCTTTGCAAATAAAGTACATTTTGGACCGTCTACGCCATGTCTGGGAATGTCAAATGAAGGTCATTGCTTATTTTTCATGTAATAAATTCATTATAGCAAAATAAAATAAAGTAAATACAGAAAACGATTTAAAAAGCATTTATCTCGAAATGGTTTTCGATTTACTATACATTGTAAAAAAATAGACAATCCCAATTCCTGCAGGATAGCGATAAACGAATTCTATGCAGACGAAGTTGCGGGCAACAGCTAGTAAAGAATATTCGTATTCAATCGGGCCAAAAACCACCACATCGACATCTAAGATACATGAACACCATTGACCTGTCTCTGTCGTCCCTGGAGTCCCTCGTGTCCCTGGTGTCCCTGGTGTCGCGGTCCCTGGTGTCCCTGGTGTCGCGCGGCGGGTCCCTGGCGGCGCGCCAGCCGCCCTCGTCGCGCGGGCGCTCGTCGCGCCTGTCGTCGCGCGGGCGCTCGTCGCGCCGCTCGCGGTCGTCGCGCCTGGAACCACCGCCAGTTTATTGTCGTGACGACGCAAACCAAGCGCCGCACAAGTTGAAAGAGTACAAGGACATTTTTAATTAAAAGTTTTGCATTTTTCTCTACATATTACTAATCTTTATATTAGTTAGTATACATTATTAGCAAGTTTTATTTTTATTTTTGATCAAGCCTGGTAGCAAAGAGAACCTATGGGTTATTTTAGGGCAGGGCTGGCGAACCAATGGCACGCGTGCCACTGTTGGCACGCTTCAAAATAATTTGGGCACGCCAATAATAAAAAAAGGTTTATTTTTGTCCATTAAATCACCAACTTAAGATTCTTTTATTATGAAATAGGGCGGAAAACGGGCAATGTGGTCATATGATGGTAAAATAACAACACACTCTGAAGACAACAGGGTCTTTGATAACAGGTCTGAGCCAAATATTACTTTATTTGTGAAAAAATGGCACGTCCACCAAAAAAGGTTCGCCACCCCTGTTTTAGGGTGTTGTTATTCGGGATCAGATTAGGAACACAGGCGGGCTAGGAGACAGGAATAGGACCACCTTTTGAGGTCGCAAAAAGTGGATACGAACGGCACAATACCGTTAGGAATGGCGTGTATTGGAAGAAATGTCATCACTACGAGTTGGACAATGGTTGAAAAGAGAAGACAGTATGCTTACCTTTCATCGCGTGGCGGCGGTCCCCGCTCGCGCTCGTCGCGCGCCATGCGGCGCTCCGGCGAGCGCGGCCGCTCGTCCCGCGCGCCAGCGTCGCGAGCGCGGGGTGCTACAAACCATTACTTTAAAACATGGCTCTAAACCAAACAAATAAAGAGCCAAAACGAGAGTAGAGCATCCATTCTTGATTTATAAAAAACATGTGAAATGAACCAGCGTGAATGAAGCTTAGAAGGCTGTTACTATATCATAAAAAAACTCTGAGCGCTATGCCGTCATTTCTGAGCGGCACGTTTATGGAATTTCTCAGGTACAAGTGAGGAATTACGACTAATTATTAATTTACCGCGTTTTTATAGCTTATAGATAGATGATTAAAAATAAATGTCGAAAAACCTAGTGCCGCTTTAAAGTGGTGCTGCCGGAAGTTAGTGCAATTTTTTTTTTCAATGTATGAGAAAAAATCTGTACCGCTCAGAAATGATGGCATAGCGCTCAGAGTTATTTTATGTACACGGCAAGACAGAAATTCTCTCAAACAGTCCCTCATATCTAAAAGGTTAAGAACCACAGTTTTATACTATGTAGCAACTAACCAGGTCGCCACGGCTCTGACTTCTTCTCGGGCTCCTTGGCGTCTCCCTTGCTCCTCCAGGCGCTCTCCTCCCTCTCCGGCTTGTCCTTGTCGCGGGGCTCGGGCCGCGGGTCCCCGCGCCGCCAGCTGCTAGAGGTCTGAGACTTCTGCTCTTCCAGTTTGCGTTCCACTTCGGCCGCCTTAGCGCGCGCTTTGGCCTCCACGCGCGCCACGTACTCTTGGTGTTCGCTGTTGGAAGAGTTCATGAGGATATTTAATAAAGGTGATAAGCTAGAATGCAATTCGGGTTTGTCTTGCTGTCTCACACTTTTATGGGTTTGTATTTGAAACGGCCTATGGTACCCGAAACCTGAATTTGCATTGCATTGTAAAAGCTCACGGATTGTATCACCTTTTCAGAAGACTTTGATGACACACACACACACACACACAATGTTTGTGGACTCACTCACTAACAATAGGGATCGTTTTTTTTGCTTGATTTCATGATAAATGGAAGTTGTTGTTTCTGTGTTAGTTTTAAGTATGCTTCGCTTAACTGTATTTCTGTGGTCATCTGTCATTGGCTTTTTGTTTAGTACCTAAGTCTCATTATAATGTACTGTATTGCTGTTGATGCCCCAAATAAAATAAATAAATAAATAAATGAGTGACAACAATACTTAATATTACAAAATTAACGAAGTAGAGGACGATTACATTAGTTTAATTAAAACAAATGACCTTGCATAAAAATTACAAGCACTATTACATCCTATTTCATACTATTTCTAGTAATGTATTAAGTAACAGAACACGAAGGGCCTTGCTGACGGCCGCATTACATTGCAGGCGCGATTTTCTGACCATAAATCGGATTTCTGGACTGTTTTTCATGTTTTTAACTTTTTAAAAGGTCAAAGAGACTATAGAGTAATGAACATATGTCGCAGACGAGACAAGTGGGGTAGACGGCTGCGGCTGTGGGCAGGCAACCGATGCGTTGGAACGATGATCTTGTCAAAGTCTCAGGGAAGGAATGGATGCATAACTTGAATATATTGTTACTAACATTAAACATTACATATATTTGTGCATGTGTGTTGTCCTGTATTCATCTTTTTCTTGTGTTTTATGTACAATAAAGAGTTATACATACATACATACATACATACATACATACATATGGATTAGGCTCACTCAATTGATTGTCTTGTCTGAAATAAATAATTTCATTTTCATAAGGCGCCAGATCGGAACGAGTGGCGTGCATTGGAAGACCTACACTCAGCATTAGGTGGATTATGGTTGAAGAAGAAAAGAAGAGTAAGTACTGACCGGTCCTCCTTCTCCTTGCGCTCCCTGGCAGCGGCCTGTTCCTCCTGCAGCTTCCTCTCCCTCTCTTCTCTCTCTCGCGTCTCTTCTTCCTCGCGCAGGCGGCGAGCCTCCTCGGCCGCGCGCTCTTCGGCACGTTGTTTCTCAGCCAACCACTATAGAAATTAATTGTACATACATACATATATCACGTCTTTATCCCTTACGGGGTAGACAGAGCCTAGGGTGACAATAACTTAAGGCCACGTTTGCCAAGATTAAGGACGTATAGCTGGAAAGGGAAATCAAAATAGTGATGGGTTGCTAGCCGCATCGCCTATAACATGATTCCTAAGACTTTTACGCATTCCCTCGATGGCCTTTTACCATCTGCGCGGAAAGAAAAGCAACTGGTAAATTCTATGTTTTTTCTTTACTCCCAGACCAGCATGGAAATTGTATGTATGTAAACTCTTTATTGTGCAAAATAAACAAGACAAATACAATTGACAAACAATGAGATACATGCACAAAGGAGTACTTATCCCTTTAAGGGATCTCTTCCAGTCAACCTTTGAGTGGATGAAAGGAGTATTATATTAGGGATGGGCGAGTGAGTTTAAAAATTGCAAACACTGAGAGCCACAATACATAACTTTACCGAATATAATACATAAACTCCTAAAATCTACCAGTCAAACTACTATTAATTGTGTAAGTTATAAAACATTATTTTAAATCGTTCAAAGTAGTACAGTTATTACCTCTTGTTTCCTAGTCTCGGCGCGTTGCGTGGCCCGTTCGGCGCGGCGCTTGGTGCGCTCCGCGGCGAGCCGTTCGGCGAACGCGGTGAGCCGCTGCTGGTGCGCCGCGCCTCGCTCCGCGCTCAGCCGCGAGATGAACTCGTCGCGGTGCGAGTGCATGCGCACCATCCGCGCCGCCGTGGCCACGTCGACTGTGCGCGCCTCTGCGGGGAACCATCACGTTATTACTGTTCATTCTGTTTTTTACACATGAAGCAACCCACACATCAATATCAAATATATGTTAGTCAATTGTATATTGTATTTCTCCTTGTTTTATGTCTACTTGTATCAAATGTGTGTAAATAAATGTTTCTCTCTCTCTCTCTCTCTCTCACACTGTCTATGCTTGAAAACTAAACCCATTTTCTTATTTCCAGTATTACAATTATAATTGCTGCACATGAATCATTAAAAAAAATCCAGAATATATTGTTTTGTTGTGTTGCATGCATGTTTGTTGTGTTTTTCTTACTCAGAATCGTTTGCCCTATCGAATTCTCATACAAGAAAAAATGTATCCCATATTTTACAATGGATTTTTTTTCCTCTTCGTCACGCTCCATACATACCTATATTCAAAAGTGACGAACTGGAATGGAAATTTTGGGACACATTTTTTCTTGTTAAATTCTGGAAAAATGCTCCTGTGGACTATTTTTTTGGAAAGCGATCAATACCAGGCCATAAAGATGGCACTTCGGTGTTAGCGAAGAGACAATTGGCATTGTTCATTTTTTTTAAGCTGTGCTTTTAACACCTTTATTTGATAATATGGACTATTTCAAGCAACTAATTTGAATATGCTTTTACGTAGCTTTGTTAATTAATAATAAATATTTTTTCGCTGTTTGACAATTCGTGAATTTAGACAGAATCCCAATCGCCTTCGTTCGGCTGGCTATAAAAAAAAACGGCTTTGTCTATGGTTTTGTCGATTTGACAGTGACACGTGACAGTTGCCATAGGTAATCTTTTTTTTTTTCATTTTTGTGGCAAACATTCGATGCTGGATTCTGTCTAAAAACCAGGTCGTTCGGTCAAACAAAGGTTCAAAGTACTTTTACAAAAATATCTGCAATCATAAAGTATTTTTGAAATCGGACAAGATAAATCGGATAATAGATGGTTTTCCTCGAAATGGTTTTCGAATTGGAGCATACTAAAAAAAAATGAACAATGCCAATTGGGGTCACGTAAGTAAGAGCGAGACAACGCTCTACGAAGCCGAAATTAGCCGAGAAGACAATGTGCAATCATCTTTATAGTCGGATGTTGTAAATCTGCTTACATAATAGACACTTGAACGGCTCTTCAGCTTACCAATGAGTTGTTCGATGCGTTCCTTCTCCTGTTGTTCCCAGAACGCCTTGTCTTGCACCTGTTTCTCCTCCAGGCTCTTCTGCAGCAGAGGAATCTCCTCCAGACGCTTGGCGCGCTCGAAATAGTCCACCTATTTAGTAAAAAACCTCTTTTTATTTGACAGATTCCCTACGAGAAATAGACTGTGTATTTTGACACAGTTGCATGGTAAATATTACAGATGTAGCGCAAAATTATTTTCCATGGAAATTTCGTTGAATTCCATGCGATTTTCAACTTAAACGACATTCGAGTAAGGTTCTTATACATAAAACAATTTAATCTGACAGCTGCATTGTATACACGACTTTAATAACATGTTGAAAACCGAATAAAATTCAACGAAATGCCATGGAAAAATTTTATGCGCTACACCTGTACATAGATATAGCTATATCTTGTGAATCATTTAACCTTTTCAACGCCAACGACACATATATCAGCACCGCAGGTTCAACGCCAACGACCTATATATACTTCTATTACGTCAATGCAAAAGCAGCCTTCGTTCAATTGGGTTTAGGTTCAATTTAAGGCATCGCAATAAAGACGCCTGGCGTATGGGTGACGTCTTTTGTATTTGACGTGGCGCCGAAAAGGTTAAGATTGTTGTGCTGGCATAAATTAACACAGAACGCTGACTGTGCGTCCTGTCGCGTCTAGCCGGCGTGATACTGTGCCTCCGAGGCCTACCATTTGATAACAACGAACACATTACAAATGGGATTTATTTCGGAGGCATGTACAAATTAAATACAACTGGCTTGTCACGTTTTGGAAAACCAAAGAACACTCTTACCCTTATACACTAGCTTGCTGCCCGCGACGTCATCCGTGCAGAATTAAATACTGCCTAGGACCTATGACACTCATAAATAATGCGGCTTTCTATTGGTAAACGTTTTTTATAAGGATAACGTGGATTACTTTCAACATGAAACTACCGTGAGACTTAATCATCATTACACATAACCGGATAACTCACGTATAAAAAGTCGAGTGATGCTCGACATGTTTCGGACTATTTCGTAGTCCTTTTTCCAAGAGCGCTCGCCCCGGCGGCAGCGAAACGAACACTGCGCGCCAGCGCTCTGCTCGCGCGGCTGTTCGACGCAACTGACAGCGGCGCACAACTACCCTCGTTTTCATCGTCATTTTTATTATTGTCAAACGTCGGGCAGCACACAACACTCGACACCACTCACTCACACCACTCGACTCGCATCACTCGACTTTTTATACGTGAGTTATCCGGTTATGTGTAATGATAACGTGGATTATATTAAATCATGCCCTCAGTACTGCTCTGCTTTCAGGACAGGATATTCTTCCAAGTTTCTTGCGGCGCATTCTTCTTGGTAATTATGGTCTTTGCGAATGCGGCGGTAGTTTCAAAAAAGACATGTAAAAGAGCCCTTGTAGCGGCCAGTTTGTAAATAAATTTTGAATTTTTAAATTTTGAGCAGTACCGACCTTCTTCTCCTGCGACTTGAGACGGGCCTGCAGTTCGCGGCGCTCCTTCATCAGCTCCTCAGCCTCGCGCTGCGCGATCGCTTCAGCGTCCATCTTTTTCAACACCTGGAGGCAAGGGTTTAGTTATTAACCACGATTTTACATAAGTACACCGTATACAATATACGTACCTACACATTTTTAATCAATTTTGGTCCGACTGCGCCAGGACGGTTATGCTTTTCGAGCGTATGTATATTTCTTTGGAACGCTCTTGGAGCCTAAACGGCTTGTCGCATTTGCGCTCGAGGGTATCATTAGATTCGTCTTAGTCTTAGTCGTGAGTTATCAAAATTATAAAAATCGAAGCAGTCGAATTAATATACTTGTATTATTAACAATACGTTTACTAAGTTTCGTTCTATGGTCAATAAAACTAGAAATGTCTCTATGTGTAATTAGGTAATCGAATCCAAATACGACCTACTAAAATATTAAGTAGGTATTATATACATTCTTTCACACTCACTACACAATAAAAATCGAATTTATTGGTAATAAGTAGATACCCTGGAACAATATCATAAGTTCATAAACCTCTGGACCTCTTCTTCGAGCTTGGACGATTGGAGATTAGAACGATCTCGCGCTGATGTGGCTCAGCCACTAAGTCACTTGTTATAATCCAACCAATTGCTGTATTTAGCGAGGGAGGCCCCCAGGAGCCTTTAGACCTCTCCCTGAGTTCATCGCCAACATACCTCTTCGTCAAGCTTGGACAGCGCGCGTTTCCCGACGTCGCTCTGCGAGATGTGGGCGATCCTCTCTCGCCGATGTCTCTCCTTCACGGCCGCCAGCTCCGAGGCGTGGCGGCGCTTCTCGCGCTCCTCGCGCTCCGCCTCCTGCCTGCGGGCCTCGGCCGCCGCCGCCAGGCGGAGCTGCTCCTCTTGACGTCTAGAGAGAGAGCATTGGACATGTCATATTGGATAAGGATAGAAAATCGTAGTGGTTAATGAAGATTATTTGTACAAGTAATTTTGGTCGGGATAACTTCGTATCCTCAGGCGTTAGTTGATCCAGTGCACCTTGGGCAGTTGTTAACTAATAACGTGCCAGTTCATGAACTGCGGAAGCACGCGTACGTCCCAAAGCTAGCACGCTCAAATTTTACTTGATTGTTAATTTTCTTTATTATATTGGTATGTTGCAATGTATACTGATACTGAATGAACGAACTCATCATATGAACTGTCATTCATTTAAAATTATCTTTAGTACATTCATAAAGAAAGAGAGAGAGAAAGAGAGATACACGACGACCGGATAGCCTAGTGGTTAGTGACCCTGACTATGAAGCTAGAGGTCCTGGGTTCGAATCCCGGCAGGGGCAGACATTTTGTATGATGAATACGAATGTTTGTGCTCGAGTCATGGATGTTATATGTATTTAAGTATGTATTTATCTACATTATATAAGTATGTTTATCCGTTGCCTGGTGCCCATAGTACAAGCTTTGCTTAGTTTGGGGCTGGGTTAATTGGTGTAATTTGTCCCAAGATATTTATTTATTTTTTATTTACATTTGGATAAGTTTCAGATTAAATTAGTTGATGTCTAATAAATATCCCACTGGGAGACGTTTTATAAATTGGACTTTTGTTTGACCAAAGCAGCATTAAAACCGATCTAGCTTTATTCACCTGAGCTCCTCCTCCTCCCTGACGGTGTTGAGCCTCTCTATGTACTCCTTGCGCTCCTCTATGATCTTGTGGCGCTGCAGCACGCGCTGGTGGTCGGCGTGCTTGTGCTCGTGGTAGTGCGCCACCATGTGTGCGCGCGCGCGCTCGCGCTCGGCGCGCCGCCGCGACGGGAACAGGGTCGACACCGCGCGGGACAGCACCTCGGCCGCGCGGACCAGCTGCTCGCGCACCTGGGGACAGCGGGACACTGCTGTTGTAGGCCTACTGGTAACCAGTCTCGGACACTCGAATTATACAGGGTGGGAAGGAGTATACCGACACATTGAAACCAATGATTCTACTGCCTATTTGGACAAAAAAAAGTACAGTAGAATCCGTTTATTATGACTCCGCCTATATTGACCAGCCGGTTATTATGACGTAATTGCACTACGAAGTTTGGTTTTCATATAAAATTCTTTATAATAAAGTCGGATATAATGACTTCCCTTACAGTGACATGTCGCTTATTATGACCCATTTTTAATAAATTATGTCCGGTTATAATGACCGACATGATTCTTTACACCTTTGGTATTGTTCGTTGATTCCCGACGACGTTCGGCACGTGGCTTTTTTTTGTTTTGATTCTCAGTGAGTAATTGACGGTTGAAGGTCACGCATTGTTTTTCGTTTGTTACTGTGAAAAAAATGTCATCTCAACGACGTAAAGCATTTACAATTGAGGAGAAAGGTGCAATAATTATGCAGATTAGAAAATGGAGAATCTAACTCATGTCTCGCAAAGGAATTTGGCGTGGGTCATTCGACAATCTCAAACATACATATTTACATAAAAAAAGTTTTTCATTTCACATAACGCTTTATATGACGTCCGCTTATTATGACGTGTTTGTCAATTCCTTTCGAAGTCATAATAAACGGATTCTACTGTAATACAAATATGGCTCGGTAAAGCCTAATTTTCGAGATATTAAATTATTTAAGTAATTCATAAGTTGAAAAATCTCAAGGGTAACACGCCTTTATAATATGACGTAATCACACACACAAGTACAACCGCTATCAATTTTAACTACGAATAAGTTTTTATTAAAAGTTGAGATTAAACAGCAAAAAGTTTTCATTGTATTGGGATAAATGGAATAAAAATTAAATTTGGCACATTTCAGTGTCTGGACATACTAGGGGTAAAATCATGTGTCATACGGATGTCATACTCCACCACTCGTCGTTTATCGTATTTTGTCGGAGTCATTCGTGAAGTGTGAATTTTTCTTTTTCACTCTATTGACTAAGGCTTTGTTCACAAGGTAGTACTATCGATAATATTTTTTTTGTTCCAGAAATTAACTAAGTTAATAAGGCAGTTTGGGACCCATGTTGATATAACATTATTTACTCGTTACACCACCAGGAATCCATGGTTAAAATCTGTCGGTATACTCCTTCCCACCCTGTATTATTTACTAGCTTCTGCCCGCGACTTCGTCTGCGTAGAATTATACATAAAAAATCACTATCTATTAAAAAAAAACCGCATCAAAATCCGTTGTGTAGTTTTGAAGATATAAGCATACATAGGGAAATAGGGACATAGGGACAGACAAAGCGACTTTATTTTATACTATGTAGTGATGATGATGTTTTGTTTTTTAGTGTTTTCTAATTAGTACGTCGTTGGTTTGTATGCTAGATTTGTGTTTAAATGTACGCATACTTTGAGAATGAACCTGTAGAGCGCCGGTTCATAACCTTTTTTGATGGCGACCCTACTGTTTCATTTATCTCCCAGTGATAATAAAATAAAGTATTATAGAAAATGTTTGCTAAAATATATGACACTAGCTGTTGCCCGCGACTCCGTCTGCGATGAATTCGCTCATCGCTGTCCCGCGGGAACTATGCTATTTTGCGGGATAAAAAGTATCCTATGTCCTTCCCAGGGACTGTAGGTAACTATCTTTGTACTAAATTTAAATAAAATCGGGTTTACCATTTTGCCATGAAAGAGCAACGAACACCCAACCATCAAAACTTAAAAACTTTCGCCTTTATAAATTTAGTAAGTTTATCACTATGATAAATTAAATTTGGAGAATTCCTGCAACCCATCCGAATACCGCTCGCGACCCGAATTTTGGTCGCGACATGATGTTAAGAAACGCTGGAGGGATCGAAACGAAATTAGGTTTGTGGGATTTAAGTACGTTTTATATGGCAACAGAGGATGGGTGACGATTTTATTAGTTTATTTGACGGCGGAGGCGTTTTACACCTCCACTGAACTTACTATTATTATTATTAAATTATTATTATTATTTAATTTAATTTAATCTTTCACTTAATGTTTTATTTTATTTTGTAAATTCGATTATGGATGCAAGTCTGGAATAAAAACATTTCATTTCATTTCTTTCATTTCATTTCATTTCATTTCATTTCATTATTAATTTTGTTTTTTATTTTGACTAGTAGATACTTTATACATCTCTACTATTTATAGCTTAATATAATTTAAGGCTCGGGGACCTTATACATCCCTTTTATAAATGTATTTAATTTAAGTAGAATTTAAGTATTCTTACTGTATTTTATTTTGAAAAAAAAATGACTTTCTGCCTAGTTTCTCGCGGCGCATTCTTCTTGGCAATGATGGTCTTTCCGAATGTGCTGGTAGTTTCAAAAAGACATGTAAAAGAGCCCTTGGCGGCCAATTTGCAAAATGAATTTCCATTTTCATTTTTCATTTTAATTTTAATTTTCATTATTACCCGAATAATGAAATTCCTTAATTTTTTTCTTAGCGGTTAGCTTAAACAATACATACAAAGGCATGGTGTCAAAAGTCAGCTTCTTAAATGTCAACTATACCATCTACGACTAGAATGCTCTTTAGTATGGCTTTGTATAGTTACCTGTTCAGCGGGCGTGGCCTGCAGTATGGCGCCGCCGCAAGCCTCATCGGCCGCGGAGCACCACTCGCCGCCGCCCGCCTCCACGCCAAAGTGCACGCATCTGGACAAAACACAGTGTAATGTAAACAAATATGGGATAAAAATAATCAATACATACATCTATCACGTCTCCGTCCCTTACGGGGTAGACAGAGCCTAAGGTAACAGGTACCTAGAGGCCAAATTTAGCAAATAACCAATAATGTTTCACAAATTTCTATAAGACACTGAAAATCTTCCATGCTGGTTTGGGAGTGAAGAAAAAACATAGAATTTACCAGTTGCTTCTCTTCCCGCGCAGATGGTAAAAGCCCATCGAGGGAATGGGCAAGTCTTAGGAATAATGTTATAGGCGATGTGGCTAGCAACCCATCACTATTTTGATTTCCCTTTACAGCAATACGCCCTTAATCATGCTAAACGTGGCCTTAAGGTTTTGTTACCTTAGGCTGTGTCTACCCCGTAAGGGATACAGACGTGATATATGTATGTATGTATGTATGTGTACTGAAAATTAGAACACATAGAAAAATCTGAGTAACTATACCCCTACACCACTCATAGCAGGTGGGTAAGCCTTCGAATTTTTCTTTCCGTTACTAGCTGTCACGTGACTTTGTTACTATGCGAATTTTTGTCGCCAAGCGTCATCTTTGTCTGTACGACACAATTACAGGCTCCCGTGGAACATCTACTGCTCACCAGGGACGAGAGAAGGCGCTGTTTTGTTTTGTGTTTCACAGTCAAAAATTCGATTGCATGCATCGATTGACCAAACGTGACCAGATACCGTACAATAACAACAATACTTTCCTTCCTATTTACTAAAGACTAAGGCTTAAAGTAAAAAAATAAGCTTTAGTTCTTTCTGCTAATTATCAGTAACTAACCATATTCGCAAATTTTGTGCAGACATAATATGAAGCAAAACGCTTACGTACAAGCGAGTCGATCTATCACAAAGCCCGCAATACACTATCCCTCCGAGGCCTACCATCTCGTAACAAATCATTACAAATGGGATTTATTTCGGAGGTTATCACTTCAAAAAAAAATTAAAACCCCTCTCACATAAATAAAAAAAAAATGAATTTTATGCCAAAAATGCCTTCCATCAAAAGAGTAGATACTCTTCAAACTGCTGGACCGATTTTCAGCAAATATGGCTAGGAACCACCGCAAGGGAATTGTCTTTCGAATGAAAAAACTGCATCAAAATTAGTCCATCCGCTTGAGAGCTACGATGCCACAAACAGTCACACATAGAGACATAAACGTTAAACATAACTAACTTAACACCCACTTTAAGTTTAAGTTTGACTGTTAAATAATAATGTAATTACATATGTCAATTAAGGTTTAATATAGGTACTTATTTGAATATTGCATGCCAGTACCTGGCGAGTTGTGATGTGCACCAATGTTTAGCTTTACATCTTTATACTTACTCATTTCCGTGCAATAAATGATTTGATTTTTTTTTTGCGTTGGGGGTTGTAAAGTAGTGATGTAACGAATGTCATTTTTTAAACATTCGCGAATGCGAATGCGAATGCGAATGCAAATGTCTGCTACTGACATTCGCGGATGCGAATGCGAATGTAGAAGTGTTCAAATTTGGCGCCAATTGTCTATGGCATTGCTGGCAGTTACGAGGTGCGTTCCGTTTGTATTTTGTTCCGAGAATTGCCGAGCATCTAATACGAACTCATCCGACTGCATTGTCATTCCGTAAAATAATGAATAAATAATACCAAATGATAAAGTGAAGACTGTTAATGTGCTTATGAGGTTAGGTTACTTTTTCCTGCATTAAAAACATAGGAAATGAATGGGTTTTTGATTTTATTAACCTACCATTACCTTAAAATTGTTTTTTTTTTCTGATATTCTTATTCACAAAACATTCGCAGAAATTTTGCGAATGCGAATGCGAATACGAATATCCAAAAATATGCGAATATCCGCGAATGCGAATATTCGTTACATCACTATTGAAAAGTCAGGTCAAATACTTTCTAACGCTAAAATAACACTAGTGGTACAAGGTACTGACTTGTTAGCGTGATCGACACGTATCTGCATGTCGTTGTGCCTCACGCAGTCCACCAGCAGCCGCTCCAGATGGAACAGGTCCTCGGTGGCGGCCAGCTCGAGCAGCCGCGAGAACTGCATGCACGCGTAGCACTGCGCCACCTGCCGCACGAGCCGGACGAGCGCCACGTCGTTCAGCGCCGTCGTGTACTGCACCAGCGGGGAATCTGGAGTGGACACAACTTGGTATAATAACATAGAAAGAAACTTGCACTGCTGTGTTCCGGTGTGGAGAGTAAGACAGCCGGGGAAATTACGGGCACAAGAGGCATTGCATCTTAGTCCTCTAGGTTGGCAACGCATCTGCAATCCCTCCGGGGTTGCGGGTGTCTATGGGCAGTGGTGATCACTTGCCATCAGGTGACCCACTTGCTCGTTTGCCTTCCTATTCATATAAAAAAAAAAAAATACTGAAGAATTTTTAATGAAACTACGAGTCAGAAATCAAAAACAGTGATGACGAGGCGGTATGGTCTCAGACCTTAGCATGTACGAAAGGACAAACAAAACAAAAAAAAAAAACAATTTGGAAATTCATTAAGTTTGTGTCAAAAATGTAAATTTTAAAAGCATGCTTCCATGCTGGTCTGGGAGCAAAGGAAAAACATAGAATGTACTAGTTGCTTCTCGTCCCGCGCAGATGGTAAAAGTCCTTCGAGGGAAGGGCGAAATTCTTAGGAATCATGTTACAGGCGATGCGGCTAGCAACCCATCACTATTTTGATTCCCCTTTCCACCTATACGCCTACAATTATGCTAAGCGTGGCCTTTGGGTCTTGTCTTGTAGGCTCTGTCTACCCCGTAAGGGATATAGACGTGATTTGTGTATGTGTATGTATGTATACATATATACACATAAATACATATATCACGTCTTTACCCCTTACGGGGTGAGTAAACAGAGCCTAAGGTAACAAAATCTTAAGGCCACATTGAGCATGATTAAGGGCGTATAGCTGGAAAGGGAAATCAAAATAGTGATGGGTTGCTAGCCGCATCGCCTATAACATGATCTCTAAGACTTTCGCCCATTCCCTCGATGAGCTTTTACCATCTGCGTGGGAAGAGAAGCTACTGGTAAATTCTATGTTTTTTCTTTACTTCCAGACCAGCATGGAAGAACTGGATGGATGGAATTTTAAAAGCCTTTTCTGCTAAATGTACTTGTTGTTATTAACTGGGTTTGCTTGCATTGTCCCGGTCAGGCCGTCAGAATTTTACTAGTCAGATGACTTACACAAAAAAAAGGAATTGCAAAAATAATTTCCAAAGAAAAATATAAATCAATATTTTTGTTTAAAACATCATAGACCCATAAAGCAATTAATAAACAGAGTGAATAACAAGAAATGACAAACAAATAAAAAAAAACAGCCGCATCAGTTAATTCCCTGCACTCTGATGACTGATATGGGCACCTACCTTGAGGGCTCAGGCAGGACATGGCTGGGCGAGCAGATAGATTATCCCGAGACTTATTTATTTATTTATTATTACATTGTAATGTCATGACTGTTATTGTAGTGTATACTCACTGGGCTCGTCCTGCAGGGCCTTGATGACTCCCTTGACGTTGTGGCAGATGGTGAGCGGATCGAACTCCACCTCGAGCCACGCGTACAGCTGCTGCAGCTGCGGCGATGCCAGCCCCACCACGTTCAGGCGGACAACGTCTGGGGAATAACATATATCTCATAAATATCATTTATTTATTTATTTATTTATTTATTATTACATTGTAATGTCATGTACATTATATTAAAAGATGTTACAAATGATTGGTCAGTCCATGACGCCCTGCATCATCAGCTTATGTGAAAAGAAAAATCACATCAAATCAGGCACGCTTGGTTCCAATACCAATCGTGACATCTGATAACTGTGGTCCGGGTAAGACGGTCTTGGTGATGAATCAAATTCAAATTTCATAATCCTCAATCAAATCAATTTCTTTTAATCCGTTTCGCTATAATTTCAGTACTTTCTGTTGGTTTTTTTTTTGGACTAAAGCACTATATTCTATCTATGAGTTATACTATGAGTTAGTAAGTAGAAAATCGGAATTAAAAACTAAACTATTGACTCGACATAAAACAATGACGCCATAGCGCTCAATACCGAAGATACTTACCCCATTATTCATAAACGCTCTATAGGCCTCTGCTAACTTAACAATCGTGTCCTTATCTATCACTTTGACATTTACCTTTCACAGATAAGGACAAACGATTGCTAAGTGAGCAGAAGCTTTAGCGTTTATTAATAAGGGGGTTAGTACTAATTTATACTTAAATGCCTATAAACGGACCGTTTAAATTAGTCCTCGCGGGCACGGGGTAGGACGACGGCGGGGAGCTCTCTCGGTCGTTCTATAAACTAGGCCACAGATGTAGCCTGCATCTTAGGCATATTAATAAAATCGCATGACTGCAGGCAGATGCTGGATGCGTCAAGCTGAAGACAGGGCGCTATGGCGCTCATTAGGGGAGGCCTATGTCCAGCAGTGGACTAATATTGGCAGAGTGCAAAGCGGGTGGAGGGGGTAGCCTAAACGATCACAGCGCTGGCTACGGCTAAAATTGTCATTTTTGTCGCTGACTTGAGCTGTCAAACCCATATTGCAGTAAACATTTTCTAATCGTTTTTGAGATAAAAATATGGTCCTGGTAAGATGTGTTGTTGTGAATTGTAATAACACCAAGAAGAATAGCGACTGTAAATTTTACCAATTTCCAAGACCATGGTGGAAACGAGACCAAAGAAATAAGTGGATATTTGCCGTAAGAAAAAAAAAGTAAGTTACCTAACCTCCAAAATTTCACTGAAAACAACAATTTTAATATTATTGGCAATAATGTTACTGACTACCATTGTCCAAAATTGTGTAATATAGTAAAATAACACAAGATTTCATTAATATTTTTCACAATATTTACTTACTTCTTGTTTGACAGCGGTGACAATATTGTCCATAATGGCCGCCTATCACGTGGCGCTGTCGTCGCGCACGGTCCCAATAGGCTGATGATGATGATGATGATGATGATGATGCATGATATAGGTACCTTTAAGCAAGCTGGTCCTGGTCGGGGGCTGCGCGAGGCCGAGCAGCACGGCGAGGCGCTGCGCCTTCTCCACGGGGCTCTTGTCGGTCTCCACGAAGCGGTCGAACTCGGGGTGCAGCGAGGGCAGCGGCACCGACAGCACCGCCACTAGCACGCGGCACGCCATCCTGGGGTAAAAGCGGGTTAGTTTTGCTATTTGATACAAGGTAAAGTAGCAAGTGGGCCTGATGGTAAGTGAGACTGAGACCAATTCTATTCTTATCAAAAGTCTTATCGATTCATATAATAAAACAGTGAGTGTAATTTTTTTTAATTTTGTTTGATCCCCAAACAAGCGAATTTTAGATCTTTTAATTGCAGGTTTTGGAAATAAAGGAATATTTCCTTTCAGTAAAATGGGCTAACTAAATGATTTAAGGTAGTTGCCCTTCAGGGCTCATAGATTTTTTCCCCTTCTTCTTCATACATAACCAAGTAACATTACGGATATTCTAAGGTAAAAAAAAGACTATTTCTAAAGTTAAACAAACATATGCGCGGCTCCTAAACCTAAATTAATCCAAATTAATTATCCAATGTTGGTTTTACCAGTGCTGGTAATGTAACTTGAATATGTACAAAGAACCAGCAAATTTTTCCACCTTGTATGATTAAGCCATACAACACTTGTGTGTTCTTCGTATTTTAAGCACCCCCATCAGTTGCATATACTACACTAGCCGTTATCCGCGACTCCGTCTGCGCAGAATTCGCTTATCGCTATCCCGCGGGAACTATGCAATTTTCCGGGATAAAAACTATCCTATGTCCTTTCCCGGGACTCAAACTATCTGAATACCAAATTTCAACTAAATCGGCCCAGCGGTTTAAGCGTGAAAAGGTAACAGACAGACAGACAGAGTTACTTTCACATTTATAATATTAGTAGGGATAACGGCATAGCTTAGTTAGACAGTAAGCACTTACTTCCAGGGTTGATAAAAATCATGATTATTATAAAAAAATCATAATAATCCGATTAATTTGATTTAAATCGGATTTACACACACACACAAATCACGTCTTTATCCCTTACGGGGTAGACAGAGCCTAAGGTAACCGGTACCTACAGGCCACATCTAGCAAGATTGTGGGCGTCGGATCGGATTTATTTGATTAAAATCTGATTTTTTTGATTTTTTCATTTTCTTGTCTTTTTTTATTAATTAAATAGCCAGTTCAGTTATATAATAAAACGAAAACAACGTATTTTAATTAAACTATTCACTAGTCAATTACAAATGACCGGGCGAAAAGCGAAATGCGTCTCGTGTTTTAGTTTCGGGGAATCCTGGAACCGTTTTGGTACCATGCGTCACGTACTATAGTTTCGGGGTTTCCCCGAAACTGTTACGCTATGACTCGCTTGCACATGTGTGCGTGCCGTAGTGGTCCGGGGAATTCCCTACACAATTTTGGGCCGATTTGGTTGTAGTAAAAATTTAATGATTTAAATCAATGATTTTTTTGACAAAATCCCTTGATTAAAATCACGATTTAAATCACTGATTTAAATCAAGTGATTTAAATCATATCAACCCTGCTTACTTCTGCAACTCCTCCTGAGTGATGTTCTTCTTCATCTCCCTGGACAGTTGGAAGAGCTTCAGCAGGGCAGCAGCATGGAACAGGCAGTGGCCAGCCTTCCAGAACACCAGGGCCAGCTTCCCATAGTAGTTGGCCATGGTCTTGGCCACGGGTGTCTTTTTGGACATGTTCATCAGACTGTGGATGTCTTCGATGGCTTTGTAGGCTTCCTGTTGCGAAAGAGAAGCTGTCATTACTATGTCACTTTACGGTTGTGATGGAAGTAAGTTTGGAAATACTTAAGACAGGGTTTTCTGGAATTCTTTAGTAATAATTTTTATTTACAATCAGGAGCTTTTGATGGTTCAATAAGCTTACTATTCTACAAGAGTAAGATCAAATTTGGAGCCCTATTAGTGAGTAGAAAATACAACCAAATTGAGAACCATTTTTCAATATATTACAGACTTTCTAGGCCCCTGTGGGGTTGAGAGCCCTGAGCATGACAACGGGTTAAAGTCAGAACTGAACGAAAAATAACGTTATCGTCTCCATTGTATATTATGTCTGAAAAGTAAGTTAAGATTATTAAAGAACCATTACCTGCCACAATTCCATCTGAATAGCGCTGTCCAGTTGGAACAGCCTGGTCTCAAGGTTGAGCTGCTGAGTCTCTGGCTTGGAAATGCTCACATTGCCAGTTTGGACCTGAAACAATCATTATTACTATATGCCACTCCCCTCTTGACCATATTGGGATAGTGATCCCGAGCTATACGTATGTATAAGGTCACTCGATCAGTTCAGCGCCCAAGTCTCACCATCTCCGCCTTGGCTCACTTTGCCCGTGACCGTTGAGTGGTACCCACCACATGCACCATTTAAACCATGCTTTTCTATAAGCCTGACAGTTGCTTCCCCAACAAGTTCTAGCTCTAAAGCCTTTAAATATATGTCTGCTGGCATAGATTAACACAGAACGCTGACTGTGCGTCCTGTCGCGTCTAGCCGGCGTGATACTGTGCCTCCGAGGCCTACCATTTGATAACAACGAATATATTACAAATGGGATTTATTTCGGAGGCAAACCATTGCTTAATATAATAATTTGAGACTATTGTAAACTATCTTTGGACTCAACTCATTTATTTAAAGGATCAAAGAACACAAGTGCAGTGATATATACACGTATCAGCTCAAAGAGCTGCTAGTGTATAATTTTAAATAATAAAATAATAATAAATTGGCACTATAAACTTTACTAAAACACTGATGAGTGATGATAAGTAGTTTTTGTTGTACTCACAGTAGGCTTGCAAATATCCTCCAAATGCTTCCGCAGCTTGTCGCAGAGCTTCCTGAACTCGGTCTTGCGAGAGTACTTCAGGCAGAACTGGAATGCCATGCGCGCTATGTCATGGTACAGGGTCTCTACGTGCGCGTTGGTACGGAGCAGCTCCAAGCATTGGCAGTACGATTCCCAGAGGAATTTCACCTGGAATAAAAAAAGGGATAAGTATAATAATATTCTTTTTTTTTGTGGATCCTATTTCATAAACTATATTCCAGTCAGTCATAGTTAACTAAAGAGATTTGTTACAATAACAATAATGATGATGTTGCTATACATTATTTTTAATTACCAGCATTTACGGAGCTTTGGTTATGTTTTGATTTGATGAATATTTTGTTATTGAAATAAAGCAAATGTTTTATGAAATTCATAAACATAGTGCCAATAAATCAATAAATTTGAGCAAAACATCATCACTATCTTAAATTTTATGTTTATTGTGCTGGCTAAGTAAGCATAAAGCGCCAACTGTTGTTCGCCCCATTGCCTATAGCCAGAATGCTGTGCCTCTGAGGCCTACCATTAGGTAACAACATACACATTACCAATGGGATTTATTTCAGAGGCCAATTCATCTTTACCTATAAGAATGTGACTGACTGACAGTCAACACACTCAAGCTAAAGACCTGAATTTTTGCAGACATATTCGTTGAAGATCTTAGAGTTACATTAACATATTCGGTGCTAGTGACACAATATCTGTGATCGGAAAATTTGTTCTCTCATAGCAGTGACTCTCATTTTGTTAGTGGAGTGTTGCCAGCAAAAAAAGAAGGCCTATTCATTTATTCATTTACAGAGGCAATTCCACAGGTATTAGCTAGTAAGAAACATTTGATAAGCAATTTGATATACATGGGCTTAGCTACCTAAAGATAATTACTTATCACAATGCAATAAAATCAAATATCTATTAAGTTTCTTTTCTTTTCAATTCTGGTCACATGTCACCTATTTTGTTTGGATTGTGTTGAAAATAAAAAAAAGTATTTATGCAAATACCATTCAGGGGTAGCCAACCTGATAATCAGACGCTATTGGTCTTGCTGAATGTGGCAAGGTAGTTAAATGAATGTAGAAGGATGATTATAAAATATTTTGATTAAGTAATAAGTAAACTATGATCTGGCCGATCTGGGGATCTAAGTAAGCAAACGATGCCAAGTACACAGTAAGCCAGTTAGCTTGAATAAAAAAAAATTAAACTTTAAATAGGTAAATTAAAGATAAGTCTTGTTTTCAAACTGTTCATGATTACGCTTACCCATGGAGTAAGTATGGTTCTATCAGAACGATCCTGTGCATCTTCTCCAGATACTGCACTAAGCAGTATGCTCTCTGGGGTTGCGAGATTGTCCAAGTCGTCAGTGTCTATGACTGCTTGAGTTGACTGAGCCCGAGCAGCCTCCGTTCTTTCTTCTGCCATTCGTAGATAGCCCCTGTTGATTGTAAACAAAAATTATTATATTGGATTTGGCCATAGCTTATTTATTATTTGTTGTTTGTTATTATTTATGTTTGAATTTTAAGTTGCTTGAAAAAATACCAGCCATAAACAGCTGGCCTCTTCATTGAAAAAAAAATATATAAAAAAACCTTAATTGATGTTGAAAATTAAACTACATAGCTTAGTATACTGCATGTTAAGCTGTATTTGAGTAACAATAAAATAAATTTTCTATTTCTTCACTGTTGAATAAATGAGCCAAAGCAAGTTGTTTTTTACTAAAGTTAGTTCTCCAGTCCATTATGGTTGCCTGGAAGAGATCGCTCTGTAGCGATAAGGCCGCCTATTGTTCCCTTGTAATATTCTGTATACCTTTTTCTGCTTTGGTTGTTATATGTAGTGTTCAATAAAGAGTTATTGTATTGTATTGTATTGTTAATAATTTTTTACCTTATGACCTGCTCCAAAGAACCAACATTGACAGATTGGAACATGTTTCTATACTGGAACAGTCCTTCCTTTGCAATATGGGACTTGCGAAGATCTACGCATAATTCCAGATACTTGAACATGATGGGCTCCAACACTGACTCCGACCAGTTGTAAGCCCATTTCTTGTTCCGGAACACCTCTTGTAAGGTATCCAGGGCCCGAGCAGGCTTGTTCAGGTCCATAAATTCTGATAAAAAATACGCCGACAGGCGCAATAGTAAGTTTGGTTATGTGGAAGAAAAAATATTTTACGGGGCCCCATCGCGGACAAGTGAAATGCCTACAAGTTATACTCATTTCGGTCTTGTACAGGTAACATATGGGATTTATTAGGAGGGCGGGCCTGTTACGAAATAAAGGTCAAATATATAACATGCAACGTGGTACGAAAGCATAAAATTTCATCTTACCATTGGCCCGTTTGAGGGCATTTTCCGGTCTCTGACCGTATCGCGCCATGATTTACACTACACTTTTCACTTCATTAACATAAATTTAAGACTTTTAAGTCAGAACGAAAGGGAATAATTCGAAAATTACTCCTTTTCGAGTCACCGGCCTGACAGGCTACAGGACAAAATGGCCGTCTGCTACTGCTTGTGTCCGTCCAGTTTGCTCGTTCCTCCGTTTTCAATTTACCCAACTCTGTCGTTGATTGGTCAAAAGTGGATCAGCTGACAGTATTTTTTTTTCTTTTTCCTACTAACCAATCAAAATTGCAGAAATGTTTGCTAACTTTTTCACGATTCGTTCTCTTTGTTCGAAATTAATATCGAAAGTGAATGAAAAGTGTAAATGAAAACAGAGGGATTTTTTTTATAGCTTCGCGTTCTTGTGATATTTAGCCGAACGTAAATTATGAGAGGATTGAATGTTATTATTTATTCTTTATTATTTAATTTACATACACGATATTATTATTAGCATTAGAAGCTCCAGAATGAAAAAATCTCATGTTTGTGTTCCACGGTTTTAGTGCCATAAAAATGGCGCTGTAATCTAAACTTTGTACTGTTTATCCGATCTCATACTTTTTTCTTTGTTTGACTTTGTCATTTTTGACAGTCACGCGCGGGTCTAATTTTTCCTTGAATTTAGTATAAAATTACTGCTTATTTCCTGTTAATTAATAAGCCATGCAAATGAAATAGTATTTGTATGGTAGTATTGCAGTATATACGTTGAAATTGAAGTGTCCTATTCATAATATAACCTGACTAAAATGCAAGTCGTAGCTAAAGTTCGGCTGTTTCGCAGTCCTTTTACAGTTTGTTATATTTCTGAGGATGTATGCGCACTGCCTGATAAAGAGCACTACAAAGCCCTTGGTGTGAAGCCTGGACACTCGCAGGAATACTCTATTGGTGATAACACAAAGTATAAAGCAGTGAAATTGGTTGCAAATGCTTTATTTTTGCAACCATTCATTAAGGAGTGCTTGAATTCAGAAGCCTACAGGACTAACGTGGTGACACATTTGTATGAACGCTGTGGAAATCCTGAAATCGAAACTGTGTTCTTTATGTTGATTTTAGAACCACCTGATGTGGAAATAATTGATTATGCTTGGTAAGTCATCAATTAAAATTAAAACATTTGAATATGCATTAATATTAGTCAAAGGAAAGTAAATTAGCATTTCCAATAGTTTGAACTAGTTCTTGTCAGTGGCGCAGCTAGGTAACCAAGGGCCCTGGTGCAAATAAAAAAATGGGGCCCCACTACTGTCTAAACTGGTTACGTTTTAATAATAATAGTTTGATCGAGATTTTCTGGTAAGGATTCGAGGTCCCCGGGGCACTGCCCCGCATAGTCCCTTGGTAGCTATGCCACTGCTGAAGTGTTTCTGAGTAATAGGTAACCTTGTTTATTGTATAGATTGTCATTCAATTGTATTCCTTTTTACTTGTCTATTTGATTCATGTGTCAAAAATAATATTTTCATAAGTTTATTTACTTTACCCTAACTAGCAATTCACCTTTGGCTCATGCAACTAGTTCCGACAATCTGCGAAATTCTTTATTTCACCACCATAGGGGTGTAATGTAGTATTAACTTACAATGTTTAAGAATTACTATGTATGAGACTGTTTTTTTATTTAGGTTAATGCTTGAAAGTCAAATTAGATCCACTTCTAGTAGTTTTACTCAAATTTAGTGTAGTGATCAATATGATCAATGGAAGTGCAGCTAGCGCACAAGCTTGAAGGTAATATGTATAATTCTTTTTTTATATAAAAACTTATCATTTCAGGAATGAAAGGATGCTCAGGCTGGTGTGGAGCAGAGTTGAAATAGAAAACGCATTTTCATGGCTTTCGACACTTGGGGGAGCCTATTCAGCACTTGGAGATTACTTTCAAGATTGTGTGAGTTATGAATTAGTTAATAATTTTACTTAATTCCCAAAAAACGCTTGAATGATTTATTGTGCTAGTGTGTGTAGTTACAATGATTTTACAGCTTCACCACTTCATGATATTACCGTAACTTTGCAGGCAGAAGAAGCGGGCAGGATATCATTACGTCAATACAAACTGTCACAGATGCTGGGAGATGACAGTCTTGCAGCAAGGAGCAGACTGTACTCAGCCCTCTCCTACGCTCAGAAAGGGAACCTCAAACTGTCACGACACCTTGTCCGTAACATCCATGCGTTCGGCAGACTCACCCGCGATAGGAGACTTGTGCGTATGTGCCAAGGTGTCTGGGCTAAGTTGAAATATTTGAGAGCAATTAGAAATAATACTGATACCGTAACAAAAACTAGCAAAGATAGCAAAGGGTATAATGGTAAAGTAGTGTAATTTTGTATTAGTAAAATTGTTCTGAAACTAAAGCAATATGAAATACTTTAAAAGTGGAATGATGCTCAGTACATCTCTTTCATAAGAAAACAATTTATCTGATGAAGTATCTGTTCATGTGCTTCAAAACAGACAATGAGCAAGATTGTTCAATGGAAAATTATGTATTATTGTTGATTGTCAATGTAGTCTAGCACTTATGCCGATTGGGTTTCTTGCACATTGCACAAGAGGAAAAATTAAGTTAAAATAAATTAAAACAACGAGGTACTACCCGCGGGCCTAACGCTCTGCCTTGTGTAAGATCAGAACGCAATGCCACCTGTTAGTTTTAATGCCGTATGGGTATCATAGTCATACTCATACTCATACTCATTTATTTGTAATAATTATAGTTATTACATGTCATTTTTATCTAAAGATCTTCGCACACTACAACAACTCAACAGCCACTCGACTCAAAGTTGAATATTGAATTTTAGCCCTATGTCGTAACAAAACAATTTTCAAAATTTACGAAAGGGTAGTGTACGACACGTGGTTTACGATTTGTAGTGCACTAACTAGATAGATATTAGATTTTGAGTTGAGTTAGTGTTGCTGTGTGGAGTTGATAAGTGTGCGAAGATCTTAAATTGGCTTATCATCGCTACTATTAAAAACATTTTTTCTGAAAATCGATTGTCTTACTAAGTGAACTTAACTCCGCGTGCACCAAGGTTTAGTTCGGTTACTAATTACTATACATATATTATGTACAGATAAGAATTTATTTGATAACATCATTACTACTAATTGTAAAACATTATGTACTGAGTATATCGGTTTGAGATGAGATTTTTCAAAGTAGCGGCGTAATATTAACGCAGTGTAACATTTTATTATAAAGCCGGGTTCATGTAAAGAAAATGGCCGAATGTTTCTGCGTATTTGTGTAAATAGGTTATTAAAATGTTAAATATTAATGAAAAAGAATTTTGAACAAACACAAACTAGTCGCGTGAACATGCATTATAAATAATGATTTAAGGTTGAACAATGACTGATAATAAGATATTTCGGTTTTGTTTCAGTGTTTTTCTGTTGTTGATTGGTGCTGTAAATAAATGGTTAATTAATAATTTTTAGTTTTCTTCTGATAATTGGTATTCGGTTGAAGTGATTGATCACATTGTTAAACTCGAGATGTATAACGTCGGCGACTCCGAAGTGTTTTGACAAAATAGTATGTATGTATGTATGTAAACTCTTTATTGCACATACAAAATTAATAAATACAGAAGTACACAGAAAATAGTACAAAGGCGAACTTATCCCTAAGAAGGGATCTCTTCCAGCTAACCTGATAGTCTTCAGTGTAAAGATCTTTGCCCACCACACCGTACCGTACTATGCAGGGCAGTCTTAAACTAGTCAGGGGCCTTTGGGCACAAGAATTTGGGGCCCTTTTGGAAAGCGTGTGCCCTTATGGTGAAGACGTTATTGGTACTATGACCGTAACCAATGTATTGGCCGTGGTCCTACTAATTTGTGCTACTCGGAAAAAATCGTATTCCAGCTAGGTGCATACTTAGTTCGGTCGAGTTAGCGTTCTCAGTATAAATAAATAAGGCATAATAAAACACAATGCAAGTTAAAAACGTTTAATAACAATTTAAGCAAGCTTTGTTAGGAACCGTAACAACTTTACATATCTATTAAAATTCCATTCTGAAAATCATAAAAGAAAACAATTGACAACAAAAATCGATGAAACGTCACAGACGTTATAAAAAAGTTACAAATAATAAACTAAATCGAAAAAAATATTCAGTTAATCTTAGCCCGTTAACCACACTTGTTAATTACGTATTTTACATGGAAGCAAGAAAACTGGCATAGGTTTTAGTGACTGTCTTCAGAGACAATATTAGCTTTTCCATGAAGAATTCGAAAACATAATGAGTTGCCGATATGTGTTTATTATGTGTTACCCACTTGTGACAAAATATGCGGAATGCAATCGTGAAACGGTGAGATTAGATCACATATAAATAAATGTACAAATCCTGTTCTGTGGTACGTTTTTTAAGCTACAAATTACAATTTTGAAAGTCAAAACTGGCAACACTGCTCCAGCACATTTGGCCAGATTCTTTATAATAACGGATAGCACATGCCCACACTGGCGGAATAGTGATGTACGCGATGTCATATCGTATTTCAACGCTCTGCGCTTAATATTCAAAGACTAATTAGCAAGTGAAATATTAAATAACGATTCATAAAAACCATGACTGCTATCAAACAATGTTTAAATTTATCTAAACTACAGTGGAAAAAAAAAAGGGGCGAGAAACAAAATGTAGTTACTTTTTTCCTTTTCTCTCCTAATTTGGTAGTCCTATATTAAGTGCTACCAATATTAGGACTTGGCTTAAAGGACTAGTAACCACGCCATAAAATCTTAAAAAAGAAACCCAGTGATTGGTCGAGCCAATGTTGCTAGTTTAGACGAGTAAAATTGTAACTTGTAGCTTCTAGAAACAGGCCACTGGTTCAGTACCTAACCATAATATGAACACATTTGACTGGTAGACAAAAATGTATGATACCAGAGTTAAAAAAAAACAAACCTTACACGCTAAAACGGCTGGATCGATATGCATTTGGATGATATAATGATACGTAGGTGTTGTCTGGAATAATATTGGATATTTTATATCCCAGAAAATTATATGTATCGACACTACACCTAAATGAAAGCGTATCAAAAGGGGAAACGAGCAGATATAACCTCTGATGGATAGCAATCGCCGCAGCACCCGCAACACGAGCCCCCTTTAGAGAAAAATACGCTTTTTCCCAATTTCCAATTTCAAACCTAGCCGCACCAAGCAAGTTCCAAATTACCGTTGCGGTGTTTTTATATATCTAGTCAGACTATACATGGGCTTCTAACTATGTATATACAATTATCGGAATAGAAGAAAGACTGGAGGCCTTCATACCGAGTGCTGTAGCTAATTTACCCCATTTTAGGGGTAATTACCCATAGATTCGGGACTAATGCCCTAGTGCCTTTGCGAAGTCATTCTTCTGTTCCGTGACGCTACGCGGTCCATAGACCAACAAAGCTCCAACTGATGTCAGTGTGGTGTTATTCCTTCGAGCACAGCGGGCAAGCCAGGGTACCCATCGGGTCCCAAGCTGGCAACAATTTGGGTTCCTGCTTGAATACCCCAAGGACTTTTTCTGGCACATATTTCTTGTCTACCACAACCTGCAATGTAAAAAAACATGAATGGATATTGTTTATTTCATTCTTATACTATCCTCGTCCCTTTCTGTATATCTTCTGTTAATATCAAAATTCGTGCATTGATTAACTTACTGCACCTCTCTTCAAAAATTACTTATGTACAGTATCTAATTTCAAAAATTACTATGTATAGTGTCTCACTCACCTCAAAAATGGTTTATGTACAGTGTCTCATCTCAAAAATTACTATATATAGCGTCTCACTTCAAAAATTACTTATGTACAGTGTTTTATCTCAAAAATTACTATGTATAGTGTCTCATCTCAAAAATTACTATGTTTAGTGTCTCATCTCAAAAATGGTTATGTATAGTGTATCGCCTTAAAAATTACTATACACAATGTTTCACTTCAAATATGACTATGTGTCTCTCTCACCTCAAAAACGAATTCTCTAAACCAGGGCTCTGTAAGCAGCAAGTACCCCTTGTCGTATTCCTTGTCGCTATACGAGTTCTCCACGCGGAACTTGGTCGGTTTGCCTTTATCCTGTTAATTAAAACCATCATACTTATGAATCAATTTATTCAAAGCCGGTTCTCTAAGAAAGTCGGGCCAGAGGGATCAATAACAATTGTCGCAACTGCAATTACCATTCTCAACCGTAATATCAGGGATTGAACCGACATCAAGGCAGTGTAACAACTATTTGGGTGGGACAACTTTTTCTTGCCACTCGTTGCTATGGTTACGTTCTCCTCGCTCACACTTTAAAACATAAGCTTACAGGTTTAAAATTGGCCACACATGTATTTAAGCCTCTTAATTGGTCATCTATTAAGCATGTTAGTATAATGAGACTCAACATTTCTTCTAACAAACTGTACTATTGTCCCCTCGCTGATGGGACAGAATAAGAACAAGAAATAGTAGATCCATCCATTCAGACTGGCTATGGACAGGACTGACAGCCAACCTTCATGAAGTTGCAATATAAAAAAAAACCTTGTACTTAACATAATTGAAATCATGCAGAAACTGTGTCTAATGTTAACCGAGTATCATCATCATCGCTAAAACATTTTGATTTGGTAGAGATCGTGGGAAGCCATTGGCTGCGGGTAGCACAGCCGATCGTCGCGGAGATGTTTGTGGAGGACTTACGGCTAGCTGGACGTCTGACAACTAATATTTATGTGATACAGAACATAACATTTTTTTTTCAAATAACTGTAAAATAATAAAGATACCTAAGCTATGAAAGATTTGTCTGTATCTCGTATTATGATGATTTTGATGATGAAGGTGTGGTACTCACGTCAGTGCCGACAGCCGTGAAGACCATAGCGTGCGTCATGCAGGAGTCGCCGTACAGCAAACGGTCCGCTTTCTGGAGCCCTATCTGCACATCCGTGTTGAACACCAAGCGGTAGTCGTGACTGTGAAAGACACATTTGCACGATAAAGTGACACTTTTAAGAAATCTTACAAAGAAAGGGTACTGTTCCATTTTTAAGTAAGCGCCCAAAAAAAGGTACAGTCCCACTTTTAAGCACCAGAAGAAAAGGTACCGTGTCCCACTTTTGAGTAAACGGCCAAAGAAAGGACACTGTTCCACTTTAACGTAACTGCCCAAAGAAATGGTACTGTGACCCACTTTGAAGTAAGCGCCCGAAGAAAAAGCACAGTTCCACTTTTAAGGGCCCAAAGAAAAAGTATTGTGTCCCACTTTTATGTAAGCGCTCAAAGAACAGGTACTGTGACCCACTTTTAAGTAATTGAGCGCATAAGTTTAATTGGTCTATTTAAATACAGAAACTTTATAGTATTGACGTCAAAATGTAAATGTCAAACTCATGCGCGTTATTCACGTAGACGCAGTCTGCTAAAAATATGTTTCATCCAGTTATTAAACATTGGTGAAGCTCTCCGGCGGCAACTTAGATAATAATCATCATCATCATCATCTATATATCTAGCTATCACCTTGTCTCTAATAATAGTACATACGCGTCCAAGTCCTCGAGTCCGTTTTTCCGCTCAAACCTCTTGCTGACCTCGCAGCCGAACCAGACCGCTTCACCACCAGCTATGCTGTCTTTCACCACTCTGCAACAACATAGCATGTTATTCTACCGGGTCTCCTAAAACTTATCCGGAATATTTCAATAGGTGGTTTAGTTAGTGCGACTGAACACTCGCGTACAGATTTTTCAAAAGTTTTGGTTTCCAAATTCACCTCTTTGACGCCGTATATTTTAAACATCGACCAAATTATGGAAACATTTGTTAACCACAAGAGTTGGGTCAGTATTCCGAATGGAGTTGGGTCAGTATTCCGAATTAATTAGATAGATGGTGTGTAGAATATAGTAACATATCGGCAATGTAAGAGAAAGAGCGATATCATATACGTATGTCAGAGCGAGGCAGATATACGAGACGAGTTTTCTCACACGCTTCGAGTTTGGGATGCCTTTTTGAGACACGTAAATGAAAGGAGTAGTTTATTTTTCACATGTGCCAACAGCGGTAAATTTCTTTTGGGATCAATACCTGCAGTATACGTCCTGTTGACTAAGAGTAGAGCTATACCTACTAATATTAGACCTCAGAATCCTCAGTGGACGAGGCCAAGTCACACATGGCCACTTTTTTTATCTCTGAGAAAGCACAACATTACTTACTGCATGAGTGTCTCGATAGGCTGGTTATTGTAGGCTGTCTGTCGACCGCCGACCACGTTGCCGAGGCATTGCAGCGTGAACAGCTGCCCGAAGGGGTTGCTCTCGCGGGGGTCGCTTACGAGGCATACCTGAAGTATAAAAAGTTAGGGTGTGACCTTCACCTGTCTGATTACTGGCTGAGAACCGGTTTAATTTTAAAGTGAAACTTTCCATCGGCCTATTTGCAAAAGGAACTTTTCAATTGCCTCAAATGATTTCGCCTGACAATAGGGTATCGCATTACAGCCGGCCGCGGAGTGGGGGTAAAGTGACAGGCGCTCGGCAGCAGCCAATATGGCGGCGCCCATAGCTCGCATCAGCTGACCGTGTAACATTTACATTCTCGCTTATTCGTGCTCCGCGGTATTTGTGTTTTAAATTTTTTATCGTTCCCAATTTCTATTTATTAGGTTAAGACTAAGAAAATTTTCCCTTCTATACGGAAAGAGGGAAGTAAACGAGCAAGCGGGCCAACTGATGGTAATATCAAATCTTTATATTCGTTCACAAAATTACATCACTATTTAAAATTGACTAAATGACAACACTGACTCAGTCATCCTACTTCAATGAATTCTGTAATTAAAAGACTTTTTTATATTTCAGTGACTTGTTTTCCAAACGCATTAGAATACCTAAATGTCCCTCTCACCTTGTCGTCAACATTGAAGAGCGGCCTCACATGGTTGTCATAGAACTCCTTAGGCGTGAGAGAACCGAGCGAGTTGTACGCCTTTTCTTTGTTGTAATATTCAAACGTGAACTTCTCTGGAGGCGTACCTGTGTGAAACAAGTCAACAAGATACAGGCCAAATACACACACTAATCACGTCTTTATCCCTTATGGGGTAGACACAGCCAGGGCCGTCTTAAACTAGGCTGGGGCCCTTGGGCACACAAGAATTTGGGGCCCTTATGGAAAGTAAAAAAAGCGAATTATATAACATGTCCGCAAAATGCCCGACAAAAATGCTTCGGGGCCCCCTGAGAATGGGGGCCCCGAAGCATTTTTGTCATTATGTTCATGATGGTAGTTAAGCATAAGAAATGCCTGACTGGACAAAGGTCCGGTGTGAAACGAAAATTTCCCATGCAAATATTATGGTCAATTTTCGTGTCACAACGGAAAACTTTCATAGTAAGTTTAATCAATCGTTAGGGTGGACGCCTTTCTGGTCCTCACTCAAGTCGCCTTCTACTGCGGCACTGGATATACTTCTAACCTGTTCCCTTTACGCCCCCTGACAATGTGATTCTACATTTGCATTTGCTGGTGAGCAGTAGATGTTCCACGGGAGTTTGTAATTGTGTCGTACAGACACATCATTCAAACAGATAAAGCTTAGCTTACAAGGTCACATGACAGCTAGTAACAGGTAGAAAAATTCGAAGACTACCCACATGCTATGGGTGGTGTAGGGGTATAGCACGCGTCACGGAATGACGAGGATCCGGGTTGATTCCCGGCCATAGCTTTACTTTTCGGAGTTTTCTGTGTCCTAATTTTCAGTGAAATTTAGAAATCTACATTTGCAGCTAAAAGTTTTTTATTTTCGACGACATCGACCATTGTCGAATGTGATAAGAAAGAGACAGACGTACCCAAGCATGTGGCGACGATGTGGTAGATGACAGCGATCTGTTTGTCGATGGTAGCCTGAATGTCTGCGTCGGAAGCTTTCTTTGCAACCATGTCGCGAAGTTCTTTAGCGAATTCGCGAAGCTGAGAATACGAAACACAGACTAAGAGACTATACTCCATTCAGGATAGAATTAGAGGTAGATAGAAGGCAAAATTCTTAACAGACAAAGAATAAGGTAACGGTACCTACAGGCCACATTTAGCAAGATTGTGGGCGTATAGGTGGAAAATGGAATCAAAATAGTGATGGGTTGCTATAACATGATTCTTATGATTTTCGCCCATTTATAACAGGTAAATAACAGATTGTAATAAAGGTGTCATTACTGTTTTCCTTTCGTTCACCTTGTGTTGAATACAACACACTCGAATTATCATACATACACACATACGGGGTAGACAGAGCCTAAGGTAACAACACCTAAAGGCTACGTTTAGCATGATTGTGGATAATATTATTAAACTTCATAAAAAAAGGTTTACAATCGCTGATTCCAGTTTTTAATCTTATCCTGAACTGGACCAAAGAACTCCAGATCTTTAATCAGCTTTTACCTTGGTTTTGATGAGGGCGTTCATGTGCAGACTCTTCCGCGAGCTGAAGGACTCGGGGAAGCACTTCTTCGGTATCACGCCATACTTGTTCACCAAGTTCACTATCATGTCCCATTGCCCTCCGTCGTTTATAGGATCCTGGTACGTAAATCGTAAATAATTATAATTAACGCTATGAAGAATGTTTTTTTTAAACGTTTGAGGCATAGGCAATGTAATCTTTCAAACGAAGCAGTCCGGGACAACTTGTATTTCTTTTGTTTATTTTGCACAATAAAGAGTTTACATACATACATACATACAACTTTGGCACCGGGACCGGCAAACAGCCACAAGGGTTAAATTGATTATAACATTTCTACGTCACAATCTAGAGGCCGCATTTAGTGTTATTGTGGTATTGAAAGGGGAAACAAACATTGCATTACTTGACATTCTACAGTATTTTTATGTAAAACTAGTTTTTATTTAATTTAGGTATATTCATGCTGTTGATGATCAGTAATTTTTCTAATTTATTTCAGTATCTTTATAACATTGACAACTTAATTGTATTATTTTTTGCTTCTGACGACTCCCTCCCGGGGATGAAAATATTTGACATTTTATTTAAATTTTGATTTCCTCTGTCTTCATTAATTAACTGATTAAGCATTGTATTGCATTCGACATTGACGATCTCAACATAAATCATTGTACATGACTGACAATTTTATGCTGAGAGAATAAATAAACTAAACTAAACATTGCTTCCTACACCGAAATATTCAGAGGTGCGGTTGGAACCCACGACCTGCTTGAGAGGCCAAAGGTCAAACCACTAGGCTATACAAACTAACAATCATATTTAGCGGTTTTATGATATTCACAATCATACAACACACCACAAACCATAGGCGCTATCTAATGTAAACAATGCAACACTGCACTTCACTGCAATCTGTGTTAGTTTATCAAGTATCAGTAAACATTGATAAGATAAGAGAACTGCTCTAACTTAAATTGCAACAAATCAGAAAATAAAGCAATTAAAATAGCAGAGAACTTAACGAGGCACGAGTCTCGCTAGATCACTTTCAATCCTTCGAATAGAGGGAAGAGGCCACTTTAAAAGAGCGTTCCCACAGAGTATTTTGTAAACGAGCAACCAATGTAGTCGCCATCAGACATGGGGCCCCACTACTATCTAAACTGGTTACGTTTTAATAATAATAGTTCGATCGAGATTTTCTGGTAAGGATACGAGGGCCCTCTGAGCTTGAAGGGCCCGGGGCCCTGCCCCGCCTAGTCCCTAGGTAGCTACGCCACTGATCAGACATATCGTAGCGGGCGAGGTCCTCAAATATTGCGGAGCAGCCTTAAATTTCAATAAACTCGTCAATTAAATAAGGTTAATAACATCAGAACACGCAATTCTTCATAAATATAAGAGCAAAGGTATTGATGCAGTCAGGCTGATCATAAAGATGAGAACATTTGTGGAAAGTATACGATAATTTTATAACAAACAAACTTTCTCTGTTTTTTTTAACGTGTGGTAAATGCACTTTATGCATTCCCGCGCTCGGGGCAGCAAGGGTATGACGGGCTCTCCAGCTCGCCGCTCCCCTAACGGAAAGAGGGGAGAGGAATACCGTCTAAAAACCGACACGTTCCCTCCTGGCCATGGACTGTGAGGGTTACAGGAGCACTAGGTGTCACCGCGACATTAAATAACATAAACATACCCAGTGGCGTAACTATACCATCTGGGGCCCGTGGCAAATTCTTTTGATGGGGCCCTATTAGTAAAAATCGTCACGTTGTACTCAGTTTAATTTTAATATTTTTGAGCTCGCGGCCTCTTGGGCCGCGGCCCTCTTGGGTCGGGGGCCCCTGGCATTTTGCCAGTCCTGCCAGCCTATTGTTACGCCACTGAACATACCCTCAGTAAGAAGTTGACGAGACGTCCATCTAACTGCTCGCCTTGCTTGGCCGTCGCCACGATGGTATTCAGCCAATAGTGGGAGCGCTCGATCTTATCCCAGAAGAAGAGGTAGCTGCGAAGCGACAATAAGAATAAATGAGAATGTATACAGCGGGTTCCGGAGACCTAAGCAGGATCAACCCAATCACTATATAGTACAAAGTCGCTTTACGCTGTCTACGTGGTGTTTTTTAATAGATAACGTGATTCGAGAGGAAGTTTTATATGTATAACTAGCTTCTGCCCGCGACTTCGTCTGCGTAGAATTATACATAAAAACCTTCCTCTTGAATCACTCTGTATATTTAAAAAAACCGCATCAAAATCCGTTGTGTACTTATGAAGATATAAGCATACAAAGGGACATAGGGACAGAGAAAGCGACTTTATTTTATACTATGTAGTGATAGTGAAGTGATACGCAGTCGAAGTCGCCGGCAGAAGAGTATTCAATAAAGTACAAGCTAATGTTTCGAACCAGTATTAGGGAGATTAACGGACTTCATTTTTTTTCAATGTTAAAAACAAAGAGCATCAAATTATTGACAAAGTGCGTGGTCACTACATCAAATTGATGTTTTAAGTTTGAAGTCAATCTCTCTCTCTCTCTCTCTCTCTCTCTCTCTGACTGTCTGTTTGTGTGTGTGTGCCTGTCATCGCAGCTCTCAAGCGGATGGATAAATTTGGGTGTTTTCATTCGAAAGCCAGTTTCCTTGCGGTGGTTCTTAACCATGTTTGGTAAAATCAGTCCAGCAGTTGGAAGAGTATCAGCTCTTTTCCAAATATGTGAGGCATTTTTGGCATACATACACACAAAAATCACGTCTTCATCCCTTACGGGATAAACAGAGCCTAAGGTAGCAAGACCTACAGGCCACGTTTAGCAAGAAATTGGGCGTACAGATGGCAAAAAAATGGAATCAAAATAGTGATCGGTTGCTAGTCGCATCGCCTATAACATGATTCCTATGATTTTTGCCATAAAATTGTATAAATAAAAGACATTTATTTTAATTCTATGGATGTTAATATCTGGACTTTTCGGGGGTTCCGAACACCCCCCCCCCTGGCTACACCCGTGGGCTGAAGCAAAATTCTGGGGTCCTAGTGAAAAGGGGTATAATTCTGAATTTTCTACATAGCTATTTTAGACTTAACCCCTTTTACAATAGAATAGAAAATGGTTTTTCATTTATATCAGACTTATCCCCCTTTTCACTAGGACCCCAGAATTAAACTATTATCTGCATCTGTACCTCTGCGAGAACTCGAACTCCTCGATGCCGTACTTCTTGCAGAAGGGCAGCCTCATCACGTTGAGCGCCGCGAAGAGCCAGCAGCGGCCCGAGTTCTCCTGGTTCGTCACCGGCTTGCCCTCCGACTCTACCTTTACAGCAAACACTTACATTACGATAACACGCTGGCTTCCTTAAGTATCACCATTAACATATGGGACGATTTATGCGTGATTTGACTACAAGTAAAAATGATGATGTATAAAAATGTCCACTTGCATAAGTTCATGCGTATATAATTTTGCCAAAGTATAAAAATGTACACATGTATATTAGACCAAATATAAATATGATGCGACAATAGACTAAAAGAAAATATGGCGATGTATAAAAATGTCCACTTGCATTGATTTTTGTTTTGATTTAGGAACTAGATTAACATCTAGGGGATGAATACGTTCCGTATATGTATTATTATAATCCTGGACTATGTAAAGAAAGTAGTCATTTTTATATTCCGACTTGATAAGACTTAAACGTTCTGAAGTATTGGCTTTCTAATACTCAGACAAATTTATGTTTTACAGGTAGACATTTTTATACATCGCCATGTTCCCTTGGAGTCCATCCACGCCGAAATCTATGGGACAGGCGAAATCAATTACTTTTGGAATTAATTACACTATTAAATTAGATTTTCGCCCATACCCTCGATGGGTTTTTACCATCTGCGCGGGAAGAGAAGCAACTGGTACATTCTATGTTTTTCCTTTGCTACCAGACCAGCTTGGATGGACACATTGATACGATGAAACAATTCGTCCTGTCATATACACACTGAACGTGGTGAAATAAAGAATGTTTCAGAGCGCAGGAACTTGTCGCACGAGCCAAAGGCGAGGATGAATTAGAACACATAGAAAAATCCGAAAAGTAAAGCTATGGCAATAGGAAGGCAAACGAGCAAGTGGGTCACCTGATGGTAAGTGATCACCACTGGCCATAGACACCCGCAACCCCGGAGAATTGTCACAATGTTGGTGAAATTATATTACCTACCTTGATGTTATACACATGTAGAGAGCTGTCAGCCCTCTTCCTGCTGATGGCCACCTCGAATGGGTCGAAACGCGTGCACACATTCTGTGCCAGCTCATTCTTTGGGTCCGAAAAGAATTTATTGCGCAGCTCAGTTGTTTTTTCCAGCGTCAGTGGTTCTGAAATGAAGTTTTTTTAAGTGTAAGTAACTTTATCCCTTACGGGGTAGACAGAGCCTAAGGTAAGAAGACCTAAAAACCACATTTAGCATGATTGTGGGCTTATGGAAAGGGAATAAAAACAGTGTTGGGTTGCTAGCCACACTGCTAATATAACATAAAGCTAAAGTTACTAGTTTCCAAAATTCAAGGAACTCTTTCCTGTTAATGAATAGTACCCGGATGACCGAGCTATGCTCTCTATTTTGTTTGGTAGGTACGGTCAAGTGCAAAAATAAGTCGATAGGAACTTCTCAAAAATATGTTCCACAACCTTATTATGCTGGTGTAAGAGTGTGGAGAGCTTGTTTTTGAAACTTTGTCTAGATCAGGGGTTCCCAATCTTTTTCAACCTGCGGCGCAGTTACAAGTTTATTATTTTGTAACGGCGCCCTGCTTTAGCTAAGTTGTTAGGTTAGGCTACTTGAAGGAATAATAATATTATATTACATTATTTATCGATGCGAGCGCTCAAATAGGTACCCGCGAATATTTGTGGTTTCGGATAATGATAGAACTCACGGCGCCCCTCTTTACTTTCTACGGCGCACCAGGGCGCCGCGGCGCACATTTTTGGAACCCCTGGTCTAGATACATATTATTACACTTTTTTTTTTTTTATTTTTTTTTTTTTTTTTTAATATTGTTATATCTGCCATCAGTCGCAAGACTATAATCAGATCTTTTGAGAGTTTAGTGGCGATTGTGAGGAGGTGGACCATCGACCAACTCTCACATCCTTAAGGGAACACATTAGCCCTTTTTAGTCGTTTGAGATTGCTAGGCTCCAGCAGGTCCTTTACTAGCGGGTTGGGATGAAGAGTGAGACGTTCTCTATAGGACTTCTTGTAATGTTCTATTTCCATACGTACATATTGTTGGCATTTCAAGGTAGGAGTGAATTTCGTCGTTCCGAGTAAACCAAGGCCCTCCTGCTATTACTCTCAGGATGTTATTTTGAGCTCTTTGTAGACATTCAATGTTCGACTTGCTGGCGGTGGACCACATTTGGATGCCGTAGGTCCATATCGGTTTTAAAATGGCATTATAGACATGCAGTTTGTTGGTGAGAGACAGAGCAGATTGTCTACCCAGGAGCCAAAGTAAATTTTTGAAGCGCAGGAGTAATTTATCACGGGTCTGTTTAATGTGGTGTTTCCACGTCAAGCGTTGGTCCAAGTGGAATCCCAGGTATTTAACAATGGTAGTCTGGGGAAGAACATTTTCACCCAGTTTGACAGAGGGGCTCGAGCCCTTTCTTAAAGTAAATGTAATGTGCTGAGATTTGGAAGCACTTGCTTTGATGCGCCATTTCTGTAGCCAGGCTTGGGTTGCATCCAGTTGCTCTTGCAACCGCTTGCTTGATTCTTGTGGGTCAGGACTTGTTGATAGAAACGCAGTATCGTCAGCAAAGGTAGCTACGGTTGTAACCAGTGACACCGTTGGAAGATCACAAGTAAAGATATTGTACAACACTGGTCCAAGTACAGACCCCTGCGGTACTCCGGCAAGGCACGGGAAGAAGGAGGACCTAGCATCGCCGACCCTCACCTGAAATAGTCTTTCCTCTAGATAAGATGCAATTGTGGGGTAAATAGAGTGAGGCAGGTGTTTCTTAATCTTACATAACAGGCCCCTGTGCCACACCCTATCAAAAGCCTGCTGGACATCCAGAAAGGCAGCCGAGCAGTATTCCCTTTTCTCTAGACCAGATCTGATGGTGTTATAGACTCGATGCATTTGTTCGACTGTAGAGTGATGTTTACGGAAGCCGAATTGGTGGTGAGGGATTAATCCTGATTCAGCCAGGTATTTATCCAGTCTTCTGAGAAATATTTTTTCCCAGAGTTTCGAAAGTACAGGTGTAAGGCTAATCGGTCTGTATGATGTGGTTTCGTTAGCAGGTTTTCCTGGTTTTTGGATCATAATAATCTGGGATACTTTCCACATGTCTGGGAAATAATTAAGTCTGAAAGTTGCGTTGAAGAGATTGGCAAGGAACACAAGAGATTTCTTTGGGAGTTCCTTTAGTAACCTTGGCGTGATGAGGTCAAAGCCTGGAGCCTTCTTAGCGTCCATGGAGGCAATTTCAACAGCAAGCTCTCGGGGTGAGGTTGGGCTTATGGGGGGGCACAGTTGGATGACTTGGTTCATAACGTCTGTTATTTCGCTATCTTCTGCATCTGAAGGGTTATTTGGCTGAAATACTGTTGCTAAGTGCGTAGCAAAAGCTTCAGCTTTTTGTAAGTCAGTGCGTGCCCACCCAGATCCAGTCCGAATAGGAGGAGAGAAAGCTTTGGGTTGCTGGTAGTTTTTAGTTATTTTCCACATTATTACACTTGACTGGCAAAATTTAAAGTAGGTATATGGAAGTTTTAATTGAAGAAGTTTGCTATACTAAAGAGTTAGTTTGTGAATATTTACTCACGTGTGAGATTGTGAACAATACAGTGAACACTATTTGCAATTCTAATCGTTTGTTAACCTCTATGTGCTCGAGCGTTACGGTTCGGGCGCACCCTGGGCAACAACAACAATCTCTAGCAGGGACAATTAAGGGGAGGGAGAGTAGTGTTTGGGCCAGTGCAATGGTTGCAGTTCCCCTTTGGCAGGGAGCCTAAGATTAAATTTTTATCATTAAATTAATATAAATTTACTAAAATCCCAGAATTTTAACTGCCCTATTTGTTTAAGAGTGAGTTTGTAGCTAGGTATATGTACAGGATTTTTCAAGTAGGTAATTCTTTATCACAATTTGTGATATTAATTTTTGTGACTGTACATTGAAGGAAATGTAATCAATTCACACCACCATAGAACCCTGTCGCAATTGCCAGGCCGTTGTCACTCAAACTTGAGTGATATGTCACCTCATTGTAATAGGGTTCTACGATGGTATGTGAAAACATTTCCCTTACTTCCCATTTTTGATTCTCATCAGAGTACCGCACGCCGAAGGTACCAAACAACTGCTGATTAAAAACATGAAGAAATTTCCCTTAACTGTACATAAAATATGGCAAAACACAATCTGAGACGATTATTACAGATGTAACTTATCTCTATTGTTACATTACTGATAAAAGGAAATCTTAATTAAATAATGATGTAATTCCATCCAATGTAAAACCAGTGCTCATTTAGCAGGAAATATTTTTTAACAGCTAATGAACGTGAACATATAATTAAATTTAATACCTACCAACATTGAATTATCATTACGTGACTCATGAAGTAATAGCATGTTATAACCGCATACTTAAAAGTATTAACAGGAATTTAGAAGACGGTATTGACCGAACAAAATAAACTCTGAGTCCAAACTTCAGCTTTCTAAGTAGTTAAGTGTTGATTGAATCAGAACAAGTAGTTGCTTGCTGGCTTGGCATTATCACAATGGCAAGATAGACAGACACCATCACCAGAGAGGCTAAATTACAGAAAACCTGTTTGCGGCTATTTGTTGTATTGATCATGTCAATACAGAGTATGTATGTATGTAAACTCTTTATTGTGCAAAATAAACATAAGAAATACAATTGACAAACACTGAGATACATGCACAAAGGCGGACTTATCCCTTTAAGGGATCTCTTCCAGTCAACCTTTGAGTGGATGAAAGGAGTATTATATTAGGGATGGATGAGTGAGTTTAAAAATTACAAACACTGAGAGCCACAATACATAACTGAACCGAATATAATACATAAACTCCTAAAACCTACCAGTCAATAAACTACTTTGTACTACCTATGATATATATCATTAAAACAGAGTATGTGTTGGTGAAGAAATAAGATTGTGAAAATGACTGGTTATGTAATTGGATGGTACAGGCTTTAGTTAGATAGTCAGTGGAAAGTTCAATCTCGGGTCAAATGAAGTTGACCACCCCAGAGCTAAATAAAGCACAAAAGCATAGGGCTATCTTGGTACGTAAAAGTACAATTACGTTACACAACTGAAGTTACCTAAATGGTTCACATGTTTTTAAGAGATCCTTTTTTAAATAGGTACGAACCAGTAGTACGCTGCTTTGTCTGATCTCCTCCACAAAATGTATCCATACTTATTTTTTAATTCAATATTTTGTCATAGAAAACAGACTCACTTGAAACAGGTTTAAAGTTAGTGGGTTTAATCTGTTTACTGTAAAACTTTAATTTCATAAAATGTTTTTTATGAGCCGATAGAATCGCTCTATACATTTAATAATGAAGTATGAAGTCTGAAGTCCTGGGCATAACTTTTGAGTTTTCTTTGTCAAAAGTAGTTTTTTTTTCTGCATTTTTCATTCATAACACCAGCATACAATGATAATAGACGTTATTATTGATAAAAAAGGTTTGTTATGTTTATTGATGTCAAAACAAAAAGAGAAAATAAAGTTTGTTGCATTCTATACCTATTTAAAAATTAATTAATGCAAACAGATAGGCAAAGCAAAAACAAGTTTCTTTCAACCAACCGTTATAGGTCAAATAGTGCCGACGTAGGTGTCAACTAACTCTAGTAGCCCGAAAATGTAGTATTGCAAGAAATAAACAGATTTAAATTACACCGCAGACTAGTTCTGTAATTAAATAGCAAGGTTATGAAAGAAATTAATGGTCTTACTTGACGTCATCGCTGTTGATTTTCTTCTAATTAGAATTGAACTAAAAGAACGTCTAACGCCGGCCAACACTGAAATTAAATATAAAATTTATATGTTTAGGTTCCAAACAAAACTCGGTGATGTTGCATAAAATTCACGCACGAAGCAACTTACTCTTTTTCACACGTCTTTTAATCACCACGAACAATATTGTTGTCCCTTTCTTATATATCTGTTCGATCATTGGTTACATTTTGTTGACATGAAAAGAGAGCGTTCGGATACCTTTACTCCGAAAACACAGTAGAAAAACAGGCAGATTTGGGCGGTCTAATTACATCACAAATGAATTACAATAGAAAAAATTAATTTTATTGTTCTTTATATTTATTAAATGTGTATTGTGACGTTCAATTTTTAACGTACTTCTACAACTTTTATTTGAAATAAAAAAAGGGTTTCAAAACATACATGACACCACTGCATTTCCAGCGGCAAATTTAAACATTTTCAAGTACTATAGTGAATCGGTTCTTAAAAATCGTAATTTAATTAGATAAATGCATAACATATAGCTAAAATTGCTCATCATAATTGCGAACATAAACAATTTCTTTCGTAAAATAGCTTATTTTATGTTTCAAATCCTTGTACAGTCGACTACAGTGCTGGAGTAAGGGAGGAAATCAATAACTCAGAGGTGTAACCCGCCTGTTTTAAGACGTCACGCATGCCAATGGAAACTATCCCAGTCAGGGATGTTTCCGCATAGACGCGAGACAACGATATAGGTCAAGGAAAGCAAACGTCGTCCCAACCCAAATAAAGTATTCATTTTCGATATAAGCTGGAAGAATGTCGTTAAAGGCTTATGAAGATGCGTGTATCCGAGCAGAGTTGTTCGGTCAACCCAAACCGGATAAGGACGAGTTTTTAGAAAAACATAAACACCTGGATATTGTGGAGTTCGAAGAAGTGGACATCAAATCTACTAGTGAGGTAATTTTCTTATAAATTTTAGTAGAGAGGAAGGAAATTTTAAGTGTTCACTATTTTCTAACAATATCACTAATAGTTTAAATGATTCATTATATTTAATTTTGTCTTCAATTTTCAGAATACAGCTATGCTAAATGAAAATATTCAGCAAGTAGGAGGTGGCCTCAATGAATTGAATTCTATTTTAAATAATACACAAACCAAGATTAATAAACTAAAGGTAGGATTTGAATATTTTTCTGATAATAATGATAATTTACTTTATAACAATTAAATATTGATGGAGTAGGAAAAGGAATAAATAGGACAATATTTCCAACGATGTTAAAGATAAGTAATAAGTACCTATTGTTATTGTTTTTCAGGGTGTTTGTGGCAGTTTGACGAACTTTTTTCGCATCAAATTAACAGCAAAAGACAACTTGTCATATTCTAGCGAGCCTAGCTATGTGGGCCAAACAAACTATGATAAGGATTACGTGCCTCCAGCCAACAAGTCAGAACTAGGCTCAATAAACCAGGACCTTGGTCCCGACGACAATGAAATGACGCCGCGAGCGGGAAAATCAAACCAAGATGGCGGCGACATAAACACAGCATTAGACGATTTAAAAACGATGCAGAAAAATGATTCCCCCGCAGCAGCGTTAAGGGAAGTGGGTGAGAAAATGACATCACAGACTAGTAAGCTTGATAATTTAATTTTCAAGGCAGAGAGAGCCCAGACTTCTATGTCAAGTCAAAATAAGCAAATGAGATCGTCTTTGCGATAAATTGTTAGTGTCCATTGAAATTCTTATGCAATGCGCTAAAAGAAATATTATCGAATCTTTGGCGGTTCTCAAAGTACCCAATGCTTTTGTATTTCTTGTGCTTGTGACATCATTATCAAAATGATAATAAGCTACTCGTTAAAACGGTTGTTATAAATGATACCTATAGCTAATCGAAAATTTAGGAAGATGTCACCGGTGGGAGTATTAAGGTCCTATTCCGAAATCGAAAATTCGATGCACGTCGTTCCGAGCACACTAATATTTATTAATGGAAGAACGAGGGGACGGTATGATGCGAACTTCGAATTTAATGTTTCGGAGTAGCCCTTGGCTCCAGTTTCAGGAGGTTGAAGCGCGCGTAGTTTCCAATTATAAATATTTAAGTAATTAAAGAAGATTAAGTATGTTTTGTAAATGAATTTTAAGGAGCTGCGTGTTCTCGGATTAATGATACAGAATTATCGGATTTGCGTTTTAAATTTACGTGAAGAACTCTCTGTTTCATAATTAGTAATAATTAATTAACTACCTAGTTTATTTTGTTCCCCGCTGGCGTAGTTTTTATTGAAATTAATGAAAGCAACTTGATGACTGATTAGATTATAATTAATTACTTTACCTACTTAAGTGACTCGTCTTTTGCCAATTTGTTTAGACGAACTTTATAGTTTTAAGTGGCAATAATACAAAAATATAAATGATTTATGTATTTTAAAAAACTGTATCATTATGGAGAATGTTAAATTGTAAGAAGATGCAAAATGCACTGCATGACAATATTTATTATAATTATATATTTAATAATTCTAGAATATCTGTAATCTTAGTCTAAAGTCTTCTTGTTCTAGAATTTTCCTATACCTCTTGTTCTCATAATATCTAATGATCTGCATCTGCTTACCTTCCAATAAATTATTGTACATGTGATACCTATTTCTTGTTAAAGCATTGTGATACACGACATTTGGTGTCAAACGCGTACGGAGTTATATTTTATGGATTGTAGCGTTATTCATTAAAAATAAAACTGTGATTACCTAAAATCTATGTTTTGTTTCGAATCTTCCTCCGCCCTTTGAAACTGTAGGCGATAATATATATAGCCCCTTTTAGGTATTCCGTTTCGCTACAACTTCAGTACATTGTGTAGTCTTTTTTATATATAAATAATCGCGTAATTCGGCGTGCCTCATGGCACGGCATAGGCCTCCTCCATTTATTGGAGGGTTTGGGCTATGATAGTTCCCACGCGGGCCCGGTGCGGATTGGGAACTTCACACACACCATTGAATTGCTTCGCAGATGCGTGCAGGTTCCTTCACCGAAAAGCTCATGGCAAATTGGAAATGTAATATCGCACATAAATTCCGAAAAACTCAGCAACTCCGAAGAACCCACGACCCTCTGCTTGAGAGGCCACAGGTTAAACCACTAGGCTACCACGTTAGAAGATATATACACACTGGGAAAGTAGTGTGTCACCCATTTTTCTAGTAACGTGTACCTACCTACTGTGTCTAAGAACTATTCTGAAATATTTCTCCAGCTGGATTGGTTTGTTTGATTGCACACTCTTCTGAAGGTTTTCCATCGCATTTTTTTAATTAAAATTAATACGCTCCTTTGATGCCTTTGGACTTTGGACAATCGACCAACATATGGAAACATTTGTAAGCAGCAGTAAATTAGCAACAAATTTAAAGGGCTGTTCTGTCCAACCAACTCAACCACAGGCAGATATCCTAGATCATCACTACATAGTATAAAACAAAGCCGCTTTCTCTGTCCCTATGTCCCTATGTCCCTATGTATGCTTATATCTTCAAAACTACACAACGGATTTTGATGCGGTTTTTTTTAATAGATAGAGTGATTCAAGAAGAAGGTTTTTATGTATAATTCTACGCAGACGAAGCCGCGGGCAGAAGCTAGTTAATTATAAGGTTTTTTTATACGACAAGGATGGCAAGCTAGTAAGTAGGTCACCTGATGGCAAGCGAGCACCACCCAAGGACTCCCGAAAAACTAGAGGATTGCGGATGCTTGCCAGCCTAGAGGCTAGGATAGAATACCTCTTGTGCCAGTAATTTCACCAGCTGTCTTACTCTCCACGCCGGAACACAACAGCGCAAGCACCTCACAAAATGTGGACCTCTTCCGCTCTTTTGACTGGTACATTCAAGTATAAGCGACCGAAACCGACATAAATGAAATCATACTGAATGGAGATAGCCGAACAATTACAAGGAAATTCTTCCATTCTTCCTGATGTACCTCTATTGTCGACCACATGACATGACTGTCTTGCCTCAACGACAGTCACGGTCACGCAAAAACGTCAACATTTCAAGCGTAACCACGCTTTATAAAAGTATCTGTTAGCACCACGGCCATCACTCCTGTTCAGTAGAGCGTCCGCTATGTTGCTGCAGCTGCTCGAAGTTTTCTTTATCTGTCAACTTCCAGTCTTACTCGCCAATCCATTCCACAAGTACCCATACGTTTTCCTACTCGACATTGGGAATGAAGAGCTTCAAACGACCTCAGAGCAGATCAGGGTATCTATACCAGGCGGCTCCTTGGCACTGAGATATCCGGCAATCGGAGAAGGCGATAGCATAGCCCACGTCAGAGTGAGCGGGATAGATTTCGGAACAGACTTAAAAGCTAATATCGTGGATGGTGGACCTGGTTACAAATACGTTGTCATTGTATTCATGGGTAACCCAGGGTCGGCATACGATGCTATAGTCACTGTGTCAACTTTGAAAAACGAACAGGATAACGAAAATGACGAAACGGACGCCGTACAAACCGAGGATGCCAAGAGCTCGTACAAAGTTGCAGAAGACAGTGTTTTAGAAGAGGATTCAAACGGTAGTGCTGAAATTCAAGAGGATAATAGTGACAAAAGTGATGAACAATTACCTGCAGCGTCAAACTTCTATGATTCAGCTGAGGACGGCGATGTAAATGGTAAAGAGAATACGCAGGATGACGATATTCATGTACAGAGAGAAGTTGTGAATGAAGAGCGCTACAAGGAGGATATAGATGCACAGATTTATGCTGATACAGATGAAGAACAAGGAGATCAGGACTATGACGATGATAACGGCAATAAAGGAGAGAACTACGACGATGAACATAATTCTGAGCAAAATAATGAAGCTTTAGAAGTTGATCGTAATTTATATGACAAATATAATGCTCCAAAGCCACATTTATACAACGACGTGAGAGTTTACCCTCAAGAGGTGAACGATGCTGACAATGAAGTTGATTATGATGACAAAGCGTACAGTCCAGAAGATCCCACAGAGTTGGACCAGATGTTCAATGATGAAGAAGTACATAATGATGGTGAAAAATATAAGGATTCAAACAACAACAATTACAATGATGGAGACGACAGTTCTGCTATAGCGTATTAAAGATAAGACATTATGCCTAGAGTTCATTTATTACTATTGTAAATATAGCCAAATGAATTAAAACAGTTTATAAAATTTAATTCGTTTTTATTTATTTATCTACCTACTGCGCTATACTTTATTATTATTTAGATTAGAGAACTCTGAGAGGAGTAAAAATGAAACGAAGGCGTCAAGGCGCCAGTTTCTACGCACCTGGCGTGTCATTTACATCCAATATTTTTCAACATGGCAATAATTTTGTATGGATATATTATTATTTAGTGTCTCTTTCATACATTCAGTATTACTATTGTAGTCAATGAACTGTATCTAGAGGCATAATATAGTGCGTAGCGTAAACGACGAAAATTTAACGAACGATTAAAATAATACTGAGATGTTTATGTTTTTTACTAATTGAACAAGGGCAGATGTTCAGTCAGCCAAGCATTTCTTTTTTATCTGGTTTCGTTGATCGTAGAAGGTTAAGGCTAAGGCTAACTTTTTAAATCAATTTTGTTAACTGCTTTCAACCCTGGCAGTCCATTTAAATTTAAAATGGTAATCTTTGATCACAAAATTATTTGGCAAAAGGTCAAGTCATGAGTATCTACCCTGAACCGACGACCATGAAGATTATGAAGAGATCGATGAATGTGGATAAAGCGAAAGGTATGTCAGGATCGTAAGAGGCTGGGACAAAGCAAAGTAGCCTCTCTCTGCCTATCCTGCGATTATGTAGTATATTTTATCTGTGTATCGTTTCGTGAGTCATAGACGGTTCTGGCTGAAAATCAGTGCTGCAGGTGTCTAACACCTCAGCGTAATGCTGAGCCAGCGACCGTTTCACTTTAACGAAGACACACACAACGCTGATGATCATAATATTCTCTTATATTTGTGTGTCTTGCAAAAAGGAATAAATGCCTTCTTTCTTTCTTTCTATCCCATGGGTGAGAGGCGTGACAGTATATATTTTACGTATGTTTGTAACAATCATACCAATATTATAAACTTAAAAGTTCGAATGGTTATTGCTCAACATGCCAGAATGGCTTAGATGACAATTATTAGCGCGTAATGAAAATAGGTGGTAAGCTACTTTTAACCCCGGAAAATTGCGTAGTTCCTTCAGGATAGAGCTATAATTAAACGTATACTTCACAGATGAAGTTGCGGGAAACAGTAAGTGGCTGTAAGTTATTACTTACTAGCGACCCGCCCCGGCTTCGCACGGTATATTATGCATGTAGGTATTATACATATAAACCTTCCTCTTGAATCATTCTATCTATTAAAAAAACCGCATCAAAATCCGTTGTGTAGTTTTGAAGATATAAGCATACATAGGTACATATGGACCTATGGACAGAGAAAGCGACTTTGTTTTATACTATGTAGTGATAGTGATTAACAGACTATCCACTCATTTGCTTCTGGTAACTGTAGCTACCAACTTTGTGCACCTCTAAATTGCTTCTGGTAGCTGTGGCTACCAAGCGGAGTAGGTATGGACAGTTTTCGATTTTTAATCTGTAAACGGTGCCACAGATATGCTTTGAACCGTTTTCACAATACAGAATAACTAACATACCAACGTAATGACTTAAGGTACCTAATAACTTTAATGTTGTTTGAGTGGTATGAAACTTCATCATCGTGTTTAACTCAGACTCGCTTTTAACCGGTTTAATTTTTTAAACTTTCAGCTAATTTGTGGTGTGAATAATAATGTTACCCATATTGTTCACGTTCAGTCTGGCTACTCGTTATTTCAATTCTCCTGCACATAAACGCATAGCAATAACTTATCAAACGACGGCAAATTGAGCCATCGCGTAGGCGTACACGAGTTAATACGAAATCATAAACAAATCTAATAATCTCTAGTTTATTATTATCCCAGAGAATCAATTTTCAGTGAAAATACGTACACGCGACATTTATCTTGTCGTTCCAAGGCTTTACTGTTTAGCTCAGCGGGATCGTGCAATTTTTGATCAAATTATGTATTTAATGTGATGTCTCAATGTTACACGTGCCAAGTTAATTAAATGATGGAATGCAGATGTCAAGGCCGGTGAAGCTGAAGGACTTTAAAACCATAGGAGATTGTATTTTTATGGTCACAAACCACTTAACTTCCTCAAATAGGTAGCACAGTATATATATAAGCTAAAGCAGTAAGGAACCTACGAACAAGTCGGTTGAAACGAAACACGCACACAGGCCCGCGCTTTACACGGCCCCTAAGCGGACCTCGTCCACTCCGCTCAGGCTCAGGTCCGCTTAGGGGCCGTGTAAAGCGCGCGCCTGTGTGCGTGTTTCGTTTCAACCGATTTGTTCGTAGGTTCCTTACTGCTTTAGCTTATATATATACTGTGTAGGTAGTAACTAAACTAAGTATTAAGTATCATGTCTTTATCCCTTAAGGCGTAGACATAGCCTAAGGTAACAAAACCTTAAGGCCACGTTTAGCATGTGGGCGTATAGGTGGAAAGGTGACTCGAAATAGTGATAGGTTGCAAGCCGCATCGCCTATAACATGATTCTTAAGATTGTCGCCCATTCCCTCGATGGGCTTCACTATCACCACAGACCACCTAGCATTAGACATGTAATACAAGGCGGCATTTTCTGGATCCTATGAGCGTAATTTGCGCCTATAACTTCGAACACAAACGCGCGCTCATTCAGACCATTCAGTAGCGACCAGGAAACAGACCCGTAAGCAGCGAGTTACTGTGACCTAAAAACTACAATACTAAAAATACAAAAAATGCCAGTTTGCGCTGTAAGGTGGTGTGGAAGCGACAGTCGCAAAAATAATTACAAGAAGGATAATATCACGTTTCATCGGTTAGTACAAAGTTACGATAATACGTTAATAACAAAAATCACGGAGTTCTATTATCACTGGTCGCTAATAAGTACCAAGTCTATGTATGTCCTTGTTTAGCACGCTTTGCGTCGCGTTACATCTCTTTCTTGCATTCAACGGCACTTGTAAGTAGAGATGCGACCAAACCTTATCGATATAACTCACACGTTTCGGAAGCTTTTTAAAGGCCAGATATGGCAGATTTTTAGAATATTCGAAAGGTGGAGCATGCACACTGGCGCCGTAACGCGTTAAGTTACGCAGCGGTTTCCGGTTACCTTCCGATAAGAAGTTATCACTTCAAAATCTAACCGGCCAGTGACTTATCGATATACAATATCGACATACCCTCATCTCTTTTTTCTTTCTCCGTGACGTCACCCCTGCCGCCCGCTTACCTCGCGTTCCGCCAATGCCGGCAGAAATGTTTGCTTAGAAATTCGTAAAGATTGCAAGTCTCTGGGGGTAGGTAGTCTATGACTATCACTATCACTACATAGTATAAAATAAAGTCGCTTTCTCTGTCCCTGTGTCCTTGTCCCTATGTCCCTATGTATGCTTGACGTGATCCGGAAAAATCCTCATGAACACTGTGAATGGATTGCCGTATGTATGTTGCGAAACATAGAATGCACCAGTTGCTTCTCTTCCTGCACAGATGGGAAAAGCCCAGCGAGAGGGCGAAAATCTTAGCAATCATGTCATAGACGAGGCGGCTAGCAACCTCCCAGTATATGCCCGCAGTCATGCCAATTCTGTAAGGGATAGGTAAATACTTGATTTATGCATGTATGTATGTGTATGTTGTAACATAATTATTGTAAAAGCGAATATGAGTTTGTTTGTTTGTTACGCTTTAACGCACAAACTACTTAGCTGATCGTGACAGAATTTAGTATGGAGGTAGTTTGAGACCTTAGGAAGGAGTTATTAGGTTAGTTTTCATCCCAGGAATGTTTCTCGTGGGCGCGCTATCAACTAATTTAAGTTCACCGCAGACAAAGTCGCGAGCAACAGCTCGTATCCAATATAACTGTCATAAATTATACTATTTCAAGTTATGCCCTGTAGATATAGTAAATAAGTAACTGTTCTACTGCATTTTTGTATTTACGTATGTAGGGTAACTGGGCTGGAAGAACGGAATAACAATGGATTCTATTATTGTAATTCTAAACGTGCGTATGACATAAGTGAATTTTGTTTTTGTATTATTATTATGTTATTTGTGTAGTATGTTATTCTTCTTCTTCTTATTTTTCGACGACAACTTCGCCAATGTCAAAGTAATACAAATATATTCAAAAATCTTGTGACAAAATGTCGGCAACGTTGTACGGTAAATACGGTCAAAATACCCCCTACCTCCGTCGGGCTCTTAGCCAACGGTCTCAGAAACTGCCAGGAAATCATTAGCCAATGCCCAGGGTGCACCGCACCAAGCACTGCTTTTCCCCTCGGACGGATCCAAAAACGAACCGCAGCTCTTGACCACACGCGGAGGTAACCCGACTCGCTCCCCATGAAGTATGTTTCTTTCCAGATGTCAAACACAGGTTAAAAAAGTAAAAAAAAAGGCAAAAGTAAAAGTAGTTTCCACCAACATCACCTCGATAGTTGGTGCTCCAACACCGTGCGATTTAAGCGGTCTTTCTTGACCCGTACGTGCAAAATTTGGAATGGGCTGACGGCTGGGGTTTTTCCAACTGGCTACGATATGGGTACCTTCAAGAGGCGAGTGTACCATTTCTTGCAAGGCCGGCAACGCGCTAGCAGTCCCATTGGTGCTGTAGTTGTCCATGGGCGGCGGTGATCACTTACCATCAGGTGCACCGCATGCCCGTTTGTCGGTTTTAATATATATAAAAAAAGAAAAAAAACTAAAGAGTAAGATCATGCTTTTGACATTTCAAAATAAGAAGTAACTTAAAAATTAGTTTGAGTTACCGAGAGTTGCCTACCCCAGGACACTCAACCTCCCACAAGGTATGCCACAAGGTTGTATTTTGGGAACGTTACTTAAAAACCAACTGCAAAATCGCAAACGACAAGCTGACATCGCCCCGACATTTTGTAAAACATTCGTATGTCTTGTTTGTACGTCACGAACTATATTTAAGACTTTTGGCATGCGTCCGATTAGAAAACCATTGTGAAATTTATTACTACAATGATTTATGGGAAAATGTTCTGGATGATTTTATTGCTCGCTAAGTATTTCTTTGTTTAAATTAACTGTTGTATAAGTAACGTTGCATCTTTATAGTTTTGCGTAATTGTTTTGTAAGTTATAGGTCTGTATAGATTACGACAGCAAACTGAAGAAAATCAGCCAAGTGCGAATCGGGCTTTCATACTGTCTAATCAAAGAAAAGCCATGTTTCTTGTATGTAACTCTGTATTTGTTTGCGCCATCGTTGCCTCCAAATAGCTGCGTCAATTTCTTAGAGAATTTAGGCGGGAGGCGTCATACTACCCATTTCTCCTCTGCCAAACCCCTCTGTACATCTACGTAGAACGTTTATAAAAACCAATGTTGACAGCGATCATTTGTCATTTTGCTTTGTCCGAATCGCTTCTTTAATACAAACAAATATCATTAAAATACTAGAATAAGAACACGCTCTACCTTTAAATTGATACTAGAAAGATCTACTAAATTATACTCAACAGTACCCAATACATAATGTATCGCTTTCAAAATAAAATCCTTGAAAAAACGGCTATAAATAGAAATTATCGACCGTTAGCAGTTGACACAAAACAAAAGTACGTATGGCATTAGAATAACGGTCTACTAAATTTAAAATTCAAAATTTAAAAGCAAAACATGTCGCCGTTCCATAATTCCAAATTCAAACGTCTAACTGAAATTCTAACCGTCCGCTCCTGTTCCATTTTGATCGCGATAGGTTGCCCTTCTATACCTACCGTTGCGAAACCGCATGTTCTTGAATTGTAGACCTTAATACATTGTTTTAAGTGCTGTGCTTAATTATTAGCGTGTTCTCATGTTGGTATCTATGCTAAGGTACTATTTAAATTTAGGTTTATACATTTTAGATGCAAGGAGATGAAAAATTTATTACCAGATGCAGAGGGACTGTTTGTTTTTAAAACTATGTGTAAAATGGTGATATATAAAATAAATATATACTTTTTTTACCTCTTATTACTCACAGTTTCAAAAGTAATACCTACCCGAAACTTATAATCCATCTCTACGGACGACACGTTCCACCTAGACAAGAAAACAAAAAACAATACAATACAATACAATAACTCTTTATTGAACACCACATATATTATAACAACCAAAACAGAAAAAAGGTATACAGAATATTACAAGGTAACAGATCCCATTTTAAAGATAAGTTCGCCTTTGTGCTACTTTCTGTTATTATATGTATGTTTTTTAATTCTTGTGCGTAATAAAAAAACGGTGTCCCCTTGTTTTGTAGACAGAATTTTCACGTAGGTAATTTAATTTCATATTTTTTTTTTTTCAAAAAACACAACTATTAGAATATTAAGTCCAATTGGTATATTCATTTCATATACTCTTCATTCCAATAAAACAACATATTATTTTAAAGAAAATTTGTTCAACGAATTTTACATCGTAGAATAGTTTATCAAAAACTGACAAATGGCAGATATACTCGTATTATTCACATAAGTTTGTTTCTAAGAGGTACCTAGGTATATATTTTTTTTAAATACGTGATTATTATGAATATAATAACACTTTTAAAAAGTAGGTTAAGTTAGTACTAGTTAGTATAAGTTTGATGCGGTTTTTTTGAATAGATAATTTCTGATTTATGATGATTAAGTTGCAAACAGTTAGGTATATTCCAATGAATAAACAAAACTCAAAAGCTAGCTACCCTCTTAACATCTCCTGAATAAAACAAAAGACAATAACGAGTCTGTCAACACTATTATTGACTGCATAGCTTTAAGCATAGCACGGTCTTCGAAAGCTATTCGAATTTCAAATTTGACTACAAAAATAGAAAGTCGGTTACCAAACTACAAACTACGGATCAACTTTCAAAGACAATAAGATTTTTTTTAATTTGAAGGGTACTACCACATTATGTAATATGTGCTGCTTCTGAATGGTTGTCTATGGACCAATAATAATAACTTTCCAACTGAAAATGCACTATTTCGTAATCGTGCCTACATTTCCTCGAAGACCAACTAGCACTAGATGCAACTTGTTTCTGAGTTCTACTTAATTAATTTCCAAGTTAACAAGTGGAATTGGTTATGCAACGTGAAAAGCTTTATGAACTAGGTACTAAGTTATAAATAACACTACCTACCAGTTTTCTTGGATTGCCTGCAAATGTATGGAATATTATGATTGATTCCAAATGTTATTCCACTTTCATTTAAAGAACAACACACATTTCACTTTTTTTAATTTTATTCTAAAAATCAGCCAATTCAACATAATATGAAACTTACGGTAAGAATTTTCTGTAACTGTTTTAAAATTTTCGCAAGTTATTCCACCGACACAAAAAAACCTAAAAATTAACTTTTTGCCGAAAAACGCAAGTTAAAAAATATTTTATACTTTTTTTAGGTCAAGCATCCACTATCCGGCCAGTACTTTTGGTAGAGTTATTTTAATAATGTTGTATAGGGTCAACCACGAAAAAGTGATTATGCGTTGTAAGTTTGAATGTAGGTACTAATTAAATTTTAAAAGTAAAACGCTACGTTTGTAAACAATTTAGTACTGGCTGAAATGTTTTGATGAACCGAAACGAAGCACACGCTGCGGCAACCAGTGAGTCAACTCTGCATTCTGTGGTTCGAAAAGAGAATATAAATTTTGAAAATAGAATATTAGAATTAGAATGCTCACGCGATCAGCTATATGTTTTTAGTAGTTTATGGAAAGGCCTTCTTTTCGTACACGGAGTAATGGTCACTCCGCTCGCTTTTTTTGTTTGCCATTTTTCTCCTGAATATCTATTGAAATAGGTTGATAAGCTGTATAATCATTTTAAATTACATTTCCAGGTCACAATAGGATCAGAATTATAAACCATCTAGCTTTTGCCCGCAACTTCGCCCGCGCATAATTAAATTTTTATCCCACGCTAGATTATTCCCGACACTTCCAACAATTATCGTTTTTCAACCAATTTACCAATACCTTGAAAAATGCACTTAATCCTAACCTAACATTTTTATTGTTGAAAACCGTATGAAAATTCGTTCCATAGTTTTTGAGTTTATCGCGAACAGACAGACGTGGCGGCGGACTTTGATGCCCAGGGTGTACTGGCCCCGACGCTGCGCTTCCTTTAAGGCTCTCTGCCAGAGTACCATAGCACTAGAGCGAAGAGGCTATTTATCTCGCTCTCCGTAATTCCTGAACCCCAGAGCACATTATTTGACAGGCCTTGACATTTAACTAGCTTTACGGCGCAACGGGCACATTTTATTAGTTTACATGCACTCGAACTCAAGTTTACTAAACACCAGCAGGATGCTTACGAGATTTACCTAATGACCGCATTGTAAACTCACTCTAAAATTGAAAGGGCACGGTATTTCGGTAATATTGCGACTTTAGCTGATCTCTTCATAAACCGAATGCCACAGAGAAGTGGACAGTGGCGTAACTATAACGTCTGGGGCCCGCGGCAAATTCGTCAGACAGGGCTCCTTCCTCAATATAAACAAGTGTATCAGCGTCCCTTCTGTGCTCTAAACCAAGCCAGTTCGGGGCCCCGTAGAGCTAGGGGCCTGGCATGTTGCCATCCCTGCCACCCTATAGTTATGCCACTGGAAGTGGAGTTTAGAAGAGAATTTTCTGAGATGGATTTATACGATGAAGCAGTAAAGCCAACACAGCGAAATTAAGGTTCAAAATAATTCGCCTAAAAGCAGGGCAATGGCTATCAACGACAGGTTCTATATTTAAATTTGCGTACAACTTCCGGCGTCGCGCGGTGACCGTTCTAATTTTGAATGATGAATGGTCAGTCAGTAGGTATCTGCTTTCTTTTTGGCTATTATGATGTTCGTCATCACCCTGTGTGTTGAATGGTTTAAAAATAAAATCATTGTTTGAAAAAAAATGAGGTGATTTTGGCGTCGCTTCGCTACTCGTAGCTAGGCGTTGAAAATGATTTTCTCTAAACTGAAATGTCGTCGATATTTTGAAAAAAGTCAGTGTCTCAAATCGATATGTACCTAATCTAAATTAAACCTTAATCCCCACTGAATAAAGCTCTATAGAAGAAAGTCTTCAGGTGGTAGCAAGTACTTCTAAAAGATAAAATTAGTCAAACCGTTCCCGATCCCGATTTACCATTGCAAAAAAAGTTGAAAAAACACGTTTCTCGTATTCTATTATTCATGATTGTTAGCTAGACTGTTATGCGCTCTGACACTATGTGTTTCAAGTGTCAAAAACTCATGCGGCATGTGTCGCACCGCACACGTGACTTTTTGACACCTCAAACAGATAGAATAGAATAGAATAGAATCGTTTATTGCAAGTCACATTACAGTATAAAGGTGGAAATCATAACCATAAAGTAGTACAGACGTGACACCCTGCAAGGGCATAGCAACATAAATATTTTAAATCTGGAGCTTCAATAGTGTAGGCGCGAAGTGAAAAAAACTCATTAGTTGAAATGAATGAATGAATGAATGATGTATTTTGTCGTGTTTATTTTGCACAATAAAGAGTTTACATACATACATACATACATGAACTACAGTATTACAGTTCAAAAGAAACAGTGCTCTGACAGTATATTAGGGTTCTGTTGGCATCGCCGGACCGGACTATTTAGCATGACGACTGAACGTCTAACTAAAGCATCATCTATTTCAACCATCAATCAACACAAGCTTCTTTGTTTACTATTTTAAAAATAAAAACATACGTTTACGTACGCTTTCGAAGTTTAAACACTATTTCTCATTGTTGTACCGATTTAGTGGAAATATTTTTGATCTTAAAACAGATCTGACATATCGAGTAAGATATTTTACCTCCGCTTTGACATTTAACCCTCAAACTGTTAAAATAATTGAAAATATACAAACACTGCTCTGAATGCGCGTGAAAAAAAACTGGATCAAGATGACTTTAAGGCAATTCGGATATTCGGCAGGTTGTTGGGTTAGCTAGGCTTAATAGATCAAAATCAAATCAAAAATATTTTTTTTTTGTAAACTGGCCGCCAAGGGCTCTTTTCCATGTCTGAGAATCAAATATACCCACTTAACTGCTTTATTCTTCCACAGCAGAGTAGCTGAACTCCGCAATTTTCTAAACGCCATGTAGTATTCCCATATTATTAACGATACCTATTAATTTACAAAAAAGGCAAGTATGTGACGAGCAACAGGTAGTATTTGGCAAGCGAAATATGTTTTTTTTTTAATTTTAAAAGTGCATTCAATTTTAGTTATGACTAATAGTTTCTCAAACACAGCCACTGGGTCAAACAGTTAAGCAAAATAAAGTTTCTCTCATCAGTTCTAGAACTGACAAACCGGGCCAAGGCTTAAATCACTGTTTTCAAACGGATAGGTTTATTGTTTTGCCCGACATTGCATGAAACGACCCAATTGTAGTGCACTTGCCAGCACACAAAGTGGCTCACGTCAAACACAGACGAAAACAGTATCACTGAGAAAAAGCCGGGGGCCCAATTTTTAAAAATGAGATTCGAAACATTTGCTACAATACTACAACTCTAAAGTCTATTCTTTCATCTCGGAAAATGACATTACCTGTGTTGCCTGTTTTTTTGCAATTCAAAAATAATGATGTGCCCCCACTATAGAAAGTTAACGATAAATTATATTTAGTACAGGTTTTAGTAAATTATCATATAAAAATGTGTAAATACTAATTTTAAACTCGGTAAATAATACAAAATTATTTACTGAGTACCTATTTAATACTAGAGAAAGACAAATTGGGTACTTATGTTTAATTTTTATGATACTCTAATTTAAAAACGATCTATAGTCAGCAAATAAGTTAGTGTAATAAACTAATAAACGTTTAAATTTGATTGATTATGTTAATTTTCTAAATGTCACTGAAGAAGAACACATAGAAAAATCCGAAAAGTAAAGCTATGGCCGGTAAATCGAACCCAGATCCTCGTCACTCCGTGACGCGTGCTATACCCCTACACCACCCATAGCAGGTGGGTAGGTGGGTAGTCTTCGAATTTTTCTACCTGTTACTAGCTGTCACGTGACCTTGTTACTATGTGAATTTTTGTTGCTAAGCGTCATCAATGAATGATGTGTCTGTACGACTTATGACTTATGACGATTATGTTAATGTTAATTTTTTTCTTCTTCAACTATAACAAGGCCAAACCACTAGTATCCAGGCCAGATTCACTGTCGATAGTTTCGAGTCACTAAACAATAAATGCTGGTATCATTATTTTACAACTTGACATTTTGCACTTGTCAATTTAGTATCCGAGATTAAAGAAAAGTCTTTTATTAGATTTAAGTGACAAGACTAATTAGAGCTGTAATTTTCTTTTAATCTTTTCGCATTTCAAATAAAGAACAATTCACCACCATTTTCGAGTGGTATTTTCAAATATCTGCTTTCAATAAAAAAAAAAAAATTAGAACCGCCTTCAAATGCAGCCTGAATCCGTCTATAGATTTCATAATAAATTGTATTCATTACGCTACTATAGAAATGTCAAATTAAAATGAATTTTCGGTGTGCGCTACCTATGTCTTATATGTTTGAAGTCGGGCCTCACAGGACAGACGGCAGCTGGAACCGGAAGGTTCTTGAGTGGCGACCACGTACCGGTAGAAGCAGCTATGAAGGTCCGCCTAGAGCTGGACTGATGACCTGCTAAAAGTCGCGGGAGAACGCTGAATGAGGGTTGCGCAAGACCGGTCTTCATGGTATTCTTTGGGTAAGGTCTATGTTCAGCAGTTGTCTTTTGGCTGATGATGATGAAGAGAGGTTTGAAGTAACTTTGTTCTCACTTTGAATTTGTTCCCAAAACACATTTTCCTTGTTTACAGACGAGAGGAAAACCCCAGTGATATTGGGCTACCAACATAATAAGCTAAATAAATGTGGAGCGAAATTGCGGCGTGTGAAGCGATTTAACGACGGCCGGCACTAAATTTGAATGCGGACTGGATTTAGCTCTATGATGTTGGCTAATTAAGTGGAACATGAAACTAAGTAAATGTTGCACTCAAAGACGCATTCATTGATATGAATACCGAGTTAAATTAAGGTCGCAAAACGAGACAATTAGACATTAATCGACTTAGAGACAGATTAAGCAAAGCTTGTAGGTACTATTAGGACGAGTATAGGTATCTCGGGTTAGGCAAAATAAGTCCTCTATTAATTGAAAGCTCCGCTATCTACTCCATTTTTTAACAAATACTTGATAGTGAATATTTCATAGCGTCGTGAAATGTTTCATTATAATAATATTTAAAAAGCAAAAAATAAAATAATTTGAAGAATCAAGACTTTTAGGCGAGTGATCACTGTTTAATTTGAAAAACACTTAGTAAAATTACAATCGGATAAAAAAGTAGCATAAAAATGAGACAATTGTAAAAAAGCTGTTGAACCCAGAAACCGGAGCCCGAATCCAGACTCCCACAAAAAACAGAAGAAAACGGATGAAAGAATAACTAAATATTTCCATACAAAAATGTTTCCATACGTGAAATAATGCCGCTTACGTGGCGCTCCTATTTAATTTTGATTTAATTTTCACAATAACTTTTTATTTTTTTTTATCTTAGAGAGGCCAGACAAACGAACTAGTGGGTCACCTGATGGTAAATGATCACCACTGTCCTTAGACACCCGCAGCGCTTTACGCGATGCCAGTGCGTTGTCGGCCCTGCAGAAAATTGTACCCTCGCCTCTTAAAGGCACCCAGGTCGTAACTCGAAAATTAAAATATCCTAACTGAATTTACACATTCTAGAATAAGAGCGTAACGATCTGTACTGAGAATTGTCTAAAACTATTCACTTTCTAAGCGAAAATTAAAGGTATTTGCTGAAATAATGAGCTTAGAATGTTGACAGCTCAAACGAGCAATAAAAAAAACGAATGGGTTCATTTTGATAGCATCTGCCGGTTCAACGGTCTCCAGATTGTTTCACTTAGGATGCCCATTGTTTTTTTTTAATATCTTAAGTGTCTGAGCATTGTAATGTTTCTCTTTTATGCCAATAAACATTTTCTTGATGATACTTCTTAACTCCAGCAAATTTTTAAAAATAATATACTGGAAGAGTGATGGTTTGTAAATATTTCTGCAAACGGAACGCTTAAAGATTGTTTGTTATTCACGTGATCAGGGTTAATTGAAGAATTTTTCACAGTTTATTAGCATTGAATCATTATTATTATTAATTAAAATATTTACCTCTAATAAAACTAAACTAAACTTCGGGATAAACTCAAAAATTTATGAACGGATGTTCAAGCGGTTTTCACCAATAATATAGAGTGATTCGTGAGGAACCTTTTAGTATAGATAGTAATATTTTGCTGTAAAACTGCCATTTAAATCTGTACAGAAGTTAAAAGATTAGTGTTTGCAAACAGACAGTCAAACAAAAAATTCAAAAAATCATGATTGAAAAGCATTTATTGCTTAAGTATGAGTAGTTACAACGGTTTTAAAAGTCCGCTATGCCATAATACCTATTTATCTTACAACTACATTAGTAATGATTCATTACATACATACATACATAAATCGCGTATTTATCCCTTACGGGGTAGACAGAGCCTATGGTAACAGGTACAGGCCACATTTAGCAAGACTGTGGGCGTATATGTGGAAAATGGAATCAAAATAGTGATGAGTTGCTAGCCTCATCGCCTATAGCATGATTCCTATTTTCGCCCATTCCCTCGATGGGCTTTTACCATTTGCGCGGGTAGAGAAGCAACTGGTACATTCCATGTTTCTTCTGTGCTCCCAGACCAGCATGGAAGACAATCTGAAGCTGAAGCTGAAACTGAAATTTCTAAATGTCTGTGAAAATTAGAACACATAGAAAAATCTGAAAAGTAAAGCTATGGCTGGGAATCGAACCCGGATCCTCGTCATTCCGTGACGCGTGCTATACCCCTACACCACCCATAGCAGGTGGGTAGTCTCCGAATTTTTCTACCTGTTACCAACCGTCACGTGACCTTTGTTACTATGCGATTTTTTTGTCGCTAAGCGTCATCTGTTTGAATGATGTGTCTGTACGACACAATTACAAACTCCCGTGGAACATCTACTGCTCACCAGGGACGAGAGAAGGCGCTGTTTTTCAAATGATAGGTACTATCAAATGAATCAAGAATTTGAAACTGAAATGTTCCAGAACAATTTTAAGATACCTCATGATAGATAAATTTCCTTGACATTTAAAAGTATCCGTTGCGTCTGTAAACTGCAAGAACGGGGAACGACAGTCCTTCCAGCTGCCTCTGACAGGCTTGTGTCTGGCAAACGAGGTCGATACAGATTGAACCAGTCGCGTGGCTTAATCGCTCCAACAAGAAAAGTGTGACAATATATCGAATCCTGGAAAAAATAGCCGTGTCTCGTAAATCACGTGAAAAGCGTAAAATAAAACGACTCAATACGAAATTTGAAAGCAGTGTTGCCAGGTCACTTCCCTTCAAAATTATATAAAAAGTTCTATATTTGGTAGATTTTTTTTTTACCTCAACAGGAATTAGGAATATTATTTGTGTTAATAACAGAAAAAAATAGTCTGTATTTTATTTTTTAGTGTACCAAAATACAAAGTTCCTTCCAAGTTCCGCGGAGGTGTCAAAAGTTCCGCAAAACGGAAGAAACGGAACTAAACGGGAACACTGTTTGTAAGGTCTTTGCAACAATTTCGTTCCTATTTAAGTTTATGGTCCATGTGCCTTCCTATTTCTGCTCATAAGAGAACTACGTGGTCTTAAGTTTGAGGTTAGGTTATTTTTTTTAATCTATGTAAGTCAGCAGATACATATTTCTTATCTGTTTTAGGTGCTTTACTCATGTTTCTGATCTGTTGGCATTATGAGCTGACGTATCTCTTCTTTTCATTTCGACAACGATTTTTGTCTTCGGTATCTATACGACCACTTCAACAAAGCAGCTAATACTTTCATACAATAAGTTATAAATTGAGAGTATTAAAATGTATGTGTACCTACTTCATTACCGATGATTCATTGACAGTGGGAGATGCGGAGCAGAATCGGAAAGTACTTGAAACCAAGGGCGAGCATTGATCTTCGCGTACCATTGGTCCATTTTTGGATAAGAAATATTTACAACGCGATGATTGGATGCGGAAGTCGGGACCTACTAAACTTAACATGAGTGAGGTTTTTTTTACAAAGACGAAAGAAACATGTTCGTTCAGTCTCTAGATCTGCCTACGGTAAAAGGAGATTGTTCCTAAACTGCATTATAACTAATAATAATAACCTTGTTGTATAACGTGTAGTCTATATCGTACTGATTGACAATACTCCCAAAGCATGATTTTTGACATAAATACTTAACTCGCCAAGAACTTCTGTGAAAGTCATCTTTTCCGACAGCAAATATTGTTTGCCACCCATTCTCATATAAATAAGCGTTTAAATTCTAATATTTACCTTTAGATCCAGTTTTATTGCACGTTCTTCAATATTATACTATTTCGTAAATGTTATCACCATATTTATGTTGAACTTATCTGCATGGGTAAACAATTCCTTACCTTTTAAGACAGATAAACAAGGGAGCATCCTTTTAATAACTGCCTGTCTTCAGCAGAATTGTTATTTGTCGGCCATTTTCTTGATCATAATAAGGATTACGTGAACAAAAATATAATTGTCAAGGCGAGAAATGGAACCGAAATAGCTTGTTTACATGATATACAATTGCTGGCGAGATTTTGTGTTCAACAAATTTGGAATTAATTGGTGATTATTTTGTTTTTGAAAAAGGAAAAAGATGAACTGAGTATATGTTTTGTTTTGTGCAAGGTCAGCATTATGCTGAGATGGGACCATTTCGTGATGTATGTCCTTATGTATTTTGTTTACTTCTTTTTTTGTTTTTGTATTAGGTATATGTCACGAATAAATGTTTTCTTTCATTCTTTTTCTTTTTTTTTCAAATACTTTAATCTAGAAAGCGAGGAACGTGTCAGGTTATCAGGAAATAAACATAATGTATGGAAGAGAAAAAAAAATAGCGTGTTATTTGTTATGTGTAAAATAAAGGGGATAATAAACTAACTGGGAAGTGACATAATACTTATAAAACTGTTACCGTAGGGTCGGGTTAGTTAATAGAAGGAGAGCTAGCTACGGAAATAGGTATACAAATCCCTCTAGTTAGTATGCCATACTATCATTATTAATTAATTCGACCGCCTGGCAGCTTTTCAGCGCTGGGTGTGAGAGTGGATGGGCAACAAAGAGGGGGGGGGGGGGGGCAATTGAAGGTGTGCAATATTATAACATTGCCAGGCGTTTTAATTGGGGGAAAAGTAGTGCCAGGTGACATCCAAGGTGCGGGAGAAAGTGCCAAAGTCACGCAGCGCTGAAATATTGGCAGGGGCTCGAATTAATTAATAATGATAGTATGGCATACTAACTAGAGGGATTTCGTTGCTCTATAAATTGTATACCTATTTACGTAGTAGCTCTTGGACTCATAAGCTCTTGAGAGGAATTTTGGCCTTTAGTATTAATTCGGTCCAAGTTTTATTATTGCCACAGCACATAATATAATTGATAACTTTTCTGGTTTTTATCAAACCCATCAGTTTGTTTTGGTTTTCATATAGGCAAAAGCTTACCCTCCGCTTGTTCAAAGTAACCCGACTTTACAGTACCAGAGACGTTTCTTACGAATACGTATCTTTATTTACCAATCATTCAAAAACAAAACACTGCTTTTACGCAAAAACAAAAGTGCAACGATTCATAACTCACCAATTAGACTTCAATTAATTAAATCAACTCCGACCCAGATCACCATTCACTTCCTAGTAACGGTTGCTTCGCAATCAATTATGTTATTTCTTTTTTATCTACTTTTTTCTTCGAGGGCTTTGAAAAAGTTCCGATTTTTTCGTCTTCCGCGGCCATCTTTGATCGGTATGCGTCTTGAACCGTGTCGACCTTGTGGGTTTCCTTGGTCCACAATGAACAACGTAATTGACACTTCCTTATTTGTAAAAGAATGTTAACTTAAGCTTCTCCAGCGAATACTTAATTCAATAAGTTTGTGTCAAAAATTTAAATTTTTAATACAAGCATTTTTAGCCGACTGTACTTGCATTGTCATCCGTCCTACATGTGTACCAAATATCAAGTCAATCGGACCAACCGTTCAAGAATTTCCTCCAGCGGAGACTGACTGGATCACCAGAACTCCACTTACAGATTATCGTATTGTCATCTGATTTACACAAAACAGGTATGCCCAATTTCAGTTCAATCGGTTGAAGATATCTGGTTCAGAATTGGGTCGCAAGTACCACCCGGACAAACATACTGTGTTACTTATTTCATAACTAGCGTCTGCCCGCGACTTCGTCTGCGTAGAATTATAAACCTTCCTCTTGAATCACTCTATCTATTAAAAAAACCGCATCAAAATCCGTTGTGTAGTTTTGAAGATATAAGCATACATAGGGACATAGGGACATAGGGACAGAGAAAGCGACTTTGTTTTATACTAAATATGTAGTGATGATAAACTTCTTACTTTACATTTTAATTAAATATTCGGTTGACCCATAAAAGTAAAATGTGTTGATTAGTTTATAACATTTAATAGTGTTACTGTAATACTCAAATTATTAAAAAGGAGAGATGTGGCGTTTGATTCATGAATAAATGGCTCGAGCTTACCATCTGAGCGGGAAGAGAAGCAACTGGTATATTCTATGTTTTTTTTTACTCCCGGACCAGCATGGAAGAAATATTAATAGGCGAAGACGATTCGACGCAGAAAGTCCATTGTTTAGTCTACAGTTTATTGGTCATTAAGTGGACCATAAAATGATACCCCCAAGGCTATACAAATTATAAAATTGATGACTTGCCAAGTTCATGAAGTGGTCGGTAAAATTCCGAAGCGTCATATCGTAATCAGATGATCACCATACAGTTATGAGTGCCTAGTGAGAGAAGCGCCAAGTTACGACAATATTATTTGACAGAAAGCCATGATTTACTTTTTAAAGTCAAGTTTCTTCCATGCTGGTCTGGGAGTAAAGAAAAAACAGTACCAAATTACCAGCTTCTCTTCCCGCGCAGCTGTCTTAGGAATCATGTTACAGGCGATGCGGGTAACAACCCATCACTATCTTGATTTCCCTTTCCACCTATACGCCCATAATCATGCTAAACGTGGCATTAAGGTTTTGTTACCTTCGGCCCTGTCTTCCCCGTAAGAGACAAAAACGTGATGTATGTATGTATATATTTAGAGTCACCCCGGTACAGTACTACATTCGACTTGATCTACTTCGTCGTTAATGGGTTAGTAGGTCTGATTTTTGTTAATCTACATACTGAATGGCTAAAGTGTCATATGCAAAATCATGGAGGATGACGGAACAAATATTGCAGAGATTCTTGCTTGTGACTGATCTCGGTCACGGAACTCACGTGCGCCGGGGTTTTATTCAGCCTTTCTAACACGAGACCGTTTCGGATTCTGTTTTAAGGACGCTAGTGAACAAAAATGGTTCACACCTTTCTGATATCTTTTATTTTAAGCATTGTATGTGTGTATGTAAACGGGGAACGTAGAAGAGTACATGCTATATAATAACATTAATACTTTAAGATTAAGTTGTCACAGTGGTCCGCTCAACTGGTTCCTTTGGCTTTGGCTGTGGAAGTTCCTGGCACGCTCCTACGTGATCTTTCTTTTTCACATGACTATTCTTTTGGTTGTCATTATTCTTGTTCCTATGTATCTATATAAATTCTTTATCTTATAAGTTAAGTAGAATTTAAGTATTGTTGTAAATTTTGTTTATTCTGAAAAAATGTTTTCTGCCAAGTTTCTTGCGGCGCATTCTTTTTGGCAATTATTGGTATTACTGAATGCGCTGGTAGTTTAAAAAAGTCATGGAAAGGAGCCCTTGGCGGCCAACAATAATTAGCAAGTCAAACTTTTTGATTTTTTTTAATTGTGCAAAATAAACATAAAATAAATACAATTGACAAACATTCAAATACTTGCACAAAGGTGGACTTATTGTTGTCGCGAATGTCACAATTCCCGACCATAGCTTTGTTTTTTGACTTTTTATATTATAATCTTTAATTGTTATTTTTAAATTACATTATAAAACATGATCCTTCGCCGCGTCTGTCTGTTTGTATGTTCGCGATAATCTCAACACTACCTACTGAACGGATTTTCAGCAATAGAACGATTCACGAGGAAGGTTTAGGTACCTACTCGTATATGTATAGCTTGAAGAACTGATGTTGATAGTATATTCTGCAATCATTATTTACGTAGCTAGTCTAAGCAGCTAGGTACGACCTTTGATATGTTTATCGTTATCCCGCGGGAACTATGCAATTTTCCGAGAAAAAAAGTAGCTTATGTGTTAATCTAGGGTACCAGCTATGTCCGTTCAGTAGTTTCAGCGCGAAGAAGGAACAAACATAGACAGCGTCACATCCATCCATCCTCACTCACAAACTTTCGCATTTGGGACCGAGCGCGACGACAGCGCCACGTGATAGGCGGCCATTATGGACAATATTGTCACCGCTGTCAAACAAGAAGTAAGTAAATATTGTGAAAAATATTAATGAAATCTTGTGTTATTTTACTATATTACACAATTTTGGACAATGGTAGTCAGTAACATTATTGCCAATAATATTAAAATTGTTGTTTTTAGTGAAATTTTAGTGGTTAGGTAACTTACTTTTTTTTTCTTACGGCAAATATCCACTTATTTCTTTGGTCTCGTTTCCACCATGGTCTTGGAAATTGGTAAAATTTACAGTCGCTATTCTTCTTGGTGTTATTACAATTCACAACAACACATCTTACCAGGACCATATTTTTATCTCAAAAACGATTAGAAAATGTTTACTGCAATATGGATTTGACAGCTCAAGTCAGCGACAAAAATGACAATTTTAGCCGTAGCGAGCGCTGTGATCGTTTAGGCTACCCCCTCCACCCGCTTTGCACTCTGCCAATATTAGTAGGATTTGTCAACCGGACCGGATCGGAAGACGCGGTGTCGGTAGGCCTCCAACAAGATGGAGCGACGACCTGGTGAGGGTAGCGGGAACGCATTGGATGCGGATGGCGCAGGCCCGATCTGTTTGGCGAGCCGCGGGGGAGGCCTATGTTCAGCAGTGGACGTCTTTCGGCTGACATGATGATGATGATGATGACGATTTGTCAAGCTTTTGTGTAAATTAGTCGAACTACAACGATATCCAAGTATCAGGAAAAACCAAGCTGCCGGGGACACCTACCGATTTTAATTCTGCGCGGGTAGAGTAGCAGGCGGCAGTTATTAAGTGCATTTACACTTAATAACACTTATGCGGGTATGTTTATCCAATTATTGCTTAGTACCCATATGCCACAGTACGCTGGCGAGCAAAAATAGGTATAAAAAGGGGACTCGTAATTTTTTCTGCTTTGCTTTTGTAGATTAATTATTTGTTGTCAAATTATACCTATTTGTTATTAAGTGGTTTTTTAACGGCGCTATTGGATAGAAGTGAAGCCTATTTTTTCTCGTTTTCACTTTTGTTCACGGCAGTATCTCAAACGTGAGGTTACTGAAATAATGTCAATGCTGTATTAACTAAGAAATAGAACAGTTCGTACGCTTACGCATCCGTCGCTGTATACTGACTAGCAAAAATAACAGGTCACTTTTTTTTTTTTTTTTTATATGAATAGGAAAGCAAACGAGCAAGTGGGTCACCCGATGGTAAGTGATCACCACTGCCCATAGATACCCGCAACCCCGGAGGGATTGCAGATGCGTTGCCAACCTAGAGGACTAAGATGAAATGCCTCTTGTGCCCGTAATTTCCCCGGCTGTCTTACTCTCCACACTGGAACACAGCAGTGCAAGCACTGCTACTTAGCGGCAGGATTAGCGAGTAAGATGGTGGTAGCGATCCGGACGGACCTTGCACAAGGCCCTACCACCCGCCTTACCAGACGAATTTGTAAAAAGATACCCGTTATTTTTGCTCTTCACTATAAATATGTTAAATGAAGATGCAAATTACACCTGCGGCGTGAAGGATGACCAACATCGAATTTAAATATTTTCCCTACGAAAGAATCCTTAAGTTCTTATTATTAATTTAAATTGAAAGAGAATCTGTCTGTAGTCTGTAAACAAATAGTTTTGCGTCGCCCCGGGCCGCAAGAAGCAATTTACCACCCAATTTACCAGGGAAAGACAAACAATTGTGCACAAATGGATGAATAAGGGAAAAAGACGTGATTTATAATATAAAAAACTAGCTTTTCCCCGCGACTTCGTCCGCGCACATAACGTCAGAATGACGACACACCCCATACATCCACTAAGTATAAGGTTTTTATTGCCTATCCCGTGGGAAATTCGGAAAATCCCTCTTAGAGCACCTACAGATCCTCTAGGAATATTATCTACTAATTATATTCTTAATTATTTACCTTGTGTTTTTATCCCGTGGGAAATTTGAAAAATTCCTTTGTAAGTGCATCTTTATACTAATCAAGGAATAATGTGTAGGCATGCCAAATCTAATGTCTGTAGCTTTGTTAGTACAACATTTCGGAATTTTCCAATCCTTTGGTAAAATCGGGATAAAATCGGGAAAAAATGTCCGTCTCCTGGTCCTAAGCTACCTCCCTACCAATTTTCAGCCAAATCGGTTCAGTCGTTCTCGAGTTATAAATAGTGTAACTAACACGACTTTCTTTTATATATATAGATTTTTATGTCAGTCGGTCTAATAGACGCTACACGGGTGACCGCAGAGCCGGCAGCTTCCTTGGACAGCGTATTAGTATCGCTGTCCGAAGGGTGAATGCTGCCAGCGTCTGTGGTACTATGCCACGGGGGCCCCTCCTTTTTTAATTATTTTATTTTAAGATTAGTTTTAGTTTAGTTTTTAATTTAATAGTTTAATTTGTATTAATTCCATTTATGTAATTTTTATTTACCTACTTACTTTAAATTAAAGCTCATGTCTGTCTTTGTATGTAACCAATATAAAATGAGCTCACACTGTTTGCTTAGGAGGCACATTGAATAATTCACTTGCTGAATTTGTACGGAGCTCGCGGCGCGTGAGTCCGACTCGCACTTGGCCGGTTTATCATATCTCCTTTGTTTTAGATCCGGTGTCCGCTGTCCATTAGAGGAAGCCTTCGCTTGCCGATTGAACAGTAAACAGACCTCAGTCCAGCCGTAACAATGCCATGCGGTTATGAGCAACCTCGGGAGTAAGTGCTGCTGGATTAGCCGAAGTGCTGTTCTCTATCGATAAAGTTATCGATAAAAACTCTTTCATGGGTCTGGGAGTAAAGAAAAAACAGAATGTGTCACTTGCTTCTCTTCTCACGCTGAAGGTAAAAGCCCATCGAGGGAATGGGCGAAAATATACGTACATACATAAATCACGTCTTTATCCCTTACGGGGTAGACAGAGCCTAAGGTGACAAGACCACGTTTAGCATGATTGTGGGCGTATGGATGGAAAGGGGAATCAAAACAGTGATGGGTTGCCAGCCACATCGCCTATATAACATGATCCCTAAGATTTTCACCCAATCCCTCGATGGGCTTATACCATCTGCGCGGGAAGAGAAGCAACTGGTACATTCTATGTTTTTTCTTTGCTCCCAGACCAGCAGCATGGAAGAAAATTATAGTAATCATGTTATAGGCGATGCCAAATATGTAATAACCAAAACAGAAAAAGGTATACAGAATATTACAAGGTAACAATAGGCGGCCTTATCGCTACAGAGCGATCTCTACCAGGCAACCATAATCGACTGGAGAACAGAAAAGATCTGAGCAGGTGGTGCAATTTAGAAGATATATTAATATACTAAGTACCTACTGAAAATACATAATATAGTGTATTTTACATATACATGAATGAAACACACATTTATAATAAACAGAGATATAAATAGACACATACACACACACCTAAAAAAGCCAGCTACAAGATTCATGCACAAGATGACAGGTGCTACACAAATACTAATAAATACTTTACGTTAACATTTTGAAAGCATCGATATCGACAGATAACTCGGCACATCACTTTACGATAAAAGCGCCATTACTGCCAACGACGCGACCCCGAAACCGCCGAGTGTTGCAGCCGATTTCAGATACCTACACAAATGAAGCGGGGATTCTGAAAAACGTAGCCATCTCGTTCCCAACTAAAAACTAGAATAGGGTATATTCATGTTACTAAATGTATTTAATGAAAGAAAGAAAGAAAGAAAGAAAAAATTTATTCGTGACATAATAGTTACAAAAAACAAAAAAAGAGGTAAAAAAAAAAAAGGACATATATCACGAAATGGTCCCATCTCAGCATAATGCTGGCCTTGCAGCCAGCGCTGGTCTTCCGATGGGACCATCAAGTGCTACTGTAAGCACAAATTAAAAACTATATAAATTAAAAACAGTGTAAAAGTGAGCCGGCATTACAACCATTACCATGGCTGTATGGACAACAATTCCTTTAACTATAAGGGATGAATTTTATAAAAATAAAAAAAATAAATAAAAAGTCCTTGGCTTTGGTTGGCCTGACCTGACAGTAGAAAGAAGAAAAATGCAAACAAACTTCTTTCACATTACTCTAGAAGTTAAATCTAACAATCCAAACAAGATTTGCGTGACCGTAATAATTATGGTAAATGAACCGCGAACCGCCAAAGCACATTGTGACTGACGGCAACAAATGTCAATGCGCAGCGTTGCTTTAAATAAGTAAGTAATATGTAAGTAGAATTTAAGTATTCTTACTGTATTTTTATTTGAAAAAATGACTTTCTGCCAAGTTTCTTGCGGCGCATTCTTCTTGGCAATGATGGTCTTTCCGAATGTGCTGGTAGTTTCAAAAAGACATGTAAAAGAGCCCTTGGCGGCCAATTTGCAAAATAAATTTTCTTATTCTTCTTCTTCTTATTCTTACTCGTTTATTACTTACTAGCTTCTGCCCGCGACTTCATCTGCGTAGAATTATACATAAAAACCTTCCTCTTGAATCACTCTGTCTATTAAAAAAAACCGCATCAAAATCCGTTGTGTAGTTTTGAAGATATAAGCATACATAGGGACATAGGGACATAGGGACAGAGAAAGCGACTTTATTTTATACTATGTAGTGATAGTGATAATAATTAATTTGCGTCTCTATAACACAGAAGAAAATATAAACAAGCTTGAAAAAAAAAATTATTTTTAAAGATAAATTTAAAACATCGAATAAATTTTATTTCAGGTAAAGGAAGATACATCAAACATTTCACTAGAAATCACCACAGGAATACAGTTTTAAACTAGTTTTCTCACAAACACTGCTAAAACAGTACGAGTATCAACGCACATAGATCCAACTTGTGACAACTGACGTCACATTTCGTTTTGACCAATGGTGACGCGTTTTGTAAGTTTGAATTTTACAACAACATACAACAAAAAAAAATGTCATTATAATGTGACAATAATAAAGATTCGAGATTTTTTTTAACACAGATTAAAATTTTATGAATATGCCCTAAGTATTATAGACCGACCGCTTAAATGAGTCCTCGCCACATTCTGTTTTTTCAACAAACAATGTAAAAAAACTATATAAAATACAGTGCCGTAACTATAGGGTGGCAAAATGCCAGGGGCCCCTAGCTCTACGGGACCCCGGATTGAGTTGGTTTAGAGCACAGAAGGGACGCTGATGCACTTCTATATATTGAGGAAGGAGCCCCATCTGACGAATTTGCCACGGGCCCCAGACGTTATAGTTACGCCACTCATAAAATAGCAATCAAAGATTTGTCTACCTTTTTCTAGATAAACAGAATTCTAATGTGGAATTCATTTGGGCGTAGTGTTTTATGACATCATTTGTCATGTCCGATCTCTCTTTCTAATCGCTGTCTAATTAGTACTTTAACTAAACACCGCCATATAAGTTTAGCTACGGCCCAAATCGTAGCGGCTGCTACATGTGCTACGAGTAGAGTGCTACGACGGCTATAAAGTACAACAAGTTTTTGTTAACATTTTTAATAGGTACATTTTATTCGCTGACCGTACTTTTAGTTGACTTGCATTGTCATCTATCCCACATAAGTGTAGCAAATTTCAAGGCAATCAGCATGGAATCATATTATAAATTCAGTTTAGACCAAACGATTATTCAACCAAACAATATTAGGCCAATTTTCGACCATCCAATATGTCGTAACATATTTTTCCTTTCTTCCATGCTGTTCAGTAAAGAAAAAACATAGGATGTACCTACCCCTTCTCTTCCCGCGCAGTTGGTAAAAGCCCATTGAATGGGCGATAATCTTAGGAATCATGTTATAGGCGATGTGGCTAGCAACCCATCACTATTTTGATTCACCTTTCCACCTATACGCCCGCAATCATGCTAAACGTGACCATAAGGTTTTGTAACCTTAAGCTCTGTCTACCCCGTAAGGGAAAAAGACGTGATATATGTACAATTTTTCCTCGTCAGTCCTAAGGTAGTTTGTCCGAATAACGCCAGAATAGGGAGTTGGTATCGAGAACACAGTTCAAGCGATATGCACTTTATTGCATCGGGCAACCATCAAAACCGTCCGTGCTCGATACATAAACGATAAAAATAAACTCACATTAAATATCTGCTGACCGCATTTTAGTGATAACTACTGGTAATGGACTGCATAAAGAGTAAATGGAGATTCAAACACAATGGCGGCACAAGGCACACTGACATTTGAATAAAATTGTGATGAGTTGCTAGCCGTATCGCCTATAACATGATTCCTGAGACTTTCGCCCAAAACCTTGTATCACTGTTATTTTAAAACGAGTAATAACTATTTATAACTATTTTCTTAATATCAATTTCACACACACACACACACACATAGGTACAAAAATCACGTGTATATCCAAGGGCCTTGGTGCAAATAAAAAATTGGGGCCCCACTATTATCTAAACTGGTTACGTTTTAATAATAATAGTTTGATCGAAATTTTCTGGTAAGGATTCGAGGGCCCTCTGAGCTTGAGGGCCCCGGGGCACTGCCCCGCCTAGTCCCTAGGTAGCTACGCCACGGAGTCGACAGAGCCAGAGGTAACAAGACCTAAAGGCCACGTTTAGCATGAATGGAGGCGTATCGATGGAAAGGGAAATTAAATGGTGATGGGTTGCCGCATCGCCTCAAACGCGATTCCTAAGATTTTCGCCCGTATCCTCGATGGGCTTTTACCATCTGCGCGGGACGAGGAGGAATCAATTTCACGTAACGACCAAATTACTGGTGGCCCGTATTTTCTTTTGAGTAGTAGGTATACATGTATTGGATTTTGTAAATAGGTGTTGTAGCCTAGTGGTTGGACCTGTGGCCTCTCAAGCAGAAGGTCGTGGGTTCGAATCCTGGGTTCGCACCTCTGAGTTTTACGGAATTTATGTGCAAAATTACATTTGAAATTCGCCACGAGCTTTTCATTGAAGGAAAACATCGTGAGGCACACATCTGCGAAGCAATTCAATGGTGTGTGTGAAGTTCCCAATCCGCACCGGGCCCGCGTGGGAACTATTGCCCAAACCTTCCAATAAATGGAGGAGGCCTATGCCATGAGGCACCCCGAATTACGCGATAATGTATATAAAAAAAAGCTACACAATGTACTGAAATTGTAGCAAATCCTACTAATATTATAAATGTGAAAGTTTGTGAGTATGTTTGGATGTTTGTTACTCTTTCACGCTAGAACGGCTGGACAGATCTAGATGAAATTTGGAACATAGATAGATTTTAGTCTGAAATAACACATAGGCTACTTTTTATCCCGGAAAATTACGTAATTCCTGGGGGATAGCGATAAACGAATTATATGCAGACGAAGTTGCGGGCAACAGCTAGTTTGGAATAATATGCTATATGTATTGGAAGTTAATATAAAGCTTGTCATAATAACCGATACCCATTTGAAAGGTAATTTTCTTCACTACGCCCACTTCATTGTGTTCGTTTTCTCATCCGCTTCAGAAATTGTTCTACAACGTGGTCACGTTTGTAATTAGTCGTAGTTAGTATGTAGTTGAATGTAATCGCTGTCTTGGAGCGGACATGGGAATCCATCGGAAATTGCTTCTTTGAACAAATGCACAAGATTGGATTGTCGTGTAAAAATGCCAGCAATCTTCTGAGAATTGATATAATTAGCACCGTTGTTCAGTTTTCTGGGGAGACAATTGTCTTTTGATATCTAAAAATGCTTGTGAATAAAACTAGTATTTTAGAAGTTAAGATTTATAGGCTTACTCTAGCCTCTAATCATCCCGATGAAGAGGTAGATATTTGAAAACACGAAAGAAATGGTTTTTACTCAAACATACTCGGAAATTTACTCATTGTATTAGAAAATAGAACACGGGAAGTGCCTCATTTTTGCTTTACCTAGGAGTAAATGAAATGTACTAAAATCATTTTTTTCCCGCTTCGTTAACTTTTAAAAACTTCAAACAATTGCATCTAAAACTGAGAGGACGATAGAATATTTCCATACAGGCCAGACGCTCAGTTTTCATCGCAGTGCGTGTGTATACATTTTTTCAAATTTTCTGTTAATAATGTATATTATGATTTGAAAAAAGTTTTTAGAAGGCAGTAAAATTGTGTTCTGTATGTGATTGAATCTATTTGTTTTCATTGTTTTATTTATTACTAGCTGTTGCCCGCGACTTCGTCTGCGCAGAATTCGCTTATCGCTATCCCGCGGGAACTATGCAATTTTCCGGGACAGAAACTATCCTATGACCTTCCTCGGGACTCAAACTATCTATATACCAAATTTCAACTAAATCGGCCCAGCGGTTTAAGCGTGAAAAGGTAACAGACAGACAGACAGACAGAGTTACTTTCGCATTTATAATATTAGTAAGGATTTCCTCATATTGTTTAAGAATAGCGCTATAAATTCCTTGACGGAAACATGAATTGCCTGACTCATCTCTTCACATGCCTCGCGTTGCTCGGCTTGCAAACCACCTCTTCAGGCAATTGCCAACTTTGCAGACCTCGGCAGTAATGTACCTTTGTTTCCTTCCCCTAGAAGTTTGTCTACAATAATTAACCGAGTAGGTAAGTAACTTTACATATTTTCGATTATAAATAAATTTTGATATTGCCTCTGTAAGGTCTTTCAGTATTTCCTTCGAACACTCTATTATACTTGGCCAATATGAATTATTTCTCACACAAGACCCATCCATCTTGTCCAAGATACTATTCCATAAACATTCTTTTCAACAAGATGTCATTAACCTCTATATTGATACCATTGATACAATACGTAACTAGCTGTACGCTGCGGCTGATGGATTGACAGATCGCTGGATATTTCTGAGCTGCATACTTGACTCTGTGCCAGGCGCATCTATACGTTGCGAAAACCTGAATGAATTGTAAACCGTCTATTTGGGACCGGGTTGCGTAAAATTTACGGCCATATTTTGACGTCACGTGAATCGAATCGCTACTGGCCTTATTAGGCCATGAAGGAATGCTACGAGACTTACCATGACGTCTTAATGCTCAGTTCTGAATCAAAATTGGATCGCGTGCTATCAGGTCCATATATGTACCAGAAGTGTCAAAAATGACAGCTCAAACGTAAAATTGAATCGGAATTGAATCGCATTAAGACGTCATGTGTGTGAAGTTCTCAATCCGCACTGGGCCCGCGTCGGAACCATAACCCACGCCCTCTCACTCTGAGAGGCCTGTGCTCAGCAGTGAAATGATGATGATGTGATGTCCTGAACCAGGAGATTTAAAGGTACTACGAGGGCGCCTAATCACCCAATTCATAAGGTGGTAAAAGCGATGGAATAGTGCGAAGAAGGGGTAAATACACAATGGGTCGAAGTGTATACGTAGGGACCCCCCAGATCAAGATAAAATATGATAATACCACTCGAAAGTATTTATAAATCTGTGCATTGCTACAAAAGAACTCAAAAGTTTTCGATTCGGAAAAGAGCTGATTCTCTTCAATTTGCTTTTTTTTTTTTTTTTTTTTTTTTTTATATTAATAGGAAGGCAAACGAGCATGTGGGTCACCTGATGGTAAGTGATCACCACTGCCCATAGACACCCGCAACCCCGGAGGGCTTGAAGATGCGTTGCCAACCTAGAGGATTAAGATGACATGCCTCTTGTGCCCGTAATTTCCCCGGCTGTCTTACTCTCCACACCGGAACACAGCAGTGCAAGCACTGCTACTTAGCGGCAGGATTAGCGAGTAAGATGGTGGTAGCGATCCGGACGGACCTTGCACAAGGCCCTACCACCCTACTACCCGCTGGACCGATTTTTACAAATACAGCTAAAACACCGCAAGGGAACTGGCTAACGTTTAGAGCTACGATGCTAGAGACACACACCTTGACGTTAAACTTAGAACACCCCTCTATTTCTGTCGGGGGTTAAAAAGGGACACATTCACATACACGTGACACTGAGCGCAGTTTTGTCAATATTTTGACATGGCGCTCGCAAGTGGTATGAGATCGTTAGCATACCTCTTGGTAATTGTGGATCTCGTGACTTCATACGCAGAAATACTATTGACATCGACAGTGTGTTTTGAAAACGAATAGTTTCTGTAGACGACGCGAATTTACTTGTAAGCAGTTGAAAATTTTGGCTGAAGTTAGAAGGCATTCCTTAAGAACGAAGTAATTCGCCAGAGAAAGGCTACCGACATAGCTCATTGAATTATCGAGCTGAAGTGGCATTAGGCAGATCATACATGCCGTAGAACCCTTTGAGGCAGAGTTGTAGTGTAGACCTCGTGACGGTAAACCTTTAGGGCGTCCTGTTAGCCAGGTGGGACGATGATATTCGTAAGGCAGCGAGCAGGAGAAGGATAGCTGCATATCGAGTTTAGTGGTACGCTGTGGGAGTGGCCACTGCTGGATATAGGCCTCAGCTCATCATTATGTGTACTGGCAGGGGCTGATGATGTCGAAGGAATTCGCATAATATGGCATTCCGCATTATCGTCTCAGATAATCGTATTGTTCTTCCATGCTGATCTGGGAGCAAAGAAAGAACATAGAATATACCAGTTGCTTCTCTACCCGCGCTGATGTAAAAGCACATCGAGGGAATCGGCGAAAATCGTAGGAATCATGTTATAGGCGATGAGGCTAGCATCCCATCACTATTTTGATTTCATTTTTCACCTACGCCTACAATCTCGCTAAATGTGGCCTGTAGGTATCTGTTACCTTAGGCTCTGTCTACCCCGTAAGGGATAAAGACGTGATTTCTGTAATGTATGTATCGTCTCAGATCTGGTCGGTATCTCTTTTTTGTTATTTAATAGAGCAACTGATCCATGAAGTAGCGAGTAGGTACCCGGCTAGCATGAAAGCGAAGAGTCGCGTCGCACGCAAGGTAGACCACTCGTCTCTTTCTAGAACGAACGGTAAGAAAAGGACGTAATCTATAACGCGCGCGACGCGACTCTTCTGCGCTCTCTTGCTAGACGTCATGATTGTAGGACGTCTGTTGCACCGTGTCTCAAAATTTGTCTAAGATACTTCAGCAGATGATTGAGTTAATTTCACTGAATACCCCTCCAAATGTATCTCAGGATATTACAATTGTTTGACAAATGTGACATGACATGCTATACATTAGTCCAGGGGTTCCCAAAGTTGTCTGGGCTACGACCCATCTAATACAAGTTTGCAAAGTTGGGACTCACCTCTAAGAAATTCAACCGTTACCAATATGAAGAAAGGACTTTTCAAATAACAAACGAAGTGTTAAAACATTTTTTTTGGTGTGTCGTTCTACAGGCAGGGCCCACTTAATATTCGCTCGCGACCCACCAGTGGATCGCGACCCATGGTTTGGGAAACTCTTCATTAGTCTATATATGACACTTCAGGCGCCTTACCATGACGTCTTATTGCAATGCCATTCCGATTTCCGACTCAGTTCAGCTTTTAGCTGTAATTTTTTGTACGGATCTGACAAACCGAACCTAAACTGAATCGGCATTGAATCGCATTAAGACGACGCAAACACGAGGTAACCATGAGGTAGCCCCCCCCCCTGATATCAAAAACATAACAGAGAGTGTTCCAACACGTGTTATGTTTAGTATCGACACTATCGAGTCTAGAAACTACCGGCATTCCGCTCGACTCCATAAATCATGGGGTGACGTACCGTGTGCAGTGGTGACGTCGTCGGCGACCAAAATAACCAATACAGGAATAGACATAGGTCATTGTCTGATTGACGAATAAGCACCAGATTGTTCGTGTCATTATCATCATCATATCAGCCGTAGGACTTCCACTGTTGGACATAGGCCTCCCCCATAGACCTTCTTCTTCTTCTTTTGATTGTGGCGTTACAAGTCGTTATAGCGACGACAACTTCGCCAATGTCGGTAAAAAAAATTAATTATAAAATCTTGTGACAAAATGTCGGCAATGTTGTACGGTAACACGGTCAAAGACCCCCCTACCCCCCCTGTCGGGCTCTTAGCCAACGGTCAATGATATCCCTCAGATACTGCCAGGAAATCATTAGCCGTTGCCCAGGGTGCACCGGACCAAGCACTGCTCTTCCCCCCGGACGGATCCGAAAACGAACGGCAGCTCTTGTTCACACGTGGAGGTAACCCGACTCGCACCCCCCCCCATAGACCTCCAGTTGCCTTGTTGGAACCGGCTTGCATCCACCGTGAACCCGCGACTTTAACCAGCTCGTCCGTCCACACTGAAAACAAAAACAAATTTCTAAATGTCTGTGAAAATTCGAATACAGAAAAATCCGAAAAGTAAAGCTATGGCCGGGAATCCAACCCGGATCCTCGTCATTCCGTGACGCGTGCTTATACCCCTACACCACCCATAGCAGGTGGGTAGTCTGCAAATTTTTCTACCTGTTACTAACTGTCACGTGACTTTTGTTACTATGCGATTTTTTTGTCGCTAAGCGTCATCTGTTTGAATGATGTGTCTGTACGACACAATTACAAACTCCCGTCGAACGTCTACTGCTCACCAGGGACGAGAGAAGGCGCTGTTTTTCAAATGATAGGTACTATCAAATGAATCAAGAAATTTTTATTAAAATTTTAGTTCGAAAATTCGGAGACTACCCACCTGCTGTGGGTGGTGTAGGGGTATAGCACGCGTCACGGAACGACAAGGATCCGGGTTCGATTCCCGGCCATAGCTTTACTTTTCGGATTTTTCTATGTGTTCTAAATTTCACAGACATTTAGAAATTTAATTTCTAACGATAAAACCGTAAAAATAAACATAAAAACCAAGGGAGGCCTATGTCCAACAGTGGACGTCCTATGGCTGATTTGATGATGAATAAGCATGTTTATCGGTTGCCTGGTACCCATAGTACAAACTTTGATTAGTAAGTGTCTAGGTCGATTAATTGGTGTAATTTGTCAGTATTAGTATCGCTGTCCAAAGGGGAAATGCTGCCAGCGTCTGTGGTGCTATAACACGGGGGCCTCTCTTTTACTTAGTTTTTGATTTGTTTTTAGTTATTAACAGTTTTTTTTATTCATTATCTTATGTTTATTACTTTTCTTAATGCTTGTGCTCAATAAGACCATTTTATTTACTTTTTTTTTAAACTTGAACAATTTATTAATATACAAACCATTAAAAACTAAATAATAACAAGGATCACTAAAACTACGAGAGTTGATTCAAAGTAAATTATGTTAAATATTATTAAAAATTAACCTAAAAAATGTCCCCCTGTTTCGTGCCTGGTTCAAAGGTTATGCTGGCCGCGTTGCCTCTTTGTACTGCAATGGCAAACCTTTGAACCATTTACTTTTTTGTTAAAACAAAACACCATTGAAATCCACCCCCAATTTACCAGACGTTCCACACGTTCAGCTTTTACCAATCCCTCCTTCCTTACACAGTAATTCCATTAAAATAACTGCCGAACTCAGGTATATCGGTGAGCACTCAGGGAAAGTTCCCAGTATCGGTGAGGCAGTTACCCGGGCGATGCCCCGGACAAAAGCCATGACGACCTGGCCAATACGGGTTAAACTGACGTTGGGCAGTGCCTTGGAAAATTACTTGATTGGATATGGTTCGAGCTTGCAATCAATTGGGCAAAGGTGATATACTGCAGTAATGAAACTATACGGCGTTAGTCTCGTTTGTGCAAACATATTTGGTTGCGTTGGTTTTTTATGAAGGGTGGAAAACGAGCAAGTGTCAATAAATTTCTTAATAAATACTACATACATACATACATACATATACACGTCTTTATCCCTCACGGGGTAGACAGGACCTAAGGTAACAAGACCTAAAGGCCACGTTTAGCATGATTCTGGGCGTATAGATGGAAAGGGGTATCAAAATAGTGATGGGTTGCCACCCGCATCGCCTATAACATGATTCCTAAGATTTTCGGTCACTCGATTTCCCTCGATGGACTTTTACCATCTGCGCGGGAAGAGAAGCAACTGGTACGTTCTAATAAATACTAAGTTACAATATATATAAAATGTTATTGTAGTAAACCAAAATTGCATTACAACTGTACATTAAAATTTAAAAAATTGCTAAATACTATGTACAAAATTAACCTAAACCTAGCCTAACTTAAACTAGAAATAAAACACCCCTCTCAGGTCACTGTCACTCAACTGCTCATTGTGCCCAGAAGGCTGGCAGCATTGCCGCCTTGAATCGACAAATGGCAAGTGAACACTGTAACACTGTGTATTAGTTAGTAGATTGAAGGTAGCTGTTAATAGTAAGTATATTTCGAAGTGAGGGTAGAATACCATCTGTTATCATTTTATTCGTCGCATTTGGCGTCGAGACACTTGGTCCGTGGGGCAAGGGCGCACGTGGGCTCTACAAAGATGTAAGCAAACGCCTGAGGGAGGCAACAGACGACCCTCGCGCCGGCTTTCTCGCACAAAGACTCGCGATTGCGATACAACGCGGGAATGCTGCCTGCGTGATGGGGACCCTACCTAAGGGTCCAAATTTATTTTAATTTAAATTTTTAACCTAAGTTTTATTTTATTAAGTTGTTTTTAAGATAGCTCTTTTCATTAATTAAACGATGCTCCAATTGGGTTATCAATATACGAAACTACAAACAAATAAAAATCCGACTACAAAAAATACTTAAGTAGCCTTCTGGGCACCATGCCACCGGGCAACTTTTTTATTTATAGTTTTATGACAATTTGTTTTATAATTAGTAGTAGTTTTAGTTTTAGTATCTGCATGTATTATATATTGTAATTGTTTTGTGTCAAATTAAAGGAACCCCTTAAGTAGGTAACCGAAAAGAAGAAAACAAGCCCTGAAACTCCTTCAGTAGAATTCTGCAGAACTCCCGCGGGAATTTCGGGGCTTCTTTTCAGTTAACATTTTCGCAGTTGAATTTTTATATATTATATTATGACTCTATTTGTTGAATAATCGCATTACGCAATGTGCTCTAAAAACGTGAGGCAACAAAACCAATTTATCTCGCGTCCTCCGAGGCCGAGATTGGGGTAAAAGTGATTGATTTAAAAAACATCCCGTACCGGGAAAATCAGAAATCCGGGGCAAGACGTGCCCTGGTTACACTGTATTGCGGTGCGATGGGGCAATTAAAATACATACACAAATCACGTTTATATCCCTTAGGCAGACAGAGCCTAAGGTAACAACCTAATCGCCACGTTTAGCATGATTTTGGGCGCAAAGGTGGAAAGGGGAATCAAAATAGTGATGGGTTTCTAGCCGTATAAAATATGCCGTAGCGAAAATATTGTAGGTATGTTATTTAATTTTATTGTGTGTCTGTGGTGCCGCTGAAATTGGCTATTATTTTGTTTACTTGTGCTGTAATGTTGTTATATTTTACTGATGTCTGCTCATTGTGATCCGTCTTTCCTTCCCGTATAGTTAAATGTTATATTAGATTAATTTTTAGTTTTAGTTTTAGTAGCCCTTAAGGCCAAGGTTCTGGCAGAATATCAGCGTCTCGAAGCAATTCGTGACATAGTGCTGAGCCAGCTTCCCTTTTTGTGTCCATTTTGCTCCATTTAGTAGGTACCGGTGAAGTTTTATACTGTAATAATGTGACCAAATAAATATATTTTCTTTCTTTCTTTCTTTCTATCTCCTATAACATGATTCCTACGATCACCTATCGTGCGATGGACTTTTACCACCTGCACGGGAAGAGAAGCAACTGGTACGTACTACGTTTTTTCTTTGCTTCCAGACTAGCATGGAAAGATCTTTTTTAATTCATTTATTTTAAGATTAGGTTTAGTTCAGTTTATTATTTGTTTTTAATTCAATTATAGTTTAATTTGTTTGTTTATTATTATGATAGGATCATTATATTATCCTATCATCTAAACTAATATTATAAAGAGGAAAGATTTGATTGTTTGTTTGTTTGAATTGAATAGGCTCCGAAACTACTGGACCGATTTCAAAAATTCTTTTGCCTTTAGAAAGCTACATTAACACTGAGTGACATAGGCTACTTTTTACCGCGGGAAAATACCTTTTCCTACGGGAAAATTAATTTATCGCGGGCGAAGCTGTGGACGGAAGGCTAGTTTTAACTAATTTTAAAATGCTTGTCATGCAAAATGGCCTCAAATTTCATAGTAGAACCACAGATGCTGGCAACATTTCCCCTATGAACAGCGATACAATTTAATACGTTGTCCAAGGAAGCTGCCAGCTCTGCGGTCGCCTGTGGCGTTTACTATTCTCTTCAAAATATCTGCCAATTTAGTGACCTACTTTATATACAAATATGGTTCATTTATTTACTTAAGTCCTTTCTTAGTACCCGCTAATAACTTTCTTCGTATTTCCCAAGGATTCTTAAATAATTTCAATCGTGTATACGTTAGATGATCAGACGTTACGTAATTTCAAACAAGATACACGTGGCGGTTTTCATATACTCGTGTATTCAAATCGGAGTCTTATAATGATCTTCTGTAGGCGGATAAGTCTATTCCTTATTTATTTACCTTTCATAAAGCTTTAGGGAGCTGCCAATTTTCACTTTAGACACATTACAATGTGGTACAATGTAGATAATGGAGTAGAGGAACTAAAACGTTTCTAGTTTGTGAATGTTTGTTGGATTGCATTTAGATTGGGCTGTAATATACTTTTTAATTTTTTATGCTACACAGGGCCTTGTAAAATTTATCCGGAATATATCAGCAGTTTGGTTAGTTTGACTGAATAAATTACAAAGACATTTCATTCAAACTTTTGATTCAAAATTTAATTCCGCCCTGGACGCGGTTCACTACCTACTTTTTTTTTTTAATCCATATATCGATGCGATGATTTCGCCAATGACAAAAATGTCGGGCGCTTAGCCAACGGATAATGATATCCATCAGAATCTACCAGAAAATCATTAACCGATGCCCAGGGTGCGGACCAAGCTCAGCTCTTCCCCTTGGACGGATACAAAAACGAACCGCAGCTCTTGACCACACGCGGAGGTAACCCGACTCGCACCCTGTATAATGTTCACTTTAACATTGACCATTGTACGGAAACATCTTGTCAACTTTGATTCAAAAACCTTGTGCAACATTTACAGTACTATTAATTCAAAATAATCCAAACATCTGCGAAAATACTTTACACTACCCTAGAGTTGGAAACACGACATTAATAACGTTCATGTTTCTATGTAATATACATACAGATATGTACAGTTATACGTGAATAATTCGTCTGTTTATCAAAAGATCCCAGTACTTGTAATCGCCTGGCGACATTTAGATGTCATTTTCTACGTAGTTTAATTTATTTGCTCTACAACATCTGTCACATGCCACTGTTAGCAATAATTCAGAAGTAGAGAAATTATCCATATTTATGTGCCAAAATTAATTTGGGATTGGACGAAAATGTTTGTGTTTTGACCCTCGCCAACAGAACGGACACAGTGCGGTAACCCATTAAAGGGGTATTGGATAGGTATTTTATAGAATCGTTTTCACAAACCCTATCAATTTGGTAAGCATATCATCGGGTTACCCGAAAGAAAGTCTGACCGTAATAACATAGTTAATTCTGGTAGGCGATTACCAAAACTAAAAACCTATAATACCTAAGGGTTACTGTATACCGTGATTTTAAAGCATTCGTAACCCTATTAAATGGTAAGTGGTTAAATAATCAAGTTATTTTCACCCTATTCGACTCGGAAACCAGAAAACGGTTAACCTTGTACAAAACGGTTTTCGTAATGATAGGCTTAGGACAACGATAAGCTTACCATATCATAGGGTAACAGTTTAATAGGGTTACCCTGTGAAAAGGCTTAAGAAAATGAAGGGGTTTTCCGGTCCTAATAATACCTAAGCAATTTCAAATACTTCCATACAGGTCTGGGATCAAAGAAAAAACATAGAATGTACCAGTTGCTTCTCTTCCCACGCGGATGGTAAAAGCCCATCGAGGGAATGGGCATAGGAAACATGACTTTTATAGGCGATACGGCTAGCAACCCATCACTATTTTGATTCCCCCTTCTACCTAGCCCACAACCATGACGTGGTCTTTAGGTCTTGTTACCTTAGGCTCTGTCGACCCATTAAGGGATAAAGACGTGATTTGTGTGTGTAATTTCAAATGTTAGTGGTATTTTTTACTGAATTAGTATGAAGCCCTCAGTTCGCTACTCTGACTCGCATTCGACTGTTTTTAAATTCATGAATAAAGCTATTTTTGCCAGAAGCCTTTAAACTTCAGCTGTATAAAATTTAATTGGATCACAGAAAGCTAACAGTCGGTGTAACGGAACATAACCCCTACTCCGAAGTTGCAAATACGAAGTTCTTTTCGTGCCTTTCCACTTGCACATAATGCCATTACTTTGGGAGTGAGAGGGACGGTATAATACGGACTTTGAAAATCGACGTTCGAAGCAGCCGCCCTACTCCGTTACGTGAATGGCTCAAACACGAACGTCATTTACAGGCCTGGATTGTTACGTTGCTGAATTTAAAAACGCGTAGGTAGAAAAGGCAAGCCGCTTTTCGCGTAACTACTGTAAAATTATGCCTATAGCATTAAAAACTGAAGGACAAAAGGAAAGTAAAGTCTGATATCTCGGCGCGCTTTATAGAGGCCTCCCGTGACCAGAGGGCTGGCCAATATTTCGCTCAGCGAATAAGCATTGCCATACAACGCGGCAATGCTGCCAGCCTTCTGGGCACCCCCCATTGGCGGCGATTTGGGATTTTTTTTTTATCTTTAATTTAATAATAGTTTTAGCTAGATTTAAGTTATTTTTAAGTTTTGACTGTTTTTTATTGTTTTCTTTTTCTTTTTCAATAAAAATCAAGTAAAGTCAAACTTTATTTTTATTCTACCACGCCTTTAAAAAGACCACCATTGCCAAGAAAAATGCGCAGCAAACTATAGGTACTAATGAACTAAATGATAATAATATTATACTAACATACATACGTAAACCAATCACGTCTTTATCCCTTACAGACAGAGCCTGGCAAGACCCATAGGCTACGTTTGGCAAGATTGTGGGCGTATGAATGGCAAAAAATGGAATCAAAATAGTGATGGGTTGTTAGCCGCGTCGTCTATAACATGATTCCTATGATTTTCACCCTTTCTCTCGATGGGCTTTTACCACCGCGGGAAGAGAAACAACTGGTACCTTCTATGTTTTTTCTTTGCTCCCAGACCAGTATGAAACATATAATTATATAAAACCTCATAGTATCATCATGGTCTTTGTTTTAGTTTACGTGGGTTGGATATAATTGGTATTTATTTATTTATTTACTTTATTTTCATGCTAAACGTGGCCTTTAGGTCTTGTTACCTCAGGCTCTGTCTATCGGGGTGCGACGTTGGAAACCTATTCGAGAGCTCTAGCGTTACAGTTCCCTTCTAACAGAGGCTCTTGGCCTCACGGGATAAGGGTAATGCTTAGGCCGGTGCACCCTGGGCGTAAGGGATATAGACGTGATTTGTGTGTGTGTGTGGATATAATTAAACCCAAGCGCTTAGATGCATTTAATGCTAGGATAGTATTTCGAGTGTTTGGCAGCCATCCACAGAATAGTCCAGTTTCATAATTAGTTATCTAGTTTTCTTCTAGTTGTGTATGTATATGAATCATATAGTATGATAGACCAGGGGCCAATGAGTACTGGCTTTAAGTAACACCCATTAAATTTCTACATGTCAGTGAAAATTAGAACACAGAAAAATCCGAAAAGTAAAGGTATGGCCGGGAATCGAACCCGGATTCTCGTCATTCCGTGACGCGTGCACCATAGCAGGTGGGTAGTCTTCGAATTTTTCTACCTGTTACTAGATGTCACGTGACCTTTGTTACTATGCGAATTTTTGTCGCTAAGCATCATCTGTTGGAATGTGTGTACGACACAATTACAAGCTCCCGTGGAACATCTACTGCTCACCAGGGACGAGAGAAGGCGCTGTTTTTCAAATGATAGGTACTATCAACACCCATCTGTATCTCTGAAAGATAGAATAAGGAACAGTGTGATAAGAGAACGTGCTGGTGTGAAAGAGGTTATAGTGACTAGGATAAAAGTATGCTTAGTTGGTTTGGGCATGTAGAGCGGATGGATGAAAGTAGACTAACTAAACAGATATATATGGGGAGTGTGAATGGTTACGTTGGGAGGGGAAGGCCTAGACGGACGTTCCGAGACCAAATAGGAGACGTTTTGGAAAAAGGTCAGGTCAGGAGTACCCGAAACCGACGAGCATGTATGAAGAGATTGATGAATGTGGATGAAGCGAAAGAAATATGTCAGGATCGTAGCAAGTGGAACAAAGTAGTCTCTGCCTACCCCTATGGGAAAGAGGCGTGACGGTATGTATGTATGTATATGTATATGTATCAACACCCATTACACGTGTACCAGTGATCCAGCGGCGCAGAAGTGAGACAGCATCCACGTGTCGCCGTTTATCTCCGCGGGATGTATTGCCTCACCGCAAACGACTCAGAACCGCGTCTGTGCCAAACTAAAAGTTCCAACGCGAGATTGATTACGTTTCCGCAACTCATTACTGACAAATGGCCTGTCGCCGTGTGGTTTGAAGAAACTAAATTAACCTTTTCACCGCTACGTCAAATACGTGTCGTCTTCCATGCTGGTCTGGGAGCAAAGAAAAAACATAGAATATAGCAGTTGCTTCTCTACCCGCGCAGATGGTAAAAGCCCATCGAGGGAATGGGCGAAAATGATAGGAATCATGTTATAGGCGATGAGGCAACCCATCACTATTTTGATTTCATTTTTCACCTATACGCTCACAACCTTGCTAAATGTGGCCTGTAGGTAGCTTGTACGGTCAAGCGCAAAAATAAGTATCGATAGGAACTTGTCCCACGCGTAATTCCCGCGGGATAGCGATAAACGATTTCGATGCAGAAGAAGTTGCGGGCAACAGCTAGTACGTACATATATCACGTCTTTATCCCTTACGGAGTAGACAGAGCCAAAGGTAACAAAAGCTAAACCACATTTAGCATACATACATACATATATACCGGCACGCCTCTTTCCCATAGGGGTAGGCAGAGACTACTTTGTTCCACTTGCTACGATCCTGACATATTTCTTTCGCTTCATCCACAGTCATCAATCTCTTCATACATGCTCGTCTTTTTCGGGTACTCCTGACCTGACCTTTTTCCAAAACGTCTCCTATTTGGAATTGTAAGCAAACGAAGATAAATAAAAAAATATACGTAAGCATTAGTTATATTAAGTTCGCAATTATACTGTTCGTGGTCTTCCTGGAATTACGCAGTGCTGACGTTGCTGACAGCTGTAATTTTATTCTGGTATCAAGGTTTTCTTATTTGGCAGTACGCTAAGAAAGGTATAACCACAATATAACCACGTGTATGCCCTGAGTTTTTTTTTTATATGAATAGGAAGGCAAACGAGCAAGTGAGTCACCTGATGGTAAGTGATCACTGCCCATAGACACCCGCAACCCCGAAGGGATTGCAGATGCGTTGCCAACCTATAGGATTAAAATGAAATGCCTCTTGTGCCCGTAATTTCCCCGGCTGTCTTACTCTCTACACCGGAACACAGCAGTGCAAGCACTGCTACTTAGCGGCAGGATTAGCGAGTAAGATGGTGGTAGCGGCTTCATTTCTAATACAAGCTTTTCTTGCTGACTGGACTTGCATTGTCATCCGTCCTACATGTGTACTAAATTTCAAGTCAATCGGACCAACTGTTGAAGAGTTCCCTCGCGATGACGATCCTGGCTGGGTCACCAGAACTCCACTACCAGGCCCCTATCCAGGCACCATCTCCTTAGATATTGTATGTGTGTACTCTTATGGTATTTTGTATGTATTTATGTGTGTAATGATATTTACTATTTAGTAGTTTATTTTATGATTTGTTTATTGTGTATTTATATACTGTACTTTAGCAAAAGCCTTATTGACTAAAGTACTTGGTATAGTTTACATAAAATGCCAAGCAAAGATAATTCATATCGAAGACGTCAGAACATTTATAAAAAAAATTACTAAATGTCACAAAAATAAAGAATTAACAATACAATAAAAATAGAATTTCAAATATCACAAAAATAAAGAAATACCAATACAATAAAAGTAGAATATCAAATGTCGCAAAAATAAAGAAATACCAATACAATGAAAATAGAATATCAAATATCACAAAAATAAAGAAATACCAGTACAATAAAAGTAGAATATCAAATGTCGCAAAAATAAAGAAATACCAATACAATGAAAATAGAATTTCAAATATCACAAAAATAAAGAAATAACAATACAAAAAAATAGAATATCAAATGTCACAAAATCAAATAAGTAGGTACATAAACAATTTCATTCAATTCTTTCAAATTCACGTGTTCAAACAATTCAATTTCTTTCATATTTATAAGTGCTCAATCATATTAACGAGACCTACTGCTGGAATATTTCATAGCAAAATCAATCCATTACAAGTCAGAGAATGTATTTGTCAAAAAAAGTTACCTTTTCACTCGACTACAAAGAGAGGTGGTCGTCAATTCGGTCGTATATTTTTTTCGTTACATGCTAATTCTAAGTGCGGGTGCGATTGTAATTTTGACGTCAACTTAGTTCTGACTCTTGACCCGATATGTCGTCAATTTCTCTTTGCTGACGTAATGTATCTATAAGTACTTCATTTAGTTTAGAATGAGAAACTACAACAAAATTATATTGCGTCCGGTCAACTATTTCTTACCTAGTAAACAGTACAGTGCAGTAGTCTGGGAGCCGCAAAATAAAATAGTTTTAATGTCACTTTATTTTCGTGTCGTTTACAATTACTCTAGGACGAATTGAAAAACTTGCCTGCATACTGGTCTGGGAGCAAAGAAATAACATAGAATGTACCAGTTGCTTCTCTTCTTGCGCAGATGCTAAAAGCCCACCGAGGGAATGGGCGACAATATTAGGAATCATGTTATAGGCGATGCGGCTAGCGACCCATCACTATTACGATTCCCCTTTCCACACATGCCTACAATTATGCTAACCGTGGCCTTTAGGTCTTGTTACCATAGGCTCTGTCTACCCCGTAAGGCATAAAGACGTAAGTAAGTAAGTAAATACTTTATTGTACAAATATAAAGAAACAGATACAATTCACAAAAAAATAAAAATAACATGACGTGATATGTGTATGTATACATACATGTATGTAAATTGGAAAGAGAGAGTACACTTCACGAGCCGCAATATAATGATGTGGTTTCTTATTCTAAATTAAATTAAATTTAGATTGAGTTCTTTACCAATATTTAGTACAATATTCGGTATTTGAGAACTCCGAAAAACACTCGTTGGGGAAGAGACCTAGTTAGATTTTTCGTCCCCCAGAAACCTATATAGCAAATCGCATAGAAATATTAAGAGCCTTTTCCGGGATGGCCGAAATAAATATACTTACCTACAAAAATAGCTCGTTTAAATATAAAAATGATAAGGTAGTGAAAACTGCTCCAAGATAATTCAACGTTAACTTTAACCATGATTAGTAACCGATAATTTTGACGTATGCCAGAAAACCTTTGAAATATAAATGCTCGTTACTCTTTCACGTAATAACTACTGAATGGATTTGGATAAAATTTGAAACGGAGATAGCTGATACCCTAGATTAACACAAAGGTTATTTTTTATCTCGGAATATTTCATAGTTCCCGCGGGATAGCAAAAAACTAATTTTTTGCAGACAAAGTCTCAATAAAATAGAATACTTGCATAAAATAAATAAAGAGCTCAATAAACAAAGGAATATTTACAATTACCTTAAGAAGATGGCTATTATAGCCAAATTAAGATATTTACTAGGTACTGAAATGTCTCGATGTGTCAATTTTAGCATGCCCTACCACCCTTCCAATAGGTACAGGTCGTGATCTAAATCTTAAGGCACAACTTTTCATAATACATCACTCTGAATTCATATACCTATTCAATGAGCTTGCCTATTTTAACCTGGAAAGACAGCTAAAGTAATGCTTTCCCTGTTTATGCAGGGGTCGTGAACCGTTGGCACCGTGTACTTACTACACGTGTCCAGAGGGTTGACGACTCCAGCTTGGAATAGAGCAATGTATACGCTATTTATAACTAGCAGTGATGAATGATGATTACTACTATTGTTGGTATATATTGGAATCGTGGGAAGGAGGAAGGAAACTTGATCATGTAAGATATTTATTGGTGGTTACCTTAATGAATTGGCTTAATTAAAAACAAATGAACACCCTCCGTACAAATTAGAACTAGGAGAGTACATGGGTATTATTTCCATTTGAGTGTAAGGTATAGTTTAAATGTGGAATTTTCTAGTTCCTAATCCTCTAATTCATAAACGCTTTGTCAGCTTCTGCTAACTTAGCAATCGTTTGTACGTATCAGATAAGGACAAACGATTGCTAAGTTAGCAGAAGCTTACAGAGCGTTTATGAATAAGGGGGTAAGTCTTTAAATAATATTGGGTTTTATGGTAATTTTAAACAGTTAAATTTTATGTCTCCCAAAACTGATCAAAGGAAACTTAGTACCTAATGTGTCTTTTTATTTTACCAGCGTTTTCGGAAAAAAAACTACACCGTGCAGAAAGTTATGTCATAAAAAAGGCGATTCATCTACAACTAACATGAATGAAACAATCAAACCAAATAAATGTATAAAAAGTAAGAAAAAAAAATCAATAAGAGAGGAACAGGATCTCTAAGTAAGACACTAACCTAAATTAGAAGATACAAAACATACATCGACAATAATAGCTTAGGTAACTGAAATATTTCATCCCTTCAGAATCATATCACTATCATAAATAAATGCTGAACAATGTCCTTAGAAATTACTTCTAATATCATCGCAGAAACTTCTCTATATGCCCCAGTTACCTTACAAGTAACAAATGGGCACAAATCGTTTGAACCCTACTGACCGCAAATTATACTTAATAACATCATCTGCTCAGTTCTTTTTACGTAACAGATGTTAAGTGACCAAAGGACGATATCTGGGTAACCTATTTGTTGATAACAACACCGTATGGGGCCCTGTGGACCAAATTAACATACCAGTCACAACTTGCTGTGGGATGATAGAGGAAAAGTCAATGACTGGCAATGCACGTGTCCTCGGTATGTTTTCCAGTTTTCTGTTTACTAGTAGGGTGGTGGATAATGTTTGTTTATTCATAAGGTTATGGCGTTGTTAGAGAATATAGAGTAGAGTATATAGAGGCTTGCCTCGGAGAAGGAAAGATGCGTCAAGCGTTAACGTGTTTCGCAAGTCTTATGAATTTGCATGTGTAACAGTTGGCTCATTAAATTTTGATACATTTTGAACAAGTATGGGAATTGAGTTTACCCCTAGCTAATTTAAAATAATTAAAACCACACAAATTCGAACGAAAATATGTTTATTATGTAAGAAATTGCACGTTTAGGTATCTAGTAAGTAAAGTAATATTATATAAATCTCGGAGTTAACTAGTGTGATGGTTGAAAATATTATTTTGTTTATTGCTATTTTAATACTATTTCGTGCCATCCCGTGTTACCCTCCTAGAATCTCCGTTTTACCCCTGCGGGGGTAATTACCCCCAGGTTAGGAACCGTGTCAGTGCTTGTGTGGTGTAAGGGATAATTAGGTTTGTGGGATTTATGTGTGTTTTATTGGCAGTAGTAGAGAGAGAATTGCATGAAAGACATGTAGCGGAGTAGCAAGGTAAATTTTTTTTTTCATTGAAATGGACCTCCGCAAAGTAACGCCTGATTCAATAAAATACTTATGAATTTTATTGTTAACTAATTGGCCCGATAAAGTTGGAATTCGGTCACATGTATTTCTGCGTCCCGAACAGGGATGTGACGTGAATAAATTTTGAATATTTATGTTACGACAATTTTTTAAGCTCTTTAAGAAAATTGATGAAAATACCGCTCTTATTGTCAGAATCTTTTTTAAATACCTACCTAAGTTTACAAAATTCTTGGTGCGGTTCAACTTTTCCAAAGCTGGGATCTTTTTTCAAGCTTGATCGTTATTTAATTTTAATTTGTTTTATTTATTTACCTACCTACGTATTAATAGCGAGAGAAACCCCCGCATAGGTCTAGTATTAATATAAATCCCATTGGAACGGAAAACAGGGCAACTTGTATTATTTCCTAGAAACATTGCAATTCATAGCATTGAAATTCAACACTTTTTTTAACCATTCCCAAATGGTGGATACGTGTTTTTTATGTTTTTATAAACAAAAGGTTGAAAAATTACAATTAGGTACTGTTGCCTACAATTTTTGTCCAAAATTATTTGTTGGATTTTAAGTGTATAAGGTTTTGGTGTGAAAATAATGGTAAGTAAATTTAATTTTATAATTGTCTCTTTACTTCAAAAAATACATAGGTACGTACATACAAACATGAATCGTTTTTTTTTAAATAAAAATATGGATAAAAATGGCATTGATTAAGTCAAAATATACATACATACATAAATCACGTCTTTATCCCTTACGGGGTAGACATTTAAAAATGTTACAGTATATTTAATTCGATCCATTACTCCCTGTGCACACAATAATTAGGATCAAATTTAAGATTTCCTTATGTAAAAATATGACAAAAATTACATTACAATTACATATATAAACACCATTGATACTATTTGTTGTCATTATTTCATATTAAAAAATATTCTGTAAATCGGTGGATTTCGAATGTTGTTAGTAAAATTTGAAATTAAATGATCCTGGAATTCCTCGAATTTCGAAGGCTCGATAATTGGACGAAAACGCCTGAAAAATGTTTTTAACCTGTTAAGAAGTTTTATCGGCGTTTCAATTGAAAGTCGTCTTCAAGTGAACGCTCAGCTAGCCTTGAAAAATCATCTAAAACTTTGTTGTGTTATGTCTGCAATGTTGCTTAAAAACGTTTTTTTTTTTTTTTTATAAAAACTTACTAGTAGACAGAGCAGAAGGTTTTACAAAGAAAAATCTTTATACGGATAGGCAAGCGGACAATAAAATTATGCGAAAAAATGAAATCCCATTATCACTACATAGTATAAAACAAAGTCGCTTTCCGCTGTCTATCTGTCCCTATGTACGCTTAGATCTTTAAAACTACGCAACGGATTGTGATGCGGTTTTTTTAGACAGACAGTGATTCAAGAAGAAGGTTTATATGTATAATTCTACGCACACGAAGTCGCGGGCAGAAGCTAGTAATTATTATAAAACAATTTATTCACTCCACCACGTCAGTCCGTCTGTTTGCGATAAACTCTAAACTACTGAACGGATTTTCATGCCGTTTCAATCTATGGATAGGGTGATTCACTACGAAGGTTTAAGCATGTTGTTAGATGTCAAGGTTTTGTGTATAAATGGTTAAAATTTGACGATAATTATTGTAAGCAGTAGAGGTATCATGAAGGAGTGGATGTAATCACTATCACTACATAGTACAAAATAAAGTCGCTTTCTCTGTCCCTATGTCCCTATGTATGCTTACCTACATCTTCAAAACCACACAACGGATTTTGATGCGGTTTTTTTTAATAGAGTGATTCAAAAGAGGAAGGTTTTTATGTATCTACGCAGACGAAGCCGCGGGCAGAAGCTAGTAGTAGAATAAGTCATAAAAAGTATTGCTATCTATGACTAATAAATAGGAAAAGGTATTTCGAAGAGGCTAATAAACGCTACGGGTGACCGCAGAGCTGGCAGCTTCCTCAGCGTATTAGTATCGCTGTTCAAAGGGGGAATGCTGCCAGCGGCTGCGGTGCTGTGCCACGGGGCCCCTCCCTTTTTAATTGTTCTATTTTTTTTTAAGATTAGTTTTTAATTTGTTTTAAGTTAGTTGTACTTTTTTTTCTATTCATAATATTATGTTTATTCCAATAGGAAAAACAATTGCATTGTTCTGCTCGATTGCAAAGCATCTCGTCTCGATTTGTCGAGGCCAGATTAATCTCTTGACCTATGTCGCCCTTGACGATCACAAGCCAATGTACTGCTTAAACTCTTGGATTATTCTAGAAGTCAAGGCAAAATCTAAGTTCATGGCATTGAAACTTTTTTTTGTATTTTCATCAGGCCATGTTTTTTTTCATTAGACGATGAGGGTCGAAATCCTCGCGAGCGGCACGGGCGGCTGCAGTTCTTTGAACATATTGACCTGGACTTTTGGATTAGTGCTATGGTTAAGATAAACGAACATGACTTATAAGTATTCAGTAATGTTATGTTATGTTTGTGTTGTGTTTCTTCCATGCTGGTCTGGGAGTAAAGAAAAAACATAGAATTTACCAGTTGCTTCTCTTCCCGCGCACATGTTAAAAGCCCATCGAGGGAGTCGGCGAAAGTGTCAGGAATCATGTCATAGGCGATGCTAGCAACCCATCACTATTTTGATTTCTCTTTCCACCTATACGCCTTTAGTCATGCTAAACGTGGCTTTAAGGTTTTGTTACCTTAGGCTCTGTCTACCCCGTAAGGGATAAAGACGTGGTATATGTATGTATATGTAATGTTATGAGATGATTATGAATGGCGTAATGATGATGATGATTGTAAATGTTATGTTATATAAGCTAGCTAAACTATGTACATTATTTTCTCCATACATACATATATTACGTCTTTATCCCTTACGGGGTAGACAGAGCCTAAGGTAGCATGACTAAAGGCGTATAGGTGAAAAGGGAAATCAAAATAGTGATGGGTTGCCGCAACTATATTTTCTATAGAGACTACTCTATTCTCTATAGTTCAAAATTTATTTTTTAAATTATTTTATAATATTTACTTATGCGTGTGTGACTATGACGCCAGGCGATGATGTGATACAGATAGACAGACAGAAGTCTCAATGATATTTAGTTTTAGTTGTTAGCGCCCTCTGGCGCAAAACCCTAAACAATTATGGATGACATAAAGGAAAATCGTACCTAATATGTAAACAGACACATAAATTTGAGTAACTACTTAATGCAAATAAAGCTAAATTCCTGCATAATTTGGTTATGTAATGTAATAGGTTATTATATAATTAACTATGTAGTTTGCATATTAAACGCTGTCAAATGTTTAGGTATTCGAGACTCGTAAATAAAGACTGTGTTCTTTTGTTTTACAATTTTGAAGAGATTTATTGGCGCTGTAAGGCTCTGCCCCATTTTAGAAGATTTTATTAAAATATTCTCGTAAATCGTGTACTTTGGTAAATCATGTATGTATGTATGTAAACTCTTTATTGCACATACAAAATTTAAAAATACAGAAATACAGAGAAAATAGTACAAAGGCGAACTTATCCCTAAGAAGGGATCTCTTCCAGCTAACCGGCTAAGTTAAATTTACACATCGTTTTTGCTATTTTCTTAATCACTCCTCTAAGCTGACAACGCGTCTGTATTGTTCTAGTAGGCGGATGTCCATCAGTGGCGTGGCGTCAAGTATTATCAGAAGGCAAGCCGAAGGTCATTTAACTAGCCTTTTCCTCTAATTCTGCACAATAAAAGTGCCCAACTGCCTTAAAATAGGTACATACATACGTACCATCACGCCTCTTTCCCACAGGGGTAGGCAGAGACTACTTTGTTCCACTTACTACGATCCTGTCTTCTTTCGCTTCATCCACATTCATCAATCTCTTCATACATAAAATAGGTAGCCCGGTGGGAATCTAGTTCTATGGACGCCACGCCACTGATGTCCATACTACCTAGGGATTACTTACTATTAGGTAACTTGATCGAAGGCCTTCTTCAGTATCACTACATAGTATAAAATAAAGTCGCTTTCTCTGTCCCTATGTCCCTATGTATGCTTATATCTTCAAAACTATACAACGGATTTTGATGCGGTTTTTTTTAAAAGATAGAGTGATTCAAGAGGAAGGTTTTTATGTATAATTCTACGCGGACGAAGTAGCGGGCAGAAGATAGTTGTTGTATAAAAATACTAGCATTATTAAAAAAACCGTATCAAAATCCATTCCGTAGTTTTAAAAGATCTAAGCATACATAGAGACGGACAGACAGCGGAAGCTTGTTTTATACTATGTAGTGAAGGAGGTTACTCGCACCAGCAAATATTCTACCAACAAACTTATTCTAGCTCAGTTTTTGCAAAAGAAAAACCATGCAATAACATTTTATTTCAAATAAATACTATGCTACGATCAGTGGCGTAGCTACCTAGGGACTAGGCGGGGCAGTGCCCCGGGGCCCTCGAATCTTTACCAGGAAATCTCGATCGAACTATTATTATTAAAACGTAACCAGTTTAGATAGTAGTGGGGCCCTATTTTTTTATTTGCACCAGGGCCCTTGGTTACTTAGCTACGCGACTGGCTACGATTGTGTTTGTAATGTGTCTCCAATTTGGTCCAAAAACTACAAAGCATCCCGCTAAGTATATTGTATTTCTTCCTATTATATATCAACGTGTATCGAATGTGTGTAAATAAATGTTTCTCTCTCTCTCTCTCTCTACCCTGGCTGCCCCTGCTCCGGTTGTCGTATGGTACACATAAATATTAATTTGAATTTAATTTGACAAATGTGACCTTGACCGCGAACGAAAACATAAATATGCATATATGTTCAGACAGACGACCGGTTCTCACCTACTCTATTATTAAAAATTTGTCATTTGGTGTACTGCTAATAGAAAAAATATCGAACCACCCAGACTTAGAGTGATCGTGTAATAACCATGAACTTTGTTACGCCTGTTCAGGACGTTGTCGTAGTAAAATGTTGAAACGACTTCAAATGTGAATAAAATTACAATTGCTTTGCCGATTTGAGTAAAATTTATGTGAGACCACCTCTGAGACAATAATATTATGACGAATAAACAAATAATTGTAAATCGGTTCACAGTCGACGAAGAAATAAAAAACCTGGAGTCGAATTGAAAACTTCCATTTTACAAAGTAAGTTAATAATATCCATTTGTATGGAAAATCGATTTACAGTAGAACATTAAAAAAACCTTTATTAACCTTTCACTTCACTACATACCTAGTATAAAATAAAGTCGCTTTCTCTGTCCCTGTGTCCCTATGTCCCTATGTATGCTTATATCTTCAAAACCACACAACGGATTTTGATGCGGTTTTTTTTAATAGACAGAGTGATTCAAGAGGAAGGTTTATATGTATAATACATGCATAATATACCGTGCGAAGCCGGGGCGAGTCGCTAGTTTTAAATAAAGATATTATTGACATTGTTTTAAGCAGCTAAGATACTGGCGGATAAGTATTTTAAATTTCTAAACATCATTGAAAACTAACAACACAGAAAATTCCTAAAAGTAAAGCTATGGCCGAGTATTTTACATAAAGTCCCGTTCAATTGAATAACTTCTCCACATTTCAAGTCGAAAAAAAAATGATAAGGCTGTTTCTGAGAATATTTATGCATATATTAAGAAACAACTTAGACAAACGCTCAACCCGGACGCAGTAGACTTTCAAACGAAATTTGTGTAATAAAAGCAACCAACTCTGTTCCCAACTGCTACCAGTTGTCAAGCGAAACGAGATTTTTATATGGAATTTCCGATTTTCCGTATAACGATTATCATTCGGCAGTTATTATAATTTAAATTACTTTGGGCCGGTTCTACTTAAAACATTAACTAAATATTTGATTTGTTTTGACGCGAGCCAGCTGTTTCGCCTCTTTTGTTGGACAAAAAACAAATAACTCAAACGTCAAAAGACCTATGTCGACGTACAGGATACATTGCGATCTGTGTCTTGTCTTGAAGTAATATAGTTTAGATAGAAAACTTGGCGTGTTTGCCTTTGTTTCCTTTTATTTACAAGCATGTGATGTAAATGAGTTTACATAGCGTTGTAGTCATGCTGTCTGCATACTTGGATTGAAAATGGTTGACAAAACCACTAAAAAACAAATGCGATTGGCAGACAATGCATTTGGAGATCGATGCTTTCTGCCAAAAATATATGTCATGAGGTGAGAAAACAATAGTGAATGCGATTATGGACCGACCGCTTAAATGAGTCCTCGCCTGCGCGGCACAGGGGCGCAGAAATAACTGAGGGTTGACTTTTAAAGTAAGCCCACAGTACCAACATTTTAGAAAATTAGTATAACTAGCTTCTGCCCGCGACTTCGTCCGCCTAGAATTAGACTTAAGAAGTAATGTTGAGAGTGTATTTTGCAATAGGTATCTACATAGCGACTCTAGGCACATAGGTACGACTTTTGCAGTTTCCCGAGATAAAAAGTAGCCTTTCTTTTAATCTAGGGTACCAGCTATCTTGGCTTCAAATCTAATTCAAATCCGCCCAGTCGTTTCAGCGTGAAGAAGTAACAAACATACACACTCACTCACAAACTTTCCCCTTTTTTAATATTAGTAGGATTGTTAATATCGAGATTGAAAAAGACACTACGAGTATGAGGGATGTTTCAGGTGTTCATTAAAGAGTACTTGCATTGTTTGCGAGGTGACAGAGGGCCTGGGAGTGCTCGCCAAGTAGGCCGCACGTGACTGTCATCACTAATTTGGAATTGAAATCGTTGCCCGCTAAGTAACGTCTATTGGGAGTCAACGCGTGTAATTTGTAAATGGAAATGTGGTCAAAGGCTCCGGTTCGTTTTCGGATCCGTCCAGGGGGAAGAGCAGTGCTTGGTCCGGTGCACCCTGGGCGTCGGCTAATGATTTCCTGGCAGCTTCTGCTGGGCCGACAACGCACTGGCATCGCGTAAAGCGGTGCGGGTGTATATGGACAGTGGTGATCATTTAACATCAGGTGACCCACTAGTTCGTTTGTCTGGCCTCTCTAACATAAGAAAAGGTAAAATAAATGCAGTAGAAATTAGAGTGTTCAGAAGTACCTATGGACGGTGTAACATTGAAACATAAATTATCGCCCATACATACATACATACGAACATACGTACATAAATCACCTCTTTTTCCCTTATGGGGTAGACAGAGCCTAAGGTAACAAGACCTAAAGGCCACGTTTAGCATGAGTGACGGGTTGCTAGCCGCATCGCCTATAACATGATTCCTAAGGTTGTCGCCTATTCCCTAGATGGCCTTTTACCGTCTGCGCGGGAAGAGAAGCATACATTCTGTATTTTTCTTTTCTCCCAGACCAGCGTGGTAGGAAATATTACGCCCATAGTAATATTTAAATGCAATAATTGAATAAATTTTATGTTAACTAAGGGATATGGTTAGGTAAGTAACGGGATCCCGCGGCCTTGCGAGGGGTATCGCTACCCAAACAATTACCGCACAATACTTGCCGATATGATGAATTCCTAAGTATAGTAAATGTAGATTTGCCTCGTGTTTGTCAACAAATTTGTACCCAATTTATTGCATAACACTCTCCGGTATCCTATTAGGATACCTATTACATAACCGTTGAAATGCTAATGAGGACAATTTTGTAACGATTTATTTTATTGTACGCCTTTTCTGTGGCTTTGTTTGAGCCTACTGTTAAAATCCAAACACAATTGGGATTGTCTAAAAAAAAATACCTATCCTTTTTATATTTTTTTTTTGCAGAATAGTCAATTATAAGAAACCAATTTCAATATTTTCTCATATAACTCGGTATTTTTTTCACTATTAATTATTGAAAGTATTTTGGTTGATGACGTCAGAGTTTCCATTGCCGGTGTCTCACATCTGCTTATTGGATAAATTGATCATAAAACGTATGTGAACCTCCGCCATCAACGTCTTTTCTATCTGTGGTGAAGTTGGCAAACTGTCATTAGTATCAATGTCAACATGATTCAACAATAACACAGGAAGATTTACGCGATCTTCTCCTATGAATTTTATATTTTCACAATCGTTATACATACCATAACATTCTGCGCGAAGCAGTAAGGTCCATAAACACATACCAGGTATGATCGAGACAAAACAGGACCCGGAAATAAGACAGTAAACTCAGTAGGCGAAAGTAAACCGAAAAACGTAATATTTTCGCTCTCCATTAAAATATTTAGCGTAAAATCTTTCATGTGAGCAAAGCACATCGCTGTGTGGTTACACTCTTGCCTAATTATTTACCGAAAGTGCTTCTAAATCTAAACTATAATACAACAATTATGAAAGTAAACGGTGGAAAAAACAAGAATGACAGTAACAAGATTGCCCATTTGCTTGTCATCTGTCATAAGATGAATGAAATGTCAGATTGCGGGTCCAAATTGAACTCCGTAGCATAATACACGCGTAAATAGCATAGAATTTGTAACCTTTGCAAATAAAGTACATTTTGGACCGTCTACGCCATGTCTGGGAATGTCAAATGAAGGTCATTGCTTATTTTTCATGTAATAAATTCATTATAGCAAAATAAAATAAAGTAAACACAGAAAACGATTTAAAAAGCATTTATCTCGAAATGGTTTTCGATTTACTATACATTGTAAAAAAATAGACAATCCCAATTGTTCATGTCATACCTAAACACAAGAACTGTGCTACTTAGACAACCGTTTAAACCTAGTTTAAACACTATTAGACTACAAGCCCATGGACAAAAAAAACATGTGAAATGAACCAGCGTGAATGAAGCTTAGAAGGCTGTTACTATATCATAAAATAACTCTGAGCGCTATGCCGTCATTTCTGAGCGGTACAGATTTTTTCTCATACATTGAAAAAAAATTGCACTAACTTCCGGCACCACCACTTTAAAGCGGCACTAGGTTTTTCGACATTTATTTTTAATCGTCTATAAGCTATAAAAACGCCGTACATTAATAATTAGTCGTAATTTCTCACTTGTACCTGAGCAATTCCATAAATGAACCGCTTAGAAATGACGGCATAGCGCTCAGAGTTATTTTATGATATAGTAACAGCCTTCTAAGCTTCATTCACGCTGGTTCATTTCACATGTTTTTTTTCCACGGGCTTGTAGTCTATAAGCACAACTGTTTTACTTAGACAACCGTTTAAACACTAACATACATGTAAATAGATTACATTATCAGCCAGTTATCAGGCGTAATACAGCCTCTAATAGAAATATCAACTTGAAAATCTATTTTTAGTTTAGCCAATGTCCCGTCCAGATACGTCACGGCAACACTTTAACAGTTATGCCGTATTAGCATGACGTCTGACGTCCGTAGGTCCAGTACTGGTAAACAACAACCTTATCAGTTATCACTGCTATCAGCTATCAGTAGTCCACTGCCTATATAGACATTAATTGATGCTCGTTTATCACGGCTCTGTGTAGCTCCTAGCATAATTATTTATCTATACTAATAATTAAAAGAAATTAATTAAATGATTAATTAATTAATTATTATTAATAATAATAATATTATAAAGAGGAAAGATTTGATTGCTTGTTTGTTTGTTTGAATTGAATAGGCTCCGAAAATACTAGACCGATTTAAAATACTAATATTATAAAGAGGAAAGATTTTGATTGTTATGCTTGCTTGCACGCTTGCATGCCTGCTTGCATACTTACATGCTTGCATGCTAGCTTGAAAGCTTGCAGGTTCGCTTGCTTGCTTGCTTGATTGCTTGCTTCTTTGAAATACTCATGGTTCACGCGTGCGAAGCCGCGGGCAAAAGCTAGTATATTATAAAAAAACAAGCCTACGGTACACGCTATCGCCGGACAAATCTAGATACAGACAAATGTACAAACCTACATAAATATAAATGTATAAACATCGGTCTTCCATGCTGGTCTGGGAACAAAGAAAAAACATAGAACGTAAAGTTGCTTCTCTACCCGCGCAGATGATAAAAGCCCATCGAGGGAATAATAGGAATCATGTTATAGGCGATGAGGCTAGCAAGCCATCACTATTTTGATTCCATTCTCCACCTATACGCCCATAATCTTGCTAAATGTGGCCTGTAGGTACCTGTTACCTTAGGCTCTGTCGACCCCGTAAGGGATAAAGACGTGATTTGTGTATGTTTGTGTGCGTACGTGAGTAGCGGAGTAGCAAGGTAAATAATTTTTTGTTCATTGAAATGGACCTCCGCAAAGTAACGCCTGGTTCAATAAAATATTTGTAGTTATTGTATTGTATTGTAAATTGACAGGTGTGACAATGAAAATGCCTCTTGAGTATTTAGAAAGTATAATCATCGTTTTACAGTTTCAAACTTAATAGTATGTAGGTTCAACAGAATTATTATAGCAAAAACACTCGCGCACACGCGTTCGGCTCGGTAGCCTCGAGAAGAGAGAGAGAGCGAGATAGCGATGCGGAGCGAGCGAGAGAGGTGGCGCGGATGCGTTCAGGAACGGTGTAAAGCCCGTGTTACAGCCTCCCCCTCTAGCACGAAAGGACGCCCTCGTTTTCGTGGTAGGAAAAATGAGAAAGAAAATAAAAATAAAAACTTAATCTAGGTAACGACGCGGTCTGCCACGTTTGCGTTTTTCCCTAATTGCGGGTTGGGCCTCACCAACGAAGGGAGTGAGATGCGAAGTGTGATACTTTCCTAATAGGACACCATCGCTTACACGTTCTATTAAATATGTAGTGGGACCGACAGCTTCGCGTACCCGGTAGGGGCCATCCCTCCGCGGAATAAACTTGGATGTCTGACCTTTATCCGTATCATTAAGGCCTTGCGTCTTGAGCAAGACGAGGGTACCGGGTTCGTAGTCCGGGGCGGGGCGGCGGTGCGCGTCGGCGTGCGCCTTCTGCCGCGCCTGCGCGCGCTCGTGCACGTCGCGCGCCAGCAGTAGCGTGCCGGCCAGCCGCCGCAGGTAGGGTGTCACGCTCGCCACGGCCGTGTCGCGCGAAACTATGGCGTGCATGTCCGAAACCGCGTCGGCCGGCGCTCGGAGCTCCCTGCCAAACGTCAAAAAAGCGGGTGAATGACCCGTGCTAGCGGTGGTCGCAGAGTTCATAGCGAACCGTATCGCCGCTAGGTGCACGTCCCACGTGTTGTGATCGTTGCCGACGAGTATAGCTAGCTGTGGCTTCAGATCACGGTTTTTTCGCTCGATTGGGTTGGCTTCGGCATGATAGTAGGCTATCAGAGACTGCTGTATTCCTAAGACGTGGCAAACTTGCTGCATTACTTCAGAGATAAATTGTACACCGTTATCACTGATAAGGCGGCGTGCGACGCCGTATCGCAAGAATACTTCGGTTGTGAGCAGTTTCGCGCATTCAAAGCTAGTGGCTTGCTTCAGGGCGAACAGTTCGACCCAGCGCGTGCACACGTCTTCAACGATTAGAATCCATTTATTCCCATCAGCAGTCTCGGGTAGAGGTCCGAATAAATCAACGGATACAACCTCAAATCGGCGAGTCGTGGCGGGCGTTTCGACCAGTCCCGCCGGCTTCCTCGTGTCTGCTTTATAGCGCTGGCACGCGGCGCAGCGCTTCACGTAGGCTGCGACGTAGGCTCGCATGCCGGGCCAGTAGTATTTGTGAGCGAGGCGCTGCAGGGTCCGCTCGACGCCGAAGTGGCCGGCGGTAGGCGCGTCATGATAGTCGGCCATCACCTGTCCGCGCTCGTGTTCTGGAATAACAAGGCAAGCGTTATCATCGTCACCCTCTGGTGCGTATCGGTACAGTATGCCGTCCGAAAGTGCATAGCCGCGATCCGCCCACTGCCTCCCCCTAAAGGGGACGTCGGACTCCAGATCGTTGATGATTTTTCCTACTTCCGGATCTTTCATCTGATTACCGCGTATGTCGCTCGCTGGACGCGCGGGAAAATCGACAACCGCAGAACATATTTCGCAGTCGTCTTGCGGCTCTTGCGAACACGGTGGCCGCGAGAGCGTATCAGCGATCACGTTGGACTTGCCAGGCGTGTAATCGATCTGCAGGTTAAATTCCTGGAGAGTAAGTGCCCATCGCGCAAGTCTGCCGCTAGGAGACTTGTTATTCATTAGCCACTTGAGAGGTTGATGGTCGGTTTTAACACTCACCTGAGCGCCTTCGATATAGCCACGGAACTTGCCGACTGCCCACACCACCGCTAGGGCTTCCCGCTCAGTAGTGGTGTAGTTTCGCTCAGCGGCGTTCAGCTGCCGACTCGCGTATTCGATCGGCCGCTCGTCGTAGCCCTCCCCCTGCATTAGCACAGCTCCAAGACAGTACCCGCTGCTATCCGTGCGCAGCACGAAGGGCTGCGTTTCGTCGGCCTGCCGCAGGATCGGTGCCGTCGTGAGGAGTGTCTTGATGCTCTCGAAGGCTCGCTGTTGCTGCTCGTTCCAGCGCCAGGTGCTGTCTTTCTTCAGCAGGTCCGTGAGCGGCCGCGCGACGTCTGCGTAGCCGGGGATGAATCTCCGGAACCAGCTGGAAGTTTGGAGAAAACATTTTAGCTGTTTGACATTCTTCGGAGAAGGCATGGCCGTGATAGCGGCTGTCTTCTCGGGGTTCATATGGATGCCGCCGGGGACAATAACATGTCCTAAGAACTTAACGGACTGGCAAGCAAAGCAACTCTTGTCACGGTTTACCCGGAGGTTGAATTTGCCCAGTCTTGTGAAAACAGTTTGCAAGTCTGCCAAATGGGTTTCGAAATCTGGAGATAGGATTATTATATCATCCAAATATGCAAGTATTGTACTCTTGTAGATACCCATGTTTGACTTAAACCGGTCAATAAGTCTTTGAAATGTGGCTCCGGCATTACGGAGACCCATTGGCATCCGAGTGAACCTAAATGTTCCGAAGGGAGTAATAAACGCAGTCTTATCACGGTCATCGGGGTGAACATCAACCTGGAAGTAGCCGGAGTGCAAATCTAGAGTAGTCATATATTTGCTAGTCTTGGCTGCATGCAGAATATCCTCTACTCTAGGCAGTGGATATCTGTCAGCCTCTGTCACCTCGTTTAATCTGCGAAAGTCAATGCATAACCGCATGCCTTTTCCCTTTTTTGGAACCATGACAACATTTGCTGCCCATGGGGACTCGCATTCTTCTATCACATGAGCAGCGAGCAATTTGTCAAGTTCTACCTTTAGTGCATCCTTCCGGTTTTGAGACATCCTAAAAGGCTGACAGGCTATGGGCTGCTGGCCCTCGGGGACTTTGATGCGATGGGTCGCAAAGTCCGTTGCCGGCCCTTCTGTCGCAAATCGCTCGTTTCCCTCAAGGATCACATTATTAAGTAGGGCTTTCTCTTCCATAGATAATGCATTCCCTTCATCACTCCTCAAGGTAAGAGCACTAATATCTGCCCTCATTAAATCAGGCTGATCTGATGACAAATAGTATGACTTGACAAAATCAAAACTCACTTTAGGGCTGTCCTTAAAGTGCCAAGAGGAACGGGGAATGTCAATGATTATTCCCGCATTCATTATAAAATCATTGCCTAATAAAGTTTTACAATCACTGTCAGGGAAAACCAGAAAATCTGCCAGGGCCTCACGGCCTCCAACAGATATTAAAACTTTAGCAGTAAGAACATCACGTACCTGTGTTGATCCGTCAGCAAGACCTACTGTCCGCTGGGTTGAAGCAAACTCTATTCCAGAGTTCACCAAAATCTTGTGCAGGCCGGGGCTCGCCACACTCTGCGTGGCGCCGGTATCCAGTATAGCAACTCCTTGCCGTCCAGCTATAGAAACATCTACCAAGGGGCGCGAGCTGTCAGTACCCTGTAAACTAGCGAGGGCCTGAAAATCTGCCGGTTTAGGCGGCGCAGGTTTTTTATTACACGTATCACACCTCGATCTCACTACCCCTGGCTGATTGCAGCCGTAACATTTAATACCGGGCTTAGTATCACTGTCGCTACCGACTTTCGTTTGCGCTTTGCGACATTCGTCAATATTATGACCAAAACTTTTACAATAACCGCACCGCGGACGCAGTTTTGAATTACGCTCGCGTTCGATCGTACTAGGGTAACTAGAGGGAACATTCGATCGAGAAAACGTCGTAGGCGCGCTGTTATTACGGTCTGCGTCACGCGGTTTGACAGCTGTGTCAATCGTGTGACGCCGCGCGGGAATTACAGTTTCGTTGTTTATATTAGATAAAATCCTAGGTCCTACCTCGTCTCTCGCTTCCTCCGCATCGCGCGCTTTGATTAAAAGGCTCTCGATGTTAACAACACTATCCCGCGGCACACTCTTGCGCACTTTGCGATTCAAAAGTCCGTAAACTATATCTAATTTCAACGTCGAGTCCAACTCGTACGGAAATTTAGCAAAAATAGCGCGTAATCGCGAGATGAATATTTCGGATCGCTCGTCGTTTTGTTCGGTCGCGTATAGGTCACGAAGCAGCTTGTAGGCTGGGCGCGGGGCTCCGTACATGCCGCGCATGCGCGTCGTGGCTTCTTTCCAGGTCTTCACGTCCTGTTTGATTCCTCGCCACCAGATCGCCGCGTCATCCGTGAATAGCATGCTCAGGCCACGTAGCGCGTGGTCCTCGTTGACGTTCGTGCATTCCATGAATATTTCGACGGCATCTATGAATGTTTCTATTCTATCAGCTTTGTCCGCTCCGCGTCCGTCGAAACGCGCCGTGCATTTTGCCATATTTCCCGATGATCCTCCGATTGCGGTCGAGGACGCCCACTGCGTCGCGTCGCCGTGATGAGGCGGAAGAGTCGGTGAATTAATGGTATTCTGCATCGCGCTTCGCATGACGTTGGATAGCAGGCTCGAAAGTTGTTCTTGCGTAATGCCAATCATGTCGGGTGCTCTGCTGTTTTCGTACCGCCGCCAGGCATACTCGTCCACGTTCTCGTTGTCGTACTCGCCGCGCGCCTCGGGGCCGTCCGCGCGGGCCTCGTGGTTGCGCCCGCCGTACGCGCGCGTCTCGGGGCCGTGCGCGCGGGCCTCGTGGTTGCGCCCGCCGTGCGCGCGCGTCTCGGGGCCGTGCGCGTCGTGCGCACGCGTCTCGGGGCCGAGCGCGTGGTGCGGGCGCGCCTCGAATTCGAGCGCGCGCGCCTCGTGGCCTCGCGCGGGGTCTCTGCGAGGACTGTCGTGTTCTTCACCGTGTTGAACTTCTTCAGAATCGTTGCCTTGTCGATCTTGGGTTTGGCCTTCATTGGCTTTTCCTCGCGTCGTCATGGGCATAGCGAATGCGGTGTCGAACAAAAAGATGGCGGTTGTACTTTTAGAAAATTTTCACGTGGTGTTGGTTCTTGCTATTTCTGTCCTCTAGTTGGGCGCCATTGTGACAATGAAAATGCCTCTTGAGTATTTAGAAAGTATAATCATCGTTTTACAGTTTCAAACTTAATAGTATGTAGGTTCAACAGAATTATTATAGCAAAAACACTCGCGCACACGCGTTCGGCTCGGTAGCCTCGAGAAGAGAGAGAGAGCGAGATAGCGATGCGGAGCGAGCGAGAGAGGTGGCGCGGATGCGTTCAGGAACGGTGTAAAGCCCGTGTTACACAGGCTTTTTTTGAAAGCGCTTTTCTAAAAAAATTACGCAAGGACTTGCAAAAACGATCTCACTGTTCAAGTTAATTATAACAGATACTGTTGCAGATGAAATCAACAAACTATTTAACCTACTAACAAACTAGGAATTCACACATTGTAAATTGAATGTACGCTTAATGTGGTGAGAAATGTTTTATTGTTAGTCGAATCCGGTTGCAGCCGTTGCCTCTCAGTTAAGCCAACAATCCTGCTAATATTAGTCGTAAGTTTGTCATTTCTTCACGTTACAACGGCTGAAAGGATTTGGATGAAATTTGATATGTAGATAGCTGGTTATCTACAGTCGAGGGCATAAATATCAATACAGTCATTATGTCAAATATAGTCAAATATATGTGTCACAGGCCTTATTGTTTATGGCATAAAGGTAGATGTTTCTGACGTGTTGAGTAACGTAAACGTACTGTTGGGCACCCGAAGGTGCCTGCTACTATTCTTTTGTAAATAAATCAAGTTTTTAGCATTTTTAGCTATTTAATCGAAACTGATACAGTGACGTACAAAACATACACTCTGACAATACAAAACAAAAATAGAAAAGGAATAAAAAAGAATAAAATACAATAAAGACTATAAAAAGGCTGGCTGTCGCCAACACGTACATATGTATATTTATGCCACGGTACATAGGTTACTTTTCCGATTTTTCCACGGGATCGTGAGTAAATACTGTATTATAGAAAAATAAAGAAACTAACATAATTGACAGAAAAAATTACATGTGCAGAAAGGCGAGCTGAAATACTGGCTGCAATAAAAGCCAGTGCTAAATGGGTCGTTCTACAAACTAAGGACGAAATCGAGTCTGATTCCGGCCCGATATTTTTTTTACATTCTGGTTGCAAAATATAGTCTATCAAAAAGAATACACTGTCTTTTAGCCTATGTTAAGTGGAACAGTCAAAATATTTTAAAATTTTAGATCTATGGCCATTTCAAGAAATTCATGAAACAGGAAACTGAGGATGTAACCAGAAAATCATCTGAGATCAACGATTATTTATAATTTCACAAATAAAAAATATCCTTCTAAGCATTACTTTGTAATAGTCCAAATATTTTGAACGATAACGAAAATTAGGTCTATTTTTGACTTGCATTAATTCTCTATCAACACCAGTCTATCTCTATCAACAACAACAGTAACTTTAATCATTAAGTATAGAATATTGTCTTCAATCACTGGATTCGTGGTTATTTTTTTCTGTTATTTTGGATTTATTTGGTTTCTGTCTTGTATAATTTACCTCCTTTTTAACTTTATCTTTTCTTGCAGTCATTTCTTTTTCTTTTTTGTTTGCACGTTAACGGTATCTTCAAATTTTCTTTTTTGAGTTCTAGCTTTCCTTTTTTTTTGTTGTAATTGCTTCGTTATTTGCTCTTCGGGCGGGTTTAAAAAGAGAGTAGCTAGGTCAATCTGCATATCAGGCATAGCAGCCAAAACTTCTGGATTTTTTCAATTTAATGTCAGATCGCTTGCAATGCTGATGTTAAAGACTTTACTATTTTAACTTTAAAGTGTATAGTAGAAAAAAAGTATCAAATTATCTTGCACAAAAACAGTATTTCAATATAAACACTCAGGGTCCTGGATGCTGCTCAGTATCCTGGGGTTTAATTTGACAGGATCCTGAGACCAGGTTCCTGAGAATATTTGTATTATATTGGAAAAAAACAATCATTTAAAACATTCAACCAAATTCAAGCAGAACTAAGCCTTCGTGTAAGCAACTTACATATCAAAATGCTAAAATTACCACATTATTATTTTAATTACGTAAGTAATAGTAGATTGATAAACAAGGGTTGTAAGTGATCAATTACACCCAAGATATTTAGGCACACGAGCGAGCAAAGCGAGCGAGGGTGCTTATAGTTCGCGGGTGTAATTGATCATTTACACTCGAGTTGAACACTCTACTTTTCATCACAAATGCGAGGAAAATCCAAATCGTCACTTGAACTCGTCATTATTGTTAAAAAAATACGCAATATGTAAAAGAGCGGAAGAAAATTTATCGCGCCAAACCGTCTTTTGTTTTTTTTTAATGGCCTCGCGCTCTTTGGCTTTGGCACATACAGCCAGCACTGGGCAGCAGTATTATGCCAGCATGGAGGTTTGGAGGTAAGTATTACGCATTAAAGAGCAGCATTCGATTTTTAAATTTACTTACATCCCTAAGGATGTAAATCGAATTTACAACTCGGATTTCAAGTTAAATGCAACCTACTTTCAGAGCTTAAGTGATGAAAATATCTTACCAGGTTCCTGTGAACCCGACTGATTTCGACGCTACTTCCTCCGTTTACTGCGCCGGGCTGGCTTAACAATACGCTAGGTGCAAACAGATAGGCGGTATTCTTTGTCTCGTTCATAGGCACAACTGATTCAGATAAACGAAAACGTCGCTCGGCGAATAGAAAATTGAATTTTGCTTACATTTTAGATTGAACAGGATCCTGGCATAAAACTGTTGGGACAAATTCTGGAACTCGATTTTATGATATTTTTGGTGCAGCGAAATAATAATACGTATCACAGATAAGAAGAAATATTAAGTACTACTTTATTTTGGTTTATTTTATGGCCTAAATGTTATAATAAAAAAATCACGGTACACTTTTGATTCGATTTTGTTTGAGGGACACTCCAGGATCCTGAATATTTGACGCTTAGAAAAAAAAAATTGTCAAGAAAAAATGTTTTAATCTACATTATTTTTAGAGACCAGCTAGACATAAGTATGTTTTACAATATGTTATACAAATAAATTCATTTTCAACAAATTTTTCATGATATATTAGCTGAGCCGCCGAAAATTCCTTAGTTTGTAGAACGACCCAAATATTTTCTCGTTCCTTCATCATTAAATTAAGCAATAAGTGATTTTTTTTGTTTGTCTGCCTTTTATTTACTATCAAAATGAATCAAGAGTTTTTACTTCTTGATTTTTTATATATATATTTTTTTTTTTATATGAATAGGAAGGCAAACGAGCAAGTGGGTCACCTGATGGTAAGTGATCACCACCATGATGATGATGTTTTTACTTTTACGGTTTTACCGTTAGAAATTAAATATCTAAACGACAATGAAAATTAGAACACAGAAAAATCCGAAAAGCAAAGCTGGATGGCCGGGAATCGAACCCGGATCCTCGTCATTCCGTTTCGAAATTTGTCTTTTATTTGACTCTATGTTTGTCCCTTTAAATAATTACACAAATCGTTTTAGTACCTAATTATAATTTAAAATGTGTATGTAAATTTTATATAACGCACATCCCATGCAAAACGTATTAGTGAAAAAAAGTAGAACACTACTGTAAAAAATACGAAGAGGTCAAGCCTCCTTATTTCCCAATGAATGTTATAAAAAGTTGTCACTACCAAGACTGCTTGCATTACGGCAATTTGATCATCCATACCTAGCTAATTTAAAATTTCAATTCTATATACCCAGTTGTAAGATTCACTAACAAATTTATAAACATACCTGCCTAACTTTTGAGCATGGCCGGCGGTATCTTTGACTATAGTTACTGGCGCCACGATTAATACGTTTATATTTCTGATGGAGTTGTATTTCGATAGTTAGCAACCGAGTCTTAAGTCATATGACACTCTATTAAACTAAAAGCAAGGATATTTTAAATGATTGGTTGAATCATGCGTTACCTACGTGATAAATTTAATAAGCTAACCTAAAAAGCATTTTTGGTCCAAGCTTTTTTGCTGACTGTACTTGCATTGTTCTCTGTTCTACACAAGTGTACCAAATTTCAAGTCAATCGGACCAAGCGTTGAGAAGTTCTCTTTGGGAGACGGTCCATCAGAGTTCTTCTACCAGATCATTGTATTTTCATCTGACTTACTCAAGCGTGCAAAATTTCAGCTAAACCAGTTGAAGATATCTTCAAAATTGAGTTGTAAGAGTCCACCCGGACAAACATACATAGGTACATGCATTGCAAGTTAATAAAAAGCTTGTAATAATAGTAATAATACTGAAGAACACTTTTTTTTCAGAATTGAGTTTGCTTAAAGAGCCGGTCTCGATTATCCAAGTGTCTGTGAAATGGTGAGTTGTAGAAACCATAGACCGACCGCCTAATAATCTGTAGTAATGTATAAATCGTGTATATTTTAATTGACACAGTAATATTATATTTTCTCCTCCTTTGACATAATATCATCTATTCAGTTTGACATTGCAAATATTGCAATGATTACTAGATGATATTTTATATAGAATTAAGCTTAAATATTGTACGCCTCAGAGGCAGGACATGACGAATAGTAATTAAACTAATTAAGACCTGTATTACTCATGACCATGCAATAAATATATTTATATTTGTATTTAAATGAGTCCTCGCCCGCACGGCACAGGGGCGCGGACTAGGAAGACAAAGGGGACCGAGAGAGGTGCGGGCGGATACGCCTTCCCCCGCACCTCGGTCCCCGCGGTCGTCACGCCCCGCGTCCCTGTAACGTGCCGCACGGGCGAGAACTCACGACGCGGTCGGTCTAAGTTGCAATACTTGGCGCATTTAAATGGAGATGGAAAAGGAACTTGTATTAGTCCAATGATGTCTTGATACCTTTTCTAAGCATGTGATACTAACAATACAGACCAGACAGACTGATAAACCTACTCGAAAACTTTCACATGTTTAATAATTAGGCTTTGGAGGACTAAATGCGACAAGGTGCTAAAGTACGTCGTGGAATTAAGACCGAGCTACTTTATCAGCGGTCGTGTGAACAGTAAACTGGCTTAGTTCCGGTTTTTATCTTAATTTCACTATTGTTTGCTCCCAAACGATACATATAATGCTTGTTTAAACGTTCTATGACTTCCCAGAAAATTCTGACCTAAGGCTTTGGACGGTGTATCTACAAAATGAATTGAACACAGCCGTACATCGGTCTTCTCGGCTAATTTAGGCTTTGTAGAGCGTCGTCTCGCTCTAACTTACGTGACGCAAATTGTCTTCCGAAGACCGAAGTACACTCTTTATGACCACGTACTGTAGAGAGATTTCGATGTACTCGCGATTATTTTATTAAATTCTTGTTAATCTTAAACATCCTACTAATATTATAAATGTGAAAGTTTGTGAGTATGGATGTTTGGATGTTTGTTACTCTTTCACGCCAGAACGGCTGGACAGATCTGGATGAAATTTGGAACATGGATTATAGTCTGGAATAACACATAGGCTACTTTTTATCCCGGAAAATTGCGTAGTTCCTGCGGTATAGCGATAAACGAATTCTATGCAGACGGAATTGCGGGCAACAGCTAGTTTTTAATAAAACGGCTTTAATATCTTCTGTCGATTATGAGAGCAATATCGTCAATGTAGAGTAAACATTTTAAAAGACAGCCATTGTATTTGTACCAGTCTAAACGCTTATTTTAAAAAACAAGGGCCTTACCTTGACGTCATTAACGCGATTCAATTCCGAACCAAAGTTGGATCGATCGCTATCAGATCCACACTAGAAGTGGCAAAATTGACAGCTAAAGAAGCGTTAAGGCGTCATATAAGACAGAAATAGATCTCCGTCGTGTGGTCCTAACGGATAAATCAATAGGACTGCGAGAAAACGGGTCTTTTCAAGAATAAGAAAGTTAGCCGCGATCAAACTTCAGTACTTACGTAACCAAGTAAATAAACAAAAATGTGACTCGGAAAGCACTCAGAGCGCAATTTGCTAATTATAAAGTAATCGTCCCTGAGTTTGTTTTGTTACATATACAGTGTTTGTCTAACGGCGTGGGAAACCGCGGCTTCAATGCTAAACTAACTGTCCTCATTTCCATCCCAAACATTTAGGCTACAAGCCCATGGAAAAAAAAGTGAAATGAACCAGCGTGAATGAAGCTTAGAAGGCTGTTACTATATCATAAAATAACTCTGAGCGCTTGCCGTCATTTCTGAGCGTTTTCGTAAGAAATCCAAGATGCAGCAAAGAAAAACGTAAATAATACAATTATACATGTAAATATAAAAAGATAAATTACCAATTCATAAAGTTGGCGCCGTCCTTTGGTACACAGTCGGATGTGTCACTTTTCCACTAATTGCCATATTTTACTACTACGGAATATTTCTATTCAATCTATTGTTCTTTCTCTATAAAAACAATCTTAATTACCAATGATATAGAAAAATAATAAATAAGAACTGCAACTCGTTCCTTTGTTACGTCATTTTTAGGGTTCCGTGTCTAAAAGGGTAAAAGGGACCATTACTAAGACTCCATTGTCCGTCTGTCAGTGGCGTAGCTAGGTAACGAAGGCCCCGGTGCAAAAAAAATCCCCACTATCTATACTGGTTAGGTTTTAATGATTTTCGAAAGTTCAGTTCGATCGAGATTTTCTGGTAAGGATTCCTACTTAAACTGTCTCCGGCTTATTTCTTTTTTTTTCGTCTTTAACTTTTCTGTCTTACGAAAGACTAAATTTTTTTTCACTCCTCTCATTCAGAAAATTAACTTTTGCTCCCTGACGAGAGGGATCAAAGTGCAACTTTTCTGTTCAAGGCTTTTCTAATTGTTATTTTGCAAATACAATTTTATTGAAGTTGATAATTGTAAAACCACGCCATTTTCTATGCTGGTTGCTCTTTGATTATATTTAGAGTTCTTTTTTCAAGTTTTTCAATGTTTGGTGTGAACAATATGAACCACTCGGGAGCAAAATTGCACTTGCCCTCATTACGCTCAGGATTCTAATTTAGAATCCCTCTCTACGCTCAGCATTTTATTGTTCCTTCGCTGCGTTCGTAAACACATCATTTTGCTCCCTCGTGACACAAATAACTATTGTTATTCTGTAGTATTTACTCTTATAAGTAATAGCGTATGTCCCCACGTGTTAGTTCACGTGTGGGTATTGGGCAACGATGCCACGATTATGTGCAATGAATTAGTTTCAATCACCGGTCACGTTTATCCTGTATTTTTTCTCGCATACATAATACATTGTTTGTTTATTTTATTGGCAATAATGCACGTTGCATGTTTCACGTCTAAAAAGAAGATAAGACTGGTAACAGCTAAAAGGTGCATTGGGGTAAATTCGGAATTGGGGGAATTTCGAAACTCGTGCTCCACTAAACGGGGAACAATTACATAAGTCAACGCTTACCTAGAAGCTCGAATCTTTGGCTTCTAGATAAGCGTTGCCAGATCGTAGAATTGTTATTGTTACCCGTTTAGTGGATATCCACGAGTTTCGGAATTCCCCCAATTTCGAATTTACCCCAATGCACCTTAAAACAATTTGATCGAATCCAAACTAAGCAATGCTTGTACTTACCTACTGTACTAAATTACGGTCAAATACATACATAAAATTACCTTAGGCTCTGTCTACCCCGTAAGGGATAAAGACGTGATTTATGTGTGAGTATGTGTTATTCTAGGAAATAGAGAGGATATCTAGTATACGAAAAATCAGAAAAAAATCTAAAAAACATAAAAATAATTATCACGGTCGAAGTCTGACGTCATCGGAATTCTGCTAAGATCCTTTACATCAAAAATCACGGTGACGTCACGAAGCTCTTAGTCTTTTTAGGGTTCCGTAGTCAAAATGGCAAAACGAACCCTTCAACTAATTACAAATGCAATACAAGCAAATTATTTGTCAAAAATAGGTTAAAGACACAGTACAATAATTGTAGACTTGTACATACAAATACCTTGCAGGTAGGTCAGATTCATATCATGCACTAAACCAATATACACACAAACACACATAAATCACTTTGCAACAAATAAATTAAATGCAATAAATGGAGAATATGACTGAAATTAATCTACTTTTTTTTATGTCAAAGAAGGCAAACGAGCCAGTGGGTCACCTGATGGTAAACGAGAACCACCACCTATGGACATGTTTATTGTAGCACTAGAGGATTGTGGATGCGTTGCCAGTTTAGAGGGCTACATTTTTTTTTGTATAAATCACAGAAGGTAAGTCACTAACAACGAAACAATAGCTCAATTTGGTAATTAATATCGCCCAAAAACTGTAACCGCCATTATTTACCAATGAAAATAAGTTATTTTATGTTACCGGCTCAGCTATTGGATGTGGTACCCATTTTCATTTAATTTTGTCTACTGAACCCTTCTGTCCGTCCGACTCGCACTTTGCCGGTTTTTTCTCATCCCTTCCACAAACGTGCGCGCGCGCCGCCGCATGCGCAGTCACGTGAGCCGAGACTGGCAAACGAGATTTTTGAAACTTTTTGCTTTTTTTAAACCTGATTCGAGCTGGATTAATTTTAAATTTGGGAGGTATGACGTATATTATATTTAATTGATTTAAGAGTTTTATAAAAAAATAATTGATTTTTGAACGTGTTCTGATGTTACTAAGTGCCATATCTGCAATCAAATTCCATTAGCACCGAATCATATTTTTTAAGGATAATCGTATTTTTGTATGAAGCGTCCCTTCCGCGTCGATTCAGCTTTATACAAAATAAGAAGAAGAAGAAGAAATAAATTTACTGTCGAAATTCGACACAACAAAAAAAAACTTAAACATTAACCCCGCTCTGTAGGCTTCTGCTAACTTAGCAATCGTTTATCCTTATCTGTCTCTTTGACATTTACCTTTCACAGATAAGGACAAACGATTGCTAAGTTAGCAGAAGCTTATAGAGCCTTTACGAATAAGGGGGTTACAAACGACAAATAAGTGCCGAACACAGCCAAAAGGGCCACATTCAGCGCGATGCTGCGGCTAACGAGCTGCTGTGAATAACGAGTTTCTTTAGTAATAATACTGTGTAAATGTTGTTTTTCATTTCTCATATTCTGAAAGCGGGTTGAAAGTGACTCATCGCGACCCTTGGGTTGAATGGAATTTGAAAAAAAAAAATCAACCTTTCATAGCTAATCCAAATGAGGTACATAGCAATGGAAATACGCATACAGCCATGTAATCTATGTTTTATATAATCATCTATACAAATAGTTCCTTTTTAATTGTAAAAATAACATTCACGCTATTGTATAAGCTTATGCAAGCGTATACAGCGAGAATAAGGAATTATTAGGTTCGGTATATTTTTTTAGCTTGTTATACAAGTCGACAGTTAATTGATAGTGACCTCCGTGTCTGCAAGTTTGAAAAAAACTAGCCGGCAGCCATTGATGCGCAGAAGAAATGCGCAATGCGCGCAAATCGCGCAATAGAAAAAGAGCGGGAAAAGAAAGACAGACGTAACAAATATTAGGTGCGACCGTGCCACGTTTGTGAAATTTGTCATAATACCTTCTTTTCCTCATATTCGAAATGAAAAGTAGTGTTCAACTCTGGTGAAATTACCCATTTCACCCTCGAACTATTGGCGCTCGAACGAAGTGAAAGCGCCAGAAATATCTCAGGTGAAAAGGGTCAATTTCAACCCTTGCTTATCAATCTACTATTACATACATACTACATACATAAATCACGTCTTTATCCCTAACGGGTTAGACTGAGCCTTTTTTTTACCGTGTGGAAAATGCACCTTATGCATTCCCGCGCTCGGGGCAGCAACGGGAGTATGACGGGCTCTCCAGCTCGCCGCTGCCTTCCCTAATGGAAGGAGGGGAGAGGCCTACCGTCTAAAAACCGACACGTTCCCTCCTGGCCATGGACTGTGAGCGTTACGGGAGCACTAGGTGTCACCGCGACGCCCACTGGCCGCCCCGGGATGAGGCAGATGGCAACGGCACCGTTGAGTGCGGATTCCGGATTCAAGGGTTAGACTGGGCCTAAGGTAACAAGAGCACGTTTAGCGTAGTTATGGGCTTATAGGTGGAAAGGTATCAAAATATTAATAGGTCGCTACACCAGCATCGTCTATACTTACGGGGTAGATAGAACCTAAGGTAAGGAGTTTACTTATGCAATGTCTTAATTGACTTTTTCCTCGTCGGAGGCCACAGTGCCGGCTTATTAGCGGGATAATTAAATAGTTAACTGTTTACGGAAGTAACTAAGGTTGACAGTCCTGTTACAGTTAGTCATGGCATTTTAATGCCAGAAAAATGCAACTGTCGTCGGTCTCTCACTTTATGCTGCTCTCATTTACTTAACTGGTAGATATCCCTTATAGCAGGGTAGGCGAACCTTTATGCATCAACGTGCCATTTTTTCTAAAAAATGTTTAATGGGGTCGTTGACGTGCCATCAAATAATTTTGACGTTCTGATTATTTGGAAAATAATAATAATAAATACTATCAAAACTCTTTATACTTACTTAACACATTTTTTACACATGTTTTATAATCGGCGACGTGCCCAAAATATTGTGTCGCGTGCCATTGGTTCGCCTACCCTGCCTTATAGGGATAAGTTCGCCTTTGTGCATATATTTAAGGTCTTTTTTGTGACTTGTCTCTGTTTCTTTATATTTCGATAGGGTAAACGATTCTGAGTAAGAAATTAATAGTACATTACTGCAGAGGCCGTGAAGTAAGGGATTGCTGGACGAGTTTGGGGTAGGTGGCCGAGTCGAAGACGAAGTAAATGATTTGTTATTCTGCGACCAGGCGTCACCTTGGTCGAAATTTTCGCAGAGTAGCTAAGTAATTGGTGAATTGGTGAATTCAGTCAGTCAAAATGTTCTTCGATGACCAAACCTGCTGTTAAGTAAATTGACTTTCTTAATATTTTTCGTGCAGTACCGAAATTTATATCAGTTCCGTAACATTGTTGCATGTATGTATAGTTAAGAAATTTTTGATACTTGTCTCTGAATGATTCTTCTAATAGTACATTACTGCAGAGGCCGTGAAGTACCTAAGGGATTGCTGGACGAGTTTGGGGTAGGTGGCCGAGTCGAAGACGAGGCCAGATAGAACGAGTCCTGCAATCCCTGTTCCGGCCAAAGCTTGTATAGTGCTTTTCTCAAACAATGTGAGGAAATATTAAAATTAAAATAACTACTAGACAATCAAGTAAAATTTGCCTCCTCTTTTAAAGGAGGCGGAGTACAGTTCATAAGTTCCCCGTCACTTTCATCACTAGAAGTCATTTTTATTTCTGTTAAATTATAATAACACTCACTACGAAATACGCATAAGCAGAAAAAAAGATTTTCGATTTGCCACCTTTTTTATTTTTTAAATGTACTTATTTGATCCAGCTATTTGAGCACCATGTTTAACCGCACATAAATATAGTACCATAGATTTTTTTTTTATGTCGCAATTATGCTTAGGTACAGATTGTGGTGGTGGTTGGCTGTATGTAATTTTTTCCTTTGCCAATTTAATTTTAGTATAGAAATTTAAAAAATTAGAGCAGCGGACAAAAATGGATTTTCATACTAACTTTTGTGGCCTAAGCCAAGAAGTAATGTAGGGAGCCATAAACGAGAAACTTCATGTCCTCATATCGGGACATTAACGCATACATTTCCGAGCATGTTTGAGAAAAGTATATTTAAATTCTGGAACAAATGTACACGTGGTTTTTTTTAAAAGAGCTCATCTTCTTCCGCCGCCGCCCTTAAGCATCGCTTTGTTTACCATTAGTCTGTTTATGGCTGGCATTTGCTACAACTGTTTTGCGGCAACGTGACTTGGGTGCTAATGAAACGTTCTAATTACCACGCTGACATTTTGTACTTCTATGACAAGTGCAATATTGTTGCTGCTTAGCGAGTCTAGACGATTTTAATTAATAACACATACATACGCAAATCACGTCTTTATCCCTTACGGGGTAGACAGAGCCTAAGGCAGGGGTGGCGAACCTTTTTTCGGTGGACGTGCCATTTTTTCACAAATAATGTAATATTTGGCTCTGACCTATCGTCAGACCTTGTTGTAAGTAAGTAAGTAAGTAAATGCTTTATTGTACAAATATAAAGAAACAGATACAATTCACAAAAAAAGAAAAAACATTAATATATGCACAAAGGCGAACTTATCCCTATAAGGGATCTCTACCAGTTAACCTTTGAGTAGATGAGAGGAGCATTAAACGAGGGACCGACAAAGTGAAGTGTCTTAAGAGTCTTTCTACCATCATATGACCATATTGCCATTATTGGCGTGCCCGAATTATTTTGAAGCGTGCCAACACTGGCACGCGTGCCATTGGTTCGCCATCCCTGGCCTAAGGTAACAGGTACCTAACAGCCCACATTTAACGTAGAGGTGGAAAGTGGAATCAAAATAGTGATGGGTTGCTAGCCTCATCGCCTATAACATGATTCCTATGATTTTCGCACATTCCCTCGATGGGCTTTTACTATCTGCGCGGGTAGAGAAGCAACTGATATATTCTATGTATTTCCTTTGCTCCCAGACCAGCATGGAAGAATGAATAAACATTACCTAAAAATGACATTTTAGATACAAGCTTTTTTTGCTGACTGTACTTGCATTGTCCTCCATATGTGAACCAAATTTCAAGTCAATCGGACCAACCATTAAAGAATTCCCGCCTCTAGAGACGGTCCTGTCTAGACCAGCAGAACTCTACTACCAGATTATTGTATTGTCATTAGACTTACACAAGTATGCAAAATATCAGCTCAATCAGATGAAGCTATCAGCTTCAACATTGAGTCGCAAGATTCGACCCAGACATACATACAGAACAAGTTAATATAATATAAACTTTGGTTAGTTTGTTCAAATATAACATTAAATTAAAAAGTTCACGGATTGTTCGTCCTCTCGTATTGTTATTTTTCCTTATTATTTTTTTTGTTTTGTTTATTTTTAGTTGGGGCTGTTGTTGTCCTATGCGTCAAATAAATGTATTTTCTTTCTTTTCTTTCTTTCTTTCTCCATCAGAAACTGTCTCTGTTGCTCGGTTGTGTAGTGAGACAACCGATGAAATTATTGGCATATGACGTATTCCATAACTATAATTACACAAACGGCATTTATTTGCTATCGGCTTTACTTAAAAATGTGGTCGCTGAAACAGGTTGATTAATTAAATCAGTGGCGATAAACAGTACGATAACAGACTAATACCAGGGCATCATATATCAGAAGTGATTGCACTGATAACATCCACTCCAGACGAGCTCTCTGCGCGGGAAAATACCTCGTTATTATCTCAAATCCTTGACTACTGATATTGCTTACTATTAAATACTACAGCATAATGAGAACGCCAATTTCTACCAGATTCTAGAAGCCTTTCTTTGCTAACATTTTTCTCAAGGCTAACACTGAATTTTATATTCATTGCAAAAGTCCGACTCGCACTTGGCGGTTTTTTAGAATGTGTGCACATAAATTCTCAATCTTTGATATTACGGTTTATCCTGCATAAAAGCAACCTGAACGAAAACTAAAACTGTTGTAAGTATATATACATACATAATTCACGTCTTTATGCCTTACGGGGTAGACAGAGTCTAAGGTAACAAGATCTAAAGACCACGTTTAGCATGATTGTGGGCGTATGGATGGAAAGGGAATTCAAAACAGGGATGGTTAGCCACATCGCCTATATAACATGATCCCTTAAATTTTCGATAAGTATATATGAGATAAGATAATGTTTCTTAATATACATATCTTAATATACATAATCAAAGACGTTTACTTCTAAAAATTGTAACAATCACTCCTAAACAAATTGTTAGTTTGTTGATAGTTCTTTGTTTATGTCGTCGATATGCTATGAAGATGGACTGAAACAATCGAACGCTCCGTCACCTATTTTACAATGACTAGACTATTCATGTATGGAACTGTGTTCTATTGTTTATAAACAAATTAAAAAAAAACAAACGCAACTAGGGTCTTCTATTTATGACGAGTGATGGTTCCTTTGGAACGATATCAGTAACGACTCTGTGGGGCTACAACGAAATTCGATTTTCGAATTTCGTATCTTACTGTCTCTCTCACGCTTAAATTAATGAATGTTAGTGTGAGCTGGCACGAAATGAATTTCGAAAATCGCCCACGATTAGGCTACACGTAGCCTTTAAGGTCTTGTTGTCTCAGGCTTTGTCTCCCCCATTACCTACCTGCATTGCACGGTTTCATTGTCTAAGGGAAGACGGGCCCAGTGTACGGGCCCTCCCCCTCTTGGCGCGCTCCTGGTGAAAGCCGGGGCCACCGGGGCGTTTGTGGTGAAACCCTAGTGGCATCCCACTGCTTCCCCATCACACCGGATTGAGTAACGCCGGAGAGTTTTTAGTTCGGGTATACCCCTTCGGAGGGGAGTCCCACATAACCCTAGGCATCCCCGTGCCTAGGGCATCCATAAAGATTTCCTCTTCGTTAAGAAAACAAGGCTTTGTCTCCACGAAAGGGTAGACGTAGTTTGTGAATGTAACGTGCACCAGTGACAGTTACGGCTGATACATGAGTACCCGGCTTTACAAAATATTCTAAATTTAAATTTACGATACCAATAAACATGAATGGCGGGCAAACGGCAAAACCCGTTGATAAAACTAAACATTAAATAGCAATGATTCAACGGAAGTTATCTTATCAATGATTGCGACATTCTGAATTGTTCGCAAATACTTTGGGAAATATTTAAAATTGCCTCCTGTTGCGCAACTACGAGAGCTCTGAATTGAGCGCAGAAGCCAATGAATTTTCTTGACTTCATCATCATCATCATCATCATCTCAGCTTACAAGTCCACTGCTGAACATAGGCCTCTCCTTTAGACCTCCAATAAGACCGGTTGGAAGCGGCTTGCATCCAGCGCGATCCTCCGATCTTAATGAGGTCATCGGTCCACCTTGTGGGTGGACGTCCCACGCTGCGCTTGCCGGTACGTGGTCTCCACTCGAGGACTTTTCGACCCCATCGGTCATCCGTCCTCCGTGCTATGTGCCCTGCCCACTGCCATTTCAACTTGCTAATCCGCTGGGCTATGTCGGTAACCTTGGTTCTTCTACGGATCTCCTCATTTCTGATTCGATCTCGCAGAGAGACTCCCAGCATAGCCCTCTCCATAGCTCGTTGGGCTACTTTGAGCTTGTTCATAAGGCCCATAGTGAGGGACCACGTTTCAGTGCCGTAAGTCATCACTGGTAACACACACTGGTGCCGTAAGTCATCACTGGTAACACACACTGGTCAGGACGGTTTCGATCCGCTCACCCGAACGCCACGAATTTACCTCGTTCCGCACTTAAAAATCAATAAAAGTGGCAATTTTAGCCGTAGCGACAAGTGCGATACACCATTTAATCGTCTCACCAACGCGCATGTGGGCGAAGTGAAATCCAGTGTGAAAAGTGAAAACTGTGAATTTTCCCGCAAAATAACCTCACTTTTAGAGGTTAATCTGAAAAAATCTGCTTTAACTGCGTGCGGCGCGCGATTAGTCGCTGCGACCTATCGGTTGCGGCGCATCGTCGTGTGCGCCCCAGCGCCCTCTATCTGCCGAGCTAACTCGCGGATTTTTCCGCTGAGGAAATCCGGCGGAAAACGCAGAAAAACAAAAAGCACGTGGTGGCGTGGTCACCCTTCCAGCGGCACCAGGGACCTGAGACTTGGCGGAGACCTTAGCGGCAGAGAACACAGCCCGGAACCGCAAGCACTATAATTTTATCACTTTTGGTTTAGTTTTTAAAAATATTTTAAATTCCGAACTTGTGACCTAAATAGTGTTTAATCTGTTTGAGACGCGCGGACTCTGCCACCGCAATTAATTGCGCGCTAAGCAGTAGAACGCAACCTATCATTAAGAAAAATTTTTTGGACCCGGGGACTTAGAAAAATTTTCAAAAAACCAAATTTCTGGTCTTTAGTCTCCAATTTTTGTGTCTTTTGTGTATTTTTATTTTTATAAACTCAGCTTCGACAAAACCTAGCTCTAGGTAGAGCCGAAAACTAAAACTGCACAAATAAAACAAAATACAATTGTATTTTATTCGCCCCATAACTAGGGTTTTGTAACTTAGGCCCTACTGGACCCTAAACGACAGAGTCTGTGACTCAAACTTTTGAACTGACAAGTAGGCAGTCCTCTACAACTGCCTACTCGAAGGACATAGCCTGCGACTAAATAGGAAATAGACAAAACTACATCACATTAGCCTTAATTTCCGTGTAGCTCCAAGTGTACCCAACCCTTTAAACTTATACAACTTACCGGATACACTTGTACTGACATTATTTTATTTACACACGGAACAACCACTCCAACATGTTCGCAATTAGGACCCCCGCAAAAAAGACAGAGAGTGAAAAGTCACCCTCAAAAACAACGGTCGAAAAATCCCCAATAAACAAGACCCCTGAACCGAACGTAAGACGTAGCATAGGGAAATGGGAAGCCGCGAAAAATGACATTACCCCCATCCCAACGAACCTGACAAAAAAGGCAGGCCCTTCAAAACCTAAGCCAGAGCAGACACAGGACAATAAGCAAACAACCGCGCGTAAAGCATCTAGTCCACCAAAAAGGCAATATGCAGACCGTATAGCTGAAGCAAAGGCTTGCCTCCTAAAAGGGAAATTAAACCTAAACAATTCTAGGAACATAAAAACGGAGATAAAAACGGAAGTCACCAACGCCCTAGATCGGCTTTTCCAGCTAGTGAAGGAGGCGGAGGCAGAACTAAAAAGGGGAAGAAAGGAAGGACCGACAGAGGAAACGCAGGAGAGAAACAACACCACCGATACTACTTTTCACATAAACTCGGACCAAAATGAAATTGCGAGAAAGATTGGGGAGCACTCCAAACTGTTGATGGAAAGCAACAAAAGGATGGACGACTTGAAAGATGAAATGGAAAGACAGAGAGAGACAATGGAGAAAATGGCGTCAACAACTTACGCGAGTGTGACTGCGACCCAAAACGGGAAGCAAGCCCCGACGAGGAACACGCTTCACTCTTGCGCTGTCACGTCGAAAGATGAAACGGCGACAGGGGAGGAAGTCCTGGACAAGATCAGGAAGGCAGTTGACGCCAAAGAGGGATGGATAAAAGTGGAAAGAGTAAGAAAGGCAAAGGATAGGAAGGTCATAATAGGATTTGGATCAAAGGAGGAGAGAAACAAAATCAAAAGTAGACTGGAAAGGGAAGGAGTCGACCTCACCGTCGAGGACATGAAAAATAGGGACCCACTACTGATTCTCAAGAGCGTACTGTCAGTTAATACAGACGAGGACGTCCTCAAGGCACTGAGAAATCAGAACCGGACCGTTTTTCAGGGCCTCGGCGAGGAGGAAGATAGGATGGAAGTAAAATTCAGGAAGAGAACTAGAAACCCCCACACCAGTCACGTCGTGGTAAGCGTCTCACCCACCGTCTGGCAGAGAGCGACTAAACTGGGGAGCGTGCACATAGACCTCCAGCGCATCAGAGTGGAGGATCAAACCCCGCTGGTCCAGTGCACGCGATGCCTGGGCTTTGGGCACGGAAAGAAGTTCTGCACCGAAGCTGCAGATCTGTGCGCCCACTGTGGAGGTCCCCATCTGAAGTCAGAGTGCACCGATTTTCTCGCTGAGGTACCGCCCAGGTGTCGCAACTGTGTAATCGCCAAGTTGGACTTGGTGGAACACAATGCTTTTAGTCTGGGCTGTCCGATAAGAAGAAGATGGGATGACTTAGCGCGATCCACAGTGGCGTATTGCTAAGGGCGCCCATGGCAGAAAAAATGCTCAAAACTCGACCCGAACCACCCCGGCTCAGTTGCGTAAATACAAAATCATTCAAATCAACCTCCAAAGAAGTAAACTCGCAACGGACGAGTTGATGTTGGAGGCAAAAAAGCGCGGGATTGCAGTAGCTCTTCTGCAGGAACCCTATGTGGGTGGAGTCGGGGAAGTGAAGGGATACCCGGGTGCCAGAATATATCAGGACGCGACGCCAAATAAAGGCGCGGTTAAGTCAGCAATAGCCATATTCGACCCTGATCTTGATGTAACTCAATGTCCAAATGACACCACAAAAAACATAGTCACCTTAAAATTAAATACAGTAACCTGGACAGTCACCCTGGTGTCCCTTTATTTCGAGCCAGACCAGCCTATAGAGCCCTACCTAACACAGATAAAAAAGATCAAGAGCACAACGAGCCCAAACAAATTGGTCATGGGTGGAGACATAAACGCAAAGAGCACTTGGTGGGGAAGCCTCAAGGAAGACACTAGAGGTAAGGTAATGAGGGGCGCAATTGACGAAATGGAACTGCAAATACTGAACGTGGGAGACGTGCCAACCTATGATACTGTTAGGGGAGGAAAGAGGCTTTACAGTCACATAGACATCACGACATGTACCGCGGATATGCTTGACCTCGTTGAAGACTGGTACGTAGAGGAAGGCCTCACAAGTTCGGATCACAACGGCATAACATTTAATATAGCACTGCAAAAACCACTAAACACCAACATAGTACGCACAACACGGATATACAACACAAAAAAAGCAAACTGGAGCCAGTTTCATGAGAAACTGGCACAGCTAATGCATGACTCCGAACTCACAGCACACAACATAACAAACGCACACAACACAAAGCAAATAGACGAAACAGTGGACACATACAACAAAGTTATCACAGAAGCATGCAAACACTCAATGCCAAATAAAAAACACACACAAACACTTACCATGCCGTGGTGGTCCGAAGAGCTTGAGAGGATGAAGAAGCAGACGATGACGTTGAAAAGAAGGATCCGAAGCGCAGCACCGTGCCGTAGAAGCCTGGTTATAGACGAATACCTGAAACAGAAAGAACAATATGAAAGACTGGTAAAGGAAGCACAATGTAAGAGTTGGCAGGAATTCTGTGGCAAACAGGATAGAGAGGGAATGTGGGAGGGTATATATAGGGTTATGAGAAGGACAACGAGGAGGGGCGAGGATATACATCTGAGAAAAGGAGACCAGACCCTGGACGCGAAAGGATCTGCGGAAATGCTGGCCGAGACGTTTTACCCCGAGGACAAAGAGGATAAAGACGACCAAAATCACCGGAGGACCAGAAGACTGGCTGAAAAGGTAAACGGGGAGAAAGGCGATGACGGTGAGCGGGACCCGCCCTTTACGTCAGGGGAGCTGAAAAGAACGCTCCTAACATTCAATCCGAAGAAGGCCCCTGGCGCAGACGGATTTACGTCGGATATATGCGCACGGGCCATAGAAGTAAACTCGACCTTCTTCCTGGCGCTGTTAAATAAGTGTTTGGCTCTTCACTACTTCCCAAGGGTTTGGAAAGAGGCAATAGTAATCGTCCTCAAAAAGCCCAACAAGGATTCGTACACCGTGCCCAAGGCGTACAGACCGATTGGACTACTGCCTGTCTTGGGCAAGGTGTACGAAAAGATGTTGATCGCTCGACTCAGATACCATATCCTCCCAAGGTTAAGCAAGCACCAGTATGGCTTCATGCCCCAAAAAAGCACCGAAGACTCCCTCTACAACCTAATGAAACACATTCGAACAGAAATAGGAAACAAGAAGATGGTTCTTCTTGTGTCGCTGGACATAGAGGGAGCCTTCGACAGTGCGTGGTGGCCGGCCATCAGGGTGCGATTAGCAGAAGAAGAGTGCCCAGTAAATCTGAGACGAGTGATCGACAGCTACCTTGATGAGCGAAAGGTAAAGGTGCGATACGCCGGAGAGGAGGTTGAACGGAAAACCTACAAGGGCTGCGTCCAGGGATCCGTGGGGGGTCCGCTCCTATGGAATCTCCTGCTCGATCCTTTACTCAAGCGGCTGCAGGAGAAGGGCACGTACTGCCAGGCCTTCGCGGATGATGTTGTCCTTGCCTTCACCGGAGAAACCGCCGCAGAGATTGAGAGACAGGCCAGTGCGGTCCTCGGACATGTTCAGGATTGGGGCGTCGAAAACAAGCTAAATTTTGCGCCACACAAAACCTGCGCAATGGTTGTTACGAGAAAACTTAAATATGACACCCCACGCCTGAGCATGGGCGGGACCGACGTCGCGCTGTGCAGAGAGATCAGACTCCTGGGGTTGACGATAGACAAAGGCCTAACGTTCAACACGCACATCGCCAACACTTGCAGGAAAGCGTTAAACGTGTATAAGCACTTGGCAAGGGCGGCACGTGTCGGCTGGGGGCTCCACCCCGAAGTTATAAGGACCATCTACACGGCGACGGTGGAGCCAATAATCCTGTATGCCGCGAGCACGTGGGCACCCGCTGCAAACAAATTGGGAATTAGGAAGCAGCTGAGCGTGGTCCAACGTGGTTTTGCGCAAAAACTGTGCAAGGCCTATCGCACCGTCTCCCTTAACTCCGCACTGGTGCTGGGTGGGGTACTCCCTCTGGACCTCCGAGTCCGCGAGGCGGCGTCACTGTACGAGGCCAAAAAGGGACTGCCTCACCCACTGCTAGGGGACGGAGAGATCGAGCGTATGACGCCAGCACTCCAAAACCCACATCCCGCGGAGCAGACGAGCCTAGAGTTCAACAGCCTGGCAGACGAGGAACAGTACCGAAACTCCGCACACTACGACATGCGCATATTTACGGATGGAAGCAGGATTGAGGGCAAAGTGGGAGCAGCTCTGTCCATATGGAACAGAACAGCCGAAACCAGGGCCATCAAGCTTGTTCTCTCACCATTCTGCACCGTCTACCAGGCCGAGCTCTACGCCCTAAACCGCGCAGCAAAAGAGGTTCAGAGGAGCGGATCAACCACATTCGGCATCTTTAGCGACTCTATGGCGGCCCTTCAGTCAGTAGTAAATCCCAACTCATCCCATCCACTCTCAGTAGATTTCAGAGACACCGTCCGACACTGTACTGTCCAGAATAAGAGTGTCTCCTTATTCTGGATAAAAGCCCATATTGGGCTTGAAGGGAACGAAAGAGCTGACGAATTGGCGAAAGAGGCCGCCCTAAAGTCGAAGAAGAGGCCGGACTACGACCTATACCCCGTCTCATACGTCAAACGTGAAATCCGGCTACAGACGATGGATGAATGGGACGGGAGATACAAATCGGAGGAAACAGCGGGAACCACGAAGCTCTTCTTCCCGAGCGCGACTGCGGCTCACCGAATAATAAGGAAGATGAAAGTTAACGCCATAATGACACAGATCATGACGGGACACGGTGGGTTCTCTGCGTACTTAAACCGGTTCAAGTGCAAGGAGAGCCCATCGTGCATTTGCGACCCTACGTTGGACGAGACTGTGACGCACATACTGCTCGAATGCCCCGTGAACGACTTAGACCGACTCGAACTAGAAAGACAGATAGACACTAAACTGTCCATACAAAACATATGGGAAATAATGGCGAGCAAAAATAGAAATAAGTTCATAGAGTATTGTATAAAAATAGCAAATAAGGTTATAAATAGAAATAAAAAGTAGAATAAAATTATGCTTACTCAATATTTTGAGAATATTCAGAGTTAAGCATAAAGTAGAATAAATAGCAAGTAGAAAATTGCCTCCTAACTAACAAGGTAGAAATAAGTAACCTATGTATTAAAAATAAAGTAAAACCTGATGTTACATCCCTTCCCTAGTATGTAATAAGTAAGTAGCAAAAGATGATGAATGATAAAGAGGACAGCTCAAATGATCGAAGGTATGACAAAGAGAACAGAATGCAAGAAGAAAAAATATAGACATTAAGAAATAGAATAGCTAAATAAAGGCATTAGATAAGGTGGGACAACCCACAAAAAGAGAGAAAGAAGAAGCAAGACAGAAAGAAAAAGTATGCGGAATGAAAGTACGAGAGGTAGCAAACGCGAGAACTGGTATGTAAGATAATTAGAAAACATAGGCTCCGATCATGTTGGAGGTAGATCGAAAAAAAAAAAAAAAAAAAAAAAAAAAAAAAAAAAAAAAAAAACACACACTGGTCGAATACTTTCGACTTGAGGCACTGAGGTATGTCGGACGAGAAGACATCACGATTCTTGACTTGCTCGATTGCAATTCATGCAATTATTTTGTCAACCTCGTATTTACTAGTTTGTGTGATGACGAAAACGACGGTAATAGTTCAACATTAAGTTGTTTTTTGAAGAGTTGATACGATATTTGGGAAGTAGTCTAATGGTGTGATGATCGGCCTACGTTGCGTCACATCAATGTTTATGATTTTTTAACTAGAAGAATATAATCAGTCGTTGATTTGTTAATAAATATGAGATTTAAAACTAAAAAGATCTTTTAAATAAATTTATTACATTCAAAAACTAAAGCGATCTCATAAATACCCATCTTAAAGTCACAAGGAACGTGACTAGGTAACGTTTTTTTTGAGGAGTAACGGTATTCTGGAGTTCTGCCGATCCATCCGAAACGTTTCCTAACAAGCGAGAGTGACCACTTAGGTATGAGGCTTATACGTAGCTATATTTTAATTGTTATATTATATTGCGATAACAATACAAAATCGGCATTTTATAATAACGTGACGTCATGATTTTACTATAACTTCTATGTATCTTGATCACATAATCCGATTATAGAAGTCAGTAAGTCAAAAAATTTTACGGTTAACAGAATTACCCCCATTAGTCGAACCGGCTTACCGTAGCGAATAAATCAAATCCTTTAAATTAGTTCCTGAAACGAGATTAAGCGTTCGAAAAACCATCTTTCAATTTCCGCGTAATCAAATTGGGTTTTTGTAGATTTTTTGTGATCGCGGCAAAATTTAAATATAACTTGAACAGCTGGATCATGATCAATGTCAACAGCACCTACACACAAACAAAATAGGTACTGTAGACTGTAGAAACTAATAAATAAAACAATTTACATTAAATTTCAAAATTCAACACGCAGCGCTGACCAGAGCAATGTCACGACTGTCTTGTCTTTTGTTTTAGTTTTATTTTAGCGCTGCGTGCAAGTAACTTTATTTGTGGCCAGTGCCAAAATATAATAGTTCGATAAAAAGGTAATAATAGGTCCGTCGCCTACAGGTAGTTAGGATAGGTTTTATAGGTCCACGGACTGGCTGGTTTACGGACTGGTTGGTTCGTGTTTGTGCTCAAGTTTTATAAATCGAACGCTCGTTCGATTTTATTCGGGTTTTGTTTTAGAACTTGAGGGCAGACGGGAGATCTGCTTGAACAAGGAACTAAACCGTTTCCCTGGTATACTGTAACGTTTAATTTTATCAAAGTTGAATAAACAAATTATTAATGTAATACGATTGCATTTCTATTTCAAGTATTTAGGCCTTAAGCAACTAAAGTTTGTTTGGGACGCAGAATCTGTCGAAATCTACGTGTTATTGTGTGGAATGGAGTGCATATACTTTGTTTGTAACGAGTAGATTGACAGACGCATTAGTAACAAATAGAACATGACGGGAGTGCGTTCATTGAATTAATAAAGCGGTGATTAACTCCAACTTGTAAGGTCGCCGCGGAAACGGCGCAAGCGACGCGTAGCGGCGGCAAGGAAATTCGTTTAAGAGGCTGAAAATACTCAAATCGTTGAAATTAATGTTACTTAACATACATACATAAATCACGTCTTTCTCCCTTACGGGGTAGACAGAGCCTAACTAAGGTGACAAGACCCAATGGCCACGCTTAGCTTGATTGTGGGCGTATAAAGGGTGGAAAGGGGAATCAAAATAGTGATGGATAGCTAGCCGCATCGCCTATATGATTCCAATGCCCATTCCCTCGATGGGCTTTTACCATCTGCGCGGGAGGTGAAGCAACTGGTACATTCTATGTTTTTTCTTTACTCCCAGACCAGCATGGAAGCAACATAACTTGCATAAAATGAACAGAAAAAAATACCTTGCTACTCCGCTACTCATGTGCAAGATAGCCAAACCTGTGTAAAATAAATATGTTTTTCATGCAATACTTAGTGTTTTATATTTCACACAGGCTTGGTTATCTTGCACGTGAGTAGCGGAGTAGCAATGTTAATATTTTTTGTTCATTGAAATGGACCTCCGCAAGTAACGCCAGCCAATATTTAACATACATAAATCACGTATTTACAAGGTAAACAGAGCCTTAGGCAACAAGACCAAGTTTAGCACTATTGTAGACGTGTAGATGGACAGGGGAATCAAAATAATAACACGATTCCTAAGATTTTCGTCCATTTTCTCAATGGGCTTTTACCGGGACGCGAAGCAACTCGTACATTCTGTGTAGTTCTTTGCTCCTAGACTAACACACTACGCTCATAGACTAACACGCTACTAGACTAATACACTACACACAAACTAGCATGGAAGTAAAAATTATTCGTTTAATCAAAATGTAATGACTCCAACATCTTGTGGCTTGTCCCTCGTCTGCCAAGGTCCACGTGCGCTTCCTCGTCGGCGCAGGCGCCGGTCATTTCGCAACACGCATGCGCACAGACACGAGACCGCATTACTCCTAAATATATCAACGGTTTATTGCTCATACGATTGCCTGTATGATGTGTGTTTATGTAAAAAGCAAATACGCTCACTTTGTAACAATTTGCTAAAACTTAACTTTATAAAGTTTTACAAATTGTTTTAAGTGTTATTCGACACATTGGACACATTTGTTACATTCTCACATTTATTTTATCTTAAGTATTATACAGTAATGTTATGTGTGTATGTATGTATTATTTTATTTTATTTATTTAGCTACGTATTATATTTATGTTGGTATTGTTGTTTTTATTATCCCTGCGTTTATCCTGTCTATTTGTTTCCGCCCTACTTAAACTGTCTCCAACTTATTTCTCTTATTGGTTGTCTGGTTGAGATCGCTATTAAGTGATAAGACCGCCTAATGTCTACTTTGTTCTTTGATTCTGTATTGTATTGTATTGTACATGTATGACAAACGTAATGAATCACAGCTATTCAAATTTCATAAATCCATCTTTCACTGCCAAATTATTTACCTTGCTACTCCGCTACTCACGTGCAAGATAACCAACCCTGTGTGAATCACATATGATCACGGTTAGAAACTTGTGTTCCAGAGCTTGACAACCTTGTTTTCAGTTTTTACAATTAAATTACTTTTATGTCTAACGAGTAAGTAATTAAAAATTCCTTTTACTTTAGAGGCGTTGGGAAAACCGGCTGTGAAATAGTGGGTGTAGTAAAATTCTAGACAATGGCACTCCTGTTGGAAACATTATAATTATTTTAACATACATACATACATATATCAGGTCTTTATCCCTTAGTAGACATAGCCTAAGGTAACAAGATCTAAAGGGCACGTTTAGCATGATTGTTGGCGTATAGGTGGAAAGTGGAATCAAAATAATAATGGGTTGCTAGCCGCATCGCCTATAACATGATTCCTAAGAATTTCGCCCATTCCCTCGATGGGCTTTTACCATCTCCGCGGGACGAGAAGCAACTGGTACATTAAATGTTTTTTCTTTGCTCCCAGACCAGCGTGTGAGTTAATAAACAGTTGCCTAAACGGTTCAAATTATAACCATGAACTTTAACCGTGAACAAGTCCGGGCGTTCTCTTGAACTCACTCGTTAAATCTCTTTATTTTCAGTTTATTGTTACCCGTAATTAGTTTAACGGCAGAGCTGTAACAATATTTTAATGTCTTTGTGTTTTATTTGGTTAAAAACCTTTACGCTCTTGGAAATGTGAGTGTAACGATTATGTTTGATGATCTGCAAAAGAATATACACACATACATAAATCACGTCTTTATCTCTTACGAGATAGACGTATCTATTTTTTATGGTGTGGAAAATGCGCCTTATGCATCCACCCGGTACTTAATACTACACGGGTCCTATTCAGTCGTATGTGAGGCGTTACGGGAGCACTCGGTGTCACGCCGCACGACCACCCCGGGATGGGGTTCCCTCTTCGCGACACCTGTGCAATGCAGGTCTGGGAATTCCCGCCCTGGCCACTGGTGTCGCTTGGATTTTTTATAGAGGTCTCCTCGTGGTTCCAGTCTTGAAAAAGACAGCGGGCTACGTTCCCGGCGCCTACGGGCCGGGGTTACGTGTTGACCGACAGTGGCCGAAGAAATAGACAGTAGACGTAGCACGTAGCCCAATTTTACCTGGAGGTAATTACCCTCAGGTTAGGAACCCAGGATGTAGAAGATAAAGTAAATAAAAGATTTGCGTTAGTATGGTGTAAGTCGAAAAGGACTGATGTGTTGCCACAATTAGAATTATTACCACTTTAATTAGTTATGCTCTTCCATGCTGGTTTGGGAGCAAAGAAAAAGCATAGAATATACCAGTTGCTTCTCTACCCGCGCAGATGGTAAAAGCCCATCGAGGGAATGGACGGAAATCATAGGAATCATGTTATAAGCGATGAGGCTAGCAACCCATCACTATTTTGATTTCACTTTTCACGCCCACAATCTTGTTAAATGTGGCCTGTCCATTACCTTAAGCTCTGTCTACCCCGTAAGGGATAAAGACGTGATTTGTGTATGTATGTTAATTAGTTATTTCCTCTATGTTTTACGACACCCACGGGGCGATATGGGTCACTCCTGCTTGGAACGGAGCGCGCCAAGGTCACATACACTTTATTTCCGGATACTTTTTTCTGATCAAAGCACTTAATAACCATTAGTGTTGATGGCGAGATAATCTTCCCGGTAAAATGTCAATATATTCAGCCTCTAAGGTCGTGCGAATCGGCATAATGGATACAAATAGTGGTGCGTCTGTCTCAAGATAGTCGTAGTTATATAAGAAACTATATAGCGACCCGCCCCGGCTTCGCACGGTATATTATACATATAAACCTTCCTCTTGAATCACTCTATCTATTAAAAAAACCGCATCAAAATCCGTTGTGTATTTTGAAGATATAAGCATACATAGGGACATAGGGACATAGGGACACAGGGACAGCAGGGACAGAGAAAGCGACTTTATTTTATACTATGTAGTGATAGTGATATATTTACATTTTGGGTATTTTATTAAATTAGGCGTTACTTTGCGAAGGTCCATTTCAATGAACAAAAAACATTTGCCTTGCTACTCCGGTACTTACGTGTGAGTGTGAGATAACCAAGCGTGTGCGAAATCACTACATAGTCACTATCACTACATAGTATAAAATAAAGTCGCTTTCTCTGTCCCTATGCCCCTATGTATGCTTATATCTTCAAAACTACACGACGGATTTTGATGCGGTTTTTTTAATAGATAGAGTGATTCAAGAGGAAGGTTTTTATGTATAATTCTACGCAGTCGAAGTCGCGGGCAGAAGATAGTATATAATATAAGTTTCTACATGCAAACACTGACACGTTTCGATCCCTCTACGGGATCATTTTTAAGGTGAGCACACGTGGTAACCATGCAAACCAACTTCGTACTGTGTTGTATGTGTATTATTTTTTGTCCAACATCATTTTGGTCTATGTCGAATAATGTGTGGTCTCACGTAATTTTTGGTCTAACAATCGTTTGACCTAATCTAAAATTCATAGTGAAGCCGTCTACTATTTATGAAAATTAAAAAATAAACATAAAGTAACCTTTTCTTTATAGTCCACTAGCTTCTGCCCGCGACTTCATCCGAGTAGAATTAGGCTTAAGAACTGATGTCGGTAGTATGTTCTCCAATAATTATTTACGTTGCGGCATTAGGCAGCTCATGTTTATCGCTATCCCGCGGGAACTATGCAATTTTCCGGGATAAAAAGTAGCCAATGATTTAATCTAAGGTACCAGCTATCTCCATTCCAAATTTCATCTTAATCGCTCCAGTTGTTTCTGCGTGAAGAAGGAATAAACATATACACTCCCATCCTCACATCCATCCATACTCACAAACTTTCGCATTTATAAATCCTTCTATCCTACTAATATTATAAACGCGTAAGTTTGTAAGTATGGATGGATGGATTTGTTACTCACGGCTGGACAGATCTGGATGAAATTTGGAACATATTTAGATTATAGTCTGGAATAACACATAGGCTACTTTTTATCCCGGAAAATTGCGTAATTACTGCAGGATAGCGATAAACGAATTCTATGCAGACGACGTTGCGGGCAACAGCTAGCTTATAATATTATTAGGATGTAAAATATTTGTTTTTTAGATTTCTGAACAGTTATGAAACCAAACTTAACAGAGCTCTACGAAACATGAATGAACATTGCGTCATATCATGATAGCGATAGAGGGGACGTTATCATATTCGTTTTATTTAAAAACGAGATTAAAATAACATTCAAATATTATGATTGTCTTTACAAGCTGTTTTAGACTACATACATTTTAAGTCTCCACGTTTTAGTACCTTGTCGCTCGGAGACACCACAAGCAATCCTTAGAATAGATACGGTGACAAAGTACTAAAAAATGTAGTCACCGATTGCAAGGTAGCCACTAGTCAACATGTCCACCTAAAATTTGATTAACCACTAGCTATCCCGCGAGAATACAATTTACATACTTATGGGGTAGACAGAGCCCAAGGTAACAAGACTTAAAGGCCACGTTCAGCACGACCGTGGGCGCATAGGTAGAAAGGCGAATTAAAATAGTGATGGGCTGCTAGCCGCATTGCCTATATGATTCCAAAGATTTTCGCCCATTCCCTCGATGGGCTTTTACCATCTGCGCGGGAAGAGAAGCAACTGGTGCATTCTATGTTTTTTCTTTACTCCCAGACCCGCATGGAAGAAAAACAATTTTCCGGGATAAAAACTATCCTATGGTTTTCTCCGGGACTCAAACTATATGCATACACAAATTTCAGCCCAGCGGTTTAAGCGTGAAAGGTAACTGACAGACAGACAGACAGACAGACAGAGCTACTTTCGCATTTCTAATATTAGTACGGGTAACATATTTAAATTTTACACGATTTAAAAATATTTAAACACGATGTTATTCAATTTAAATATAGCTATGTTATTGTAATTTGTTTTCGGTAATTTAATATACAGAGTGCGTCATTTATGCGTCGTCTGTGCTTGTGTGCAAAACAATTTCAGGAACTTAATCGCAGAAAAAACCAATCGATTTCTAAATTATTTACGAGGAAAGTTGCAATGACACTGTACGAGAACCGCCCCCCGATCACAGTTTCAGTTTTTCCCGCTCGTACGTGGCACAGACTGGTATTCATTTGAACACATAGTTTTAGCAGAGCTCTGCTCCTAAGTAAAGTGTTGGCAAAGTGCGGTCATTTTATGTTGGTTAGGGAGCATTAAAGTATTATGTAAAATTTGAAGATGTTTGACCCTCCCTGCCCCCCTTGTAACGCACCGTAACGTTTTTTATTAACCCCCCCCCCCCCCTCTCTTAAACGTTGCGTCACACTCAAGTGAACCATATTTACCCGCAAAAGTCGCAAAAGTTATATTGCGCAAAGTATACAGCAAAGTCGCTAAAATATCCTTGTTATAGTTTTAATCGCCTTTGTGATAATAATACTAAATAAAACAAGAGATTTTTAACCCGCAATATATTTTAATACCCTAATTTTTTATTTAAAAAAGAAACAAGTTACGTAACGTGTTGTAAGAAAGACCCCCTCCTGCCCCTGTAACGCATCGTAACGTTTCATGGGACCCCCCTCCCCCCCAAATTGCATTACGTAATACTTGAACGCCCCCTTACTTGTTGTTGTCCGCGACTCTGTTTGCTCTGAATTCGCTTATCGCTATCCTGTGGAAACTATGCAACTTTCCGGGATTAAAACTATCTTATGCCCTTCTTCGGGACTCAAACTATAGTATACCAAATTTCATTAAATTCGGTTTAGTGTTTAAGACGTGAAAAGGTAACAGACCGACAGACAGACATAGGTACAGAGTTACTTTCACATTTGTAATATTAGTTATATAAACATAATCAAATAGTTTTTTACATTTATTTCATTAGTTTGTCCTGTTGTTAACTACATAATTATCTAACGGCAAATAGTACAAAATCATCTTTTCTAATACCTTAATTTTGATTGGGTTGATTTCAGTTTTAATTTCATCTTTGTACCTCTCCGAGGTCCTGAAGAATCAGGGTTGCGACAGGCAGACAGGCGAAGAACAAAGTACGAGTAGGGAATGGGCGAAAATAATAGGAATCATGTTATAGGCGATGAGACTTGCAGCCCATCATTATTTTGATTCCATTTTCCACCTATACGCTCACAATCTTGATAAATGTGGCCTGTAGGTACCTGCTACCCCTAAGGTAGCACACAATTCACAGTGCAGAGTAGGCTCTGTCTACCCCGTAAGGGATAGAGACGTGAATTGTGTATGTGTAAGTGTGTATGTATTTTCCCGCTCAAGCCCGGGCACCCAGCCCGTCTGACGTGCCTTCATCCAGTAAGGTCAGCAATGTTTGCGCAGTACGCATAGCTGGTATTTGTCCAACGTACGGTAATGATTCAGCGGGTAAACATAGGACTCCCAATGTCAAACACCATATGTGTCCGCCTTTAATGGTTATTGTTTCAACGCTCACGGTCTGGCTTTTCAATGTAAAGGGTTTTCAAATATTAAAGGCTCTCTTCAGTTAGTCGATTCCAGTATACTTTAGAGCAGCTACCTAGGGACTAGGCGGGGCAGTGCCCCGGGGCCCTCAAGCTCAGAGGGCCCTCGAATCCTTACCAGAAAATTTCGATCGTACTATTATTATTAACACGTAACCAGTTTAGATAGTAGTGGGGCCCCATTTTTTTATTTGCACTAGGGCCCTTGGTTACCTAGCTACGCCATTGCTTTAGAGTCTAAAGTGGTACTCAACCTTTTTTTATACGAGCCACAAACACGTTTTAGTCATAGTGTCGCGAGCCACAAGCAAAAATTATTTAGGGGTAGGTCGTAGAGGCAGGTAACTCAAGGCGGGCCAATCACAAGGGCTGGGCGGGCCGCAGGTTGAGTATAGCTGCTTAGACGGTCGGGTTAGTAAGACGTTGCTAATAGGAGGGGTGCGGATTGCCGACCGTTGCCCAAGATGCACCGGTCCAAAAGCTACTCCTCCCCTTTGAGCATACGAGGTCCCCAGGCTTTTGAAGAACCCTGTCTTTTGCTCAGATATGGGACATACACGTGTATTTGTATGGAAAAAAACAAATGAAGCACAAAACAGGTATGGTTATAATCTTCATGACTCTTCAAATGTTATTTTGATTGCGGGTTAAAACCCTCCTTATCATTTTGATTGAAGATAATACATAGTTTCATACACAAACAATGGGTAAATTAATTACAAAAACACTTCAAAACACCGATGGTTCAAGACAGTGGATCACGATGGATAATTGATTTTGCTTTTCCACGAATTACTGGGAAAATGTAAAGTACAAACGGCCTGTAGGAACTCAAAATTCAAAGCTTTATTTCGCAAATAGGCCGCCAAAGGCTCTTTTAGATGTTTTTTTGAAACTACCAGCGCATTCGGAAATACTATCATTGCCAAGAACCTGGCAGAAAGTCATTTTTCAATATAAAATAAATTTACTACATTACTTAAATTCTACTTAACTAATAATACATATTTATAAAAGGGATGTATGAGGTCCCAAAATTAAGTGCCTTAAATTAAATTATATTAGTCGGAACTAAAAGATAGATAAAAATCAAGAAATAAAAATCCTTGATTCATTTGGTAGTACCTATCATTCGACAAACAGCGCCTTCTCTCGTCCCTGGTGAGCAGTAGATGTTCCACGGGAGTTTGTAATTGTGTCGTACAGACACATCATTCAAACAGATGACGCTTAGCGACAAAAAATCGCATATTAACAAGGTCATGTGACAGCTAGTAACAGGTAGCAAAATTCGAAGACTACCCACCTGCTATGGGTGGTGTAGGGGTATAGCACGCGTCACGGAATGTCGATAGCTTTACTTTTCGGATTTTTCAGTGTTCTAATTTTCAGTGAAATTTAGAAATTTAGAAGATAGAGCTTTATTTGCTTTGATCTAAAGAAAGAGTTTGGGTTTAGTCACTGGATGCATGGGAACCATGCGGCCCGCGGGCCGTGTATTGGTATGTATGTATGTAAACTCTTTATTGCTCATAAAAAGTAAAAAAAAAAAATACAGAAGTACAGAGAAAAAAAGTACAGAGAGGAATAGTTGACAACAAAAAGGCAAGCAGTCATTATGTATTTGTTGCCCCTCTGCCAATAAATACTTCATAGTTTAGCCGCGCGACCCGGCTCGCCCCGACCGGACGGAGTTGCCGGATCCGGTGCTCTGCCGGATTACTAGATTATAAACGAGTGTCATGCACTTTGACTTTGACATTTGTTCTTTTGTAGCATGGCAACACAGACTCCGGTCGGAGTTAGTAGATTATAAACGAGTGTCATGCACTTTATGTGTGTAATGATATTTAGTAGTTTTTTATGTTTTGTTTATTGTGCTTAGATAAGTACGCTCTATTGTGGCTTTCACTATCTGGAATTTTAAACCTTCACTTTGTCGGTCCCTCGTTTAATGCTCCTCTCATCTACTCAAAGGTTAACTGGTAGAGATCCCTTATAGGGATAAGTTTGCCTTTGTGCATATATTAATGTTTTTTATTTTTTTGTGAATTGTATCTGTTTCTTTATATTTGTACAATAAAGCATTTACTTACTTACTTACTTACTTACTTTGACTTTGACATTTATTGTTCTTTTGTAGCATGGCAACACAGATTCCGGTCAGAGTTTTTTTGAAATTAATTTTCAAAAGGAGAATTGTTTTTTATCAAGCTCTACAAATAGATTCAGGCGAAAATAGGTTCTAATTTGCTTTTTAGCGTTTTATTTTGTAGTTTTACCGAGAACTTTTTTCCATGCTGGTCTGGGAGCAGGTAAAAAACATAGAATGTACCAGTTGCTTCTATACCCGCGCAGATGGTAGGAGCCCATCGAGGGAATAGGCGAAAATCATAAGAATCATGTTATAGGCGATGCTAGCAAACCATCACTATTTTGATTTCATTTTTCACCTGTACGCCCACAATTTTGCTAAATGTGGCCTGTAGATATATGTTACCTTAGGCTCTGTCTACCCCGTAAGGGATAAAGCCGTGATTTGTGTATGTGTGTGTATTTTTTTTGGGTTAAAATCTATTTCCGGAATGCTCCCATACTAAAACTGCTAGTAATTGTTGTTTAATTCACATTCAATGTCAGTTAGTAGGTGTTTTTGTTTAAAATGATATCGAAATCGAATGTGCAATGATAGCCAAGATATTGACAAAATATTGATGATTATTATGTGATAGAATGTTTTGTAAGATTGACCACGAGATTGACGACGTAGTTGTTTACCTGTTAAAAAATATATATTTTTTTCACCTAACTCTATTGGGATAAATTCCGTGCATGGCGGGAAGAACTTGATAACTCGACTTACACGATTTTTTTTTTACCGTCGCAATGGCTTCCTACAGCATTGGTTTTGTAGGAAAAAAATTGACAACTCGATATCTACGATACTTTTAGAGATATTGCCTTGTGAGTATTTGAATATATCCATACGCTGCGTGTTTTATTTAACGAAACGAGATATATACGCGATGAGTCACAAAAAAAATATAATATCGTAATATATCCTTACATCAACTTATGCTCAAAAAACCGATCTAGCGTACGTAAATTGACAAAACAAGATATCAAATAAAAGACGACTATTACGACATTAGACACTATTACGTTAACAAATAAATATATCGTTTTATCTACTTATATTCAACTACTGATAAAACGAACGTAACTTGATATGTCAATTTATACTTACACTATACCAATTCTATGGTGAATAAGTTAACATGTTCGGTGATCATGATCGGTGAACATGTTGATAAGTCAATTATTATGAATAATAAGATAGTAAGAAAGATAAACATAACCATATTTGAAAAACCATCTAAAATTACTCTTAAATCAATTTAGACATTTCAATTACACTGAAAAACTGATTTTTAGGAATTAAATTAAATAATGTTTTCACTGGTTTGAGCACTAATGTATGGGTAATAAGTTGATAAGTCTCTGGGTAGTATGTTGATAAGTCTAATATCTTACAAAATAAGCAGAATTTACGAGAATACGTAACATAATTTGAAAGATTACATAAAATTATCCATAAATCAAGCTATAGAGATGAGTTCGAGATAAAAACGGATTTTGGAGAAAATGACAAACTTTAAAATCGCTGCCCTGTAAAATTGCCATTTTGGAGTTATCAAGTTCTTCCCGCCATGCACGGAATTATTAACACAAATATTTACCTAAACGTTAAATATCAAACAGGAAAGTGATTTGTAAATTAAATTAGCAGGGTATCTAAACAATAGGCGGTGTTAGGTAGGTATTGATTAAATAACAAACTAAGTAGTTAGGTACCGAATAAAAAGAAATGTAAACCAATTTTGGTAATATAATAATAAATATTAGGGAACAATTCACACAAATTAGCCTAGTCCCAAAGTAAGCGTCAGTAAGGCTTGTATCATGGCTACTAGACAACAAAATACATACTTATATAGAGAAATACATACTTAAATATATAGAAACATCCATAACTCAAGAAAAAATATTCGTTCTCATCACACAAATATATGCCCTTACCAGGATTCGAACCCGGGACGTTTGCTTCGCAGGCAGGGTCACTACCAACTAGGCCAACCACGTCGTCAAGGAACGTGGGACAAGCTTTGAAACTTTTATCAAATAATAGATGAATCATCGAAACCGGTTTACAGATTGTGTAGAAATTGATAAACAAGTTCCGTGATTATCAAGATAACACATACATAGATATGTCACGTCTTTATCCCTTACGGGGTAGACAGAGCTTAAGGTAACAAGACGGGCCACGTTTAGTGAAACAAAACAGTGATGGGTTGCTACATCGCCTATATAACATGATCCCTAAGATTTTCGCCCATTCCCTCGATGGGCTTTTACCAACGCGCGGGAAGAAAAGGAACTGATTTTATGTTTTTTCTTTGCTCCCCAGACCAGTATGGAAGAACAAAAGAAAAATTGATTAGATAGATATCGAGTGTTTGTTAGAAAAACCTAAGCCTTCCTAGAACTATATCTACAATTCACAAGGCCAGCTCTATGTATCACCTGTGATTGGATACTTGAAACTAAGTCTCGTAATAGAAAATTGTTAATAATAGTTTAGGGCCGACAACGCACTGGCATCGCGTAAAGCGCTGCGGGTGACTATGGACAGTGGTGATCATTTACCATCAGGTGACCCACTAGTTCGTTGGTCTGGCCTCTCTAACATATAAAAAAGTTATATTTACTTATGTGTGTTATTTTTATTTGTTACCTACATACATTATTTCCGTCTGCATCACTTATCTGTAATCTTTATTTTTCAGTAGTCAGGGTCGGTTCTTGAAATCGATGAGGACTATACAGGGTGTTAGAAAATCTGATGCGGATATTTTGAGGATCGATTATTTGCATGCTGGTCTGGGAGTAAAGAAAAAACATAGAATTTACCAGTTGCTTCTCTTCCCGCGCAGGTGGTAAAACCCCATCGAGCGAATGGGTGAAAGTCTTAAGAAGCATGTTATAGGCGACGCGGCTAGCAACCCATCACTAAACAGGGTAAGGTAAGGGATAAACATGTGATATATGTATGTATGTATGATTATTGGCATCGTTGTTAGTAAGTTTAAATTACTAATATTTTAATTAATTATAATTTAAAGCATACATTACTACAATATCGAATGCAAAAATTATTGGACGGTAATTATAATTTTTGTATAGATATGTTGTGTTTTTAATTGATTCTTAGGTCATTAATTACCTACCCTGAAAATATCCGCACCTAATTTTCTAGCACTTTATATTATATATATTACTAGCGACCCGCCCCGGCTTCGCACGGTATATTATGCATGTATTATACATACAAACCTTCCTCTTGAATCACTCTATATCTATTAAAAAAACCGCATCAAAATCCGTTGTGTAGTTTTGAAGATATAAGCATACATAGGGACATAGGGACAGAGAAAGCGACTTTGTTTTATACTATATAGTGATGATGATAGTGATGTATCTAGTCGACTGCACACTTGTGCTAGCGTTGCCTTCACCATCGCAAGAGTGGCTTGGCCTTTGAGTATTCTACGGGCAACATTTCAGAGAGTTGGCATCAAAATAACATGACTTTAATCTGCCAGCTCCTTTCATACGTCGACCGAAGACAGACGTCTTCACCCGTCTGTTGTCAGCATCCCTAAATTCTCACAAAGCGTTTTAGATCTACATTGTCCTGACGGCTATGGGTTATTCGTTACCTGCGTCGTGTTCCCTGAAAGTTACAATAACGGTTTTGAACAGCATGGTGTTTTTAGCGGCATGGTAGTATGAGATAGTGTCTAACTGGCTTTCGCTCTTTTAGTACATGTGTTATATTTGCAAAAATAGTCTCTTTTTACAACCTGGCTATATGTATATGTGTTGATTTTTTGTGTAAGTATTAATAATCATATTTTAAATAAAATTTAAAATCTTTCATTTCAAAGATCAAGAAGGGTTGAGCTACTCCAGTACACATGCCATACTTCGGTCAGTTTTATTACGTCTCTTTGTTATTTGTTCCTTTCATATTCAGCAGCAAAAGAAGTTGTAAAATCCCGAGCTAATTGCATTTTCGTCATTTAAAAAGAAACCAACTATACCTTGGGTACTCGCTAATCGTGTTGCCAAGCAGTAGTGTTTGGGCAGTCCGCAATACTGTAAACCGGGGTGACTTTGATTTACGGCGTGACTATAAAACGTAGTTATAATCATTACACATAAACGGATAACTCACGTATAAAAAGTCTAGTGTTGTGTGCTGCCCGACATTTGACAATAATAAAAATGACGATGAAAACGAGGGTAGTTGTGCGCCGCTGTCAGTTGCGTCGAACAGCCGCGCGCTGCCGCCAGGGCGAGCGCTCTTGGAAAAAGGACTACGAAATAATCCGAAACATGTCGAGCATCACTCGACTTTTTATACGTGAGTTATCCGCTTATGTGTAATGATGATTAAGTCTCACGGTAGTTTCATGTTGAAAGTAGTTATAATGATGAAATCATTAGTATTTATTTGCGTTTACTGCTTCCAATCGATGTCTTCATCGATCGCCTTTGCGTCTACATGCCAAACATTAAACAGCATGTGAACAATATCGATTTTGTAGAAATTTTAAGACTTCCCGCGCAGATGGTAAAAGCCCATCGAAGGAATGGGCATAGGAATCATGTTATAAGCGATGCGGCTATCAACCCATCACCATTTTGATTCCATTTGCCATCTATACGCCCACAGTCTTGCTAAACGTGTCCTAGGTCTTGCCACCTTAGGCTCTGTCTGCCCCGTTCTTCTTGGCCACCGGGGGGGGGGGGGGGGGTATGTGGTAAAACCCTAGTGGCATCCCATAGCGTCCCCATCACACCGGATTGAGGCAACGCCGGACAGTTTTTAGTTTAGGTTACCCCCTTCCGGGGGGAGTCCCACATAAGCTTAGGCATCCCCGTGCCTAGGGCATCCATAAAGATTTCCTCTCCGTTAAAAAAAGACTCTGTCTACCCCGTAAGGAATAATAACGTGATTTGTGTATGTGTAGGTATGTATGTATAATTGCACATATGGCAGTTTCGTGTAGTGCGTAATAGATGTCAAGTATTTGTTATATAATGACGTATAAATAGCTATAAATATTTACCGAACTTGGACACGGCACCGGATTATATAATTGTGCAAATAACTATTAATGTAAGCACCTAACTAATACCTAAGTGTATACACCAGTCAAGTAGAAGGCAAGTCGAAGGGAATTTAAAGTCACTTCTTCCCGCGAGCTCCTCCCAATTATCGCGCCGGGTGCTTTTTTTTTTTACGAGTAATACGTGGAAAACTGTACCGAATGCATTAAAATGGACCCTCAGTATGATGTTAGCGTAGCGCAATTTTCATTGGGACTCGCTTTAAACTAAAAAATAAACAAAAACATACTAAGCAAACACAAAAGGTCTGACTTACTCATCAACGCCCAGTACGACACCCTAGAAAGCTGAATCTGTGTCCCTTTATAATGTGGCCTGTAGGCGACGCACCTATTTAGGCAGCAACCTTCTTATCAAATTTTTCTATTTTGGCACTGGCCACAAATAAAGTTAATTGCACGCGGCGCTTAAGAAAACTAAAACAAAAGATTGTCGTTTCATTGCTCTTGTCAGCGCTGCGTGTTGAATTTTTACTATAATTTAAATTGTTTTATTTATTAGTTTCTACAGTCTACATGGACTATAAGGATGCATTGAGAAATATTTAAGCCTGAGTGTACGACAGCAATGAATAAAAATAGTGGTATATCGTGGCTTATTTACAAATAAACTGTTGGTATAGCTGTGAATATAACTATATACGGTAAAGAAGTCATTGTACTGGTTGGCGAATATAAAAATATCAGTTAGGTATTTTGTTTATTTCAATGACATATCGCACTTGAGAAATAAAACGGGTTACTTTTCATACGACTTCGTGTGAAGTAGCCCTCTATTTTGAATTGTATTGGTTTCCCTTTCCACCTATACGCCTTTAATCATGCTAAACGTGGCCTTAAGGTTTTGTTGTGCTCTGTCTACTCCATAAGGAATAAAGACGTGATATATGACATGTATGTTATATATGTACAGCTATTTTAGGCTGACTGTACTTGAATTGTTACCTGTCCTACATAATTATTATGTGTACCAAATTTCAAGTCAATCGGACCAACCCTTGAAGAGTGGCCCCCTGCGGAGACGATCCTGGCTGGGCCACCAGAACTCCACTACCAGATTATTGTATTGTCGTCGGACTTACTCAAGTATGCAAGATTTCAGCTGAATCGGTTAAAGATTGAGTCTTCAAAATTGAGTCGCAATATTCCACACGGCCAAATACGTCATTATTGTTAGAGTAGATACAATAAAGTCTATGGTGTAATAGTCTAGTTTGTTTATGGTTTTGTCATTTTTTTTATTCTTGTTACTAATATGGCTCCCTTAAAAATGTGTCGTGCTATTGTGTTCTGAAATTAGATCCGAAGGTGCAAGAAGGAATGTTTATGGGGTATGAATCAAAAGGTTACAGAGAAAGCAAGACAAAAGTTGTACAAAGGTGGCGAATTATAACTACTTTTTAAAGTCAACCCCGTAAGTCAAAGTCACCCCGGTTTACGGTATTATTTTTGGATCTTTGCCGATGGGAACTGCGCGTGCGACCACATCAAAGCGCTTGAAACTGCATCAGATATCAAAGTAAAAATTAAAAATAAATTGGCGAGTCACCGAAGGTTGATATTTTTTAATAATTTCATGACTAATCTGTCTGAGCCCGTCAATAAATCACTTCTCCAAATCCTTCACAGTTCTGTCACTTCAGGAATCGGTTACCGACCTCCATCAGGCAATCTACCTCTGTGGTGTCGTTCAAGGAGGGCTTGAAGAAGATGTGGCTCACACCATCTCCTTAAATATTGTATGTGTGTACTCATATTGTATATTGTATATAGTGTGTATGTATGCATGTGTTTAATGATTTTTAGTACTTTATTTATGAATTGTTTGTTGTATTTTGAGATGTACGCTCTATTGTGGCTTTCACTATATGGATATTTTAAACTCACTCTTTGTCGGTCTCTTGCTTAATGCTCCTCTCATTTACTCAAAGGTTAACTGGTAGAGATCCCTTATAGGGATAAGTTCGCCTTTGTGCCTATATTTAAGGTCTTAAATAAATAATAAATAGTAGATGTTATTGATAAATCGCAACGTATTCTATGATTAAGACGTTTCACCACTTGCCGAAGTGTTATCGATGTAATGATTAGTTGGAATGCCAGATAAAATGATTCAATGCCTAATTTTAACTGGAATAGTCAAAACTGCACATCCGTTCGACATGACTATAGTATACGTAATCCCACTAATATCATAAATGTGAGTTTGTGTTCTTCACGCTGAAACGACTGGATTTGGAAAAAATTGTAACGAACATAGCTGGCGCCCTAGATTAAAATATAGACGGCTTTTTATCCCGGGAAATTGCATAGTTCCCGCGGGATAGCGATAAACATGCGAAATGTCGCAGCTGCTTTGAGTTGCAAAATATTATTATTGCAGAATGTAATTGTCAACATCCGTCCGTATTTGACGACCGGATAGCCTAGTGGTTAGTGATCCTGACTATGAAGCTAGAGGTCCTGGGTTCGAATCCCGGTAGGGACAGACAGTTGTATGATGAATACGAATGTTTGTGCCCGAGTCATGGATGTTGTATGTGTATTTAAGTATGTATTTATCTACATTATATAAGTATGTTTATCCGTTGCCTGGTACCCATAGTACAAGCTTTGCTTAGTTTGGGGCTGGGTTAATTTGTGCAATTTGTCCCAAGATAGTTATTTATCACTTTTTAAGTCTAATTCTACGTAGACGAAGTCGCGGGCAGAAGCTAGTTTCCTTATTTTCTTATCATTTTTACGGCTTCTTGAGAGGTTTGTCGGCGATATCAAAACTGGATGACTGTATTCATTTGTAAGATAGTGTAAGTATACCGGTTTTATCTGTATGAAATAAACTGAAATCTGATTTTACGATGAAAATAATCAGTTCTTCCATGCTGGTCTGGGAGCAAAGAAAAAACATAGAATGTACCAGTTGCTTCTCTACCCGCGCAGATGGTAAAAGCCCATCGAGGGAATGGGTGAAAATCATAGGAATCATGTTATAGGCGATGAGGCTAGCAACCCATCACTATTTTGATTCCATTTACCATCTATACGCCCTCAATCTTGCTAAATGTGGCCTGTAGGTACCTGTTACCTTAGGCTCTGTCTACTCCGTAAGGGATAAAGACGTGATTTGTTTATGTATGTATGTATGTGTCTGTGTGTGTGTGTGTGTGTGTGTGCCTATTGTCTACTTTGTTCTTTGTTTCTGTATTGTTTTGTACTGATTTGTGGTGTTCAATAAAGAGTATTTGTATTGTATTGTATGTGTGATAATCAGTTTTGCGTTTCTTAACCGACTTAAAAAAAAGGAGGAGGTTTTCAATTCGTCTGCATGTTTTTTTTTGTCGTCGTTTTGCCCCGATTTGTTTTGTTATTGTTGGGAAGCAACCTCCTTCAAAGGTGGCTGGCAGGTAGACGGTCTGACGTGGCACTAGCTGCCAGTGCCATGTGCCAGACGATTCCTGCCAGCCCACGGCTCTGCATATATGATTCGTTATTTGTTCCATTTTCTATTACATACACATACATACACATAAAATAGGTCTAGGCGTTATCAAGTGAACATCGGTCATTATAATGCGGTAATTGATTTTTATTTTTATAAATATTGTGTAACAGTTTTTATCTACAGCCATATCATAACTTCCCTATAATAATGTTCAGAAACAATTAGCAAATTTTTTTTTTTTTTTTTTATATGAATAGGAAGGCAAACGACCTACATTAAGAAATCTGTATCTGTGGTTGTATTATAATTATGTTTACTTTACATTATCAATATCAATACTATATTACATTCAAAATTCGAACATCTTAAATCTCCCTGCCTAATGTCTTAGAATTTAAGAAAAAAATATAAATTAGTCGTTTCATCTCTTTCGAAATTTCGAAAAACAGAAAATAATGTTAGTTACCATCGAGTTACGACCTGGGTGCCTTTAAGAGGCGAGTGTACAATTTTCTGCAGGGCCGACAACGCACTGGCATCGCGTAAAGCGCTGCGGGTGTCTATGGACAGTGGTGATCATTTACCATCAGGTGACCCACTAGTTCGTTTGTCTGGCCTGTCTAACATAAAAAAACCTATATTTTGATGTGAAAATGTTTGTTGTAGAAACTGCACATAATTAGGCATTAAAACACTTGTATGATCTTATTCCTCCCAAAACTCATAAACCCAAACTCAGGTTTTAATGCTCTTCATTGTAATATAGTATATAGTCACATAAACTACTATAAAAACACCTATTAGGTCTCTACGATTCGAAAGGTAGAGTCCTCTAAAGATAGGTCGGACGCCGCCTTGGCTTAGCAACAGAATTAATCTTTTGCACGCTGAACGCATAAAATAAAACCGATTTATTGAAAAAACAACGTTTTCCATCGCATTTCGGTCAAACGAATAACTTATCATACTTCTAGCAATTCGGGTCAGACGCGCCGCTCTATCGGAAAAATTGGAAAAAAACTTCCACCCACCAAAAGAAGCAATTTATTTTTGTTCATTGTGGTCAGTTAGTCATTTACGTAAATTCTTTTCGCTTCGCAGAATCGCCCCCTTTATGTCTGCCATGCTTAAATCTCGATAGACATTTTTGTGATTCTGTAGAGCGCTTCTGAAATTAACCCCAAAATTAATCGACTTTCTTTTTGATTAGATAGCCTCTTCGACTTTTTTAGGTTAATCAGGTAGAGGCTGGAGTGGATGAACTTCGTTCAAACTAAGACATTAGAAGCTTGGAAGTTTTGTTTTGGTGACTACTTAAATGTAGACCCAAGCAGCCGTGAGTCCATTAGCCCAGTCTGACATGAAGTTCTAGAATCTAAGCCGACTTAGCATACTTAAAACAAGTCTTCCTGCCGCGGAAAAATCTACAAAGTACGTATAAACATGGAGGTAGGATTGTACCGGCGAGTGGGGATGGGTCTGGCTTGCCACGCGCCGCCGGCTCGACTCAACTCAGTTGTCATTAGACTGCGATACGAGAAAGACGCGGCCGCTCCGACCGGCGTGTTCTCAAAAAGTTTACGCGACCAATACTGCAGCGATTTGCTACAAAACTTGGATTGTATTTCGAACTGAAAGTGTTGAGTTGCGTGACAGTGTTTATTATAGTGATGACTATTGACTGGAAAGGTCTCTCATGTCTCTTGGACAAACGTTAATGTCAGAGGGGATGGAAGCTAAGGACCGGCTGGTTGAGGAGATTGTACTCCTGGCCCTGTATCTCGTGTCGACGGCCGCCAATTCTTTGGCGCTGCTCGTTTTCTGCCGGCGACCCGGGCTCAGGACAATTTCTAATCGGTAAGTTTAAACTTCACCACTGTTATGTTGTCCTGGTACTTTGGCTTAGAATCAGCTGGCGTTATCGACTTAAATGGAGTGAGGTTGCTTCAATATTGCAAGTTTGCAAGAACATTAAATAAATAGTAACATGATGCGAAAAGAGAGAGCCGTTTTGTGTTATAAATCATCGGCTTATCCTTGAAACGAGCACTAAAGCAAATTAATGGACGTGATGGCTGCAATATTCGTGTGAAAGTAATAAATAGTAACTTTACTCTAAACACGAAAGAAACACGGCGTGACGAGAAATTTAGGGCTGTTGCTAACGGTCGGTACAACGAAAGAACACGTAGCAGCGATACTGACATCATACATAAAACCAATAAGGCGAAATACGACGTTAGCCCACCAGAATACAGCATTTCAAACAATAACGACCTCCAACTGCATTTACCAGTAGATGTCCGTCAACACAGTGTCGTGTCTTTTATAATCTCCCCTGTTTTTTGTTAGGAACATCCCTAGCGTGGGCCAGGAGCCAAGACCCATAGTATTATTAGACTATTAGTGTCGGTCGGTCCGTCTACCTGTGCAGCTCTGTGTTTGTTTTATCAGGCGTGTGCAATTCTTGATTTATGACTAGCACAGGAGTGGTTGTAACTCTGAACGAGCAACTGTATTTAATTAAGTCTTCACATAGCCGCTTCCCACAGCCGCTCGACTCGTTTCGTCAGATGACAAGGTCACGCCCCATCGCCAGATTCCCATTCGAAAGATAAAAAGCATTCGATCGCTAACGGTTAAGACCACGCAGACTGCCCGCTAGACTTGAATTTGGAAACAGTTTGTTGCCATTCATGACTTATTTGTGCTTCTTGTGATGTCAGAGTTTGATGACGCAAAGCGTATTCAGCCCCATAAATGTACAGATGTCGTTAACATAAACAATGTTCCCGATAACAATAAAATCGCACGTGATAGCGGAACTAAAAACATTGTGTTAATCGGCAAGAACTTTTAAATGTACCAAAAATTCATTTAAAGTTACGCATTCCGTCTTAGTCATTACAAGTATTTAGAGCGATTTGTTTATCAACGTTTAGATTAATTTAAACGGCTTCCAAACAAACATCTAGTTGAAGAAATTCCGTCGTTTCTTAAAACTCATTAAACTGGTCAGTCTGTCCTTCACTACGGCGTGTGGTCCAAAGAGCAGGTCACAATGGTATATCTTGTGTTCCATCTGACACTAATCGCCTGTTTATCTAAATGCTCAGATGTCACCAGACGAACCATCATACCCGCCACTACAGGGAGCCTACATGATCCCCTATTAAAATTCGAAGCGGATATTAAACACGAAATAAATATCATGTGCCAATATTCTGGTTAGTATAGGTATATGAATCCACGTGTTGCTAGTAAATAGTATTTATTGTTATCATTATCATTAGTGTCTTGTTGTACTCTCCTCCGCGGGGTCTCTGACCAGTTAAGTAATTACTGTTTATTTAAGATAGTTCCTGCGGAGTTCTTAGCTCGATATCTCGCATCCAGTGGTACAAAGTGTGACTCATCCATCACTGACCCCAAATAATCTGTCGACCAATTGAGAATGGCGTTGAAACTTGTCCGTTCTCATGAGAACTCTATTTTGCAATCGGTTGTTCAATTACACTGGATTTGGTATTGTCTTGTCCCTTGCGAGTACCTTTTGTCGTTTGATGTTTAAAGATCGTGTCATTGAACTTTACCTCAGCAGCTAATATTTGAATGTAATACGCTGTCTTCGTCGGCTAAGTAAAATAAAAGATGTATTGTGAAAGATGATATGTGTACTGAAGAACGCGAGATGAATAATAACCAACTGATTATTTTTAAAGACAAGTGTAGGTATAACCAGTCACCAGTTTATACCAGTCGTATTATAACCGCAGCATCTTTGGTGCGTTTAGAAAATTTGTTCAGCTCTTCGCATTTTGGCACAGATTTTAGCTAAGTGTGGAATGTCGCCATCCGTTTATTGCGAGATCACGAACAGCTCAATGAGACGAGGGTTCACGCTTTTTCTAAATTGATTCAATTTGTTAGTACATTTGCCTTAAAACTTATAACGTGACTCCAAGTACTTATTGTGTAATACTTCGCAATAAGGTTCGTATGCAATGCAACCTTCAAAGATCCGGTGGTAAAATTAGACGATATTATAATTTCAAATTAGCAGTTTTTTTTATTGTAAATGTTGATGGTTTTGGATTTGAGCCAAATGCCTGGTGGCGTTGACAAGATTTCAGAGGTTATGGAACTTTACATCACGTCATAATTATAAACTGTAGTTTATTAGATTTCTCTCAAAATCGGCAAAGGTCAATTTATGAAAGACGCTAAAAAAAAGAGTATTCGTGAAATGTAAGATAACTTGAAGACGAACGCGGGATATTTGGCTACAAACGGATCTACTTGAGTTATTTGAGGTTTTTGGATCTTAGAAAGAAATAGAAACAAAAGATGTATGCTCTAAGGACACAACTTTAGCAACTCATAATCGTCAACGTTAAATGTGCCCAGGAGCTTGACAATTGATAAGACATATTGGCTTTACACGTAACTTTTGACATGTCTACAGCATTCTTTATGCAACAAAAACATTCCATTGCCACTATTGTCAGATAGACACATTATTTCCTAATTACGATATTCACGTTGACTTGAATACGTGAGAATGTAATTTTAATAATGATTGCAAAATTTTGTTATCTGTAGATTTTCAAGAGCACCGATTGTATTTTTAATACCGCTGGTGTTTGAAGATTTGTTTATTTGAACTGATTCATAATGATGAAATATATTAGATTACCATATCGATGGCCTTTTGTATTAAGAGTTAAATTTACTATAGTAGCAGTGGGATTTGAAACCGATAATATTGTTATGTAGGACAAAGTAGCTTTTAATAAAATTCTAATTAATTTAAGTCCATTTAGTTATCGCAACGACAATTTGTCGTACTTCTATTTATGATTATGACTAATAAGAATGAGTTTTCATTTTTTGGACGCTCTTTTGCTTTAAAAGTATTTGGGAGCGTATTTTTACTAGTTTGTGACTTTTTAGTACTTTTTGTGTAATATGGCGCAAGAATAAAAAAATGAGTGATTATGTTATTTTGTTAAAGACAATACCGGTTTTCAATATAAATCTTTATTCACACATAAAAATATATTATATTGATGTCTGATAGTAAAATGGTTATGTAAAACATTGTATGGGGCATTAACTCGCGTTAGAAACCGCTAAGTATGGAAACGAATTTTAATTTCCATTAAGTTCTTTTGTAACATTCAAATGCTTAGTTTAACATTTTAACGGTCGACCGTTTCTGATTTCAAATTTGAATAATTATTGTTCCTTTTCAGTTCTTGAAATTTGAATACGGAACGAAATATTAGAATGAATACTGGTTGGCATAAAACAATTTGCAAACTATGAAACTATTGAATTGAAAGAAAGATACTGACGTAAGACTATTTTTGCTTTGGGTGTTACCAGAATTGGCTAACCATGAAGCAAGTTCTTTATTCAGATATTTTCATAATTACTTATTTTGGCGGAAAGATCAAAAACTTCAGACCAAAGGGTCTGCGCAGTAATTTTTCGATTGTTGAAAGATACTACGATGTTGCCTGTTCTTAAGTTATTGTTAAATTTGTTTGAAGTTTGCTTACTTAGTTTGTTTACGCGATACCTTCAAGTCAAAGTAAACCATGATGCCGGTAGTAAAAAGGTCAAACCAGAATTGGGTTAGGAGATAACAAATGAACATAAAGCAAAGATAAGTGTGTATACGCGTTAAATTCCTTGACAAAGACATTGTACAGGCCTCGCCAATCAATTGGTATTGGCAGGAAACTATGTCAAGAGCCGCACCGAGGGTTGCACTTGACGGGTAAATTAAAAAAAAACTTTAGGCATAGACACGTTCATTGGCTTCTTGTTGCTGTCCTTTTTATTCTTAATTTTTTAAACTTAGAATAAATTTCATCGACGGGTTTTGAAGACAAATTACGGTTGGTAAATTTAAAATGTTGGTGGTGAAAAGGTGACGCTTTGGTATTACAAGATGCTATTAGATTTACTTTAAAATAATTTCGGACTTGTGTATGTGATGATAGTGTTCTGATGCGTTTCTTGTATTTGTGTCAATAGCGCAATAATTCTTCTATTGATGTCAAATGCAAATGTCAGTCTAAATACTGTGAAATGTCTAATGTAAGCTATTTACAAAGTCGTTAGTTGAGCAATCAAGCTACCATATCTTGAAGGCAGAGTGCTTGAAAGCATTTCACCTTTTTACAGTATCTAAATGAGTTGTCAAATGTTTATGAGCACTTTTCGTGATATACTGGCTGGAAACAACTTTGGGACGGCCATTTTCTAAAGTGGGACTAGATTCCAAAGTAAAGATAACTTTTGAATTCCGAATGTCTCTTGTACACGTGAGTCTTCGAAGTTCAAAAATGTACACTTTCCTTTTCAATTAGCTCGCATCGCTCCAAATTTAGAAGCACGAAGACAAGTAAAGGCATGGTGTATTAATAGAGGTAGGACGTGGCTCATGACGCTTTGTCCGAATAGATCATTTGCCGTGGGTGTGGGTTTCCAGCAACAAAAACATCGATTGGAATTAAAATGATTAATCTATCAATGTAATCACGGAACCCTGGGCTTTGATTCTAATAATAGACAAAGTAGATATTATATCTATGAGATCCGGTATGGCCGGTTACTGGCAGTTTTGACAAATGACTGATGTCATAGCTTTCTTTAGGCGAAACAAAAACAACTGTCACTTTCCAACGCATGCCTTGTTTTAGATTAAAAGAATAAAAGAAACTCAGAATCACGATTGCTTATACAGATACACGCAAATCGGCAGATTGTCACGTATGGAAATTCCGTTTGATTACGTATTACGAAACTAAATGGACTTAATATTCTGTTTGGTTTCTCGTCTTAATAAGGAGCGGGATTGAGCAAGTAACATTGACAGTGAACACCGCGATTCGAAAACGCTTCCATTTTTAAAGCAAATTTCGAAATCGTATGCATGTAGGCTGATTTGAAAATCGAATCAATTGGGATGCGTGTCTCGTAGCGACGTCCCGTACTGGCCACCGGCAAACTCCTAGTCCCACCTCCAAACAAATAACAACTTTAATGTTAGAGCTATTAGGTTAAATCGTGAACGATTACAAACGAGCATAAACTTCTTTTTTATTGCTTCCAACGGCAGGATTTGAAAGGTCTTGCACACGCTTCCTCGTGCATTGGTTCAATCACCGCAGTTACATAGATTTAAATTTGTAATTTCTCTGACATTTGACACATTGCGTGCGCGTGGCCGTTGGCGCTACACAATAGTTGCTATAGTAAAATAGTACGAACACAATCGCTAATGTCGTAACCGTTGTACCGATTTCGCTCGAACTGGGCCATAGGGAATTTTATCGATTCAAGAATTGATTTATACTTTAAATGCAAGACTTAGTATTTCACACGGAATTCACATAAATGTACTAATCGGTAGTTACGCATCGTATAACTATTCCTTCGAGTATATTCTGACTTTGACCAGAGCTATATCGACAAGTACAAAGTGTTCGATTACTCAGTCTTACATGTGGTATAAAAAGTACTGCTTTTTAGTGAGCAGCAAAGGAATGATTTCGGAGTTGCAGTTTTGACGTTCCATCAGATATTTTCGGGCGGATTGCTTTACGTGTGTAACGAAACGGATGTTACATAATTATTGTTTAGAATCTCATTATAGGATAGTTCGTAGGATGTTGTTGAATGTTGTTCCAAAAATGACCGTGTGAATAACAATATAGGAGCGGAAATCGCACCGCGTGCTATATTTGTTGAAGTTTACGGTTCCTTTTACTGCCTAAATAAATTATACTCTAGGTTACAGATTGACTGTAAAATGTTCGCAAACATTGATTCCTTTGTGCTAGAATGACTCGAACAAATCATTGGAGTTATGCTTCAACTGAGATCTTTTGTTTAGAACAAGCTCAATACAGATTACAGAAACCGTACAAAAAGATACGATGTTTAAAACGTCGTCGGTGTAAATGACCGTTGCTGGTCTTCTGATGAAGGCATATTAAAACGCTCTGACAGACAAAATACGACAAACTTAGATATTTTATTACCTGAATGCAACCTATTTTGGCAACGCGGTCAACTCAAACACTGGCACATTTTAAAAACCATAGAGCTTTAATTTTTTAGTTTTATGAGCTAACGATGTGGGCTACAAAATTGGTCTGGCTGGCAACTACACGGTTAGACATAAAGCAGTTAGTGACCTTTTATCCGAGTTATGACTCACTAAAATCTCGTAAAAAACCGGTACTAAATCACGTATAGTGGACGATGCTTATTAGATTTCGTGTTTTTTAATTACCAGATTAGCTAAGTGAAGTTTTGAAAGTTACGTTTTATGGAGCAACAAAGGATCACCCCTACAACATTCTTTTTAAATTTGATTTGTTCTTTATTTCAAAATGGCGACCGCCGGTAGATTCCGTATTCAAAATTTGAAACGAGTAATCCAATATTGCCATATGCAAATCGATTTTCGATTGCGGTAGTGCAAAATAATTCCATTTCCAAATGAAATTACCAGTAGATTTAATGCAGCTCAATAACTAATAGCTGTGTTTAAGTCATTATAACTCGCTGAAAAGGCATTGCCGGAGAATAATAAGTGAATTAATATCTTTCAACAATCGTTTTAATTACTTAGCTGTTTTCACGGCCAAGGCGCGGCTGCCATAGACACGAATTAACGCGATATTGTCGTTTCAGCTCACATTACTGTAATCCGTCATGGGCAGCTTAGACACGCTATTAGGCAAGGATTATTTATTTATTTATTTATTTATTTAAGGAGAACCAACAGCATTTAACACAATTTGTGTAGGGGAAGTAGTAAGTAGTATTATATCACTTATACCATCGCTATTCTTTATAAAAACGAAGTCGCGGATAAAAACCATTGCATGTAATTTTTTGTGTTTTTTTTCTTTAAATGGTGCTGCTGAGCTACTGCTAACATACCTACTTTTTTTTTTAAATGTTAATATGTACAAAATACGTATATGTATAAAATTACCACAATTTAGCGCTTATGGAGCAGGCAAGGAATTTGACAAATGACGGCGTATTTTTCATCTTTATTGCACCACGTATTGTGAACAAAGCATTCTTTATTTGAATTTTAATTGGCCGTTTAAAAATTAGAGAGCAATGCATACGGCCTCTATGGCCAGTGGCCTTACACAGACGTTTTAATGTAGTTCAATGTAGAAAAGATTACGAAGGGCTGTAATTATAGTTATAAACCGTTCTAACCCTGAATAAAGGTTTTATTCATAAATCTTAACCTTAAAAATTAATTGTTTAATAAACTTCATGTAATTAAAGCCATAGACATCTAGTCTCGTGACGTCGTGACTGTTAAACGGAATTAAACAAATGTTTTTTTTTTAATTCTCGGCAAAGAATGTGATCCAGTTTTTGCTTTGTATCGTGAGAAGACAAACACAAAAGGGTTACTATTTATAACGCTGATTCACGTAGACGATTAATTATAATTAGAATGATTGTCGTCAAATGATGCGCATCTCTTTTTGCTGGTTTTTCTTATTCGCGCGATTGTTACATAAATTGGTTGTTATTACCATTCGAGGACGTCAAATTAAGCAGTGTGGTTTTTGCAAAAACGACTCTATGGTCAATGACATTCAGGCACAATATATTGCTGCAATTAATCACTGCTAATATTAATAGTGTCGCTCATTAACCGCATGGACTACGAGTAGTTCGTTGATTTAACTTTTAAAGGTAAAATCCCATTTTAAAGATCAGCTTAAGTCGGATTGGGACTATCCCGCCGTTTCCATTTCAGAAGCGTCGGAATAACTCATAAATGACTCACCAGGATGAACTTACTCAATTCAGCGGAGTACATTTTAAATTTAGAACGTTGTTTGAAATTGCGCGCGTGAAAGATCAGGTGCACACAACCCCGCCAATTTTTTATAGACCATAGACAATGACACTGGAAAAGGTCGTAATGCCATCGTTTTTGTTGGATTGTTGTTTAGTATTTATGATTTGCTGGCAAGAGTAAAATAGCTGTAACGAGGTCTTTCTATCACGCTAGGTAAATCTAGGTTTCGCCTTGATGCAACTGCATTTAGTGCTTCCATTGACCTATTTAGCTAAAATCTAGTGCAAGTCGCGTTCGTGCGAGCACCGAATACTGACATTTGCGTTTCCGTTGACAGTTGTCACTGAAACGTCCATTATTTGTGCTCTGTGGTGAAATCGCAAGATTTTTTAACTTGAAATACAGACTAGGCTGTATGGACCCAGTTTCCCTGGCCTGTCCTTAGAGGGATGAAGAAAAAAAAATTTTAGTGACATTTGATTCGACAGTTTCAGCTGATCAGTAACAAATAATAAGATTCATGAAGCAACGATATTATGTAGTCGTATCGCAATATTTGTAATCATGTTAATTAGTTCAATGTTTTACATTAATGATTAGTCTAGCTCGGCTGCATGATTCAATTCAATCTTATCAAAATGCGATTTGCTAAATTCTTGTGTACACTGTTCTCGGTAATTTTCCTTCCAGACTGTCATTGACATATATTCGGAATCAAAATTGGCTCGGTGCTTATCGTTGTAACTTTAATCGTATGATCAACGTAAACATCTTTAAAGTTGTCAATAACAACAACTTTACTAACATAGATTTAAAAGCGTTCAACGAAAGTTATCCGCATAAAAGTTACATAAGCACCATCTGTCGGGAATCAAAAAGAACGCCGAATAAAACCCAGGAAGCGTAAATTCTCGCAATGCCTTAAATCCATATCATTGACATTCAACCTAATACTCTCATGTTTGGACAGAGAGTCCAAATCAAAGTGCATTTGGAATGGAAATGTGTCTTTTTAAGTATTGATTGTCGTGTTATGACTAGGTAATCCTAACAGGATGTGACTTGTTTTTTTACAGCAATGGTGTCCATTGTTCGATTATCCTCGATTGTTGACTGCGTAGGAAATTGTGGAAATGGAATCCACTGGTTCGTTAACACAAGGTTCTGATGTTACTTAAAAGGTAACCTTGTGTGTTGTATAATAGGCTTCATTATTTCGTTAAAAAACAAATTAATAAATTTACATCAAGACGTTAGTCAGCAACGTCAGGCATAGGACAAACTTTCGATACTTAATCAATATTTCTCTTGAACAAAGCGATCATTATACTTATAATCACAATTAAGAATTATGATTTTGTAATATCTCTTAAAAAAAACTTTAATAAATAATTAGTCTTTTAAATGTGGGGACAGACAAAGTAAGAATTTATATAAAATCTGGCAGAAAAGGTTAACAAAGGAATCTAAGAATTTTAATAACGGTCCGTTAACATCCCGCCCGTAATACCAAAACGCCTTTTATTTAGAAAAGAAAATCCTACATCATCAAAAAGGTCCATATTAAATTTCTATTTTTAGCAAATATCTGTTCCTCTAATTTAGTCCAAGGACAGAAATAATAACTGGAGTTATTTTCCTTTATGATAGAAATTCTTTTATCTCGCAAAAGTAGGGCGTTGTAATTAGGATGTCAGGAGTAATAATTAGCTCGTTAGATAGGTACTTACTAAAAAATTGATGGTAAGAAAAATATACCCAAATTTAAGATCACTTATTGTATAAAACATTAGCGAAAAATAAAGTGCTCTAGTTTTTTTTTATTTGATTGGTTCATGACATTTGCCTTTATCTGTGCTCTTTCATTGTCTATGATCCAATTTACTTGGACGAAAGTGACATTAACAAAATGGCGTCAAATGTTAGCGCCGGAACTATTAATCATTTCATAATCGCTGTATGCACACACCGAAATTAAATGTATTTTTATACATGTATGTTTAAAAATATTATTAAATCAGGTCGGCTGTCTCATCGGGATATTCAGGTGAAGGTGAGCGTATCGGAAACCCATCGTTTATCTTTGAACTTCGAACGAATTATTTTTATAGTTCAATTTGAATTATTGTCTTCGATTCAATGATGTAATTCCAGTTCCAACGATCTGAGCTGACGTATGAAAATTCTTATTAATGAAGGTTCTTTTTGTCTTTTACTTGTTTAATGAGTGCTATTGTTTAAGACGGGTCATTGTAATACGTTAGCATTTCTATGCCAAATAGTTCTTTGCAATTTTAATTGGGCACATTAACAGCTTAAAAGACCAAGTCAGTACCTATTAGTAAGATGCTTCTTACGTAAGCGAAAATGACAAAGAAAAATCTAGACTTGGTTAGGTCAGCTTACTTTGCAAGATACTAGAAATTCGCCAATCTGTCTTAAGAGCTTTGCTACTGAAGATTAAGACCGCCTATGATTACCTTATCTGGCATCCTACTAATCCTTGAATCCCGCGTAGACATCATAAACCAAAAGGGCGTAACTCCACGGAAGTTTCTCAATCATACATCATTTTAGTTACAGTAACTGCGGACGTTTTGCAAACTAACATTACGGAACTTCATGGAAACTAGGTTGAACAACAAGAGAAAGAAGGTAAAAAACAAAAGAGCACCGACCTTAAGAAGCCTTTCCATTAATGGTCCATTCGTACCACTATGCCTATGAATAGAGATCATAGAGATGTGACCTTATTATTAATAGAACTTGACACAGTAGTTTTTGCGGCACCGAAAGAAGTAAAAACAATGGCAAATCAATATGTTTGCAGATTGAAATTGCTGGGTAATATGGATAATATATCAAACTACTACATAGTATTGGAAGTGACTCATAGTTTATTTATAAATAATCTAAGAGCGATTAAAGAAATGTGTAACTATTTATATACTTCGCTACCTTGGTTGACTAGCAAAAACTTTTGGTTACCTCATCGCCACCATTGTCGTTCAATCTTTCGGCCTTTTTTTAGTTTTTCTTAGTTAACTCGGGGTTTTCCTTCCCTAATCGATTCACTGGAAATTTTCCTTATAATCAAAACCATTTCACGGTTTGTAGTTAATTGCAATCGTCTATTGACCGCGCTCGCGACCTTGGCTGTATTGAAAAGGATAACGCTCTACATAACAAAGCCTTCTTGCTAAAAAATCGTACTCGCAACCCCAAACTGACCTTTTTATCTTCCAAACATAACAATGGTCCGATAGGATCTGTGGGATTTGAAAATAGAACTGCCGTCTGAAGTTTGAATTGTCAAAAAACCCAACAAGTATAAGAGTGTTTTTTTTATATGAAAACCCGAAAAATATCACTGGCTGGCATCGTCTGATTCTGCCCCGCTAAAAAAAAGAGTTTTTAAAATTTCAACTTTTGTCACTTCGTTCGTTTCGGCTTTGATTTGGAATTTGGAATGATTTTCCCGCTCAGGTTCATCCAAGTTTGAGTAGACGTGTAACAATAGGCCTGAACCGAACAATGGGCAGCACCTGAACCGTTTCCGTTTGAACAATAAGCCCACATTGTGGAGGTGCAACATGCCTTGTACATTGTCCTGTGTCTTAACCGACTTAAAATTTACTAAACAGAGTTCAATGTTTGCGATTTTCAAAGCTTTTCTGAAAAGCATTATTTTTATGGTAATGCCATTGTTTAGCATATTAGGTACATCGGCAACAACTAATCAGATTCTCTTATTGTCCGTGTTTTTGAGATATTCAGCAAACGTTTAATTCAACAACAGTTATCGACTGTAAATGATTATTAACGCCTTTCACCTTCTTTGAGCCTTGTCCTACGTCCGTGTCTATGCGGACTCTGGAAACGTTCACTTCCTTGATATTTTATTTGTATGTATTTACAGTCAATATCGTTCTGCGTCCTTATTAGGAGCTACGGTTTGAATTCAAACAGCGATAAATGAAGGCGGAAAAACAAAACACAAACAACTGTCCATTAGGTAACTTAAATTAAACACTGGCCAGCAAATGAAAAACATCTTTCACGCTAAGTTTTTAAACTTACTATTTCTACGCACCGACAGTTTCGACACTCATCCTTGTTGACAACAAAGGTTTCGATCGGTTAAGGCATTTAGATTATATTATGCACGAAACATCCCCACCTAAAATATAAACCAATTGAAAAGTCTGTTGTACTTTATATAAACTGAGAGGCGGTGGCGACACTCCTAAATGGTTAAGTAATCAATTACATTATTCAACATTGAGCATTATCGAAGGCCGCGTGCATCAGAACGCAGACAAAGATGGGCGCTGCTTTGAATGCCAGTAACTTTTTTAATGGCGACGCTTTTGTCTATGGATTCGGACACAAAGAGGTCGAGTTTTTTCATGCGTCTTACGTAACACAATAATTTCTAATGCGATTTTCGCCAAGTAAAAGTAAAAATAAAAACGAGATGTCTGTTGCCCAGTTTGTCTTCAACAAATGCGCACAGAAGAAACTATTCCATAAATTCTGAACGAGGATCAAAAGAGAGCCATATTAATGTTTGTCTCCAAACTGTTTTAAAGTAATTGGATTTAACAACCCTTACCTGTAATTTGTCTGTGACATTGTTTTCGCTAATGCGAGACGTTAACTAAATGCGGCAGCTTTATAGACAGTCCTTAAATTAATTACAGAACTCCCTCAAAGTCGATGACTCCTTTAGAGGGCTGAACTTGCATAAATCTGGCACCTAATTGAATCAGGCTCAAACTTTGCTCTCAATTTAGGTGCTTTCCCACCAACCGCGGAACCTGACGAACTTTGGAAATGGAATGGCTAATTAAAAAGAATGCGAGTATTGGACTCAGCCAGTAACAATACGCAAAAAAAACATTTAAAGGCACTATCCGCGCCCTCAACCTTTTTGGAGCGTGTGGTTACGGCGTGTCAACCTGCGTATTTCCTACGTAATAATAAGCATTTCCTGTGTTAAATCTGTTCTGCGTCAGACATTATCATAAACGCGTAGATTATAACGATAAAGGTCAAATTGGAAAGCAGATAATTACTAAAAATATATCCGAGTTCACAAATCACAATCAAAAGTAGTCTTTATTTTACTTCACTACTTACAGATTACGTAATAACTACAAAACCACTATTGAGGATATAAATAGCCGCTTTCAAATCAATGTCAATGTCAGGGGATTATTGCGGCAAAGTCATTTGTCAAATAGATCTGATTGTAACTTCAATTGACAAAACATTCTATGGCCACTACAAATAACTGGCCATAAATAAACAGTGTTCGTCGTGTCAATAGTTTTCCGATCGATTTTCGAATTCAAATTAAGAACTTTTTTAAATGTGAGCTTTACGATTGTACCTATTGCGTGTTGGGTAGAATTATAACAGGAAGATAAAAATGGCGTAAATTTTTATGGTGCGAAATACTTCGCTAGTTAAGTAGCTGCTACGTAGCTTCTTAAAAGTAAATATCTACTTGATACTTAAGCGTGCATGTAAAATATTAACACTAAGTACACTAAGTAACGATCTCGCAATACATGGTTACATAATACATACTTAATTAACGGTTTTGTTGTTAATTTGTCACATTAGATCAGAATGTAGTTATAATAGGACCACGATGATTAAAGAGAGAGTGCATTTTAAAGTACAAGATCTTGAAACAGGTTTTACGGGATACCAATACAACAAAAATACTACAGAAAACTAGGTATATATTTTTAACTTAAGTGCCAAGTTAACTTTACCAGACGTACCTCTTTCAGTAAAGTTCCGAATTTAAAATTCGAAGCAGTTGTTCTTCTTTTTAACAAAGCATCCGTCACTCTATCCAGCCAGAAACTTTGTGCTCAATTGTAAAAAGACAAATAGAGTTATTTCAGAAAAAGATTTATTGACACGGGCTGCCAAGTTTTCAGCTGTTGTCACCCGTTAATCGAGTCATAGACAATTTCACACAGATTATATATTCCAGTCAGTTGTAGATAAAATTTTCCACACCCGTCGTTTGACAGCCTTCATTAACAATACAAATTACAAAGGCTACCAGTGCTAATCGCAAAGTAATGGCATATTAGCACCAAAACAGAATACGGGACGCCATATTGGAATGATTTTTGGCATGGCAAACTTATTGGCGGCTAAGGACCGCTGTAGCAACACTAGTACAAATTTAACTTTGCGGCTCAGTAAATGCGGCTCGATGCAAGTTCTTAAGGATTTACACAGTGGCATATGGAATATGAAGTTAAAATCTAAGTTTGTTTTTGTTTCGTCGAAGTGAGAAAGAGCGAGCTCGTGCGCACACGCTGACGGCAGTAGGTACTGCTCTTTGACAAAATAAAACAAAAACTTTGCCCGAATGACGTTCGCGTTATCTCATGCAGTCTCAATTGTTTTTCCAAGTGTTCATTAAAGGAAATTGTATGCTGTCAGTTTTCTTTGTCATCATTTCGATTTTTAAATCTTGAAGCGCGATCGTGGTTGTTTCTACAGATTTCTATTAGACCCATTATGCGGTGTGTAAACAAAACATAATATGTAAATGAGTTATGTCGTCAAGAAAATTACTTTTTTATCTAAGTACTGGCAGCTTAGCGGGTCATTGGAACGTTTGGATCATTTGTCATTACTACAGATAAAACAACAAAGATACGATGTACCACCTTGAAAAACTAAAACTCTATAGTGCTTTGATTTTGTCACCTGTCAACACTGATTCATAGACTTCATATTTGAGCTAGCAACTGACACGACTTAAACAATGCCTGTCATCTCAAATAAACACTTTGTGCTTATGACATTACACTCTCATTATTCCACCTGTGTTTTGCCTGTAAAGTTTATTTCAAGACACCTTAATATTGACGTGTCAAAACAAACCATTGTCTTCTCAAATCAAGACATCGAGTGTTTTTTTTTATTGTTTTTGCTGATAAAATCATGCTTCTGTGCCATGCCATGAAACATTATCAAGGTATTCTTAATGGTCACAATTACCACCATTAACGTTTAATGGGACCCGATAAGGAGCAATCTATCAAACGGACCACCCAAATGTGATATTTGACTTATAAAAGGTCCTTCGGTGACATTTTTGTAACGTGATCTCATCGTATCTATTTTCGTTATATAAAACTGCATCGTCTCCAATCTGATTCCAATCACTTGAATTTAAGTTAAAAGACATAGGTATAGATGCATTTATAAATCACGCGATGTTCTTTAAAGCCTTTGCCTGACTGAAAAAAAAACAGGATCTATTAAAAAAACTCTTTGCTACATAAACGTATGCTTAACCTGTTTGACATTAGCTGTCACTTTGACGTTTGTCTTTGCCAGACACAGGCAAAAAACACGTTTGCTTTACTTTAAACACTACTAGTTTTTTAGCTCATTCATAATTATTTTCATAGATCCTAACCGCATTTGTTGGGTAGGTATATTTTCTGTAAACCATCAATTTGGTCGTACCTAGTTGCGTAATTTCTTATAATAACCTAAAGTTTTATATTTAGTTATACATAAGTTTATTTGCAAAACACAGCCGTGACGATTGTCCCGCCTATACCTACTTAAACATAATAAACTAGACAAAAACTATTCATTTCTAAAAGTGTTTTCAGTAATACAATTCTCTTATTATCTTAGTGTATTAATTCTGTTTGTCTGCGTCGAAAACAATAATGCCTAATGCATATTCGATGAAGTTTTTATCGTTTCTTTTAGAATAATCCCTTAATTCAAAAACTCTTAGGTACCTACTTAGCTATAACTTAACATTCTCTGTCTTTATCCGTCATTTTGCCACTAAGCTTTGCTAGACAAAGATAAAAAATACATTTTTGCTTAGTAAGGTTCGTATTTTTTATGATGGGGATTAGTATTAGGTACTTGTAAAAGTATGTACAATGTCATGTAACAAAAAAATAAGACTGTAAAAAATTACATTATGGATGATAATGTTGTCTGAAAATTGTCATTAAGTAGGTACGTAGTTTTTATTTTACTGATCTTGCGTAGGTAAAGAACCATTAGGTACTTACGTGTATTACATGCAGAAGGATCCACATCCTTAGACTAACACATTTCTCTATCTCTAATACATTTTGTTGGATTCGTTTGTCTTAAAAAATATTTCTATGTAACAGATTTCTATATTAATAAGGGAGATTAAATATTCCAAGCATAATGCATATTAAAACAACAAACATAAAACCTTAGTCATAGCATAGAGTAAAACCTCGTGTTAGGGCGATATAGCTGGTTGGTCTGACGTAGCGTTTGTTGACCAGCCGAAGGTGGAAATAAGCGGTTTTCCATAAAATAATTATGTTTACGAATATGGATAGTAAATTAACCCTTTCTGATCGAATGTAACAGCTACAAGTAAACAAATTAACTAAAAGCTCAAGTGCTACACGCACTTTAATTTAAACATTTTGGATTGACAGGGGTAAACATGATGTTGGTGATTTAAGAAAAATCAGTCATAATGACTAGGTAATAAACCTCTTTTACACTCTTATACCGGTCGTTACTATAAACAAATGAAATTTGACATTAATTGCTAGCACAATTTTTTCCCATGGCAACACACTGACAATAATTTTCATTTTATATTAAACTAGCGACCCGCCCCGGCTTCGCACGGTATATTATGCATGTATTATACATATAAACCTTCCTCTTGAATCACTCTATCTATTAAAAAAACCGCATCAAAATCCGTTGTGTGGTTTTGAAGATATAAGCATACATAGGGACATAGGGACACAGGGACAGAGAAAGCGACTTTATTTTATACTATGTAGTGATATCGAATGTTTGAGTACAGTATGAGTAGGCTAGATACACTAAAAATGTGTCAAAGTGCCCCTTCCTAGACGCAGCGATATGAATAAAGATTACTAATTGTTAGTTCCACTTAAACAGAGTCATGCCATTAATGACTTGTTAAATCTTTGCTATAGCGTGTCTAATAATGATAGACTGGGTGGGAATACCCTAGCGGACCCGGATGCACGGAATTATACCTTTTAACTCCCACAAATGCGATTTAGATCAGTCCAAAGTGTTAATACTTGAGTATATTGTTATATGGAGCCATTGTCTCTTAATTGATTCATTATGAAACGCTTATATGGTAGCCGACGTACTTCCTGCTTCTATAAAGCTATGCGCTCTTAGTACCTTGATTCTTTTAATTCATTGTTTTTACTACGGTTTTTAAAAAATTAAACGATTATTCAATGATTTAAGAAACAGCACTTTCTTTTCCATTTGACTGTATTTCTAACCTAATAACTTTAATGGCGGATCTTGTCTTACCAATAATAGTAAAAGGAAAATTTGCCACAAACCAATTAGCTTTATTACCTCGCTCGTAGAACAAGGCTTTCATGCATACCCTATTAAACCATACAACACGAAGAATACGTGGATTGGCATTAACCTACTTCACCAATTAGTCGGTTAATGACATACATCTGCATATAAAAGCGATTTCAACTTAATATCGATGCGTTTGAATCGATTTTCGATCATCGCGCCTTATAGTTCTTCCAATCATTAAGTTTCTCGATGACAGCTCCCGTAGAATGTAACTGCGCTTTTTACGCAAAAATTAACTTTTAAATGCGAGGTATAAAAAATATGACAACTGCCTAATTTTGTTCCTTGATCTCATATAATATTCATCTAAGACAAATTGAGTCCATATATGCATTGATATTTTTTTAAAGTGCGATAAACAATAAACGTTTTCATAAAGTTACATTCTATGGGATTACAATTACAATGATAAAAAAAAATGTAACTGTACATTCTACGGGAGCTGTCATCGAGAAACTTAATGATTGGAAGAACTTTAAAAGTTTTGACAAATCTGCACGATGTTCGTTAAACATGGACTTTTTGCTACCGTCATGGGAATGTAAACATACAATTTGTATGCACAGATGTGGTAAACACATCATCATCGAAGCTGTCGTAAACCAGCCACGCAGAAGTAGAAAATTTCATTAACATAACCTAGAAGATGTACTGGGTTATCAGGAGTCAGTGAGGTGAAATGGTGCTTAGTTTTCAACTCGGGTAAACAGTACAGAACACAAATAATATCGATGCCAAGCGTTTCAGAATATTCCACAACAGTATAACGATAACATAATAATGTGTAATTGACCAAGCGAGGCAATAAATAATAATAATATAGAGACGTATCGAATTGACTTACTGCATAGTGCATACCGTGGTATATTGTACCAGCTATTAACAAACTAAAATACATCTAGTTATTAAATGTGTTGTTTAACATTTCTGTGGAATCGGGAGCAAGAATAGGCAGGATTTGAAGCTAATTCGTTTAGTATTTTGAGAAGCATCCATCAAATTTTTTAACTTTGGATTTGTTTATGTTTCGCACCATTGCCCCGGTCACTAACATTTTTCCATGCCGACTGGTAATTAAGAATAACTGGTTGATTTCACGAAAAGCTTTAGTCATGATGTATAAAAAGGTTGAACTAAAACGTTCACGCCTTGTTTATGATATCTAAGTATAGAATCCGAAACAAATGAGAACCTGTCTAAAGTTCTGAATATGTTTTTTTTTATCCGTGCATTGTTAATTGACGCAACACGTGCCAAGAAAATGTCAAAATGATGACAATGCGCACTCTGCCCTAACAATAAAATGTTAAACAATAACAGTGATGGTTAACAATGATTTTCAATTGTCTGTTGTTAACATGAAAATCATATATCTCTCAGACGTTCCCACCAAGAAACGGTAGTGTTAGAGCCTTAGCAACTTGTTGAAAGACTTAGTTTTTTTAAGTAGCAACACCATACAATAAAAAACAGTTTTTTAATCTCATATAAATTTTATAAAGCATCCATGGTCGCCATTGGAATGTATTTATGCAGTCATACGTGAAGCGATTTATGTCGTTTTGGCACCCGGTCATGGTCACGGACGATAGGAAGTGAATGAAAAATGTATCATTCATTCAAAATTGCTTTATTTTTGTCTGGAAGATTTAATTTGAATTTAGAAGAGATTTTACGCGGCTCCCTTCCGATTTGTCTTCAAGCTTGCGTCATGCGGTGAAATATTTTTTTTGTAAGCGGCCAATACTTTGACGTAAAGTTTTAAAAGTATCTAGGATCTTTTGAGGTAGGGTTAAAGGTCATCAACGACTATTTATGTATGTATATTTTTTTGCAAACCTTGTTTGTAAAACGTAATACAACAGGTAAAATCGGCAGTCTGTTCGTCTTCTGAGATAATTATAAATAATATACTGACGTAATTATGAACAGCAAGTCATTGTGACGCGACTTTGTAAGTAATGTCTGAGTACTGTATACACAGGTAGTTTTGTTAATACAAGATATGTAGATAAACCTCTTAATAATAAAGGTTTATTTGATTTATTAAAGCTGTTTAATATTTACAGTAATCATTTTATATTATTAGGCTTTAAATAATGCTGAGAGATTTGAATTGCTAGTATTTTTTATAGAGTCGAGACTGCTGCCTTAACAATAGTAGTATGTATAACCTTTAAAAAACAAAATACAACATATGTACTTTTTTTTTCTTAAGTAGCTAATATTGTGGCAAAGGTTCATAACGGTACTGCCATTGAATGTGTTAAAACAAATTTACTTTGTACTGTTTTGTCGAAAGGGTGTTTTGGATCAATGAGGGATAAACCGCAGGGGGAGAAGTTAAAACATAGTCATCCATAGTTTTTTATTGTGACAAGGAAAAGAGTTTAAACAAAATTGGCAGTCATAACACTATCGGTATTCTGTGTACGAATTTACTACGTTTGAAAAGTTTGGGGATTTCCTAACCTTGATCTAAAATGCAGACTTTTTAAAATTAAGTGTCCATAAATTACTTTGTTTACTATTAAAAGTCATCATACCGGTAGTGCGAGCTTTATATTTCTGCTTCGAGCATTCGTAAACAGTATAAAACATCTTCATAACGATACCAAAGTAAACTTGTTAAAGTCTTATTGTAGTTTACGATTCGCAAAGATTGACCTATTTATAATTATACTGACGAAATAAAATGGGTCACTCGTCTATGGAATAATGGAAAAAATGCCATTGACACAAAAAAAATAACGATTCATAAACGCTTGACAGTTCGAAATATGTAATTGTCGCCATTTTGATTTTTTCGCTTTCAACTTTTATTATCTGTACGTCATTGACGACTTTATTTATGCGTGTTTCTGATCTCAAGGTTTTAAAAAGTGGGCTAATGATCCGTATCATTATAAAATTTCTAATGTTATTAAGAAAAAACTTTAATTTAATAAACAATCTGGGTTAGAGCAGCGGAAAAAACATATGTCAATAGCGGGTGCACCTCGGCTTAATGGAAAGTTCTTAAGTTTTATCAGTCCATTAAGTGTGTGCACTGAATGATAAAAGTTAAAGAGAACATTAAAATAAAACTTAACTTATACTACACTCTCTTTCTTATACCGCTCTACTAAATTGAACTAGGGATAATTTGGCAGAGCGCTATTTTTTGATTCGGTATTTGTCTACTAAAACTGGCTAATAATAAACCGCACTATAATAAAAATGAACACCACTGCAGTTTATTAAGATAAAAACACTTTTAGGTGTTTATTGAATATCAAAGTCCACTTTATCTAGTCCAATGTCTAATAGCTTGCCTTTATTCGGAATTGGCTAATATTTTAGGAATATGTTAAACTGACAATACATATATGCACTTCGCAGTGGGCATGTCACGGCCAATCCTGACCTCGACACACTTTTTTTTGTCGAAATCGCAAATCAAAATAGATTTAACAATTAAGAAAATTCTTGTTTAGTAAGTAACATAAAGTGTGATACAAATAGTAAAAAAACGATATAAGTCCTAATTATGTAGACGAGCATGTGACATTCAATTGCAATTACAATTTCTAATCTGAATCAATCAAGCAAGCTAGCTTTAAGCGATCTGCATTCCAAGGCTCGTCTTCATGTAGGCATTATTGTGTTGCCACTGCATTAGCACATGCTACTGGAAGTGATATCATATACGAGAGAAACACATGCCACGATAATTATGCAATTATACGATTTATGCATGATTTGATTTTCAAATAAATCTTGAGGGTCGAATTGATCCAAGGGCAATATTAATAATGCATGTGATGGAAGAATATTCTGGTTTTATAGTGAGGTTGACCGTGGTCTGTTGCTAGTGGGAACTTGGTTAAGAATGATTGTCATGATATAGTTTACGATGGCATTTGGGATCGTTACTTAATCGAAACCTTGTAATAATACTTAACCCTCGACCCAGATACTTGAAGAAGTTCTTTACGAATACTTTTGGAGACCATAAAGATCCTCCCACATATGATTGTCAAGAACTTGACACCTTGAGAGACGATCATAAGACAATCAATTGGATATTTTCCGTTTCCAGCAGGCGGAAATAAACAGTTCATAAAGTGCGTTACTTTTCAATGTAGTATTTAAAATACGCTGCCCCATATTCTAATATTAACTAGTCAATTCAAACCAATAACTCTTAAGACAAATAAACATGTCAAATACTAAAATGTTCTCAATCAGCCGTTTACGAGGATTGTTTATCAATGCGAGGTTTCTTTGAGTAGCCTTCCCTTGAGATGCGATAAAAAATTGAAAATATCCGTTCCCGAAATAAAATTTCACTTACCTTTATAAACCTTGGCAATGTCAGCGTACGAAGTGATTTGTTGGTCCTGGCTGGAAAAAAACAAAGTATCTAATAAAAAAAAATGTATTTTTTTATAGCTGCCAGCGTCAAATGATAGCTGGTCTTCTCGAATGTGCTCAATGTCTTCGAATCCATGGAATTTCTGTACCAACCTAACTAGCATTATCACTTTGTTAGAGATGAGAGATGAAATTTGATAGAGAATTACAAAAGTGAAAATTACCACCAGATATTATAACAGTTTGACCTATAGGACCCTTTTTTCTACCCAAAAACGGTATAATAATTTTGATGCTGATTGCAAAAACAAAATGGCAAAAACTTTAAGATCTATTAATCGGAAGCGCTTCTAAATATAATAAAATTTAACAAGCTAAGCGATTAGTTTGTCATTCATAAAAACCATAATTTTACGTAAACTCTTTAACGAAAACAAACAAAAAAATCGGAAGTGATTTCGTTCAGATGATCGAATGTCATTGACCTTTGCTGAGTTTTGGCATCGATCGAGGTCTACAATTTAGTTTAAAAATGTTGGATGGTGCAAAAAATTATAAAGACCTTTTAAGTCATTAGTTTGTTAGTTTCATTGAACGAATTAGTACAACATCTATCTTCAATCAAATAGAAACAAACAGTTTCATCACAGCTCCTTGAAAAGTTACACGTACAGTAATTATTTACATTCTAATGACTTATATGTAATTAATGTAACCGTATTGTTGCTTGTCGGTCGGTTGCGTGCGGTCGGAACTGGTGCAATTTACTATTTCACATCCAAATTCAGGATAAGGTCACATATCTATACATATTTAAAGAATGCACTAAAACGTTGAAAGTATTTCCTATGGAAATAACCGTTCCGCAGACAATTACAGCGATTTCCTCAACTTAATCTGGTACTATAAAGTTCGGCGAACTTCAATCGAATTAGCACATTTTATCTCGGTATTTTAATTACCGTTGTAATTAACTAAACAAAACGGAGACAAGTACACATAATTCTCTCTAATTGCGTGATTATCATGTCTATTCCTACTGCCAAGGTCAAGCGACGGAAGGCCTGCAAAACTTCCAGAATTTGGCCAACTACGTGCCAAATTTATGGCAAGTAACTCAATACTGCCGGCAGCAACTTCCAATCGGTACCACGACTTCTATTGAACACCGGCGTGTTTGTAAACGTATTGTGATTTATCCTCACCTCTGTTCCCCTCTCATTAATTACTCAAATCGGAACAGAGCCGTAAAACAGCTGATTTTACCGATGTAATTTACCCGAATAATGACACGACCTTGCGAAACTGCGCTGTAGGTTGTGTGCTTTGTTTGAGAACGCACCCAGGGCGTGTCAACATGACCCGCCGTTAACGCACCAAGCCTAATTTACGTTTCTGTTTGTTGCAGGTTCGTCATTAATTTGTTGGCGACGAATTTGCTGACGACGTCGCTGCTGGCTCCGGCGCTGTTTGGAGAGCACTCGGCGGCGACGACGGCGCCGTGGGTGGAGGCGGGGGACGCGGCCGCCGCGGCCTGCAGCCTCGCTGCCCTGCTGGCGGTCACTTTAATCGCGCTCGACCAGCACCACGCCGTCACCGACCCGCTCCGCTGCCACACCCGCCTTCTGCAGCGACGCCCCGTCGTACTATGCGCCGCCACCTGGCTTGCGGCCGCCTCCGCCGCCGCCGTCCGAGCTGCCATCGCCGTCTTCCGCCTATTCTACCCGCTCGAGCCCGCAGTCCAGGGAGTCGAGCTGGCCTACTCTGTCGTGTACTTAATCGTCGGCATCCTCACGCCGGCGGCCGTGGTCTGCGTCATGTACGCGCGAATCTATCGCGCGGCGCGCTCTTCCGGCCTCCGAGCGCGAGCCCACGGAGCCAGCGCACTGCAGCTCCACGAACCGCCGACCAACTTGCCTGATCTCATCGAAGAGAGCGAAGGATTGACACTTAAAATAGATGTGCCCGAGAATGGCGCGGATGATGCGGACCGGAAGTTTGGGCCTTTCCTGCTGCCTCCGGATCAGCCCCGGCGATGCCCGTCTGTCGCGAGTTTAAGAAATACGCGAAAAGACGGGAAATCTAATGAAGATCTGAGGAAAGGATTGCCAGCGGTGAGCTCGGCGCCTTTGTTGGCGGCTCCTTTACTGGCGGTACAACCGCGGACGCCCATACCATCGACTAACGGCTCGAGAATTACGTCTTTCCGCTGCCGAATTTCAAACGCATCACTGTTCCGGTACCGTGAGGAGTCGCGAGCGGCCCGCGTCGGGATTCTGACGGGGGCTCTGGTGATGCTGCATATTCCGCACGCGATTACCGCTGTGGTGTCGGCGGTGTCGCCGGGCCTGGCGGACAGCGCGCGGACGCCGGCGCTGGCGCTGCTGGTGCTGTCTGCGGCGGCATCACCGTTCCTATTCGCGCTGCGGTCGCGACGCGTGCAGCGGGAGGCGCGGCGGCTGCTGCTGCCGGAGAAGAGCGCGTGGGAGCGCAGCGCGGGCGCGGCCAGCGCGGCGGCGGCGGACGGGCAGCGCGCGCGCGCCGCGCTGGAGCTGCTGCGCACGCTGTCGCCCGGCAACTCGGGCAGCACGGAGCCGCCGCCGGGAAACGCGGAGGCGGGGGCGTGCCGCGGCTCCTTCAGCTCTGGCGGCAGCACCCAGCTGTCCTCGGCCTCGGACGAGTGACCGCCGCCCCCGCCCCGCGCCTCGCGGGTGCACTTCGCCCCCCGACCCACCGCTCTACTCATCTGTGATACTAAGTTAAGCCACGCGCTCGGCGCGACCGTTAGACTGATATAGTTGTTAAGTTAATTTATTATTGTGTCCACGTACCTTGCCGCTAAGCGGACAACTTTTACCTGACATAAATGTATATTAAAAATTCGTATCGAAATTTAATTGTATTTTCATTTCCTTGCCGAATGACTCACCTACAACAAAACGGTCGTCGAAGGCTGCCAGTGTAGCAACTGACAACTCGGCGAAAACCTCAAGTTCATTACGAAAATGATTTCACACCTGTCTACACTAATACCGAAGTGTTTGCTGTTGCGATGTTAATCTCAGACAGTTACAAAACTGCTTTAACGGAATACGGCTGTAATTTGAAACTGTAACATGCAACATGAGTCAGGTGACGCTGTTGACCAATATGAGATTACCCCTATTGAGGTACAAGGCCGCGACGCTAACTATCTTTATCGTGCTATTGTAGACAGTGAAAATATTTTCAATACGACAAGTCAGAGCACACAACTTTTTGCGACGTGGAGAGCGATTTCAGTGTTCATTGCGCGGCCGACACACGCGCCACACATTGGTTAAAGACATCGCATGCAATGCATTAGAAATGATCTCCACGCCGCGGATACGTGTAGTCCATAGAACCATGATGCATATTTCACAAGGAACAGACAGGTACGCTATTCTGCCGTCCAAAGGAAAAATGCAGTAAGTCAGTATGCAGCTCATATGTACATACTGCGTTTTTCCTTAGGAGGGCAGTATTAGATGCCTGCTCGGTTCACTACAAGGTACACTTAATGGCTGCGCTGTCAATAACATGCTTTTGTAAATAGGATCTGAACTATCAACAACAAAAATAAAATGCTCAATCGACACAAACTAGGAAAAAAACCATTCGTGAAGCGATAAGTCACACAAAACAGTTTTCAGTTTGAAATTTTTAGACCTTTCAGAGCGACGACACGCTTCAGAACTTTTCTTTTGACTGCCAGTTTCAACAAGGAAAATAATAACAGAATTATCTTTACAACGATTCTATTTTTGGCGCAATTTATATTTAGATTCATAATAAAAACATCAATGCTCAACTCAAAGATCAGGACCTTGAAGTTAAAAAACACTCCATTTCATAAATCAAGGCTGAATAATGCGGCTGATCTGGATGCTGTTTCGCGTTTCGCATATACTCAAAGAAGTAAGTATAGCAAAGATACTCAAATAAGTAAGTATAGCAAAGATACTTAAAGAAGTAAGTATAGCAAAGAAACTCAAAGAAGTAAGTATAGCAAAGATTCTCAAATAAGTAAGTATAGCAAATATACTGAAAGAAGTAAGTATAGCAAAGATACTCAAAGAAGTAAGTATAGCAAAGATTATTTATAAACAAGAAGTGGTAACTGTGAAAAGGAATTAAGTAAGGAATTAATACGAAAGAAGTAAGAATCTGAAATAAGTAGCCCAGATTACGTACCGGGGTGATGATTTACGGGGTAACTTTAAAAAAGTAGTTATAATGACGAAATCATTACTATTTATTGGCGTTTACTGCTTCCGATCGATGTCTTTATCGATCGCCTTTGCGTCTACACGCCAAACATTAACCGCATAATGTACAATATCGATTTTATAGCAATTTTAAAACGCTCAAAGTAGCCTTAACGGTACTTACTAGGTGAAAGACGAATCTCTAGTCTTTGCTAGGTTGAGTTTTATAACAACTACATAGTATACAAAGAAGTCTGACTTAGTTACTCACGTCTATATCCCTTACGGGGTAGACAGAGCCTGAGGTAACAAGACCTAAAGGCCACGTTTAGCATGAATGTAGCCGTATTGGTGGAAAGGGGAATCAAAATAGTGATGGGTTGGTAGCCGCATAGTCTATAAAGTGATTCTTAAGATTTTCGCCCATTCCCTCGATGGGCTTTCACCATTTGTGCGGGCCGAGAAGCAACTGGTACGTACTATGTTTTTCCTTTGCTCCCAGACCAGCCATGGAAGTTCCAGACCATTAATTTAACTGCTTAAATATAAAAATCTAAATGTATTAGGTACAAGATAAATTAAATTAACTAAAACTAAAATAAGTGAAAGTGAGTGCTTAAGTTTTTCTTCTTTGATTTTCATTACAAGCTCCTCATCCTTCCAGCTTTTCATTCCTTTGTTTATTGAGGTTTTTTTTTTTTTTTATGTAGTATATTTTATTGATATATATTGTAGGTAGTGTAAAGTAGTTTATTGACTAGTAGGTTTTAGGAGTTTATGTATTATATTCGGTAAAGTTATGTATTGTGGCTCTCAGTATTTGCAATTTTTAAACTCACTCGTCCATCCCTAATATAATACTCCTTTCATCCACTCAAAGGTTGACTGGAAGAGATCCCTTAACGGGATAAGTTCGCCTTTGTGCATGTATCTCAGTGTTTGTCAATTGTATTTGTCTTGTTTATTTTGCACAATAAAGAGTTTACATACATACATAAATACAAGCTTTTCGCTGACGGTATTTTTTGTTGACTGTACTTGTGTTGCCATATATGGGTATAGAATGACTGGGGGGTATGTGGGGTTCTCCCGCGACGGCAGGCATACCCACTAAAAACCACACGAATTCCCTATTCGGTCGTACCTATGTAAGGCGTTACGGGAGCGCTTGGTGTCACCGCGACGCCCCACAACAACCCCGGGGTTCCCTCTTCGAGGCACCTGTGCAATGCAGGCTTGGGAATTCCCGCCCTCCCCCGCTGGTGCCGCTTGGATTTTTTATAGAGGTTGTCTCCTCGTGGCCCCCTGTCTTGAAAAAGACAAGCGGCCCACGATCCGACCCCACGGGCCGGGTTACGTGTCGAAGTAAATGACCTGTTGTATGTGTGAGTAATGTAAAAGCCAGCGCAAATAGTAAAAGCCCATCGAGGGATTGAGCGAAAGTCTCAGGAATCATGTCATAGGCGATGCGGCTAGCAACCCAACACTATTTTGATTTCCCTTTCCAGCTATACGCCCTTAATCATGCTAAACCTGGCTTTAGGGTTTTGTTACCTTAGGCTCTGTCACAGAATAACTAACGAAGTTAACCAAATAAAAGCTCGTGGTCATAGTTATCTCAGTACATAGAGCGTCTTTGACGATTTCTTGGGATCGTAAAACAGATATGTTAAATAAATAGTGACGCAGAATTAAGTGGAAACTTACGGGTAGAACTAAAGGCAAACGCTAGTCTTCAAACAACGTAATAGCTATTTTAAGTAAGTCAAACTAATTTATTTATAACTAGCCTTCCGTCCGCAGCTTCGCCCGCGATAAATTAATTTTCCCGTAGGAAAAGGTATTTTCCCGCGGTAAAAAGTAGCCTATGTCACTCAGTGATAATGTAGCTTTCCAACGGCAAAATAATTTTTGAAATCGGTCCAGTAGTTTCGGAGCCTATTCAATTCAAACAAACAAACGATCAAATTTTTCCTCTTTATAATATTAGTATAGATAAGCTATTATGTACCTATAATCTTAAATAAATATTATTAACATTAAAATAATAGTCTGCTTTTAATTACATCCTCATTTTCGGTATTGGTGATATATTGACTGTAGAGGAATAAAGCGACAACAGAATAGTTTTTTTTATAAGAGGGGTCAAACGAGCAGACGGGACACCTGATCGAAAGTAATCACCATCGCCCAGGGATATCTGCAAGACTTGGGGAATCACAGGTGCGTTGCCGGCCCTTTCAAGAACAGGAAGGCTCGCTTTTTAAAGATCCCTTTTTTAGCATAATAGGTGTAAAGAACGACTCCTCTTTCCCACACTGTGGGAAGGAGACGAGCAAACACGTCCTCACAAAGTGCGTCATGTACGCAGCGCGGCGTGATGCATTCGGGAGTGACGAACTGGAGGAGGACGAGCTAAGGGATGTCGAACTTAAAGATGTCCTTATGTTCGGCAGGAGAATAAGAAGATTCGAGGAGAGTTGCTGTGTGGGAGCGCTGCTGGGACAGTAACCGGCGGCTCCTGCCAAGGGGAACTGGGCTGAATGATCGCCAAAAGCGACAACAGTAACAAGCTAGTATTAATGTATTCGTCCTAAGTAGAGAGGCCGAGGAGAGTTGAGACAGAGGTGAGTTGATACAAAGCCGATTTCTCTGCACCTATGACAGTTAGCGAGGTCACAACGTCACACAAACTGTGGAGTGTAGAAAGAGCAACGAATTAGCGAAGTTACCAGCCCGATAAACTGTCAAAGTTCAGAGAAATCGGCTTTGTATCAACTCACCTCTGTCTCAACTTTCCTCGGTCTCCCTACTCCACACTAGAATAAAATGGGACTGACTCGATTAGGTTTGCCGTTTGCAGTGCATTGTAGCTACAATGAATGGGCCCAAATCGCTGCCCATTGGGTGCCGTAAGATGGCCATCGAAGCAGTGGCAGAACGAAAAGAAACAAGACAACTTCAACGTGTGCCTATCGGATAGATTTGAAGGAGCATGAAGTCGACAGAGACCAACGAACATCTTCTCCCGCCATTGGGACAGTTTGAATGGCTACAAAAAGCGCCTATAATCTAATAAGCATTAGTTTCCCCTGTCTGTTTATCCTTTTATCTGTCTTAGAAATTCGACTATCAACTTCAGTAACTCGTTAGCCTAAAGGTGGCCTCTAAGTCTTATTACGTGACGTTATAAATATGTAATCTTCCATGCTGGTTTGGGAGCAAAGAAGAAAACATAGAATATACCAGTTGCTTCTCTACCCGCGCAGATGGTAAAAGCCCATCGAGGGAATGGGCGAAAATCATAGGAATCATGTTATAGGCGATGAGGCTAGCAACCTATCACTATTTTGATTTCATTTTTCACCTATACGCCCACAATCTTGCTAAATGTGGCCTGTAGGTATCTGTTACCTTAGGCTCTGTCTACCCCATAAGGGATAAAGACGTGATTTGTGTGCGTGTGTGTGTGTGTATAAATATGTATGAATATAATGTTAGCGTAATTGAAAATTCATGTTTAAACCTGACATGTTATTCTTCCGAGACCCCCCAAAAGGTTCATCCTTGCCTCGGGGTGAGCTTTACAAAACATTCTTTGTACGTTGACCTCGGCTCAAAGCTTCGTCTAATGATGCATAAACCACGTCACCATTTTTTTCTGTTATAAGGCAGAACTCGGAGTCTGGCTGCCAAAAAAATCCTGAGTAATTTATCTTGGTAAACTTCCCATTTTTTGGCCGATCGTACACTGTTCTTTATTTACGGCTACAAATCGCTTATGACGAAACTCAGGGCACGACCTTCTTAAGCGTAAAAATTGAAGTACTAGGAAAAAAGAAACCGTTGAGCGTCTTCGCATTAGGTTGCAAGCAGTGAGGCAGCAGCATATGCCTTAACTAGGGTTTCCCGCGATTTCGTCAGCGTGAAATCATTATTTTAGGTAGCTATTAGTTGTTAGAAAAACGCTTACAAAAAAATTATGGCAACACTTAATTAGTGCATATTGTACTTTCCGTAGAGTACCGCATCTTCACATCAAAATTCCCCCTTGGTCATTTCGGGACCATAATTGTTTAGGTACATACAAAATTTCGCATAAATCGGTTCAGCGTGAAAAGACCACAGACAAGAGAGACACACAGGTAGATAGACACACTTTCGCAATGTTATAATATAGATGAAAAAAATACAAAATGGGAATCAAAAACAAATATGTTTGTTTCGGTATTTTTATCATTATGTTTATTTTGCACAATAAAGGTTTAAAACAAATTAAACTATGATTAAATTAAAAACTAATCTTAAAATAAAATAATTAAAAAGAGAGGAGGCCCCGTGGCATAGTACCACAGACGCCGGCAGCATTCCCCCTTTGGACAGCGATACTAATACGCTGTCCAAGGAAGCTGCCAGCTCTGCGGTCACCCGTAGCGTCTATTAGCCTCTTCGAAATATCTTTGAAGCTAATAGCGCTAGGACTCTACGGACCAAGGGTCTCAACACCAAAGTTATATTCGGTGCGGAGGGAATGGGCGACAATCATAGGAATCATTGTTATAGGCGATGAAGCTAGCAACCCATCCCTATTTCGATTCTATTTTCCACCTGTACGCCCTCAATCTTGCTAAATGTGGCCTGTAGGTACCTGTTACCTTAGCCTCTGGTGTACCCCGTAAGGGATAAAGACGTGATTTGTGTATGTATGCATGTGTATGTGCGCCGCCGCTGCCACCCGATTTTCTCCTAATAAAAGCTAAGGAGATCGTCGTTGATCATCGATAACTACTTAAAGTATTCTCGTGGCTCTAAATTTCTTAGAACGTTATTACAACAACATAAACAAGGAAAACTTAACTTTTTTATAGGCGACGGCACACGGCGACGATTGCCGCAGTGTAAGAGCGTTTTCACGTTATTTTTATCCCTTACGGGGTAGACAGAGACAGAGCCTAAGGTAAGAAGACCTAAAGGCCACGTTTCGCATGATTGACGGCGTAGAGGTAAAGGGGAATCAAAATAGTGATGGTTTGCTAGCCGCATCGGCTATAACATGATTCCTAAGATTTTCATCAATTCCCTAGATGGGCTTCTAGGGCTAGAAGCAACTGGTAGGTCTTAATAATCGAGGTACAGCAGCTCTTTCTTTTTATTACCTATTATTAATTAGAAATATTCTTTTAAGTGGTGGATATTACATTTGCGAGATTTAATAGCTGATAAGCTTCGTGCCTAGAACTAGCTTAGAATTTAAAAAAACTACGACTACCACTTAAAAAATATTTTTAATTAATAATAGGAAATAAAAATAATAGAGCTGCATTTCCTCGACTATTAAGACGTTGACGCTCGAAAAAAAAATTGCACCTCTTCAAAAAACTTTACTTAGCCAATTGCGCGTTCAGAAATCGCACGACTGTGCGACTACACCGTCGCCGAAGTCGCCGTGTGTTTGGGCTCTAAATACTGTAATCATTCATCGTTATATCTAACCTAATGTATTATTATTTTGATTCATTGTAACTGTCTAAAAATTCCCCCGTTGCGGATAATAACGGCAACCTTTGAACTCTTTGAGACCAATTTATTGCAATACAAACACTTCCGAGTATTTCGGAATTCATTAGAAATTTACTATGGATTTTTGGTGAAGGAAACCTGCAGAAACCTGCGTAGCAATTCGATGGTGTGTGAAGTTCCCAATCCACTGGGCCCACGTGGGAATTATAGTCAAAGGCCTCTCGTTCTGTGAGGAGGCCTGTGCACCAGCGGGACGAATATAGGCTGGAGATGATGTTTGCACGGGTTATTTTAAGTTTAGTGTATAATGTTTTGGCTTTGGCCGAAGCTCCAAGGCCTAACAAAATGCAGCCTTGCCGTAGTTCAAAAAGCAAAAGGCAATAACCGAGCTAATCTGATAATTGTGTCTCACATAATGTGGATCACGGCCGTGAAATACAATAGCGCGTGCGCAGAGTACAACAGCGCGATCACTGAATACAAAACGCTGATAAGAATGAGATTTTTATACAATCATAAGTCACTTTCAACATGGCATGGAGCGCTCCAGGAAGAAGGACTACGAAATAGTCCGAAACATGTCGAGCATCACTCGACTTTTTATACGTGAGTTATCCGTTTATGTGTAATGCCAATCATAAGTCATTCATTCCGTGCTGGTTTGGGAGCAAAGAAAAAACAGAATGTACCAGTTGCTGCGCTGCTTCTCTACCCGCGCAGATGGTAAAGCCCATCCAGGGAATGGGCGAAAAATCATAGGAACCCTGTTTTAGGCGATAGGGCTAGCAAACCATCACTATTTTGTTTCCATTTTCCACCTATACGCCCACAATCTTGCTAAATGTGATCTTTAGGCTCTGTCAACCTCGTAAGGGATAAAGACGTGATTTATGTATGTATGTATGTATGTGGCTATATTTTTATTCTGCGCAGATGGAGTCACGTGCAATAGCTAATAGGTTATAATCCGGATAAACACAAAGGATAGGTACTTTTTATGTCGCAAAAACGGCACAGATCTTGGATAGCGATCTTCGCCGACAGGATAGTCAAAATAATTCTGTACCTAACCTACACATGTATGGTCTCCTAATCTTTTCTTTAAGCATCTCCTTAAAAACGAGTAATATGTGCGTATTTTCATCACTATCACTACATTGTATAAAACAAAGTCGCTTTCTCTGTCCCTATGTCCCTATGTCCCTAAGTATGCTTATATCTTCAAAACTACACAACGGATTTTGATGCGGTTTTTTGTAATAGATAGAGTGATTCAAGAGGAAAGTTTTTATGTATGTATCTACGCAGACGAAGTCGCGGGCAGAAGCTAGTGCTAAAATAAAAAAAAAACAAAAAATCTTGCTGCGTATGTTTGATTAATTTTTATTTATTTATTTACTCGGGAAACCAACCAGCCTTAATTAAATTACAGTTGTACATTTAGATAATAAATTCCATGGCGAATTATAGGCTACGGTAGATACGTAACAAACTAGAGCGTTCGTTTTTGTGTCAATAAAAACGGATATGGTATGGATTTACAACATAGAAAACATACACGAGTCCTAATCGCTAATCAAAATGAGCAAAGCAGAAATAATTTTGTGTGTGCATGTGTGTGTGTGTATAATGCAACAAAATTGATTCCAACCTTATTGCTTGTTATCCAATATTGAGCGTAATATATCCAATATGTCAGCGTTTTATCTGATTGCCTGCGCTTTTCTCCTCTGTGATTCAGACTAATACTAGTAAGCGACACCGGTGGTGAGAGTACGCTTTCGTGGTTATATAAACACTATTAACTAACCACTAACCCTTTAAAACAGCTTAAATCCAACAACCACACAAAACACAACTCTATACTCTGAACCATACAGTCCAGTTACACAGAAATGCAACAAAAGTCACTTTGAATTCAACGCTCAGGTTGACTGATAAGTAAAAAGGCGTAAGTGCACTTGACTTTAAGTGTACTTACGCCGTTTTAAATGTTGTGATGAAGAACAATGCGAACTGTTGCCAGGCGCCACATGATGTCATATGTCATATAGATAGAAATGTGATTCGATACACATATATGGATATACCTTTGTTTCCGCGTTCTATAGTACGTGAGTTTGTAGTGCAGTATGCTTAGTGTAAGGGTAAGTTTTCGGTCACAGAACACGTCTCGAACGCGTTTGAGCGTTTTCCAAAAAAAAATCTACATGAACATTTTTCAGAATTTAGCTTTTTTGGATTTTGTTTCAGAATCGTTTACCCTATCGATTCTCATACAAGAAAAAAGGTATCCCAGATTTTACTATGGATTTTTTCCCCTGCGTCACATTCCATACATACCATATTAAAAAAAAACGAACCGAAATGGAAATTTTGGGACACATTTTTTCTTACCCAAAATGGTTAAATTCTGGAAAAAATGTTCTGGGCTGACAATTGGCATCAGAATCAGCTAGCTGTCACATTCATACAAGAACTGTCAAAATGAACACGATGGCGTTGCGAGCGAGTTAGGTTATAAGCCTACAGAATATACTATCAACATCTGTTTTTAAGTCTAATTTCACCCGGACGAAGTCGCGGGCAGAAGCTATCTATTAAAAACATTTTAGGTTGGCATGTATTTGTGTAGTCTATGGTATCAGATTTCTGTGCTAACACTACTTATATTTCTTATGCCACAAGCCGAGCTAACAACTCGGCATGTCAAGAACGACGCGATTTAGTTCACAAGATAGTAGGAAATAGTACAGACACACGTTACGACACGCTTTGCCAACACACTATTTTAAAATAACCCATTTTAATAATAATACCGTGTCTTTGACCAATGAGTGCACAGGATTACCTTAAAACTGGGACAAATATCATCATCATCATTTCCAACCTATGTCCCAGGGCACAGGCCTCCTCTCAGAATGAGAGGGCTTGGCCTAGTTCCCACGCGGGCAGTGCGGATTGGAAACTTCATACCATTGAATTGCTTCGCAGATGTGTGCAGGTATCCTCGCGATGTTTTCCTTCACCGAAATGCTCATGGTAAATTGCAAATCGACGAAGAACGAAAATCTCCTATCTTTCAATTTTTAAATATTGAAGTTTGAATAACATAGTTTGAGTTTGAGAGGAAAAACATAGAATTTAACAGTTGCTTCTCTTCCCGCGCAGATGGTAGAAGCCCATCGAGGGAATGGGCGAAAGTCTTAGGAATCATGTCATAGGTGATGCGGCTAGCAACCAATCACTATTTTGATTTCCCTTTCCACCTTTACGCCCTTAATCATGCTGAACGTGGCCTTAATGTTTTGTTACCTTAGGCTCTGTCTACCCCGTAAGGGATAAAGACGTGATATATATGTGTGTGTATGTGTATGTGAAGTTTGAATTCTATTGAGAGAACCAATAGCTCCTATCTTACATTAATCCGAAATTACAAGATACGAGGTCTGGGGCCCGCGACAAATTCTTCAGATGGGGGGGCTCCTTCCTCATTATAAAGAAGTGCATCAGCGTCCCTTCTGTGCTGTAAACCAACTCATTTCGGGGCCCTGTAGAGCTAGGTCTTTAAAAAAAGCTTGGATAAAAAACATAACTGGCTTTATTCTGTGTGCAAGATAAAAGAAAAACAAACGCGAAAATATTGCGTTAGTAGTACACGTTGAAAAAGACAGACGTGTTGCCACAATTGCATAGTTCATTACCACTCTTTGTTTATTTCCTCTATTGTAGATGTAGATGACACGCAGTGCTGCACCTGAAACAAAAGCTAAAAAAATAATTAGGGTAGAAATCTAGATTATAGTTTATAATTAAAATTTAAGGTACTTACTTACCTGTTTGCTTGTTCGTATGTGTGAAAATAAAAACGATGCGTGCGGGTTCATGTCTATGTGTGTGTCGCCTCGCTGTCAGTCAGTTAGTTCCCCTTTAACAGCCGAACGACGGGTACATGTACACACGGCAATATAATCAGGTAAGCACCTACGCACGCTCGCGCCGTATATATCCTGCTTACCGAATAGCTTTGCTGTGCGCATGCACCCTAAGCACATCACTGGCAGTTTATCAAAGTTTCCTTTACCTTTTGTCCCCGTCAATCCTGCGCCTACATCCATCATTTACAGTAGAGATATGACATTGGGAGGCGATATGTTTTTGTTTCTGCTAAAAACAAATGAATGATCGGACCGTTGCCCGAAGATTTACGCTAAAACACAGTAACGTTACGATATCTCGCGATACGTCATTGCCGGTATTTATTTACTATTCGTGTTATCGCTGAGAATGAATGACGCGGCGCCGTGCCCCCGCCTATCAGCTGTTAGGAAAACACGCGTGTTGACAAACCATTTGACGACCAGATAGCCTAGTAGTTAGCCTAACTATGAAGCTTGAGGTCCCGGGTTCGAGCCTCGATCGGGAAGATATTTGTATGAAAAATACGAATCATTACACAAACGGATAACTCACGCATAAAAAGTCGAGTGATGCTCGACATGTTTCGGACTATTTCGTAGTCCTTCTTCCTAGAGCGCTCGCCCTGGCGGCAGCGAAACGAACACATGTCGAGCATCACCTGACTTTTTTAACGTGAGTTATCCGTTTATGTGTAATGATGATTAAGTCTCACGGTAGTTTCATGTTGAAAAATACGAATGTTTGTTCTCGAGTGTTGGATGTTTAATATGTATTTCAGTATGTATTTATCTATTTCTTTAAAGATATTTGGAAGAGGCTAAGACGCTACGGGTGACCGCAGAGCTGGCAGCTTCCTTGGACAGCGTATTAGTATCGCTGTCCAAAGGGGGAACGCTGCCAGCGTCTGTGGAACTATGCCACGGGGGCCCATCCTTTTTTAATTATTAATTAGTTTAATTATTAGTTTTTAATTTAATTCTTTAATTTGTTTTAATTCCCCTTGTATTTGAAATAAACAACGAATGAAAAACAATATTTTATCTGTATAAGTATGTTTACCCGTTGTCTAGTGCCCATATTACAAGCTTTGCTCGTTTGGGACTAGGTCAATTGGTGTTAATTGTACCAAGATATTTATATATTTATTTATTAGACATTTATATGTATTTCTGACATATTAGGGTGTATCCGCTTTGTTGTGTACGTGTACTTATGATTATTATTTTACAATACAATACAATACAAATACTCTTTATTGAACACCACAAATCAGTACAAAACAATACAGAAACAAAGAACAAAGTAGATAATAGGATTTTAATGCTTTATTTGTTTAGGTTAAGTTAGGGTCTTTGGTCTTTTAGCTTTTTAATATGTCTACTCTCTATACTCTGGTTTCTGTTGTCCTGTCTATCGTTCGAAGATTAGCTCCAAGAGAACCCTTTAAGGGACAAGTTCGCCTTTGTACAGCTGTTTTTCTCATTACCTGTAAAATTAATGTGTTTTATGTGCAATTCATACATGGTTCCCAAGATTTTCGCCCATTCCCTCGATGGTTTTTTATCTGCGTGGGAAGAGAGCCACTTTTATTTACTTCCAGATCAAGGGTTTCGTCAATAGTAGTGATTTGGATCGTTAAAAATTTATATCCGCGGATACGGATCCGATTACGGATATTAAATTTAGTGTCAAGATCCGCGGATACGGATACGGATACGGATCTTTAGTTGTTTATACGGTTGGTGTCGGCGCCCGCGACCTTGAAGCGATAGTTGACGTCACCATTGATATCAAAATAAAAATACTCTGAATGGAATTTTATAGTTATTTTAATTCTACCTAATCACCAGTAAAAGATCCATAAAAGATCCGCGTGAAAATTAACGGACACGGATACGGATACGGATTTTTATTTTCCTTCGGATATCCGCGGATACGGATACGGATACATCCTCCAAATTTTCGCAGTATATTAGTACGACTTTCAACACCGTCCTGGATCTTCATTCTAATATTTCCAGTTCAATTGCGTATCTGTTTACATTACACTCGGAAGGTTGCAAATCGTAAACAAGGCTAGACATGCAAAAAGTCTCATAATATACGCATTAAAGTATCAATTTTCCAACATTACGTATATATTTGCTATACGACACTCTTGTTATAAGATACTGAAGACCCAGCGGTTCACCACAAGTATTTAGTAGCCAATTGTTTACATAAAATACGATAGATATAACTTAATAGGTAATTGTATCTCGGCTTCTGTCGTCCTTAGAGTTATGTTTCTTTTTTTTTACTCCGTCTGCGCAGAATGGTAATCGCTATCCCGCGGGATACAAACACTGCTTCTATACTATTATATTATACACTATACTATTTTCCGGAAAATGGCAGAGTTCGCACGGGACAGCGATAAACAAATTCTTCACGAACGAATAGATAGTAATATAGAACAGCAAACACAGGGTCACATTGCTATACTATACTTTTTGTTGTGGAAATATCGATTCGGCATCCTGTAGCAGATTATAGATAGACAAGCTAGCATTTTGCAGGATAAAAACAATCCTGAAGGCCCCAGGACTCAAACTGTCCATACCTTTCAACAAAATCGGTGCAGCGGTTTAAACGAGAAAACAGTAACAGTCAGACAGACTAAACGATAGTTTGTTAATAAGTTTGTTTGTATTGTATGAATAAAAAGACTCTACAATACATTGAACTCATGAAAAATATGAATACAGAACAACACAAATGCACAAAGGTGAACTTATCCCCAAAAAAGATTTCGTCCAGTTAACCATTGAATGATTAACAGGACATGGTATAAATGATAGCAGTCATTGCTATGGTGGATTTCCTACTGATTCAATAGATTTTCATGGAAACCGTGTGACCGTAGGATAAGTACAAATATGGAAATATTTCCATAGACTGACTCAATTGCTAAAAATATCAGCGCGGATCCATCTCACATTTTTAACCTGTTCGTTACCGAGAAATTAAAGTAAAATATTGTGATACGCACATTATCAACAAGTGTGTCTAAATAACAGATCAATATTGATCAAAATGGCGGCTTACGTTCGAGTTATGACATATGTTGACGACGGTAGCACGGGCTGTAATGTTTAGTTTAGAGTTCCACCTATACGCCCACAATCATGCTAAACGTGGCCTTTAGGTGTTACCCTAGGCTCTGTCTACCCCGCAAGGGATAAAGACGTGATTTATGTATGTATGTATGCATTTAACACACATACACAAATCACGTCTATATCCCTTACCGGGTAGACAGAGCCTGAGATCACAAAATCTAAAGGCCATTTAGCATGATTGTAGGCGTATAGGTGGAAAAAGGAATCAAAATAGTGATGGGTTGCTAGCCGCATCGCCTATAACATGATTCCTAAGAATTTCGCCCAATCCCTTGATGCAGCAACTAGTACATTCTATGTTTTTCCTTTGCTCCCAGACCAGCATGAAAGTTTGTATTTAAACTCTATGTATTTTGACTCACACCCGTCATTAATCATTATACTCTGGCCCAGGAACCTTTTTTCAATACTATAAATACACTTCGCAAATCGATCAGAGGGCGCGTAAAAAAAATAGTCTCCCTACTCACCCTGAACTAATAAATTGAGCTCTTATGCCATTCATCACCTGAAATAGACAGGTCATTGCCCCGTGAATCAGCTGTTGGATAGGCGTTACATGAAACGTACTAGATTATTAAACAGTAGACATGTAACTGCTTGAGATGTTTTGCCTACGAGATTAATTCTCAGTGAGCAGCTGAATATTTATGAACGAATGTGTTGATCCAATTGGTAAAACTAAAGCTTAATTGTCTTTATAACTTTACACTTACGAGTAACAAGTGCGAAAAAGACATTTTATAAATATAACCGTCAGAAAATTAAAATACATTATTTGTAGGTGTATAAACTGTGTACCAACTAAACTTAAATAGGTGTGCGTACTGAACTGATTTAGAAACAGGGTAGGTATAGGTGAAAAACTTAACTAAATAACCTGTTGTATGTAGTCGTGTACATAACTGATATGGGGGACTTAAGTAATTTTTTTAATTTGGAACGCCAATTTGTCTATACAAGGTACATTCAGAAATTGAGTTGTACGGTGATACTAACACTATTTTTGGAGTATAAATAAATAAATGATTATAAGCTAAAATTGGATGTAGACAAATTCGCGAGCAACCGCTGATGCAAAAATCGAAACACCACTTGATTTTTCACTAAAATTTATTTCAAAGCAATGTCATGTCTGGCCAATTGAAGCATAAATATCTACTCTCCGGTAGATTTACTGTGTCTACCTGCCCGACCTTGGTTCGCCAATCGCAGTCCCTTCAAATAAATGCAACACGACTGACTGGCACGAGTGGCACGAAGCATCTGGGTACGATCGTTACTCAGAATAGGGCCAAATAAATCGTATAAAAATAGTGTCACAAAACTGTCAAAAAAACCAATGGACACTTCTTTTCTTTACAAAAATAAATAGTACTAATAACTCTGATTCAGAAAAACCCAAAATGTCATCATTTTGGAAAAAAAAGTCAAGGGTATGTACCCACATTTTTTTTTGAAAATGCCCATATGTGCGATATTTCGGCAAATAATCTAATTGACGGAGATTTTGGTATGTAACAGATTTATTCTAATTATGCAACTTTTCTATGTCGTAACTTCATTTTCATCGTGAAACATGCTTAATGGAAGAAAATAACACGTCGACAATGTATACCTCTAATTCTAACACTGTCCCGATATGTCTAAAACGCCCCCCTGTACTTATTATAGCGGCTAGTTCTTCAATGGGAGCATAACCATTCCGATTTGTCACTTGTCACTGACAATTGTCGATGGGTGATTACGGGGCAGTTGCTAGGCGGTATGCATCCTAGTTCGACCCTTGTCCATAGTGCATTAAAATACACAAATGAGTCATACACGGGCCATACAGCGATATTTACTGTCTTTATGTGATGAATGTTTTACGTCCCATCAATGACCATCAATTGATGGACCATAAATAATGGTGACATAATTGGTGAAGTTCAGCACCTACTGAAGTATAACAGTATACTTTTATTGCTGTCTGTCTCTTTCTTAACGGAAACCTCCGCTTGTTTGATATGTTCTCGTCTATATCTCGCACGTATGGAACTTGTTATATACCTTGCTAACATTTTTCTTCCATGTTGGTTTGGGAGTAAAGGAAAAACATAGAATTTACCAGTTGCTTCTCTTCTCTCGCAGATGTTAAAAGCCCATCGAGTAGTAAATATATTTTTATGAAAAAATGAGTTTCTACCATGGCGCATTCTTCTTGCCAATGATGGTATTTTCGAATGCGCTGGTAGTAAAAAAAGACATGTACCAAAACCCTTGGCTGCCTTTGCAGAATAAGGTTTTGAATTTTGAATTTTATGGTTAAAGTTATTGTAAAAGTAATTTGGTGCAATTCATACTAAAGTGTATTTCCAAGATTTCCTTTTTAGGGTTTCTGTACCCAAAAATGGGAACCTATTAGGTACATTAGCACCTAACAGTGTTAACTCCACTGTCCGTCTGTCTGTCACGAGTATCTCATGAACCGTGATAGACAGTTGAAATTTTCAGAGATGATGTATTTCAGTTGCCGCTATAACGATCTATATATATAATACGCGAGGCCGATTTTTGTACAAGCCATCAGATCTACAGTTATAGTCCGATTTTGATAAATTATATGTCATTAGATTCGTCTCATGCTGGAGAGTTGCAAACTGCTCTTCGTTTTTAGATTTTTTTACGAAAAACCACTAAAAAATGGATTTTAATGAACTACTGTGCGCTACCCGACCAGCCAGTATAATGTGACCCGTGTCATGTGTTTTGACGTGAGATGACACAGTAAAAATAACATGTATTGGACTGAAACATGTTGTAAGTTGTTCAGCATGAGAAAATATCTGTTTTGAGTCGACCAGATTTTGTCCGCAACACTTACGTATTAAGATAATTACACAAAATAGAAAAAATATTTTACGATTTCTTTGTTTACAATGAATGACTTACGTCAACTTTTAATTTATTTTTAATTGAGCTCTATGTGTCAAAATTGATTTGCCATGTTTGTTTATTTCAAAAAAGGATTAAATGCTTCAAAGTTTGATATACAAAAATGGAGGTTCTAATATGGATCGAAAAAGAAATGGAAATGACATGAGTGTTGGCAACTGCAGTTAGGTATCTTAGTCACAGATGAGAAAAAAAAGTGGAATTGACAAATCTCTCGATTTCTAGGAATCCGTTTATTTCGCAACTAACGTTTGACGTTTAACGTTTTAATTGTGTGACACAGTTTGTAGAAAATAAAATTTTGAAAAAAAAAATGCAGCGGGGGCGAAGCCCCGGGCAACAGCTAGTAAATATTAAAAACAGTGTTTCAGAGTCTTCCATGCTGGTCTGGGAGCAAAGAAACATAGACTGTACCAGTTGCTTCTCTTCCCGCGCAGATGGTAAAAGCCCATCGAGGGATTGGGCGAAAATCTTAGGGCTCATGTTATATAAGCGATGTGGCTAACCCATCACTGTTTTGATTCCCCTTTCCATCCGTACGCCCACAATCATGCTAAACGTGGTCTTTAGGTCTTGTCACATTAGGCTCTGTCTACTCCGTAAGGGATAAAGACGTGATTTATATGTATGTATGTGAGTATTTTATGTATGCCCGTCACTCAGCCTACACTTTGCTTAGGAGGCAGGGCGGCTAATCCTGGATTTTATATTCACTCGTCGAACTTGTACGAAAGCCGCGGTGCGCGAGTCGAAAGTGAATAAATTCTTTTGTAATGTAACGTGTAACAGATAGGTAATTCTAATAGACGGATACATTTTACCGACGATAGGATGTCGTTCGAAACAATAGGAAATTAGCTCATCTGAAATAACTAGGTTGTGATAATTCCTCGTTATCTTTTTCCTTATTTCGAAATTAATTTCCTTGTTTGTTGGTACTTCCACTGGTCTGGGAGCAAAGAAATAACATAGAATGTAGCAGTTGCTTCTCTGCCCATGCAGATGGTAAAAGCCTATCGAGGGGATTGGGCTAAAATCTTAGGAATCATGTTATAGGCGATGCGGCTAGACCCATCACTATTATGATTCCCCTTTCCATCTATATGCTTATGCTAACTGTGGCCTTTAGGTCTTGTTGCCATAAGCTCTGTCTATCCCGTAAGGGATATAGACGTGATATGTGTGTGTGTGTTTGTTAGTATTAACTTACTTATTATCATGAAGTTCATTGGGAAGTTTTTCAAGCAAGCTAGTGTTTGAATGTACCGGGTTTCTGAAATTACTGAACAGAGTTTAAACAATATTTCGCTTATGGAATGCTACAACAAACAAGAGCATAGCAAGTCAAACAAGAGCTTTAAAAATACCTACATACATACACGCAGATCACGTCTTTATCCCTTACGGGGTAGGCAAAGGCTAAGGTGGGAAGCCCTACCTACAGGCCACGTTTAGCAAGACTTAAAAAGTGCCATTAATATTTTTTATTAAATGATGCATTTTTCGATTTTTCTAAATCAAAATCGCCACTATTGTAAACTTAAAAAAACGCTCATACAATTTTTATTCAGCGTAATTTAACTAAACATGCAGTATCACCATTATACTATTTTTTTTTCCAGAGTGACCGTAATTTCAATGTTACTCGAATTTCCTTTAGCAGCGAAAATATTGGAACGGTATCGAATGGCTTTAATCACTTTTCACTCAAAAATAAAAATAAACGTAACGTACATACATACATCACGTCTTTATCCCTTACGGGGTAGACAGAACCTAAGGTAACAAAACCTTAAGGCTACGTTTAGCGTGACTAAGGGCGAATAGGCGGAAACGTAACGTTACTCTCTATATTCCAACATGAAACTACCGTGAGACTTAATCATCAGTACACATAAACGGATAACTCACGTATAAAAAGTCGAGTGATGCTCGACATGTTTCGGACTATTTCGTAGTCCTTTTTCCAAGAGCGCTCGCCCCGGCGACAGCGAAACGAACACTGCGCGCCAGCGCTCTGCTCGCGCAGCTGTTCGACGCAACTGACAGCGGCGCACAACTACCCTTGTTTTCATCGTCATTTTTATTATTGTCAAATGTCGAAATAGTCCGAAACATGTCGAGCATCACTCGACTATTTATACGTGAGTTACCCGTTTATGTGTAATGATTACTCTCTATATTTCGAAATTTTACCACGAATGCTACCATTCGAAGAAATCGCCAGGGATTTCCATTATCGTTAAGAAAATTGCGCCATTAACTGTCATTATAGGATGGGAAAGAATGAACACATTAAATTCATTAAAAACCAGTTTTCTTGGGATACATTTCTCACGGTGACCGGTGAGAACTTAGTGTCCAGCGACGTTGGTCACGTTGTTGAAGTAGGGGGCCTGCTGTCTTTATAGTAAGTATTGTACGACGCAGGTACGTTGACTTTGACAAGACACCTGACCCAGTATAATACCCACCAGCGAAAGGACCAACTTGCAATGGTCTCACGAATGCAGCGAGCACTTTACGCCAAGGTTCATTTCGAGAATCACATCCTTGAAAGAATAACAATTGTTTATTGAGTTTCAAAATATATGAACTGTCACTTAATACGTGTAGATGCAATTTTTATTAATGAAAAAATACAAATAGGATTTAAACGAAATAAAATAATTTAAAAAGTTGCGATACTAATACGCTGTCCAAGGAAGCTGCCAGCTCTGCGGTCACCCGTAGCGTCTATTAGCCTCTTCGAAATATCCTTGCGCTAGGACCCAATAAGGGGCACAATTTTGTATAGACAAAATTATTCCCAGTACGCCATCATCCATATAAAGTAATTGGGAGGGGTTGCGTAAGTAAATCGAAAAAACCACGACTTTTTCTTCTTAATTCTGAAAGATCGAGTGATTGAACAACTACTTTTGCAAACGACTATCAGAGGCTAACAAACAAGAGTCCGTAAGATGGCAAAAAAACGTGTTTATCAATCAGAAACGACAAAAATAGGTATATTAAATGTCAAATTATACTTGACACCTAAAACGTTTTTTTAATTCGATCCCTATCGATAAACGTTTCGGCGGCACGTGTCCACAGGCACGTGACTGCATCCGACACGGCACAGCTGACGTGAAATGGACACCTACCAATCAAATTGCGTAACACCGATTAATTACTTAATACACATTATGCAAAAAATGGATTAAACGCACACGCTACAATACAAGATCTCTTAAACCTTAATTCGGCAATATACACTTTATTAGACAAGTTCTAAACGAATCGTAACGTATTTTTTTACTCCCTACATACGAGGGGAAGCTCATATAATACACGTATTAAATTAAAGTAGAATTTATGATCATAATAATAGAAACTGTTCAGTCGAAGTAATTGTGTAAAAACAATGGTACAAAAAATACCTAGGTACCTAAATCAAGTCTTTGATGTATGTGAGACGAACGATCTCCATCAATAATATTATTTTTCGAAGAATAAGTAAAATGCCTATAGCTTAATTTACAAACACTTGAACTTTTCAGCCTTCAGCTAAAGTTCAGTGAACTTTTTCAATGTAATATATTTTTTTCTTACTGATACATTGGAAACTCAAAGTAATTTATTATTGAAAAAAATACAAAAGGGGAATTAAAAATAAATAAAAAAATTATCTTAAAATCAAATATTTAAAAAAGGAGGGACCCCCGTGGCATAGTACCACAGACGCTGGCAGCATTCCCCCTTTGGACAGCGATACTAATACACTGTCCAAGGAGGCTGCTGGCTCTGCGGTCACCCGTAGCGTCTATTAACCTCTTCGACATATCTTTGAAGAGGCCAATAGCGCTAGGACCCCACGGACCAAGGATCTCAACACCGAAAGGGACAAAGTTATTTTCGGTGCTGAAACCCCTATATTTATTTATCTTGGCTAATTATTTATCTTGCCGCTTCTGCATCCGCGCCTGCTCTACACATGGTTCCGCGAAGATGAGACGAGGCTAGCGTGTCTACGCACGTTGCACACGCCTCCTTTTTTACTTATTAGATTGTACCGGATCCGAGAAAAAAGATTCATGTTTGTATTAAATTCGAATCCGTATTCGTTTTACTGAATAACGTATATCTTAACTATTTTTTTAAATGCGAATGTGACTACTTTGTGTTTATTTGAGAGCCTGGGGTCGGATTGTTTTCATCACGGGAAATTGTAAAGCTACCGCGGACGAATTTTCCGCAAACAAGGCGCGGTCAATAGTCGCTAGTTTTGTAAATCATTTCATTTTTAAAATTACGTATACATACACAAATAACGCGTTTATCCTTTACGAGGTAGAGTCTCAGGTAACAAGACCTAAATACCACGTATAGCTTGATTGTGGGCGTATAGGTGGAAAGGGGAATCGAAATAGTGATGGGTTGCCAGCCGCATCGCCTATGACACGATTCCTAACATTTTCGCCTATTTCCTCCGTGCTTTTATCTTGTCAGGTAGGGCCAACCAAAGCCAAAAATTATTAACTTTTATAAAATTCATCCCTTGTGGGATGAGTAAAGGAATTATTGTCCATTCAGCCATGCTAAAGGTTGTAATGCCGGTTTCACATTTTTTAATTTATATAAATATTTTTTTTTAATATGTGCTTAGTAGCACTTGAAGGTCCCATCGGAAGACCAGTGCTGGCTGCAAGGCCAGAATTATGCTGAGATGGGACCATTTCGTGATGTTTGTACTCATTTTTTTTTACTTCTTTTTGGTTTTTGTAATTCATTATATATCACGAATAAATGTTTTCTTTCTTTCTTTCTTCTTTCTTTTACTATCAGCGCGGGAAGTGAAGAATCTGGTCCATTCTATGTTTTTTCTTTGCTCCCAGACCAAGGCAGCAAGGAAGACCACAAAGACTTATTTTACGCAATCATGAAGTATTTCACTTGCTGTGTATGAATGAAAAAGTTGACGTATAAAAATTACCTGCTCCATTTGAATGATTTTGCTTCATCTATATTTTTTTCTTTCAGAGCAGGTGAAGTGCTGTGCCAACGATATTTGAACTGGATTGAATACTCGATAATATTGACGATGTGATCGATTTGCTCACGTGTCGGAGTGTGTGGACGATCGAGTGTATAACCAATAGAGTGGTAATCTTATGGGTTGCTATAATTTTGGCAGAGTATTATGAATCTTTAGGATGACTTTTTTGGAAAAATGTTGTGGTGGTTTTTTGCCTTATGCACCGCAGTGCTGCAGTTCGGGGGTTTCGCTGAGCCACTCTGGGCCAAAAATAAAATTTTCATGCCCCTCCTTAAGTTTTTAATATAATGGCATTTCAGTTAATTCACTAACGGATCTACTACGTGCCCTGACATTTCTTTACGCCCCTACGGGGGCGTATCGTATCCCCCTAATTGGGAAGTCCTGTACTAGTATCTGTTTGCCCAACTCTAATGTGAGCAGGTCAATGTGAGTGCAGCTTGCGCTGCAGTGCTGAAGCAGATTCATATTCAAGCTATCCTGTTTCTACTCTATTGGACATTTGATCCATGGTGTGGACCAAAATGCATTGGCAGTCGGTCACGTGGCGCCAACGTGCGAATTCGTCTTAAACAGTCGAAGAATAAAAGAATACTGGCAACAATTACACACAGAGCTTCCCTTTTTTTTAATTCAAATTTCGTGTTTGGACTGGTCGGTCGACAACTTTTTTTTAAAGGGCATCCTTGTTACTGGCCAGTACAGACAGTTTTTATTAAAAAAAAATCTAATTCATGTTTCGTTCCTGCTATTGGGTTTTGGTCAAAATTAAAATAATAATTGATTAAACCTAGTTGCAATCCATTATTCGTCCACTTCCATCGGATTGTCTTGACATTTGGTATAGGTACATAGCGTAGACTAAATGACAATACAGCACAAATACTCTTCATTGGACACCACAAATCAGTAAAACACGGAACACGGTCAAAAGACCCCCTCCCCACTGTCGGGCTCTTAGCCAACAGATAATGATATCCCTCAGAATCTTAACCGATGCCCAGGGTGCCGGATCAAGCACTGCTCTTCCCCTCGGACGGATCCAAAAACGAACCGCAGCTCTTAACCACACGCGGAGGTAACCCGACTCGCACCCTCTTTTCACTGTCTCTCGGCAATCTTCGTTTGTCACAAGACTGACTTCTAAAGAAACGGTAGAAACACGCAGTCTGCCGAAAGAAGCACCGGTACAGCCAACAAAAATAGACCTTTTTCTCAGATATGGTCATCATCATCAGAAGACGTCCACTGTTGAACAATAGCCTCCCCCTTAGAACGCCACAATGAACGACAACTCGCCACCTGCATCCACCGGTTTCCCGCCACTTTCACGATGTCGGTCCACCTAATGGGAGGCCTGCCAACACTGCGTCTCCCGGTTCGTGGTCACCCGAGAACTTTTCTCCCCCAACGGTTGTCTGTTCCACTAGCGGTGCAGCCTGCGTACACACAGCAAAGCTATTCGGTAAGCAGGATAGATACGGCGCGAGCGCGCGTAGGTGCTTACCTGATTATATTGCCGTGTGTACATACTCTTCGAGTTATGTCGGTGACTCTAGTTCTTCGGCAAATCTAATTAGTAACGTGACTCAACGAAGTGACGCGTCTGCAAATCTGCACTGTTGCATAATCTAGTTATTTTTAGATGCAATCTGTAAAAATATTTAAAGTTTTTTTTCTGTTAAGCTGCGTTACACGATCACATGAATCAAAGTCGATAGTTTCAGTCCCGTTAGTTTTTATCCCGGAAAATTGTATAGTTCCCGCGGGAGATTAGGAATTAGCTGCGCCGACGGAATCGCGGGAAACCTCAGCCCTCTATACTTCCACTAGCCACCCCCTGAAGAGTTACCGCGTTCGCTTAATGAGTGCCTAGTTCTATTCAGCGTAAGGGACAGAACATGGCTGCATAATGTGTGATCGTTATCTGGTTGCCCTGGGTCCCGATTTCTGAAAGCACATCACCCGAAAGTACCACTTGAAAGTGGTATAAATCAGCTTATATCTCTAAAAATACAGCTCTAATGAAAGTTTTGACTAGTTCACAAGATTAGTGAGAGCTGTAATTGTCTTCTAATCTACTCGTATTTCAAATTTTTCACCACTTTCGAGTGGTATTTTCACTATTGTGCTTTCAAAAATCGGGCCCCTATTCTTACGGACTTAGAAGCCTAACCACCATTATGAACGCTTCCTAACCGCAATTGCTTCGCACTGGCCTAAAATCTGCGTAAGCGCATTTCGACGCGTGTAACACAGTTTTATAAAAGTACAACAAAAAACTCACGCGGAGAACCCTAACTCTTCAACGTAAAGTACACTTTCGCTTGTTTCAAGTCGATTTTACGCGTTGTTCTGAACTTATTATATAACAAAGTTAAAGCGGTAGCCGGCGAAATTGTGAACTAAAGCAGTTTTATACAATTCTGTTGGTATTTGTTAGACGAAAGCGACGCTGTTGACGGCAAATATAAAGTTGCGCCGCGTAAGTTTGCTAAACACTTGAAAGATTTGCAGGTGATTGCAGACTTGCATTTTTATAGCTTATAAATTATTAAAGACTTAAAAATTGGACCTATTATGGACCAATTAAAATGTCTAATGTATCCAGCGGTTGGCAAAAAAACTCCAACGACATTTCATGTTCTTCTTCTTCTTCTTATTTGTGGCGTATCAAGTCGTTAAAGCAAACAACTTCGCCAATGTACAAATATATCAAAAAAATCTGATATATCGTGACAAAATGTCGGCAACGTTGTACGGTAATGATCTAAGACCCCCTCCCCCCTGTCATGCTCGTAGCCGACGGTCAATGATATCTCTTAGAAACTGCCAGGAAATCATTAGCCGATGCCCAGGGTGCACGGACCAAGAACTGCTCTTCCCCTCGGACAAAAAAAAACAGGATTTTCATAAAAAACCCAGCGTGAACATTAGGAATCATGTTGTAGGCATCACTATTTTGATACCCCTTTTCACTTATACACCCACAATCACAAACGTGGCCTTTAGGTCTTATGTATGTAAACTCTTTATTACACATAAAAATAAAAAAAATACAGAAATACACAGAAAATAGTACAAAGGCGAACTTATCCCTAAGAAGGGATTTCTTCCAGTTAATCTTATTGCCCTAGGCTTAATGTACCTACCTGTTTCATAAGGACCTAACTAACATGTATGCTTCTAGTAACGAATTTCCCGTCTCATGGTAGAACTGGAAAATTTTATAATATTTCATTTCATGAAGACTTATAAATAATGCCACAGTGCACAGAAGCAACTAATCCGTATATTTAACAAAGGTGATTGACGGGTTGCAGTTGGTAAACAATGATTTGTTACGTAATTCGAGTAACTGTGACGTTGTGGGGAATGGTGTGCTATTAAGTTTGTGACGGTATGGAATTGTTTCAGGAAAATTACCGTTTATGAGCGTATACGGTGTTATACAATTTCATTTCTAAAGAGTGCAGGTACCAGTGGCGTGGCGTCAAGTATATCAGAAGGCAAGCCGATTGGCATTTAACTAGCCTTTTATTCTAATCCTGCGGTATAAAAGTGCCCAGTATTGTAATGCATATTTAAATATTCAAGACTTACACAAATATCTGCACCGAACGGGAACCGAAGCCGGAACCTCAAGCTTCGTAGTTAGGTGCTCTAACCACTAGCTAGGCTATCCGGCCGTTCTTAGTTCTAGTTAGTTTTGCCTTTATCGCGAACAGACAGACAGACACGGCGGAGGGCTTGAATTTAAATATAATATAGTATGATGTTATTATTGATTTTCGTTGTTCAGTTAAGTAAATAATTTCATCACAAATATCGACGGGGAAGAACCAAGATCTTACGCGAATTTTGATTATTGTAGTTTGAATTCTATTGAGAGATTTCTATTGGTATAGCTCCCTATCTTAAATTAATCCGAAATTACAAGATAGAAGATCATTCTTTTGCGTCGACATGTATTGTGACCTCATAACATATCCAATTAGGGAAAATATTTTTTACAGCGGCACTCGCCACACATGCGTGATAACGCTCGGAGTTTGGACCTATCCTGTAATACATGCGCGTGCGCAGAGACTACGCCAGCTTCTCCCATACACGTGGACATGGACACGCATTTACGAATGGAATTACTATACTGTTTTTAGTTCTCATGTTTTGCAATAGATGTCGCTCTCGTGTAAAAAATAATTTTCTAGATTATACTGCAGCTATACTCAACCTGCGGCCCGCCCGGCCCTTGTGGTTGGCCCGCCTTGAGTTACCTACCTCTACGACCTACCCCTAAATAATTTATGCTTGAGGCCCGCGACACTATGACTAAAACGTGTTTGTGGCCCGTATAAAAAAAAGGTTGAGTACCACTCCTCCTAATCCATTTTGGTCTACCATTTAGTCCTTATAAATAATCTTAAAAAAAATCCATTTAGTCCTATTAAGAATAAACGGACAGAAAATACCGTTTAGTACTACTACTACTTACTCTTAGCCTTTAATAAATCGCGTAGTACTTAAGACCGAGCCGCCAAGCCCCAGTTTTGTGACTATAGGTTTAATTTCGTTATAATTAAAGTTCTTTTTTCATTTATTAGTTTGTACTTCACATAATACATTCCTAGTTCCGACATCCACAACTCTAGTCCGTTTCCGAATTTCGGAATTGGAGAAGAGATTGGGATTGGGGGAGAGTGGTGGCCATGACCGCATCGAAGGTCAGTGGGCAGACCGTCAGCCTGCTGGTCAGATGACATAATGTCATTCGGCTGGAAAACTGTGGATGAGACTGGCACGGGACCGGGCAAAGTGGCGTGAAAATGAAGAGGCCTTTGCTCAGCAGTGGGTGGATGTGGGCTGAGTAGATAGTATTATTCTTACAATTAATAAGTACCTACTTGAGAAAAATCATCATCATCATGCTAAACGTGGCCTTAAGGGTTTGTTACATTAGGCTCTGTCTACCCCGTAAGGGATAAAGACGTGATATATGTATGTATTGAGAAAATAGGTACGTAAAGACGTATGAGGTTAAAATAGAACACACCTACAGAAAAGCCATCACGATTTCGTCTAAACCTTTAAAACTTATGAAGGCTGTTCTTAAAGTTAAACCAGTTAAATGGATCACCTACGAGTTCCCATTGTAAACATTGAAAACCGTTTCTACTTCACGGCCGTGCTTTTGTTTGTGACAGCGATAGATAGCTATCACACCGTAGCAAGCAGGTTTATTACCTAACTCGCTCGCAATCGCCATAGTGTTCATTTGACAGTTCTTGTATGAATGTGACAGCTAGCTGATTCCGATGCCAATTGTCAGCCTATACATGGACTGTCAAAATGAGCGCGATGGCGATTGCGAGCGAGTTAGGTAATAAGCCTACAGGTCCACTGTCAATGAATCAAGAATTTATTCTTCCCGGTTTTTCTTTCCTTCCATGCTGGTCTGGGAATAGAGAAAACGCAGAATGTACCAGTTGCTTCTCTTCCCGCGCGGAAAAGCCCATCGAGGGAACGGGCGAAAATAGGAATCATGTTTTAGGCGATGCGGGTAGCTACCCATCACAATTTTGACTCTTTCCACCTATACGCCCACAACCATGCTAAACGTGGCCTTCTGTAGGCTTATTACTTAACTCGCTCGCAATCGCCATCGTGTTCATTTTGACAGTTCTTGTATGAATGTGACAGCTAGCTGATTCCGATGCCAATTGTTAGCCTATACATGAACTGTCAAAATGAACACGATGGCGATTTCGAGCGAGTTAGGTAATAAGCCTACAGGTCCACTATCAATGAATCAAGAATTAATTCTTCCCGATTTTTCTTTCCTTCCATGCTGGTCTGGGAACAGAGAAAACGCAGAATGTACCAGTTGCTTCTCTTCCCGCGCGGAAAAGCCCATCGAGGGAACGAGCGAAAATAGGAATCATGTTTTAGGCGATGCGGCTAGCTACCCATCACAATTTTGACTCTTTCCACCTATACGCCCACAACCATGCTAAACGTGGCCTTCTGTAGGCTTATTACTTAACTCGCTCGCAATCGCCATCGTGTTCATTTTGACAGTTCTAGTATGAATGTGACAGCTAGCTGATTCCGATGCAAATTGTCAGCCTATACATGGACTGTCAAAATGAACGCGATGGCAATTGCGAGCGAGTTAGGTAATAAGCCTTGGTCTGTCATCCTAAACCCTGATGATATTTGTGGTATTGGTATCACAGGATGTGATTATGAAAATTGTTTCCTTTTCGGTGTCGGTGCGGTGTGCATAATGATTCGGTGCAAAACGGATGCAACGGTGCAAGATGCATGGCGGCCTTGCGCCGGCCTCCGCTGGAAGGCTGCAAAAGTTTCATCAACTGTTGAATCACCTGTGGGCGGATACTATAACTGTCAACTTGGCTATTTCAGAGCACTGCAAACCTTTGTGGAAGAAAAGTTAAGTTATATGGTGGGGTGCGAGTCGGGTTACCTCCACGTGTGATCAAGAGCTGCGGTTCGTTTTTGGATCCGTCCGGGGGGAAGAGCAGTGCGTGGTCCGGTGCGCCCTGGGCATCGGCTAATGATTTCCTGGCAGTTTCTGAGGGATATCATTGACCGTTGGCTAAGAGCCCGACAGGGGGAGGGGGTCTTTGACCATTACCGTACAACGTTGCCGACATTTTGTCACAAGATTTTTTAATAATATTTTTTTTACATTGGCATTGGCGAAGTTGTCGTCGCTACAACGACTTGATACGCCACAAATAAAAAGAAGAAGAAGAAGAAGTTATATGGTGTGTTTTTTGTTTTCTTCTTTTAATATTACAATTCTAAGTGCCCACTTCATATCGTAAATACTTAATTAGCAATTGACATATTTATCGCAATACCGCGGGAACTTTGAAAATTTCCGAGATAAAAAGTAGCCTATGTTTTAATCTAGGGTATAAGCTACCTTTGTTCCAAATTTGATCCAAATACGTCCAGTTGTTTGAGGCTGAAGAAGGAACAAACATACACACTCACATCGTCACATCCATCCGTTCTCTCTAACATTCGCATTTATAATATTAGGAGGATAAAATGATAGTTTGTGATGACGGTTAAATGTAAATAGGTGATACATGTGTCCAGAATATTCTATGCGGCGGTAGTTTTTCCGTTGTTTTTTGTTTTGTGTTGTCATTGTTTTCTTAAACAGTGACTGCATAAATAGGATTTGACGAGAACATGATTGTTTTGCATGGTTTGACCTTCCTATATCGCCGAGCAGCAACGTAAAGTTTTCCACTTATTTTTTGACACGGACCTCCGCAAATTAACACTAGAAACTATGCAGCTTTTAAATGTATATAGGTGAAAAACTTAAATGACCTGTTGTATGTAGTAGTGTACAGAACTGATATGAGACTTAAGTCATTTTTCTAATTTGGAACACACCTCGTCTCACCTTCGCGGAACCACGAGTAGAGCAGGCGCGGCTGCAAAAGCGGCCGAATCAGGCAAGATAAATAAATATAGGGGTCTCAGCACCGAATATAACTTTGTCCCTTTCGGTGTTGAGACCCTTGGTCCGTGGGGTCCTAGCGCTATTAGCCTCTTCAAAGATATTTCGAAGAGGCTAATAGACGCTAGGGATAACCGTAGAGCTCGCAGCTTCCTTGGACACGGTATTAGTATCGCTGTTAGTTCTTCATCATTTCATCATCTCCAGCCTACTCCTTCGTCCCACTGCTGGGCACAGGCCTCTTCACAGAAGGAGGCTTATGGTATGGTTCCAACGCTGGGCCCAGGGATCGATGTTCTTACTTAAGATTATCATATCTTCTTATTTGTGGCGTATCAAGTCGTTATAGCGACGCAGTGGCGTAGCTAGGTAACCAAGGGCCCTGGTGCAAATAAAAAATGGGGCCCCACTCCTATCTAAACTGGTTACTTTTTAATAATAATAGTTCCATCGAGATTTTCTGGTAAGGATTCGAGGGCCCTCTGAGCTTGAGGGCCCTGGGCACTGCCCCGCCTAGTCCCTTGGTATCTACGCCACTGTAGCGACGACAACTTCGTTAGTGTCCAAGTAACAAAAATAGAATTAAAAATTCTTGTGACGAAATGTCGGCAACGTTGTACGGTAATTGTCACAGACTCCCCTCTGCCCCTGTCGGGCTCTTAGCCAACGGTCAATAATATCCCTCAGAAACTGCCAGGAAATCATTAGCCGTTGCCCAGGGTGTACTGGACCAAGCACTGCTCTTCCCCCCGGACGGATCCAAAAACAAACCGCAGCTCTTGACCACACGTGGAGGTAACCCGACTCGCATCCCCTTAAGATTATCGGTAGGTAGTTTAACTCATTGCATACCTATCAAAAGCTATAACTGTAGCTAACTTATAATCAAAGCAACTCTGTTTTTGGTCCATCGGGTATGAATTTCGGTACATTTATAGAGTTCCAACGCAATAACATAACGCTAAATCAGGGGTTCCTTGAGTTATGCGGCCCCTGTCTAAAAAGAACATAATTTCGCCCTGCCTCCTGGCCCAGACACTTACTTCTAGAATATAACTAGCCTTCCGTCCGCAGCGCCCGCGGTAAATTAATTTTCCCGTAGGAAAAGGTATTTTCCAGCGGTAAAAAGTAGCCTATGTCACTCAGTGATAATGTAGTTTTCTAACGGCAAAAGAATTTTTGAAATCCGTCCAGTAGTTTCGGAGCCTATTCAATTCAAACAAACAAACAAACAATCAGTATTGTTTCTGTATAAAAAAGGTTACTCTATTACGCGTTACGCGTGAACACGTCGGGGATCACAGACCTTGACCGAGTGACCGGGACGCTAATCCGAATATGTCCGGCGCGTGCGCAGGCCACAGTACACGTTTAATAACAGCGAGACAACAATCTGATATTACTCTTGAACAAATTATACTAATATTATAAATGCGAAAGTAACTCTTTCTGTCTGTTACGCTTTCACGTTTAAATCACAAAAGCGATTTTAATGAAATTTGGTACAAAGATAGAGGCATTAAGGAAGGATAGGCTACTTTTGAAAAAAAAATGCTCAAATGGCTTGAAATAAGGGATAAAAGTTTGTATGGGAAGTTCATCAGCTTTGGAACTTAAAAAGCTTGAGCTTAAAAAATTTCCCTTAAGAGGGTTAAAATAGAAACAGGGAATGAAAGTTTGTATGGGACGTTTGTCATTTTTGAAGGTAAAAATCCACATTATTAATTAGTATTATGATACTACTATCTGTTGCCCGCAACTTTGTCTTCATATAATTTGTTTATCGCTATCCCGCGGGAATTACGCAATTTTCCGGAATAAAAAGTAGCCTATGTGTTATTCCCGACTATAATCTATCTATGTTTCAAATTTCATCCAGATCTGTTCAGCCGTTCTAGCGTGAAAGAGTAACAAACATCCAAACATACTCACAAACTTTCACATTTATAAAATTAGTAGGATTTAACTCTACGTGGACGAAGTCGCGGGCAACAGCTAGTCTTTCTGTAAATTGATAACTTCCTAAAGCTTAATCACGTGCTCTTCCCAATTTGGAGGGAGATGACTGTATTACGATATCCTATATTTTATATGGAACTAGTGATAGGCATGAATAAGAGTAGATCGGTGCCCTTGACCCAATGACTGTATCCATAGATGTCGTGCGCGCAAGTAAGCCATCAAAACTTGACCCGTATGCTCGGAGACATTACATGGAGTCAGGTGTCTTCAGTGGCTAAAGAGTGGAAAGCAGTGGCAGGTCTAAAACACTCAAAGCTTTTCATAGGAAATGTCAACCCAAGCTGGTCCAAAAAACCCTGGACAATCAGCAGGACACCTCCAACACATAATAGAGGTCACTAAATATCTATTAGCAAAGATGGGGCTACAGGACAATGACGACGACATACATACATACATAAATCACGTATTTCGCCCTTATGGGGTATACAGAGCCTAAGGTGACAAGACCTAAAGGCCACGTTTAGCATGATTATGGGCGCATATAGGTAGAGAAGAGAGGAACCAAAATAGTGATGGGATGCTAGCCGCATCGCCTATAACATGATTCTTAAGATTGTCGCCAATTCCCTCGACGACCCATGACGACGACGATTGTAGAATATGTGGTGTTAGACTAAAAATGAAACTTCTCGGCAGCGGATACCCTGAACCAGGAAATTTCGAGGCACTACCACTCAGTGGCGTAACTATAACGCCTGGGGCCCGCGGCAAATTCGTCAGATGGGGCTCCTTCCTCAATATAAAGAAGTGCATCAGCGTCCCTTCTGTGCTCTAAACCAAGCCAGTTCGGGGTCCCGTAGAGCTAGGGGCCCGTGGCATTTTGCCACCCCTGCCACGCTACTGCTACCCCCAACCACTACGCCCAATCACCCAATTCATAGATAAGGTGGTAAAAGCGATGAACTTGTGCGAAGGCGAGGTAATTACACAAAAGATTCACGAATGGGTTGAGGTGTATATGGGAGCCCTAGATTATGATAGGATAAGATGGATCTGACAGCAATCGATCCAACTTAGGTTCGGCAGTGAATCGCATTAAGACATCATGGTAACGCATTGAGCGAGTGATCACTTTCCGGGCAAGGTTCATTTAGAGAATTACATAAGACAGGTCATTTTTTGGGCGTAATTTTTACAGCGATGAAACGGAAGCTTTCGATAATTTTGCGCCAATAGCGCTGTTTGCGCTGCTTTGTGCCGGCGTGGAAAGTAAAACAACCAAACGCAACGTTCGTATACTGTTTTTCATAATTTTACTGCATCAAACGCACGTGATTTCATATACGTTGCATGTTTTAGTGAAGATAAGGTAATTGATAGGTCTGTAAGGTCACTCCTACTGTAATTTAAGTGTCGTATGATTGCATCATTGTTTAAATTCAAGGAAAGAATTGTCACACCATTGATTGATAAAGATAACCTAGGGGCGCCATCATTATTATTGTGATAAACTCAGTATTACGTCAATTTGTAGAAGAGCTTGTGGCGACTGCTTTATTTTTGTATATAATTACATACATACATAAATCACGTCTTTCTCCCTTGCGGGGTAGACAGAGCCTAAGGTGACAAGACCCAAAGGCCACGCTTAGCATGATTGTGGGCGTATAGATATGGGTGGGAAGGGGAATCAAAATAGTGATGGGTAGCTAGCCGCATCGCCTGTATGATTCCTACGCCCATTCCCTCGATGGACTTTTACCATCTGCGCGGGAGGAGAAGCAACTGGTACATTCTATGTTTTTTCTTTACTCCCAGACCAGCATGGAAGCAATAATATAATATAATTATAATATTGTAAATAGTCTTAAGTAAGCGTTTCGTTGATTTCCGTTTCCGTTATCAGTGTATCAGAATCTGGGAGTTTGACAAAACTCGCGCATGCGCGCGTCTCTTCTAATTAGACTTGCGTGCACGTAGTTGCTTTCCTATGTCGCTCTGTTTTAATATTGTTATTTGTAAATATTGTGTGTAAACAAAGTATATATAGTGTACTGTGTGATTTTTAATCTTTCACTAAACGTTTCTATAAGCTCTTTGATATCTACATACGAGCATGTATCTACATACATGAATCCCCATTTCCCTAGGTCACGGCTGGACCGATTTCGCTGATAGTTTTTTGTTGTGTTTGTTGTCATTAAAAGGTTCTCATGTAACAATATTTTGAATAAAAAAACTGGTACGGGAACGAAGCCGCGTGTAATTGACAGAGAGCTAAGAGCTTTACCTAGCTGGGATCACATAAATACTCCAAAATAACTTATTCCAAATTATTTAGTTCCGATTTTCACAATTCCTGAAAAATACGATTCCAAATCTGTATAAAGGCCCTGTCGTCCCGGTTGATCGACGCCTCAGCGGACCCAAGAGCTGGCGTGTATTTATCCCAGCGGATCGCACTTGCGGTCCAAAGGGGTAATGCCGCCAGCGTCATGGGGACTCTGCCGCAGCCAGTAGGATTAGACGGGGTTTTCTTTTTATAACTTTTCTTATTTGTAAATATAGGTTTTATAGTTATTTTTAGCATAGATATGTAGGTCTTTAGGATTGGTGTTGCATATAAAAATAAAATACATCAGTTTAATTATCTTGTAAATATTAAAAAGTAGCTGTGGCCCGCAACTTCGTCTGCATAGAAATCGTTTATCGCTATCCCGAAGGAATTTCTCAATTTTCCGGGATAAAAAGTAGCCTATGTGTTATTCCAGACTATAATCCATCTTTGTTCCAAATTTCATCCAGATCTGTCCAGCCATTCCGGCGTGAAAGAGTAACAAACATCCAAACATACTCACAAACTTTCACATTTATAATATTAGTAGGACTATAATGTTACTAATCTATATAAATAAAAATGAATCGTCGAATAACTTCCAAACGAGTGCATCGAATTAGATAACTCTAGAACTATCACTCAATTAAGCGATCTTATCAGAAAACAAAATGTTTTCTCTTTACCACAGATCACAAATCTCTATTACGGTATAACCCAAGCTTGTGCTAAAATTAGACTTGCTAAAGCCCCCTAACCGAGCAGTTTTGTGATATTGCGCTTGTTTAAATTGCAGTAAACAACACGTGGGCAGGTACACTCGGATCAGCTCTGTGTTTATGCAATCTTGGTAGTTCGGGGAGGAGAAAGTAGGTAAAATCACGGGTGGTGAGAGAGTAATTTGTATTCATTTGTTTTGTTTTTTAATTAATTGAGCAAGTAAGCCATGATGGTATAGTTCAAATGTCCCATTGAGCTTATTGGATAAGCTCAGTTTCCATACAATGGTCGATGTTCTTTAGTGTAGAAAGATATGGCGTCAAAAGAGCGACAGTGTTTATAGGAGTGTTTGATCACATAAACTCAACTAACTACTGAAATAATAATACATACATAAATCACATCTTTATCCCTTACGGGTTAGAGCCTAAGGTAACAAGACCTAAAGGCCACGTTTAGCATAATCGTGGGCGTATAGGTGGAAAGAGGAATCAAAATAGTGATGGGCTGCCAGCCGCATCGCCTATAACATGGTTCCTAATACTTTCGCACATTCCCTCGATGGGCTTTTACCAAATGCAACTGGTTAGTTCTATATTTTTTGTTTACTCCCAGACCAGCATGGCGGAAAAAATCTGACCCTGCATAATTATCTACGAAGGGCCTTTGTTATCATTTTATTATTGCAAAAGCTTGCACCGAGGCCGCTTGGCAAGCCGGAACCAATCAGGGTGCAACCAGATAAGATAAACTGACAGCTTGGCTGTATGAAGGACTAAACTGTTGGCAAAACTTTTTTTTTCGGCCTGTCCACTATGAGCGTAATTTTAAATACATATCTAGAATACATAGCCCTTGAAAGGCGGGAAAAGTATTTGGCGCTCGGTAACTATTTGTTGTCCCGCTCGCGGTGGAGGTTGCTGGCTGTTGGGGTTACGAGGCATCACCTTTTCTGAAAGAAGTGAGGCGCCGTCTTTGTGACAGGTATTGACGGGTGACGAAACGTTACTTATTATATTTAATTTCTAAATGTCTGTGAAAATTAGAACACATAGAAAAATCCGAACCTATGGTCGGGAATCGAACCCGGGTCCTCGTCATTCCGTGACGCGTGCTATACCTACCCCTACACCACCCATAGCAGATGGGTAGTCTCCGAATTTTTCTACCTGTTACTAACTGTCACGTGACCTTTGTTACTATGCAATTTTTTTGTCGCTAAGCGTCATCTGTTTGAATGATGTGTCTGTACGACACAATTACAAACTCCCGTGGAACATCTACTGCTCACCAGGGACGAGAGAACTATTATACTTACGAGGGACTTATTATATTACTTTTTTTTATGTTAGAGCGGCCAGACAAACGAACTAGTGGGTCACCTGATGTTAAATGATCACCACTGTCCAATAGACACCCGCAGCGCTTTACGCGATGCCAGTGCGTTGTCGGCCCTGCAGAAAATTGTACACTCGCCTCTTAAAGGCAGCCAGTCGTAACTGTACTCTAAAGAACCATTTTTCCTTCTGACTCTATCCTGAAACTCCTGAGTAGTGGAAATTATAAGCTGACCGCTTAAATGAGTCCTCGCCCGCTACAGGGGCGCGGGGAACCAAGAGAGGTGCGGGCGGGTGTGCGCCTGCCGCCCGCACCTCTCTCGGTCCCCTATGTCGTCCTGTACCGCGCGGGCGAGGACTCAGTTTGACTTTGAAACCAATTGTTAAAAATAGCTAGATACTCCCGTGGCCCTTCCCCCAATGCTGCTAATTAAGTACAATTTTAAAAGTCTAAAGTAGCAACACTGGCCCAACCGTCGAATCAGCGTTAGAAATTTACCCAATGTTGCCAGTTTAGCTGCAAAATTGTAATTTGTAGCGGGAAACGGGCCACAGATCGCCTAACCAGATATAGCCTACGCGTAAACGCTAAGGGTAGCTGGTGTCGTCAACCTTTTACTGTGCTATCTTATCACCGCATTGAGGTCGAATGACTTGCCGATAAACTTAAATAGGTCATTGCAATATTTCCACGATTCAGGACTAAGGTGGGATTATATTATATTAATAACTAGACATCGGATTATTGCACTAACAAAGTGCCAAAATATGCATGCGATTATGCATGAAAAAAGAACGAAACATGCACTAAAAAGTGTTGTAAAGCCCAAAATATGCACAATGCAGTATCAAAAAACCGGTCAAGTGCGAGTCGGACTCGCGCACCGAGGGTTCCGTATCATTATCTATAAATATCTAAAACCAGTGTAAGCAGAGCCCTGTTCCAAAGCAAAATGTACGCAGTGTGGGGTTACTTTATATTGGTCACTGCTATATACAGACATACATACACATTTACGGTTTTCGCAATTATTCTTTAATCTGTGCTATAAGACCTACCTTCATACCAAATTTCAAGATTCTGCGTTCACGGGAACTACCTTGTAGGTTTTGATTCCCTTGAGAGTTGAAAATTTGCGGAAATTTGCGGCATAAACGGCTGTATCTTTTGATTGCGTTGGCTTAGAAGTTTGATTTTTTCACAGCTTCAAGGGACAGTAGACCTGAGTAATTGATATAAATTTCAGCTTCATACCTCCACGCGTTCCTGAGAAAAAGGGTCTTGACAGACGGACGGACGGACGGACGGACAGACGGACAACAAAGTGATCCTATAAGGGTTCCGTTTTTTCCTTTTGAGGTACGGAACCCTAAAAACATAGAATTTACCAGTTGCTTCTCTTCCCGCGCAGGTAAAAGCCCATCGAGGGAATGGGCGAAAGTCTTAGGAATCATGTTATAGTGTGGCTAGCAGCCCATCACTATTTTGATTTCACTTTCCACCTATACGCCTACAATCATGCTAATGGCCTTTAGGCTTTGTTACCTTGGGCTCTGTCTACCCCGTAAGGGACGTGACATAATGTATGTATGTATGTAAAATTACTAACAAATACAATTTTATCGCCCGGCGATCACCCTCCAAGCTAACATTTAACAAAATGGCACTTCTTTATCGGAGCATGAAGGCATCACTCCGCGAGTGTACTCGTAGTAAGTAGCGCGAAAAGATAAAGCTTTGTAACATAAAAATAACATTTGCTATGTATTTGAAAAATGCCGTGCATGTATGAAGAGATTGATGTATGTGGATTAAACGATAGGTACGGTCAAGTGCAAAAATAAGTATCGATAAGAACTTCTCAAAAGTATGTCCCACAACCTTATTACGCTGGCGTAAGAGTGTATGGTACTTATTTTTGAAACTTTGTCTAGATACATATTATTACACTTGACTGTATGTGGTACCTAAGTAAGGTATGTAGCTACAAATCATCTTGACATATAAGTCTCATCATCATGGTACATCCTACTAATAATTATAAACGCGATAGTTTGTAAGTATATGGATGGATGGATGGATGTTTGTTACTCTTTCACGTAAAAACTACACAATGGATTTGCATAAAATTTAGAACGGAGCTGATACCCTAGATTAACACACAGGCTATTTTTTATCCCGGAAAATTTCATAGTTCCCGCGGGATAGCGAAAAACTATTATCATTGACTGTATAGTCATATTCCGTATTCATAAGTTGTCTTCCATGCTGGATTGGGAGTTAAGAAAAAACATAGAATGTACCAGTTGCTTCTCTTCCCGCGCAGATGGTAAAAGTCCATCGAGGGAATGGGCTAAAATCTTAGGAATCATGTTATAGGCGATGCGGCTAGCAACTATTTTGATTCCCCTTTTCACCTATATGCCCACAATCATGCAAAACTTTGTCTTTAAGTCTTGTTACCTTAGGCTCTGTCTACCCCACAGGTGTCGCGACTAAGGAACCCCATCCCGATGTGGTCGTGGGGCGTCGCGGTGACACCGAGTGCTCCCGTAACGCCTCTCATACGACTGAATAGGGAATCCGTGTGGTTTTTAGTAGGTATGCCTGCCGTCGCGGGAGAGCCCCACATACCTATGGGCAGTGGTGATCACTTACCATCAGGTGACCCACTTGCTCTTTTGCCTTCCTATTCATTTAAAAAAAAAAATACCCCCCGTACTGGGCGGATGCATAAGGCGCATTTTCCGCACCATAAAAAAAGGCTCTGTCTACCCCGTAAGGGATAACGTGACGTGATTTATGTGTGTATTGTATGTAAGTCTTATTCGTGTACAACACCAAAATCCATATCAATATGATCATATTAGAATCGCAGCTGTCCGTAGGTACCTACCGCCCGCGAGAGTTACAATTAGCAGTCATGGTCACACTAATTAAAATAATAAAAAATAAACCTCTATGGAAAGAGCCAAGATGAGGCATAACATGGAGGGGTTACCGGGTGTTTTGCAGGCCGTTTAAGAAAGAAATAGACTCGTTATTTGAAGATGCTTAAGCTGTTCTGTAAGCTTATTACCTAACTTGCTCGCAATCGCCATTGCGTTCATTTTGACAGTTCATGTATTGGCTGACAATTGGCATCGGAATCAGCTAGCTGTCACATTCATACATGAACTGTCAAAAGGAACACGATGGCGATTGCGAGCGAGTTGAGTAATAAGCCTACTGGTCCGGATATCCATCATAGTGAAAAAAGAATGGGCCTCCTTCTCCCTTAGTGATAAGATTGCTTTGAAATACAAACATACACTAGCTTCTGCCCGCGACTTCATCTGCGTAGAATTATACGTATAAACCTTCCTCTTGAATCACTCTATCTATTAAAAAACACCGCATCAAAATCCGTTGCTAGATAGATCTAAGCATACATAGCGACAGACAGCGGAAAGTGACTTTGTTTTAATACTATGTAGTGATAAATCATGTCTTTATCCTTTTATCCCCTATCTTCCATGCTGGTCTGGGAGCAAAGAAAAAACATAGAATGTACCAGTTGCTTCTCTACCCGCGCAGATGGTAAAAGCCCATCGAGGGATTGGGCGAAAATAATAAGAATCATGTTATAGGCGATGAGGCTAGCAACCCATCACTATTTTGATTCCATTTTCCACCTATACGCCCATAATCTTGCTAAATGTGGTCTGTAGGTACCTGTTACCATAAGCTCTGTCTACCCCGTAAGGGATAAAGACGTGATTTGTGTGTGTGTATGTATGTATCCCTTTCGGAGTAACCTTTTTTTGTGGTGTGGAAAATTTGTGTAACACTGAGCCCAAGGTAACAAGACCACAGCAACATCAACAAGTAGGAATTTGCACTCTCCGCTAAGTAGTGAAGTCAAGTCTTGTTAACAACAACAACCAAGGTCACGTTTAAAATGATTGTGGGCAGGGGTATCAAAATGAAGCGCGGAGACCCATTTTCAGCTTTAAATTAAAATAATAAATAATGGAGATAGAGTTCCGGAAGCTAGGAGTTTTTTATTGGAAATTTCCTCCTCTTTAAAACTCTTTTTTTTAAATTACTTAAATATGAATAGTCTATGAAATATTAGCGAAAAACCAAATTCCTTCTTTTTGTCATCTTTAATTGTTTGTGACTTTTGCAATTTTTTATGTGCTAATACACTCTTTTAGCACAATTTTCTAGGCGTCATTCCGCATCCAATGAGCTATCGCACATAAATTTAAGAGCAGTATCTCTATTTTAGACCATTTTGAACTTGTCGGCTAGACTAATTGGTTAGAAGCCGCATCGCCTATAACATGATTCCTGTAATGCTGTTTGAGAAGTTAGTAGACTAAGAAAATTATGTAAATAGCATATAGAAGGGGTGTGGCTATCCGTTCATAATATTATTATTGCACGAGCTCATTATAATGATAAAACACAGTAAACACAGCAAAGGAAATATTTGCACCGTCTTATCGGTTTCTCTTGAAAAACACGCGGGGGGTAACGGAGGTATCTGCGTGTATTGTAGGATTGTTTTGCGAGCAATAGTAATTAACCCAAATAAATTATTGTGTGAAGTGAAAGAGGCCCATACATACACAAATCAAGTATTTTTTTATGGTGTGGAAAATGCACCTTATGCATCCGCCCGGTACGAGTTTACGGGGGCTCTCCCGCGACGGCAGGCATACCCACTAAAATCACACGGATTCCCTACTCGGTCGTATGTGAGGCGTTACGGGAGTACTCGGTGTCACCGATGGGGTAGACAGAGCCTAACGTAACAAGACATAAAGGCCACTTTTAGCATGCAGGATAAGTAGAAGCCCTTATTGTCTAATGTTCTCGGAATCACGGTTGCATTCATGCCTTTCTAACAAATGGTAAAGATAAGGGAAGAAAGATATGGCAAATGATGGCTTCTTGGTCTTCCCGAAGGATCTTCATGACCATCGGTTTTGTTTAATTTAGAGAGATTTTCCGTAATCGTCACGTATATTACGTAGGCTCCACTGTCCGTCAGTCTGTCTGTCACCAGGCTGTGACTCATGGACCTAGCCACCTAGACAGTTGGAATTTTTACATGTAATGTATTTTTGTTGCCGCTATAACTTTGCCTAAGCGGCAGGGCTCTGCTAACACTGGAATTTGTATTCACTTGCCGAAATTCCCGAGTCCGACTCATACTTGACCGATTTTTATTTTATGAGGTAAACGTTCATCGAATTCACGCCAAAAGAAAAGGTAAATGACCTGGTATTAGACATTTAGGACTACCGTCTTAAATTAAATTTATCCGCTGTACTCTCATCTCTCAATTAAGCATAATTCTACTTAAATCTGACCAACGCACGAAGGAACCTTTCATACGTAATTTAAAAGATCAAATTGAAGTTCATTGCTCTGTTATATTGTTATTTATTTTCATAATAACGTTTAATTATAGCTATCAAAGATGGCGGCATAAGCGATAAAAATATTCCTATAACATGACTGACCTCTGTACTGCGGGAGCATCGTAGTATGCTGATAACTGTTATTTATTATTATTCAGTTCATAGTGGTTCTATCAATGACATGGCTTGTCATGATTACGAGTGTGTTGTGCAAGATATGTTAGTTCAATAGTTATTTTTAACGAGACAGAGCACATGTGTGAAAATACCATTCGAAACTGGTATAAATCTGTTAATAATTGCAAAACTGCAGATCTAATCAAAATTTTGACTAGGTCACAAGATTAATGAGAGCCGTCTCTTCTAAGCTACTCGTATTTCAAATTCGACCCAATTTTTCATCACTTTCGAGTGGTTTTTTCACACAAACATGTGCTATCAAAAATCGGGCACCTGACGGTCGGGAATGTATGAATAAGGTCATCATCGCTTGCAAAATGGGTCTAGATACACACATAATAAAAACCTAAAAAATAATGGTTTCCGTGTAAAACATAAAATTTTTCATTGCAAATATTTCGTAACGAATAGATGTTACAAAAACTTACTTAATTATTACCTTAATTGCCCTATGTTACATTACTCATATTGCTAATAAGATAATAAATACAACATTGCAATATCAGACTTTGTAATTTTGAAATCAAGTCATATCCGATTGTCGGTTTTGTTTTACTTCTGCTGATCCGACGGTCGACTAGGAACGCAATGAGAAAACGAACCTACCAGGAGAACATGAATCAAAAGCACTATCAAACATTTCACACTTTGACCGTTGACCTGCTTTGAACTGTAAACGCACAGCAATACGATTTAAAACGCTCGAAGCTCTGTAAACAACGCGACGGCAATTTTAACAATGGTAATTCTGCAACAAATTTACTATTCTGAACCTTGAACGTTTGTGATAGAAGCGCATGTAACAGCAGTTCAGTTTGTAAGGGGGCGCGGTATGCGTTCTACATGAACGGATATCGTTTAGGGTTCATGGTGTCCTGGTACATTCCGGCATATAGACGGGATACGGGAACGTAAAAGGAACGGAACTGAGTTTTGGAACAACACTACTGAAGACAGGTAGTTTTTGTTTGTTTGTTTTTTTGGAATTAAAGAGTTTCTGGTGAAGTTACTTAAATGTCTGAGCAGCAAAAATGACTTCGACCACGCTTGACAACACTTAGTTAAACATTCTGTTTGGCGTTGTGGGTGATCTTCTTCAAACCGTTACAGGTAGAACGCCTGCGGCAATACGCAGACCGCGCGATCCAAAAAAAAAGTTTAGTGAAACAATTAGGCAAGTGCCCCGATTCTTGGCCATGGGCCGGTTTTGGCCATTTTCAACTTTAAATTCAGTTGCCTATAGAGTTTTCCAACAGGACAACTCTATGGTATTAAAGTGGTCAGAAGTTGCCGTTCATCCAGGTTCATCTGCGCCACTAGATGAGGCAGCGTCTCCACTTGCGCGGCCTCGGGGCGAGGCAGCCGCTCGGCCCGAGGCTGCCTCTAGTGCAGGGGTGGCCAACTTGATTAGACCCAAGATCTCCTGTTTACTAACGAAACCCTGTGCGATCTACCAATTACATACTTCATGAAACCTTAAATCAGCAGTTGGTGATTACGTTGCGCAGTCTGGTCCACATATTTATATTTTCTGCCTTGCCGCGATCGACTGGACTAACAGGCGCGATCGACCGGTCGATCGCGATCGACCCGTTGGCCACCCCTGCTCTAGTGGATACGCGGCTCATGAGTCAGACTAAACTACCATAGACAAATACGAATATACCCGAGATACTAATGATGGAAAATGATTTTGCACATCATATTGTCTTAGTAAGAGTGGAAAATAAGGTGATGTTTTAAGCCAAGTGGCATTGAATTTCAAAGTGGTAAAGGAATTCTTTCCTTGATCGATTTCACAGTTATTTTTACGGAGAATTAAGTTGGTTTTTCGATCTTTTGATGTCGTGGAGTGGACTTCGAAATTTCATTTGTTGGAAGCTTTTGATGCCTTCAAGTGTTCCCGAGAATATTTTCAGACAGACGAACAGACAAATTGACAAAGTGGTCGTATACCGGTTCCGTTTTTCCTTTTGAACTACGGAACTCAAATATTTTCAAGTCGCGACTTAAAAAGTGGTTCATTCTAAATCAGTCGAGATAAGTGGAAGATTCCTCTGACCGGGAAACCCCTGGGTTATCGCCAGTCCTTGTGACTGACGCACTCGGTACCAGGAGAGCAGAGGTCAGTCGGTTGCATCACCAAACCACAGGGGGCCTAAGAGTGCGCTCCCATAAAGCCAGTACCTACAGACGTGCAGATTAAAATTTATTTGTTTATTTATTTAATGCAATTCACATGTGCAAGGTCCGTCCGCATCGCTACCACCATCTTACTCGCTAATCCTGCCGCTAAGTAGCAGTGCTTGCACTGCTGTGTTCCGGTGTGGAGAGTAAGACAGCCGGGAAAATTACGGGCACAAGAGGCATTTCATCTTAGTCCTCTAGGTTGGCAACGCGTCTGCAATTCCTCCGGGGTTGCGGGTGTCTATGGGCAGTGGTGATCACTTACCATCACGTGACCCACTTGCTCGGACGTTGGCCTTCCCATTCATATAAAAAAAAAGGTACAACAAAAAGATGGCAATATATATGCACATTAAAACATATGAAACCCTGTTAGGCGCAGCGTTTTAGAGAGGAAGAGATAGGACGAAGTTACATTTATAACAGAAATGAATTGTATCTAAGTACATTCATTATGTGCAACTAGGCTTACAATTTTACTTTTTATGCTAAGATTTAATCAATCCCATTTTACCACTATAACAGATAACCTCTTGTCCCGAAATAAGCAAATCTTGTTCTATGGGTACTGTAAGAGTTTGAATATACAAACTAACTGGCAGGTAATGCTGGTAATATTAATTTACATACACATACATACACAAATCACGTCTTTATCCCTTACGGAGTAGACAGAGCCTAAGATAACAAGACCTACAGGCCACGTTTAGCAAGATTGTGGGCGCATAGGTGGAAAAAGGAATCAAAATAGTGATATTAATTTAATTTAAGAATTTATTTAATTTATCAGGAAAAACAAATGTTTATTGGCGTGCCCCATTACTTCACCAGCCGCCAGTGAGCGCGGTCATGCTGATTGAATTGTAAATTATAAATCTAACGATAAAATTAAAACAAGTAGGTATATGAAAATAAGATATTTTTTATTAAATAACTAACAAATAGCGTCCGAGCGCCAAGTTTCCCGTCTTCTCAAAATCCAGCAAGTTTAAACCAATAGGCTTACCTACCTATTATCGCACTCGCTCGCATTCGCCATCGTGTTCATCCCCATCACTGTTTTGATTCCCCTTTCCATCCATACGCCCACGATCATGCTAAACGTGGTCTTTAGGTCTTGTCACCTTAGGCTCTGTCTACCCCATAAGGGATAAAGACGTGATTTATGTATGTATGTATGTATATTTCAGTAGGTACGTGATTTCGAAAGGCCTTGAAGAATTTTCTAAGGATACCTACTATACAGATTGTATGAAACTACATTTTCTAGCTAAATGAGATAATTGGATAACATTTTTCATACAATCGCTGTGACGGTAAATTGTGCTAACCGTCCAAGGTGAACGACCTCGTGACATCATTGCGCAGGCTCGCGCGGCGGGACGGCTTGGCCTATTTTGCAGCATTGTCCACAGACCGTGTGGCCTAATGGATAAGGCGTCGGACTTCGGATCCGAAGATTGCAGGTTCGAGTCCTGTCACGGTCGAATTCTTCCTTTTTGTTTGTTGGAATTATAAGAGGGTCTAATTCAAAGGCAGCAAATGATTTTTATTATTTTCCCGATTGTTTTAGATTTAGGTACATTAATTTTTAACTTCGAATTAGTTACGGACTTATACGAAAATCTCCATTCTCATTTTCATAATTTTACCGCATTTGGCCTCATTTCACGTGTTTTGAAGAAACTACATTCAGTTTACGTGAAAAATATGTTTTTAGGGTAATGTAATTTTGATACGTTTTTCCCCGTATGTGCTTATTATTTTTATGGAATTTTAGGGCATCACGCTCGTTTGTAAAATAAAATACATTGAATAATGTAGACGTAATATTTAGGTACTTATGCTAATACTTTTACTGTCATTAGCCCAATTCTATAAACTAGAAAACAAACAAAATAAGACCATGTAATGTTACGAATTAATACTACGTATAAATTAATACATACTTGTACGCATGTATTCATATAGGTAACTTAATTTAAATGTCATTTTATAAACGGATGTATCACCAGGCCAAAACTCAATTTCAGTCTTCGGTGTCAGAACTTAAAGTTTACATTGAAATTGTAATATTGGATATAAGACTTTTCGGCGCGTCAAAATTAAATATTCAAATTAAAACTTATCTATGCATTAAGAACGCACGCACTTTCCTGCTTTTCGGTGAATTACCGTTTATGACACTTTGTTTTGGCCTCGGCGTGTGGCGATAATTGGAACTAAAATATTCCATGTACAATTTACTTTGTGCGGTGACAGTGGCGCCACAGGTAAAGGCCTGGTCCAAGTGGTATAACTTTTGGTTTGAGGAAAAATAAATAGGGCGTGATGTGAATTCATTCTGGCTTACATTTTTTAATGTGGAATATTAAACTGCCTTTGTTATATTACGTGCGCTTTAGGAGTTTATTCCGAATGTTTACATTTCAGTAGGACAACATTATCTCTCTATTCTACATCGATACTCTTTTATTGAATCAGTAGGCTTATTATCTAACTCGCTCGCAATCGCCGTCGTGCTGATTTTGACAGTTCATGTATGGGCTGACAATTGGCATCGGAATCAGCTAGCTGTCACATTCATACAAGAACTGTCAAAATGAACACGATGGCGATTGCGAGCGAGTTAGACAATAAGCCTACAGACGTTACTTTGCGGAGGTCCATTTCAATGAACAAAAAATGTTTATGTTTCGCCTTTATACTATTTTCTCTGTATTTCTGTATTTTTTAAATGTTTATGTGCAATAAAGAGTTTACATACATACAAAACACATGAAAAAGATGAATACAGGAAAACACAAATGCATAATGGCGATCGTATCCCTGAAAGGGATTTCTTCCAGTTAACCTTTGAAGAGGCGTGAAACTGATTGCAGTGGGTGGCTGTGGGCTGATTAGATAGATATTACGCTATGTATGTGTGTTAATATAGGGCACAATCTGATCGATACTAATGCATACAAAGAGGTAAAGTTTGTGTAGGGGGTAATTTCGGGATTTACTGAACCAATTTTGAATCTTTTGGCAATACGAAGCCACGTTATTTGTGAGTGGCTACATTTAATTGGCATTGTTCATTTTTTTTAAGCTGTGCTTTTAACACCTTTATTTGATAAAATGGACTATTTCAAGCAATTTGAATATTATGCTTTTACGTAGCTTTGTTAATTAATAATAAATATTTTTTCGCTGATTGTTAGACAGAACCCCAATCGCCTTTGTTCGGCTAGCTAAAAAAAAACGGCTTTGTCTATGGTTTTGTCGATTTGACAGTGACACGTGACAGTTGCCATAGCTAAACTTTTTTTTTTCATTTTTGTGGCAAATATTCGATGCTGAATTCTGTCTAAAAACCGGGTCGTTCGGTCAAACAAAGGTTCAAAGTACCTACTTTTACAAAAATATCTGCAACCATAAAGTATTTTTGAAATCGGACAAGATAAATCGGACAAATGATGGTTTTCGAATTGGAGAATACTAAAAAAAATGAACCATGCCAATTCTGTGCGGACTAAATCGCGGACTATTGGACTATAACTAGAAGTTCAATAAAGGAAAAACTTAAAATAATACTCCACTATGTTTAAAGAATAGTCATTAAGACCTTATCTGTTTAATATAAATGGTTAAAAAAGACTTATCTAAACAAAACACGCCTCCGGACTTACCCTTGGTACTGTTCTGTGACACACTGTGACACTATCAGAATCAGGATTTTTTACTTGTTGTTTTCCTCGTACCATAGATTGTCAAATTTATAAGACTACTTTATACGCATGCGTACGTCGTCAAGCATTGACGTAGACGCTGCATCACTAAAAAGAACCAGAATATAAAATTGACTTAGTTAAATAGTTCGTACAGTCGCCATCAGATTATATCGTAGCGAGCGAGATCCTCAAATATTTCGGAGCAAAATTAAATTTCAATAAGTTCGTTACACAATAAGGTTAATAACATCAGAACACGCATTTCGTCATCACTATCATCATCATCACTACATAGTAAAAAATAAAGTCGCTTTCTCTGTCCCTATGTCCCTATGTATGCTTATATCTTCAAAACTACACAACGGAATTTGATGCGGTTTTTTTAATAGATAGAGTGATTCAAGAGGAAGGTTTTTATGTATAATTCTACGCAGACGAAGTCGCGGGCAGAAGCTATAATAATAATAATAGCTTTTATTTCCGACCAACATGGATCATTGAGTTAGTAACAATTCATAAACTTATTCTAGCCTAGTAGGTAATCAATTAGGTAGTTACAAAATTATTTTATTTAGGCATTTAGGATTATTTTAGCTTTCGATCGGTTCTTTTACTTTTTCAGTATGTTTACTCTTGCTTAATACTTATGCCCTGTCAATCGTTAAAAAGTTAACTGCAAGAGATCCCTTTTAGGGATACATTCGCCTTGGTGCATTTGTGTTGCCCTGTATTCATCTTTTTGTTGTATTTTATGTACAATAAAGAGTTATACATACATACAAGAAACATGAAGTTTACGGAGAGCGTTAACAAACTATAGACTACAAGTCCATGGACAAAAAAAAACACGTGAAATGAACCAGCGTGAATGAAGCTTAGAAGCGCTAGTGAGCGCTATGCCGTTATTTCTGAGCGGTACAGATTTTTTCTCATACATTGAAAAAAAAAGGAAAAAAAAATGCACTAACTTCCGGCATCACCACTTCTAAGCTTCATTCACGCTAGTTCATTTCACATGTTTTTTTTTCCATGGGCTTAGAGTCTACTAGAGCCACCACATCCATACAGACTAAACACTACATACCAAACACACACATGCTGAATTTCACCAACTCAACTTAAAACTTCATTCCCAATAGAGTAGACGTACAGCGAATCAGTAGTTCATCGGACATCGAGACAACTTTTAATTCATTTTATATACAGTGTGTTCTATTCATAAGAACATATATTCAAAGGCCTTAAATTATCTTTGTAACACGGGCTTTATACGGTGTCCGAACGCATCCGCGCCACCTCTCTCGCTCGCTCCGCATCGCTGGTTAAAAAAATATAGATAGTTTTTATTCATACAAAGCAATTCAACAAACAAACTTAACAATTGACATTTGATGTATCAAAATGACGTCAAGTGGAGACGTCGATAATGACGTTTAATTTGTGACATCGTCACGTGAAACATGACGTTGGTAATCACGTGATGCGACGTCTAAAATGCCCAATAATTCACGTCAATAATGACGTGACCTTGCTGTCTGGGGATCGATGCGATGATTTCGCCAGTGTCAAACTAAATACAGTATTCAAAAATCTTGTGACAAAAATGTGGGCAACGTTGCACGGTAGAACACGTTCAAAAGTCCCCTCCCCGTATCGGGCTCTTAGCCAACGGATAATGACATCCCTCAGAATCTGCCAGGAAATCATTAACCGATGCCCAGGGTGCATCGGACCAAGCACGGCTCTTCCCCCCGGACGGATCCAAAAACGAACCGCAGCTTGACCACACGCGGAGGTAACCCGACTAGCACAACTGACATTTGATTGCGTTGAAATTTAAATCTGACACGTACTCGTAAACGTTGAATAAATGTTTATGTTAAATTACTCTCCATAAGAGAAGGCAGTTGTATTTTTTTTTTGATAAAACGGTTAACAGCACTTCAATCGTTACTTAAAAATGTTCTTATGAAAAAGAGTATTTCCCAAACACAAGCGAAGTCCTTAGGAAAAAGAGTGCATATAATTTATGTGCATCAAAATTTATAATAAAATTCCAGCTGCCTATAAAACACTAACGAATTCAGAATTTAAAACAAAGTTGTACCTACCTCTTTTTATGTAATGCCTGCTTTTACATTGTTGAAGAGTTCTTTAACTGAAAGTTTTCATCAGACATGAACCTCATTTAACACATAACATATTAATACTAGAGAAAATGTACATACATAGGTACATACCGTCACGCCTCTTTCCCACAGGGGCAGGCAGATACTACTTTGTTCCACTTGCTACGATCCTGACATATTTCTTTCGCTTCATCCACAGTCATCAATCTCTACATGCTCGTCGGTTGCGAGTACTCCTAGAGAAAATGTAACTGTAATTATAATGATAATAGTAGCAATATGAAAATTATATGAATTTCTAATTATAATCTTTGAACCAGGCACGAGACAGGGGGACATTTTTTAGGTTAATTTTTAATAATTTTTAACATAATTTACTTTGAATCAACTTTCGTAGTTTTAGTGATCCTTACTATTGTTTAGTTTTTAATGGTTTGTATATTAATAAATTAATTTGATTATAATTCTAATATTTTTGACATGTACACAGAACACACTGTATACACTATTTAGATTGGACCCTGACAAGTGATTGAACCCTATAGTTGATTACCCTATTACACAGAGGGATAACTCGAAACACTCGTAAAGGGCCAAAAGCCTACAAGGGATCAGCAGGGATAACTGAATGTTTTCCATTGTGGCGAGGGATCACACAGCTTGATTGAATAATTGGAAAATGTTAAATTGACAAACGTGATCAATTATGCACAGTAATAACCAACAACGCGAAAATCTTAGGAATTATGCTACAGGCGATGCGGCTTGCAACCCATCACTATTTTAATTACCCCTTTCCATCTAAATGCCCACAGTCATGCTGAGTGTGGCCTTTAGGTCTTGTTACCTTAGGCTCTGTCTACCCCGTTAGGGAAAAAGACGTGATTTGTGTATGTATGTGCGTATGTTATGTATATAACCAACAAACGATTATAAAGGGTCTTATGTCCAATTACTTTATTTGACAATGGAGGAGTTTTACACCTCCACTGTCAAATAAACTTTATGCATCTCTACTATAGATTAATATAATTTAGATTGGAAGACCTTACGCATCCCTTTTATGAATGTATTTAATTTAAGTAGAGTTTAATATTTTAGTAGCTTAATGTATTTAATTTTGAAAAAATGACTTACTGCCAAGTTTCTTCCGGCGCATTCCTCTCGGCAATGATGGTATTTTCGAATGCGCTGGTAGTTTCAAAAAATATATGTAAAAGAGCCCTTGGCGGCCATTTGTGAAAATAAATCTTGAATTCTAAATTACACAAACGGATAACTCACGTATACAAGTCGAGTGATGCTCGACATGTTCATGTGCGCCTGCCGCCCGCACCTCTCTCGGTCCCCGCGGTCGTCCTACCCCGCGCCCCTGACCTCGTGGGAGACTCATTTAAGCGGTCGGTCTATATGCGTGTATATTCGAACTAACGCAACCACCATATATACCTGTTTCGGAGCCCAGCAATGGGATGCCACAGTAGGTAGGCTAATAATAAAAATCTAGGTTAGCTCCTTTGACGTATCATTGACATGTCAGTCAGTATGTCAAATTGACATACTCGTACGCATTTGGGTTAAGGAAAGTTCTATATTGTTCAAACGCATGTGGGTGCCGTTCCGTGTAATGATCTTACGAGTACTTTCGTTTTTTATCCAAACGACTGCTTCTGGGAAAAAGTTTGGTCACCCACACGGCCGTCATTCGTGCTCTACATACATACATTTATTTCTATTATCTTCTTCTATCCTATGTTATTTTTATCTTATATCTTTCTTACCTTTACTAATACGTGCGTGCAAAATTTAGAATGGGGTGGCGGCTGGGGTTTTTCCAACTGGCAAGACATGGGTACCTTTAAGAGGCGAGTGTACCATTTCTTGCAAGGCCGGCAACGCGCTAGCAGTCCCATTGGTGCTGTAGTTGTCCATGAGCGGCGGTGATCACTTACCATCAGGTGCACCGCATGCCCGTTTGTCGGTTTTAATATAAAAAAAATAAAAAAAACTAATATTAGTACTTCGATGGCCAAGCTTCGATCGGCATTTTTGGCACGTGAAACCTAGCTAAGGTGCATTGGGGTAAATTCGAAATTGGGGGAATTTCGAAACTCGTGGATATGCTGGTCTGGGAGTAAAGAAAAAACATAGAATCTACCAGTTGCTTCCCGCGCAGATGGTAAAAGCCCATCGAGGGAATTGGCATTGGAATAATAAAAGGAGTACGAAACAGTCCGAAACATGTCGAGTATCACTCGACTTTTTATACGTGAGTTATCCGTTTATGTGTAATGATGGTATAAATCTGTATATATCTTCAAAACTACAGCTCTAATAAAAGAATTTACTAGTTCACAAGATTAATGAGAGCCGTTTACCTTTTAAACTACTCGTATTTCAAATTCAGCACAATTTTTCACGAGTGGTATTTTCTCAAATATGTGCTTTCAAAAATCGGGCCCCAGTGCACATATTCTTCTAATAACGGCTGGTAGGTACTATGATAAAGCACATAAAAAATCTTGTGATAAGATGTTTATATCAGGAAAGACTTATTTAAAGAACTGTTAATTTGCGAAAGTCCATTATCAATGAACAAAAAGCATTTATAATGTCACCTTTACGAATGGAACAATTCTACAAACTAAAGATTCACATCCAACTACCTATAAATAAACCAAAAGCAATCGTACTAAAGTGAAACTTTTAAATTCACTTAATGCGGAAAAGGATTTAGGGCTGAAGTACTTTGCGATAAATTCCTATCCCCAGAGAAGGTCGGGGTGAATGGTCGGAGCGTACGCATTTGCCTCAAAGACTCCATTGAGCTGGGAAACTGGCGTTTCTGGAATTAAAATATCACTTCCGTGGAAAAATTCATTCGTTGCAAAATTTACAATAAATAAATAAAATCTACAATATAAAAACGAATCGAAGAATGTGTGTTTTCGCTAATTCTTTTTTTAGAATATTCCTTGAAGAATGGGGATGGTTCTTACGGAGATTTTTTAAAAAAAAAACGACTGTTAGGCGGTACGAAGTTCGCCGGGTCAGCTACTAAAAAAATAAAAATCGTTTATTTCAGACAACAGCGTTTGGTCCATATTTTGTCAGTTAAAATCGAATATTAAGTAAGTTTATGTTAGTATGTCATATTACAATACGGGCAATCACATTGGCTATAAATATCCGAGATAGATTAAAAATAATAATAAGATGAACAACCAATACAATTTAATGAAAACATTATATAACTAAACTAATAAAAATAAGAATAATGATAAAATACAATACCATATTTTTTTATTGAACACCACATATAACAACCAAAACAGAAAAAGGTATAGCAGTTGCTTCTCTTCCCGCGCAGATGTTAAAATCCCATCGAGGGAATGGCCAAAATCTTAGGAATCATGTTATAGGCGATGTGTCAAAATAGTGATGGGTTGCTAGCCGCATCGCGTCTAATATGATTCCTAAGACTTTCGCCCATTCACTCGGGTTTTTAAAATCTGCGCGGGGAGAGAAGCAACTGGTAAATTCTGTTTTTTCTTTACCAGACGTTCATGGAAGAATACAAAACATATTCTAAACAAACTTAACATAAGAAATCGATTTTAATGGATGACTCAATAGATGGAGCTGATAGCCACAAAACCCCCTTTACCGGGTTTTCCTTAATCAAATAGATGCGCCAGCTCATAAATTATCATAACAAATGACCCTTCTGCAAACATCATGATGGAAATTTTTTAAATGTTATTATTAGAGTTCCGTACAGTCAACAAATTAAATTCCTGAATCATCGAGGAACCTTTTCACATAAAACGTCACGTGACATCGCATCTATTCTATTTACAAGGAAAATCGTTACGTTAATATTAAAAGGTTACATGGCGGGTTAAGAATTAATTTTCCTGACTGTCTCAAAAGGAAAAATCTTTTTTTAGGTTACACACACACAAATCACATCTTTATCCCTCACGGGGTAGACAGAGCCTAAGGTACAGTTTTACTTAGTAATTTAGTCCCACTTACATAAATCACGTCTTTATTCCTTACAGGGTAGACAGAGCCTTAGGTAACAAGATCTAACGTTTAGCATGATTTATTTTTAGGTTAGATTAGGTTAATATTAGGGCGATAAGAAGAACCAGCAGTGCGTGAAACCGACTCGCACTTGGCCGTTCTATTGCTAGTTACAAAAAAAACTTGATATTGCGTAAGAAAGTCATCATACACCCCCAAATGTCTCAATTGGCGCTAACACATTATTTTCTATAAGTAATTGATCTTCCAGGAGATACCATCGCGACCTTGGCATTGTTTGGGAACCGCCCACGCCGTATGTGGTTCTCAAAATGTGGCCGAATCGATAGCCAATCGACCTAACGAGGCCTGGTCACACTTGGTGCTAAACTGTTTCCAATGAGTCACGACACGGAATAAAATTGTCTCAAAAATTGAATTGAATTGGAATTGATTGAATTGAATTGAATCGAATTGATTGATTGAAAATTGATCTCAGTGTTTGTCAATTGTATTTGTCTTGTTTATTTTGCACAATAAAGAGTTTACATACATAGGTATATACAAAATTGTTTTAAGCCTCCGCGATTTTCGCTCATAACTACTAAATATTATAAGTATGTTTTTTTTTTGTTTTTAAAGTAAAAAAAAAAAAAAAAGTATGATTAGTGTAAGTTTTCGGTCCTAAAATAAGTCCCGAACGCGTTTGCGTTAAAATGTTGTAACCATGTCAAACCTCCACGATGCGCCAAAGCGCACTGGCAGCTCACAAAAAAAATACAAAATTCAAATTCACGATTAGCTTTTCTTTTTTGTGTCGTACAGATACATCATTCAAACAGATGACGGTTGGCGACAAAAAATCGCATAGTAACAAGGTCACGTGGCAGCAAGGTCACCTGCTATGGGTGGTGTAGCGATATAGCACGCGTCATGGAGGACCAGGGTTCGATTCCCGACCATAGCTTTAGTTTTCGGATTTTTTAGTTATCGGTTCGGGAAGGCTCGGCGAAATAAAGGTTGGGAAACCCTGCTTTAACGCATTCACAGCTACCAACGCATTTATGCGTTTTCGTGACATTCGCGCAGTGCCGCTGTCATAATTTTACAGGCATTGAACGCACATGTGCATCAGTGGCATCTGAAGAAGTCTCGGGTTAGCTGGCTAGCGCATTGACAGCCATCGACGCATTTATGCGTTTTCGTGACATTCACCCAGTGCCGCTGTCATAATTTTACAGGCATTGAACGCACATGTGCGTCCGTGGCACCTGAAGAAGTCTCGGGTTAGCTGGCTAGCGCATTCACAGCCATCGACGCATTTATGCGTTTTCGTGACATTCACCCAGTGCCGCTGTCATAATTTTACAGGCATTGAACGCACATGTGCGTCCGTGGCACCTGAAGAAGTCTCGGGTTAGCTGGCTAGCGCATTCACAGCCACGACGCATTCATGCGTTTTCGTGACATTCGCCCAGTGCTGCTGTCATAATTTTACAGGCATTGAACGCACATGTGCGTCAGTGGCATCTGAAGAAGTCTCGGGTTATCTGGCTAGCGCATTCACAGCCACCGACGCATTCATGCGTTTTTGTGACATTCACCCAGTGCCGCTGTCATAATTTTACAGGCATTTGAACGCACATGTGCGTCAGTGACATCTAAAGAAGTCTCGGGTTAGCTGGCTATCGCATTCGCAGCCATCGACGCATTTATGCGTTTTCGTGACATTCGCTCAGTGCCGCTGTCATAATTTAACAGGCATTTGAACGCACATGTGCGTCAGTGGCATCTGAAGACCCGGATTTGACAGCTGGCAGCGAATGCGTTAAAACGCTCTGTTAGTGTTGTATCGCGTGTGTTCAAGCAATGGACACACGCAACGCGTGGGACTTTCCAAGAACCAACCGTTTTCAGTTTGCACAGCGCACCCAGTACTATGAAACTAGCCCATATTCATTCATTGTTCTTCATTATGTACTACGCGATCTACTTAATGAATTAACGAGTAATGATTGGGTAACGCGAATGGGGATAATTATGTTAATGAGATTCGTATTCAACGTAAATACATACGTACATCACGTCTTTATCCCTTAGGAGGTAGACAGAGCCTAAGGTAACAAAACCTTAAGGCCACCTTTTGCATGATTAAGGGCGTATAGGTGGAAAATGGAATCAAAATAGTCAGGTCAGCCGCATGGACTATAACATGATTCCTATATGATTTTCACCCGTTCCCTCGATGGGTTTTTCCCATCTGCGCGGGTAGAGAAGCAACTGGTATATTCTATGTTTTTTCTTTGCTCCCAGACCAGCATAGAAGAAACACAAACATTTACACATATATAAGTTTAGTTATAGAACAAAATGTCTTTCCACGTTCACCAGCTAACCACAAAATACTATCTTACCTTAGCCTAAATTCAAGGAATTAATACCCCAAACCTAATGTAACATGATTTCCCCCCATTCCCTCTAATCCCCAGGTTTCTAGGGCAGCGTATAAAGGCAAAAAATGCAATCGCTTTAGATAGCCCGAGTCCCCAAACCACCCGGCCTTAAATCTGAACTGTGCTATAAAGATTCAGGTTTATTTCACAATGAAATGCCTGTAGCCAGAAATACAGGGAGAATAAAGAACAGTAACTGAAACCACAGAATATCCTATAACAGCACTTAGACTGACAGAAGGAAATGTTACCAGTAATAAGAAAAAAAAAAAAAATTGGGGTGCGAGTCGGGTTACCTCCACGTGTGGTCAAGAGTTGCGGTTCCTTTTTGGATCCGTCCGGGGGGAAGAGCAGTGCTTGATCCGGTGCACCCTAGGCTTCGGCTAATGATTTCCTGGCAGTTTCTGAGGGATATCATTGACCGTTGGCTAAGAGCCCGACAGGGGGCGAGGGGGGTCTTTGACCATTACCTACCGTACAACGTTGCCGACATTTTGTCACACGATTTTTTAATCGTATTTTTGTTACTTTGACATTGGCGAAGTTGTCGTCGCTATAACGACTTGAAATGCCACAAACAAGAAGAATAAAAAAAAAATTACAATCCTGTGTAGGAAGGTAGGAAATTAATATTTTCGAACAAAATTATAGCGATTTCAAACGTTTTTTTTTTGGGTTGCGAGTCGAGCTACCTCCACGTGTGGTCACGAGCTGCGGTTCGTTTTTGGATCCGTCCGGGGGAAGAGCAGTTGCTTGGTCCGGTGCGCCTTGTCCTGGCAATAACGACTACTTAAAAAAATTATTATCCAATTTGATCCAGTTTTTCGGAAGTTATACGCGTAAATTATGGTGATTTATTTTTAGTTATCACTACATAGTTTAAAACAAAGTCGCTTTCTTCTTTAAAATTACGCAAACGGATTTTGATGCGGTTTTTTTAATAGATAAGAGTGATTCAAGAGGAAGGTTTAGATGTATTGTACGCAAACGAAGTCGCGGGCAGAAGCTAGTAATAGATGAGTCGAGCTGTTCCATCCGATCCTACGCTTCTGTCCGCTTTTATGTTGCGATTTTGCCCTAAATTCTTGATTAAATTGCATAGCTTAAGTCAAACGTTACTGCAACATAGTGAAACAATTCCTTTCATTTAAAAGTATCTCCAATTTTCGGTAACAGGTCAGGAAATATAAAAGGCTTCCTATCTTCATTATTTCTTGAAATTATACCACCACGCTCAGATAAAATAAAAAGTAAAGACAGAGTTCTGTATAGAGCAAATAGAGGCCGAATTAGACTACGCTGCGCCTTGCGCGTGTGCGTAGGTCAACCAATTGCCTTGGCGTTGGTGAAGTTTGGTAGGATTGTGCGTACAATCGAGGCCGGTTTAGGCTACACCTGTACGTCGTACGCGTTCCAAACCATTGTCAGAAGCTTGAATGCACGCTGATGATCTATTTTTTATGTCGTATGTTTTTTTTTTGTTTTACCTTGTTTATTTTCTATAAAATTGTGTATAATTATTATCTTATATTTGTGTGTCTTGCAAAAAGGAATAAATTTCTTCTTTCTTTCTTTCTTTCACTTACAACACAGATGAAGTAAGGCGTAGTTTAAATTAGGCTTCCTTTGTGATTTACAGACCTTCGTCTTTACTTAATTTGATCTGAGTTTGAAGGCTGTTAGCTAACTTTTGTTTCTTTTTAGGTTCAAATTAACTTTGGCCTAGCATCTCAGCCAATTAAATTAACGTTTTCAGAGCCGAGTCCTGGCTAACTAAAAATTAGTCTTCATTTACTAGAAACTGTTAAAGCGTGACGACGGCGAAAATCTTAGTAATTCCTGTTTAGAGGCGATGCGGCTAGCAAACAACCTCTGATTCCTCTTTCCATCAATGCTACCACAATCAAACCTTTAGGTCTTATTCAGTTCAGTCTTCCCCGTAATGGATAAAAACGTGATTTATTTATGCACTAAAAACTCAAAGGAGCCACATCAGCCTCATTATGCTACCACAGCTTTACCTTAACACCAGCGTATCGTATTAGTCTAGAGAAAGCTGTCTGAAGAAAAATATACGATCTCAAGAGGCTGTTAACGAAATATCGTGAAATTGGACTAAACTAGATTGGACTGACACGGATAGCCGTTCCCAGGGGTGCAGAAGCGAGCAGGCGTTCCGGTTTCGTTGCGCAAGTGTTATGGTGTTGTTAAATATGAAAGTGTTATTGTTATTGCCCTAAGTTAGCTTTTGGCGCGATAAAGGATTTGGGCCGCGGTTTAAGCTGACATTCGGAGCAAAGCGACGTTTGGGTTGAAAAAATGATACTGAAACAGTGACGCAGCAACAGTGACACTGCAACAGCGACACTGCCGTAGTGACCCTGTGACAGTGACTCTGTACCCGTGACTCAGCGACAGTGACACTACCAAGATGTAGCTTATGAAATTATGAATGAAATAGTTGGTAGATTGAGATGTAAAATGCAGTATCAATGTAGTACAGTCAAGTGTAATAATATGTATTTAGACAAAGATTCAAAAATAAGTACCATACGCTCTTACACCGGCGTAATAAGGTCGTAGGACATATTTTTGAGAAGTTCCTATCAATACTTTGCCTTCGCCTTTGTACTATTTTCTGTGTATTTTTGTATTTTTTAATTTTTATGTGCAATAAAGAGTTTACATACATACATACATACTTATTTTTGCACTTGACCGTACCTACTAGGTACTACCTAGCAAAGCAGTACTTTGTAATGACACACTTTCGTTACAAAAGCAAAAGATAATATTATCTGTATTGCAGCAAAAATAACAAAATATAAAAAGGCGTCATTATTTCGCTAAATGAGATAGACCTGGCACACTGTAATTTTGTGTTTGCTCAGCTCTAACCGTTAGTAGTTTGACAACAAATTTAACCGTAGTACTTATCCAACGTTTTTTGACAGAAAACCTAAGAAATATATGCCTGGAAGAGATCGCTCTGTAGCGATAAGGCCGCCTATTGTTACCTTGTAATATTCTGTATACCTTTTTTCTGTTTTGGTTGTTATATGTGGTGTTCAATAAAGAGTTATTGTATTGTATTGTATTGTATTGTAAATATTAAATCAAAATCGTCGGTAAATTATTGAATCAGGCGTTACTTTGCGGAGGTCCATTACAATTTACAAATAATATTTACCTTGTTACTCCGCTACCGAAGCAAGCGGAGTAGTAAGGTAAATATTTTTTATTCGTTAAAATCGTCGGTTATTATTAACTAGCTGACCCGGCGAACTTTGTTCCGCCTTAAATTTGAAAATTTTCAGTGGTTTGGGCTGTGCTATCCCGCGGTGCAATTTTCCGGGATAAAAACTATCCTATGTCCTTTCCCGGGACTCAAACTATCTGTATACCAAATTTCAACTAAATCGGCCCAGCGGTTTAAGCGTGAAAAGGTAACAGACAGACAGACAGACAGATTTACTTTCGCATTTATAATAATTAGTAAGGATAAGGATGTTATTGCTATAGTAACGGTGGAACCCACACTACGCCATGAAATTTCACAGTTTATAACCTTCACGAAATGCTTCTTCATTTTATGGTTTCCTAGTCGGCAGGAAGACATTTTGAGCAACTCTTCCGCATTCGAGGATTGCCCAGCGTGACTTGCGCACTGAGACTGTCATTATTTCATTTATTCGTTTTTACTAAGGGCCTGGCAATTAAAATAACTGTAACTTAACAGAGAGTAATAAAACACACCCTAAATCTTGTACAATACAATGAATATAATGTCATCTATATATATGTATTTGGTACCTCGCAACAAAAGGCGATATCTTATCCGTATCTTATTCGTTTCTTTTAAAGATTATTAAACTGATATTTTCTCTAAAACTTCATGAATTATGATTTTAAAAAAGCAGCAACGACGTACCTAAAGTACCTATGTGTATTCCCGTAAATCACTTTTTATTTAAATAAAACCAAGTGTTTTAATTTTTATATAAATAGGTTTTATGTTAAGTACATTATCAAAATCGTTGGTTATTATTAATAAGAAACTTGGTGCAACTTTCGCATTTTTTTTTAACTATAGTAGTCATATATTTTCGAGATCAAACACTACGCGCTAGTTAAAAAGTTGAAGATTTTGACATAAAAAGTCCGTATCGCTATATTTACAATAACTCCTTCAGTTTATGAAGCCCTGGTAGCTGTAACAAAATATTAAACAACCCTTCCGCGTGAGCCATTGACCCGGGGTCGCTTGACATGCGCACTAGACCGCATACGTCACGCATGCACTTTGTTTATTTATTCCATCGAATCGCTTGCACTTTCAACCATTTACTGTTTTGTATTTATTATCTCCTGGTAGCGATGCAAAAATATTAAACAACCCTTCCGCATTCGCACCGAACTACCAAACAATAAGAGTAGTTTGCATGAAATTATTCTACTACAAAATTTTATTTATAAGTACCTACTCGAAAAGAAGTAGGTAGGTACTTTTTATTTGATGCATTTTGAATGATTTTTCCGTCATGTTTCTACCGGCTGTAAACCATACTGAATGACTATTATTTTATACGAAAAACGTCCAAAAGTTGGTGAGGTATTTAAATTTTGACAAAATTCTGTGATTGTAATTTCATTCGTGTTTAAAAATAGACTTTATTACGTTTTGATTTAAGATAAATTGTAATTACACATAAACGGATAACTCACGTATAAAAAGTCGAGTGATGCTCGACATGTTTCGGACTATTTCGAAGTCCTTTAACGAGCGCTCGCCCCGGCGGCAGCGACACGAACACTGGTTAAGATAAATTGTTTTATTTTTTTTCCCATCGCACATGGTACGTACTGCAGTTACGGCTCTTTAATTTTACGATGTCCTGGTAGCTGGAAATAAATTTCAAACAACCCTTCCGCATTCGGGTCGTTCGACATGCGTCCAATGCACGCGCGCGTATTATCATCGATTTACTTGCACTAATCATTTTGCTATTTCGATTTTATTTTCTCCTGGTCACGAAGCAGAAATATTAAACAATCCTTCCGCATTCGGGTCGTTCGACATGCGTCCAATGCACGCGCGCGTATTATCATCGATTTACTTGCACTTTTTAATCATTTTACTATTTCGATTTTATTTTCTCCTGGTCACGAAGCAGAAATATTAAACAATCCTTCCGCATTCGGGTCGTTCGACATGCGTCCAAAGCACGCGCGCGTGTTATCATCGATTTACTTGCACTTTTTAATCATTTTGCTATTTCGATTTTATTTTCTCCTGGTCACGAAGCAGAAATATTAAACAATACTTCCGCATTCGGGTCGTTCGACTTGCGTCCAAAGCAAGCGCGTATTATCATCGATTTACTTGCACTTTTTAATCATTTTACTATTTTGATTTTATTTTCTCCTGGTCACGAAGCAGAAATATTAAACAACCCTTCCGCATTCGGGTCGTTCGACATACGTCCAATGCACGCGCGCGTATTATCATCGATTTACTTGCACTTTTTAATCATTTTACTATTTCGATTTTATTTTCTCCTGGTCACGAAGCAGAAATATTAAACAATCCTTCCGCATTCGGGTCGTTCGACATGCGTCCAAAGCACGCGCGCGTATTATCATCGATTTACTTGCACTTTTTAATCATTTTGCTATTTCGATTTTATTTTCTCCTGGTCACGAGCAGAAATATTAAACAATACTTCCGCATTCGGGTCGTTCGACTTGCGTCCAAAGCAAGCGCGTATTATCATCGATTTACTTGCACTTTTTAATCATTTTACTATTTTGATTTTATTTTCTCCTGGTCACGAAGCAGAAATATTAAACAACCCTTCCGCATTCGGGTCGTTCGACATACGTCCAAAGCACGCGCGCGTATTATCATCGATTTACTTGCACTTTTTAATCATTTTGCTATTTCGATTTTATTTTCTCCTGGTCACGAAGCAGAAATATTAAACAACCCTTCCGCATTCGGGTCGTTCTCGTTCGACATGCGTCCAAAGCACGCGTGCGTATTATCATCGATTTACTTGCACTTTTTAATCATTTTGCTATTTCGATTTTATTTTCTCCTGGTCACGAAGCAGAAATATTAAACAATACTTCCGCATTCAGGTCGTTCGACATGCGTCCAAAGCACGCGCGCGTATTATCATCGATTTACTTGCACTTTTTAATCATTTTGCTATTTCGATTTTATTTTCTCCTGGTCACGAAGCAGAAATATTAAACAATACTTCCGCATTCGGGTTGTTCGACTTGCATCCAAAGCACGCGCGCGTATTATCATCGATTTACTTGCACTTTTTAATCATTTTGCTATTTCGATTTTATTTTCTCCTGGTCACGAAGCAGAAATATTAAACAACCCTTCCGCATTCGGGTCGTTCGACATGCGTCCAAAGCAGGCGCGCGTATTATCATCGATTTACTTGCACTTTTTAATCATTTTACTATTTGGTTTTTATTTTCTCCTGGTCACGCAGCAGAAATATTAAACATCCCTTCCGCATTCGAGCCTGGCCGTCACCCAGTCCATGCCCCATTTTATTTCATTTATATTTCATCGACTTGCACTTTCTGTTTTCTGTGAGAATGACAATTTTATAATCTCCTAGTAGCGGGAAAGAAATAGTAACCCATCCTTCCGCATTTGAACCATGACATGCGCAGTATCGCAACATATTTTTTTTTTTTTTCACCTGATGCGCGCGCTTATAAAAATCATCGATCTACTTACACTTTTTTTATCATTTACTATTTCGAATTTATTTTCTCCTGGTCATGAAGAAGAAATATTAAACAACCCTTCCGCATTCAAGCCCGGCTGGTCACCCAGCCCATGCCTCATTTCTTCGATTGTACTTGCACTTTCTGTCTGTTTTCTGTGAGAATCTAAATTTTATAATCTACTAGTAGCGAGAATGAAATATTAAACAATCCTTCCGCATTTGAACCGTGACATGCGCAGTATGCGCAACATTTTTAATTATTCTTTTTTTTCACCATACACGCGAGAGTATAAAAATCATCGATTTACTTTCACTTTTTAATCATTTACTATTTCGATTTTATTTTCTCCTGGTCACGAAGCAGAAATATTAAACAACCCTTCCGCATTCGAGCCCGGCTGGGTCACTCAGCCCATGCCTCATTTTATTTCATTTATATATTTTGTTCGTGTTCGGGCTGGGGTAACCGAAACTACGGAATTATAATTAATAAATCCGATAAGATAGAATTAACTTTATTTTATGCACTTGACTTAACACAAAGTAATTTAATTCTAATGAAAGGTGAATAATGAGTTACGCGCGGCGTTCTTGACAGCACATTGCGAACTGATTTGACAAATTAATTAATTATTACAAATCGGAAATAAGAATGAGGTCAACGTGTAAGTTGCTGATTCTCCACAATGTACGTTACTAGCTCGTACATATTCCCGGAGGAGGAAGATGAGATTAGTATTTGATGGGTGAATGGGTTTAATCTAAGTACATGGTGAATAGAGATAAACAAATTTCATCTTAATGTAATAAGTTAATGGATGATTTTGTTAGTCAGTAGAATTAGGGATAGTAAAAATAGAGCGTAGCACAGGCGAAGTGCTTCTGTTTTGCCGTAACACGCGTGCACTATCACTACCCTGCACGTTCGATGTGAGGCGGGCAGCCGGCCGCGGGGCTGCCGGCGTCTCTGCTGCTGCGGCGCTTCGCCTGCAGCGCCTCCACGCGAGCACGGCTGCGCCCACGGCAGCAGCCGCGAAGAAAACATATATTGCCACATAGTGGTGGACATCATGATATGATACTCCGTCTGATATTGGTTCGACTTTCTTCAAATTTTCCAGATGTTTCTGTATTTCCCTCAATTCGGACAGGTTCTCGGTGTTATCTGTTATGTTGCTTGGTTTAAAATGTTCCGGAATTGAAAAATTGTACAATTGATTTATCACTGAAATCTCTGGCGCTGGTATATGAGAGCTGATACTTAAATTGGTAAGTTCCCGTCTATGCGAGTAAACGAGAAAATCAGCTGTTTTAATAGTGCAACCTTGATCGACACTAAGTAAGCCGACGTTAGTCATTTGTACCGTTGTAACTTGATCGTTGCATAGCAACTTCAATTGACATTGCTGACAGCAAAAATAGAAATATGTATTTAATTTATGAAGTTCTGTCCATCTGTTGTAACAAGGGCTTGTTATTGTCTTGCATGTTTTCGTATTAGGTACTTTTACACAAAAACTGCGATCATTCTTGATTTGGTAAATGGGCATTTTAAGATGACATAGAACGGTATTCGTGTCTCTTTTTGTGCAAGAGTTCACGTCGCTTTCTGTGAGAGGTACGTACGCATCTTTATTTACGTTAATGCCAGCATATTCAGATATTGGCACTATTACGTTTTCATTTTCCAAGTCTACTTGATAAATAAGGCACTGGTATTATTTTGGAAATCTCGAACTTATCTCTGCCTATGAGGGGGATCTTGATTTCGAAGATGACATATTCCTCTGTAATTCGAGCTTTCACTCGTAGTAAGTTGTACATTTTGGAAAGATCGTAGTTATCGACAGGAAGGGTTAAGTCTCTCTGTATGAGTCCTGCTATCACGTTCAGTTCTTGTTTTAATTGATCAGGGGTCAACAGATGGAAATTGAATTTACCATTATATATATTAGTAACGGTATCCAGTAACGTCTGCTGAACGTTCTCGAGACTGTTAAGCAGATTATTTGTCATCATAGCTGTACTAATAAATTCATTTTCTAATGTAATATTTCGTATTGCGGAATTGACTTGATTGAGTGCCTGCTCCACCGCATTCATCCTGCTATTGATTAATTTATGATGTCTTTGCATGATTATTTCTGTTCGCTTTAAGACGTTGAATTCAGCTTCCACTATGGATGTTTGATTTCTCCACAGTGATGCAAGGTGATTCTGATTGGTTTTGATAAGATTGATGTCTTGTTTATATTTCTCTGCAAAATGGTCATCCAGTACTCCAAACAAGCTATTGGCAATGTTGCCGACAACGTTAATGAGTCCGCGGCGGCGCCGACGAGTACGCTGGTCATTTTTGTTGTGTTGTAGTATGTTATTATAGTATTGAAGTTCAGTAAACTCGTGCCGAAGCTGTAACATGATCTCTTTACAATGTGATTGCACGTCTATTCTCATGCATAGGTCATCTAAATATTTTATATACTTATTGAGTGTTTTGTTCCCTTCTTGATACGGGAGTGTGTCGTAGTAGACAACTAGGCGCCACTCGTCTCTTATGACATGCATATTGGTAATAGTGTCGAAGTGTAGGCTGGTGTTTTGAAGTGGTGTCATACGATAAGAGCCTTCAATTGTTGGGATGATTGTCATGAATAACAATAACAATCTCGTCGCTACCGTACTGAGGCAGTATGACTTCCTTTTGGACGAAATTGGTTTGGTGGATTGGTTGTCCTCTTTTTCTGAAAATTCTTGATTCTCTTCGTTTCCTTTGTTCACTGGTAAAATCGATAGTTTGACGATTGGGCGTTGCATAATTCCATTTTTAGTCTTAAGTGTGACGACTCTGACATAGCCGTCATTTCCTGGATGAAGTTGAACAACGCGACCCAAGGCCCACTTTCCTGGCGGTAGGTTTTCATCCTTGATGACCACGATGTCATTTACTTGAATATTAGGTTGTGGCTTCCGCCATTTACTACGAGTTGATAACTGTGTAAGATACTCATCACGCCAACGATCCCAGATGTTTCTGAATATTTTTTGGGTTAAATGCCACCTTGTCCTCATGTCAGTTTCTGTTTCTAGTATATTTAATGCTGGACCACTCGCTAGGAAGTGGGATGGTGTGATTACATCTAGATCACTTGCATCTTCTGTTAGCGGGACAAGGGGCCTTGAGTTTAGGCAGCCTTCTAACTGAGAAAGGAGAGTGCTATATTCTTCGAAGGTCAGCTTCTGTTCACCTATCACTCTTTTTAGATGATGCTTAAGACTCCTGACGGATCCTTCCCACAGGCCACCTGCCGAAGGCCAGGCAGGGGCGTTGAAATGCCACTCTATATTCATGCTTGCTACTTCGGACTTGAATTCCGTAGTGAATATTTTCTGGATTTCTTCATGCTCTTGTTGCAGTATGTGGTTAGCGCCAATAAAATTTCGACCTTGATCGCTGTAGATATGACCAGGAACTCCCCTTCTTGCGGCCATCCTGCGAAGAGCCGCCAGGAAGGCTGATGATGTTAAGTCCGATACCAGTTCCAGATGGACAGCTTTTGTGACCATGCAGACGAAGACTGCTACATAACCCTTCGTGGTCTTGATACCACGGCCCTTATTGGCTTTGATTAAAACATGGCCAGTGTAGTCCACGCCTGAGTGGTAGAACGGACGTGATGGGGTTACTCGCGCTTGCGGCAGGTCCCCCATAATTTGATATTGTTCATCTGGATTTTGTCTTCTACACGTTATACAGTGGCGTATTCTCTTCTTTACCGCATTGATGCCTCCAATAATCCAATACTGTCGCCTAGTGAAGGCAGTTGTTAGGCGTGCTCCACCATGGTATGTACACTCATGGGCGTCATCGATTATAAGGTCGGCTAATCTGGTATTTTTTGGTATGATAGCGGGATGTTTAGTTTCCAAGTCAATATTAGCATATCGTAGTCGGCCTCCGATGCGAAGAATTCCATTTTCGTCAAGTATTGGGGACAATTGACTCAATTTACTATTATTTTTTGCTACTTCATTAAACTCTTCTTGCTGGACTTGTTTGACAATAACGGCCCTTGCTCTACGCCGCTCTGCCACGGACAAATATTCTCCATATTTACCTTTACGTATGAATCGTAGCACCCAGGCTATGATATTTATAGCTGTAATTAGTGAACTGGTTCTGTTTAGGATTGTGCTTACCACGTCATTTTTGCATGACATCTGAGTGGTACATACATGTTTCCTCCTCTTTTCTTGTTCAGTAGTGTATTTTGATTCGCTGTCCGTAGCACTAGCTTGGTAAGTTAGCAACCAAGCAGGTCCTTTCCACCAAAGGTCATGTTCTTTTAGCTGGCCTACAGTAAGCCCTCTACTAGCACAGTCAGCTGGATTTTCTTTGGACTTAACGTAGCGCCAGCATTGTGGTGGTATTTCCGGTGATATCTGTTTCACCCGATTGGCCACAAATGGTTTCCATCTTTCAAATGGTTTTCTTGATTCATTTGATAGTACCTATCATTTGAAAAACAGCGCCTTCTCTCGTCCCTGGTGAGCAGTAGATGTTCTACGGGAGTTTGTAATTGTGTCGTACAGACACATCATTCAAACAGATGACGCTTAGCGACAAATAATTCGCGTAGTAACAAAGGTCACGTGACAGTTAGTAACAGGTAGAAAAATTCGGAGACTACCCACCTGCTATGGGTGGTGTAGGGGTATAGCACGCGTCACGGAATGACGAGGATCCGGGTTCGATTCCCGGCCATAGCTTTACTTTTCGGATTTTTCTATGTGTTCTAATTTTCACAGACGTTTAGAAATTCCATCTTTCTGCTTCTCCGTGAAGCCATCCCAGCGCAGCCATGGAATCAGACCAGCCATAAACAGTAATCTTGTAAGCGATAAGGCATTGTTTTATTTTAGACATCAATTTTGTTAGTAAGGCTGCACTACAGAGTTCCAGACGAGGCAGGCTTATTGTTTTATTAAGTGGCACTAGTTTTGCTTTTCCGGCTACCAATACAATTGATTGTGACTCCTTCCTATTTATTTTGCAGTATACTACACAAGCGTAACATTTGGTGCTTGCGTCGCAAAATCCATGAAGTTCTATATTATCTCCTTCTTCTATTCCCAGCCATCTTGGAACTTGATAATCTTCGATCGACTGGATGTCAGCTGTTATTTTGATCCACTGCTGGTGTATATTTTCTGGGACACTTTCGTCCCACTGAATGTTGGCTCTCCATATATCCTGAAATAGTATCTTCAACTTGGTTGTTAAAGGTGCCAACCATCCTAAAGGGTCAAATAATTTTGACATTTCTCCTAATAGAGCTCGCTTGGTGATTTTTTGGATTGTTGTATTTATGCGAGATTGGAATGTGAAACAATCCTTTTGGGGATTCCATCCAAGTCCTAGTGTCTTTCCCGAAGACGACTCCGCTTGCTTGAAGTCGAAAACATCTTGATTGTTTTCTGCGTCCGCGAGCAGTCCTGGTAAGTTGGATTTCCACTTCCGTAGATTAAAGCCCCCAGATTTAAGGAGATCAATTAAATCACTTTTTAATTGATGTGCGGCTTCTGCTGAATGGGTTCCGTGGATGAGATCATCCATGTAAAACGAGTCCTCTAGGACTTGTGTCGCGGAACTGTTTTGATAAGTCGCCCTCTCATCTTTTGCTAGACGCTTGAGTGTCATCATCGCGAGGAAGGGAGCTGCTTTAGTACCGTACGTCACTGTGGCCAACTGATACACTTGTAATCGTTCGTGATGGTTATCTCGCCATATTATTTTGTGCAGGGCTTGATCTTCCTCGTGGAGCCAGATCTGCCTGAACATTTTCTCAATGTCTGCTGTAAAGGCAAACTTGAATTGTCTCCACTTATTGACAAGACTTTGAAGGTCCTGCTGTAAATTGGGACCTCTGCACATTACGTCATTCAAGCTGAGGCCACTTGATGTTTTCGATGACGCATTAAATACCACTCGTAGTTTTGTTGTCGTGGACTCTTGGCGCGTGACACAGTGATGAGGTAAGTAACACTCGAGTTTCTTATTACGGTCATTGCCTTCAGGTGTCATATGACCGAGCGCAATATACTCATTAATAAACAATGCATAGTCTTTTGCAATGCTTTGTTGCTTTTTTAATTTTTGTTCTAAATTATAAAACTGCGCTAAGGCTTTATTCTTAGATATTCCCAAATTTTGACGATAATTTGGTTTAAATGGCACTCTGACTTCGTATCTGCCGTCTTGTTTTCTTGAAGTAGTGTCGTTATAATACTCTATGCATTTCTGATCTTCAGATGACACATCGGCTGGTTCCGAGATATCTTCTACTTCCCAAAATCTTGCTATCTCTTCAAGGTTATGTAGTACTACGTTGCATTGTATTGTCTTGGTGTGTCCGCTTAGTATCCAACCTAGCTTGGTCTGTTGGGCTATAGGTATTCTTTCATTAATTCTACATATTCCATCTTGCAATAAATTGGAATATACGTCCGCGCCTAGCAGAAGGTCAACAGGACGACTGCGATAGAATTCTGGATCAGCTAGATTAATATTATCCAGATAAGTCCAATTTGGTTTGGTAAATGTAACGCTTGGTAAATTCTTGATCAAGTTTTTCATAATTATCGCGTTTGTTTCGAAGGTAAAGTCTTCAACCACCGATGAACAACTTATTCTGATCATTCCCTTGCAGCTACTCTCTTTATCTCCTACGCCTGATATGACACCCTTGCATTTTGTTCTTGGTAGTTTCAGTACTTGGGCTGCATGTTCTGTAATCAAGGATGTCTGCGAGCCTTGATCTAATAAGGCGCGCAATGTTTTGAACGAACCATCCCCTGCCCGTATCTTGATGACGGCAGTAGGTAACAGTATTTCACTCTCCTCATTTGGCAGCGACACGTGTGAACTACTTTTTACCAGGGTATTAGAGTCAGCACTCTTGACAGCTGCCCTCCCCGCGCTCGCGCGTGTCCCCGCTGACGTCGACGGAGCATGCTCCGCTTGCATAAATGCTTCGTGTAACAGGCTATTGTGATCCTTATTACATTCACGACAACGCCTTTCTGATAGACATGGTTTTCCTTGATGCTTGTTTAGACAATTCTTACATAGGTCGAGCGATTCTACCATTTTACACCTGTTAGAAGATGGTAAATCCAAGAAGCTTTTGCAGAAGTATATGCCATGATCTGTTGCCTTGCAGAACGAACACTTGTATTTCGCTGTTATAATTTTCTCTTTCTGATTCATTTTCGTACTTGAAGTAAATGAATTCTTGTAAAATGATGACTTTTGTTTAAGGTTACTATTCTGTAAAGATACGGTTTGAGGTTTTTGCACAAGATTGTCCTGCTTTCTACGGGAAGACTCTAAGGTTGTAAATTTTGTCTCAAGAAAGTTCATGAACTCGGCCAACACCGGCAATTCTCTTGGCTGCTTTACTGATTCAAGATAATCAGTATATGATTCAGCATCCAATTTTTGCGCTAGCAAGTGTACGATAAGAGGGTCCCACGTTCTGATGTCGACTCCCAGATTCTTGATGGCGTTGAGACACTCCAGCGCGGTGTCGTGTATCCTTTTTATATGATTCAGAGACTGCTGTTGCGCAACTGGTAGGTTCAGTATAATGTTAATATGCGACGTAAACAGAAGTTTCTTATTGTTAAATCTCTGATTGAGGATGTCCCAGCAGATCTTGTAATTCTCCGAACTAACGTTTAAATGTTGGATTAAACGCTCAGCTTCACCTTTAACTTTTGATTTAAGGTATTGCATCTTTTGCGCGGGGGACATAGTTGGATTATTATGGATTATTTCCGTGAACAAATCTTTGAAAGACGTCCAGCTGTTATAATGTCCATGGAAGATTGGTATTTCCATTTTTGGAGTATATTTTTCCATATGAGCTGCTGACCACATTTTCCTGTTTAATGCCTTCTTGATGTCGGCATATTTCTTCTCGTAAGCTGAGAAAGTCTCTTCATATTCTTCGTTAAGCCCATCCAGTTCGCTGTCGAGCTCCCAGTGGAGCGTGTCGATAGCGCTCCAGCGCGCCTGGAGCGCGCGCAGTACATCGTCAAACTCCCATTGCTCCGAGATTAAATCAACCTGTACATTCGTAATGGTGCGATGGAAGGCCCTAAAATTGCTCTGCTGCTTTCTAAGATTGTCTTCTGTCCTGCTAGCCGTCCCCATAGGCTTAGATGAAGACGCAGAAGTGTTAGTGTCACCTGGATTACTCACAAAAATTGGTGGCTTGATAATTGGTGAAGATATTTGCGCTCTATACGAATCGTATCTCTCTCTCGCTCGTTCATATTCATTGTTTGAAAAATAGCTATGCGACTCCATACCTATTTCGGTCAACTTAAAGTGATTGTTTTGAAATTCTGCCCAGTATTTGTCTAAATACTCTAGCCGACGTTTTATGTAATCTTTAGTCTTTCTGTCCGAACCATCTTTCTTGAAATTGGTCCAGACCTGCTCTATAGCAGTTAATATTTGCTGTCGATTCGCAAGAAGATCTTCAAAGTTAGCCATGACAAAAGAGTGTAAAAAGGAAAGATCTTACTTGAAATCACTGCTGCTCAGCGAAGGCACTTGACAAGCCTTAGTTCGCCAAGATCCTGATATCCCGGATGGTACTCAGCACACTCCCCAACTGCTGCTCTGGCTTCTTGATTGCAGGCAACAGCTCCGCGTGCTGATCACTGGTTGATAGATCGTGTCGTGACGTGGAACCGTGACACAGATCGAGTTCATGAACCGACACGTGTAAGATCCCACCTCTACCGAAGGTTCGAAGGACCAATGTTCGGGCTGGGGTAACCGAAACTACGGAATTATAATTAATAAATCCGATAAGATAGAATTAACTTTATTTTATGCACTTGACTTAACACAAAGTAATTTAATTCTAATGAAAGGTGAATAATGAGTTACGCGCGGCGTTCTTGACAGCACATTGCGAACTGATTTGACAAATTAATTAATTATTACAAATCGGAAATAAGAATGAGGTCAACGTGTAAGTTGCTGATTCTCCACAATGTACGTTACTAGCTCGTACAGTTCGATTGCACTTTTACTTTCTGTCTGTTTTCTGCGATAATGGCAATTTTATAGTCTCCTAGTAGCGAGAAAGAAATATTAAACAACCCTTCCGCATTGGAGTCTTTCGACATACGTCCAATGCTTCGCGCGCGTATAAAAATCATCGATTTACTTTCACTTTTCAATCATTTTACTATTTCGATTTTATTTTCTCCTGGTCACGAAGCAGAAATGGTTAACATCCCTTCCGCATTCGAGCCTGGCTGGGTCACCACCCAGCCCATGCCTTTTCATCGATTGTACTTGAACTTTCTGTCTGTTTTCTGTAAGAATCTCAATTTTATAATCTCCTAGTAGCGAGAAAGAAATATTAAACAACCCTTCCGCATTTGAACCGTGACATGCGCAGTATGCGCAACATTTTTAATTATTTTTTTTTTTCACCATACACGCGAGCGTATAAAAATCATCGATTTACTTTCACTTTTTAATCATTTACTATTTCGATTTTATTTTCTCCTGCAGGCTTATTACGTAACTCGCTCGTAATCAGCATCGTCTTCATTTTTGACAGCTGATTCCGAGATTGGTTTCAAAATGAAAACAATCGTTCCACGTAACTCGATCGGCTTGGCATCGCTTTCGAAAGTGATTGCGAGCCATTTTTGAAAGCAATTGAACGAATGATTTGCCAAAAAGTCCTGCCTGATAAGCAGTACGTCAAAATAAAAAATAGGCTGCATGAATCTGTGGTACACAATGACATAAGTAGCTAAAAAAAAGCATCGGCTAAGTGGCGCCGTCTGTGAATTGTTGGTGTTACTCAACCATACATGGGGAATTTCAATAACAATGACTATATATATTTTTTCCCAGATTTTGGAAATTATTGGGCTTATTTCTACTCAGAATCAACAACACTACTGAATGTTGTATGAGAATAGTACATTATGATACAAGTGTGCTATGTTGGTAATTACACACGAGGCGTATTGTACGCGCGATGTAATTAACACCTTGGATTTCTTACTGATATAACTGTCCGAACATTGTCCGAACATATTTTAGTATTTCCAGCGACGGACACTACATTTCTTTATTACTTGAACTCGTAATTTTTAAAGTAATAAAATAACAAAGTCTGAATCAACAATATCAGTGAAAAATGGCGGCAAATATTATTTCTCCGTTCCAATCCGCACGCAGCACTCGCGCATGCGCGCTGTGCACTTAGCACGCGCACGACGAAGGCACTGACAACAGACTGCTAAAGAGCCTAAAATTAAAATTATAATAAAATAATTAATCAATGTCTTAAATTTGCAAATTATGGTCACTCTTTAGATAAAAATGAATAATTTGTCGAACTTAAATGTTTATTTATCATCTTTAACCTAAAATAGTTTAATATTCACGAAAATATTCCTTGTTCCTATAGATACTGAACCGTTTGCTGAGATTAAAAAAAAAGTTTATATTACCGCACTCGTGCGGTAATATATATTACAGCACTTGTGCGTAATAAGCTGAATTATGAGTTTAAATGCGGTGCAATAAGACTCAAATTACGAGCAACTGTGTTGAAAATTAATGTTAATGTTTAATGAAATTCCCCGTGTATGGTTTAGTAACACCAACAATTCACAGACGGCGCCACTTAGCCGTTGCTTTTTTTAGCTACTTATGTCATTGTGTACCACAGATTCAAGCAGCCTTTTTTTTTATTTGTTATGTTATGACCTACTGCTTATCAGCCGTATATAGGGGCCGCCGAATGACTGAGTAAAACGTTTTTATTTTTATAAAATATATCGTTCGATGGAAAAATCTGTAACTTTTTTCTGTAGCTAAGGATGGTTATTCCTATCAATAGAAAAATCATCGAGCACTTTTAAAATAATCATCCATTCCCAATTGCTAGGTAAAATTTAATATTTTGTTGTGATGTTTTCCTTTGAATGTCGATCAAAACGATAAAAATGGCAAGAAGTAAAGTAAAATAAGCCCGCCTTTGTACCTATATGTATCTTAATTTCTGTCAATTGTGTTTGTATATTTTAATTCTGTACATTCAATAAAATGTTTACTTAGATGCAAGTAAATAAACAAAAATAATCATCAAGGGGAGTTGTATTCGAAAAGGAATAAAATGAAAATAAACTTCGCATTTGTAATGTTGTATTCTTTTTAATTTAAAAAATAACTAGAAATTTCCTAATAAGTAGCTAATTCTTAACAATACTAATAAGTACGACACTAATCGTCATATCCAGCCAATCATATCGCGAATCGCGATCGTATTCGTCGTCCAAGTTGATTGTGATTATGATTCCGACTCCGACCGCCTTGAAACATTGGTATTATGTAAAAAAAATATTCCGATTACCCTCGCAATCGCTTTGAAAAGCGAAAGCAATTGAATGGACCAAAAAGTTTTGTTTTTGCAAACATCTTTAGTGACGAATGATTTTTATTAAATTAATTGACCCTAATTCTAGCGTTTTCATTCACTTAGATAACTAAATTAGATACTTGGTCTTGGTTAATTGAAATATTAATATCCAAATAACAAAACATATCATTTATAATCAAAAACTCTAAATACAGTGTGAACGAAAATAAACGCAAACTTAATTTAAAAAAAAACATCTTGTCAGTGTATCTCTCTAATCGGTGGTCAGTTGTCAGTGTCTTCCCAACAATCAACAAACTAAGTAAGTTCGGTTTACATTTTTAACTTTGTTTAATTGCTTTACTGTGTATTTTAATCAAGGTATTATAGCTAAATTGATAGAATACAATAATAAATTAACCCTGGAGTGATTACATCTGGTACGAGAAGTTAACAAAAGTTTCCAAACTTGTTTGTTGTACTGGGTCAATTGGTGTAATTTGTCCCAAGACATTTATTTATTATTATTTACCATAAAATCATTTTCCCTAACGAACTATAATATGTCCCACACTTATTATTATACAACAAAAACAGCGGTAGACAATTCGATAGCAACAGGCTTTCCCCTCAAGCCTACGAACGAACTACGAATATTGAATTTTGGTGTATAAGAATTATTAACATTTTAGGAGCCGTCGTGGACATGGCCAGCAGCTGCATGCATGCATGCAGAGGAAGAAACTAATAATAAATAACTAAAAAATGATATACGTTTTTTTTGTTAACTACCTTTTTTAAATCCATTATTCCAGCAACTTTCCATGCTGGTCTGGGAGCAAAGAAAAAACTTAGAATGTACCAGTTGCTTCTTTACCCGCGCAGATGGTAAAAGCCCATCGAGGGAATGGGCGAAAATATTAGGAATCATGTTATAGGCGATGAGGCTAGCAACCCATCACTATTTTGATTCCATTTTCCACCTATACGCTCACAATCTTGCTAAATGTGGCCTGTAGGTACCTTTTAGGCACCTTTGGCTCTGTCTACCCCGTAAGGGATAAAGACGTGATTTGTGTATGTGTATGTGTACGTATTATTCCAGCAATACAGATTTTGTTATAAGTACTTGTTTTTATTATTCATAATAATGTAATAAAGCCCAGAGGCGTCTCTAGCCCTTGTGGCGCCCGTGTGCAACCAGTAGGTACCCTGGCGCCCTCTAGTCTAGTACATACATACATACCGTCACGCCTCTTTCCCACAGGGGTAGGCAGAGACTACTTTATTCCACTTGCTACGATCCTGACATATTTCTTTCGCTTCATCCACAGTCATCAGTCTCTTCATACATGCTCGTCGGTTTCGGGTACTCCTGACCTGACCTTTTTCCAAAACGTCTCCTATTTGGTCTCGGAACGTCCGTCTAGGCCTTCCCCTCCCAACGAAACCATTCACACTCCCCATATATATCTGTTTAGTTAGTCTACTTTCATCCATCCGCTCTACATGCCCAAACCAACTAACTACCTACTACTACCTAGTCTAGTAGGCGCAATTTAATCTTCAATTATCTGTTTTAAGGCTGATTTCACGTTGAAACAAAAGTCATTGTGTAAATTTAAATAGAGTAGCCTTTCTTTGCTACCGCGCCGCCCCCGGCGTCGGCCATCACACGGGCGCAGGGTCTTTGAGAGCGCCGGCGCCGCGAGCGACGCATCTTTGGAGGTGTCGCATTAGAGGGCGCTCGGCGCCCCCTTAGACCCGGCGCCCGTGTGCGCCGCACACTCTGCACCATAGGTTGAGACGCCTCTGATAAAGCCTCAATAAAGTTGATTTATTAGTATTATTTGTGGAATTATTACTACATGGCTACGTATATGTTCGAAGGCGGTCACCCGTTAGTCAGATAACATTTGGCAGTCTGGTGGAGAGCTGTGGATGAGACTGGCACAGGACCGGGCAAAGCGGCGTGTAAATAAAGAAAGAGGTCTTTACCCAGCAGTGGGTGTGCACAGCACATCGCTGCAAGCTATGCCCTGCCGGAGCGCAGCCGGCGACGATATTATTCCGTTTCGAATACAACTCCCCTTGATGATTATTTTAGTTTATGTACTTGTATCTAAGTTAACACTTTATTGAATGTACAAAATTAAAATATAGGTACAAAGACAATTGACTAAAATTAAGATACATATATGTATAGGTCTGTACAAAGGCGGGCTTATCTTACTTTACTTCTTGCCATTTTTATCTTTTTGATCGACATTCAAAGGAAAACATCACAAAAAATACTCAATTTTACCTAGCAATTAGCAAGGTGCCTTTGTAAGTCAATTATTATATTGATAAATTATAAACTATCAAAAAAATCCAACTCAAGTTACTTCCATTATTTCAAGACGGGGACAATTTAGCTTTCGCTTTGGATTGACAGCTTGCCTTGGGCTTCAAAACAATTCTAAGCTGTCATTTTAGTTACGTGGAACGAATTTGTGGCAAACCATTCGTTCAATTGGTTTAAAATATGGCTCACAACCGCTTTCGACTGCGATGCGAAGCCGACCGAGTTTTTAGAACGATTGTTTTCATTTTGAAACCAATCTCGCTCGGAATCAACTGTCAAAAATTCCGTAAAACTTGGATGTGCGAGCCTGCGTTCGAACCCATAAACCTCTGCTTGAGAGTTACTAATCTATGTATCAAATCAGTCCACATCCACCAATTAGTTACTATTACTTAGATTGAGAATGTTAAGATTTAATTGACAAGATTTTGGTTATGAAGAAAGGTTTAATCGTTAAAGAGAAAAGAAGGTTAAACAGTTTGTTATTCATTGTGAAAAGAATTGAATCGGAAAAATAGATTTTAATAGGCGTAGCGAGCGAGTTAGTATATTGGACGATCGGCGCAGGCGTAGTCTCAGCAACAGCGGGCGGTCCGCGGCGTCAGCGCCGGCAGGGCGTAGCTTGTAGTGGTGTGCTGTGCGCGCGCATAATGCAGCGTCACACACCCACTGCTGGGTAAAGGCCTCTTCGTTTACATTACCACATTGGTCGATTACTTTGGTTTTAAGGTATTTTCGGAACTCTGCCTTACATTGCAAGTTTTTGAAGGCGGCCCATCCGAGTGATTCGTCTAGCGATCTCCATGGCTTGGCTGTTCCAGCAAGATAAACAATGCCCCAGAAATAAGAAGTCATGTACTAATTCCACAAATAATACTAATAAATTAACTTTATCGAGGCTTTATTACATGTCACTAGTAGGGCCGACAACGCACTGGCATCGCGTAAAGCGCTGCGGGTGTTTATGGACAGTGGTGATCATTTAACATCAGGTGACCCACTAGTTCGTTTGTCTGGCCTCTCTAACATAAAAAAAAAATATTTTTAATTAATAAAAACAAGTACTCATAACAAAATCTGTATTGTTGGAATAATGGATTTAAAAAAGGTAGTTAACAAAAAAACGTATATCATTTTCTAGTTATTTATTACTAGTTTCTGCCTGCAACTTCCTCTGCATAGAATTAGCAATTGACATGTTTATCGCTATATTAATATTATATTATCAGTCGTTTCAGTGTGAAGAAAGAACAAACATACACACTCACTCACTCACTGAGATCCTCACACTGTCACAAACATTCTATAGCCTAGTAAAGGCTGTCAAAAACGCTGTTCAAGGTAATTTAGGCACAGGCAAGTAATTTAGCCGAGCGCGCGGCCAGCGCCTGCCTCTGCCAAGCTGCCAAGCTGGTGAGCCGACTGTAATTCTGCACTCTGAAAATAATACATAAAATTATAACATAAGACACTCACTTAGTTATTGCCATAAAGTATTAAAGTGTTCTACTTCTGAGGCGTAATTTTTGAACATTTTGAAGTAATCACAAAAACATCCGTTTTTTTCTTACACCGGACCGGTGTCCGTCGCGCCGAGGAGAAGCGGTGGTGCATCCGGCGTAAATTGTTCGCCGGACCGATGTCCGGTGCATGTACACACATTCATTATAATTCATACACAACCGTGAATCCGGCAAAAAAACACGGTCCGTTATCCGGTGAAAAAAACGGACGTCTACAAGCGCTCTTACGCGTTATATTATGTAATATTGTGTATGGTCTTGTTACCTTAGTATTTGTCCTTCCTGTAAGTGATAAAGGTGGTTTATGTATGTATGTACACACAGCAAAGCGAATCGGTGGGCACCCTAGTTATCCACGTGTGTCATTCTATACACACATCCGCACTTATCCGCTGCCTTATTACGCACACAACAAAATGCCCTATCTGTGCTAATTGTGTTTTCTGACTACCTTCACGCATAGTTATTCAAACCTGCTGGTATTTTGTTCAATGGAAGCATAATTTTGCCACCAGTTTTATAAGCGTGGTGGCTCAGGTGTATTGACTTAGAGTTATGAAACCTAAAGAACCGGGTTCGAATCCTGCACAAGTGTATCTTTTTTGTTTTCAATTTTAAATTACTAATCTCAAAATAAACTCATGTTTACCTAAAACAAGAAAAAAAGGACGTAAAAGAATAAAACAATAAAATGCAATTATTGGTTCAAATTGTTTATTGCAACTTTTAATTTTTATTGTATTAGCCTCTATTTGTGTTTATTATTCTTACCAAAAGTAATTAAATTAGCTAAATAAAACTGCACACTTTTCCTTATAGAATAATATTCATAAAATAACACACACTTTAGAGGCCAGTATGATTTTATGTTTACTAAAAAGTCTTATGTCACTAACATAATAATTATCTTGCAAATTGAATACACAACCATAATAGGGCTATTTTTAAGATGACACATAATTAATATCTTAAATTCTGGTTTATTAGGTTTAAGTTTGATAAAGATGAACGAAACGTTTTATTTGCGGACGTGTAAGTCAGTGGTGAAATGAATAGACATGTTAAATGACAGCCATTAACAATAACATCATTTCACACTGGGTTATAATCTCCACTTTGAAGCGACTAAGCTACCTATCTCGATTTGGTTTGGATTTGGACACCAGGGCCCATCGATGACATCCAACCCCATAGCCTAAAGTAACACTGCCACTCGTTCTGCACTGTAAAACATTACTGTGTTTATATATTTAATTAAGTTAATATATTTCGTCTTCATCACTAAAAATCACTACATTTGACTTTGATTGATGTAATAATCAAAGTCAAGATATTCACGAGCAAAGGTTTCTTCTATGCTGGTCCGTTAAAGCATGTTTTTTGCTGGTCTACGGCAATGCAATCCTGCAGCATGCAGATGGTTTCGCACAGGTTGCAACGTAGCATTGTGTCTTGTTGCTGTGAAATGGGTCACTAGCGGGTGCGGCAACTACATAATGTCCAAATCAAATGGCAGGAGATGAGGCTTCAGGTTTAGGCCCAGAACGAATATTTTTATCGTGTCCGAAGTCTGCGTAAGGGTGAATCCATAATGGCACAGTCTTCCGCTGCAAAATAAATGAAGTTTAAATAAAAACCTTTTTCGTCAAAGAAAGTTGTTTAAAACATTACCGATAAAATAATAAGTCATTGTTTTTAACACCGTTTGTCTACTTACCCATATCAAAAAACGCCTAGCGATTCCTTATATAAATAGTTATATTGTTTTGCTCTTTTCAACAAAGATAAATGAAAATCCATGTTCCGCAGCTAATAATGGCTGCCAGCGGTGACAGGTTGTTTGTTCACAAAATCATATTATTAGAAATTTGAGGGTAGAAAACACTTTATATTGTTTAAGACGATAACGACCAAAATAGCCATCAGCTAGCAACTTTTAAACTCCAGTAAAAAGAGTCATACCTATTAATAATTATATTAAAAGAAAACACAATGCGTTTGCGTTTTTAACATATTATATAAGAGTAAAATTAAACATACAACAGACTGCAACCACCATAAAATTAAATAGTTACGGAAAAAAATAAGTTATAATTTCAACCTTATTTCAAAGCTCATAAAACAGCTATTTACACAAATTGCAATACAGTAGTCGCAGATTGAACATAATTCATAAATTCACCATGTAACTTGCATACCTCGGTGGCCTAGCGGTCAAAGACAGGTCGAAGATTTGACTTGTGCTATAGTGAACCGGGTTCGTATCCGAAGAAAACGGAATATAAAATAGTAATAATAAAATGACATTTTTGGATGTTATTTCAATGGCCATGCTGGTTGTGAGGAATATTGCTTTGGAATTGGAATCTCAGACTTGTTGAGAAATAATAATATAACATCGTCGCATCAGTGAGATGGTAACTACTCTTCGCTAGTAATAATAGTTCAATGTGTGGGATTGCATAAATTTGAAGATTCAAGGTCGAAGGAAGCTTCGATTCGGTTCTCTCGCTTACACTGGGGATGACAATATCCAATGTAAGATTAGGTAAAATATTTTTAGGACAGTCTAAATAAAAAAAATACTTTTACATTATTTTCGTAGAAGTAACTGAAACCGGAGATATTGCATTTTCAGCCTTTGAGTGTGACACGATACCGGGGGGATTATTTTCATTTAATTTGTAATTATTTTTTACTTAATTTATTATAAACTAACTTAAATAGTTTTGTTATTTTATAGTTAGTTCTTGTTTATTCAATAAACAGGTAATTTACAGCGACATTGCTCATTCATCTTGTTGCTAAAAAATCTGTACTTAGGGGGTAGAATTTATGATCGAACTCACTCACACATTCACATGTCATAGATTCTACTTAACGTTCATGTCGATACTCAACACGCATAGACGTGTGCGTGGCTGTGCTAACCGCATTATTTTGCTGTGTGTACGAATTCGATGTTTTCGCATTAATTTTAAATGCGGCATGCAGCTGCTGCACGTCTGCGCTGTGGTCACTCCGTATCCCCGTAGCCGGGGTCCACAGAGCTGCTGGCCATGTCCACGACGGCTCCTAAAATGTTAAAAATTCTTATACACCGAAATTCGATATTCATAGTTCATTCGTAGGCTTGAGGTGAATGGCTGTTGCTATCGAAATGTCGACCGCTGTTTTTGTTGTATTATAATAAGTATGGGACTAATTATAATTCGTGATAGAAAATGATTTTATGGTACAACAAACAAGTTTGGAAACTTTTCGGTACTTCTCATACCGCTGCACTGGGTGCTTTAATAAACCACTGGAAGCACTACACATCGTATATCAAATGCACTGGATGTTTATACACTAAAAGAGAGAATCACCAATAGTATATGAGTTTAAAAACAAACGTTTATTTCGAACAAACATTTCCGACACGATGTGTTCTATACTAATCTATTTTCGTGAGTATAATGCTTACGGAACTGTAATCACTCCAGGGTTAATTTATTATTGTACCTATTCTATCAATTTAGCTATAAAACGCACAGTAAAGCAATTAAACTGAGTAAAAAATGTAAACCAAACTTACTTAGTTCTTTGATTGTTGGATTTGTCGGGAAGACACTGTCAAGATGTTTTTTTTTTTTAATTAAGTTTGCGTTTAGTTTCGTTCACACTGCATTTTGTATTTTTGGTTATAAATGATATTTTTTGTTATTCGGATCTTAATATTTCAATGAACCAAAACAACGTATTTAATTTAGTTATTTAAGTAAATAACAACGCTAGAATTAGGGTCAATTGATTTAATAAAAATCATTCGTCGCTAAAGTTGTTTGCAAAAACAAAACTTTTTGGTCCATTCAATTGGTTTCGTTTTTGAAAGCGATTCCCTCGCATAATTGGAATCATTTTTTTACGTAATACCAATGTTTCAAGGCGGTCGAATCGTAATCACAATCGTCTTCAACGATGAATACGATCGCGAGCGAGTTACGTAATAAGCCTGCTGGTCACGAAGCAGAAATATTAAACAACCCTTCCGCATTCGAGCCCGGCTGGGTCACCCAGCCCATGCCATGCCTCATTTCTTCGATTGTTTTCTGTGAGAATGTAAATTTTATAATTTCCTAGTAGCGAGAAAGAAACATTAAACAATCCTTCCGCATTTGAACCATGACATGCGCAGTATGCGCAACATTTTTAATTATTCTTTTTTTTCACCGTACACGCGCGCGTATAAAAATCATTGATTTACTTGCACTTTTAAATCATTTTACTATTTCGAGTTTATTTTCTCCTGGTCACGAAGCAGAAATATTAAACAACCCTTCCGCATTCGAGCATTCGACGGGTCACCAGTCCATGCCTCATTTTATTTCATTCATTTATATATATATTTTGTTCGATTGCACTTTTACTTTCTGCCTGTTTTCTGCGATAATGGCAATTTTATAGTCTCCTAGTAGCGAGAAAGAAATATTAAACAACCCTTCCGCATTGGAGTCTTTCGACATACGTCCAATGCTTCGCGCGCGTATAAAAATCATCGATTTACTTTCACTTTTCAATCATTTTACTATTTCGATTTTATTTTCTCCTGGTCACGAAGCAGAAATGGTTAACATCCCTTCCGCATTCGAGCCTGGCTGGGTCACCACCCAGCCCATGCCTTTTCATCGATTGTACTTGCACTTTCTGTCTGTTTTCTGTGAGAATCTCAATTTTATAATCTCCTAGTAGCGAGAAAGAAATATTAAACAACCCTTCCGCATTTGAACCGTGACATGCGCAGTATGCGCAACATTTTTAATTATTTTTTTTTCACCATACACGCGAGCGTATAAAAATCATCGATTTACTTTCACTTTTTAATCATTTACTATTTCGATTTTATTTTCTCCTGGTCACGAAGCAGAAATATTAAACAACGCTTCCGCATTCGAGCCCGGCCGGGACACCGCCCAGCCCATTTTGTTTCATTTATATTTAGCACTTGCACTTTCTCTCTGTTTTCTGTGACAGTGACAATTTTATAGTCTCCTAGTAGCAAGAAAGAAATATTAAACAATCCTTCCGCATTTGAACCGTGACATGCGCAGTATGCGCAACATTTTTAATTATTCTTTTGTTTCACCATACACGCGAGCGTATATAAATCATTGATTTACTTTCACTTTTTAATCATTTACTATTTCGATTTTATTTTCTCCTGGTCACGAAGCAGAAATATTAAACAACCCTTCCGCATTCGAGCATTCGACGGGTCACCAGTCCATGCCTCATTTTATTTCATTTATAATATTTGGTTCGATTGCACTTTTACTTTCTGTCTGTTTTCTGCGATAATAGCAATTTTATAGTCTCCTAGTAGCGAGAAAGAAATATTAAACAACTCTCTCGCATTGGGGTCTTTCGACATACATCCAATGCTTCGCGCGCGTATAAAAATCATCGATTTACTTTCACTTTTCAATCATTTTACTATTTCGATTTTATTTTCTCCTGATCACGAAGCAGAAATGGTTAACAACCCTTCCGCATTCGAGCCTGGCTGAGTCACCACCCAGCCCATGCCTTTTCATCGATTGTACTTGCACTTTCTGTCTGTTTTCTGTGAGAATCTCAATTTTATAATCTCCTAGTAGCGAGAAAGAAATATTAAACAACCCTTCCGTATTTGAACCGTGACATGCGCAGTATGCGCAACATTTTTAATTATTCTTTTGTTTCACCATACACGCGAGCGTATAAAAATCATCGATTTACTTTCACTTTTTAATCATTTACTATTTCGATTTTATTTTCTCCTGGTCACGAAGCAGAAATATTAAACAACCCTTCCGCATTCGAGCCCGGCCGGGACACCGCCCAGCCCATTTTATTTCATTTATATTTAGCACTTGCACTTTCTCTCTGTTTTCTGTGACAGTGGCAATTTTATAGTCTCCTAGTAGCAAGAAAGAAATATTAAACAATCCTTCCGCATTTGAACCTGACATGCGCAGTAGCACAACATTTTTAATTATTCTTTTTTTTCACCATACACGCGACCGTATAAAAATCATCGATTTACTTTCACTTTTTAATCATTTACTATTTCGATTTTATTGTCTCCTTGTCACGAAGCAGAAATATTAAACAACCCTTCCGCATTCGAGCCCGGCCGGGTCACCGCCCAGCCCATGCCTCATTTTATTTCATTTATATTTTGCACTTGCACTTTCTCTCTGCTTTCTGTGACAGTGGCAATTTTATAGTCTCCTAGTAGCAAGAAAGAAATACTAAACAATCCTTCCGCATTTGAACCTGACATGCGCAGTATGCACAATGTTATTAATAATTTTTTTTTTCACCTGAATTTGTACAAGCTACCACTTTCAACATGAAACTACCGTGAGACTTAAGTTAGTTATTTACACAAATGGATAGATAACTCACGTATAAAAGTCGAGTGATGCTCTACAAGTCTACATGTTTCGGACTACAAGAGGATTGTGTAATTAAGCTACTACTTTATTTTGTGTTCTCCTGGTCTGACGGAAGTAAATCACAAGCCATCATAGAGCCCTGTGAAAACTTGTGCTTTGAACTAGGACATAATGAGCTTAAAAAAATGTGCCAAAAATTACGATTCAAATAAATCATCTTATATTATAGTGAATATTTTAGACAATGAAGAAGTTTGTGTGTAGAAAGAAGTATGTTTGTTAGTATTTCAAGCTAAACCAGCTAGGCAGTTTTTGATGAAATTAACACACGCACAATTTCATGAATACTTTGTCACCCGAAAAATTGCAAATTGATAGTGATAAACGAATATTCACAACACTTAAAATTAATATTTCTTTTAATGAAAGGGATCAATTTCAAAATAAAAATAAGAAAAAGTAGTTCCAAAAGTTTTAGTGAAAAGCATCTAATCCCCTGAGCAAAGTGGATGTTTGCTGACTTTGCTTTTATAACGACTCAGTTCAGTGCAAACATAGTCATACCAAATCATATTATCATTTGAAACACTTACATACACACCTTTGTTAGGTTTACCCTACTTTCCAAACAGCAACTTGTTCAATTTTTTGCTCTCCTAGTATCTCGTATCAAATATTGAGCAATCCTTCCGCATTGGGGCTCTGACCTCTGAAACCTCACCTGTGGAGTCTCCCGCCCCTAAAGTAACCTCCCCCGGGAGTGGGGATCAACCCTGCTACTGCGTCGTAGCAGTGCATTTACCTCTCTTTGTAGCTTATGCGACCCTAGTACTCGAGGTCGCGCTCCGGAGAGATTTTTACGTGAATCAGCAAGTTTTTTTTTCTTTTTACTATGTAAGCTTTCCTTACTCTGTAGTTAGGGAGCTGGCGAGCATTTCGGTATATGATTCGCACATGTTTCACGTCGAGGTGGAGTGCAGTTTAAATCATTACGAATCGATTTGGTTCAATCAATTAAGGTCCTATGTCGCTGCGTTTTCGCGTTACAGCGGATTGAAGTTGCTTAAAAAAATGGGGGTATTAAGTCATTTGCACATGTCTGCCTCTGGAGTTCATTGGTCACAATCATCTTGAAAACGAAGAAAATCGAAGAGGCAGACATTCAGGACTCTGCATTATCATGGGACGGAGTCTTAAAAGTGTAAAAAAAAAAGCTCTACTAAGTCATTTGCACACGGTTCTCATTGCGCCCATTCGATTCACTATGACTCCGTGGATTCGAAAAAAAATATGGCAGACACTTTGCTCACTGATTTTCACCTGTATAACTGTTTGAAATTCACGGAATTAAGGGACAGCAGGCATACAGCAAAGCTATTCGGTAAGCAGGATAGATACGGCGCGAGCGTGCGTAGGTGCTTACCTGATAATATTGCCGTGTGTACCTATTGCATGGGATTATTGTTATTTTTTAGTTTTATTTATACAATTTTGTTTAATTATTATTCTCTAAAAGCACGGTAACGACTAAACTTCTGGAGCTGAAATCTATGCAATCATATTTTTTCTCAATGCCAACCAGAAAAAACCAATTCAATTCAGAAAAAAAAATCAAACGGTCTGCCTTTGGAATATCAGAGGCCTAAACGTCTGCCTCATCGATTTTCTTTGTTTTCATAAGGAATTCAAACATCAGTCCAAGAGGCAGACGTGTGCGCATAATATAGCACACCTTTTTTTTTTACATTTTTGAAACGCTGTAAATTTAAAACGCAGCGCCACCATGATGGCAGACTATTTTTCCGTGGTTCTTCTCATTGTTTTTGATCGAACAATTCAAGTCTGCCAAGTGTGCACTTCATATACAATTTATTAAATCATAAAAATAAATTAAAAAATTGAATACTACTAAAGTCAGAGCCCTGGATGTCTGCCTTTTCGATTTTTTGTGTTTCTAGGATGACTGTAATCATCAGGCCCAGAGGCAGACGTGTGCACATAATATAGCACACCTTTTTTTTTTACATTTTTGAAACGCTGTAAATTTTAAACGCAGCGCCACCATGGTGGCAGACCGGGTCCTTGATGTTCCTTAGGGCATAAATATTACTATTAATAACGTCTGCCTTGTGTGCTAATCATATAGAAATTTTGCTCGCCAGCTCCCTAGCTACTGGGGATTGACTTGAAAATTTTGGTTATATTCATTACCAAATAAATAATGAAATTCAATCCGGTACTACGTATGTACATTTGTCATGATTGTAGATTTTTCGTTTGTAAATTTTTGAGTGTTTGCGCATCATGCGTGAAGTTAGGGTTTTGAACATTGTATTATCAGCCGAAACCGCTGACGTCACGATACCATGATTAAATTCCTATCATCACATTATCCAAAGAATCAGCAGATAACTTAATTTCCCGCGGCACTTTCTTGAAAAGTCCCGAAAAATCCAGATAAAGTTCCCGAACAACGGTCCCGGAATTAAGAGAGGTCACAGTCTCGACACTTACATCACTCAACACGCAACCATCCATCTTAAATCACTTAAGAATCACTCAGCCAGACCTCGGTTCAATGACTTAGGCCGTGAGAAATAGACGGGAGACCCGAAATTCTGAAATCCGCTTTGTAGAGTTTTAGGAAGAACTCGGAATCATTAATTAATGTCGGTTTTTAGTTGGTACCATTGATTGCTACAGAGCGATATCTTACAAGAGCTTTACAATAGAAAAGATGAAGGAACAATTGTAGCAGGTGGTGGAATTTATAACATAACTAGCTGTTGCCTGCGACTCCGTCCGCGCAGAATTCGCTTATCGCTATCCCGCGGGAACTATGCTGTTTTCTGGGATAAAAACTATCCTATGTCCGTCCCTGGGGCTGAAAGTAACTGTATACAAAATTTATACTAATTATGTATGTATGTTTAATGTAACCGCGGCAATATAAGGTGTCAGCACGCCAATTTTACGTAATTAGATGCTCAAGTTATTGTGTACAGCTGCATAAGTTATTTATCGTTCAAAGGTTAACCGGAAGAGATCCCTTTTAGGGATAAGTTCGCCTTTGTGCATGTGTGTTATCCTGTATTCATCTTTTTCTTGTGTTTTATGTACAATAAAGAGTTATACATACATACATACATACATTTTAGTTTTTTAACTATCCCACGGGAGCTCTTTAATTTTCCGGGATTAAGAGTATCTAAAATATTGACCAGGGATATAAGGTAACACCACGCAAATTTTCATTTAAATCGGTCCAACAGTTTTGGAAATCAGCTATACATTAAAAAATAGAGTGACTCACGAGGAAGGTTTAGGTATAATAATTTGTCAAGGTTCTGTGTAAATTGGTTGAAATGTAAGGATAATTGTTGGAAGGGTCGGGAAGAGTCAGGCTTCACATTTTTAATATTGGTATGGATTTAACTTGTCGATGTTATATATGCGTTTCTGAGAAAAAAAGATTTTGGCCAACTGGCATTACGGGAAAACAGAAAAAGCACAAAATTCTAAAATATTTTTTTATGATATCACTTTTTTTAAGGTTGGTTGTAAGGTTGTAAAGGACCATGACCATAAGTGTTTTGTATACCTAACTTATATAAGAAAAGTAAAAAGAAATGGAAAAATAGACATAACTAATTTTTAAAGGTAGACCAAACAATTAAAAAGTTGAATTGCGAATTTCTTTCTTCAAGTCGGCTAAAACAGTGACTCGCTCGAGAACCAGCAAATAATTCAGGATAAGTAGTTATATCCCAAAATGATCCCTCGACATCGATAAAACCAAATATTTATCCCTATCGGCAATTCCAGCAAATAGGTCAACCGGTGGCCACAGAGTTGCAATAATATCGGTAAATAAAAACGGTAGACATTTGTCGCACGCCGTGCCAAATGTGGGTTGGGGGGTAATGGCTCGAAGATCGACCCCCGGACTTAAGCGGATGGGTATTCTGTACGTATCGATGTGTAATAATAATTTTGACAAAGGATTGACATTTACTGACTGAGAGTAGATTTTTGAAATTGAGCTTAGCATTTCCATACATTTTGACATTACTAAACGGAGCTCAACACTATTCTGTTTGACTACATACATATATAAGATACATACATAAATCACGTCTTTATCCCTTATGGGGTAGACAGAGCCTAACGTATAGGTAAATACAGGCCACACTTGGCAAGATTGTGGGCTTATAGGTGGAAAATGGAATCATTTCGTAATTTGTAATTGTATAATATATGTAGATGATTTAACTAATTCTGTAAATAATTTCAATTTCTAAAAACTACTTGAACATATCAGCCGATAAGATTGGAATATTCTGACCGTCAACTGATAGCAAGTTACACCGTTTATTTTGTAGTTTCTGTATTTGAAATCTCTTCCAATGTACAGAATACCTGCGCTGTCACATCGTTTTTGGACATACATTAACTATTTCGTTTTAGAACTAGGACGGCGACCGTTCACCGCGGCTATATTATGCGGGATTAGCTGGCTAGGAGTTGCCAAACTTTACCGATTCTAGGATCATGTAAAGGTAAAACTGGCTGATATTCATAGCATCATTTTTTTATATTTAAAAAAAAAAATCAGACCGAGATCCATATAAAAATGTTAGTTAAATACAGTTTTACAGTTTTAGGCTAAGTTCAGATGACCGCGCGGCTCGGCGCGGTTGGCTCGGCGCGCGGTTCAAGATTGTAACAAATCTATGTTGCTGTGTACTTACATGAGCGCGCGGTGGTGCCGCGCGGGACCGCGCGCGCCACCGGCGTGCACCGCGCGCAAGTTCTTGTCCCGCGCGGTCATCTGAACTTAGCCTTATCGATAGATGCGATTTCGCCAATGTAAGTAATAATATTTAAAAGTCTTGTGACAAAATGTCGGCAACGTTGTGCGGTAGAACGCGGTCAAAATACCCCCTCCGCCCCTGTCGGGCTCTTAGACAACGGATAATGATAATAGCTCAGAATCTGCTAGGAAATCATTAATTGCCCAGGGTGCACCGGACCAAGCACTGCTCTTTTACGGATTTAAAAACGACTCGCATCCCTCACAGGATGAAAAGAAATAGTATTCGTTAAGAAAGTTTTTCATGGACTCTAGTACTATTCCCAGAAGGCAATGGGGCATTTAAAAAAAAATGACTAGATAATTTTTTTGTGACAGTTTAGATATTTTAGGCTATTCCTACTTAGAATCAAACACAACGATCTTGTACGAGAAAAAAATGTCCCCAGGTAAATTTTGTTACTTTTGTATTTCTTCCATGCTGGACTGGGAGAAAAGAAATAACATAGAATGTACCAGTTGTTTCTTTTCCCGTGCAAATGGTAATTAAAAGCCCATCGAGGAAACGGGCATAGTAATCATGACTTTTATAGGCGATGCGGCTAGCAACCCGTCACTATTTTGATTCCCCTTTCCACCTATACGCGCCCACAATCATGATAAACGTGACCTTTTCTTGTTACCATAGGCTCTGTCTACCCCATAAGGGAAAAAGATGTGATTTATGTATGTATTCGTGTTGCATAACACACTTTTCTTCTTGTATGATAAACGATAGATTTTTGGTCCTGAGCCATAAACCAAATCGAACTAAAATTTCCAAAACCAAAACAATATTTCACAAAATCTGAGAAAAAAAAAAATACGTTCCCTGCCTCAGTTTTTTCTTATAGAGCAAAGAAGGGAAACAAGCAAGTGGGTTATGGTCCGACGAGTTTCCACTGAGCTTATCTAATAATCAGTTTTCACAATAGCTCTGCCTACGCTGGCGATCCCCCACGGCACGCAACTGTAGGCAGAGCTATGTACATAATTATGTCGAATTTGTGTAAATAATTTTTTGTAGATAAAACATACATAAATCCCACAAACTTAACTATCCCCTACACCACAGAAAACACTGACGCGTTTCGATCCCTCTACGGGATCATCCTCGAAGTATTCGTTCTAAGAAGACTTTAAGTATCTATAGAGACTTGATGGCCGACAATGCACTGGCATCGTGTAAAGCGCTGCGGGTGTCTATGGACAGTGGTGATCATTTAACATCAGGTGACCCACTAGTTCGTTTGTCTGGCCTCTCTAACATTAAAAAAAAAAGAAAAAAAGAAAAGGAAATAAGAGAACAGAACTCCAAGTGTCACGCACAGTTTGGGAACGGATCTAGGCTTACAAATGTTGACAAATAAATATTCGATTTCATGTATTTGGTTTGTCAACATTTCTTGTAGCGGCAGATGGGGTTAATTCGAAGCGAACGGTATCGCTTCCGCTTGTCAAGTGTGCCCTAGTTCTATTTTGGAATTTGGAGAAATGTTTTTGCCGTTTTTGTTGATTTTGTGAATACATTTTGGCGGAACGTGGAGCGAATTTTATACGCAAAGTAACTGTTTGGGTATTTCGGAACTCAGATCAAAGATTTTACTCAACGAAAGCTTTTGGGGTTTTTTCGCTTTTCGTCTCTTGTTCTATATCAGTGCTGGCGAACCAATGGCACGCGTGCCACTGTTGGCACGCTTCAAAATAATTTCGGCACGCCAATAATAAAAAAGGTTTATTTTTCTCCATTAAATCACCAACTTAAGATTCTTTTATTATAAAATAGGGCGGAAAACGGGCAATGTGGTCATATGATGGTAAAATGACGAGGAACCGGGTTCGATTCCCGGCCATAGCTTTACTTTTCGGATTTTTCTGTGTTCCAAGTTTCAGTATCGCTTAGAAATAAACTAATTTTAAAGAAGGAAAATAATTACCGTGCAGCAATGTCATTGACCTTTTTAAACAAAGCTCTAGTTCGCTATTTGTTTCGACCAGGAGTCGGGGGGATGTTTATCGCTTCGAAATTAAATTGTAATTTCGTCTGATATCTTATGCTTCCCTGGTCTCCAATGTCGCTTTAGTCTGGCTCTCCTTTACAATTAATTTCTGATTTTGAGACGACCTTTTGAACTTTATAACTAAACACGCCTTTTATACACCTCCTTGCAAAAAAATGGGCACCCATAGTTTTTGTATTTTATGTGCATAAAAGCTTACTTCAATATTTAATGCCTAAAAATCTGAAAAACCATAGATGTCCGATTTTTTTGCATGGGGGTGTATTTAACGCTGTCCATTTTATAATTGTTTTATTTTATGATTAGTTTTAGTTTAGTTTTTAATTTTGTTAGAGTTTAATTTGGTTTTCTTTTCATTTATTTTGTTTAATTATGTTGCGCAAATAAGATAAACAAATCACAATAATAATCTGCAATTAGGAAATTATATTATTATTCCTAGCATGTTATAAACTTCTTAAATTAACTATTAAACACTCAATTTTTTTCTATACAAACACTTATCCTAAAAAACCACATATCTATCCTAAAAATAACAATAAAATACCTATATTTACAAATAAAAAAAAGTTATAAAAAGAAAACCCCGTCCAATCCTACTGGCTGCGGCAGAGTCCCCATGACGCTGGCGGCATTACCCCTTTGGACCGCAAGTGCGATCCGCTGGGATAAATATACGTCAAGTATAAGCCCAAAAAAAAAAATTGTTTAACTGATTTAACGACAAAGACGTGATGTATGGGTTTTTCTTACTCAGAATTGTTTACCCTATCGATTCTCATACAAGAAAAAATGTGTCTTAGATTTTACTATGGATTTTATTTCCTGTTCGTCACGTTCCGTAGATACCTATATGAAAAAAAGTGACGAGCTGGAATGGAAATTTTGGTACACATTTTTTATTGTATAGAGATCGATAGAGTAAACGATTCTGAATAAGAAAAAATCATGTGGACTTTTTTTGGAAAACTCTCAGCAACTTTAGTTGTCAGTTTCAATGATCGTTATTAGTTATCAGTCGCTGCAGTCAGTTTTTAATCGACGCTACTAGTGTAAACTTAGTAAAAGTTAGTAATATAATTTTTTAGGTGAAAAGTTACCAAAAAAATAGATACTTAGGTGTATTTGAAGTTATAAAAGCTTGTTAAATTTAAAAAACCCCTCACGCATTAACATGGCTAAGATCCACAGCTAGGAAACGTTTTTTTTTACAACATCGGTAGCGAACTGGCTTCAAATGCATCGAAATCGGTCGATCCATTTGAGAGCTACGACACCACAGACAGACAGACACACACACACAGAGAGACATTAACGTCAAACTTAATAACACCCTACTTTTGCGTCGGGGATAAAAAAATAAGGTGGAAATAAAACGAGGCTTTCACTAGGTACCTATTTATTAAAGTGCTTAAGCGTGAGTCGCACTAAGTTACTTTAACAATCACTTTAACCATAACCGCCGATTCTGACATTACATTTGATAGATTTTCTGCCAAAAATCACTGGTTATTGTTAACGCTATTGTAAAAACTCGGTGCAAACTCACGATAAGACTACCTTACCTCTACACAACATTGAAGAACAATTCCAAATTCGAACCCTGAAAAAGCACACGTACGCGCAAATGCATCCCTATCGAACACACCTGTCGATTGTCTATGTGTGCGGCAGAGGGAGATCGGGCTATTGGATATTGATCGGTTCGGAACGCTTCCTGGTATGCTATGATTGCCTGGTACTTTCCGATCGGCTGTCCATTATTGGAAATTTTCGATACGCCGCCAATAAGTTTCCGATAAATTTATTGGAACTACCCTAGAAATACTTAACAATTAATTTTATGAAATCACATGTATAATTGCCGGGAAATAATGAAAATTATATTGGATACTTTAATAATGATATTCCCTGAAACAACAAATAAAAATTAGCTATAGGTACATACATATAGCAAAATCGCTAATTAATTTACATAGGTATTAAATTAATTATATTTCTCGAAATTACCATACAAAACAATAAATTAAAAAAGAGGTATTCTTCGATTTTTGATATGTTTTAGAGACAATTTGTATGGGGAGTCATTTATTTAGAAAAATTGCTTCACGGAAAATCGCTAAATTTGCGGATGCATCTCACCAGTGTTAGTTGAGCCCTGCCCGGAGTCAAACTGTATACGTTTAAAAGCTCAAGCATTATTTTGACGCCTGAAGTACGCAGAAAATGTACCTAAATAATAATTAATTACAAAATAGCACAATACTTTTACACAATGTTATTTTATAACATAACAAAGCTTAGGTAAGGTACTAAGTGTCGTTTGTATAATCATTTATTTAAATATAAAGTGAAAAGTCCCCTAATGGTGCTCCCACATTGGTAGGTAGGTACAACACTTTATAACACCAGTGTGGCAGCACCAAAATAAATGTAATGATTATCGCAATAACCTTCAAATTAAATCATGAATGAAACTTATAACGTCATCTACCAAGTCTACAAGTTGCTACGGAGTTCCGGCATAGCATTCGTAGAACCTTCTACACGCCAACAAGCGTTGGTCCGCGCTGCTTGGCTGTTTGGAATTAGTACCTTGGTCACTTAGTAACAAGTCTTAAAAAGTTTAGTGTAGTAGGGAAAAAATAGGGGAAAAGAGAGTTTATTTATTTAACTGTTTATAAAACACTTGCATCGCGTAGGTGTGTAGGTTCGTCCGGGTGGAATCTTGCGACTCTATTTTGAAGCAGATATCTTCAACCGATTGAGCTGAAATTTTGCATACTAGAGCAAGTCGGATGACAATACAATACTCTGGTAGTGGAGTTCTGGTTATGGTAATGGTTCTCCGCCGTAGGGAAGGGAACTCTTCAACGGTTGATCCGATTGACTTGAAATTTGGCACACATAAATTGTAGGACGGATGACAATGCCAGTAAGTAGGTACCTACAGTCAGCAAAAAAACTTAAATTAAAAATGAAAATTGATAATTTTAAATTCGGAATACAAAATTGAGGCACTTCGCATATTCTATTTTCTAATCAAAAACGAGAATTTCAAGGTAAGGTTTGAGAAATTCAACTTATAAACGCGAAAGTTTGTAAGTATGGATGGATGGATGGATGTTTGTTACTCTTTTACGCCAGAACGGCTGGACAGATCTGGATGAAATTTGGAACATAGATAGATTATAGTTTGGAATAACACATAGGCTACTTTTTATCCCGAAAAATTGCGTAATTCCTGCGGGATAGTGATAAACGAATTCTATGCAGACGAAGTTGCGGGCAACAGCTAGTAAAAGATTAAAGAGAAATATCTGTAAGTATGTTATAAACATTTGAGAAAACCCAACACAGACACTTCAATGTATTTAGAATTTTTGTCTGTCCGTTTATTAACACTACTCTTGGAATCTTGAACATTTCATGGCATGTTCAATAGGTAATCGTGAAAAAAGATATGCCTAGCCAAAACCTTATAAAATGATTAAAATTTCATCACTTTCCTAAAATGAACTCGACGCGAACAAAGTCGTCGGCACCAGCTAGTTTAGCAATATAAGAATAGACTGGAATCTATTTTCAGTTCAGGTTCAAAGAAAGTTAACTCATATCCCCCCCCCCCCCCCCCATACCTTCAGTAATTTACTTTTGCGTCCACCGCGACTGTAAATCGTCCAAGACGTATTGCGAATGACCAGGATAGCAGAACCGTTCAGGCGTCGATAGTTCCGGGTCTCTTAGACCAGAGTGTATTGGTGCGACTGCCCATAGATCACCTTAACCGCGTTAAGAAGTTGAAGCGCCGTGATCTATGGACTTTGGGTTCGGTAGCAGCAAAAAGGTATTTACAGGTTACGATTTCGATTTAGTGACTTATGTTTGTCCTATGGGGTCCTATTATTATAAAACTTCGCACACATACTTAATGCTAATTTTAGACTTATGGTTTTCTCATGGTTGACACTGGCAGAACTGGATCAAATTGAAACAGGACCACACGGGAAGCACCAGCTTTCAAATAAAAAAAGAATTATTAAAATCGCTTCGCCCAGTCGAAAGTTATGAGGTAACAAACATAAAAAAAATACAGACTAATTGAGAACCTCCTCCTTTTTTTGAAGTCGGTTAAAAATGACTAGAATTACCTTAATTTTAGTATACAATATCTCATTGAAATCGGACAGTATGGGAGAGTCTGAAACTATAAGACATACGAAGATCTATTCTTAGGAACCGTCATCGATTTTAATAACAAGAAAAACTGCATTCATACATTAAAAAAAAACCTGTACTCAGCTCGGGAATCGAACCCGGTTGTTTTGAAAAATATAAACTTACACTATTTCTATTTAAATATCGATTGTGTAAGCAAAACAGTTAATGGCTCTATGAAACATGATGTCTAAAATGAATAAAATGCATTGTTTTTACATACTTTAATTTATTTTAGTAGGTGTTCGTTGTTGACCACCGCGAGATCTATTAATAAAACCACTCCTTGATCGAATAAACGAAATATACTCACCATCAAGAATAACGGCTCACTTTTCTTTTCATACCTACAACTTTCTATGGGAACCCGTTATTTTTGCACGTCAGTGTAGATTTACATAAAACTAGCTGTAACTAAAACTGAAATTGACACTGGTTGTATCCGCATTTCTGGGAACATTTCCTTCTTCCAGAACAAATGCCGACTAAATAGCTTTGTCTTCCCGATGCCAATCTAAATATTTATGTGAACGCATAAATAATTTTATGCGACTCGTCATGTTTTCTTGGCAGTTCGAAGACATCACGTGCCTTGACAGTTTCAGGAAAATAGCTTAGCATAGAATAATCGTAGTTAGTTGCCCTATCAAAACTATTTCCGCCATTTTCTTTACTCGTTCACATTAATATCAGAGCCTAGTGTAAGTTTTCGTATATAAAAACGTTTCGAACGCGTTTACGTAAACGTCTCAATTACCTACTATGGGAATAATGGCAGCGCCACTTGCGGATCGAAACGGCAACAAACTGTTCTCATTATAGTATTTGATATTTTAATTAACGCAACCGCGTTAGAGACGTGTTTTGTGACCGAAAACCTACACTAAGCATACTGAATCAAGAATTTTGCTTCTTAATGGCTGTTTGATAGGTGTATATATTTTAAGCGAGAATATCGCCTTGTGTTATCTAAATAGCAAAAATCCCTTCGAGTTTAACCATGTCCGTCTGTTCGTGGGCATGACTTTTTTAGTAGACACAAGATACTGGTAAAGGTGTATTGTTAAAGTGGTAGAGAAAACTTGGAAAAAACATTTTTCTTTACCGTTCTCCATCTTTACCGCGAGATGTAAATGCCATTTTAATTTCTTCATACAATATAAATGTCCGTTCTAGTTCTGTCTGAAACCTTAGCGGAGCTATTCTTTTACATTATGTGACCCTAGTAATATGCCTGAAAAACTTCACGGACAAGATTTACGCGTTTTCGCGTTTACTTTACTTTTTACACACAGACAAAGCTTATGGCATAAAAAAATCTAGATTTAAGACCGATTTTTCAATAGACGAATAATTCTATGAATGTCTGCCACATAAGAACATAACTAAGGATTGACATATTGGACCTTAGTAAATAGTGTTAAAATAATTGTATGGAAATACCAAATTTAATATTTTGGCTCTGTCAAAATCATCGATAGATTCCGCCAATTTACTACTCCTATACTTTCAACATGAAACTACCGTGAGACTCAATCATAATTACACATAAACGGATAACTCACGTATAAAAGTCGAGTGATGCTCGACATGTTTCGGACTATTTCGAAGTCCTTTTTCCAAGAGCGCTCGCCCCGGCGGCAGCGACACGAACACACTCGACTTTTATACGTGAGTTATCCGTTTATGTGTAATTACTCCTATACTCTTTAGTTAAGCACTACTTATTCAAATTTTGTTTGTTTTCAGAGAACGAGACGGTAACAAATACGTAGTAAACATACATACATAATATTATCACGTCCTTATCCCTTACGGGGTAACAAGACTCACAGACCACAGGGTAGCCGACGCCTATATGAATGACATGATTCCTAAAATTGTACCATTCTCTCGATGGGCGTTTACAATCTGCGGGGAAGAGAAGCAGCTGGTACGTTCTATGACATTTCTTTGCTCCCAGACCAGCAAGAAACAAATTGATCTCATAATAATTACGATCAAATGACCAAGTATTTTTAATTCTTGATTTCTTTTATGTTTACTTTTACGGTTTTACCGTTAGAAATTAAATTTCTAAATGACACTGAAAATTAGAAAACAGGTGGGTAGGCCTTCGATTTGACCTGCTATGGACGGTGTAGGGGAACAGTACGCGTCACGGAATGACGAGGATCCGGGTTCGATGCCCTTTACTTTTCGGATTTTTCAATGTGTTCTAATTTCTTCCATGCTGGTTTGGGAGCAAAGAAAAAACATAGAATATACCAGTTGCTTCTCTACCCGCGCAGATGGTAAAAGCCCATCGAGGGAATGGGCGAAAATCATAGGAATCATTGTTATAGGCGATGAGGCTAGCAACCCATCACTATTTTGATTTAATTTTTCACCTATACGCCCACAATCTTGCTAAATGTCGCCTGTAGGTACCTATCTATTACCTTAAGCTCTGTCTACCCCGTAAGGGATAAAGACGTGATTTGTGTAAAGGGATAAAGATAAAGATAAAGGGATAAAGACTTCATAATAATTGGCACTTTAACGCACATTTCTTCAAGACGTTTGTCGCAGTAAAAAACTTGCACAAAAAAGTTGAACTGCGTTTTATACGCCCTTAGTTCACTAAACTTCAGTTTTTACTCGGTCTAGAACTCCGACTTGCTTCCCGCCTGTGAGTCAGTTTCTTGTCCTACATATTGGATTACCTGTGTCACGCTCACGCTACCATGTAACCTGTTACTTAATAAGGGTGGCAGTTATTCATGGCGTTGACCAACTTTTTAAATTAGTTTGGTGGATTACAGGATGTGGACGTTTACAGGTCACTTCGGAAATAAATACTTATTACAGGACGATGACAACTTACTGGTCGTCTGTATTTCCGGACAGATACAACCTAGGGCCCTTCAAGACTAGAGTGAATAGGCTATTACTGAACCAGTGAGTTACACCTTTGGCCTCATCTGCACCTTCCACCAAGTGAGATAGAGGTCAATCACTGGTCAGTTTCTAGAAAAAAAAAAAACTTAAACAATTCTTAAATGTCAATCAGAATCAGTGTAGCTTTCTATTAGTGAAATAAAATTGAAAGCACTTATTTTTGTTCCGCGGGAATTGCGCATTTTTCCGAGAACGTGTTTTAGTGTTACAGTCATCTACAGGTGTGCCGAATTTGAAGAGATTAGTTATTACTGTTACTGAGAAATATCTAAGCCTCATTTATTCCCTATCCCGTGGGAATTTCAAAAAATCTCTTTTTAGTGCTCCTCTAGAATTCTCAAGATATACACCTACCAAATTTCAAGTTCCCAGGTCCAGTGGTTTATTCTTCTTCTTCTTTTGATTGTGGCGTTATAAGTCGTTATAGCGACGACAACTTCGGCAATGTCGGTAAAAAAAATTAATTATAAAATCTTGTGACAAAATGTCGGCAACGTTGTACGGTAACACGGTCAAAGACCCCCCTACCCCCCCTGTCGGGCTCTTAGCCAACTGTCAATGATATCCCTCAGATACTGCCAGGAAATCATTAGCCGTTGCCCAGGGTGCACCGGACCAAGCACTGCTCTTCCCCCCGGACGGATCCGAAAACGAACCGCAGCTCTTGTTCACACGTGGAGGTACCCGACTCGCACCCCCAGTGGTTTATTTAGGCTGCGCGTTGTCTGACAGTCAGTCACGGTACTGTTTTATTATAGTCTGTACTTAATAAGGGTGGCAATTATTAATGATGTTGACCAACTTTTTAAATTAGTTTGGTGGGTTAAAGAGCGGATGTGGACGTAATAAACTGATATAGGTAGTAAGGTCGGGGTCTCATTTGAATATAATATGTATAATCCTTACTATATATATATATATATATAATATTATAAATGCGAAAGTAACTCTGTCTGTCTGTCTGTCTGTTACCTTTTCACGCTTAAACCGCTGGGCCGATTTAGTTGAAATTTGGTATACAGATAGTTTGAGTCCCGGGCAAGGACATAGGATAGTTTTTATCCCGGAAAATTGCATAGTTTTCGCGGGAAAGCACAGCCCAAACCACTGGAATTTTTCAAATTTAAGGCGGAACAAAGTTCGCCGGGTCAGCTAGTATATTATAGTTTCGTACCTATTTAGCTTACGGCTAAAGCTTCATTTTTATTGGAGAAGGCACCAGGTTAAAAGCTTAATTAAGAAATGTTTTAGCTGACTGTATTTTTGTGTTGACTATACTGTCAGTCTTTCATTCCTAAATTTTTAAACCAAATTTCACTTGACTTGAAAGAAAGAAAGAAGACATATTTATTCCTTTTTGCAAGACACAAATATAAGAGAACATACACAATTTTATAGCAAAAAAAAATCAAGACAAAAAACACAGACATTAAAAATAGATGCTTAGCGTTGTGTCTTCGCAAAAGTGAAAAGGTCGCTGGCTCAGCATTACGCTGAGGTGTTAGACACCTGCAGCATTGATTTTCAGCCAGAACCGTCACTTGCAATATTAGACTCGAACAAATATATTTGTCCGTGAGCTTTTACAATGTCATTAGGGTTTCGGGTGCTATCTGCCGCTCCAAGTAGGTACCTATCAAACACATGAGAGTGAGTGAGACAGCAAGACCAGTGTTGCCAGGTCACTTCCCTTGAAAATTATACATCGCCATCCCTAAAAAGTTCCATTTTTGTTTTTTTTACCTCATCATAGGAATTAGGAATAATATTTGTGCTAATAACAGAAAGATTAGTCTGTTAGTGTGTAGTTAAAGATTTTACCACGTATCTTTATGCCGGGACCTTAAAAGTTCCGAAAAATGTACCAAAATACAAAGTTCCTCCCAAGTTCCGCGGGGATGTCAAAAGTTCCGCAAAACGGAAGAAACGGAACCAAACGGCAACACTGAGCAAGACACACCCGAAAGGCAATGTAAGTGCTAACGGACTGCACGTTGCAAGTTAAATATAGCTTGTAAGCCTGCTAAATACTCATAAAATCAAAATCGAAATCAAAACTTTATGCCGCAAATACATAGGTCTCCAAAGGCTCTTTTGCTCTTTTACATGTCTTTTTTTAAACCACCAGCGCATTCGGAAAAGACCCATCATTGCCAAGAAGAACGCGCCGCAAGAAACTTGGCAGAAAGTCATTTTTTCAAAATGAATACGTAAGAAACGTATAAGGTCCCCAAGTTGAGTACCTTAAATTATATTAAATTCTTAGATATGTAGTCTCTACTGATCAAAGTAAAACAAAATATATCATCAACATCACCAGCCTATATACGTCCCACTGCTGGGCACAGACCTCCTCTCAGAATGAGAGGGCTTGGGCTACAGTTCCCATGCGGGCCCAGTGCGCATTGGGAACTTCACACATTGAATTGCTTCGCAGTTGTGTGCAGGTTTCTTCAAGATGTTTTCCTTCACCGAAAAGCTCGCACATTAAATCCCGAAAATTCCGATTCAGATTCGAACCCACGATCCTTTACTTGAGAAGCCACAGGTCAAACCACTAGGCTACCACGGCTTTTAAAATATAAATAATCTAAATTTAAGTCAAATCTAAATCTTAATTCCAAGAACTGATACACGTACCTTGCTACTCCACAAGCCACAGCCATATGGGCAAAGCAGCGACATCTGTGAGACACTTATATTATTACAATATACGCGATTACCTTAGTGTCGATTTGCGTGTTGACCTTTGTGAATCGCTTATATTGTCCAGATTAAACTATTGTGACGTTATTTATGGCGGTTGCATTCTTGGTCGTTCTAAGAGGCTTCTACAGCGAGTGCAAAACGCATGTGCTCGTTTTTGTTTCCGCGTCCCTCCCCGCTCCCATATCACCCCATACCTGAACGCCGCCAACTTGCTGAACATGCCTGCGCGCAGGCGCATGCACCTAGCCACTTTGCTGTTCGGTGTGAGACGTCACGAGACCCCATCATACCTCTTTAACAAGATGGTTTGGTCAAGGAGTGAGCGCAGGAGCGCAATGGTTCTCATACCTAAGCATCGGACTGCGGCATTTCGAGGCAGTTTCAAGTTTGCGGCGTCCAAGTGCTGGAATGATATTCCTCCCCCTATCCAAGGATCGTCAAGTAGTTACACCTTCAAGCGCAAGCTGAAGGATCACTTATTGACGCTCCAAAAATCCTTACAATAGTCCTCCAGCACTGTACTTTCATATGCCAACCTGTTGTTTTTGAAAAATTAGTTTTCCCTCCTTTTTTTTTATTTTTTGTTTATTGTAAACTATTTAATTAATTTATGTATTTTAGTTACATATAAGTCGGGTTCTATTTACGTATGTATTGCATTGTTTACGTAAAAGTTTATGGATTATGTAGTATATTTTATCTGTGTATCGTTTCGTGAGTCATAGACGGTTCTGGCTGAAAATCAGTGCTGCAGGTGTCTAACGCCTCAGCGTAATGCTGAGCCAGCGACCGTTTCACTTTTGCGAAGACACACACAACGGTGATGATCTATTTTACGTCTCTATGTTTTTTATTGTTATACCTTGTTTATTTTCTATAAAATTGTGTATATTGTCTTATATTTGTGTGTCTTGCAAAAAGGAATAAATGTCTTCTTTCTTTCTTTCTTTCTTTCTTACTTAGGTGTCTTCATATAAAAACCCCCAATCACCGCTTCCACATAAATCAACAGACCCAACAAAACAAACACAAGATACTAAGAGATCCTCTAAAATTAACACTGGCTATTGAAACTCCGCAAAGTAACGCCTAATTCAAATATAACCCTCGAGTTTTCCCAACACGCCATATTTGTCTTTAAACTTACTAGGAAACTCCAATTTATGGTAATTCAGGTTCAATGTCTCATATTCAAAGCAGACGATATCCCTAGAGTGCAACCCTTGTCATCGATAAACTGACGAGATGTGACTATTGGGGTATTGACCTGTAGTGTTACCAACTGGAAGGATTTATCAGGACTATATTGGCTATCTATCATACACGTTATACAGGCATTGCAGGTTCTGATATAAAAATCGCGTACCTCGGAACCCCTTCTGCCTCTTTATTTCTTCTGTCCCGTGGTCCTACCTCCTGTAGCTTCGTCTTCTTTTTTCCGATTAAAATGTTTTGATATGGTAACCCTAGTCGTGATTGAATCTGTGTTTTTGTTTGGGGTTAATCAAGTGAATAGTTGGGAATTTAAAGCGTCACTTCTTAGAGCAAGCAGACGTGCTTCCGAAAACTTTGAGCATTGCAAACTTGATTAATTGGAAGTCTTTTGAACTGGAAGTTATTGTCACACTAGAACTGTTGCTTTGTTAGCACGTTCTTTGTTGGTTCTTTGTTTATTTTCATGGATTTTTAATGAACTAGACCGGTGGGGTGGCGGTTTTTTTTCCGTTAATTATTCAGCTTCGTTAAGGCTGTCAGGTTGCCAAAGAGTTAAAAAAAAATGTGTAAAGTTTTTGAAACCAATTTTTTATTTGAGAAATAATTAGTTTGCGTAGGACTTAGACCAACCAAATTCGTGTTCCGTATAATAATGATAATGATACGGAGTTGCAGGTCTGTCTGTTAAAACCACAATGGTTTATTTTTGAAGAATAACTATGAAAATAGAGTGAAAGCAAAACTCAGATACATGATTTTTTTCTGATTACGCAGTTAAACAAAATAACTTGGTTTTCTGGATCAGACGCCACTACGGCAAGCCTCCACAAGTACTAGGCGTGCAGAACGTTGTAGAAGGTTACCGCATTCCAACGTTCCCATCCTTCCCAGCGACTAGCCGGTCAATGAACGGCGGCAAAGACAGAGACGAACGAGGGAACCGTATCGTTGTCCTTCTCAAACCGACCAAACGTAGTAGTATATATTTTATCAATGGGTTATAGAGTTGGCAATCGATTGAGGACAGTGCAGGATGCAGGTGATTTTTAAAAGAGCGTGAGACCCATTCGCATGGAATATTTTTGAACTGAATTAAGCGTGCAATTTACATAATATAGGTACTTAATTAATGATTTCAAAACTGACGAAAATGATTTCAGGTTACTCGTAAATAATTACAAATCAAATTAATAGTTAGTTTGTTTTGTTTTTCCTTTTGTGATTCCTTTTCACTAGAACTGCATTGATTTTTATGTTGATAAAATAATGTTGAAGAATGAAGTGAGGTAAGATTGGAGGTAAGACAAGTTTTATGAGAATTTACCTGGGCTGCTGGGACCGTAGATATATGCAGGTAACTAAGAAGATAACAAAAAGTAATACAAAAACATGACCATTAAAAAAGAATCCCATCAATTCCTTGCCTATCAAACGGCTGCATCTTATGCAATAACCTCTCCGTTTAATTCGAAACTCTAATTCAAAGTAATACACGTTAAAATAGAAGTGTGAGACTACTGGTTTTGTAAAAATGAAATAAGGAGCGTGAGAAATTCGGGAAGAAACTTCTTCGATGGTACCAGGCGATCATAGTGAGGTAGGATACTTGGTTCCCACGATCCATATAGATCTGAACAATAGCGAGACGGATTCGGGATCGTTAATTTATAATAATAATATCTTAAAATTAACTACTGACTAATATTGGGTAGGTACTGTGTTTTTTGCAATGTTCTGTTCCAAATTCGTTAACATTATCATTCTTACCGAGATTTCATTTTCTACAATTTTATTGATAATTAGTTCATTAGTAATAATTTATAACTGTTACATAAACTTTCAGAAAATTTATTACATTCATTAAAATTATAATAATGAATTGTTTCTACTGACGTACTAAAAACTTGATCGTCTTCTTACCTCTGAAAATCGAACGAGAGCGATAATTGAACATTATTGGAAAGATATTGCCAATCGCCGATAATGGACAACTGTTCGGAAACCACTAGGACCACAGGACACTGCAAGAGCATTGCCAAACCGATCAATACACCGATATCCCCTATACGTTACCCATAGCTATCGATAGGCACGCGCACATTCGACAGGTGTCTGTGCTTACACTGCTTGCATGTGTGCGTCGCCACATCACAAAATTCGGCAATATTACGACGGTTTTGGTCAAAATATCGAGGTAATGTCCACTAACGGTCAATAAACCGTATCAATAATTCATTTATAACCCGTGTTCTCTTTCCAGAACGGGAACACATATATTTGGACGTAAAGGAAGTTGTTTTGGTGTCGCTATATTTATTCTCAGCTATTAATATTTATAGCTCAAGTTACTGTTGCTTTGAAGTAGAAAGCCTACGCTACGATCCTGGTAATTGATATGTCAAAGTTTCGCATGTTTAACTAAAAGGAGCATGTTCTATCTAATACTTTAACTATAACTTTGGTAACCATCAAAACCGACGATTTTGACAAGTACAACTTCAAATTCGTCGGTTGTTGAATTTTGAATAAAATGTATACGAGTTTTTAATGATACTATCGCCACCAACTCCTAATAATTCTTTCCAGTTTTTTTTTTGTTTTGAAAACATTTCAGCCAGTGGTTGGGTTAATTTGACTGAAAAACCCTGTAAAATAAATTAGGATTTTTCTATGTATTGTGATCCTAATTTTTTTTCTTAAATTAGTCGATATTCAAAGGGATGACAGATTTTGAATCCAAAATTATGGATCACTGCTGCAGTAAAATGACACTTTTAATGTTGTCAGTTTTTGGCGAATATTAAATAGTGATGTGATTTAGTGAGTGAATGAAAGATGTCATGAAATTAATTTGCGCCATTCCACATTAGAAAAATGACTTCCGAGTCCCAGAGAGAGACTGACTAGTAGAGACTTTATACATCTCTACTATATACTAGTATAATTTAAGGCTCGGGGACCTTATACATCCCTTTAATTTAATTTAAGTAGAATTTAAGTATTCTTACTGTATTTTATTTTGAAAAGACGACTTTCTGCCAAGTTTTTTGCGGCGCATTCTTCTTGGCAATGATGGCCTTTCCGAATGCGCTGGTAGTTTCAAAAAAGACATGTAAAAGAGCCCTTGGCGGTCAATTTGCAAAAATAAAATTTTGATTTTGATTTTGATTTTTGATTTTGACTACATACAACAGGTCATTTACTTAAGTGTCAATCTCCGTATTCGTCATACCCTGGCGGCCTTGGGACTGGGAACTCAGAAGTCCCGCAGGATATTAGGAAGAAATTGAGGCACGGCCCGTATTTAATCTAAAATCTAAAACCAATTCAGAAGTTTCGGATAATAGAAATAGTTTAACACGATAGAGCGGGAAACTGGTGACTGAAAGTGACGCTTTCAAGCCTCGCTTCTGTCCTTTTCTAATGATTTGTAATCTCACATTATCTGCAAGAAAGAAAGAAACAAACGACAAATCAAAAAGATAGGTACAGTCAGCGTCATATAGTTTGAAGCATCCAAGTCGGTCAAATACACCATAGACATATGATAGTACGGTGGTTCGAACTTTTTGGTCACTTTGGTTTTTTCATACTATATGACGCTGACTGTACAAGTGACAATAAAACAGGTACTCAAAATAAGAAGAAATCATTGCCAGGCTAATGTGGTCTAGGTTGTAGAACTATAGGTGATTTTGTTTAACGCCACTTGGTGACAATGTACACAAGTGAATATCAAAAATAAAAGCATGCAAAGTTTATTGAACCTACGCATGCCACACCCGGGAATCGAACCAGCTAAAATATTTTTTCCAGTTATCCATATCGATTGATGCCATAAAATTTACAAATTGTTATTTTTGTATGGTTGCAGTTCAATTCCCAGATTTCAAAATACCTGAGTTTTGATTATTTCTAAAAACAATAGAAATGTTTCCTTTTTTAATTGTTATTGTTACTTACTTGTAGACCAGCGCTGGCTGTAAGGCCAGCAAATGCTGAGTTGGGACCATTTTGTGTCAATTTATCTGCATTGCATAAGTCTGTTTAATTTCTTTTATTTGATGTTTTGTGATTGTCATAAATAAACTTTTTTCTTTCTTTCTTTACTTTCCGTCTAGGCGGCATTAAAAGTTTCCTTCCCTGTATACCCGCCACTAAGTACACCCCGAAACAGTAGATTTGTTTAGCAACTCGTACCAGACATGCGATAAACAAATTGGGAAGTAACTAAATCACCAAGCATCGCAATAGATCTGCCAAGAAGAGACACATCAAACAAACTGAACGCTAGGAAACACTGTCAAAACAATGTTATTTCAGGACGGCTATCCGATCCCACTAACACAAGGAAATGAATTTTCTGCAAGGTCAAGTTCATAAACCACAATTTCCGTTTGTTTTAATTTGTTTTTTAAAGATGCCTGTGAAATATGATGTCATAATTTATTAGAAGTTAAATTGACGAGACCGGTAGGCTGCGGCTCCACTGAGGCGGAGACGAGCGGAGCGGAGAGGAGACGTGTGGGGATCGACCAATCATATTACATGAAATCCACATCTCGTCTCCGCTCTGTAATATGATTGGTCGATCCCCACACGTCTCCTCTCCGCTCCGCTCGTCTCCGCCTCAGTGGAGCCGCAGCCGTAGACTTGCGCACGCCGTAACTATCTTCAACCACATCTCTTTTTTCACAGACTTTTGCTCTCGGCATCAAATGGCTTTCGCCATTTATCGGGGAGTGTCTTTCTATACATACTCTTACTTCCATAAATAACGTGACTTCACGCCTCTCTCCAATGGGTAGCCCCCATGGAGAGACTACTTTGTTCCACTTGCTACAATTCCGACATATTACCTCTTTCGTCTCATCCACATTTTATCAATCTCTTCATACAATGCTCGTTGCTTGTACCCTTGGGCGATCTTTTGTCAAATCGTCCCCAATCTCATCAACGTCCTAGGCCTTCCTCTTCCAACGCACGCATTCACACTGGCCATACAAATCAGTTTAGTGGCTTCTTTCATTCAACCTCTATGCTAAGAATAAGGTTAGAACTATACCGTGCGTGAGAGGTTATAATGTAGTATTCATTTTATTTCAGAGATCTTGTAACATATACATACACAAATCACGTCTATATCCCTTACGGGGTAGACAGAGCCTGAGGTAACAAGATCTAAAGACCACGTTTAGCATAATTGGAGGCGACTAGGTGGAAAGGGAAATCAAAATAGTGATGGGTTGCTAGCCGCATCGCCTATAACGTGATTCCTAAGAATTTCGCCTATTCCCTCGATGGGCTTTTACTATCTGCACGGGACGAGAAGCAACTGGTACATTCTATGTTTTTTTTTAGATTTGTTTTATTAGATAACATCTGCAATTTTTATGACTAACAAAACTACACACCTTGGAAAATGTTGCTCTACAAAAAGAAGGTAACTACTGTGTGGGTGGATCCACTTGCAGACTCCGTAAAATTTTGTCAATTATTATAATTTAATTAGGTTAAATCAAATTCACACCTCTCCAATCCTGCACTCCTGGTCACCCAAATCCTAAACGTCTCTGTATTAAGGTTACGAAAGCAGATTACTAATTAGTAATTGGCCTTGTTACATCGCCGCTGCCCCGACAGACCTGCCCCAGAAACAATGTTAGCTGGACCCATAAATACGGGTATTATGGCAATCAGAATCAATTATTTCACAGTGATAGAATTGACACAGTTTTAGTGAGGAGTGGCGAATTAGTTTCGTTGAGAGACTTGATGAGTGAATGAAATGGATGAATCGCCGTCGCTGCACTTTACACATTCACTCTCACATGTGCATCTGAAGCACCTGAAGAAGTCGCGGGTTTGGCAGCTGGCAGCAAATGCATTAAACTGATGAGTACCCAACTTTCAGGGATTATGGTAGTCCCCCTGAAGATTTGTCGGTCGACACGTAAACCCGGCCCGTAGGTGCTGGGAACGTGGGCCGCTGCGGGGGCTGCGAGAAGTCAACCTCTATAAAAAATCAAACGGCGGGGAATCCGGAACCCGCACTCAAAGGTGCTGTTGCCATCTGCCTCATCCCGGGGCGGCCAGTGGGCGTCGCGGTGACACCTAGTGCTCCCGTAACGCTCACAGTCCATGGCCAGGAGGGAACGTGAGTGTTTTTAGACGGTAGGCCTCTCCCCTCCTTCCATAGGGAAGGCAGCGGCGAGCTGAAGAGCACGTCATACTTCCGTTGCTGCCCCGAGCGCGGGAATGCATAAGGTGCATTTTCCACACGTTAAAAAAAAGGCCCCCTGAAGATTGGGCGGAAAAGTTTTGTTATAGTAAATGACACAAAAAACTGACTTACTAATACAGATTGTTCGTACCTATTTAACAGACATCCTGGCGGATTATTTGAGGTGCTCTAAGAAAGGATCCTTAAAATTTCCCACGGTATAAAAGGACGGGAAAGGTAAATAATTAGCAAAAAACTAGTAGAGAATAAAATCAATAAATTAATGTCGAGTATATATTTTCCCATAAACACAAACAGATTGAACATATAAATACAAACGTTGTTAATCTTATCAGCGATACTTGATCTCGGGTTAGCCTGCAACAAAGAATAATTATTAAAACCATGAAAATTAATACTATCGCAAGACTATCGAAGCACATAATTACTTATTTACGCAGTATGAAATAAGTTTTTGTTAAAAAAAACCGTTTCGACCTCAAGCTTATTTTGCAGACTCTACTTTTTGCCGAAGAAATTGTACCAAATTTGAAGACGGACCCAACCGTCGCAGAGTTCCCTTCTGTGGAGACGACCCTGGCCGGCCCACCAGATTCTACTACCAAATGATTCTATTGCCATCCGATTTACAAAACGTGTGTGCAACATTTCAGAACAACTGCTTCAAAATTAAGTTGCAAGATTCTACCCGGGCAACCACACTGGACATGCATTGCAAGATAAATGCAAGCTTGTAAAACAAGATGTTAGGGGTTCAGCTGTGGCCGAGCAGTCGATAGACTTTGATGCTCCTTACTATTCTACCTACACCTCCTATCAACTTAAACTGTCTCCGATTTATTTCTTTCTTTTATTGATTGTCTGGTAGAGATCGAAAACCGCCTATTGTCTAACTTGTTATTTGTTTCTGTATTCTTGTGTACTGATTTGTGGTGTTCAATAAAGAGTATTTGTATTAAATCTACTACATAATATGTCAGATTTGCTAAGGTGTGCGTACACTGGCGATTCGATAGAATATACATAATACAGGGTTTCAAAAAAGGTCCGGAATATTGGAAATTGGTTGGGTTTGTTGAACCGAACGCCCCAAAAAGATTTTTCATTTAAATTTTTGATTCAAATCAATGTATAAAGAAGGAATAGTTGTCAAATAGTGAACTATTAAATCAACTAGTTAAATATTCGGGAACAATTTAAAGAGACATTTATTCCAAACATGTAAAACACTAAAACTCTGTTGAATCTATTTCAGGAAGTGCTGCCATAGAATATTCTAGGCGCTTTATTCCACACAAATAGGACAAAAAAGTGGTGAAAATCGCGGAAGTTTCAAAAACCATTTTGGAGTAGATTTCACTTAATTTCATTTCTATTTACCCACTTCAGCGTCTAAATTTATTTTATTTATGGCTACAAATAGCGTTCGTGGGCATCAGTTTCCAAAGGGGTACAGTATTTCAACAACGAATCCATACAAGAATCCCGTTTTAGACATCAAAAGGCTTTCGTGAAACATGTAAAATGCCTGTGTTCGCATTTTATTTGTTTCCTTTGTTAAATACCTACTGATAGAGGAATGTATTAGGTATGTTGACCTCAGAGCGATCCTGTGTTCTTGGTAATATCGCTTTTCAGAAATTAGGGTCGAAGTAAATAAACGAGAACAAAAACACGAGGCATTATTATTTTAACACAATTAAAATTGTAAATGATTTTCTTGAAAATTTGTACGTAAAGCCGCCATTACAATACATTCAATACTAGTAAGTAAAAATACCGGCCAATGATCAAAGGTACCCGGTAAGTAGAGAGGTTTTGAATTCGGAACGAAAAGGTGGCCAGTAAGTACGATAAAAATCTCATAACTTGAGTTGGTAATTTGAACTTAGAATTCCTTGTAAAATACGTCATATTTTTTAATAGTGCAAAAAGCCTTAAGTTTGAGCCATTAAAAAGGTTGAACAATAAATGTTTATTTACTATAAATATTATTATACCTTAGAATATTATTTTAGGACTTCTATTGTTTCGGAAGATATATGTAAATAGGTTATTTATTTGCAAATTCATTTAATTTAATAGATATTTATTCCAACTCGTAGAGGTAAGCAGTCTATATATACCTATGCATGAAAAAGAGCACAAGAGCAGCGGCATTCGTGCAACGAGGTTTTCATACTTTATTAAAAAGTGAGAATATTTTAACTTTTTGGAAATATTTCGTTGTCACGTAATTTTCATTTCACTATTATAACTAATTACATTTTGTCTTGGTAGTTTTCTATTTTATTCTTGGAAAAAATCACTATACAAGCTTCGAGCACTAAGCATCATACTGGACTCGTATATAAAAATCCTTGCTGATCTATTGAGTAAGATTTTCCAGTACTTTACTAAGCCAAAATAGTTCTGGGTTTTTCTAGCAACGTCACTGTTTTTGTCGACCGGTAAGTATTATAACGTGTAAAACTTTACAAAGTAATTCCTCAAGCAATCAAAAATTTAATGTATGCCCCATCTTGAAAATTGTGAAACGACACGGTGGAATGCTAATTATTGTAGTGTTTCTTTTTATATGAATAGGAAGGCAAACGAGCAAGTGATCACCACTGCCCATAGACACCCGCAACCCCGGAGGGATTGCAGATGCGTTGCCAACCTAGAGGACTAAGATGAAATGCCTCTTGTGCCCGTAATTTCCCCGGCTCTCTTACTCTCCACACCGGAACACAGCAGTGCAAGCACTGCTACTTAGCGGCAGGATTAGTGAGTAAGATGGTGGTGATGGTGGTGGTGGTGGTGGTGATGGTGGTGGTGGTTCACTTAGTTTAAAAGTTTGTCTAATTGGTGCAAATAAAAACCAAATTTTGGTATCTTGGGACAATTGAAACCCATTGGCTAGCAAACTAATCAAAGCTTGTAATGTGGGTACTAGACAATGGAAAAATACATATTAAACATCCAGGACTCGATAACAGTATGTACGTTCCTTGTTTTCATACATTATATCTGCCCCGGTCGGGACCACAAGCTTCAAGTCAGGTTCTTAAACCACTATGTTTTCTTTTACCACATTAAAATCTAATCGAAATTGTAGACTCTAGAACCCTACACAATTTAAACAACCTCAAACTTAAGTAAAAATCATTAAAACTACACTTTTCTCAACAAAACAATAATACAGTTAATGTCACTGTAATAGGTACACCTAAGGACAAGCAGTCGATGTTGATAAACTTTAGTAACAAAGTGAGAAAACTTCTGGTCAATTAAAACTTCGGGGGCAAATGAACTGAGAAATAAAGCGCGCAGTTCATTGACAAGCCTTGAAGAAAATTAGGGTTAGGATGACTTTACATGCGTTTTATTACAATCACATCTGTGAAATAAACCTAACTGACATTAAATGCTAACAAAAATTATAGTACTTCGACACAGCATAGGCGGTGAAGACATTGTCGAATTTGAGAACCTCAAAAAGTCTTAGTCATGTCTCTAGGCTGTGGCCCGCGGCTTCTCCCCAGTTCCTTTTTTGTCTCACCTTTTGAACCTTTTCTGGACAAATGTTTCAAAATCCAAATTATTCAAATCTGTACAGCCATTATCGAGTTTTAGCGAGACAAACGAACAGCAGTTTATTTTTTGTTCACACGGTATATTATGCTTGTATTATACATAATAAACCTTCCTCTTGAATCACTCTCTATTAAAAAACCGCATCAAAATCCGTTGCGTTGTTATAAAGATTTAAACACACATAGGAACAGAGAGACAGCGGAAAGCGACTTTATCTACCTAGTGACTAGTGATATAGAAGCTTAATTAGACTATTTTAATGTGTTTGAGCCCCCTTATAACGGGACCAGGTCAGCTATATATCGCGAATCTAGCACAACAGAGGTTCGACGGCATTTTTAATTACCATTTATTTTCGTTTTTGACACCTCGAGATTAGCCTAGCCAAGCGAGAGAAGCTTAATAACGTTTTGATTCGTGTTAATGATAATACATTTATTAGGTCGCTCTTCGGATTTTCAACATTTTTAAGAAAAATGGAACCCTTTTATTTCGTTGTTCGTCTCTGTCAAGGTTTGATATTGAACTAGAATCATGCAATTTGACCGACAGAAGCAAAGTCTCACAGTACAAATCAGAAAAAAAAACAATTTATTAGTAAGGTTATGTTCTAATAAGGCAATCGAGCAAAATGGTTTACTCGATGGTAAATGAGCACCCTATCATGGTAATTTGCAACACAAGAAAGTTTTCGTAGAACGCTAAGATATAATACCACCATGTGCCAATAATTTCATAGTATTAGGTACTCTTCGCGCAAGAGCAAAACAAAATTGTATTTAGGTCGAGAATCAACCAGAGTACGTGTATCGATGTGTGGGGTGTGTTACAATAGAGAGATATCCTTCAAAAAGAGCACCTTTACGAGAGAAGTCGAAAAACTAAGTAATCTAAAAGATCTCTGAGTTTGGCATCACGGCTATATAATTACTTGCCACTAATTTGGGCAGGTTCACTTTACGACGCTTTGACACGCCACCCGTGTCACATATTAGGGTATAATTAGACACTTACAAAGCTTAACAACACGTGCTTAAAACTCATGATCGCCGGGTGGTTGACATCGTTTTTGAGAACAGTTCAATCCGTGCCGTATCCGGTTCGTGAAACATGACTCGAATTTAGAATTTGCGACAAAATCTATCCATAACATACCTATACATTAAAAAGAATCAGGAAGTACCTACTTACATTGAGAACAACTAGACAAAGTATGAATGTTGCCCGCGCATTCTTCCGCGGAATTAAGGAGCGATCACACCGCCGCGTATACGAAGTGACGTGTCGTAGGCGTCACGTTTTTTCATACATTTTGTTACGTAAACGCACCGTCAACGTCTTTTACGCACCGGTGTGGTCGCACCTTTAAGTTGGCTGCCATGAGCATCCCAGTGGGATCACGTAATCTTCAAAATCCAAATCAAAATGTTTATTTTGCAAATAGGCCGCCAAGAGCTCTTTTAGCAATCTCGGAGCCTATTCCATGCAAATAAACAAAGAAACAGTCTAACCTTTCCTCTTTATAATATTAGTCTAAATAGTGTATAGTTCTGGGGGCACGGTAGTGCCCCCGCCAAGTCGAGCAAAAAAAGCGGCACGGCCGTACCATCCTTTTCTCGAAGCATTTTAATATTTCTTTAAAGGTTCTTAGTGAAGGGAAAAATTAGAAAAACTGGTGGTAAAAACTTAAAACACTTTTAGCATTTTAACAAAACGTCAGCACAAGGTCAGTCCATAAAAAGAATACCTACTCAAAATTAAAAGAAATTGTTCTTACGTTGTAATCAACGTTAGTTAGGAAACTTAAAAAAAAAGTTTAATATTAGGTACCTACTTACTCGCACTTGGCCTGTAAATAGTATTTAAGTTCATTCTTTACTAAGCAATTCTACTAACCATAAAAAAATCCAATCCTTCGTACAAGTAAAAGCAAGGGTAGGTATAACGATTAAGTATATAAGATTTTAAGCGTTTCACGATAAAGAGAGGCGTTTATACACCCCTAATTGGGTTATAAACAGTCTAGTGAACTCAAATGAGTAGATGCGGGCGATCAGAGGTTAATGGAGGGTGGAGACAATGTGCAGAGAAAATGTCAGCTTGATAAAATAACCGCATACCAGATTGCTGCTGCGATCCAAGCGACCGACAACAAACCTAATAAAGGGATAATAATGTCATAATTTTTGCATTTGTAAAGTCAACCCCGACTGCGCGACGCAAAGAAGAGTAATGTTCTTATTTGATAATGCGATAAACTATTGCACACACACACACACACAAATCACGTTTTCATCACTTACGGGGTAGACAGAGCCTAAGGTAGCACCTACAGGCCACATTTAGCAAGATTGTGGGCGTATAGGTGGAAAATGGAATCAAAATAGTGATGGGTTGCTAGCCTCATCGCCTATAACATGATGCCTATTATAATCGCACATTCCTTCGATGAGCGTTTACCATCTGCGCGGGTAGAGAAGCAACTGGTACATTCTATGTTTTTTCTTTGCTCCCAGACCACCATGATAAATGATTATGACTATACTTGAGTAGACAAGTTTAGCTAATTTAGCTAAATCACTACATAGTATAAAATAAAGTCGCTTTCTCTGTCCCTATGTCCCTATGTCCCTTTGTATGCTTATATCTTCAAAAGTACATAACGGATTTTGATGCGGTTTTTTTTAATAGATAGAGTGATTCAAGAGGAAGGTTTTCATGTATAATTCTACGTAGACGAAGTCGCAGGCAGAAGCTAGTATTTCATAATGCGATAAACTATTGAATGAAAATGAAAATGAAACTGAAAATTAAAATTAAAATTTATTTTTGCAAATTGGCCGCCAAGGGCTCTTTTACATGTCTTTTTGAAACTACCAGCACATTCGGAAAGACCATCATTGCCAAGAAGAAACTTGGCAGAAAGTCATTTTTTCAAAAATTTTACTTCCATACTGGTCTGGGAGCAAAGAAATAACATAGAATGTACCAGTTGCTTCTCTGCCCGCGCAGATGGTAAAAACCTATCCCCTGATTGGGCTAAAATCATAGGAATCATGTTATAGGCGATGCGGCTAGCAACCCATCACTATTATGATTCCCCTTTCCACCTATATGCTCACAATTATGCTAACTTCGGCCTTTAGGTCTTGTTACCATAGGCTCTGTCTATCCCGTAAGGGATATAGACGTGATATGTGTGTATGTATAAACTGTTGCAGTAGTACACAAATGATTATGACTATACTTGAATAGATAAGTTTAGATAATTTAGCTAAATTATGTATAAAATATATCTAATTTGTTAGCTTATTGCCGCGGCTTCGCTCCCACAGAAATATAAAAAAGCCCGTTCGAGAACCTTCCTCGTCGGACTTCAATGGAAATATAATAAAAAAACACGCTTAGCAACACATTTAGCCGTTCATTTTCATATATAAAAATAAATACATACATACATTATTTCACAAAAACATCGTACGAGAAACAATTCATTTGATTATTCTTTATTTTCAGCTCTTTCGAAGCCATACAACTAACGTAGGTAAATAACTAAAGTAGAGATTATTTTTCGATAAATACGGCTTGTGTGTGGCTGTAGGTCTTGTTACCTTAGGCTCTGTCTACCCCGTAAGGGATAAAGACGTGATTTGTGTCATTTGTGTATGTACGTATGTGACAAAAGCAAAGTAATGCACTACGAATGAATACAAGGTCCACAGCCACAACTCACATTATTCACATTACATACATACATAAATCACGTATTTATCCTTTACAGGGTAGACAGAAAGCCTAAGGTAACAAGGCCTAAAGGCCTCGTATAGGTGGAAAGGGGAATCAAAATAGTGATGGCTTGCTAACCGCATCGCCTAATAACACGATTTCAAAGATTTTCGCCAATTCCTTAGGCTTTTGGCTGAGAAACTCTGGTTTTTTTTTTATATTAATAGGAAGGAAAACGAGCAAGTGGGTCACCTGATGGTAAGTGATCACCACTGCCCATAGACACCTGCAACCCCGGAGGGATTGCAGATGCGTTGCCAACCTAGAGGACTAAGATGAAATGCCTCTTGTGCCCGTAATTTCCCCGGCTGTCTTACTCTCCACACCGGAACACAGCAGTGCAAGCACTGCTACTTAGCGGCTGGATTAGCGAGTAAGATGGTGGTAGCGATCTGGACGGACCTTGCACAAGGCCCTACCACCCGCAAAATGCCACTGGCTACCGCTGGTAGATACATTCTGTGTTTTCTCTTTGATGTCAGACCAGCATGGAATAAACAGGTAGGTATGTAGGTAATTGTGAATAATACACGAGATATTCTATGGCTTTGACAACTCAAGTGAACCTGAAATCTTGTGAACAAGCCAAGGGTAACGTGTCACCTCTAAGGGGTTTTGAACTCCGAGAAGCCTTGAAAATTACAAATGGAATTATATTTAAATCACAAGTCATTGGTCGCGGCGGTAAGTTCATCATATTACCTTGTCCCGTGGGACTGCATTGTACGGTCTTTCTCGACAGCCATTTCTACACGTCGGCGCATTTAAAGATACCTACTAAAATTAAAAAAAATATTAATAATGTTTTTTTTTATACCAGACGGATATAACCTTCAAGTTCCAATCCTCATGGGAGAAAAAATATGTACCTAATAGGTAGGTAGGCACTCATTAAGTTAACACGTCGCGTCCTACTGCCGAAATCGCTTGCCTATTTTTTCGACCTTAATTTACAAGAATATAGTAATGAAAGTAATTTTTTAAATAATATATAAGACGGCCTCTTTAAAAAAAATTACAAGAATATTTGATAGTCGCGTATTTTATCGTAATTAAAGGAGCTAGAGATAAAATATCAGCAACATTATGTACAAAATATTGCCTCAGGTTTACTAGAAACATACTACTTACACCTTATTATTTACAAAAAATATATATAGGTAGGTACGTACCTACATTGGGGGTTAGAATTTCATTTACCAAATATGACAATTAATTAAGAATCACAGACCTTAGAAACTCAATATTAAATTAAAATAATGCGTTTTTACGTGCGATTTCGGAAAGACCATCATTGCCGAAGAAACCATTCTTGTCATATGAATGACTAAAATAGCTTATTTTCTTTCCGAAATTGTCCACCACTTCGGGCGATACTTGTCAGAAAACACACTAAATGTTTTTATTTACGCCTTTCACTAAGAGCGAAAGCACTTAGCATTTGTCAAAACAAAATTGGGCCTGCACTATGGACTTAGTATACATCGGCCGGCGTGGGCGCTTAAGATAGCAAGATGTCATTTTCAGAAGCTTACGCAAAAGGGTTATAGAAAAATATTACGCCTGAAAATGAAAACAGTTTACATATTTGCGCTCGTAACAGAGCAAGTATGCAACAGAGTGGTGATACTGAGTAATTCCCATCTTCCAACCTAGCAAAACCCAGGTTGGATATTGGGAAATCACAGTGTCATCTTCCAACCTGCTTCAAGTTGGATAGTGGGAACAAAATTTATTATTTACTAGCTGTTGCCCGCAACTTCGTCTGCATAGAATTCGTTTATCGCTATCCCGCAGGAATTTCGCAGTTTTCCGGGATAAAAAGTAGCCTATGTGCTATTCCAGACTATAATCTATCTATGTTCCAAATTTCATCCAGATCTGTCCAGCCGTTCTGGCGTGAAAGAGTAACAAACATCCAAACATACTCACAAATTTTCACATTTATAATATTAGTAGGAAGTAGGATAGTAGGATTTTTCTTTCCACCTTCAACCTGGGTGGGATTGCTAGGTTGGAAGATGGGAATCACTCGTGATACTGGCTATCCAAAGTTTGGCATTAGGTACAGTCAAGGCTATAAATGTATGTACCAAGACGTCAAATACATCTATACAAACTTACACCTTTAAAGTCCGACCACACCGATGCGTAAAAGATGTTGACGGTGCTTTCACGCAACAAAATGTATGAAAAAACGGCGAGAAAACGTGACGCCTACGACACGTCACTGCGAATACGCGGCGGTGTAGTCGCTCCTTTATGCTACCGACTGTAAGGTCGGTGACTCCTATATTTGACATGATAGCTGTATCGATATTTATGCCCTCGACTGTACAGTTATTTGGCTCTTACACGATTATGGCACTAGTTATTCGCGATAGTCAAAGAAATTTTAGTAACTAGAAGTATGATCTTATATAATTTTTTTAATAAAAAGGGAACAACATGGTGAAGGATCGATTCGATCCTACTCGCCCAAGTACAAGGGAAGACTGCAGTCCTGATCGGAAAGGAAGCCTTAAGAGGCGACAAATCCTAGAGCTGTCAGCTCACGTGAAAGCTCAGCCACGAATGGAGACTTCCTTTGGGGAGCTGGCTCTGCACGACCAAAGACACGCACCACTAATCTGCTCGCATAGTCGTCGGACGATCATCATCATCATCATTAGCCTGAACTGTTGAACAAAGGCCTTCCCCTTAGCGCACCATAATGAACGACAACTCGCCACCTGCATCCACCAGTTTCCCGCAAGTTTCACTTTCGTCAGAGTGATCGCAAGATAATAACTTTAATCACTATCACTATCACTACATAGTATAAAATAAAGTCGCTTTCTCTGTCCCTATGTATGCTTATATCTTCAAAACTACACAACGGATTTTTATGCGGTTTTTTTTAAATAGATAGAGTGATTCAAGAGGAAGGTTTTTATGTATAATTCTACGCAGACGAAGTCGCGGGCAGAAGCTAGTCAAATATAAATCAATTTAAAGAAAGGGCGTTTTTTCACGATGCCACACAAAGGCTTTACATTTTTGTGCTTCACAATATTTTTGTGCTTGTAACTTTAGTATCGCTTGATTTGGGCTGGCAGTTAGTAGATTGCGGCTTCTGCGGCACTCACCGGCACCTTTGCGGAGCAAAAAAATTTTTATGCGTTTTTTGCTGCGGCAACGATTAAATGCCTTTTTTTAACCTAACCTAACCTAAACCCAATAACGTACGGATTTTTATGTGTTCCCACGATGATAATTCTGTTGGTAAAGTTTTTACGTATTGATTTGCGATCGCCTACTCACTATTAAAGCAGGTAGAGATAATGTGTGATAGGTGTGTTCTATTGTTACTGTTTTTCAAAGTAGGGTCACATACATTAATTTATTGGGATGGCCTGTATATTTCTTTGAAGTGGTTTATTTGTTTTTAAGAGCGTTGGTTGTTTTTGCTTTTTTCTCACGCAAAATCTATCGCAATGTCGTTGAAGCAACAATTTATGTAGGAATGGTAGCGTTGACATGGGTCGTGAGAACAAGTAGAACAGTAATAATTTAAGAAAAACGATAAATATCTTATTTATTATGCATTGTAATGGTTTTTGTATTTTATGGAAGATAAAAATTCGATAAGAATAGGTAATATATAAAACTAAACACGATCAAACGAGTTTTTTTATTTTTATTTTAACTGGAAATAATCCGAGAGTGTTATACAGACCTACAGCGGTTAGAAAACGCGATCTAACATATCGTTTCATGAAAAAAAGGCGTTTATTTTATAAGTTACAGGTAAAGCTGAGCAGGATCAAACACGTTGCATCTTTTTATATTTAAATAAGTATTTCGAAGGTTTATAAAGACACAGCTGCGCATAGGAAACGTGTTCCGACGTGTTGCATTAAACAGGTGTCTGTTTTATAGTTAAAGACAAAGCTGCGCATAGGAAACGTGTTCCGACATGTTGCATTAAGCAGGTGTCCGTTTTATAGTTTTTTGTCTTATCCTTAACATTAGTGTGGGTGTGTGTGTGTGTATGCGTGTGGCCAATAAAAGCGGCACTCCAATAGACAGGACCGTCATTCGTTCAGATTGGTTCGCTTAAAAACCAGTACCTATCTAACTGGAACGGAAACAGTGTCGCCGGTGTACCTTCTGAATTGTTGACAGTTTTAAGTTTGGAACTCTCTGTCTACGTGCTATAATACTGCTACGTGCTGCTGCTACAAGATAAAATGGAGGTAAGCTTTAAACATTATGTATATCCGCCTTTGTACTTACATCTTTTTGTTCGCAACTTGTCTGTATATCCTAATTTTTGTACAATAAAGTGCTTACTTGCTTATAAGTATAAAGACATTTCTATTTATAACAAGCCCCTCATTAATATTTTCTTTTTTGTTTTAGGCATCAAATGAGGACTCTGTTGATTACACTTTGAAACATTATTATTATGCCCATTTGAATGATGATGAAGTCCAGGACCCAAAACCACTAAAAATTCAAACCCAAAAACGAACTAACAGCATTGATGTATTCTTTGATAAGCCTAAAAAGAAGCAGGCAACGGAATATTCGTGTACAGTTGCCCATACTACAAATGGAGTTACCAATTATATATCTTCCCGCGTAGATGATGTTTCAAAGAGCACTCACCTTGTCAAAATCGATGTCTACGATATGAAAAAGTTGCGCGGTGTACCGAACGATCAACATTGGAAGTTCGCTGATACCAGAATCAAATACTACGCGCAAACTGAAGACGATGACCATTATTCTAACACAAAAGAATTGATCTACAAGATTACAAAATATATTGCAGCAAAAAACGACTGCAAAAAATATTCCTTCGACGCAAAGAAATAAAAAAGGCCGTAAGCCATAACTTATTTCCAACTCCACCCGCATCAAACCACATCCCCCCACCATGGAACAAATGATTTTTGGGTTATATAAGGAAAGCAAAACGAACCATAGAGCATCAGTTTCAACAGTCGTCAAAGTCAATCTACAACATGGACCTTCAAAACTCATTTTACGATGAAGACCTTTACGAACGTTGTGAGGACCTTTCGGATCTCAATAAGTCCCTTCTCGATAAGGAACTCTATGAACGTTGTGAAGAGATTGAGATGTTACACCTAAAGTCAAATGGATATTCACCTGCTTCGCAAGCTCAACAGTTCACTTTTTCCGGTATTAACCCTTTTTTAATAGAGTGGGAAGATGAAGAGGACACAGAAATGTACAATACTGAGGCGGCTTCTATTTCTGATGATGCATATGAACCTTTACTTCTCCATGAATTATGCTTTTCGCCTGTGTCGCAAAATGAATGGATAATGGAGTGGCAAGAATAAAACAAGAAGTTTGATAAGACACCGACTGAAATTTCAATTAAAGAAGATCTTTTGTAATATTATTAAGTATTTTTTAATGTATCTTTCAATAAAATTATTATAATGGGTTTCTGGCCTTTTAATTGTTGTTGTACCTATCCCTTGTGTAGTGTAGAGTGTGGAATATGAAAATAAATAGACATACTTCTTTGATATTATTATTTATTTCTTAAAAATTGATCTGAACATATTTCTTACAATCAAATCATTACAAATGGTATTTTCGGAAAATAAACTTAAAAAATCAAACATAGTTTTACCTTTAAACTTAAAATATATATAAACTAAACAGTATTCTCCACAAACCGAAGTTAACTGGTTCTGAATTGACACATGATTATAAAACCATTTATTTGCATTTCTTTTTAAAAAAAGCTCATGATAACCAGAAGGCTTCCTACCAAATGAATCAAAGTATTCACCGTTGCCATTAATATCAATATGAATTGCTATCCAGTGAGAGCCAGGTTTTGAGTCCGGATCCAAATTGCTTATGATATAACCCGGAAGATTCACAAAAACAGGAATTCGATTAGCTGGGAAAACGTTTGATTCAATCGTGGGACAAATTTGCTTCATGCATAATTGTAATTCCTCAGTATCCATTACGAATTATTACATTTATTGATGAAATCGTTACGGAGGTCTAGGAACTAGTGATATAATGTTTTATAATCCTATGTTTATATAGGATCAATTCAACTATTGTAATCTACACTTACATCACGATTTTTATTTATTTCAATGATATTATCAAATTCTGCATAAACGATGCAATTAACGGTTGTAGTAAGGGCGCTTTCAAATCGAACTTCTAACCTCACACTACCATGTCTAACAAGATTCCAGTGAGAAGTAGAACTCGCTGATAAATCAGGTGTTAAATCAAAACACATCAAACAATAACCATTTCCATAATCATCTCTTGTTATTGAGTTGCCTTCATTAAGAAAATGAATACCAGTTCCAGAAAACAAGGTGTGATATGTAGATATCATTAAGCCATTACTGAAAGATGGTTGTAATGTTTTTGAAGGAATCTGATGGCCGTCCACATATAAACTGAATAAGTTAATATTGTGGTGGTGGAAGTTAAAAGGATTTAATTTTAAACTACCATTAAATGCTGTGTTATCAACAAAACCTATAATACATCTTTTTGGAACTTGCCTGAGAAAAATATTATCAAGCGTTTTGCCTTGTACCCCTGATGGTATTGTAAGTACTTTAACTTCTGCTCTTGTGATAGGATATTTTGCAGTCGTTGAAGCTAAAACCTTTTGATGTGCCAGCAAAACACTTGGATTGATTTTTGTTCTTCTAATTATTAAACTAGCATCCGTTATTCGAACTTTAAGTTTTTTATCTTGACTGCACATGAGATTAAAGGTCTCTTTTGACCGCACTAATTTGACACGGATTTCAACGCCATTTATTAAAAACTTTTCTTGATTAAATATATCACCGTGTAAGTGACCCATCATTTCAACTTCCTTACTGTCTTTAATAAATCCTTCTCTTTTAGTCCACCCTTTGTTAGTTGCATCAGTAAAATCCATATGATTCGCAGTGTCTTCATACCATAGCCCACATGTAAGATGAGACCCTTTTGCTGCTGGTCCATAATTCAGTAGAGTTTCCATGTATGCACGGTACGCATATGTATTATTAGGTGGTGATACTAATTTTTGATTTAAATATACATCCAACTGGTTAAAAAGTGAATGTAACCAATTATTCACCGGTGCAACATGAGTGTCTGCTGATTTAATGTTAGTACCATCTTGATTCAATACTTTGACTTTGACATGGAGTAAAGTGTGAGACAGGTCAATATAGTCATCACCTGATCCTGGAACTTGAAATTCAATCGGACCATCGTCAGTTAAAGACGAAATAGGTTTATAATGTATCCACTGTCCATTTTCTATACTTGTTTGCGTTGATGGAAGAGCAAACAAATCTAACTCCGACTTAGCGCATTCACACGAATTGTTATGTAAAAATGACATGGTTTAGTTGGAAAAGATATCGTTAATATTTATTTTCTTCTTATTTTTTTTTGTTCCTCTCCCTCGCAATGCTTTGGATGTAATGGTGCGCTCTCGTCTTTTTCTACTCATTTTATACCCCGATCCTGACATTAAAGAATCTATTTTTTCGTCAGCTTTTCTTTTTAAATTAGTGCTTGCATTCTTAAAACGAGACTTAATGGATTCATTCATAGGGTGCGCATTCATCATGTCAGTCAATAGACCAACACCTGCATTTAATGCTTCTTTTCCAACCGTTCTAAAACCACTAGATAATAGAGGAAAAACAGATCTAAACAGTCCTCCTAAAAAACTTCCTATACCATGTCCTCGCTGGTGAGGAACACCTTTGTAAATGATTCCTACCCCAGAACCAGCTTGATGAGAGTAATAATGTTCGTATGGACAAAGATTATTTCCTCGTCTATGATTCATTTTATTCGTCGAAAATGTAGCTTCACGCACGAAGTTCCAAACTGGAATGGAATCTTTCCTCCCGTATGCGTTCTTATATCAATTTCAACAGTATCAAACTCTCTACGTAAAACAGGTACGTAATGTGCAGGAGAAAAGCTATGCATTTTATATGCTCCATAAATGTATTTTGTTGGATCAAGTGGTATTATTCTTATTAACGATGTCATAACATCCCCTACCACTTGAGGTTGAACTATATCTGAATATATAAACAATTGTGATGGCAGCCCCAAATATAAATTAGTAGGGTATTTCCCAAGTTGACATTGAATAAGATTCGTATTCGGCTTAAAACCTAGCTGAAGGTTTAGTATTGGTGTTGCATGTACAGAAATGATGTCTTTATGTGCAGAAGTGACCTTAACAAGTTTCGAAATTCCATCATATCTGAAATTCACTTTGTTCTTCAATAATGCATTTTCATTAAAAGCAGATAAAAATTGTTCAATGTCATCATAAGTCGTAGCAGGGATATGTGACTTATATTCAATGGCAACAGGCTTGTTTTCGCCTGCTAATGTAACTTTTTTTTTTACGTACACTACGTTTTCATGTTCTTGAACGTTGTACATTGAACACGGGTAGTGAAATTCCACTAATCCTACGACCCATTCTCCTTCTAATTTCACTGTCTTTGGTAGTTTTGTTAGAAAATTGGCTGTTGTATTTTCGGGGAAATACGGCACCGAACTGTTGCTTAACAAAGTTAAATAAAAACTATCATCACTCATATTTCTTCTAAACTCGATGCCGATATCCAACTATTAAATTTATTCGGATAACCTTTCCACTTCACAAGCACCTCCTTTCTGTTACCAACTCGCCTTGAACGTATTATTTTATCTATTTTATATACAATGGTGGGGTTATAAGTAACTTTCTGTAACTCTTTAGAATAAAAAGTGCCAGTGATTGGTTCATTCTGTAAGTCCTTTAAGGTATAGACAAGATGAGGTGATCTGTTAATGATTGATTCTATAACAAAGATTTCATCACTCCAATTGGTTTCATAACCTTTTTGAAATATGTGTTTGTATTTGGTTATTCTTACGTGATCACCAACACTTAAATTAGTATTAGTAAATGTTTTTACTCCGTTTCGTGGTTTATCGTAAAGATTAGTCCAAACAGTCATAATATTATTAAAGTTAACGTCTATCGGACACATTTTAATACTTGAATGGTAACTATGATTATATGAATACAGGAGGTCCTGTAAAATATCAATGTATTTATAAGTATTTTTATGGGTAAAATAGCGCCACATTTTCATTTTTAATGTTCTTTGAAATCGTTCTACAATACTCGCCTTTATGTCAGGATTATTTGTTGTATAGTAGTTTATTTTTTTACCTTCAAAATACTTTCTTACTTCTCTAGAAACAAATTCAGTACCTTTATCAGACTGAATGTGACGCGGAGTCGCCTTAGCTTCAGTAAATATATCTTCAAAGCATTTTTTTACTGTGTCCGAGTCCTTCTTTTTCATAGGTCTAGCAAAAGCATACTTACTAAATACATCAATTACACACAGTATATATTTAAAACCATCATTATATTGACTATAAGTACGCATGTCACTTAAATCTACTTGCCAAAGTTCATTATAGTTTGACAGGATATATTTGTTTCGTGTAAAACGTCTTTGAACTGGTTTATGTAATGTGTATGTTTCCTGAGACCGCAACCAGTTTGTAACCTCATTTTTGTCCATTCGACCATGCATTGCTTTAACTAACTTATCAATACTACTATAGCCGGCTGGATTAGATACATCGTAGTAAATCCTATTGATATCTAATAAGGGCTCCATCTTTCCCAATCTATTTTCTTTTTTGATAATCGGGCTGCTTTGTTTGAAATTGGTGTTGATGTTGACTGTCCTCTTACTTGGACTGATTTTGATCGAGTGTTTTCATATATTGGGGTTTTCTGGGCCTCGTTCGATTGAAGACCATTTATATATTCTAGGTTAGTTGGGTTACCGATACAAGATGCAGGAACTCCGATATCTTTTAAAGTCGAAGCAAATTGTTTCCAACCAATTGGTTTTGCACGTTTGAGGGGTCGCAACGTATCACTTATCAAATCAATTATATTACTATCTGAGATAACTTGATTATCCAATACGATTTCTCCTCCTTCTTTCCACCAAATCTTTTCTTTATTTTTCAAAATGTTATCAAGTAAAGATTGTCCTTTTTTCGTATAAGTTTTTGGGATTAATTTTATGATATGAGATGGAGTAAACTGCACAGGGTAAGTCTGATCCGAAGGAGTACTATTAGCAGCGTCACCTTCAAGCCGTGTTGGATTTGGTAATGTCGTTTTATCTTCATTTTCTTCCTTTTTAACCATTAACTTCTCATAATCCTCATGAGAATTATTCATACTATCAAAAATTATTGGTATCTTGAACGGTTTCCGATCTGTTTCAGTTAAATGTAAAAATCTTTGCAGTGCTTGAGAATACAATGCCCATTTTTCACGATCTTCTATTTTACTTGCGAGTATTTTTTGCATATCCTCGTCTAAACGCGTTAGGGAATTTAAAGGTGTTTTTTCACTGTGTTTAAACTTCTCAATAAAATCTGGTTCTACTAAAATCATCTTCTTTGTGTTCTCCATTTTAACTATGTTAATGAGCTTAACAAACTACTTAAAACAGCTCCTAGTATAATTGGCAAGAATGCACCACCTTTTTGAACTATAATAGTCTTCCTTAATTTCTGTTTACCCTTTGAAACTAATTTACGTAATATATTTTTATGTTTATTTAACTTCGTTTTTTCTGTTTTTTCTAATGGAATTTTACCCTTTAAAACGTTGTAAATGCACTCACAAATAATATTTATTTCGTCTTCGTCACAAGCTTTAAGTAAGGCTTTACGATATTTTGGTTTGAGCGTATGCAAAGCTTGAAGTAGATGTTGATGTGTGATTACTCTACCAGGCATCATTTACTACTGACTAAGACTAGTTGGTTTTTGTCATATTTAAAGCCTTTTTTTGGAATATATACTGTACAATATTTATCAAAGGGGAACACTTTAGTTTTAAAACGACATATATCATCTGTGCTTTGTTTCAAATCAATCATCAGATAACCATGTGCTGACATAGTTGCATCCTTGTAGGCTTCTTCAACAAACTTTGAATTTTCTGGATAAACCTGTCGAGACAAGTAGCGTATTTGAGTTTTGTCTCTAGGATTTTTAAAATAAACTATGTAGGTGGAGTTCAAAGATATGTCACGCTGTCCTTTTCCTTGATGAAATAAATTTTGAGTTATATAAAAAACACTTAAATTTCTGTGATGGCTGCCCTTAGTAAAAATATCAACAATACGTCCATCTGATTCTCTCATTAAGTCATCGATTATAAGAAGTTTAGGTTGTTCCCCATCAAACATACTTAAATCAGGAATGCCTTGAACATAATCAATACCATTCAAATTATAAAGCGGTTGCATTTCATCATAGCACCACACTACTTGATTAAACTCTACATTACACATTTGACTGGCACTTTTCAAAAAATTTGTTACAAAGTTTGATTTTCCACAACCACTCGGACCTGCGATAATAGCAGTAAATGGATGGATAAAATGGTTCATTATTAACAAAAAATCTGTCTTTCCTCTCTCAAGTTTATAACGAAAATAAAACGCTAATATGAAAATATGTATATATATAACGTGACGTAAAAAAAAACTTTTTCTTTTTAAATAAATTTATTATTGCTTAAATAAAAATACAAGAACTTAAGGATAACATTTTTCTTATTCTAAACATGCACAGATATAACATTGAATTGAAAAAAGTAAATAAAATAACAATAATTATTGAAAGTTATCTATCTAAGTAGGTTACCTTAATTTATAATGACCCCAAGCTAAAGTGTCAAACGAATCTTTACAAAGATATCGTTTAGTGTCAGAATGGGAAAGCGAGATTTTGTTTATTTTTTGTGTAAAAATTACATGTTTAATGGATCGAAATCGACACATTTCTGATAATATATATTCTTTTTCATTTAGGCAACGCTTGTAATCATGAATTTGAAACTTCTTAGTCACGCATTTGTTTACACCTTTAGCCTTAGCCACAATATTGTTATCAACGTTTAAGGCATACATTTTGGATCTTAAGCCTACGAATTCGTTTAAAATTTTTCCATTATTTTCATCCTTAAAATATCCTATTTTTTTCTTATTTATACATGGAAATCCGTAAATATTATTAGACTCGTAGTCGGATGTATCAAAACGGCTTTTAAGGTCATGTCTTATGTCATGATAGAAATCTTCCGTAAAAATTTGATAAATCAAACTGTCTGTGTCCGTGTATAACAGTTTTAGATTTTTTCCAAATTTTTGCTTCATGTAATCATAGTGAAAGTCATACATTAACGTTTTCGATATATCCAATATACAGAAGCCTAAATAAATAGGTTTATTATAAATTATTTTGGTTTTTTTTAATTGTACCGCTGCTAAACTTTCCGAAAAAATTGAAATACTATGGAATTCAGGCCGAGCTACATAACTTTGAATTCCTTTGATGTGACCGTGATTAGTCCAATGCGTTAATAATTTAACATCAACCCTTTTCTCAATGTTTTCCATAGTCTTCCCAAAAACTGCGTTATTCATCAACTTATAAAAGTCTTTTTCGAAATCCGTTTTTGCAGTTGTTCTTAATGTAGTATTTAAATCTATATATTTTTGAAGCCAGTTACTTTGTTTGAATTTTAAAATTCTATGAACTTTTATTAAATTTAATCCATTGTCTAAACATTGTATGAGATTTCTGTAGTGTACAATATATTTTATTTTATTGTTTAAATTTGGAACCAATTTTTTTTGTCTACTTTCATCAACTATTATGTGCTCTGGGCAAAATGGGAGGTCTGAATGGGAATCGTGCAATGAATCGGGATATTCTAGATCGACTTCTAATATGTATCCATAATTAGCATCTTTTGAGATTCTAAAATCAGTTTCAGGATCAACCCATTCAAATTCACCAACAGGAAGGTGCTGGGACATCGCCCAACCGTATAAGTTATTAGCGTCGAGGTAAATTAGATACGATGTGGCTTGATCAGAATCAAAGTCTGGCATGTAGTGATTATTTGATTTAGCATATCGATTACTGCATTGTGATATACCACCTCTAAGTCCTTTTTTAATGAACGAAACTTTATCAAAGTCAGTTAAAAGTTCAAGTTGAACTCCAGTTATTTTAAGCATAGCATCCCAACTGAGACCAGGTGCGGTAAAGTAATGTGCAGGATCTAGGTCATAAGTTTCAATGCACACAGAACGGAAATTCTCGAAGATGTCTGTTAATAGAAGTACGTCTGTTTTTAAATACAAGTTGGAATAATCCAACATTGTGTTACAATTGAAATTATTCCAAACGTTTTGTGCATGTTGATAATCTTCACTTGTTATACAGCTGTCTGTTAGAGAGCTATAAAAATCACCTATTTTAGGTAGCGATGACGCTTCAAGTGATTCATTCGATTTCATAAATTCATAGGGAAATATTCCCTTTTGCTTTAAAAGTTTAAAATCTTCATCCCTGGGGTATTGCTTCCTCAGTTCAATAAATTGATATTCTTGAAGGTTTCTAGCTAAGCTATCTAAACTACTCGACATAAATCTAAAGGAATCGACAAATCTCAGTGACAAAAATCTCTTATCAAACTTGAGTTGTTTGCTAAAAGAAATATATTTTTCTTTATTTTGGGGGATGACATCGATAGCTCCTTCACGGGAATTCAAAGCTTTTACAATGAAATGTGCATCATAATTAGAAAGATTGTGAAAAAATACTGGAACGTGTGCGGGAGGTGTGAATTTATTATCACATACCTTATGAGCCACGCCTTGAAATTTACCTGTAGTCCAGTCATAACTGAAAACGCTTTGAGATTTCAAGTCGTTATCACATATAAAACATTTATTATTAACATTTGAAATAATATTTAAATCATCCTGATTCAATGGGATCGGATTTTTCCGAAAGCGAATTAATTTATTTAATTTTTCCAAGTCACTATAAAGGGAATCCATGAATACTTTAGCACAATCTGAGCCGGTGTATGTACAATATTTCGAAAGACTATCATCGAATGAGCACTTAATAAAATAACCAAAACTATACATTTCATGTTGTTGAATGTTTTTTGTGTAAGATTTAGATGTATCTGGGTCGCAAGATGCTATTGGATTTAAAAAGGCTTCAAAATCAGCATACACCACAAACGGTAATTTAAGCTTTCGTTGATATTTATCAAAAATAAGCTTATCGCATGAAATTTCATCGCCAAACCAATTTTTTTTTGTCTTTTCATGATTCGGCAGTTCAACAACAACATGACCGCAGTCATTTTTTTGATGATTGGTTAGTTGTTCACTTGAATAAAATGCTAGTAAACAGCCATCACAAATGTGAAAGCTGCAATTGGTTGTTGATATTTGACGGCTTACTAATCGAGATAAATTTTTTATGTAACAGTAATGACCCTGGCTACCCTTAGATATGAAGAGTAAATTTATATGCGTTGATTTACGACATTTAGTAAAATAGAGTGGACCGTTAACTTCATGTAATTTTAAGTTTTCATTATAACAAAGTCCAAAAACATTGATGCTTAAATCATTTAATTTTTCTACTTTATGTATATCTGTCAATTTAACTGGAAATGGTACATCAGCAAATTTTAATTTGTTTTGATTTTTAATATATGACGACACTCTCTGGGAACTATCTTTAACCGGATACAACGCCGATAGCAGTGCCCATTTCAAACACTCGTGGTCATAGTTTTGCACGTTAATGATTGCTTTTTTGGTTTTAATATCGTGTGGTAAGTCAATGTATGAAGAACCACGCAATGGATTAAATTGGTTAATGTTCATATCTATGTATTTAATATGTTTTAGACTCCATCCACTATCTTTTTTTTCAAAATTTGAAATTTTAGTAACTAACGCATTTTTTAAATTTTCGAAAAAAGTTTCTTTGTCATCACCTTTACAAAGGGTCCAACTCAAAACATTAAAATCAAAAAAATTTATAATTCCTTTAGATTCTTGTATAAATTCTGCATGCAATATAAAACTAACTTTGAATATGGTTAGCTGAGTAACTGTCTCGTCTATTAATTGATTGAGAGATGTTTTAATTCTTTCAAAAAAAAGTTCAGGTGTTTCAAATTCATGATTTCTTTTTCCCTGGTCCGACACTATCCTATAAGTTAATAACCTATTTCCAAATGCAGCTTCAATTAATTCAACATTGGGCTTAGAATGTTTAAATTTTACACAGTTATTTTTATGTACGTTACTTTTTAAATGCTGTGTATAGTACCTTCTTGACACGTTTCGTTGGCAGATTTTGCACTCGACGGTGTCACCAACAATAGGAGAAGGCGGCGGTTCAGTTGTCGTCCGAGAAGTTGATGGTTGCTGAGACCCAACGGTTTGTAGTGGTTCTATGACAACAGCAGAAGCCGACGACGAATCACGAGGTGTGGAAGATTCCTCTGATACGCGTTTTCTTTTAACTCCACGTGTTACAGTTCTAAAAAAAAAAAGAAAGTTAGATATAAATACAATATTTACCAGAATTTCTCAACTGTTACTCATTACTTGGAGCAAGGAATTACCTGTTTTATTTGATTGACAAATAGAACAATACGCTTCCATGGGTAATACACCATCTATCTCATCGTACTGCGAAGTTGACAATGCAAAATCGGTAAAGTGCCCATTGCAAGGCGTGATATACGGTTTGATATCCGGATCGCAAGCTATCGTTGCACTAAGTTTTCCACTTATGTACCACAATCTTAGATATTTATGAAAACTTTTTAATAACACTAATTTACTGAACATTTTAATATCCTCACTAGTCAATGACATCATGATGTTGAATAAAAATATTTCTTTAAGAATGCTGCTTATATTGGGTTGGGTTCACCACCCCACTGCTAGCTAAAAAATCAAAAAAATAAAACTAGTTTAAACATGCTTAAAATATTAATACTTACAAATTTGGCGACTGATTCTCGAATTTCTCACAATGTTCATAGAGTTCCTTATCGAGAAGGGACTTATTGAGATCCGAAAGGTCCTCACAACGTTCGTAAAGGTCTTCATCGTAAAATGAGTTTTGAAGGTCCATGTTGTAGATTGACTTTGACGACTGTTGAAACTGATGCTCTATGGTTCGTTTTGCTTTCCTTATATAACCCAAAAATCATTTGTTCCATGGTGGGGGGATGTGGTTTGATGCGGGTGGAGTTGGAAATAAGTTATGGCTTACGGCCTTTTTTATTTCTTTGCGTCGAAGGAATATTTTTTGCAGTCGTTTTTTGCTGCAATATATTTTGTAATCTTGTAGATCAATTCTTTTGTGTTAGAATAATGGTCATCGTCTTCAGTTTGCGCGTAGTATTTGATTCTGGTATCAGCGAACTTCCAATGTTGATCGTTCGGTACACCGCGCAACTTTTTCATATCGTAGACATCGATTTTGACAAGGTGAGTGCTCTTTGAAACATCATCTACGCGGGAAGATATATAATTGGTAACTCCATTTGTAGTATGGGCAACTGTACACGAATATTCCGTTGCCTGCTTCTTTTTAGGCTTATCAAAGAATACATCAATGCTGTTAGTTCGTTTTTGGGTTTGAATTTTTAGTGGTTTTGGGTCCTGGACTTCATCATCATTCAAATGGGCATAATAATAATGTTTCAAAGTGTAATCAACAGAGTCCTCATTTGATGCCTAAAACAAAAAAGAAAATATTAATGAGGGGCTTGTTATAAATAGAAATGTCTTTATACTTATAAGCAAGTAAGCACTTTATTGTACAAAAATTAGGATATACAGACAAGTTGCGAACAAAAAGATGTAAGTACAAAGGCGGATATACATAATGTTTAAAGCTTACCTCCATTTTATCTTGTAGCAGCAGCACGTAGCAGTATTATAGCACGTAGACAGAGAGTTCCAAACTTAAAACTGTCAACAATTCAGAAGGTACACCGGCGACACTGTTTCCGTTCCAGTTAGATAGGTACTGGTTTTTAAGCGAACCAATCTGAACGAATGACGGTCCTGTCTATTGGAGTGCCGCTTTTATTGGCCACACGCATACACACACACACACCCACACTAATGTTAAGGATAAGACAAAAAACTATAAAACGGACACCTGCTTAATGCAACATGTCGGAACACGTTTCCTATGCGCAGCTTTGTCTTTAACTATAAAACAGACACCTGTTTAATGCAACACGTCGGAACACGTTTCCTATGCGCAGCTGTGTCTTTATAAACCTTCGAAATACTTATTTAAATATAAAAAGATGCAACGTGTTTGATCCTGCTCAGCTTTACCTGTAACTTATAAAATAAACGCCTTTTTTTCATGAAACGATATGTTAGATCGCGTTTTCTAACCGCTGTAGGTCTGTATAACACTCTCGGATTATTTCCAGTTAAAATAAAAATAAAAAAACTCGTTTGATCGTGTTTAGTTTTATATATTACCTATTCTTATCGAATTTTTATCTTCCATAAAATACAAAAACCATTACAATGCATAATAAATAAGATATTTATCGTTTTTCTTAAATTATTACTGTTCTACTTGTTCTCACGACCCATGTCAACGCTACCATTCCTACATAAATTGTTGCTTCAACGACATTGCGATAGATTTTGCGTGAGAAAAAAGCAAAAACAACCAACGCTCTTAAAAACAAATAAACCACTTCAAAGAAATATACAGGCCATCCCAATAAATTAATGTATGTGACCCTACTTTGAAAAACAGTAACAATAGAACACACCTATCACACATTATCTCTACCTGCTTTAATAGTGAGTAGGCGATCGCAAATCAATACGTAAAAACTTTACCAACAGAATTATCATCGTGGGAACACATAAAAATCCGTACGTTATTGGGTTTAGGTTAGGTTAGGTTAAAAAAAGGCATTTAATCGTTGCCGCAGCAAAAAACGCATAAAAATTTTTTTGCTCCGCAAAGGTGCCGGTGAGTGCCGCAGAAGCCGCAATCTACTAACTACTGCTGGCCAATCAGACTGACATTCGCTGCAGTGGATTTGCGTTTTTCATTCGAAACAAATTGTATAATATTTCTACACTATTGGTTAATTCTTCTAGGGTACACGACGACCGTAACTACAGCCCTTTATAGGAAATTACGTGGGTGGATATTTTCATTGGAATTAAGTAAAGTGGCTAAGTGACACCACTGAATACAATAGAATAATGTACATACTTACATAGATACATATATCACGTATATCCCTTACGGGGTAGACGGAGCCAAAGGTAAGAAAACCTTAAGGCCACGTTTAGCATGGTTAAGGGCGTATAGGTGGAAAGGGAAATAAAAATAGTGCGTAATATTATTTAAATTCTGAAAAAATGTTCATGTGGACTTTTTTTTGGAAAACGGTCCGATTTTTGAAAGCATGTGTGAGATAATACCACTCGAAAGTGATGAAAAATTGCGCTTAATTTGAAGTACTAGTAGCTTAGAAGACAATCACAGCTCTCATTAATCTTGTGAACTACTCAAAACTTTGATTAGAGCTGTAGTTTTGGAGATATGAGCTGGTTTATGCCACTTTAGAGTGATGTGCTTTAAAAAATCGGGCCTCAGTGTTTGCTTAGTGTAAGTTTTCGGGCATAAAATACGCGTTCGATGATTTAGCAGTTATGTCAAATAGGTGAAGAACGTTTGATACCAATCTTTCCATAGTAATTGAGACGTTCAAGTGAACGCCCTTCAAGATGTTTTTTGGTGTGAAAATTCGATTAGTTGCCGATTCGCCGGGTTGTTGTTTAATCGGATTCTTCTTTCGTCGGAAATACATACATACATAAATCACGTCTTTATCCCTTACGGGGTAGACAGAGCCTAAGGTAACAAAACCTTAAGGCCACATTTAGCATGTAGGCGTATAGGTGGAAAAGGTGATCAAAATAGTGATGGGTTGCTAGCCGCATCGCCTATAACATTATTCTTAAGACTTTCGCCCATTCCCTCGATGGGCTTTTACTATCTGCGCGGAAAGAGAAGCAACTGGTAAATTCTATGTTTTTACTTTACTCCCAGACCAGCATGGAAGATAATTACCTACTATTTTGTTTCAATTACCTAGAAATCGGTTCTATTCACACAAATTTACATTCATGATAAAGTACCAAAATGTCGACCTTTTATTTAATAGATAGATAAATCCAGCGAAATAAAAACCCGACAAAACAAGAATCCGGCGATTCGGGAACTAATCTGAAATCTTACACTAGAGGCTCTCTTCGCACCGCTTCTTCCCTTACTGTCGCCAAGATGGATGGGTGTCACCTTGCAGTATAGAAATACAAAGCAATATCCAAATGCAAACTACCCACTTCCTTGCCTTATTCTCTTGGAAGAGCAGTCGTGTTCAGTTCAGTTCTCCCTGGCCGCTTGACTGTATCCAAAATTCATACCTTCTCCATCCTTCATTTACCTATATCAACTTGACCCCTGGGAGATCGGTGGGCGACGCTAGCTAGCCAAGGTGTATTATTGAATTGAATCGATTTCGATTTGAGGACAAAAATTAAATGTCCAGTGGTGTTGTGAGACAGCCTATGCTTTCATCAATGCGTATTGAATTGTAAGTCCATTAATTTCTAGTAGAATGCAACATAAAATTTTGCGGCTGACATTGACATTGCTGTTGGTTTAAAAAAATACCTAAACTTGCTTGATTTCTATGTGTGCGTGAGGCTAAGTCCGTTGTTTTTTTAAGTGTACAGAGGAAGAAATCCGTTTATAGATAAGGTAATGAAACAAAACTACACAACTGATCAAGAATATTATAATGTTACTCTTAAATTATCAAAATACATTACAAACTAAAATCGATTTTTATCAAAATAAAAATCTCTGTATAAATTCATAGAAATAAATACCAAATGTAACAAGTTATTATGATTTCGCTGTTTATAAATTAATGATATTTAAACTATTTTTACTCTAAAATCTCAACATCAATTTTTGTGGCTTTTATCACCCATATAATAACGTCAAACATTTACTACACGAATACAATACATGAAGCAAAATACGGTAATATTACTACGTACTAGTCTCAATTCATAATACAATTGATTCTATTTATATTTCAAAATGATCAACATCTAAGTAACTGTGAAGCTGAATAAAATTATTCAAGTAATCTTAGTCTAACTTTACGCTTAAATAGACTTCGCGCCAGCACCGCCATTTTTGCAAAATGACAGCAGATGTCATTCGTGTTTTTTTTTATGGCACTGGAATTGTGTATTCAGCCACTGTGTAGCGTGTTCTAAAACCGGTGTGTTATAGATCGGTTTTTGTTTTAAATATAATAAATAATTGTATTGTGTGTGTGTGTGTTTAGTAAGCGTGGTTGGCTACGAAGAGTCCAGAGTCACCGCTCGCACCTGTCACGGATCCGGCGACGTACTTGCCCTGCGACGCTTGCCCGTTAGCCTGAAAATAAAGGAAAACAAACGTCTTAATAAGAACAAAAACTATCCAATTATGATGTCATAGATTACATTAGACGATCAATATTATCGTGTGATCCACGCATATCGTGTGCGTGTGAACTGAGGGACCACTTTTTTTTAAAGGTTTAAAGGTTTTGAAAGTAAGTGTAATATTTAGTAGTAGTAGCGAATTAGTTTGTAAACAAATCCTGGAATTTGTAAAGAATTCACTAAAAAGTTATACAGCCAAAGGTGTGGTCCCTCAGTTCACACACTGAAACTTCCACTTCTGGGCAAGTGTTTAATATGCTGGCTTATTTTGATGTTACAGATTTAGTAAAAACATGTTTAAACGCATTCGTAATGACCGAAACGTAATTTGGCAATGATTATACACTAAAGCAGTCTTCCTTCTGTGGTCCCTGAGGGACCACCTAAAATACCTAATAAATCGGTACATTTTGTACACAAAAAAATGCATTTTGCTTTGCAAACATTAGTAAAAATCGCAAGGAACATTGTAAAAGTTAAACGAAAGCACAACTATTAACCAATTTCGACAAATTTATATTTGTTTGTGGTCCCTCAGTTCACACACTATGAATTAATAAAATATTTAAAATATCCTAAAACATAAACATTATGGAAAGGTTTGTCATACTGGGGTTTAGTAGAAAAGTTCTACTACACATATATATATATTTTAAGTGGATTGATGGCGTATAATATAAGATAAATCGCTTTTAATATTTTCCTGGCAGAGTGTTTAGTCACCCTAATAAATCTGCGCTGGCTTAATCCGGCACTGATTGTGTGGACACCCTAATAAACACTCTGCTAGGAAAACATTAAAAGCGATTTATCTTATATTATACGCCATTAATCCACTTAATAAAAATATATATATGTAGTAGAACTTTTCTACTAAACCCCAGTATGACAAACCTTTCCATAATGTTTATATTTTAGGATATTTTAAATATTTTATTAATTCATAGTGTGTGAACTGAGGGACCACAAACAAATATAAATTTGTCGAAATTGGCTAATAGTTGTGCTTTCGTTTAACTTTTACAATGTTCCTTGCGATTTTTACTAATGTTTGCAAAGCAAAATGCATTTTTTTGTGTACAAAATGTACCGATTTATTAGGTATTTTAGGTGGTCCCTCAGGGACCACAGAAGGAAGACTGCTTTAGTGTATAATCATTGCCAAATTACGTTTCGGTCATTACGAATGCGTTTAAACATGTTTTTACTAAATCTGTAACATCAAAATAAGCCAGCATATTAAACACTTGCCCAGAAGTGGAAGGTTCAGTGTGTGAACTGAGGGACCACACCTTTGGCTGTATAACTTTTTAGTGAATTCTTTACAAATTCCAGGATTTGTTTACAAACTAATTCGCTACTACTACTAAATATTACACTTACTTTCAAAACCTTTAAACCTTTAAAAAAAAGTGGTCCCTCAGTTCACACGCACACCGCATATCGTGGACCATATATCGAAGCGAAACGGGTTGTTTTGAAATCCACTATCCTATATTGACTTAACAGTATCACAATAATATTGACCATGCCAATAATAAAACATTTTTCAAAAATCATCCAATTCTTAATAAATGTTTAAAAACACCTAAGCAGAAAACGTTCGAGTCAATTAAAAAACTGTTGGTGCTTACTGCTACCGACATTGTTTATCAAAAGGAAAACACGAGATTTTATCACAACCCGAAACGGCAAATAACACGATAACTTAGGCGTTTTTTCAACAAATCAAAGCGATTGCACTGATTTCGTTCGTCATGTTGGCGTAACTGACATGCCTGCTGAATTTATCCAGTTAGGTCAATGACTTATCGTTAATTACTGGTGAAGAAGTTTACGTTACATATAAAGCGAAGTATAACATTTTAATAAACAGACAATTTTTTCGTACAATCCAATTTTTTTGTGCACACTATAAGAATGATTCGAATTAAGGAATTTTGTATTCATAGGTTAGTGTAAGTTATGATTTGTTTTACATTGTAAACATTCCTTTTTCTGTGTTCGGCTGAAGGGCTATGCACCCAGCGCCAGAAAAAAAAAATATTCGAATGGATAACAATCTAGGGAGCCACTCCGTCGTATCATATCGTCGCTCTCAGTCTCGGATTGATGACTATTAGTCTGAGCGAAATGGCACGTAACGCGAACTTCAAAAACCGAATTTCGGAGCATAAGGTCAAGGGGGTAACTACGAAATCGTATCAACCAGTTTCACTCCCATATTAATGACTATTAGTGCGAGTGGAACGGCCAGATTCCAAGTTCGTATCATACCGTTCCTCTCGCTCTATTATTAGACTCTAGGTACTGTGAGCGAGATGACATGATTCCAATTTTTTATTTGGCAATATAGGGCAAGATTGTCAGATGCCTTGTGAAACGGAGTTTACACATGCTGTCTAATCTTAGTAAAAAAAAAAACAAAAATCTAAGCAGACGTGTTTTGAGTCACTGTATGCCTAGCCTAGAACGAAAGCATACGAAAGTCGCGTCGCGCGCGAGATAGATTACCCATCTCTTTCTAAAACGAATAGTAAGAAAAAGACGGGCAATGTGACTCGCGCGCGACGCGACTTTTGTACGCTTTCGTGCTAGACGTACTGGTGTAATTAACTCAAGGACGTCAACATGAACATAGGAGTTCAATTTTAATTGATAGATAGGTATGTGACTTTACATATTCAAATATCTATTCAAGTAGGAGTCAAGCACCTCAAAGTAGATATTCTTTTATTTTTAGGTCGATTTACCAGAATAACAAAGTTAATACGAAGTACATTGCTTCTTTTCTGTAGGCTTATTACCTAACTCGCTTGCAATCGCCATCGTATTCATTTTGACAGTTCTTGTATGAATGTGACAGCTAGCTGATTCCGATGCCAATTGTCAGCCCATACATGAACTGTCAAAATGAACACATGGCGATTGCGAGCGAGTTAGGTAATAAGCCTACTGGTCACATTAAAAGATACCTACTTAGTCCTAGTATTCGATTCGGTTAAAAAACAAAAGAGGTTGCTACCAACGTCAACGTCAAGGCAACGAACGTCAGGGGTAACTTTACTTTGCTATCTACGCGACATACCTAGTAGTCAAGTCATGGTCATGGAACGCACAACCTAACGTACCGCTTGTAATTCGTATGTCAAAATCAATTGCATTATCAGGTCGTCCCAAACCGCACATTCCAGGACGTGCATTTGTCGCCCCTCAAAAAACGGTTATTTCTCGTGGCCCCACTTTTAATAAAAAGTCGAATTACACTCCACCTTAAGGGGCGGGGTTCCAATTTATATTCCTATTGCCCTTAGGGCATTTAAAGATACCTAACAAACCTGATCTAATTTTATTATCTCTAAGTGAGGATTTTCATAACAGTGGGGACAACTAACCTCAAAAAAGGTACTTTCTTGGATCCCCAGAGGACGGTTTTTTTATTTAATCGGATTATCAAAGAGTTTTAATTCAACATGGCCCCTAATTATATGAACATGATGAAAAGCTCTCTTATTGTATACAGTAAGAGTGCACACAAAGTCAATTCAGAAGGTATCATGGCCAAACAAAAAAAAGTATGAAATAAAAATACAAACACGCTTGTAAATAGTTTATTATTATTATTATTAGCACATTCACAGGATGCAAGCAAGATTAGAGGGATGCCTGCCATTTGATTTATATTGCTGTTAAAAAATATACATAAATCTTAATCATTTAATACAAGTGGAAAACATCTGATTGGAGGCTGTCTAAAATCAATGAAAAGTCGATTTCAAGTAATGTCTCTTACGACAGATTTTTCTGATGTAACACTTGAAATCGACCTGCGTTATATTTATCAAGATACACCTGAAGATCATTTTAATTCTGTGGTTTAATAACATTCTAATGGTTCCATCACACTCTCGACGAGTGAAATGGAGAGAAGCGAGGAAAAGTCATTCGTATATCCGCACTTACTCGTATAAGTTTTCTGTCATGTAACAATTTTACCACATTACAAAATCATCTTCAGGTCATACTAACAAACAAATCAACGACAAATAAAGCATTGTGACAATCTAAAACTTCTTTAAAGCCAAATCCAAAAATAAAAATATATAGGTATTAAAAGTGGGACTAGAAAACAAATTCATGATTCGATAACATTTTCGCCTCAGAACTTAATTCAAAATTGATATGCGATAGGAATGCAGAATTCAGAATAGAAACAGACTTTTTAACGCTTCAGTAGGCATGAGCTTTGACAAAGTTGGATTTGCTGGCAGCCAAAGACGGGATAGAGCCAGCGACATATTTGCCGGAGGCGGCTTGTCCGTTCGCCTATAAAAAAAATTGGCAAACAAGTGACATTCCCCGTTCGAAAATAGAATCGTCAAATTTGAATTTTTGAATTGTGTTCCGTTACACGAGTTTTACGTTTATAAACAGTTTTTATTCGGTTTCGGTGATGATGGCAGCGTCGTCAGCAGCAGCGTCAGTGCAATGTGGGCAACGTGCAAAAGGAATGAAAAAAAAACAACAAAATTAGTATGAAATCGACATTTCGAACTTGATTCCATGCACTACGATTACAGAAATAAAGGCAGTCGCTCATCGGATAGTTAAAACTAAGTACTCACTAGCGAACTGTTACTGTAACCAGTGTATACATGGTTCGCGTTAGATTCGCGTTGCGCTCACAGTTAACCGGCCGCTGGGAACTCATTTCACGCGCACAAACCTGAACCTTGTTCAGTTACATTATCCATTCGGTTAGTTACAGTTCGCTAGTCCGTACTCGGCTCAAGATAACGCCGTCCTGTGATTGGTCTAGAGTTAACCAATCAGATTGAAGCATTATGTTTATTTTTGGTAAAGCCTTTAAGCTGTAGTGGTAGTGGCTAACTGATTGCAGGTTAACTCAAGTTCTAATGATAATAAACAGAGTGCATGGAAAAAAGTTAAGCGTATAGTTTATCTATGTTAAGCTTACTTACGTTACTAGTTAGTGACAACACAGAATGAACAAAATTATATAGTGCGTAAAAATACCTTCAATTTCTACTTTCAAGATTAAAACTAAACTAATCATTTTTATATCATAAGAAACTATATAATAAAGGAAATAGGTATTCTAATTGAATACACCCCCACCCCCATTTTATGTGCATACAAAAGCTTACTTTTTAATCATTAATGCCAAAATTTCAGAAAAACCATAATGTGTCCGATTTTTTGCAAGGGGGTGTATCAACGCTATCAAAATACTTACTTTGAGTATCTTTTACTTTATATTTGTAATAATATCTTACTGAACATTTGTAAAAATCATCTCAAGTATCTAGTGCCTTAGACTAAAAAAAAAATTTCAATGTTTAATTTACAGAGACATTTTTAAAAATTTGAATCATCAAGTCATACTTCTACAAATAAAAATAACCTCTATTACAAGATTCAATTAGTAAAATTGAAGGTCTTTTTGAATAGTGCATATGGGTTATCTACGGAAAACAGGTAACTACAGACTAAGAGCTATAACGACACACATAGACAAACACAAAATGGTTAGGTACTAGCATGTTTATGAATATCAAACTACGCCATGTTGAAAAACTACTGCTTAAATTATTTTAATCATTATACTCACCCATCGAATACCATATCAAATATTAATCAGAATACCTTTAGTTTGGGGAATAGATTATAAAATAAATATAAGTATGCTTAAACATTATTGGAATATTAAATTAGATTCAAGTTTAAGACAACGCATTGCCACCACAAGTACTATATCGTCAACGTAAAACGACAAAAATTTTAAGCACAGTGCCTTCTGGCGCAGGCTTTCCAACATCTATGTAACCCTTAGTAACTTAGTTTACACAGACTGTAAGAAAATACCAAATAGTCGTAAATTCTCAAACCAAGTTAAGTCATTTCACCTTCTAGGACAGAGGTAACAACTTCCATTATTCATCATTTTTGTTGCCGATTTTTAGCCAACCCTAACTTGGTGATATTTCATGAGATTCCTCGCTACTCCTCGCTACTGATATTTCGTTACAAGGGAAAAGGGATCACTTATCCCACAACCGGTTCCCACCATCTTCCCAGACTCTTGAAGTCATAAGAACCCACATTAATGCGCTTCAGCGGAAGATAGGAGAAAAGGATCCCATATCCCAGAACTAGTTCCTAGTCCAATTTCCCCACACTCCTGACCTGGGAACCCACCTTCGCGCGTTAAAGATCCCATATACCAAAACCAGTTCCTACCTCATATCCCCACAGACACTCCTGACCTGGTAACCCACCATCGCGCGTTTAGGATCCCATATCCACAACCGGTTCTACTCCTACTTCATCTTCCCACACTCCTGTCCTCCTAGTAACTCATAGCGCGTTTCGGTGGAAGATTAAGAAAAAAAAAAAAAAAAAAAAATAACACATCCCAAAACCAGTTCCTACACTTCATCTCCCCACACTCCTGACTTCCTGGTAACCCACCTTAGCACGCTTCAACAGCTCCTGCTGGCCAGCGAGCACGTTCTCGGGCTTGCCAGCCCAGGCCCTCAGCACGGAGGCCTGGAGGGCGCGCCCGTAGCTGAAGGTGAGGCCCCAGGGCCGCTTCAGATCGACGGTGTTGATGGCGTTCAGGTTGACGGAGGCCTCTTCTTCAGACTGGCCGCCGGAAAGGAATGTGACGCCTGGAATATGGGAAATGGGGATGAACATTTTCGACATATGAAGTGTCATTAGATTTAGTGCGAGTTGGACATGCGGCCCGAGGGGGGTTCCGTACTAATTCGGCCAATCATATAAAATCCAGTGTTAGCAGAGCCCTGCTTCTAAGTGAACTGTAGGCAGAGTGAGGTCAGTTTATATAGGTCACTTACATAGACAGACAAACATGGAAAAAGTAGATTTTTAGTATTTGTTGTAGCGGCAACAGAAATAGGTAAATCATCTGTGAAAATTTCAACTGTCTAGCTATCACGGACAGATACAAAGATAATACAGACGGACAGTGGAGTCTTAGTATAGTAGGGTCCTGTTTTTACTCTTTGGGTCGGGAACGTCAAAAAGTCTCATTATTTTTGATTTATAGATGACAGAAGATTAGTCAAAAAGTACAGCGGCTTCCGATCTTTTTGATGCAATACGTTCCGTCAAACTTATCTGATGCTAAGGAAGAAACTCCCTCCGTGATACCAGGAGAGCACAGCGCTAGAGATGTTTATTAAAGGCAATGTTACGGGATAATCAGTGCATAGACTCTACGCATGTGCATCAATACAATTACATTCAGTTGACTCGTCTCATTGCAGAGTTCCTTAGGCTTATTACCTAACTCGCTCGCAATCGCCATCGTGTTAATTTTGACAGTTCATGTATGGGCTGACAATTGGCATCGGAATCAGCTACCTGTCACATTCATACAAGAACTGTCAAAATGAACACGATGGCGATTGCGAGCGAGTTAGATAATAAGGCTACCTATCACCTTCCAGCTCCATCAACAGATCAAATGGCAACCGAGAAGTGTGTTAAATGGGACCAAATAAAACTGACTGATCGGCTGACATGAGGGCCTTCATGAGAGCCTTGTCGTCCCGGCTGATAGAGACCTCAGGAGACCCCAGAGCTGGCGCTTACCTCTCCCAGCGAATTTATCTGGCTGTACATAGAGGTAATGCCGCCAGTGTGTTGGGGTCTATGCCGCAGGAGGGCCTTTTAGATGGTGTTTTCTTTTTATAGTTAGGTATATTTATTTAGTTTTAAGTTTTGTATCATTAGTTAACTTTTAGATTTTATCATAGTTAAATTTTTTTGGTAATAAAATTAATAAAACCTTGTAATAAAATGTTTGGAATAGTTACCGGGAACGGCGGCAGGCACGGTCCTCAGCAGAGCGGTGACGGTGGCGCGGCCAATGTCCATCGGGGTGTAGGTCTTCTTGCACGACTGACCAGCAGTCACCTGTCAAAGAGAACCAAACGTCAATTCACGTCAACCATAACCGTGAAATGGCTCACTGGAAAAGCAATGGTGCCTTCCATGCTGGTATGGGTGCAAAGAAAAACATAGAATGTACTAGATGTTTCTCTTCCCGCCCTGATCGTTAAAGAAAAGCCTACCGGGGAAGGGAAGGATTAGAGATTTCTAGATAGGATTTAGGGATTTCTGTAGCGATAAGGCCGCCTATTGTTACCTTGTAATATTCTGTATACCTTTTTCTGTTTTGGTTGTTATATGTGGTGTTCAATAAAGAGTTATTGTATTGTATTGTATTGTATTAGAGAGCTACACGTGCCGGAAGCATTACTCCATTCAATTAACAGTGTCACTGTGTTCTCTCAGGCAGAAAAATAGTCTAACATTCGCTACGCATATTTCACTCTTATTCTTGCGTTGCCGATCTTTTACTTTAGGGACACCATGACGCGTTAAAGCGAACCAAAGTTGGATCGCGCGCTGTCAGATCCATACTAGAAACGTCAAAAATGACAACTAAAACGTAAAATTCAATCGAAATTGAAACGCAAACAAGTTATAGTACGACCCCAGCTCTGTGCAAATTATAGCTAACGGTCCATAGAAAAGAGATGAAGGTAGAGAAATAATGCTGAAGCTTACCATGTTGGGCTTGAGGAGTGTTCCCTCGAGGTAGACGTGATGGTCGCTCAGAGCCTTGTAGACGGCGGCCAGCACCACCTCTGTGACTTTCTGGGCGCGGTCCAAGTCGTGCTCGCCTAGAGTATTGAGAAAGCATTGATTGGATTGCTAGGACTGCATAAAAATAAATGGAACTGTAAAACCTAATCGAGGTTTGATTGTGTCAAGCATGAAACTCATAAACTAAGCAGATCACTTATGCTTTTTTTTATACAGTTAGTGGGCAATTAAAAGCCATAACAACAATAAAAAGTTATGCGTGGTCATACATAAAAAAGGATGTTTCGAATTGAAAACCTCCTCCGTTTTTTCGTTGGTTAAATACGAAGTACCAGAACAACCTAGCACTTTAAGGGCCTGTTTCACTACTCTGTTGTGTCAATTATCTATGATGACGTATCTGTCTGTTTCGTAGTTATAAATAGAGACGGAACTTAACAGAGAGTGGTGAAATAGGCCTTAAGAGTCATCATCAGGCTGTGACAAATGGAAGCTTAGCGAGCTAAACACGACGGCCTTCTCCTGGATTACCTATACCTAGGAGAATTTATTGTGGCAGGTCTTGCAAAACCACTTGGCGAAGTACCAGGGCAGCATAACACCTCAAGAGTTTAACTCACCATCAGACAGCATTTCGGGTTCGACAACCAGCGTGATCGCTGGCTCTAGTAGATAGAAGCGTAACGAGCCAGGACGGTGGCGTTCTTTTCAATAGCCTGGTAAGGGCTTGTTGAGAAGCACTAGAGCAACATAACACCACAAGAGTTCGACTCACCATCAGGCAGCACTTCGGGCTCGACAATGGGCACGATGCGCTGGCTCTAGTAGATAGAAGCGTAACGAGCCAGGACGGTGGCGTTCTTTTCCGGCTTGTTGCGGCCGATTTCATCACACAATGCCCCTTGGCGAAGTACCAGGGCAACAAAACACCTCAAGAGCTCAACTCACCATCAGGCAGCACTTCGGGCTCGACAATGGGCACGATGCGCTGGCTCTGGCAGATGGAAGCGTAACGAGCCAGGACGGTGGCGTTCTTTTCCGGCTTGTTGCGGCCGATTTCAGCACCCAATGCCACTTGGCGAAGTACCAGGGCAACATAACACCACAAGAGCTCAACTCACCATCAGGCAGCCACTTCGGGCTCGACAATCGGCACGATGCGCTGGCTCTGGCAGATGGAAGCGTAGCGAGCCAGGACGGTGGCGTTCTTTTCAATAGCCTGGTAAGGGCTTGTTGCGAAGTACTAGGGCAACATGACACCACAAGAGCTCAACTCACCATCAGGCAGCACCTCGGGCTCGACAATGGGCACGATGCGCTGGCTCTGGCAGATGGAAGCGTAACGAGCCAGGACGGTGGCGTTCTCCTGGATAGCCTGGTAAGATGGCGTGTTGCGGCCGATCTTCAGCACACAACGCCACTTGGCGAAGTGGCAACCGTCCTTCTTGTACTGGGCGCAGCGCTGGGCCAAGTCGTCGAGACCTGAAAATTACTACTATGACTATCTCGTTCTTCTGACATACTATCGTGAGATGCAAACAATGGCTAGTGGCGAAACTATAAGTATTCCGTTTTTGCCATTTTGCCTACTTTTACAGGTTTTTATTAAAGAAAACTTCCATACTGGTCTGGGAGCAAAGAATAACATAGAACGTACCAGTCTTAGGAATCATGTTATAGGCCATAGGTGATGCAGCTTAGCAACAGCAACCGATCACTATTATGATTTTCCTTTCCATTTACCTATATGCCCACAATTACTGTAAACGTGGCCTTTAGCTCCTGTTACCATAGGCTCTGCCTACCCTGAAAGGGATATAGACGTGATATATGTATGTATATAATGAAAAGAAAACCTTAGGTTTCCTCAAAACGTGATCGTTAGATATGATAATTTTCATGTCACAATTATCCTGTCTTTTACCGGCTTATACGCAATACTGTACAGATTATGATAGCGGAATAGTTTATCAACAGATATTAAACGGTCGATAAAGCCCGTGATAAAATAAAGCCAACATAATAAACCAGTTTTAAAAAAACAATGCTTCATTAACCTATGTATTAAAGTGTCTATCTTTAGACCGAATGACTTAGATGCTTAATTTCTTAACCTTTTCGCCACCACGTCAAATTATAAATAAATATCTTATAATAAATATCTTGGGACAAATTAGACAAATTGTCTCAGCCCCAAACTAAGCAAAGCTTGTACTATGAGTACCAGGCAACGGATAAACATACTTATATAATGTAGATAAATACATACAACATCCATGACTCGGGCACAAACATTCGTATTCATCATACAACTGTCTGCCCCTACCGGGATTCGAACCCGGGACCCCTAGCTTCATAGTCAGGGTCACTAACCACTAGGCTATCAGTTCGTCAAAATACAAGAAACGTCACCCATACGCCAGACTTCGTTATTGCGATGCCTTAAAATTGAACCACTCAATTGAACGAAGGTTGCTTGTGCATTGAAGTAATGGTCGCACTGGGCCCGCGTGGGAACTATAGCCGAAGCCCTCTCATTCTGAGAGGCCTGTGCCCAGCAGTGGGGACGTATATAGCTGGAGATGATGACGATGAATGGTCGTATATATAGGTCGTTGGCGTTGAACCTGCGGTGCTGATATATGTGATTTTGGCGTCGAAAAGGTTAACAGGTTCAAGAGACCATAACTATTTTCATGTTCTTATATTTTCATGTTAATTTCAATTTGATTGAAAGGGTTTTGACAGACGAAGGCTTCCTGTTTTCTTAATTCCTAAACAGCCAGTAGGGTGACGGCACCACTCTCATACGTCCATCGATTGTTTAAATAAAGGTCCTACTACTAACTTACTACCAGTAATGGACATGGACCCAATAATGCACAATAACTCTTATTAAAAAGACACTAAGGCATAGTCATTTATTTTACAACAGTCAATTTTAAGCCGTATCATCTTTAGATTAAGAATGAAGTGTCCATTACTGGGGCTTGTCAGCTTAACGTGTCCAACACTGGTGCCGTCACCCTACATACACATACACAAATCACGTCTTTATCCCTTACGAGGTAGACAGAGCCTAAGGCAAGACCTACAGGCCACGTTTAGCAAGATTGTGGGCGTATAAATGGCAAAAAAATTGAATCAAATGGGTTGCTAGCCGCATCGCTTATAACATGATTCCTATGATTTTCGCATATTCCCTCGATGTGCTTTTACCATCTGCGCGGACAGAGAAGCAACTGGTACATTATGTTTTTTCTTTGCTCCCAGACCAGCATGGAATAGCCAGAGCCGGTAGTTTTTAAAGTCTAGTAATAGGAGAGCAGAAGAAGATAAGGTGCAATTGGTGTTACACAATACTTGACAATAGTTTCAAATTAAATAATAAGAATCATGCTCTTTGCGAGCTTGCAATAAGAGTTATTGTAAAAAATTACAAAAACAAATCACAGCCATTATCACGTTGGACTTTGACATTGTAATCTTGCAGATAATGTGGTCGAGCCCCTCGAAAATCAAAACGTAAACACCTACACAGTGATGTAACATTTCTATAACAAACACAACAACAAAAACAACAATATCTAAAAATACCTAATTCATAAAAATTTCAAACATGTTTTCTCAAATTTATTCTTCATAGAATTTACCAGTTGCTTCTCTTCCCGCGCAGATGGTAAAAGCCCATCGAGGGAATGAGCATGGGAATCAAGCGATGCGGCTAGCAACCCGTCAGTATTTTGATTCCCCTTTCCACCTATACGCCCACAATCATGCTAAACGTGGCCTTTCGGACTTGTTACCAGGCTCTGTCTGCCCCGTAAGGGATAAAGACGTGATTTATGTATGTATGTGTATGTATGTTTTCTCAAAGTTGCGTCAGATTTTTTATGACTACAACTTGACAAAGGATCGATCGAACTATTTGTGACGTAAACTATCTCCATATTTACTTACAAAAAAATCTAATTGTTTTTAAAATTTGGATCAAAATACTGTTCTCCATAACCGACTATGATTATGATACATACACAAATCACGTCTATATCCCTTACGGGGTAGACAAGGCCTGAGGTAACAAAACCTAAAGGCCACGTTTAGCATGATTGTAGGCGTATAGGTGGAAAAGGGAATCAAAATAGTGATAGGTTGCTAGCCGCATCGCCTATAACATGATTCCTAAGAATTTCGCCCATTCGCCCATGATTATGAAGTAACTAACAAATTACAAAAATAAATCACAGCCATTGTCAAATTGGACTTTGACACTGTGATATAATTAATATTACTGATAAATGTGGTCGACCCCACGAAAATAAAAATGAAAACACCTACAGTGATGTAACATCTCTACGTGACAACTAAAATCCGCATGTATAATGAAACAACAACATCTAAAAATACCTAATTAGTAAAAATTGTAAACATGTTTTCACAAAGTTGCGTCAGATTGTTTTATGATTTTGCAACATTTTAATGATCGATCGAATATTTGTGACTTAACTATCTCCGTTGATATGTACTTCACTGTGTCCGAGAGAAACGAAATTAAGTTGTTTTTTAGTTAGCTTTGCATGAAATGCTGTTCTTCATTATGATGTAACTCAGCCTATATGTTGCTCCAACTCACACAAAGCTACTTGTGCAAACACCACGAAAAGTACGAAAACCCATCCAGTGGTTTCTAGAACAAATGTCCTAAATACAGTGTTTTTCTCTAATACTTTTTTTACCTTCAATTTCCACACTTTTTCTTTCCACTGCTTTATTATAGATACAGATATAGATACATTTGATAAATACTTCGCTCGGCACTTTTGTCTAACCAAGTTAAAATAATAATTATAACCAGAATTCCACAAAAATTTCAAATGACACTGAAAATTAGAACACAGAAAAATCCGAAAAGTAAAGCTATGGCTGGGAATCGAGCCCGGATCCTCGTCAATCCGTGACGCGTGCTATACCCCTACACCACCCATAACACGTGGATAAGCCTTCGAATTTTTCTATCTGTTACTAGCTATGACCTTGTTACAGTGCGAATTTTTGTTGCGAAGCGTCATCTGTTTGAGTGATGTGTCTGTACGACACAATTACAAATTCCCGTGGAACATCTACTGCTTACCAAGGACGAGAGAAGGCGCTGTTTTTGATTTTTTATGTTTACTTTTACGGTTTTACCGTTAGAAATTAAATCCACTAGTTCCACTAGTTTTGCTGATTTGTGTGCACTGTGCAGTCTTTAAAGTCTTTTGAAGATTAGCTTCTTTACCAATTGCTTACGACATGAGCACAGGCATTCCTTCGAATTTTATATAGACTTGGCACAGCCAAACCAATCTTGTGACCAAGTTGTTTACCATATTAAATCTATGCGCAATGTTCCACCAACTTACGAGTAAATAAAAGTCTAAATTTAATGACACAGAATAAAGAAAGAATTCAAGCTCAAAATAAACTGAAGATCATATGCAATGTGACTTTCAAATGCAGACTTTTTAAAATAATAGTCAATTTGACCGATCAATCTAAGTATAACAGAGCCAGAGTGAAGATAACCTTGAAGATCTAAACGAACATTTGACACGCGAATGAGTGACCTAGCAATGTCCTTGGATGTTGAACTCAGAGTTAGGTGGAAATGTCTGGAAGTGTTGAAACTTTCCTAATAAGAACTGCTGACGCTTTAAGAAAAAGTACTAGGCGATCATAACCAACAGGAGTTACGAGACACACCCATAAAATTAATTAATTACACAATAAATCTTATCTTGACTTTTTGACTGGTATATCTATCTACATATTTGCAGTACTTTGTGATAGAGAGATACTATGTAAAAAGCAAGGATTTGTTGCCTAGCGTTGTATCTAGCCTGCAGGCATTGAGCCTTGTCATGTACCAGGCAACCATAGCATTCAAGAACTTTACCCTAGTAACTAATCTTTATTTGCAATTTGCAATTTTACCCTTTACCCTAGCTAGTAGGTGGTGCCCTCCCTTGTCCAACTGTCGACTCGCTTTTCCAAGAGCCCGTTCAAAGCTGTCTTCTAATCTTATGTACCAGGCAATCATATCATTCAAGAAGCTTACCTTGGGTGGTGCACTCATCCTCAGAGCCGAACAGCGGGACGACACCTTTGTCGACCTTGATGCCGGGAATGATGCCTCGCTTCTCCAAGAGTCCGACCAGGGGGGTGCCATCGTCGGCCTTCTGGTACAGGGTCTCGTGGAAGAGGATTACTCCGGAGACGTTCTCGGAGATAGCCTGAGGAAAAATTGCATGATGTTTTATATCTGAAGAAGTTTGTGTAATATTAAAGACGTGTGAGCGAGAAGGCGCGAATCAAAGTTAAAATTAGAGACGTCTCGCCTCAGAGCTTCAGTGAGTTATTAAAATGTTTGTTACACTTGTTGACACTCAATCAGAGCCTGTTGAAAGTCCAAATTGATTTAACCTTGGCATTACCTTTGCAAATAAGAATTAATGGATAGCGTCAAGTTCTGCAAAACCAGAATGGGCGGGTATTGGAAGCACGCCCATTCCGGTTTCTTGACATTTGATTGATAAAATAACGTTTTCTAGAATAACAAATTATATGCCAGAGAATGTATACATTTTTTTTACATACATACATAAATCACGTCTATCCCTTACGGGGTAGACAAAGCCCAGAGTAACAAGAGTTTTTTTTTGATGGTGGCAAACAAGCAAGTGAGTAGTACCACCAGCCTTAGACACCTGCAACACCAAAAAATTGCAGATGCGTCGCCAGCCTAGAAGTCTAAGATAAAATACCCCACGAGCCTAGTAATTTAAGCGGTTATGTCATCTCCCCGCCGGAAAACAGCAGCGCAAGCGTTGCTGCTTTGCGGCAGGATTAGCGAGTAAAAAGAATCCAGAAACTGTAAAGAGGTATCCGGATAACGCCCACTTGGTTCTCATTATTAAGTTGTAAAAGGAAATCCATGGGTCTTCGTGGATGGCATGATACAAAGAGCTATGAAAGACCATTCAGTTTTAAGACTTACCGGGTCAGTGCTGAAGAGCAGCTGGCGGTACTTGCGGCGGTTCTCCTCGGTGTTCTCGACTCCGATGTCCTGGAGACGCTTGCCCATGGTACCTGATCAGAACAAGAGCTATCACTTTGATGTCTACTTTAGTTCATAGTATCCTAGTACTTACATTACATTTACACAGTTGATGTCTGCGGTCTTTGCATCTTTACATCTATGGCTTTACATCTATGATAATAGATGATATATCCTGGTATATCATTAGATTTGCTACTTCAACAAATAAAAGAAACAATTTTTTTTATATAACTAGAAGCACAAAATTTGGCCCAGTCTAGATTCAAATTGACATTGCATACTAGCTGTTGCCTGATACTCCGTCTGCACAGAACTCGCTTATCACTCTTTCCCAAAACTAAAACTAGCTCTGTACCAATTTTCATTAAAATCAGTTCAGCGTTTTAGGCGTGAAAGCGTAACGGACAGACAGACCCATAGACATACAGAATTACTTTCGCATTTATAATATTAGTATAATGAGGGCCACGTTTTTTTGCTGCCGACAGTATTCCAAGATATAAGTCATGATATTTCCCTAATAAACAATGGTTTTATTGAGTCATTAATTAGTTTTATTAATGTTTGTACCGACCACCTGTCTGCCGTTTAGTTGTTCCAAGTCAAATTAAGACTAAAAAACTAAGATAAAAACATCTCAAATACCACTAATTTCACCGGCTGTCCTTTTTCCACACCGGACACAACAGCACGAGCACTGCTGCTTGACCACATGATTTGCGAGTAACATGTTGGTAGCATTCCAGACGGATACTTCACAAGGTCTTACCACCTGCCAGTTAATTATCAGATGTTGATAATTAATAATTTATAATTACCGGTGGACTCATCAGCGGCGAGGATGCCCTTGCCAGGGGCAACAATGGCCTGGGCGATCTTGCGGAGCTCCTCCTGCAACTCGGGGGTCGGGTATTGGAAGTATGTGCTCATTGTGGCTGGAACAATAAAATACGGTTGACTTTTTCGAAGTTGGGACAAGAGTAATACCGAAGCATGCTATGAAGTGGCTATAACATTATGTTTGCTGGCATTTAACAGCTGTTCAATGTCTATATAAGATTTACAATATAGTGTTATAGTTGGAAAGGGAAATCAAAATAGTGATGGGTCGCTAGCCGCATCGCCTATAACATGATTCCCATGACTTTCGCCCATTCCCTCGATGTGCAATATCATTACTTGTTTGGCAATGCTTTACTCAATGTTGTTAAAAGGGATGTCCTAAAATCGCACAGCTAGAAAAGACTTTTTTCAAGTTCGAAAATAGATTTGTATCACAAACGACCATAAATGTTATTGTAGTCATGACCTTGCTTGCAATAATAATAAAATATGTAAGTACCTGCTGTGGCTGAACATAAGCAACCAAAAAAAATGTTGAGGAAGAGTATAATAGCAATCCCAGTTTTTTTTTATGGCAGATTTTTTTTTTAATCCCAGAGTTTTTGCCCTTGAGAGTGCTAAGACAAAGGTACCCTAACCCTCGCAAGTACTAATTTTGTCTGACCTTAGCCCTATGCTTTGTCTATAAGTCGGCTCTGATAACATGGTCTTCTTTGGGCAGTTCCGAACTCTTTTTAGTCAGTGTTTGCCGTAACAGTAACTAAAACTGCGCCCAGTAGGCCAGAAACTGTTGTTGATTTATTACCTTTGGTGCCAAAGCCGGGCATCCATCCTGACTCGGGAGGACCCTTTTTTCCCTTTCCCTTTGGAGCCATTGTGAATCACGAAAAATGTGTAAAAATTAATAAAAGGGAAATTCTACACTCGACATTGTGTGAAAACTTTTCAAAAACACATACCTCAAGATACTACACTTGAAGCTGACGCTTCGTTCACTCTTTTGTTTATTTTTCGAGTTTCGAAATTATCAATTCAGTGCAGACATCAATAGTGTCAGACAGACTGTCAGTGTGGTCGTTGTCGTGTCAGTCAAGTCAATTTGACATTTTGATTTTCTCTTTGGGGTTTTTAGGGTTGGGATTATTAACTCGATTACAACAATGTCAATCGACATAATTTTCATAAAAAATGATTTTTTTTAATTAAATTAATCTCTTACGTAATTTTATGGTAGATTTTAGTTGGAATCCCAATAAGATTTTATTAAGTCGTATCTGCCTATTGATTTTATTTGATAATGCAGTAGTATTCTACCTGTTATTTTATTCAGATGTTTTCAATTTAATGTTGCTTTAATACAAACTTACCAAATATTTTTTTGTTTTTACAAAAGTTCTTAAAATTTATAAGCATGCTTAAAACCACGAAGTTCCTATTTTAAACCTAGATTCAACTTTATTAAAAGGTGACCTTCAAAGGTCACTGAGCGCGTAGCGTAGTCACAGGCGTGTTCCTTCCTAGTTAAACATCCACCTCATAACATTCTATATTTATAACTAAAACAAGTATCCATTCATTAGATACCGTATACGATGCGTTTAGTTTAGTAAAACACGCAGTACCTGTTTAAATATGCTAATGAATTACATCCACTTGCAAAGAGTCAATAACCTGTACGTGCAATAATACATTGCAAGTTTAATAAGTACAATGGCCAAATTTATAAAATAATTGCGAAAAAAATATTGTGAGCTTACATATAGCTTGCACGTAATGTATAGTTAAAATTATAGGAAAAAAGTTATGTAATGTAGCTTTGTAACTTGCAATGATGTTGTGAAACTAACAATTAGTGCTTAAAATTGGAGTAAAATCACCTCGACAACCTTCATTTTGACTATAAAACAAAATAAAGAATAATTCGTAACGTTATCGTAAGCGACTCATAAAAATACAGAGGTTACTCATAGGTCAATAAAAATTGGATACAATATTTATGATCGTTTAGTCTCATACGTAAGCGAAAATGTATGCTATTGGAAAATTAAAATTGTAATTGACTTACAGTTTTGATTTGGTTTTAATTAGAAAAACACGGACACTCCCGATCAGCTACGCGGCTACTACTGTCAAAATGTACGGAGAGGACACGAAGAAAGGTCGTTTGAAGGTCCAATGATAACGTGACAGTTCCAGCAAATTTATAGGCTGACTAAAGCGACATCTGCATTTATTTACAACCAATACGCAGCAAAGCCGGTTACCAAATAAATGTTAAGCTCCCAACCTTACCTACGTTGAGTGTTTTAAGGTTAACATCGTGCGGTAGTCGTTTCACTCGAGTAATATAGATGGCGTTGAAATAACTCATTGCATTAAGATGAGTGAATAACAGATTTGATAACAGACTTTTAGTTTAATTAATTTTGACACATTTTTTTTATCGTGTGCAGATGTAATTTTGATATATCTAATTAATCGATGACAAATGGATTCGATTATGATTTCTTCAGTGACTGTCACATCCCTAGTGACCTGTATTTTAAAAATTAAACACCAAAATTTTACCATAGACTTGGCACGAAAAATGTTTTCAGACAATCTGCGCAAAAAGGTTTTTACAGAAGTTTTTTATTTTCTTTTTAATAATCTTTTTATTTGACACACCTATAGAACTTTGTAGGTAGTTTTAAGTTTTTAAGGAAATAAAATCGCACCTTGAAAATCAAACCGTCACTATACGAAATGTCGACATTTTGAGTTATCAACGCCATCTAGCCATTCAAGTTACAAAGCGTGCAATGCAAAGACACCCGTCGCTCTAACTCCATTAGCTGCCACAAAGGGCACTAGTGTCGTTTTGGATATTGGAGGGGATGCGTGAGTGCGGCATGGGAACAGCGACATATTGTCATTAGTGGCGGGGATGCTAAACGTATTACACCGAGGACTATGCGGAAGTCTGTCATTTTTGGTTTAGCGACGATTTTCGATGAAATTGATCGGTAAGTACGATTTTAATTTACGGAATGTATCTATGAATAATGTCGACGCTTAAGAATCAATACCGTCTAACTAACGTTTTGGACGTTTTTCACTTTTTAATGCAGTTAGGTTCAGAAAAAAATAACGCATAGCATGCCATAATCGTCTAAATTTTATTTTATTAAATGGATGAGTAATCCGCCCTGGAAATATCATCTATCTGTTTAACACGTTTACTTTTCTGCCAATACCATCTATGTGCTCTGACGAACGTCTATACTCCACGGTTGCTCGCCCGCGATTGAAGTGAGCGAGTGGGTGTGGTGCCGTAACATTGTCGCTGCGGTCGGCAAGTACTCTGCGGGTGTGAAAGAGACCAATAGAGCGCGGCTCAGCTATCCCGTGACGACGCTAGTGTTTTTGCAAGTGCGTAACGTTAACTTTCTAACGAAAAAAAATAGTAAAACGGTGATAAATTCATATTTTTTGAGACAAGAAGCCGTATAAGGAATGTTTTGGTTTATAATTTACGCATGATTTATATTTAATAATTTCATGTATTTCTACGATAAAGTAGCAGTTAGGTATATTTCAAAATTGAGATAGACAATCTTTCCAGAAGAACCGTGATAAACACTTAATGAAATTCTGTCAATATAACATAAACATGTAGGCACGTTATTGGTTCACTGAAACTGCGGCAGATCTTAGTGCGAGTACTTTTGTGTCGTGATACTATCTAGAGCGGCATTGCTTGCCGAAACAAAAACCAAGTTATTTATACTGATGGTTGCACTTATCAGAATCGCAACGCAATATTGGCGAATGAACTCTTTTTTTTATAGATACTTACGAGGACCACAATTTTATCGAAAATTACGCTAATGAATCAATCTGGTTGTACAAATCTATAAGACCTGGACGTAAAGCAGGTGATCATACTATGACCGATACACGTGCAATCGAATGCAACCCATATGAGAATATTAAAGTGAAGGTCTATTTCGATCAGGAATGGCTTGCTATACCACAAAGACCAAAAAAATTAATGTTTCCAGCATTGATTACGCTCCCCTACACACTCAGAGATGATCCCAATAACAGCAACCAAATATCGGCTCTTGCAAGATTTGGAAGCAGTCCTGCCCAGAGACTGTCATGACTTTTATGACTCGCTGCCGCATTCATAAAATTAATGATTTTTTTATTTTTGATCTCGTTACTTGTATATATTTACGAAAATATAGAAGTTATTCGTACCAAGTAAAGCTATGATTACATAATAAATACGTGTTTGATTATTATAGTGATATATCATTCAATTGTTTGATTTAATCCAGTTTAACTCTACATCAAAATTAAAATACATTTGAGTAGAAATATTGAAAACAATACTGTCTAACTTACAAAAACTTTGTTTAGGGCAATGCTACAGCTATTTGCCATTAACGGTATTATTTCAAAATATTTTGCGATGACTTGTTATTCGTAAAAATGCATTTAATAACTTAACTTAAACCAATAATTTGTTTTTTCGCTTCAGCCACTTATCTTACAAACCAAATAAAAATAGTACTATATTTAAACCAATACCACCTTACTTACACAAACTTTTTGTACGGTTATATTAAACAGCAGTGATCCTTTCAATTTGGTATAAAAGTATTTTATTATCAAGGTTTTCGAGTATTAATAAGTGTAACGTTAATAAAAACATTTTTTTGATTTTTTTCCGTTTAACCACTCATCTTACAAATTTTAAAAAAATATAAGTTTATTTTGTAGTAATACCACCTAACTTCCAATATATAAGTACAGGGCAATGTTACAAAGATGCGTCATATAACAATAGTTTTAGTACATTTTTATAATTTTAATCGTCTTTAAATATTTTCAATAATTTAAAATTCAAAATTTTAAATCGTTTTTTACGCTTCCTGTAAAATTGTATTTTTGATACTTAGACAGTATTGATTCTTAACCGTCGATGTGTCACTCTTGATTTATAATTCAGACTCAACATGTTGATTTAACTAAAAGCAATAGCGTATTTTTTTGTTTCGCAACGTTTTTCCTTTAGTGTTTGATAATATTCCTAAATGGACTAATGTTTCTATCAATAATGTGTCATTTTCATTTTTTAATCTAGTATCATAACAACGTTTTTACTTAAAGCAACAGTGTTATTTTCATCTTAGAGCCAGTTTTTCGCAAGTATTTGTTACTTTTAGTTGAAAGTAAAGTGGGATAATGTGCTTAATGACATTTTTGCATTTAATTCAGTACCATAATGCGGTCTCCGTTCAATGTTTTTTGACTTTTTACGTTTAAAGACAATTTTTGTCTAGTATTTGGGAAAGATAGTAATGAAATAAAACGTTTTTAACGGTTTAATGACAATTTTGCTTCAATATTTTCCGTCATAATGGCCGTTTTATCTTATTAAACTTGTTATTTTGAGAATAATGCCGGTATTCTTCAATTCTCGCCGATTTTACTTAAGCAGTACATTTGAATTTGACTCTTGATCATTGTGTCAGCAAGGTTCAAATGAAAAGTTAATTTCAGTTTGCGTTGATTCATTGTTTGAGTAACTAAATGCAACAATGTTTTTATCGTTTAATGTCATTTTTCCTTATTAGAGTTCAACTTTAAAGGGTGTATAAATATCTTTTTTTACAGTTAAAAACGTTGCAACGGAACTCAAGACCGCATTAATGCAACCACAACTGCAGAAACTAAGGATGTGAAAGGTATATTCTGTCACAGATTTCACAATTATTATTAGTAGAGGGATTGAATCGCTTCAGTGTTTTGTGTGCTGTAGGGGTAGGTGAGTTTGTGGACTTTATGTACCTATGATTTATGTAGCAGTAAAGGAGGAAGGGATTGTATATAAAAACATGTATATTTTGCACCGGCTTTGCTATCTTGCACGTGTGTAGCGGAATAGCAAGGTAATTTGGTTCGTACAAGTATTAATCCGTTTTTTTTCTTCAAGGTTAACTGTAATGAACCTGGATTCAAGTCATCATCGTCTAAAGAAAAACATATGCCGGAAATTGCTGAAAATTTTCAAGATACGTCTTTCCAGTTCCAGTCTAGCTCCATATGGCCTGCGTAAATCAATATCTTTAGAAGCTTTCGCCTTTTTTTATGGTGTGGAAAATGCGCCTTATGCATCCGCCTGGTACGGGTTTACCATGTGGTATGTGAGGCTCTCCCGCGACGACAGGCATAACCACTAAAAACAACACGGATTCCCTATTCAGTCGTATGTGAGGCGTTACGGGAGCACTCGGTGTCACCGCGACGCCCCACGACCACCCCGGGATGGGGTTCACTCTTCGCGGCACCTGTGCAATGCAGGTTTGGGTAATCCCGCCCTCCCCGCTGGTGCCGCTTGGATTTTTTATAGAGATTGTCTCCTCGTGGCCCCCGTCTTGAAAAAGACACCGGCCCATGTTGCGACCCCAAGGGCCGGGTTACGTATTGACCGACAGTGGCCGCAGCCACGCCGCTCCGCGATCCCGTCCCTTACGCGGCGCACCGCTCCGACGGCAGGCTTATGCCCGCCGACCCTCACGTCAGCTCTCACACCCTCATGTACTACTCTGAAAGCAGAGCGGTACCAAAGGCATGATCGCGTCCGTCACCAAAAGCACCCGCGGGTGCGACCCTCTGGATTTTTTATAGAGGTTTACTCCTCGCGGCCCCCTGTCTCGTAAAAGATAAGCGGCCCACGTTCCGACCCCACGAGCCGGGTTACGTGTTGACCGGCAGTGACCGAAGTCACTCCGCTCCGCGATCGCAACCCGTAGGTCGCACCGCTCCGACGGTGAACTTTCGCCACCGTCCAATAAGGCTTGCCCTCACCTTTCCCTGCAGGTACTTGGCTCAGGTTCACCTCTGTCAAAAAAGCGCCCAGAGGCGCCGCCCTCACTGCAGGTCTATTTCTGGACCCGCTGGCTCAGATCCCCCGCAACGAATTGCGGGTTCATCTTACCACCCCTCCCCCCCAGTCGGATATTAGCCAACAGTTAACTAACTTACAAAATAAATTAATTAACCGTTGTTGCCCAGGGTGCACCGGCCTAAGCGTTACTCTTCCTTCCCTCCGTGAGGCCAAGAGCGTCTGTTAGAAGAAAGCTATGTTATTAGGTATTTATAGTCGGTAATATTTTCTTACTTCATAAACTCTTTCATAAACTTTTTAAACTTTGGTGGAATTATTTTTACTGAATGTGAGAGGTGCTAGACTTAATAAATAATCTCTAAAACTGAATAAGATCTTTTTTTTACAATTACTTGCTAAAATAATCAGTTTTTCCAATGAAGACATCCAAAATGAACAACTATAGTGTCATTTTTACTTCCAACACAAATGATACAAACTCGTAAAATTAGCAGAAAACTGGCGTTTCGTGAAAATAAACAGAAAAATGACACTATATTTTTTTAATTTCGATTCATTACAGTATTTAATACGTATATTAGACCCAATTAATTTCTAGTAGAAAGCTAGTACATAAAAGTAGCTAATAAAATGAATAAACTCGTATTTTTCTTTAAAATAACCTATTTAAAAATGTATCTTGATTTTTGGATTTTTAAACGTCCGTTGCCAAAAAATGCGTTTTTTGGTTAGTGACTGTTTGATTTTCAGGGTGCGAAATATTAGTGTGGGCCCTTATAATTATTAAGTATAAGACAAAAAAGCATGGAATTTTTCTATAACTTTTCACATTAGATAAATATTTATCGCACGCTGTGTCGTCGCGTCGGTTAGGTTATCAAGTTATTTATTATTAAACAACACTACAGCGGGAGCTATTATTAAATAAAATCAATACTTAATTTAATACCTACTTTTGCTCGGCAGCTGAACGCATTATAGTACTTTGTCGCAATAAACAACAGTAGGTACTGGGACAGTTTGACATGTTGTTTCGTATTGCTTATATCTACCTACTGAAAGTAACGAGCGAGATATCTACAAGTAGATCGACAAGTAGGTAGTCTTAGGTGGGGTCCGGATAGGTACTGTGAGAAAATTTTAAATAGATTCAGAAAACGCAGCGGTGTGGGCGCTCCATTAATCGATATGTACTTGGAATACAATACATTACAATAATTTGATAAATTGTCCGCAAACGGACCACGGAGGTCTGCCTGTAGCCGACCGTTGCCCTTAAGCTTTCAGCTAGTTACCTATATAAGCTGGACTATGTCGTGTTGGTGCACTACTACAATAGTATACTACATTTTGATAGGTACAGTCACCCGAACGGAATCCTAGGCCATTGTAGAACCTTTTCACAATAAACGTCGGAGTACTTCGACACTGACAGACGCAAATAACAAACCGATTACTTATCGCGATAAGGTTCCATTTGGTTGACCGTACCGTACCTAAGATTGTTATAACCGTAGGGACCAAAGGTACCTAGTTAAATATAAGGGGACAAAGCTTGTTCCGATAATATTCTAACACTTTTGTTTAGTTTAACACTATCATTAAAATTTAGTTGACGAAATTGACACGGCGTCACTGTCGCAGCGTAAGTGACGCCTGACGCCACTGACGCCGGCCTCGGAACTCTGCCTTTAGAAGACTACCTTCATCACTGTCTAGTAACGTATACCCTTTACCCTTATAGTGTCTGTAACAGGTAACTCTAATGTTACATGTTTACCCTTTGAAGGTACATAATAAAATTATAATATAATTTTATTAATGAATTTTTAATATAATATTTCTTCCATGCTGGTCTGGGAGTAGGTAAAGAAAAATCATAGGATGTACCAGTTGCTTCTCTTCCCGGCGCGCAGATGGTAAGAGCCCATCGAGGGAATGCGCGAAAATCTTAGGAATCATGTTATAGGCGATAGGCTAGCAACCCATCACTGTTTTGATTCCCCTTTCGATCCGTACGCCCACAATCATGCTATACGTGGCCAGGTTTTGTTACCGTAGGCTCTGTCTACCCCGTAAGGGATAAAGACGTGATTTATGTAGGTATGTATGTATAAATTCAGTAGGTTGTTAAGTAGTTTCTGTGTGAAAGAGTAACGAACGGCTTTAGAGACTTTTGCGTTTATAATCTTAGTAAGATATAGGTTATCTTAATTCCGTGTACAAATACACGCTGTATAATAGTATTATATCACAATCTTATGTAAGTTATTGTGGTAGCTTAGTTTGCCTTTTAACGACACGGACTGAGCAGGTGACTATTTTGTTTTTAATTAATTCATGTCAATTTAATGTGTAACAAATTAACAAACGGTGCTAGAAAGTTAAACTTAGAGTAGGGTTGCCATATCCAGGATTTAAAGGGAAAAATACCAAGACATGTAAACAATTAGTAAGACTACTTGACGCGCGCGGCGCGGGCCCAGTGAAACGATTGGAGACAGTAATGGCGCGCTAATTTTAAAACATATCCTTAACAGGACGCTTTAATAACTCAGGACGATGCTTAGATTCTATCCAGGACAGCCAAGGACACCCCAAAATGCAGAAAATGTCCTGGGGAAACAGGACGGTCGGCAACCCTAACTTAGAGGAGCATACGCGTAGCAAACGCGTTTGAGACACTTTTTCGACCAAAAACAAACCAGAAACTCAGAGCCTCGACAACTGTTACCCACCCCTAGTGCAAATTGTAACTTCGAAATCTTAAACTTACAATATAAGTGGGTTCTAATAATAATTGTAATATTCTTGTTAGCTGTGTATCGAATATGTGTAAATAAATGATTCTCTTTCTTTTCTTTCTTTCTTATCATGAAGATTAAAGACAGCAGATTTTAAGACGGTGCTCACATAGAAGAGTATTTTTTATAAAAATAGAATGGATTTAATTGTTGACATCGTATCTACTGTTGTTTGGTTCAGGATGACGACGTACTTCTCTTACCCTGAGGCTGGACTCCAGGCGGAGCTGAAGAAGACCGCGGAGGCTATTGTGGCTCCAGGGAAAGGCATCCTTGCTGTCGATGAAACTAATGGTAGGTAAAATAATTATTATAGGTACAATGGGGTTTGATCGTGCTACATGATTTGGCCAAGTAAGTAGTAAGTAAGTAAGTAAGTAAATGCTTTATTGTACAAATATAAAGAAACAGATACAATAGCAATAGTGTTGCCTACATCGCAACAATTTTACTCCAAATTTGTTTTCATTTTGTTTGTCTTGTTTTTTTGCCTACTTTTTTCTGGCAGCGTTTAGCTTTAGTTAATAAGCCAAAGCTTCCGTGCTGGAAGTTCCCAGGAGTAAAGAAAAAATATAGAATTTACCAGTTGCTCACTTCTCTTCCCGCGCATATGGTAAAAGCCCATCGAGGGAATGGGCGAAAATCGTAGGAATCATGTTATATTGTTTTTTATGTTATGTTTCATCATGTCAGCGAAAATTTACAACCAAATTCCAGTAGATATGAGATCGCTGACAAATAAAACTAAATATTCTTAGCCAAACTACGATTCCGGCTCAAAGAAAAATGTACACCATGTCAGAATTTTTTGAATGTAAATAGCTTATGATTATAGTTAGTGACTGATTTTTTTTTATTGGATTAATTTGTATTATTTTTCCTATTATTCTGACATTATTTTTGCTTGATTAGTTAATGATGAAAATGTGCTTATTATCTTTCTAAACGCACAGTAAGAAAAAGGGTATCATATATCGCGTGCGACAGAGCTCTCGTACATTCTTGTGCTAGCGGGGACTTATTCACGCAAAAGTACATAACTGTTACACCTAAAGTCGTCACACCGGAGGTCATCATTATCATCATAATCAGCCAAAAGACGTCCACTGCTGGACATATATCTCGCCCAAAGAGCGCCACAAAGACCGGTATTGCGTGGCCCTCATCCAGTGGACTAGCGCGTCCTGCAATAGGTCATCAGTCTACCTTGTGGAGGGCCTTCTTCTGCTACGTCTTTCGGTAAAATTATCATAAGATTTTCGTTTACAGAGGGCATCGGCAAACTCCTGGCTGCAGTAGGCTTGGAGAACACAGAAAACAACAGAAGGAGATACAGACAACTTCTATTTACTACTAAGGTTAGTACAGTGCAGTGGGGTGATACATTGGCTCAAAGCCAATTTGATGGTTAACTAGGTGCCTTACATGTTTGAAGACTTAAGGGTTGAACAGTGCCGGCGTTAGGGGGGGGGGGGGGGCGATGGGACGACGGCCCGGGGCGCCAAATTTGGGGGGCGCTGAGGTCTGGGGCCTCGGCCTCCTGGCTCACCGGCTGTGTACCCTCAATACTGTCCTTAAGTGGGCGCCTAAATATTACTGCCCGGGGTGTCAGTGGCCCTAACGCCGCTGCTGGGGTTGAAGCCCCATTTGTTTATGTCCAAGTCTATTTCGTATTGCGCCTTCATACCTTAAGTTTAGTGTCAACATTATCCGATAGATGTCGCTGTACCGTCGACAAACATGCTAATGGTATGTTGATGTAGATTAATGAGGTGTTTTGTTGCTTTTTTGTACGTTAGGCTATTGTTCAAATTAAATGCATTCCGAGATTTGTGGTACTGCTACAGCTTGTGTTTGATTTAATTCTCCCTTGAGAAGGTCGTGTGCAACTGCAGTGTACAGTTTATTTTATAACAGTCTTCACGCCATATCTTTAAGGCTTTAATAGTCATGGCAGTCTGTTTATGAATTTAGTTAGCTGGGTTTTGCCTGTCCGAGTTACATTTTCGGTTTAAGCAAAGTTTGTTGTAATGTTTAGAGTAATTTAGTCATAAAAGAAGGTGTAATTTATCACTAGCAGTGGTCACCTTGTTGATGTATTCCTGCCTAGGTAGGGACTTCTAGGTCCTCACCTGTTATCTCTTCTTCTTCTTCAACCTTTTTCTACCCAATGCTGAGTAAAGGTCTCTTCCATAGCCCTCCAATTGCTGCGGTCTTGGGTTTTTCGCATCCAGTCCTTCCCCGCTATTTGAATGAGGTCATCGGCCCATCAGACTAATGATATCCCTTCTTCTTATGGTGCCTCTCCAACTAGTGAAGGTTGGCAATGATAAATGATATCCCACTTAATCTTATTAAGGACCTCCAACTCCAATTCTTCATAGCGCTCGTCCGTAAGAAGAGTCCTAACATCCTCACCTGTTACCTGGTAACATTACCATTTTTTTACCGGTAAAAAGTAGTATAAGTAACGGTACGTGGGTTAACGTTAGTTACAAATGAACGTTATCTGTCTCAAAGTGGTAACGATACCAACTTTTTAACGATATTTCAAGCCCTGTTACAAACCATTAGACATTCCCCTTTGGCGATTGGTAGAATACCGACATCGAAGCTCCCTGAACTATGTAACTACCGCCCGCAGTAAACGACCGGAAACCATAGCGAGGTTAGCACGCCCTGATAATTCTTGCCTGTCTCGTTTATCTTGGTTTATCAGAGAGAGACGGGTAGCATGTACAAAGTTCTACATTGCTACACTGGCAATGCAAGCGGGATAGATATGTGCAACACAAAACTCTTTCTTCCGTATTCCAACCAAATATTATAACGAAAGTAACTCTCTCTGTCTGTTATGTTTTCACGCATGAACCACTAAACCGATTAGGAATTTGGTGTAGAAATAAAGTTTGTGTAATGATAGCTAGGCTTGCGAATTGTTTGGAAGAAAAGGTCAGGTTGCGTCAGGATATGTTTCGTGTAAATGTTTTGCACGTGAAGCTACGGAGTGGGATACGCATTTCCGCATAGTGCCTGGTTCTATAATTAGGGCAGCGACAAAGTGAGTCCCGAACATTGTGCTAGGCGGGTAAGAAATTCCAGAAATTGCGAAGCGCTTATGAAAAATATTTGCTGACCTCTGAGCGTTTAGGCGGATATCGACTTACATTACAGCTTTTTTGAAATGTTAGCAGGGAATTCCTTTACTAATATTCCTTACATTGATATCTTTTATGGAAAATATTTCTGAAAAACGACGTTATGCAGCTGTTCTGGATCTAGACAATTTATTCATTGAAACCTAAAGAGAATCTTAACCACTACGTTTTGAAACCCTTCCATATATTTTTACTCTATAATACATTCTTTCTCTCTGGCCAGTATTTTTTTCTTTTTCTCTATTCTGTGTAGGTACAAATTTTCTTCCTGGCCGTTTATTTCGACCAACGTTCTTTTATGTGTTGCCAGAATCTCTCAGAGCACGTATCAGGAGTGATACTCTTCGACGAAACCGTATACCAGAAGACGAACGATGGCACACTCTTCATTGATGTCTTGAAGAAGCAGAACATTATACCTGGAATCAAGTTAGACAGAGATGTAGTACCGTTGTTCCTGTCCGAGGGAGAAGTCACTACTCAAGGTAATGAGGTTTCCTACAGCCCAGTAAAGCTTATCTTCGCATCTAAGGACTTCACAAAACAAAGTAACCTGCATATTATTATTATTTCCACCATGTATACGTCCACTTCCATGCTTTGTAATTTCTTGCTGGTCTGGGAGCAAAGAAAAACAAAGAATGTGCCAGTCGCTTCTCTTCCTGCGCAAATGAAAGCCCATTGAAGAAGTTGGCGTAAATCTTTGGAATCATATTTATAGACGATGCGGTTAGCAAGCTGTCACTATTTGAATTCCTCTTTCCACCACCTCAGGCCTTGTTACCTCAGGCTGCCCCCTAAAGAATAAAGACGTTATTTAGGTTTTTTTTAATCTTTCTCAGGTCTCGACGATCTCGGCAAACGCTGTGCTAACTATAAGAAGCTAGGCTGCCGTTTTGCAAAATGGCGGTGCCCTCTCAAGATAGGCCAGAACATCCCGTCAGTGCAGGCCATCAATGACATGGCTCAAGTCCTGGCGAGGTACGCGTCAGTCTGCCAGAGCGAGGGTCTAGTACCGATCGTGGAGCCTGATGTGCTGTTGGATGGTAAGAATTGGATGCGAAAGGCACAATAACAGAAATGGCGTGCATTAGGAGAGACCTACACTCAGCATTGGCTGGATTATGGTTCAAGAAGGGAGATTTCTCTATTTGTATCCCCCCTCTGTACCCCGTACTTTTTTAATGAAAGCTTATAGACTAGCTACAGAAAAAGTTAAGTTTTGTTTGGCCCTGGAAAATTGTCTAATGTCAAAATAAACGTTACAATCACAACCGCTTATAAGAGGCGCGAATCGGGTTACCTCTGCGTGTGGTCAAGAGCTGCGGTTCGTTTTCGGATCCGTCCGGGGGGAAGAGCAGTGCTTGGTCCGGTGCATCCTGGGCATCGTCTAATGGTTTCCTGGCAGTTTCTGAGGAATATCATTGACCGTTGGCTAAGAGCCCGACAGGGCGTGAGAGGGGTCTTTTGACCGTATTACCTTACAACTTTGCCGACATTTTGTCACAAGATTTTTAAATTATATTTTTATTACTTTGACCCACCAGGCGATCATGACATCGTAAGAGCTCAGAAGGTCACCGAAGTGGCACTTGCGGCTCTCCACAAGGCGCTGAATGATCACCATGTCTTCTTGGAAGGCACCCTTATTAAACCAAACATGGTGAGTCTCTATAGAGTTCATTATCTACAATTTGGATTTTTATTGAGCTGAACAAGTTGAAAATTAAAAACTTTTGAATAAACCAAATTAATGTATAGAAACTCAGAATCGGATTGGAAAAATATTCATCAGAAAAGAAGTTTCCTGCTATAGAAGGCCGTCAAAATTAACACAGAATAAGTTCATCATCATCATCATCATCTCAGCCATTACAAGTCCACTGCTGAACATAGGCCTCTCCTTTAGACATCCAATAAGACCGGTTGGAAGCGGCTTGCATCCAGAATAAGTTAACTAAATAAAATTACAGCTGGCAGGGTTAATTAGGCTTTTTGTTTGTGATCTGAAATTTCTTGACTTAATTGTTTTACAGGTGTCTCCAGGACAAGGTTATAAAAAGAAAGCCACCCCAGAAGAAGTAGCAAAGGCTTCAGTAACTGCTTTATTAAGAGGCGTACCAGCAGCCGTCCCTGGTTTGTCAATATTTACTATAATCGATTGTCATTTCTTTAATTTCATTATCACTCATTGTCATTCATTCATCGGTCATATTTTTTGTCCTGACTCATGTACGGCATAATTGGCAAAAACATGGCTCAAAACACGTAGTTACAGATTCAAGTTTTTTCAGACAAAGGCATATTTCACTTCATGCTTTATTCTACAGTCATAAGTACCAGGAAATTATACGTTTTGTGAAGGTTTCACAAACGTACAGTGAAAGAAACCGAATCGCGTATAAGCCACCGTGGAACCTTATCACTGCAGAAGTTGTAACGACTTACCATAGGTACATCAACCAAATAAATTATTGCGAAATTGTACGAGAAAGGATTCCACTGAAGTAGGTACGTGATTCTTCGATCGTACTCTGCGTTGATGTTCAGATTTAAAGTTGTACGGTCGAGTGCAAAAATAAGTATCGATAGGAACTTCTCAAAAATATGTCCCACGACCTTATTACGCTGGTGTAAGAGCGTATGGTACTTATTTTTGCAACTTTTATTACACTTGACTGTACATACGTAGTTAACGTCATAAATGGAAGCTTACTTTTGAATCGCTTTACTGCCACAAACGTCAGACCACAGGAGAATGCCATCTGTGATATTACGACAGGGTACTAAGGAAGCATTATGTTTTTGACACTGTTAAATTGATGCTGATAAATCACATGTTATAAAGCCAAGGCAGCTATCTACAAGGTTAAGGTGGTCTGGGAGTAAAAAAACATAGAATTTACCAGTTGCTTCTCTTCCCGCGCAGATGGTAAAGCCCATCGAGGGAATGGACGAAAGTCTTAGGAATCATGTTAGAGGCGATGCGGCTAGCAACTCATCTCTAATTTGATTTCCCTTTCCAGCAATACGCCCTTAATCATGGTAACGTGGCCGTAAGGTTTTTTTACTTTAGGCTCTGTCTACCATACATACGTATGTACAAGGTCTCTAAGAACTATTTCGGAATATTTCTGCCGTTGATTAGGTTAGTTTCATTAACCCCTGTTAATGCTCTTTAGAAGTTTTCAATTGGGCTTGACAAATATTTCCATTGATTTTGTCGAGCCCTCCCAAGTGGAGACGCTGCCTTAACGTCTCAAGCAGTGTGAGGCAACCGCTCGACCCGAGGCTCCCTCTAGTGGATAAGCAAGTCTAAGGGGTGATTTATTTTTGAGTCCAAAACTACGATAATAAATCTGTACAGGAGTATTTCAACCATACTGACCCAACCACCAGCTAAAATACCCTGGAATAATTCTGAGACACCCGGAACTCAGCAACAGCTAAGTCTAACGCGTCTTAAAACATCTTCCAGGAATTGTTTTCCTCTCCGGCGGCCAATCAGAAGAAGAGGCAACCCTTAACCTGAATGCTATCAACCGAGTTCAGCTGAAGAAGCCATGGGCTTTGACCTTCAGCTACGGCCGGGCCCTGCAAGCCTCGGTCTGGAAGACCTGGGCTGGCAAAGACGAAAACGTGACTAAGGCGCAGGCAGAGTTGCTTAAGAGGACCAAGGTGGGTACTAGGAATGCAGAAACGTGAAGCGATTGGAATTTTGACTAACGCTCGAAGTGCAGCAGGTACTTGTGTACTCGGAATGGTATTTAGCTTCTATGGAGTAGTATGACCAAATGTCTTCTGTGTATGAACTTTTTTTATCTACGTATAACTAGATTAAGGCTAATTCATGCCACTTGGAAGAGAGATGGCACTACGATCAGATCTCTTCCCTGTCAGTTGTTGTCTCGCTGGAGACCAAAGTGCGAAGAAGAGTTGTACGTCGTATTCCTGCATCTTACTTGATAATGCTATGTAGAACAGCTATTGAGAGAATGACGCCATCAGCGCTAGTTACTGGACCGTCTTATAAGTTCATCTATCTGATCACTAGGTGGCACTAAGGTCGCCACAACTTCACCATGTAGCGGTCGTATTCTCTTTACAACTTCACCAGGTCCTGTCCTGTGCCAGTCTTCAATAGTTTCCCTTTTCAACAGGGAGGCTTCATTTAGAAGTGCTGGTACTGCTGGTGGTCTTTCTACCTTTTATTTAGCCTCCTTCTGGTTTCCTCTCTATTACCTCTTGGCTTGAGCTTACCGTCCAATATTGTCACAGCATTTTTATATTTTATTTTGATTGCAGGCCAACGGATTGGCGTGTCAAGGGAAATACGAAGAGGGCTTAGTGACATCTTCTGCAGCGGATAAATCCAACTTCGGCAAGGATTATAAATATTGAATACTCAAGTGAATTAACACGATACTTATTCGCTCATCGGAGTCTGTGGTTTAATTTTACTGACTTCTAAATAAATGGCTCAAATACATTATTTCGGTCATCATTTTTACTTTCCTTATTGTAGTGAGCTCGTATTTTACAATGTTGAAAATAAAAAACCAATAATTATTCAGCTGTTAAGTTCGGTCTTGGTTGCGTTCATTAAGTACCTAATGAATTAAATATGAGTTTTGATTGTAACAAATGCAGAAGTTTTGTTACTTAGCTTAAAGATTTGCTGTAGAGGGTTTTCTAGTCTGTATATTGCAACATCTGTGGTCACGAGTGAACTGAAGTCATGACTAAATTAAAATGCAAATAACATTATTATTAAAAGACTGATTTTGATGAAATTTATACGGAACCGACAGTAATAAATATTCTATCAAATAAGTAAAGAATCGTCCAAATCAGTTTGCAACGGACCAAGTTATCGACGGAAACACATACATACAAAGAAATCTGTCTAGTTAAAAACCCCCTTCGCCTTTATTAAAAAATATATCCCACGTCCAAACAAAGGTAGACTATAGAGTTAAAAGCCAAGTCTAATATACTGCAAGTCACACCAACTAGAATTTTTATCGCAACATTTTATCGCTAGACGTGACAAAAAACTTTCTGTTTTCCGCGCGAAAGAATTATTTGTTTTTGTGTCACGTTTGCCGGCTTGCTGCCAAATAGAGCTATTCTTTTTTTGCTCACACATACCTATTTTGTCGCGCGTGACTATTTCACAACTTTTCCTGAAAAGTGAAATATCAATGGTTCGCGGGTTTCAGTTTTGGTTCGCAAAAGAAGTATTTCGCTTTTTGAAGCGTTATAGTAGGTACCTAAGTAAGTAAACTCTTTATTGCACATAGAAATTTAAAAATACAGAAATACACAGAAAATAGTACAAAGGCGAACTTAGCCCTAAGAAGGGATCTCTTCCAGCTAACCTGATACAGAAATGAATAGTTTACAAAAAAGGCAAGCAGTCATTATTATGCGCAAATAAGTAGTATCAATACTTAATAAATTAACAACTAAAGTACATTATAAAACCATAATAAAATAATATATAAATAACGGAATAAAATTTAACCAATAAACTTACATAAACACTATCGAATATCAAATAACATAAATAAATACTCGAACTAAAATACAATATGAAAGGCAACTACCGCCTCAGGTGCCAGTGCTTAGCCACAACTTCCTCAGCCCACCCCTGAACCCCGCCACAGACTGAGATTCCCTCAACGTCAGGGGCAACTCGTTCCACAGCTTGAGCGTTATTTATGGTTCCCTGAATTAAGTATCTATTTACCAACAAATAATATTATGAAAAGTGTCCAAGAGCAACGCTTGGGCCGAGCGTATTCAATGCCGGGATAGGTTTGCATTTGCACTGAAACAGGATCGGGATCCCGGGACATACGATCCTGAGGGACCTTTTATAGGTTCGCCCACCTTGGGAGAGTCCAACATATTTGTGGCTAAAACACAAGGATGCGCCAGGCCAGTGGCGTAGCGTGGGTCTCGGCCGCCCGGGGCAGATGAAAATGTTGCCGCCCCATTGCTTACGTATTTCAAATATTTATACGTTTTTTTTTTTTTTTGATGTTATTGTTATTTATTCTGAAATTTTGCCGCCCCCTAAAAGTGCCGCCCGGGGCGGGCCGCCCCCCCGCCCCTACTACGCTACGCCACTGCGCCAGGCATTTTCCACAGTAAAAAAAGACTACCTCCTTTTTTGCAGTCGTTTCAAGAGCCCTTCATAAAACATCAACAACTTTCTCATTAGAGCTGCTTTGTCCGCTATTTCGCTGCAAACTCTGTATAAATGTTTCTTGCTCTGCAATCTTTCACGTTTGTTAAAGGGAATCGCACAAGCGTGACGTGCAGAACAAAAGTTTCATGGAAAGGCTGTGCCGTTAAAAAGTTATGAGACTCTCGACCCGTGCATGGGTTTGGGCTAAGTCACAAGCTTCGAAATTACTGCGCGACGCGTGAATAAATCAAGTGCGCAGAATTTAGGGATCTTTCCTGTTCCTGAAAGGGCCGGCAACGCACCTGTGATTCCCCAAGTCTTGCAGGTGTCCCTGGGCGATGGTGATTACTTTCCATCAGGTGACCCGTCTGCTCGTTTGCCCCCTCTTATATATATAAAAAAAAGAATCGTGGCAGAAGGCTAGCGTGCCATAAAATATAAAATATTATGTCTTGGGACAAATTTATTGACACTAATTGACCAAGTCCCAAACTAAGCAAAAGTTAAGTATTTATGTAGTTAAGTAAATAATATATTAAATTACCAAAACTCAAAAACAAACATGCGTATTTTTCATACGTAATTATCAGCCCTGTCTACCCCGTAAGGGATAAAGACGTGATTTGTGTATGTATGTATGTATAATTATCAGCGCCGACCGGGGATCGCACCCGGGACCTCAAGCGTCATAAGTCAGGATCTCTAATCACTAAGCTACAAGGTCGTCATAATATTATGCTTCTATGTTTAGCACTAGACGTTTTTAGGCTAACGATGAAGATGAAATATGCTTTACAGCTAAAAGCACGGTGCACGTTTTGTTATGGCTGTTACCTCTTATAACTTGCGTGAATATCTCGAATTCTTGGGAAGCGACTGCGTGTGGACAACGCGAACAATGCAACGGGGAAAGACTAGCTTTGACCTAGTTCCTCTGTTCGACGGCTGTGTGGGATAAATTTAAATAGCGCAGCTTGCTATGTATGCTTGGTATACATGCCAGGTCATGAGCACTTATATTGAGATAGTTCTATACCTAATACAAGGTAGATTCAGGCTTTGCGGAGGTGCATGAAAATGTGCGTGCGTGTGTGTGTGTGTGTGTGTGTGTGTGTGGTGTCTAAATGAATAAGCTTGCGTAGATACTCCGCAAATTATTGAGGTCAATTGATGTAAAATAGCGCTCGAGTTAAATATTCTTTCCCTTATGTTCAGGAAGGATTAGCAAATGGCCTACATTAAGAAACCTGTATCTGTGGTTCCACTTTAATGTTAACTTTAAAGTATCGATATCAATACTCTAATGTGTGGTTGTATTATAATGTTTACATTAGAGCATCAATATCTATACTGTAATATAATAACATTCAAACATCCAACATCTTAAATAATAAAATCTCTATGTCTATTGTCTTGCAATTTAAGAAAAAATATATAAATATCAGATGTTTCATCTGTTACGAACTTTCGAAGAATAGAAAATAATGTTAACTATTAAAACGTTTATAGTAGGAAATTTATGATATGAATGTAGATAAAGTAATGTATGCGACTGTACATAATTAGGCATAAAACACTTGCTTGATATTATTATGAAACTCAGCTTCGTTTCGTGTCATAAACCCAAACTCATGTTTTAATGCCCTTCATTATAATACAGTAATATAAACTACTATTAATCATCGTGCTTCCGCTTTATAAAATGAAATAATCAACCCCGACACAACTAACACCACAACGCATAAACATTACTTCGGACACGCGTTTCATCTCTTTCCGAGGCATCATCAACAGTTGTTGACGCTCCGACGGCCCCAGAATAGATTGGATGACTTGACCTCACTGTTTCGCTGTGTAGCAAATTAAAATTATCTCACTTATCTATTCACGTACATACATAAATCACGTCTTTATCCCTTACGGGGTAGACACTGAATATTTAATTTTGAGGGTGTACATTGTAGGCAATTTAGTACCTACCTAACGGAAACTGTTACATGGAAGTAAAATTATTGTAACCTTCTGATTTTAGTTAGAATAATAAAGTAGGTAGGTAATCATGCTAAACGTGGCCTTAAGGTTTTGTTACCTTAGGCTCTGTCTACCCCGTAAGGGACAAAGATGTGATATGTGTATGTATGTATGTCTACACTAATATTATAAAAAGGAAAAATTTGATTATTTGGTTGTTTGTTTGTTTGCATTGAATAGGCTCCGAAACTACTGGATAGAAAAGCTACATTATCACTGAGTGACATAGGCTACTTTTTACCGCGGGAAAATTAATTTACCGCGGGTGAATCTTGCTAAACGTAGCCTGTAGGTCTTGCTACCTTAGGCTCTGTCTACCCCGTAAGGGATAAAGACGTGATTTGTGTATGTGAAGCTGCGGACGGAAGGCTAGTAGGTATGTAATAAAGTAAGTAGGTACCGCTGAACAACAAACATCGAGTCTTGCAAGCGAGGCAGCAGAGAAGCAAAAGTAATTTGTTTATTGAAGACCACATAGTAACACCTGGGGCCGTTCCACGACGTAATGCGAGTCAATTCCGATTCAGTTCAGGATCGTTCGCTGTCAGATCCATACTAAAATAACAGCTAAAACAACTGAGTCGGAATTGAATCGCATTAAGACGTCATGGTAAAGCCCCTGATTAAACAAATTATTTGAAATAGCCGTCATATTGTCGGATCGTCCAACTTCTACACGTAGATCACATCCGTACTCTAGGGTTGACACCCGTACAATATCACTATCACTACATAGTCACTACATAGTATAAAATAAAGTCGCTTTCTCTGTCCCCATGTCCCTATGTATGCTTATATCTTCAAAAGTACACAACGGATTTTGATGCGGTTTTTTTTAATAGATAGAGTGATTCAAGAGGAATGTTTATATGTATAATTCTACGCAGACGAAGTCGCGGGCAGAAGCTTGTTATTATATAAAATATTGTACTATATTTCAGTATATTGTACTATATTATTATGTTATAGAAAAAATAATTATAGTACTTTAACGCTTTAACCGCTGGGGGAAACGTGTTCTTGAGTGGAGACCGCGACTCGGCAAACGTAGTGTAGGACGCCCTCCGGCCAGGCGGGATGACGAACTGCGAAAGGCTGCAGGCAGATGCTGGATGCGTCAAGCTGAAGACAGGGCGCTATGGCGCTCATTAGGGGAGGCCTATGTCCAGCAGTGGACTAATATAGGCTGATGATGATGATGATGAACGCGGGGAAGCGGCAAAAGCGGAAGTAATAATGCAACTCGTTTGTTACGGGAATTTATTCGCTAACTAGCTAACACTAGACATTTAAACGTCTCAACAGGGGTGAAAATCGTAAAGCGTGCTTGAGTTAGTCCCTACTGGAATGAATACATTGCAAACATGAAAATGAAAATGAAAATTTATTTTTGCGAATTGGCTGCCAAGGGCTCTTTTACATGTAGGTATTTCTGAAACTACCAGTGCATTCGGGAAAATCCATAAGCTTAACAATATACCTTTTTATTACCTAGTTTAATACACATACCACATAGCATTATTTGTCATTGTAAAAATATTATTTAAATAAACAATTACAAAGCTAATTAAATTAAAATATGTACAATATTTGTATTGATAATACCTATCTTGATATTCATAATTTTAATAGCTATTCAATTATGTAATCTTTTAATCTTAATAAAAATCTTAATTAATCATGATCAGCTAACCTAAACAGCAGACAGTAGCAACAGGGCCAGAGACCGTGTCAAGAGACTACTCTACACGCACGCATACACACTCTACAAATTAATTTCAAACAGTTCTTCCAATAACTTTGCCAAAGATAGCCACGTCATTGTTATCATCACACATGTATTCGTCAACTGTGTAATAGTATTATGCTTTCTTTGCATCGATCATCGAACGTCAATGATTCAAGGGAAACAAACGTTAGCGCCATCTAATTTGCCTTGTGGCGCCATCTCTTGGCACCGCTGGGAACTAATATCTTTGTTTGATTGTTGTTCGCCCTTGAATTTTGTTTTTGTAGTGTCGGTGAATGGTTATGGTGTTACAGTACGAATAATACTATATTTTCATCGGTAATTCAGTTTTCGTCCTTTTTTATTTATCTGTGACCGGAACGCAACCACAACGCAGCATTCAGAATTTCAAAACGAAACGCATTCACGTTTGGTTTTGTTTTATTTGGTCTCATGAAAAAACAAATAATTACCAAAAATAAATGTGTACCTACCTACTATTTTTTTCTTCAATTTTGCAATAGTACTGTGCAGTGGGGTTAATTCGAAATTGGGGGAATTTCGAAAATCGTGGAGATTCACTATTCACTTCACGGGGAACAATTCCATAATCTGGCAAGCCACGGGCATTGGAGCTTCTAGGTAAGCGTTGCTAGATTATTTTCATTGTGTCCCGTTTAGTGGATATCCACGAGTTTCAAAATTCCCCCATCTTCGAATTTACCCCAATGCACTATATGTATAAGGCTAAGTTCAGATGACCGCGCGGCGACGCGCGGTTCAAGATTGTAACAAATCTATGTTGCTGTGTACACACGGCAATATAATCAGGTAAGCACCTACGCACGCTCGCGCCGTATCTATCTGCTTAGCGAATAGCTTTGCTGTGTGTACTTACATGAGCGCGCGGTGCCGCGCGCGCCGCCGTGCACCGCGCGCAAGTTCTTGTCCCGCGCGGCAACATAGATATGTTATTGTTACAATCTTGAACCGCGCGCCGAGCCAACCGCGCGTCGCCGCGCGGTCATCTGAACTTAGCCTTATAATAAATAAATAAAATCCATTTATTTCATGTAACTAAGTGACACATATATGTTGTTAGTACTACTTACATTAAAGGGTTAGTTACAATTACATACACATAACACATACAATAAACGTAAGATGGGGGCATAGCAAAGTACATATAATATTACCACATTATTACACTAGTGGGGGCATGTAGTTCCCCACAATGTGTCATATAGGCACAATCCATCCTGCCCGCGATCATACTTAAGCTTAAGATGGAGTTGGGGCTGGCACCCGGCGCACCTGGGACGCACTGCGCTTGCGCATGGCCGCGTAAAAGCAATCGACGCGGGCCTCTGCGAACATCCCTGATGCGCTACAGAAGCGAGGCAGCCCCATCAACACCCGGAACGCGTTGTTATATTGGACCCGAAGGGCCCCATAGGCATGCTGCGTATAATAATAATACTAATCCACTTTAATAGACCAGATATTACAATACTAGATAAAAATAACAAATCAGTCATAGACATTGCCATCTGTAACACACATAATTTACTCGCTACGCACACTGACAAAACGACCAAATACACAGATCTGTCAATTGAAATAAAAACACAATGGCAGGTGAATAATGTAAAGACTGTACCAATAATTCTCTCTACAACTGGCGTTATCCCCAAAACACTCCACGCAAGCCTCCGGGCTCTCGATATACCTCCATCCACATACACACACACACACACACACACACAAATCACGTCTTCATCCCTTATGGGGTAGCTAACCACTGGGCCATCCGGTCATATACCGCGCCCACAGGCTGCACGTATAGAGGGAGGCACAATAAGCTCTGCACGTCTAGCACGAGAGCGCATAAAGAGTCGCGTCGCGCGCGAGATAGATTGCCTGTCCTTTTCTTACTGTACCAACAAGAAAGAGACGTCTAGTCCAACTCGCGCGCGACGCGACTTTCGTGCGCTCTCGTGCTAGCGGGGCTGAACAGCGTTATTTTCACCTCCCTCGAGCACCGCGCAAACCTGCGCGCAATCATGTTCGCCCGTACCGATAGAGCCCTCCGTTCCCTCTCAATGTCCATGTATTGTCTTTGAGATCAGCCGCAACCATAATAATTATGTAATACACTATCTAGCTTTGACTTTAGCGTAACAGTCAATCAGTTATAATATGGCACAAAATGAGTAATGTAAGAGTCATTTTGATACAGATGAGTCTTACGTTGATGATTTTTTTTCATCTTTGGTGAATGCATTAATACACAATCACAGGTTCGTCCTTACATTAACCTAATAATAAGTAACTTATGAAAAATGTGCCATACATTAAAAAAAACACGGTAAAATGAAAAAAATGGTCTGATTTTGGTTAACGTAGCTGTCCTTTTTTTCAAGATATCGAAATTTTAATAACAGCAATCGAAAGGTCATCAAATTTGCTGTCGAACTGTATACTCAACTCAATTTCGTCATTTTGGCGGTTACGTTAATTCATATTACAAGCGACGATATGCTCAAGATATTTAAAATGTTCCACTCTGAGAAGAGGGATGCCATTCAGACAGGTATGTGGAACCTCAACTGTCCGATTACGACCGATCTCAAAGAACATATGTCTACTTTTTGCAATGTTTTGAAAAAAATACCATTTTACCTTCAAAAAGTGGCAACCCTACCGTACTCTGCAACATTCACGCGTGCATGCATGCCTGGATTTGATGGAAGCGGCCGACCGAACTGGGTCCCGACCAGTATTGACGTTCCTCCATTGTGCCCTTTTGCTTCTACTCTGATGCACAGTTGCATCATGGCATGTGCGGTTTGATTCCCGAGTCTCTAGAGTCTTGACAAATACAAATACAAATACAAATGACTTTATTTCGCTTGAAACATGGTACAGAAGATGGAGCACAAGTAAAATTGGACAGTTCACACATTTCACCAGTAACTGGCATGCAAAATTTTACAAATTAAGTACTTCCTGGAGAGGAATCTCTTTAAATTAGGGATCTTTAAATAGCGAGCCTTCCTGTTCCTCAAAGGGCCGGCAACGCACTTGTGATCCCCCGGGTCTTGCAGGTGTCCCTGGGCGACGGTGATTGCTTTCCATCAGGTGACCCGTCTGCTCGTTTGCCCCCTCTTATATAAAAAAAAAAATTATAAAAAATAAAAAAATGCTAAATAATAAAAAAATAAGCTAATTCTTTTAAGCGTTATGGCTAAGTATTATCGATTGCTGGTTTAGTATACTTAAATCTTCGTTTGGATATTGGATACACTACGCAGTTCCGCAAGCAGTCGATGTAATCGTACCTGTTCTCTATTAATAAAGTTTACTATCGCAAGAAACCCGATTGTTAAGTTTCGCTCCCCCCGCCTCTTCGCCTTATAATAGTAAATATTATGAATTTCTAATGAGATGAAAACTTAAAATATAATAATATTGCTGCCATATCAAAAAAAAGTTCCAAAGACAGACTCGTGTATGGTCCACAGAGCCATTAGTAAAAAGCATTTGTGTTTAAAACTAGTTTGATCTGGAAATGATTGGATGCAGTCGCGTCAACAGCAAAGCAAGTTGAGCTTTAATTAAAATCAGAAGTGAATAATGGTTTTAGACTGAAATTGTGAAATACAGACGAGCTGGATTTAATAGTGAGATAATAATAATTAATGACATAACGAGAGTAGGTACAGTCATAGATAACATACAATACAATGCGAATATTCGTTATTGAATATAAGCAAACAAAATGTTTCTGTTATATTCTATCAGATCTAACCCGTTAAGAAAATCGTGGATATCCACTAACATTCATAGATCACATCTCCATACCTTACGGGGTAGACAGAGCCTAAGGTAATAAGACCCGAAGGCCACGTTCAACACGATTGCGGGCGTGTAGGTGGAAAGGGGGAATCAGAATAGTGATGGGTAGCATCTCCTATAACATGACTCCTAAGATTTTCGCCCATTCCCTCGAGCTCTTACCAATCTGCGCGAAAAGAGAAGAAACTGGCACAATCTATGTTCTTTCTTTACTTCCACAGACCAGCACGGAAGATCTATCAACTTAATAATTACATAATCTAGCAACGCCTAACGCTGTGTAATTATTTCAATAAATAAATAGGTAATCGTTTACCTAGAAGCTAGACATTGGTGCTTCTAGGTAAGCGTAGCCATATTACGTAATAATTTCCCGTGGAACTTTTTCCGTGTGTTCTTGCAAATAATGATGGCGAGTGAGCTTTGTTTGTAGTGAACACATATCTGCATACGTGTCAGTGTGTGAGAGCGAAAGCGGGTAAGGTAAGCATAAAAATACAGAGGAATGTACCGAAAATCGCTCCGTAAGACACGCACACTTCGACACGTATGCAGACACGTGTTTACCACAAATAAAACTCACTCGCCATCGTTATTTGCAAGAGCTAATTCAAGTCAAATTGTGTTAGGATGTTTATGGATTTAATGGGTGAAACTTAACTTAAGGTATGCAATTTCACAGATGGAGGATCCCCAATCAGTGTGCTCCAACCCTAGATCAGAAGTAGCATCGTAGGTCAACTGTAATACTCCCGGGACTGAATTCCAGACCTCTTTGATTTATTTCCCTGGCAGAGAGTAATAAAACTAGTGAGTTATATGGGCAAGTTCGTCTTTTATTAATGCTGTTTGGAACTTGGTAAAAATGGGTTCGTTTAGAATCGAAGATAACTTTCTTAGTGACTTAGTCCGCGTAGAATTAAATTTCTAAACGATACTGAAAATTAGAACACAGAAAAATCCGAAAAGTAAAGCTATGGTCGGGAATCGAACCCGGATCCTAGTCATTCCGTGACGCGTGCTATACCCTACACCTGCACCCATAGCAGGTGGGTAAGCCTTCGATTTTTCTACCTGTTACTAGCTGTCACGTGACCTTGTTACTATGCGAATTTTTGTCGCCAAGCGTCATCTGTTTGAATGATGTGTCTGTACGACACAATTACAAACTCCCGTGGAACATATACGTTCACTAGAGAAGGCGTAGAATTAGTTTGATTCACTAAAGATCTTAGTTGGTGTGGTAGTTGTATTTAAGCCCCCTCATTGAAGAGGCCAGTGCCCAGCGGTGGGACATACATGCATACACATACATAAATCACGTCTTTATCCCTTACGGGGTAGACAGAGCCTAAGGAAGACCTACAGGCCACGTTTAGCGTGGGCGTATCTATAGGTGGAAAAAGGAATCAAAATAGCGATGGGTTGCTAGCCGCATCGCCTATAACATAATTCCTAAGAATCACGCCCATTCCCTCGATGGCCTTTTACCATGCGCGGGAAGAGAAGCAACGGGTACATTCTATGTTTTTCCTTTGCTCCCAGACCAGCGTGGAAGTATGAGCGGTAAGACCTACGAGTATATAGGCAGGATCACTCTAAACGTGGCCTTGAGATCTTGTTACCCCGCACGGAAAAGGTGCGGGGGGAGCATACCCACTAAAACCACTCCCGCTTGCCGGGTTTGGGAAGGCGCCGTGGCCGCACGGAAAAGGTGGGGGGGGGGGAAGGATACCCACTAAGAACACTCCGGCGAAGCCCGCCTGCTGGGTTTGGGAAGACGCCGTGGGATCCCGGAGATTCCAGCCGACGACGTCCCCCGGCTGCCGACTTTCGCCAGGGCCACCCGCACCATGGAAGGGGAGATGCAACTCTTCGACCCCCGCCCCGGAAGTGTAGGACCGTGCAATGCGAGCAGGGGATCCCCGTCCCCCGCCCGCTGGCTACGAACGATGTACTTCCATGTAATTATGTCAACATCATGTCAGCCGACAGACGTCCACTGCTGAACATAGGCCTCACCCAAGGCTCGCCAAACAGATCGGCCCTGCGCCATCCGCATCCAGCGTTCCCGCTGCCCTCACCAGGTCGTCGCTCCGTCTTGTTGGAGGCCTACCTACACCGCGTCTTCCGGTCCGCGGTAATTATGTATTCAGAATTAATAAATGTTGCGTAAAATGTGTTCGATTGTACTTATACAACTGGTGATCAACAATGCTTCTATAGTCCACAAACAACAGACAGTTAATTTATCTCTTTAGCTCCTCGCCAAACCGCTAACCCTCCACCCACTAATATATAATCGCATGGCAATGAATCCGGTGACCGCGGCTTAAATCACGACGGGCTGTGTTGCCAATTAAGCGAGTTTGTGGCTAAAATGGCAACTTTTGCTCAGGTCGTAGCGACAAAAAAGGTTTGACGGCCAATTTGTAATATTTCGGTACTAATTCAGTGTACCAGTTGCTTCTCTTCCCGCGCAGATGGTAAAAGCCCATCGAGGGATTGGGGGTAAATCTTAGGGATCATGTTATATAGGCGATGTGGCTAGCAACCCATCACTGTATTGAGTCCCCTTTCCATCCGTACGTCCACAATAATGCTAAACGTGTTCTTTAGGTCTTGTTACCTTAGGTTCTGTCTACCCCGTAAGGGATAAAAACGTGATTTATCAATGTATCTACGTACGTATGTATATTTCAGCGGGTAGACTAAAATAGCCCTGTAAAAATCTTATACAAAGCTTGTATACTAAAATATGAATATACAGGGTGATCAATCCAAATTGGCCAGTAGGGAGAAGTCAACAACTATAAGAGATAGGGAATCTGTTTTTAGGAACCATTGCATCAATTTAAGATTCGTTAAAAATGGCATTCATTTTTTTTATACTTATTTTTTTATTTATACTAACTTTTTTAAAAATTCTGCGAACAATGTCACAAATTGGTTTTGGAAGTTTTTCGTTGTTATTGCTGATGGTGTTTTATTATTCAGTCACAAGGAAAACATTATTAATGCAATCTTGTAAAATAATTAAAAGAATAACTCAAAAATAATTTAAACAAGGAAAACATTATTAATGGAATCTTGTTAAATAATTAAAAGAAAAACTCAAAAATAATTTCATTTAATGTTTTAAATAATGTTTATTTGGGCACAAACTGTACATAATACTTAAATTTAAACACAAGTACAACTTACATTAACCAAGAAGCTTGTTTGTTTTTTTTAAACAGAATGCCATTTTTATGAAATCTAAAATCCATGCTGGTCTGGGAGCAAAAACAAAACATAGAATATACCAGTTGCTTCTCTACCCGCGCAGATGGTAAAAGCCCATTGAGGGAATGGGCGAAAATCATAGGAATCATGTTATAGGCGATGCGGCTGGCAACCCATCACTATTTTGATTTACTTTTCCACCTGTACGCCCTTAATCTTACAAAATGTAGCCTGTAGGTATCTGTTACCTTGGGCTCTGTCTACCCCGTAAAGGCACGTGGTTTGTGTATGTATGTAAAATCCATGCCATGATTCCTAAGAACAGATTCCCCTAACTCTTACAGTTTTCCGCTTCTCTATACTGGCCCATTCGGATTGATCACCCTGTATACGTAACTTAATAACAGTGTGGTTTGATTTCAGTACGGCTTGCTTATTTGCTGTTCATTTAGAATTCCGTGTGTGGTGCACGGTGGGAGCCTACGTATGTTGAATTAAAAGCGAGTGGAATATTTGTCGAAGAATCACGTTGTATTTATAATAGGGTAGGTAGTTGGATGGAAGGTACTTTAACTCAGTGGCACATAATTTGGCCGTATCCGTACATTACTTACCTACTTACCATACATACATAATAATAACAATAATAATAATAATTTATTTATTTGAACATACATACATCAGGTCGTTACAAAGAGAAAAACATTATTCAGTTGTACAGTAGGTCAGATCAGCTTGTGGTCGAAGCTTTCGACCCCTAAACTAGGTGGAGAACCTCCCACTGAACATGAAACTTACAGGACCTTTCTAGCAAGTTGACAGACTTACCATTTGAACGTTTCTAAAGAAAGGTCATGTAAACATTGTTGTAATTTTAATTAAACATGTTCATTGAAACTTTCAAAAATGTTGCGATTGATGTTATATCAACATTACATATGAAAGTTTATTACTTAACTTTCAAGCAACATTGCTGTATTAACTTATTATAATATTCAGTTATTAAATTGCTACAATGTTATTTTATAACATTGCAGATGAAACGTTGCAGCAATCTATATTTAACAACATGCCTCACGGAACATTGCTATTACGTTGCAAACTAAACTTATTGAAATGTTTCACAATATTATTGCAGCAATATACTTTTTGCAACCTATAAAATTAAGAGTACCAAAAACGTCACAGTTTCAATGTTGCTATGAAATAACATTATAGACATTGCAGTAACCTCGTAAACAGAACTTATTGTAACTTTCAATATGATTATTGCAGCAATTTACATTTTGAAATATAAGTATTTTAATGTTGCTTCAACGACACATTTTATACGTTGTTGAAACTTTCATAAAAAACATTACAGGCAATTTGCAGTCAAAGTTATCTGAAACTTATGGTGTTATTATTGCAGCAATATTCTTTTTGCAACATATAAAATTTGAGGTATCATAAACGTCACAATTTCAATGTTGCTGTGAAATAACACTATAGACATTGCAGGTACCTTGCAAACTGAACTTATTGAAACATTCAATATCATCATTGAATTAAATTACATCTTAGAATGTATATTTTCTAAACTGAAAAATGGAACTGAGAACATCATTTTCATGAAGTCTGTTAAAATACCAAAACCTTCTCCTAAATGAAACAAAGCCAGGAGTACTAAAAAACGTTTTATTGCCACAACACAATGGACTAAAATGCTTTCAAATTTGAAAGATATTTTGGAAAAAGTGTCAAAATCCAGGCGAAGATACGCAGCTGGACGGTACTTATAGATAACAATATTAATATTAGGACGGCAATTACCAACACACTAGGTACTCCGAATGAAAGCGACCCCAAGGTCACAAACTCGTCTGTTGTCAAGCGACCATTTTTCGTCAAGGTCGCGCGGGGCCTCTCAACGGGTGATAATTTACTAAATAATTATGTCGCAAAACTCGTAGGTACCTAAGGTATAGATTTGGCGCCATATCCTGCCTGATAGAGGCGTACAATATTCCTGCACACTAATTCTAACATAAAACTACTTACCTACCTACTTTCTTAAATCTAAGTTATATCTAAAAAAAAGGCCCCCGTTGCATACCTAGTGCCAAATAGGGTGGCAGCATTCTCTCGTTCAATCGCTATACCTACTTGTTCGTTGGGAGAGACGTCACGCGCTTTTGTAAATCTTTGATGAGCATAGTACCTATACTATATATCTCTAATCTGTGCATAGTATATGCGCCGGGACCCCACGGACCCAGGGTCTCAAATCTGACAGCTGTGAAATTGTACGCCGGACCGAGACCCTGATATTTCACTAACTTCTTCTTTTCGGCCACTTCCGCCACAGAATAAGAAGATTTTGATGTATTTTTTTAAAACGCTCAAAAGACAAGTCGATATTGTTTCTATATACCTACCTAGAGTAGAATCCAAAACGCAATTAAATATATTTAACAGTGTCATATTCTTATGCGTAATGATTACAAGATCATTACAAACTATTGTAATTGTTACGACATTCCTAAACATAAAAAATAGGTAGGTATTAACCGGCAAAACATTCAAGTAAAATTCCATCAATCAAAAATAAAAACGTCAAGAAACGGCCAAGTGCGAGTTGGATTCATGTACGAAAGGGTTATTACGTACTAAAAACTAAAATATTTAGTAAAAAGTATCGACGCTTGAAAGGCGAAAGGTGATAAGCGACATTTTTTGTGATATTGAGTTATAAGTATTTATATTATTGAAATCAGCAGATTTTTCTGCCTCGAGTGGGCTAGGTTTCGTGTGCCTACGACGACTTTCGTGTCGCTTATCCCATTGGTGATTTTTAGAAACACCGATATATTTTTTTACCAAACGTTTTTTTTAAATTTCTGTATAAGTATTGGAAATTAGATAAAATGTTTTTTTAGATAATGTCATTTAGACTGTTTGACTTTTTACGACTTTCCTTCCCTTTGTCGGTTATATTTTTTTACCTCATCATACAGGATGTTTGGTAGCTAGATACAAAGCTTTAAAGGGATGATAGCCGAGGTATTTTTGAACATTTTTAGCCATATATGTCTTAGCCAAAAATTTTTTTTTTTTAATTGAAGACAGAAATTTTAGGAAAATACCCAGAAGTTGATAGTCACGAGTCAATATTGCCCAAATGAACTTTAATTTGGAAACAAAATCTTTTATTTAGGATAGTTTAATGTGTATTGGACCAAATGAAATAATTTTTAAGTGTCTTTCTTGCCACAAAAACAAAATGAAGGCATTCGAAATTACTAAAAATGTCTTAGGTTGGAACAGTCATTTTTCTGTGCCATATTTTTTTTTTTTAATCCTTGAAATGTTCAAACATTTTTCGAAACATGCCTGTTTATTGTTCTTTCTTTTAATTAAGGTATCACTCTTTCACATTGCTTGCTAAATCTGAGATAAGAAGTAAAAACCAAATTCAGGGAGCACTCGCTAAGAGAATGTACTAGTCTTGGAATTTCACGTTAAAGGTACTTAGCTAGTAAATTACATGAAAAAAAGATTAAAATTAAATCATTAACCTTCGGTTTGTTGTGATTTGAATACTAAATTAATTCATTTTACAAATTTTTTTACATTAATAAATCAAATGTATAAAAATTAAAAAAAAAAACAATTTCGCATAAGACATATATGGCTAAAAATGTTCAAAAATACTTCGGCTATCATCCCCTTAAAGCTTTGTATCTAGCTACCAAACAACCTGTACAACGTAATTTTATTTACATTATATCATTTTACCTATATCCACATAAAAACAAAGCATGGCTTAGATCAAATAACCTAAAAGTCTGCACGATTATAGGTTATCACCTTTTACCTGTTATTAGTTTCGAGAGACATGTCGCTTATCCTTTTTTACTTGCAGTATTTTTTTAATACTACTGTCGCTTATTTAGTTTTTCCTGAATATAAATCTAAACTAGGCGGTTGAGTAGATCGTTTTAAAAAACACATCATTTATATTAGAGCTGGTTGTTCGATATTTTTTCCTATACATAAATGTTTCTAAAACAGAACGTATTTATATCAATAGAGCGAATTTAAAAAGTGTGTTATTACCCATCTAAAAATGTAAGTGTAGCTTACGCAACCTCCGCCGAAACATCATGCTAAAGATTTACGGTATAAATATTTGTACCAATATTTTCGTAGTGTATTAATGTAAACACTTACTTTTTGGCGAATAGTGCATAGAAAAGGGGGTATTTTGGGGCCTTGAAAAACACTGGGATACTGCATACACGATCACGATGGAAATTAAGATTAGATTTTGTGGTATTTAGTCATTATTTCATATTTCCTATCTCGTGATAAATTAGGAAAATCCCTTCTGAATGCTTGTTCTTTCTTATCAAGGAACATGTCGACCAAGGATCTAAATCATATATCATAATGGTTCTTTTCATTTCTTATCCCAGAGGATTTTTGCAAAATATAGTATAGACATCAGTTTTCAGATACCACAATTACCTATTGGTATGCTAAGTTTAAAGATTCTAGTAACAATAGTTACGGAGATGGAACCATTTCAAAGTAAGAATATAAATCCCTTTTTACTCCCTATCCCGCCGGAATTGCGGAAAGTCCTGAAATTAGTTTTTAACAGTTTTGATTTCTTAATTGTGCGCGAAATATCAAGACTAGTAATTATAGTTACGGAGATAGGGTGCCTTTGTGCATATCGCGAGGGAATTTCTAAAAATCGCATGACCTTTCTAAGGTTTTCAAACTTTCAAAATGCGGTGGATACTAATATAATACAGTGACTTTCGTTCGAGACATTCCAACTTTAAAGAGTTTTGCCTTGTACCAAACTTTTAAGTATGTTCAACCTGTTTGAATAAAATCGGATTGAATTTTCAGAATAAAATGTAATTTAAATCAAAGGCACTATATAAGCAGTATTGATATCAACTTTGAAGAATATCACCCCCAAAACAACTTTCTACCCCTTTATAACCCCGTTAGTTGAATTTCAAGAAAATTTGAAACAAGCCAAGATCAATCAAGAATCAATTCAAGAATATTTATGCAAAATTTGAAGTAGATCGGACCAAGGAATCACGCTGTGCCATACAAAGTTAGTCCCCTTTTTCTCCCCCTTAGAGGTAGAATTTCAGAACATCCTTTCTTATCAGATGCCTACGTCATACAAAGAACACACCCTCCAAGTTTCAGGTCTGTACAATCAGCGATTTAGGATGTGCATTGATCCGTCAGTCAGTTAGTCAGTCATTCAGGACAAAGCATTTTATATGTAGAGATTTATTTTCGTAACAGGTGGTTAATTTGCATTTTTCATTAATGACTTGAATTGTGTTGATGATTTATGTAGAAAATAAATAAAATGAGGGGTAAATTTAATGTAAGGTAAATTTAAAATTGATGCTCATTGCAGTTAGATTATTTGTGTTGATTTTATTTATGGCCCATTATGACTTTTGTATAATATGACCTTGCTATTAAATTTAAAATGTTTGCGGTAGGATAGTTTTCCTTAATAATCTTTTAAATCATTTTTCAGGCTAGATTCTTTTACTCGATTAATTTTTTGTCACATAATTTGGTTAGCTAATTTTACCTCCCGCACTTTTTGGGATCGATTTGCTTAAGAGACACTAAATCCTGAAATAATACTTTTTTAGGTAATGTCATATAGAGAACACCACTATGATCATTTACAAAGATGATTTTTGTAAATCAGATAACAAATTAAATTGTAATGATTATTTTTCAAAAATTTGCGTGGTATTTTGGCTCTTCTGTAAAATTACCATTTTGTCGCTTATGACATTTCGTCTTTCAAGCGTCGGTATGAAGTCGTTGCGTTGCGGTCGGAATATTTTACCTACTAGCTTTTGCCCGCGACTTCGTCCGCGCAGAATTAAATTTTGCGTGTCAATACTTAACCACGAATAGCTTTTCTACGAAAACTTTACCACGAAAAGGCTATATCACGAACAGACTTTAACACGAAGTCTCAAATAGATCGGCCGGGTACCTCCCATTTGTTCTATGGAACTGTGACGTCATAGGACTGTTAACATTTTTTTTTCCCAACAGTTCCATGGTAGAACTATTGAAACAAAAAATGTGCTATTTTATTCTATAGAACTAAAAGCACCTCAAATTTGTGATGGGAAACTTTCGAGACTTGCGAGTCTGACTCGCACTTGGCCGGTTTTTTAAATAATAATAAATAAAAAAACGAATCGTTTCAATGATCGAAATCAGTACACTCATTTAGCTTACCCCTTCTATCACTGCAAAGTGGCATGCTGATTATTGCCTGTCCAAGCATGTTACTCCCTAATAGTACTAGAGCCCACGACCAAAACCATGTCTCGTTAGATTGTATGATTCTGAACCCGACTAGGTGTGTAGTAACGGTCGAAAGTGTAGCAACAGCGTGGGAGGCCATTTCTGCTGTGTCAAAAAAAAAGGCAGTCGGTATTATAGCAATACGTCTGATAGTGAAAATGTACATAGATTTTATAATTGTATTACGAAAAAGTTTGTTTTCAGACATTTTGCACGTAGCATATAGCCTGAGCGCATTTTTGAAAATGTCAACAAATTTAGCCGACCTGTATCATAGCAATACGGATATTTTTTTTTTTTAACTTTTCGTATTGCTGCCAGGATTACCAAATACCTGTTTTCAGACACTTTAAGTGTAGCATAAAGTTGTCTGATAGAGAAGGTGCTACACTTAATTTGTCTGATATAATTTTTTTGCACATGTGGACAACTTATTTTATTATGTCCAACAATTTTCAGACATATTGCTATAATACCGATCGGTAAAATTTGTTAACATTTTCAAAACGGTCTCAAAATTTAATGCGTTCACATTTCCGCCTGAAAATTGTTTTTTATACGCATCAAATAACCAAAATTTACTAATAAAAAAGATTTTCAGACGTATTGCTATGAGACATTTTTTTTGTCTCATTTTTAATTTTTTAAGTGATTTTACGGGTTTGCGCTACACCACTAACGTCTGAAAAATATGTTTCCGGCATCTCAGAACTATCATTCAACTACAGTCTGCAAATCAGACATATTGCTATGATGCAGTTCGGTAAAATTCTTTGACAATTTTAAAAATTCGGTCAGATCAAACGCTACGCGGAAAATGTCTGATATTGGTATTTTCGAGTTCAGGATAATCGTATCTATCGATTTGATGCGGTTTTGGCCGTATTGCTATGAGACAAAAATTTTGGTCGTGGGCTCTAGTACTATAATATTTAATAGTCTTTGCCTTGCGGTTGGCAACAAACGCCTGCCGCGCTCGACGAAGCGGCGAACAGCGCCGCACCATGGTGAAAACCAGAACTAACCAGTCCGCTCGGCGCGCAAACACGGCGGCATGCGCTCTCGCAATTCTTCGGCTTTTATTATTAATAAGATGTGATTTCGGAACAATGTAACACTTAAACTACGTATTTATTGTGTGTGGTATTGTGGAAAGACAAGTATGTAGTACACTGGTGCTTGTTTTCCACTACGGCGGCGGCGGCATCAATATCACCACGCGGAGCACGCGGGCTGGCGGTTCCTCCCAAGGTATTTGGATTGTTTTGTATTGGGGTCTGACATGCTTGGACTAACATTTGGGAGTATATAATATACAGTACATGAGCTATCGAAGTGGGGTATGTTAAATCAACATTGCCTGTGTACATAAATTGACCGTTCTGGCATTTTTGTTACCTATCTTATCCACTGACATGATTTTATTTTTATAGGAACGAGACTGTGTCAACCGATGTCTGGAAATAAAAATCTCTGATTACTTGGGACAATATTGCTCATGGACAGGGGAAAAAAAACAACTTTAAATTGTGGTCTTTGAGATTAATAACCGTTGTTAAACGTAAGTGTTTTTACGAAGTAACGCTTTTATTTTTATTTTTTTTTTAAATGAAAGGGAGCAAATGAGCCAGCGGCTCACCTGGTGGAAGTGGCCGGGAAGAAAGGGGTTACCGGTCGAGTAGGTTAGATACGAGTCCGGCAACCCCTGTTCCCGTTCTCGCGCCTGTATCCTACTATAATATTACTATACTATTCCTAATCCTGCCGCTAAGCAGCAGACAATATTAAAAAACCGAGTTAATAATGTTAATATGTTGATAAGTATATTTTATAGTATATTGTAAGTCATACATGATAATTTTCTTGCAGTTTGACTTTCTTACATTCACTGGTGGCAGTAGAGAAAGAGATTGTGTGAATTGTAGCTTGGAAAAGATTTTTTCTAATTATCTGGCACAATTTTGTTCCTGGACTGGAAAGAAACAGAACTTCAAATTGTCTACTCTGCAATTAATGGCTACATTGAAACGTAAGTTTTTTGGTGTCGTTTAATTTTCGTCACCAGACCCTTCATTGAATTTTTACTCTTCCACGGGGGCCAAGTTGCGGGGTATAAGCTAGTTAGTTACATTACTATATTTTTATGTTATTTGTTTCAGTTGCAGTGAAAGAGAGTTTCCCGAATATGACTGACGAAAGTTTTGAACGGCATGGCATGAGCTGGTTCCAACACGCAACTACTACGCTTAAACACACATTAAAGAGTAGGCGTATATCTAGCAGGGGAAAACAATGTAAAAATGTATCGTTTTTCTATTTTAATTTATCGTTTTAGACTATAATAGTAACACTATTTTAATGGCCGGTACATGTGGCAAATTCTTATCGATTCTGAATGGCAATTGAAAAGTTTGTCTAGAACTTACTGAAAGGCTGTAGCAGGATAAGGGAAGAAAAAATGCCCTTCATGATTAAGACCTGTTTTTTTTTCTATACTTACTTACATCTAGTAATATTGTGCAAAGTTTTGTTGATAAAATCCTAGTGGTTCAGCCGGGAAAAAATAAATTCCGAAATCATGAAATATGTTTTCTCTAAAACTAATTCCATTCCATTTTTTTTATTTATAGCATATATGTTCTGAAAGAAAATTGAGCTTCCATCTTTACATTTCTGTAAAAAGCAATTCAACATTTTTTTTTCCATTTCTGGAGGACTGACGACTAAATGTCATTTCTAAAAAAGCCTTATTTCGTTCTCAGTCATATTAGTTTCATGGTTAAAATCGAAAAACAAGTCAAAATTAAAAAAAAATTTTGGTTGGATTTTGTGACACCTATTTTATAACATTCTAACACTTCCAAAAAATATTAGCATAAATCCTCAGTAAAGTTTTTTTTTACATTTACATTAATATTAACATGAAAATATACTGACTACTGTCAGTTGTCGCATGTAAAACAAAAACTTTCTTGTTCTTCTAAATAAGCCTAAGTTATCGTTTTATCAGATATAAAAAATTGTAGGCTTAAACAGACTTAAGTTAGTCAAAATTAAAACAATACCTACCTAATTGAGTTGCATTTTATTAGACTAATTACCTTATTAGAATCTTTAAGAAAACTTACCACAATAGTATTACTAGATCTAAGTAACTATAACAAAAACAGCCCATTATCATAAAAGAGCATTTCTCCTTTCCCTATCCTGCTATGGCTTTTTATTCGGTATAATCCTCGTAGCCCCACTGTTATAAAAAACCGGTCAAGTGCGAGTCGGACTCGCGCACCGAGGGTTCCGTATCATTATCTATAAATATCTAAAACCAGTGTAAGCAGAGCCCTGTTCCAAAGCAAAATGTACGCAGTGTGGGGTTACTTTATATTGGTCACTGCTATATACAGACATACATACACATTTACGGTTTTCGCAATTATTCTTTAATCTGTGCTATAAGACCTACCTTCATACCAAATTTCAAGATTCTGCGTTCACGGGAACTACCTTGTAGGTTTTGATTCCCTTGAGAGTTGAAAATTTGCGGAAATTTGCGCCATAAACGGCTGTATCTTTTGATTGCGTTGGCTTAGAAGTTTGATTTTTTCACAGCTTCAAGGGACAGTAGACCTGAGTAATTGATATAAATTTCAGCTTCATACCTCCACGCGTTCCTGAGAAAAAGGGTCTTGACAGACGGACGGACGGACGGACAACAAAGTGATCCTATAAATAAGGGTTCCGTTTTTTCCTTTTGAGGTACGGAACCCTAAAAAGTCTAATTACACTCCACCAGGTCGACGGAACCCCGCTTTCCATTCCGTTTGCCCTTCGGGCATTTGAAGATACCTAACAAACCTAACCTAATTTTATTATCTCGTGAGGATTTTTATAACAGTGGGGCCACAAGAACTAACTTTTTTAGTCATAGAAAAATACTTCTTAGTTTAAGGTATGTGTAACACCGATGATCTCCGCAATTTTATCTTTCTTTAAAAGTGGCCAGCATGTGCTGTCAAAATAGTATTTGCTTTAGATTTGAATACGGGCCTGTTCCATCACTGTCTGATAAGTTCCTAATAGCTTATTTGTTAGATATCTATGGTTCCGTCTATTTATTACTACGAAACGGACAGATACGGCTTCTTTGCTGTCTGAGACTTAAGAAGCTATCAGTAACTTATCAGACAGTGGTGGAAGAGATGTATCAACATAGAGTTTAAAAGATAGAAACCTCTTGTTTTGATGTCAATAATAATATTTGCTGTAATTTGAACATACTCTAACAACTAATATGTCTGTATATAGTATACTATGTGGGTGTTGCTAGCAATGTATATGGCTTAAGATTAAGTGATGTATCAGCATAGGCTGATAGGACGAAGAAAACTCTTTTACTTTTTGATGATTTTCTTAAAATACTTATTATTTAGACATGTCCTAATAAGTTTTTCTTTTTTTTTTATTAACTCCAGCTTGAACCTGCAACAGCCTATATAAATGCCTGAATCTTTTTTATCGATAGGAATAACCTTCCTTACTAAACTATATATATATTTTTAATTAATTAATGTTACTAAAAAATCGGATATTTTTTTGGTTGATAAAGAAAGTTATTGTTGTATAAAAAAAACGTTTCAAGGACTTTTTATCACTTGGTATTGTATTAACTAGTTAATGCAGTGTTAAACAATAGAAAATAAATACAATTTTTGATAAGATATATTTTAATTTCACTCACTTTTTAATATTAATAGTTAAAGGCTATAACTGTTTAAATGTGTGATTGTTTTATAAGTTTGAAAATGTAATTTGTTGTAAGTGGCTGTGTAGACCGTTAAAAAGTTTCTTAGTATACTGGCCACGGAGAGATTTTTAGCAGTGTGAGCAAAGATCAAAGGGTCTCAAATATCAGTTTATTAAAATTTCTCACGTGTCATCTCGGTAGGAATTGGACTTAATGGACCTAAGAAAGTACTTTTTTAGGGTCAGTTTGTTGGTTTTCCATAAGTTCCAAATGCTTCCTAGTCGACGCGTAAGAAATAAATTGGTATTTGAGACCCGTGGAGCTTTGCCTACACAGCTATACATCTCTCTGTGGCCAGTATACTAAGACACTTTTTGGCGGTCTACAGCAACTTACAATAATGTTACATTACAAACTTGTATGTAAAGTTTGCACGCAAGTTGCCTTTACCGTTAATATGAAACATAACCGCAACCTTAACAAGTAATTTAAATGCAAGTTGGATATAAACATTACGTTAATGTTACAAATCTAACTGCCACAACTTATTGAATGAAAGTTTCCTGCAAGTTACATGTGCGTTATTATAGCAACATTAATTGCACAAGTTACCTTTATGTTACATATGTAACTGCCATAACTAATTGAATGAAAGTTTCCTGCAAGTTACATGTGCGTTGTTATAGCAACATTAATTGCACAAGTTACCTTTATGTTACAAATGTAACTGCCATAACTAATTGAATGAAAGTTTCGTACAAATTACATGTGCGTTATTATAGCAACATTAATTGCACAAGTTACCTCTATGTTACAAATGTAACTTTGCCACAACTTATTGAATGAAAGTTTCCTGCAAGTTACATGTGCGTTATTATAGCAACATTAATTGCCCAAGTTACCTCTATGTTACAAATGTAACTTTGCCACAACTTAATAAATGAAAGTTTTCTGCAAGTTGCATATGTGACGTTGTAGACATATAGAAATTATAATTTACTAAAAGTTTTCGTGAAAACTTTCTTGAAAGTTACAATTGAAACATTTGAGCAAAGTTGCATTTGAAAGTTGTGTAAAGTTCTAGTGATCAGGTCTATGAAACTTACAGGGTATATATACAGCGCGGCCGTTAGAGCTTTGCATCAATGTTTCTCAAACGTTGCTAGAACGTTGCAACCTTGCAAATGAAACTTACAAGCCCCCATATGTGAGTTTCAGCAATGTTAACGCAAGTTTTGCATGTTTAACGGGCTGTGTCTTAGGGGCTTGAGTTCGTCCGGTATTCTGTGTCGAAACAACATGGAAAAGTAAGGAAAAGTACAGTGTAACAACGGAGGAGACCAATTCCCATGACACAAGTACATCATGTATTTATCCTTTACGGGGTAGACAGAGCCTAAGGTAACAATACCTGAAGACCACGTTTAGCAAGATTGTGGGCGAATGGATGGAAAGGAGAATCAAAACATTGATCCCTAAGATTTTCGCCCAATCCCTGACTTACTTATCATTCTTTACGTATTTACTTCCATGCTGGTCTAAAGAAAGAAAGAACAGTACAGATTTTTTCTCATACATTAAAAAAAAAATTGCACTAACTTCCGGCACCACCACTTTAAAGCGGCACTAGGTTTTTCGACATTTATTTTTAATCATCTATACGCTATAAAAACGCCGTAAATTAATAATTAGTCGTAATTCCTCACTTGTACCTGAGAAATTCCATAAATGTGCCGCTCAGAAATGACGGCATAGCGCTCAGAGTTTTATGATATAGTAACAGCCTTCTAAGCTTCATTCACGTTGGTTCATTTCACGTGTTTTTTTTCCATGGGCTTGTAGTCTATAACTCCCTCTTTTAGCATTGGGGGTTGAAAAACGGTCCTCCATTACTACATCGCAATGCCATGTTAAAAGCAATATCACACAAAGCAATTTGTATATTAAAACTACACATTCTGTAGCATTACGCGTTTCAAATAAGATATATATATGTTGGCCGGGCAAGTAATGTATTCCAGCACGAGCGCTTACGGATAACACTGATATGTTCCGGAAAATGCGGATAACGGGGAGCGTTTGCAGAAAAATATAGTAAAATATGATATTAATAACAGCTACTACCTTTACACCCATAGTAATAATAACAAGTCGTCGATAATCGTTTCAGCGAATGGTCTAATAGCGAAGAGCCTTGACCATCACCTTAAAATGCTCTCGCTAGGTGGTTGGGTCAAGGGCCAGATACAGAAGGCGGTACTCCTGGACACGGCTCGGATAGTCAGGAGGTTCCTCTCTCTGTCGCCCTGACCACCGGTAGCTTAGACCTCGCCTCGCTGCCGGTTTTTATATTTTGTATTAATATTGTCTTATTACTTTTTATATAAATTTTGTAAAAAACTAACTTAAGACAAAAAGAAATATACAGAAAAAAACAATAATAATAAAATATTATATGTGTGTACTCATATTGTATGTATGCATGTGTGTAATGATATTTAATAGTTTATTTATGAATTGTTCGTTATATTTTGAGATACGCTCTATTGTGGCTTTCACTATATGGATATTTAAAACTCACTCTTTGTTGGTATCTCGCTTTATGTTCCTCTCATTTACTCAAAGGTTAACTGGTAGAGATCCCTTATGGAGAGAAGTTCGCCTTTGTGCATATATTTAACAAAAATTAATTAGGGGATATCGGATCAGCCGTTCACGCGTGATGCCGTGACCAAGGGAAATAGGAATTCATTTTTATGTATACATATAGATTAATGTAGAGATTGAGTTTGCTGACCATACGGAAGGTAAGCCAGCAGACATTATGTTTTCGTTACATACGAAAGAAGGTGCGGAAAATGTTCCCCACAAAATTGCCTATGGAAGAAAAATCGGCGGGAAAACGGGTATTTTTTCCTCCATTTTCGTAGAGTTACGTCATTTTATAACAATTTGTCTCGTCTTTGTGTATCGATAACTTTTATTATATTATTTTTTCCTGAACACCAGCTGTTGCCCGCAACTACGTCTGCGAAGAATTTGTTTATCGCTATCCCGCGGGAATTTCACAATTTTCCGGGATAAAAAGTAGCTTACGTGTTATTCTAGGCTAAAATCCAACTTATTGCTAAATTTCAACCGGATCTGTTAGACCGTTCCGGCGTAAAAGAATAACAAACATCCATACTCACAACCTTTTCCATTTACAATTTGAATAGGATTGGGAAATTCAGAGTCCCAAGCCCTCGCATTGTGAGAGGAGACCTGTGTCCAGCAGTGAGACGTATGTAGGCTGGAGAAGATGATGAACATGATCATAATATAAATCGACCTAACCATTTTGTTCGATAAAACACTTAACTTGCATAGTTATGTACACACACTCAAAAGGACGTAACTTTAAAAAAAAAAAAAAAATGACACCGTTTATGTGTTCAGCAGTACCAAATACTTTTTTTTTTAATATTTTCTTCTTTTTATAAAATTTGGCAAGAAGATATTTTCCACTGAGATGCTAAACCACTACTTTTATCCAGGGAAATGACACATTCGAAGTCTCAAGTAACAGCCGGCAAGTTTATAATATAACCTAACCTGACTTTTTAATTCTGGGGACTTTTTGTTTTATTAATGAAAAAAAAAATACAAAAGGGGAATTAAAAACTAAACTAAAACTAATCTTAAAATAACATAATTAAAAAAGGAGGGGCCCCCGTGGCATAAAACCACAGACGCTGGCAGCATTCCCCCTTTGGACAGCAAAACTAATACGCTGTCCAAAGAAGCTGCCAGCTCTGCGGTCACCCGTAGCGTCTATTAGCTTCTTCGAAATATCTTTGAAGAGGCTAATAGCGCTAGGACCCCACGGACCAAGGGTCTCAACACAGGTTTAATATGGTTTAATTTAGTATTCAATTACACCAACAAGGTTTTAACTCTTAGGTGTTTGACCGTACGAAACATAAAACATCTCAAAACGCAATAAATAGTCTCTGTATAACTAACATAAAGAACCAAAGGTTACCGATCGAATACTTTCTCGATTATGAGTTCGTTGAATCTTTGATTGCGGTGTGGTGTGCGCAACTTCCTCCTTAAGATGCGAGTACACTTGAGCATTCGTCATGAACTTATTTTCGTCGCTATTTCTTCGGACTCAATTATACAAACTTGTGACCGAGATATAAATTCTTGAGTACTTCAATCCATGCCTCTCCCTCCCCTCACCACTAGAATTATAACCGGGCTTGGAGCTCGCCAGAAAGTTCCGAATGTTTACTTTCATTTCGTTGGAATGGTGGCTAGGACGCTCGCTGTAGTTGAAACTGGAACACTAGCTAAAATACTCTCTAGAATGGTGACTGGAAAGTAGGTATATATTGAGAGTTTCAGAACAGTTCCTGTTCTGAAATCTCTCAATAATGTTTTGAAACTCTCAATCGGTTTTTGGGTTTCCGTTTTCGACACTCACATTTTTCTAAAAGTAAATCTCTCAATAATGTTTTGAAACTCAATCGGTTTTTGGGTTTCCGTTTTCGACACTCACATTTTTCTAAAAGTAAATCTCTCAATAATGTTTTGAAACTCTCAATCGGTTTTTGGGTTTCCGTTTTCGACACACATTTTTCTAAAAGTAAACTATTTTTTTTTTGCTACGTTCTGAATGAATTTAATGTGCGAGGGTGATTTCTTTCTTTGAATGGAAGAATGCCCTATATTTTGAGGAAATTCGATTGGACATTCTAGATAGGTTAGCCGCACTTGGTGAGCCAGAACCGCCACAACACACTAATAAACCCATAACACGGAAGGTCTTTGCAACGTTTAGACGTTTCTTATTTTATAAAATTATGGAGTTTGTTAAACAAGCACAAACACTTAATTTACAAAATATTTGTTCAGATACTAAGAAAATATATTTACGTCATGGAAAACTTTTACCAAGCACCATTCGATGTCTTGTTTGCGGTCCCTCTAACTGCGGAAAAACGAATTTAGTTATTGGTCTTCTTCTGCACAAAAATGGGTTAAATTTTCAAAACGTTTATGTTTATTCTAAAACATTGTTCCAACCTAAGTATATATTCCTAGAAAAAGTGCTTCAAAGAGTACCAAATGTCCAATTTTTAAAATACGGTGAAAATGAGCAAGTATTAAGTCCAGATCAAGCAAAACCAAATTCAATAATTGTGTTCGATGACATAGCATGTGAAAAACAAAACAATGTACGAGATTATTTTTCCATGGGTCGACATAGTAAAATAGATTGCTTTTATATAAACCAAACGTACAGCAAAATTCCGAAACAGTTAATACGAGACAATGCGAATCTGATTATCCTCTTCAAGCAAGACGATACTAATTTGCGTCACGTGTATAATGAACATGTAAACACCGATATGTCATGGTTACAGTTCAGAAAAATGTGTGCTCACATTTGGTGCACTCCTTACAATTATTTAGTAATAAATAAAGACTGTGAAAGAAATAATGGATGCTATAGAAAAAATTTTGACACATTCGTGATTCTAAATTAGTTTGAACACAATAATATAACGATCTTCCCAGTATGGTATCCTTCATTATAAATTCTGTCGCCTTCAAGGAAAGTACATAATTTAAGCAATGAATTTGGAAATGGCAACTAAGCAAGAAATCGTTAAGTCTGCAGAAGCAGTTAAGCGGAAAATTAAAATGATGCGTGACATGACATGCCAAAATGAAAAGATTCTTGAGAAAGTTCTTAAGCCTATTACTGATCCTCTTAATCAGATGGCTAACCAAAGCAGAACTCCATTAAGCGCAAAACTTAAAAATGATGTTAGTCCTGACTATCATAGTACACCTAAAAAAATGAAGTTTGATCTGGTCGACTCAAAACCTTATTCATCTAATGATACTGTTTTCGAACTAAATCGTGATGATGTCTCAGACGAAAGCAATATTACAAATAAAGAATACGATTTAGCAACAAGCGAAAAAAATGAAACAGAACATGAAGAAGATTGTGAAGAAGGACCTAATGATTCATCTGATGACGAAACTATTGACTCTGTTTCTAGTTTAGATCGAAATTATTCATCTCCACTTTCATTTTCTGTAAAAGCATTTGAAGATGTTCCTTATGGAGTAAGACTTGATAGAGGTAAACTAATGATGGGATTGCAAAGAGTTTATGTTTCAGAAAATACGATAACTATTAATGCAAGTACTTACAAAAAAACACCAGGACTTGTTCAATTATTATTTAAGAAAGTACCGAAAGTGGAATTAGTTACTGGGGAAGATAAAGAAAATTATAAACTTATTTTGAATCAAACAAATGCTCATCGAAGAGATTTTGACTCCCAAAAACCTATTAAAAGTAATAGGGGTTCTAAATACTTGCAAATTATTAAACCTTTATTTAAACTGTACAGAAATTGTGAAAGTACAGATAACGTTGTTGTTGGTAATGGTTTGCCATTATTAAAAAAAGTAAAATCAAACATCGATTATGTGTATTGGGATGATCCCAATGAATTAGTGGAACGGTTAAAGTTATTAGTAGCATCAAGAGAAGCCGGTAACACTGGGTTAGATAATGAAATTATATCCATAATTGAGGAATTGTGTGAAAGTGGGTTTATAAAAGATGTTTATATTACTAAAAAAAAAAGCATAAAGTAAATAAAAATTATTATAAATGAAATATAAGCTATTATTTACTCACAAATGCAACAGTTTGACAAAGATCGTACTCAAAGACGGATGGAATATGAATATTGACAAATTTGGACATCACGTACATAAACGTCTCCGTGTTGTTGAAAGCTTTATTAATTTTGATGACACTTTACGAAAATCAGCAAATGGTGATTTTGACTTACATTTTTCAAGGTTAAAAGGTGTGAAGTCTCCAGTTTCAAATGACGATGCCGTAAATAAGGAGTATGTTGATCAATTAAGTAAAGTAATTCAAACTAATTTGGCAAACATTATACTACATTTACAAAAAATAGATTTGGTCTTAAAACAAATTGAAGAACAAAAACTTACAAAAAAGGACGTAAATAACAAGAATCCTAAATGAGTAAGCAACAAATTGTGGACGAGATCCATAAAGATGCTCGTAAAAATTTTAATCGTTGTTCGGTAATACTAAAAGGGATCGATGATTTATGGCAAGCAGATTTAATCGATATTAAAAATTACGGTCACGTCAACAAAGGTTATAAGTACATTTTAATTATAATCGACTGTTTTTCGAAGTACATATGGACTGTTGCTGTAAAAACAAAGAAGAAATCGGAAATAACAAATGCTTTTAAAAAAATACTCGATTCTGGTCGCATTCCTAAAAATTTGCAGACAGATTTAGGTAAAGAATTTTATAATGATGAATTTCAACGATTAATGAAAACAAAAAACATAAATCACTACTCAACATATTCCATTAAAAAGGCATCGATTGTAGAAAGAAGAAAAACTATAAAAGGTAAATTGTATAAGAACTTCAGTTTAGTAGGTAATTACACATGGGTTGGAAAGCCTCTAGATCTTATTGTTAAATCGTATAATGAAACTGTACATAGTACAATTAAATATAAACCAGTGGACGTCAATTATAGTAATGTGAATATTGTAAGAGAAAATATTGCAAACGCCCGAAAATATCCAAGTTCTAAAAAACAAAAGTTTAAGAAAGGAGATTGGGTTAGAATCAGCAAGTACAAAGCGGCTTTCAAAAAAGGATATACTCCGAATTGGTCTACGGAGCTATTTACAATTTTAAAAATTAAAAACACTAATCCAGTAACATATGAAATTGAAGATTCACGTAAAAATAAGATACTAGGGTCATTTTACGAAGAAGAATTACAGAAAACGAAGCAACCTCACATGTATTTGATAGAAAGAGTTATTAAAGATAAAGGAAATCGGTTGTTCGTTAAATGGTTAGGATTAAGTGAAGCAGAAAATAGTTGGATAAATAAAAGTGCTATAGTTTAATAATAAATACAAATTTATCTTTAGTTTTGCACCATTAGTTTAAAAGCAATGCAAGGAAGCGGACTCGTTAATAATTTAATTAACAACTTACCATTTGAGCTACACTTACCAGGGTACAATTATTGTGGACCTGGTACAAAACTAAGAAAACGGTTATTAAGGGGCGATCGAGGTATTAATAGATTGGACGACGCTTGCATGCAGCACGACATTGCATACACGAAGTATCCTGATCTGAAGCTGCGTCATAAAGCTGACTTAGAATTACTAGAAATGGCAAAACAAAGAATTCGATCTAAAGATGCAGGTAAAGGAGAAAAATTAGCATCTTGGGTCGTCAGCAAAGTAATGAATAGCAAGTTAAAGGCCGGAGCTGGAATTAAATCGTTAAAAACAGTGATTTCTAAAATTCGTTCTCACATTAAAAAAAATAAACCTAGAAGTCATGGTTCAGCCATCAAATGCGCGTATAATGTAGCAAAAAAGTTAATATCTAAAAATGCAAAAATACGTTTACCACGCGTAATACCGTTACCAAAGACTGGAGGAATATTGCCATTGATTCCCATTTTTGCGGGTTTGTCAGCTCTTGGTTCGTTAGCAGGTGGAGCTGCAGGCATTGCTAAAGCAGTAAATGATTATAAATCTGCTCAAAAGAACCTTAATGAATCTGAACGACATAACAAAATGATGGAATCTATTGCACTGGGAAAAGGATTGTATGTTAAACCGTATAAAAAAGGCAATGGTTTATTTCTAAACACGCAAAAAAACTAAATAGAAGGCTACCAAGAAGAGCCCTTACCAATTTAGATCTATTAATATACGCTCGAGACATTCCACATTTTCGAGGCGTCTTCATGCGTGATAAGTTACCGAAGAAACCTAAATCCGTTGAATGTGCGATCGTTAATTTAGATAGTTCTGAAAACGAAGGAACTCACTGGGTAGCCTATGTAAAAGTAGACATGTATTGCGAATATTTTAATAGTTACGGTGATTTAAAACCTCCTTTAGAGCTGTTAAACTATTTAAAAAATAGCGATGTATTTTATAATTATAACGCGTATCAAAAGAATAATACAGTGAATTGCGGTCATCTATGCTTGAAATTTCTAAAAAAGTTTTGGAAAAAAAACAATAAATTATAACGCTTCCCTATGATACTGTCATTCTAAAAATGTCATTCACGCTATCAATAACTGGGTTAACTTCAACCTTAACGACAAATCACTCTCCACCTCTTCAACTAGATGGAGAGTACGAGTGCGGGTTGTTATATTTTTCTACGTTTAATTCTATACCAAATATAGATGACAGAAACAATCAATTCTGTTATGGTGAAAATGAAATTGTTGAAATACCTGAAGGTTCGTATGAACTTCAAGATATCAGCGATTATTTAAAAGAAAATGTAAAAAACTGCACTTTAAAGTTATCTTGCAATAACAATACGTTAAGAACTAGTATTATATGCTCTAAAGATATTCATTTTGAAAAAAATAATTCTATTGGTAAAATTTTGGGTTTCGAATCTAAAACATTCAAAGCCAATATAATGAACCACTCACACGCCCCTATCAACATTCTTTCGACAACCATCATCAGAATCGAATGTGATATTATCAGCGGATCTTTTGTAAACGGAGAACCTAGCCATATACTTCACGAATTCGTTCCAAATGTGCCACCGGGGTATCGTATTATTGAAGTACCTAGAAACGTTATATATTTCCCAGTTAATCAAAATAATATTAGTTCAATTAATGTGCGCATTTTTGATGCAAACAATCAACTTGTAAATTTAAGAGGTGAAGAAATCCAGTTGTACTTACATTTAAAAAGAAGCAACCATGATTGACTTCAATAAAAACTATCAGCATCCACCTAAACCAATTAGTTCAAATAGCATCTTCAAGAGAAGAGCATCGCCTAAAGTAAAATTAACTAAAGAAAACAGAAAGTTTTTAAAACTTATTGGATTATTAAAATGAGTGAAATACTCGATATTACCCATTCTTTTTCGGAAGACAATGCTATTGAGAGCTTTGAAATCCATTCCTACAGACCATATGTAACTACGTTTAATAAAAACGATGAAATTCGAATACCAATCAACCAACAAGACCTGTACATATTACCTTCCGCAAGTACGTTGTATTTGGAGGGTACTGTAAAGGTATATAATAGAGAAACAAAAACTCAGGTGCAAAGTATTCAATTCACGAACAATCCATTTCTTTTCCTATTTCAAGATATCCGTTACGAATTGAACGGGGTTGAGATTGACAAAGTGAAAAACGTAGGTATTACTACCACACTGAAGTCTTTATTATCTATGAATATTAATGAATCGTCAATGTCAAAGGCTTGGGGATGGGACATAAACGGAACAAAAAATACTGAAAGTGGACGTTTCGCAGTCTCATTACCTCTCAACAAAATTTTAGGGTTTGCCGAAGACTTCACTAAAATAATAATCAATTGTAAACATGAATTGATTCTTCTGCGAAGCAATACAAATTTAAATGCAGTAAAATTAAACACTAATGAAGTCTTGGAAGATATTGTTATTAATAAAATTGTATGGCGAGTACCGCATATCAAGGTATCGGACCGCCAGCGAATTAATATGTTAAAGTTAACGGAAAAAGACCGCCCGTTAAACATAGCTTTTAGAAACTGGGACTTATATGAATATCCACTTTTACCTAAAACGACTAAACATACATGGTCAATTAAAACGTCGTCTCAGTTAGAAAAACCGCGTTTTGTTGTATTAGCTTTGTCGACAGACAGAAAACACAAGTCCGATATGGATTTTTCACGTTTTGATCACTGTAATCTACGAGAGGTTCGAGTATTTTTAAACTCAACCTACTTTCCATATGAAAGTTTAAACGTGAAATTTGAGCACAACAATTATGCTTTATTATATGAACAATATGCTCGGTTTCAACAGTCGTATCACGGACGTCGCGCTGAACCGTTATTAAACATACACGATTTTAAAAGCTGTGCTCTATACGTTTTAGATACTTCTAGACAAAATGATCGCTTAAAGACTGGTCCGATAGATGTAAGAATAGAAATTGAGAGCGATACAGAAATCCCAGATAATACATCAGCTTTTTGTCTTATCTTTAACGATTGTATTGTGGAATATAAGCCTTTAAGTAGCATTGTGAAAAAATTGTCATGAATTCGAATTGTTACATTGTTGACGTGCAGGGCTTCAAAGATGATGAGAATAATTTTATTATTAAGGAGCTGGCTTTGGCTGCTGAAGAATTTACACTAGTGTTTTCAATAAAGCCGCCATTTCCATATTCACATTTAACAGATAAAGAACGTAGGCTGGTATCATGGATCGAAAAGAAACTAGGCTTTTATTGGAGTGAAGGTCATATCGATTATAGAGAATTCAAAAGAATCATTGCTAGGTATCTCGATCAAAAGAAAATATTAGTTAAAGGTTTAGAAAAAGTAAAATGGATTAAAGAGTTGTGTAACACTTGTTTTGTTACTGATATAGGTGACGAGGGTTGTCCAAAGCTAGCAGTTCTGTATAATACTTTTTTGATAGGTAAAAGTAATAATTACTGTTTAAGCCATAGTAAGCATTGTGCACTAAGTAATGTAATTTGTATTAAGAAGTGGTATTATGAAAATAATATACATATATTTTCTACTTGAATAAAATAATTGTTATTTAAAACGCATTTTACTTCATTTCTTTAACATTTCCTTCAAGCCTAAAATAATAAATCTTTATTAAAATCAAATAATTAATAAAACAATATTTTTAAATATTCATAACTTTTATTTTACATTAGATATTCACAACACAGTCTTTTAAAGTACAAAAACAGAAACTAAAAATAAAAATAAAAAGTTTTATTGATATATCTTAAAAACTAGCGATTACATATTTGTTTCGAAATCTTATTAATAACGTTCTCCGTTAAGTCTAATATTTCATCGATGGGATCTAAGACTACGTATTGCACACTTACACTACTGTTTTCACTATCTAACGATAGCTCATTATTTTTTTCACGACACTCACTTAAGTCGAAAATATTAATTTGTATGAGACGATGTCCATAACGAGCTTCTTTGCTTATGATATATGATTTCTTGACACGGTCAGTCACTTTCCTTTTACATGACTTAATCTGTATTCCTGCACCCTTTTTCTTAAGTCTATTTTCTTTACTCTGTTTGACACTCGTTGCACTAGCCTCAGCCTTTAATGCATCTTGTCGATTCACTTCTTCAAAGTGCTGTGTAAATCCCTCTAGTGGGTCTTGCGCGCATTGAAAGAACAAATCTTGAGAGTCCATCATTATCTGGAAAGAAAATAACATGTATTAAGTATGAATATAATGTATGTTAAGCTACTATCAAAATAAATAAATAAATAATGAAAATCTCTTACCAATCGATTTTTTTGTTAAACTTAATAGTCATCTATCCTTGTACTCAGTTCAAATGCTTGATTTGTAATGAATTATAAATTAATTAACTGACAAGTTTTGTAGCGAGTAACATGTAACTTGATATAGACTGGTATGAAGCAATGCAATTAGGTACTTGTTTGACTTGTCGGATTCGTATTATTGTTAAATTTTATATCGAGTAACATGTAACTTGATATAGGGTGGCATGAATTAAGCATTGCAATTTCTTGTTTCGACTTGTCGGAATCGTATTTAAAAATTAAGCGTATGTTCATGTTATTCAACAAGATTGAACATGCGCACAAAACTTGCTGACTGCAAATTATCTGTTTAATAAAAAGGTATCATCTTTGGTATATAATTGAAATAAAACTAGAAAGTAAGGAAAAAATATTTTTATTTTACATGAAATAACAGTACCCGTGTTATTTAGATATAATATGAAAGCATACAAAATATTCTGTTTTTACTTTACAAATACAATTTAATGAATTCACTAAAATAATGAATGATGGCCCCATGACAATGTAGAAATATTATCTTTTAATACAACACGTTTATCATCATTTGATGATAATGCAACCTTATCATGAGATTGTGTGAAAATTTCATGCTTAAGGGACTTGAATATGATATTCTTTTTTCTAACCATTTCTTTGCTTAAAAGCACTTTTTTATAGTCTTCGAAATTCAAACCATGTATTACATGTTTTTTTGTACCTTTTGCCTTTTTTATCTCTGTCTCTTCAGTCTTAACGCAATATAGCTTAGATCTTAGTCCTACAAACTCAACAATCGGTTGACCTCCTAATTCATCCTTAAAAAAACCTGGTATCTTTTTATTTTGACAAATTATTCCATACTTGTTATTCTCTGTATAATTACTAGTATCCAAGTAAGATTGAAAATTAAATTTTAAATCTTTGTAAACATCTTTTGTCTTCACAAAATACAACAATGAGTCTGTATCAGTATAGCATAACCTTAAATTTGATCCGTAAAAAGGTTTCATAACAGAATAGTGAAAATTATACATATGTGATTTTGATAGTTCTAGTACAGTAAATCCTATATAAATAGGTTTATCAAGAGTAATGGTTTCAGGCTTCATCTGAATGGCCACAAAATTTTCAGAGAAAATGCTAGCACTATGAAAATTTAGTCTTCCTATTAACTGTTCAGCATTATTTCTCTTTTTAGTCTTATTTTCAGTATCATTCCATCGATTAACTAACATAACATTAACTCTTTTTTCAGTATCTTCTAAAGTTTTGCCAAAAATACTATTATTCAATAACTTAAAGAAATCTGACTCAAATGTGGATTTAGCATTCTGTCTTAACTGTGTATTCAAATCTATGTATCGTTTTAAATAACAACTTTGCTTAAATCTTATTACTCTATGTATCTTTTTCAATTTCAAACCATGTTTTAAACATGTTTTTAAGTGTTCATAGTGAATAACATACTCAAATTTATCATACAAATTCGGTATAAGTTTTGCGCTCTTTGAACCTGGCGGTGTAAATTTTTGTGGGCAAAAAGGTATATCATTATGCAAGTCGTGTAGGTTTTCAGGATACTGCAGATCTACTTCCAATATATAACCATAATCAGAATCTTTAGACACTTCAAGAATATTAAGTTGTGCAATTTCAAAATTACTTAATAATTTAAAGTCCGCATAAGGCAAGTAAGCACACATTGCAAAACCATACAAATTAGTGCAATCTAAGTATAATAAAAAGTTGTCTGGAGCAGATGGGTCATAGTTTGGCAAATACTTATTATTTGAGCGTGCATATCTAGTGGAGCATAAACATACACCTCCGCGTATACCTTTCTGTATCATTCGAATTATTTCAAGGTCATCGATAAGCTCTAATTTTATGTTGGTTATAAGTAACATCGCATCAAAGCTTAAGCTCGGAGCTGTCATATAAAAAGCTGGATCTAATCGATAATTCAACTTACAAGTTTGACGAAAGTTTTCAAATATATCAGCTAATAACAATACATCTGATTTAAGATACAGATCTGTGTATTCGCCCATGTTCTTTATTCTAAATGATTTCCAAACACGCTGCGCATGCTCATATTCACATAATGTAATAAAATCATTGGTCGCTAAGTTATGAAAACAACGTCGCTCGGGTAAACTGTTCTCTTCGTAAGAACTCCAGCAAGACATATACTCGTATGGATATACACCTTTTCGTCTCATTAGATCGAACTGCTCCTCCATTGGGAAAAATCTATATAAATTAATGAAATCTCTCTTGTTCAAGCTGTTTACAAGTTTCTCTAAACTTGTACCTAAAAACATAAAAGAATCTACAAAACGTACTGGCATATACTCCTTATTATTAATTTGAAAAAATTTAGTGAAAGATATATATTTCTCTTTATTTTTTGCAATTACTTTAATATTACCATTCATTTCTCCCAATTGCCGTATGAACAAGTGACTATCATATCCCGACAAATTATGAAAAAATACAGGTATAAACTTAGGTAAACGATATCGAATGTTGCACTCAAAATGCGCTGCTCCCCTATAACGTCCCGTCAGATGACAATGGTCCCTTACAGAATCGCCTAATAATAATTTTTGACACAAATAGCAATTTTGAGAATTCGCAAATTGATTTTCATCTTCCTCAGTGAGGAGTATTGGCAAAGGATTTTTAAAAATAATATTTATTTCGGCTATGTCTTCTTGCAGATATTCGATAAACTTTTCAACACAGTCACGACCTCGATATGAAACATATTTGTTGAGAGAAGAGTTATAGGAACAAACAATATAGTATGCAAAAGCAGCTGGTATATGTTTTTGCAATGTATTAATACGATCTGTATTAAGCTTATTCTCACTCGGATTTGGCTGTAACAAAGACTCAAAATCTGCATATATAACGAAAGGCATATCTTGCATTCTTTCATAATGTTTGAACTGAATTTGAGTACCATGATCAGGTAAAATTGTTTTTACACCACCACACACATGTGCATTTAGTTTACCTTCAGTGTTAAAAAATAACATGCATTCATCACAAAAATATACTCTGCCATTACGTTTTGTTAATTGTATTTTAAGCAGACAGGCTAAATTTTTGATAAGACAGTAATGACTTCGAGTACCATTTTCCAACATCAGCAAATTAACATGATGTTTTCGTTTGCACATTGTTTTGTAAATAGGGCCTACTACATCCGTTTTATTTTTAAGTGCGTATACGTTAACGCTTATACGTGAATTTTTTTTTTCAAACGTTTTAATATCTGAGAAAGCAACAGGGAATGTCATATTTTTTATATTAAGAAAGTCTTTGAAATGCGGATATGATGAAACTCGATGTGCATTATTTTTTACCTTAAATAATGCTGCCATTATACACCACAAAAAGCAAAAATTGTCTTTGTTTTGAATATTAATGCAAGCGCGTTTAAGTTTTATATTTTTCGGTAAGTCGATAAATGCAGATGCTCTTAAAGGATTATATTTGTTAATATTCACTTCAAGGTATAAGTTTCGCAATAAACTCCAACCACTATCTCTTTCTTGAAATCCTTCCATCTTTTGACAAATATCGAGTGTACATTTTGAGAACATTTCACTAAAATCATAATTTTTGTGTACTATTATGTTTCGTGTAGCAAATGATTTTATTTCGCAAGTTTCATTTTTTGGTAATGTAAATTCAGCAAACAGTTCTAGGTTAACCTTTACCGTATCAAAAGCATCTAGTCTCGCGTTAAGAAGTTGCTTAACATGCTTACGTAGAGTAAGCAGAAACTGCGTGGGAGGTCGAATCTGATCCAACTCATTATTAGGCGCAAACACTCTGTATGATGCAATTCTGCTACGAAAAGCACTGCTTATTTTCTCAATGCCCTTAGCTATTTCAATAGAACTATTATTTTTATGCGTATTACATCGTAAGTGAGCTGAAAATGCTTTGTTAGGAATAGATAAATCACACACTGAACAAAATATAGACTTTTGAGGCATCGTGGTATCAGAAAGAGGTGTGGATAAATATACTATTAAATATTATATTACGTTACTGAAATTATGTAATTTAAAATAATTAAAAATAGAGTGAATTTACGCTTTATTGTTACCAACTATTAAGTGTTACATTACATTTTATTGAAAATACGTTTCTTATCAGAATAAAATGTACCCTCCGCGGTGAAACGCTCCTTACATAATTTTAAAAATTTATTGATCAAAGTGACTTCCGCTGCATTGCCATCTATTTGCAATTTAAGGTTGACTATCGCCTTTTCCCACCTATCCAGCGGTGCCACTTTTTTTATATCTTCTACGTTATACAATCTTAATTCAATAAAGTGATCACCGCGCAAATTCTGCGAGCGACGTACTACTCCGTCAGGCACGCGACGAGTCAGCACCGAAGTCAGAGGAGTTGAGTTCGCTGCTCTCCGAGTCGCACCCTCTTCCTCGCTGTCGCTGGTCAGCACACTCCAGGCGGATGCATTAGCGTTCGCAGCTGGAGTCTTGGCTTTCTTCTGCACTGTTTTTGTTACAGTCTTTTTGGTCCTAGTAGATTAAAAAACAAAACGTTAATATCCAAATCACAATTTATCTATACAATACTGACTTACCAAACAGTATGTATTTAAATTCTTGTGAAGAGTTGAACTCAAAACCTTTTAAATTATTTAACTTTTCTAACAAACTAGCAACTTTGAAACAACTTTGAAACTATGCATAGTTTTTAAAAATAGACTGCTGCTTACGGAAAACAATGTAATAGATTAATGTTAAGTGAAAATTAGCATAACCGAGTTTTACCTTACGCTTGCAGCTTCATCATCAGATTCCGATATCAGGCGCGCCTTCGTCGGCTTCCGTTTAAGGGACTTCGGTTTTTTAGAGCTGTAAAGAAAGAACAATACATAACACAACTTAATGTGATGAAATATAAAGTCAAGGTTGCATTTAAACGTACCTATAGTATTTTTTTATTTAAATCAAACTAATGTTTTGTTAATCTTCAAGTTAGAAAACAAATTCTCGTTCATTGAGAATTTCATGAATAGAAGTACTACTATAGGAACACCTACAATAAAAACTTAGTTAAATGTCAATAAATAGTTTGTTTTTACCTTGAGCTTGCCTCCTCGTTGTCGAGTTCGAAGAGTGAGCTCGCTCTCTCTTCCTTCTTAGAATGCTTCGAAAAATATTCAGAGTCCGACCTGTAAATAGATGATAGGTATCGTTATTTGTTTCATAACTTTTACTAAAATAAAGTGAAACAAGGACTAGATAGATTTGGGACTGTTTACAGTATAGGTACAGCGTAAATTAAGCAAAGCATTTACTAGAGGTACTTGACAACAGATATACACGACTCAGGTATAAACATACGTATTCATAGTACAAATGTCTAACCCTCACGGAATCGAACCCGTAACCTCTGGATTCATAGTCACTAATCACTATCATAACTTAAAACGTATAAAGACAAAGAAATTAAATATCAGTTTAATGGAATAATATGAACTTATTAAATTAGGAACTTACGAACATTATATTTACGCAGCGAATCTTCGTGATGAATAGATTTTCACTTGAGTGAACTGATAGGTAATCGTTGACCTTGAGCAGCCGAACAGCAGAGCGGTCTGGGGCAGAACAACGACGATGGCTTGAGCAGAATGAAGCACTAATCACTCACGACACTTCCGATCCGAAACGTATTGGAAACAATATAGCAAAGAAAATAAATGCAATGTTTTATTGCAATTAAATGATGAGTAAACGAATAAATTTATGAGGTATCGTTAACGTTTGGTAACAACTTATATTGCAACTTAGTATGGTAACAATATACGAAAAAAATATCTGGAAAATGTTTTGCATGACTGCTCTTTTTAAAACTCAGCTAAATGTGTGAACAATTGTCGCTTATTGATATATGATACAAGCACCGACCAAAGATACCGCCATTGCGCCATCAGTTATTTGCATTTTAGCATTAACAATTAGGTACTAAATATACTGCATGCGATGATTTTCAATGCATAGATTAGGTATATAATTAGCTTAACTATAGGTGATACAATGTGAAGTACTAGCTTGCTTACAATTCGTATGGTGAGTGATCTGGAGGTTCATGGGGAGGGACCTAAAAGCCAGCAATGGATAGGCGATTCTCTCGATGCTGGTTTTCATGGGTGGCATGGATCACTTCCCATCAGGTGGCGCGCATACTCATTTACCTCCTTTTCCATAAAAATATAAATAATTAGTATTAAGAAGTGGTATGTTGAAAGTAACATGCATATTTTGTAATGTGCTATTTAATTAAAACATTTTAATTTCACTGAAGTCTTTTACTTCATTCATCTGAGTTTTTTTTCACACTTAAAATAATAAACTATGGATGGCTGGATAGTAAAATTACGTAAAACATATTTGCTAATCATACAGCATTAAAATCAGAGATATATTCCGTAGGACTGTACATTCGGTCTTTTAAATGTGCAAGTATTTAATTTCAACCAGGGTTCCTTAGAGCAGTTAATTGTACTACTGACTATTACTGAATGATTTTAATTCCTACACATAAAATCATCATACATGACAACGAGGACATAAGCTCAAGGATTTTAAAGGAGTAATTTAAACAATGAGTTACAGATTTATTTATTTTATTTATTTATGTATTTAAATACATACAATATTATAAAAGCTTAAGCTTTATTACACAGTAAAAAAAAAAAAACTTAAACAAAAGGAATTACAGATTTATGTACATTCTATTAATTCATCATAGGTAATAAACTTCATACACGATAATTTAATGTATACGGAACACTACCCGAGAAAGGTGAATTAAAATAGCGTCGGGAATGTAGTGGTGTCATTTTGCACATTGCGAGTCATATCATTTATGTTACTACTACGTCATTCCACGTCATTTCGATTAACCAATCAGACACGCGGGTCTACATCGCACTAACAGAGTTTTTAACATTGTTCATATAAATAAAATTTGATGTGTTATGTCTTTCGGGAAGTTTGTGGCTAATACGACCGGTAGTCATGAGCGACCTAGTACGACGCAAATCTCGCAGCCTGATCACCTGCTTGAGGCGTGTTGTGCTTAGACAGTTAAACCAGGCGAACCGGAGATTTCGAACGCTAATACGGTCGGTGGCGTTTGGATGATCCAAATCACATCATGTCAAAGGGCTTGATCACCCCGGCGACGTGCTCTGTGCAATAAACACCGTATCAAACCAAGTCGAGAGATGCCATGACGAGGTGCGATATGCGGTCTCCTGAGCTCAGAGACCTTAGTGTTAAGCTTTTGCAATTTTAGAATAAATAATTAGTGTGTTGTGGCGGTTCTGGCTCACCAAGTGCGGCTAACCTATCTAGAATGTCCAATCGAATTTCCTCAAAATATGGGGCCATTCAAAGAAAGAAATCACCCTCGCACATTAAATTCATTCAGAACGTAGCAAAAAAAAATAGTTTACAGAGCACTTTTAGAAAAATGTGAGTGTCGAAAACGGAAACCCAAAAACCGATTGAGAGTTTCAAAACATTATTGAGAGATTACTTTTAGAAAAATGTGGGTGTCGAAAACGGAAACCCAAAAACCGATCGAGAGTTTCAAAACATTATTGAGAGATTTACTTTTAGAAAAATGTGATGTCGAAAACGGAAACCCAAAAACCGATTGAGAGTTTCAAAACATTATTGAGAGATTTCAGAACAGGAACTGTTCTGAAACTCTCAATATATACCTACTCTGGAACGCTCTCTAAAATGATCACTGGAACGCTCGCTAGAATGGTCACTGGAACGCTCTCTACAATAGGTACTGGAACGCTCGCTAGAATGGTCACTGGAACGTTCTCTACAATAGGTACTGGAACGCTCGCTAGAATGGTCACTGGAACGCTCTCTACAATAGGTAATGGAACGCTCGCTAGAATGGTCACTGGAACGCTCTCTACAATAGGTACTGGAACGCTCGCTAGAATGGTCACTAAAACGCACGTTAGCATAGAAACTGGAACGCTCGCTAGAATAGTCTCTAGAATGATCATTAGAATGCTAGCTAGAATGTACTGTGGGGTTTTACTTCTAATGCATCATTCGCAGGAACGCTCATTACAAGTGAATGTTCAGTCTATCGGCACCTTTAGGGTTTCTTGGTTTTATTTCGGTGTAAGCTGCTTAAAAAGGTGATTACGTAGCTTTCCACACGTCCAAGCCGCATTTCTTCGCTCGTGGTGCAAGTTACGAGCGACCCGCCCCTCTAATGTAGTGGGTAGAGTTTTTGATGCAACAAAACCATCTCTAGCATTTAAGTACCTACTAAGCAATGAATGAGGTGGCGGGTGGCGGGCAAGGCGAGGCGTATTGACAGCGGGGGTTACATCTCATATCCCGACTGTACTCAGATCGCAAGCATTGTACCTCTAACTCACTGATTTATGGTGGTAACCTTGATTCTCAAGACAAATACCTTTGTTCCAAACTCGATCCCTAAAAATAGAAACTTTGAGTGTAGCTAAATACATAGCTCGCTGAGCCTACTTGAAGTTATGGATGGTCTTTTTTGTTATAAAATAAACATTTTCAGGATTATTGTTTAATGGAAGTTTTATAGATAGCATGCTAAATGATACAAAAATAGTGTTTTCACATTGACTATGATAAAACATTATAAAAACAACTTCAGCACAAACCTGAAGTGTGAAAAACCTGCTATGGGTGGTGTAGGGGTATAGCACGCGTCACGGAATGACGAGGATCCGGTTTCGATTCCCGGCCTTAGCTTTACTTTTCGGATTTTTCTGTTCTAATTTTCACTGACATTTAGAAATGTAAAAAAATGGTAAAAAAAGGATCAGTATATCCATTGCTATTCTTTAAGCTCTCTTCTAAATTCCGTCAGTGCAATATCTTCTTCTCATTTTACACATTATTTTCATTGTCCAGCCTGGCGTGTCATTTTAACAAATCACCTACCAGGTTCATCTACTTAACTACGCTATCTCCATTGACTTACAATAAACAACTAGACTCTCAGTCGCTAACAAAGGTTCCTCAAGAAACGTCCGAGTTGCTATGTCTATGTGTTGTGTGTGTCAACACATCGACTTAGACAGATAACATTAACATATTCGTTCAAATTGACACCTTATTTCGTGGCAGTAATGTTTGAGAGACGTGAGAAGTAATGACACGACGCCACGCGCTGGAAACCTGCTTGTCTCTTTTGTTCTCAATAGTAAGATTACAGTGCGAAAGAGACATATACATTATTATCAAAGCGCGGTCGAAACACAACTGAACCAAAACTCTGAAAAAATAGGCGCGTCGTTCAAACTTTTGCTTCGGACAGTTTTTGAGCGTGATTGGGAGTCTAGTTGTTTATTGTACGTCAATGGCTATCTCGCTCTTTTTTCTTGCGCTGGGTTGTACCGACAGTCCCATAGTTTTGTCCTTCTCTTTCTTCTCCCTTGGACCCTGCCGCTAACAAGCAGCAGTCTTGTGATTCGTGACACGCGTGTACACCATAGCTGTTGCGAGAAACTGGCGGGAACGTGACCGATCCGCCCGAATTAGCCAACTTCAACAACTTCTGGACTCCTGGTTGGTAATTAGATTCTGAGGGCGCAATTAGGAGTATACGAAGTCCACGTCCACTTGTACTAGAACAATTTGATTACTGACCCACTGTAGAACCTTATTACAGTAAGGGGCCATTCAAGTATTACGTAAGCAAATTTTTTACAATTATTTACCCCCCTCTACCCCTTGTCAGCAAAAGTAAGCAAACCTCTTACCCCCCCTCCCATGCTTACGTAATCATTGGTGCATGCAATCATGATGCATTTTTCTTTTAATGGATTCTGTTTTTTATTGATTCGTGAGCAGCAGTTCGAAACCATGTCATCAAAAATAAGCAAAGCAAAGACCCCCCACCCCCCTCAAGCGCTTACGTAAAACTTGAACGCCCCTAAACGTCACATGATTTTCCTTGTTAGTTCAATGCAATCCCTGTGAAAGGGTTCTACTCCGGAATTACTTTGTTCGTTTATAGCAGGGGTACCTATTACCCTATGTGCCTCCCTCAAGTTTATGCTAAAATACTACGCCCCCCTTGTCCCAACTCAACTACGATGGAAATGATACAAACGATCTACAACGTACTATTAATGATTAGCGAGAACATTGTGCTTGAACTTCACTATCATCACTACATAGTAAAAAATAAAGTCGCTTTCTCTGTCCCTGTGTCCCTATGATAAAAGCAGATGGTAAAAGCTCATCAAGGGAATAGGCGAAAGTCTTAGGCATCTTGTTATAGGCGATGTGGCTACCAACCCATCACTATTTTGTTTTCCCTTTCCAGCTATACGCCCTTAATCGTGCTAAAAGTGGCCTTAAGGTTTTGTTACTTTAGGCCCTGTCTACCCCGTCAGGGATGAAGACGTATGTATGTATAATTATACAAAAATTGCTACCTAACCAAGCAATTAGAGCAACTATACGCCAATTTATAAATAATATGGCGTGCTATTCTCCACTATTGTCTTGTCACTTCCACCCCTTGTACGAATAAGGTGGTCTCAACAAAAGACGATTATCTTTAAGTAAGTCCAACAGAAGGTAGAAAGGGTCAGCAAGTGACCGCTTAGCTTTTTATTTTATTGTGTGAAAATACTACGAGTTCGTGACCGTTGGACTTAATATGTGGATTCGGCTAAAGTATTATGACAGCTGAGAATCTCATATTTAAAAGGATAAGAAATTTGTTGTTTATAAATCCTTGAGCAGTCTTCAAGACTACTGACCCTTTTCAAACAATTTACTAGCTTATGTACATCTTCCACTTGAAATAAGTTAAAAATTATGTGTAAGAACTAAAATGTACGTCATAATTCAAACTGGAATTAAAACAAATTAAAGTATTAAATTAAAAACGAATTAAAAACTAAACTAATCTTAAAATAAAGTAGATAATTAAAAAAGGAGGGGCCCCGTGGCATAGTTCCACAGACGCTGGCAGCATTCCCCCTTTGGACAGCGGTACTAATACGCTGTCCAAGGAAGCTGCCAGCTCTGCGGTCACCCGTAGCGTCTATTAGCCTCTTCGAAATATCTCTGAAGAGGCTAATAGCGCTAATTCAAACTAGACACGTCGCAAAATAAAGAGATGTCCTATAAAATACAAAACATGGTTAAACCTTAATATCTCGCAAACGAATCCTTTTATTGTGAATGCTTCTTACTCATCTAGCATATTTCTGAACGAGATACCATAGCGACGCACCAAATGGGATAAACGAGAAAAAATATGTTGAGTGCACATCGAGTACCATACAGTGAACGAATATAACTATGGAAGCAGTCTCTTCATACAACCTACCGTTCATTATTAGCCCAAAAACTCACACAGATTGGTTTGAGGTACACACACACAAGCAACGTAAATAAAAATTATCAATGCATTTAAGAAAATAGGTTAATGCTAATGAATCTAGGTCGGTATTAGAATGTGCTTCGCTAAACTCGTCGCAAAATAAGAGGCCCGTTTTGACAGTTCACGCCTATGAAGTTCTCTATTTTTTAGCGATCGAAATGTTCTGAAGGTAATTACATTTTTCATTGATGGGTACCGCCCACTCGGCTAAGTGCTGTGCATAACGATTTTTTCATATTGTCCACAGACTAATAATAATCGGTTAAAGAAAAAAATAAATCGATCAAGATATTTTTTTAAGGCCGACTCGCACTTGGCCGGTTTTATTTATTTAAATACTAGTGTTCATCAATCAATTAATTACTGAATTTCACTGAATTTCAACATCAATTAATTACTGAATTTCACCAGCTGTGTAGTGATCTTTATACTGAAAATTATGAGCTTGTAACATTGTATCATTTCAAAATCTACAACATCAGTGTAAGTTAAATTTTCTAAACAGAACTTTAATCCAATGCACTTTACAATATATATTCAAATCGATCAAGTACTCATGCAAACTTGAATCGATTTATCGTGAGTATCGAGTACCGAGTCGTATGGTTACATCACTAGTTACGTCGCAAAGACAAATGTCAAAACGGGCCTTTTATTTTGCGACGAGTTTAGTTGCGACTTTTTGAAAATAAGTACGTAAAAGCTCAACGATTTGAGAAGCGTCGGGTCACATGTCCGGCCATCCGGCTCACCTGACGCGATTGGTTCTCGGCGTGACAGATTTACGCTAATTGGTTCGCGGCTTCGATGCAATGTCAGCAGATTGTCAGTGTGTCTTTGAAGCACGGACGATGTTATGCAGAAGGGGACCAGTCAGATTCAAAGCAGCCCAATGCACAAAGGTATGAAAATCAGTAAGCCAAATTTTCACTCGCTTTCGCCTACTTCGTCAGCGCGCTTGACTCCTAGTTCGATAAGTGTATTATTGGTAGTTTGCATATTTATTTATTTTTGTATTACAAGGAAGGCAAGCGAGCAAGTGGGTTACCTGATGGTAAGTACTAATCACCGCCGCTCATGGACATCCGCAACACTGAAGTATTGTAGATGCGTTGCCGGCTTAGAGTACTAAGATAGTAGGTATACCTATGTGCCAGTAATTCCACCGGCTGTTTTACTCTCCACTTCGAAACACAGTAGCCTAAAATGTTGGTAGCGATTCGGACGGACCCTGCTCGTGGTTCTACCACCCGCAACAAATGATATTACGTAGATACGGTTTCTAAACGTATTATATAGGTGGGTGTAGATAAAAATAATAAAAGAAATATCAGTAGATAATTTATTATAATGACATTTTGGACGTTTTTGAGGACTTTCCTGTGAAGTTTCCGGAATATTTTCTTTGTTTTTAATTTTTATTAATACTGGTTTTTCACTCGAAAACACCATCTGAAAATACATGTCTATTAAACAATCATACAAAGCACTACATTAACTAAAACGTGATCATTCAAACCAAATAAATACGCACAGTACAAATTGGTACTGCGCTTTTAGAAGGCATTATGTGTCCCTTCTTCGATACATAAAAATCTTCATCTTTAAAATAAATTGAACATATTTTTGAATTCTTGCTCGGTGTCCAGTCATTTTCCTGTCTCACCAATTGAACAGATTTTTTCCATCGATTTCTACGACTCGGGTCTTGTGGGAATCTAAATTAAAATTAAAATTAAGCGAAATGAGAAACGACTTCGACTTCTTAATCCGATGAAAAACCGAAATTAAAACCCAAATCTGTATGCAACTTAATAATAAATATTATGTCCTTTAAAAATAGCTATATTAAAATGTACTAGGTACTACATTATGCATAATGACATCCCTCTAGTAAAAAGGCGATTTTGGATTTTTTGAGTAAACAGTCTACTTACACGTGAAAGGTGATTCCAGTACTCTTGGGACAATATTCCTGTTGATTCCTGCACCACCTCACCACACATGAAGGCATTTTTTAATGGATAAGTTGATTTTATATAATAAAAAACCCGTGTGACACGACTGACAGGCGCGCGCCCTGCGCACTGATCGCGTTGCCGCACTAGTTTTCAAGCCCCGCCCACCGCGAACTAGTTTACGTTGGGTCATTTTGGAGCGTCAGAAATGCTTCCATAGTTATATTCGTTCACTGGTACCATAGGCACCATATTTATTTTAAAGATCAGAACGGACGGACGGACATGGCGAAACTAAAAGGGATCATTGACTACGGATTTCTTGATTGAAAATGATGACTTAAAAAGTGCCAATAACCGTTCTTACAGTTTTTACCCACTTCATTTTCGCACAGTCAGCCGATTCCGGCAGATGACGGCCTTAGGCGAGAAATCTTCTCAATAATTCCTTTCTTATCTCACATTACTTTTCGTGGGTATAAAAATTGTCACAAAAGCCCTTGTAATCGGCTATCAAGCGACATGTGCTCGGGTTTACTGCGTATATAAGTCGTGATAAAACTGAGAACATTTTTATAACCGGTGGGAGAGAGGGTGCAGTGGGGAACATATCGTTTTATTACGCGAGCTAGATATTTGAGGCGTAAGTTGTATAATACTTCCTCTATGTATACAAATGCAGACTTAAATGAAGAGTACCTAGTATTTAACCCATCCTTTAACTCAGAAACATTTGGGGCTGTTGGCAAAATATTTTCAATTAGGAGATTTGTGTTAAACACACACACACAAATCACGTCTTTATCCCTTACGGGGTGGACAGAGCCTAAGGTAACAAGACCTAAAGGCCACGTTTAGCATGATTGCGGGCGTGTGAAAAGGAGAATAAAATACTGATGGGTTGCTATTAGCCGCATCGCATATAAGTCATGATTCTACGCCCATTCCCTAGATAGGCTTTTACTAACTGCGCGGGAAGAGAAGCAACTGGTAAATTTAAATAATTAATTTGTGTTAAACTTTTCAACCATCATTTTCCACCTATACTCCCACAATCTTGCTAAATGTGGCCTGTAGGTACCTGTTACCTTAGGCTCCGTCTACCCCGTAAGGGATAAAGACGTGATTTGTGTGTGTATTGTATTAATATTTTCGAGTATAAAAATGCGTAGGAATAGTATTTTTTTAATTCTTGTAACCACCTAAAGCCCTTTAAAATTCGCAAAAGCTTCCAAATTGTGATAAAGCAAGATAAATTGTGATTGTGTTTCTCTTAAATTAAGTGTAAAGTTTGCCGTTTTACATTATCGGGTGGAAGGACTATTCTGGTTTAGCAACAATGTCTTTAAATTAATGAATTGGGTCCTATTACCTGACTATAATGTTCAATTAGAGTAATAACTGTCCAACTGCGGCAACACATCAGTCTTTTTAGACTTACATCATACTAAACACATTTTTTTCCCGATTGTTTTTCCGTTCATAGGAATCATGTTATAGGCGATGAGGCTAGCAACCCATCACTATTTTGATTTCATTTTTCACCTATACGCCCACAATCTTGCTAAATGTGGCCTGTAGGTATCTGTTACCTTAGGCTCTGACTACCCCACCCCGTAAGGGATAAAGACATGATTTGTGTATGTATGTATGTTTTTCCGTTATCTTCTACATGGAACAAACCAATTTAATAATAATAATGAAATGAAATGAAATGAAATGAAAAGTGTTTATTCCAAACAAATTTTAGGTTAGTTACAACTGAGGGCCCTGTGCTAGGATACCCTGTGTTACAGGACCCTTCCAATAATAATATAATATAATTTATTCACTTCCATGCTGGTCTGGGAGGAAAGAAAAATATAGAATGTTGTACCATTGCAGTTGCTTCTCTTCCCGCGCAGCTGGTAAAAGCTCATCGAGGGAATAGGCGAAAATCTTAGGAATCAAATTTATGGCGATGCGGCTAGCAACCCATCACTATTTTGATTCCCCTTTCCACCTTTAAGCCCATAATCAGGCTAAACGTGGCCTTTGGTTCTTGATACCTTAGGCTCTGTCTACCCCGTAAGGGATAAAGTAATATTTAAGTAGTTAGGATTATGATTAGAATTATGTTTACTTTTGTTTTTTTTATCAAACGAGTTTCATTCAGTACACCATATAGCGACTAAACATTACAAAAGCTATTATTAGCACTTTTGACCTTCGGGTTAAGACCTAAAGGCCGCATTTAGCATGATTGTCAAAGACCCCCCTCCCCCCTTGTCGGGCTCTTAGCCAACGGTCAATGATATCCCTCAGAATCTGCAAGGAAATCATTAACCGCTGCCCAGGGTGCACCGGACCAAGCACTGCTCTTCCCCCCGGACGGATCCAAAAACGAATCGCAGCTCTTGACCACACGTGAAGGTAACCCGACTCGCAGCCCCTATTCAACCATCTTTTCATCTCTTATTCATCTTTTCTTGTGTTTTATCTATACTTCTATACTAATATTATAAAGAAGAAAGATTTCATTGTTTGTTTGTTTGAATTAAATAGGCTCCGAAACTACTGGACCGATTTCAAAAATTCTTTTGCCGTTAGAAAGCTACATCATCACTGAGTGACTTAAGCTACTTTTTACCGCGGGAAAGTACCTTTTCCTACTGGTAAATTAATTTATCGCGGGCGAAGCTGCGGACGGAAGGCTAGTGTACGGTCAAGTGCAAAAATAAGTGTTGATAGGAACTTCTCAAAAATATGTCCTACGACCTTATTACGCCGGTATAAGAGCTTATGGTACTTATTTTTGAATCTTTGTCTAAATACATATTATTACACTTGACTGTACAATAAAGAGTTATACATACATACATACATAAACCATAGCGGAAACGTTTTTAAATTTGTGCTTACTTCCAGAATAAGACCACTATGGAACGGGGTCCGAACTCTAGCAAACTTAGTTGCGAGTTTAACACTGCGGTGGCGGCTGCTGTACCGGTACAGTTACTAACTAAATTTAACGGTATACCTATGAAAACCTTCGAAATAACATGTTAATTAAAGTAGAGAGCAATTCACAACAAATTGTTTAATTGTTTCACACACGCATGCGGGTAGTAGGACCCCGAGTAAGGTCCCTTTGGATTTTTTTTTCCAAACTAAAGAAGCTTTGGGTTTTTCTGAATCAGAATGTCGCACTGTTCATTTTTAAATTTCTAAACGACACTGAAAATTAGAACAAATAGAAAAGGTATGACCGGAAATCGAGCCCGGATCCTCGTCACTCCGTGACGCGTGCTATACCCCTACACCACCCATAGCAGATTAAACCGTAAAAGTAAACATAAAAAAAATCAAGAAGTTAAAATTCTTGATTCATTATGATAGTGCCTTCATTTTTATAAAAAAAAGTGTGACTCATTTATCAGTTTTGTGTAAATTTTTTTCATACGATTTGCTAAACTGACACGAAAAAGTTTGGGAAATTGAGGCAATTTTGTTGGATAAATGATACACGTTTTTTTGAGAAGGCCCCGCCGCCACCATCCTTGCTATCTTGCCACTTAATGTACCAAAATCTTCTTGTCTTCTAAGATATTTGGATTACTTTTTACATTATAGTACATAGGTAGTATAGTTACGTGTAGTATATTATCGTTTCGTGAGTTACAGACGGTTGTGGCTGAAAATCACTAGGTACTGCAGGTGTCTAACACCTCAGCGTAATGCTGAGCCAGCGACCGTTTCACTTTTGCGAAGACACACAACGTCGATGATCTATTTTTCATGTCTGTTCTTTTTCTATAAAATTGTGTATATTCTCTTATATTTGTGTTGCAAAAAGGAATAAATGTCTTCTTTCTTTCTTTCATATCTACACCGGATGAAAGACAAATACACACCATAAAGTTTGTTACAATTCCGACACAAAAATAATCTTACTGGCAATACTATAAACGATGCTCCCCATTGGCAGTCCATTTTATTTCGCTGATAGCAAAGCAATAAAGGAAATGGGCGTTTTCAATCACGATAATATCGACATTTTATGACATAGGTATATATAAGGCGAGGAATGGAAACGAACAATGAGTCACCTGGATGACAAGTGAGCAACACAACTCATGGACACCCACTAGAGCCTGGGTTCCTTTTTTTTTTTTTTTTTTTTAACGTGTGGAAAATGCGCCTTATGCATCTCCGCGCTCGGGGCAGCATATGAACGGAGGTATGACGGGCTCTCCATCTCGCCGCTGCCTTCCCTATGGAAGGAGGGGAGAGGCCTACCGTCTAAAAACACACACGTTCCCACCAGGCCTTGAACTGCGGGCGTTACGGGCGCACACGGTGACCACCGCAACGTCCACTGGCCGCCCCGGGATGGGGCAGGTGGCGACGGCACCGTTGAATGCGGGTTCCGGATTCCCCGCCCTCCCCCGCCGGTGACCGTCTGTTTTTTAAAGAGGTTAACTCCTCGTAGCCCCCTCAGCGGCCCACGTTCCCAGCGCCTGCGGGCCGGGGTTACGTGACGGCCGACATGACCGAGATCACGCCGCCCTGTTGATTTTTATAGAGGTTTACTCCTCGCGGCCCCCCTATCTTGAAAAAGACGAGGCGGCCCACGGTCCCGGCCCTGCGGACCAGGTTTACGTGGCGTCCGATCCGACCGTGACCGAGGTCACGTCGCTCCTCTGGATTTTTATAGAGGTTTTCTCCTCGCGGCCCCCTTATCTTGCTAAAGACGAGGCGGCTCACGGTCCCGGCCCTACGGACCAGGTTACGTGCCGACCGAAAATGACCGAGGTCACTCCGCTCCGCGATCGCGTCCCTTGCGGAACGCACCGCTTCGACGGCAGGCTTTCGCCCGCCGCCAGCATGAGGCTCACCCTTCCGTTCCCCGCCCGGGAGAGCCTGGGTTCCTAACCTGGGGTCAATTACCCCCTCGGGCGTAAATCGGTTTTTCGCGGGGGTCATGAGCTGGTTGGTTGGATGATTTTCTCGCTAACGAATAAGCTCGTCTGTGGGGAGTAAAATCCGTGACCCTAGTTAGGTCATAAGTGTAACGGAACTGAAAAGGTTAGGAACCACTGCACTAGAGTCTCTCCATCAGGATTTTATCAGCCTAGAGGGCAAAGATAGAATCATCTGCCAGTAACTTCGCCGGAACATAGCTAGCACTGCTGCTTGGCGAGAGGATTAGCGAGTTAGACGGTGGTAGCAATCCGGACCTTGCATAAGCTCCTAAAACTCTATTTATATTCGAACTAGCTGTTCCCCGCAACTTCGTCTGCATAGAATTCGTCGCTATCCCGCAGGAATTACGCAATTTTCCGGGATAAAAAGTAGCCTGTGTATTATTCCAGACTATAACCTACCTATGTTCCAAATGTCATCTAGATCTGTCCAGCCGTTCTGGCGTGAAAGAGTAACAAACATCCATCCATCCATATTCACAAACTTTCACATTTATTATATTAGTAGGATAATTAATTAATCAATTAAATATACAAACACTAGTAGGATAGTAGGCATGAAATCTTTATCCTGTCAGCACCCTCGAAAGTGGTCCGAAGAATAATTAAATTTGAACATTGAAATGATTGAAATAATATTTTGAATAAAACCAGTCACCGTCTTCACATTACGGCATGACATTTAGATTATTTTAATAGCTTTAATTATGATCAACGATATGAAGTAGAGTACCATAAATCGGGGTGACTTTAACATACATATATTACGTCTTTATCCCTTACGGGTTGGACAGAGCTTAGGCTAAGAAAACCTTAAGGCCACGCTTAGCATGAATAAGGGCGTATAGCTGGAAAGATCGAGAAATCAAAATAGTGATGGGAGCCGCATCGCTTCTAACATGATTCCTAAGACTTTCAAGAAGAGAAGCAACTGGTAAATTCTATGTTTTTGCTTTACTCCCAGACCAGCATGGAAGAAACTTACTTACTACTACTACTAACTTACTTTAACTAATGTTATAATGACGAAATCGTTAATTTTTATTTTGCTTCTAGTCGATGTCTTCATTGATCGAATTGGCGTCTACATGCCAAACGTTTACCGCATATATACAATATCGATTTTATAGCTATTTTAAAACTATCAAAGTAACCCCAACATCATTCACCCCGATTAACGGTAGCAAGGTAAATGTTTTTTGTTTACACATATACATACACATACACAAATCACGTCTTTATCCCTTGCGGGGTAGACAGAGCCTAAGGTAACAAGACCTACAGCCCACGTTTAGCAAGATTGTGGGCGTATAGGTGGAAAAAGGAATCAAAATAGTGATGGGTTTCTAGCCGCATCGCCTGTAACATAATTCCTAAGAACTACGAAACTAATTAATTACCTATAGGTTGTTTTAGTTTGTTTGATTCTTTAATCGTAATTGACTAACGTTTTCATTTAACTTACAAACATATTTACAAGGTCTATAAGTTTATATATAAAAAACAGAAGAAAAAAAAGAAAAAAAACCTTAAACTACCTTAATCTAATCCTAAATACCTATATTTACAAATATCGCTCAGATCGTTGCCATTGGGCAGGGTGTCCATAATGCTGGCTTCTTCCTCGTTAGATAGCAATACCTATGCGTTGCCCGAGGAAAGAGCCAGCTCTGTGGTCACCTATGGATTTTTATATATATTTTTTTGTTTTAACTTTGCTGGTTTGGGAGCAAAAAAACATAGAATGTACCAGCTGCTTCTCTTCCCACGCAGATGGTAGAAGTTCATCGAGGGAATGGGCGAAACTCTTAGGAACCATGTTATAGGCAATGCGGCTAGCAAACCATCACTATTTTGATGTCCCTTTCCACTTTCGCCTATGCGCCCACAGTTATCCTAAGCGTGGCCTTTTTTTGGGTCTTGGTACCCTAGGTTCTGTCTACCCCGTAAGGGATGACGTGATTTATGTATGTATGTATTTAAAAAAATATTTTTAAATTAACGTTTTCATACATCAGTCGATATTCAAAGTATACTGTGTCAACTGTTCTCAAGGTGATTTCATTCCGGATCCGGATTCAAAATTGCAATGTGGACTTTTGCTAGTGTTCAACCAACCCCAACCATCTGAAATATTTGAGAATAATTTTATTCTGGGACACGTATTTGCAATTTTATTTACAAAAATGTATCCTTTATTAAAAATAATGAGGTACATACAAGTATTCAGAGGTCTGGCCAAGGGGGCCGAGTAATGAGACACCCGAGTGCCCGAAAACACAGACAGGTCCTTTATAAGACATTTTTTTGATTTCTCTGAAACTTTTTGTTTCTTTTTAAGATTCTTGTTTGTACTTGACGGTTTGAGACGAACATCAAAGGCTAGTAATTATGTTTTTGGAATAAAAATGTTTGTAAAGACAAACGGGGTGGCCGTTTGATATTTGGTTTAGAAAACGAATGAAAACTATGTTTACATCCAAAAGGGTACATGTAATGTAGAAATCAAATAGTTCTAAAAGTAAAGTATCACTACATAGTATAAAATTAAGTCGCTGTCTCTGTCCCTATGTCCCCATGTCCCTATGTCCCTATGTATGCTTATATCTTCAAACTACGCAACGGATTTTGATGCGGTTTTTTTAAAAGATAGAGTGATTCAAGAGGAAGGTTTTTATGTATAATTCTACGCAGACGAAGTCGCGGGCAGAAGCTAGTTTATAAAACAGTACTTATAGCTTTCAACATGAAACTACCGTGAGACTTAACTAGGTTCTAATAACAATAATATTCAAAGCAGCTTTATCTCCAGTCCTGACGAACTATTGGATATTGCTATCGATTGGAATTTTCCAGAGCTCGGCTTGAGTTCGAGTGGTCATTAAGCTGACTACAGCGAAATCAAAACGATGTGATGCCTGGCTTTTTGAAAGCAACCCTTAATTATTTCAGTTAAGACTAGGTTCGCTTTTAATTGTCAATTATTTGATGAACAAGAAACATTTATCTTGCTACTCCACTACTCCGAGGCGCCAAGAGCCAAGCGAAGTAGCAAGGTATATCTTTTGTTAATTGAAATGGACCTTGGATCTGGTGACCAAACGTAGAGAGTTCGAGTTCTTTTTAATACATAATAATGTTAAGTAAAGTTTAAAGTAGAAGAGATAAGACAGGCGGGATTGCAGGTAAGGACGAAATAATCTCGATACGGTCACAGTTTACATTATAAGTATTTATTGTTTATTGAGTCACATTTTTCACTATGGAATTCCAATTACCCGGTTGCTTCTGTAAGTTTGAGGTTTGTAGTTTTGAGCCGTATTTCAGTTAACAGAGTCTCGAGAAACAAAATTGGTGTTAAAGTACTGGATAAAAGAACCGTTTATAAAATTATTCCGCTTATTCCAATTGGATTTGTGAAGGCCCTGCCAAGATTTGTCCGCCGTCTACAGTAAAAATTGTTCCAGTCACATTCTTGGCCAAGTCACTTGCCAAAAAGGCAATGGCGTGTGCTACTTCTCTAGGCTCTAGAAGTTTTCCTAAAGGCATTTTCTTTTCCAAATCATTAAATATTTTATCAGCTTCTTCTTTACTAAAACCCATTTTTTCAAGAACAGGAGTCCTAGTTGCTCCTGGTTTGACACAGTTCACTCTAACACCTTTATCAGTTAGCTCTGTGGCAGCGTATTTAGTTATATATTCTACTCCTGCTTTAGAAACGTTGTATCCACAGTGTCCTTTAACAATAATGTCACTAAAAATGCTAGTTACATTGACAATATTCCCTTTAGTCTTAAACAAATGAGGGCTGAAGCGAGTCATCATCATGTAGACTGAACGTAGATTCAATATTATGTTTCTATCAAACTTATCTACGTTGGGTTCTAATATAGTTTCAGGTATAATTCCTCCAACTATATTGAGTAGAACATCTAGTTTTCCAAAATTATTAGCAACTTCCTGCTCAATTCTTATGATATCGATCTCGTTGGTGACATCAGCTGTTACAACTAAAGGAACCTTTCCCTGTGATTGATGGCACGCTTTGGCTACACGACGAAGATTTTCAGCTCCTCTTGCTACTAATACAAGTCTAGCTCCGTGTTCTGATAGGAGAATGGAAACTGCTTCTCCTATGCCAGAACTAGCGCCGGTCACAAGCACAACTTTATCAGAAAAATCCATATCTGGACTGCGTTTGCGAGTGTCTTATCGATGTTTGAGATCACATTGGTTTCCTGTGTTTGAAGCGATGACTTATAAAGCATGTGAATTGTTTTATGAAAGTGTTTCAATAATGCCGTGACTTTATTAGTCATTGTTTGAAAGATTAAAATTTTAATTTGCTTCTTTGTTGAGAAAAACAATGCTTGCTATCAATGAAACTTATTGTAGTCCATAAAATGAAAAATAGGACATTTCTCGAACGCTGATTGGCAAAATTATGTTGCTTCTGTTGGTAAATTCGGTCTTACCAATGGGAAAAGAGAGAGTAATATATGACATAGGCTCGTTAGAAAATCTTCGTAAAGATTGGTCTTGAAAATACTCTTTAAACTTTTCTATGTCTTTATTCTGTTGACTTAGGGGTCTGCAATTAAAATAACAATTTCAACAAATTCATACCTAAAGCTAACGAGTAAAATAGCGCAAATAGTTCACACTTTCATTTATTTATTACTATCTGTGTTTTATTTCTAAGAGTTTAAACGTGCGCCGCGCTGCCGGAATAGTTTCTTCTCTTTCACTAACATTGGTTGTCTGCGCCTTAAGTAAAAAATATAATTGTAACATTTGTCTTATTACTGCAGAGTAGGTACTCTTACAATTGTAATTTACGGCTGCCATTTATTAAAAGTTTCAAAATTACCATCCGTAAATCTGAATAACTGAAGTTTGCGATTCTTTTTGTTTGTATTTATGCGCGAGACTGGGGACGCAGGAACATACCGCAAGTAATAATCGTAAAAACGAGTTAATGGCAGAAATGAGTGATTAACTAATAAAAACAAGCCAGTAACTTACTTATTAGAACGAGGCATAGAGAAATTAAGAAATAGAGTGATAATCTGTATGCTTAGTGTAGGTTTTCGGTCACAAAATACGTCTCGGACGCGTATGCGTTAAAATGTCAAATACTATGAGAACAGTTTGTTGCCATTTCGATCCGCAAGTGGCGCTGCCAAAATTAAATATTCCATAGTAATTGAGACGTTTACGTAAACGCGTTCGAGACGTTTTTATATGCGAAAACTTACACTAGAGGCTCTGTAAGGAACATCACTGACTGATCAACAGACAGATAACGCAAAGCCAAAACAACAAACTTAAAATTTGGCAGTCGTATTCCTTAAGTACCTATCATAGAGGTGCACTAAGAAAGGATTTTAGGGAACAAAATATAGGATCAATACGTTCGCTGCATAGGGGGCCCTATCTTCGTAACTATAATTACTAGAGCCTTGAAAATTAACGTGTAATTATGCACTACAAAAGGATTTTCATTATCCCATGGGATAAAAGGACTAAAAAATAAAGACTTAATAGTTGAAGACATGAGTGTACGTAAGGGGTATGTCACTCTGACTTCACTGCAGACGAAGTCGCAGGCAAAAGCTGATACAATTTATAAAAAAAATAAACTACCCTTAATTGGTGATTTTGATGGTTTGACTCAATTCCGACTCAGTTAAGGTTTTAGCTGTAATTTTTAGTAGGTATAGATCTGACAGCGAGCGAACCTAAACAGGATCGAAATTGAATCGCATTAAGACATCATGGTAACCCCCTGGACATTATTTGATTCACAATCAGAAAACTAAATTTGTGGCGTTCATTTCCATAGCCTAAAAACTACTTTAAAAAAAATGCACTCCCCTATCTGTTACAAGTTACAATTATCTATTATTCAATTTATAGCAGGAACTCTTGTAACTTACATATTACCTTCACAAATAATAACACAGTTATAAAGCGGCCAGCAAGAATTAGCAGGCATCAATTACCGTTAATAATATATTCGAGGACACAAAAGACGTGTCGTCTATGGAAGTTGCGTGGCACATGACGCCTTTCTCTTTTGCACCTTTTACCGTCTTTACGGATAGGGCCACGTGGACTAAGTCGCTTTTATCTTTTATTAATCCAATCGCCACTGCTAAAATCAATAAGTCCTATTCTTACTTATTACGTGTCGTTTGAAGAATGATAATGACGTAATTCTAAGTTACTTGAGTACTATTTTACTTGATTTGAGGTGATGCATAGCTAATATGAGTGAAAGTCACGAAAACGCATGTACTAGTTGCTGAGCCTCTAGTGTAAGTTTTCGCATATAAAAACATCTCGAACGCGTTCACGTAAACGTCTCAATTACTATGGATAAATGGTCAGCGCCGCTTATTAACTGTTCTCATAGTATTTGACAGTTTTACGCAAACGCGTTTGAGACGTATTTTGTGGTGCTTGGTCCGGTGCACCCAGGGCATCGGCTAATGATTTCGTGGCAGTTTCTGAGGGGTATCATTGACCGTTGGCTAAGAGCCCGACAGGTGAGGAGGGGGGGTCTTTGACCGTGTTACCGTACAACGTTGCCGACGTTGTTGTTTTTGAATTATATTTTTGTTACTTTGACATTGGCGAAGTTGTCGTCGCTATAACGACTTGATACGCCACAAATAAGAAGAAGAAGAAGAAGACGTATTTTGTGATCAAAAACCTACGCTAAGCGTACTGAATTATTCGTTGGGGTAGTTTGATTATTACAGTCATGTAAATGTTTTTCAGGATTGAATCATAGTTGGACAAAATGTTTCCATGAAACTGATCGACGTTCAAAGTGGAGCGTTATTTTATTCAACAAATGCCCTTTTTAACGTGAACACATAACATAATTATATATATATTGTAATTCTGTATAATGATTGTGGTGAGTCTCCGTTACTCGAATTGAATAAATTATTACTATTATTATTATGAGCTACGATTCTGCATTCTGCGATGCCTGTGTATCTAGGTGATTATAAGTCTAGTTTTAAGGTTACTTTGCATGCTATTATGTAGCAAAATATGTTTCTGCACTGGAATTATTATTTTATCACCTATTGTACCATATTTTATGTGAATAAAGAGTTTTGAATTTGAATTTGAATTTGAAAGGCCGACTAAAATATGAATCAAAAATTTAAATAAAATATCTTTTCTCAAACATTGTCGTAAATGACGTCATTGTATTCTAAGTAATAGAACACGAAAGGCCTTGTTGACGGCCGAATTACATTGCAGGCGCGATTTTCTGGCCATATATCGGATTGCAGGACTGTTTTTCATTTGCTTTTAACTTTTAAAAAGTCGAAGAGACTATGGAATAATGGACAACAATGTCATGCAGCCAAGTCGATGGCCGAGGAGTCCGCGTTTTGTTCGAGTCTAACGTTTTTAGTCTCAAATAGCCTCGGTGACAGAAGACATTATAAAAAACTTAAGAATAAAGACGGGAACGTGAAAACCACCTTAGTTGCGAGGAAGTTTATTGCAAAATTTATTTTCATTTCCTCTGAATGTTTGCGAAAAACATTAGATATATATCTGCCTAAGCTGGAAGAGCAATAGCTGGAGTCATAACATTAAAAAACACTCACCTGCGGTTCGCGTTTTTAAACAAGTTACTCATCTAGCAATTGGGTACTTCCCAGGCCTCGACATTAATCTACAAACGTCAAATTAATCCAACAATCTGCTGAATCTTATGCCTTTGTCTTTGACCTCTGTCCTGAAAAAAATCCCAACCGTTCCACCCAATACGGTATTAAATTCCCGGGTAAAGTCGAGGTATTAGGCATTCCTTTAATATAAAAGTTTTGAACGGCGGCCAAGCAAATAGCTGAACAAGGCAATAATTTACATCGCTTATTCGCTTTATTTCCCGTATCATGTTATTTATGGATATCATCCCATTTTGTTGCGGAAGCGCTTCTAATTTAACGGGTTTCGTGATCTGGAACTTTTGCGTAGATGTGCAAAAAACATACCTAGTTAACAAACGTTAAGATTAGTGATGTGCCGGATCGTTAAAAAGGTAGGTATATCCGCGGATACGGATCTGATTACGGATATTTAGTGTCAAGATCCGCGGATACGGATACGGATCTTTATATTTTTATTCGATTGGTGTCGGCGCCCGCGACCTTGAAGCGATAGTTGACGTTTCCATTGATCTCTCTATTAAATTCCGACTCAGCTCTGCTTTTAGCTGTCATTCTGAATCGGAATTGAATCGCATTGAGACGTCATGGTGCCGTCTCTCCGGGTCAGACAGCAAAGATAAAACATAGAGTAATATTGTTCCACTTGATTTAACTGTAATGCTTGCTATTCTTTCTCGAGGGAATGAGCGAAAATCCCAGAAATCGCAATAGGCGATGCGGCTAGTGAGCCATCACTATTTTGATTCCTCTATCCACACGTCCACAATCAAGCTTAACTTGTCCTTTAAGTCTCGTAACTTTAATCTCCAACCCTGAGACGTTATTTATGCATGTGTCTCCTAATGTGGCAGTAGGACGTGTGTAAATTGCTGTTATTTTAACTAACCCAAGCCGATTCCCGCCAGCACATTAACATGCGATAATTAAATGTTGCGACGCCATTGTTTCTTGAGTTGCTCATTTCCCTGTCGCGATACCATTTCTACTTGTGAATGTAGTCCAAGAGCTACCCCCTTATTCATAAACGCTCTATAGGCTTCTGTTAATTTAGCAATCGTTTGTCCTTATCTGTGAAAGGTAAATGTCACAATGACAGATAAGGACAAACGATTGCTAAGTTAGCAGAAGCCTACGGAGCGTTTATGAATAAGGTGGCTAGTCACTAAAAACATTATAAATTTGTATAAAACAATTCAATTATGTCCTTGTAACCAATTTTGAGACAGTTAAGCCCTTGAAAGGAGGTAAAACAGTTGTAAGATTCGGATACTTGATTATATAGTTAAACAAGGAACAATAGTTCACATAAGCACATTACAGATTCGGCTAAATGCGAGTTGATCTTGGACAAGAAAAACGTGTTATATTACCGTAGGGTTGCAGTTACCAAGTAAAAAAACGTCATAAAATAAGTTTCCCGTGTTGCAGACTTTGGCGAGCGATTATAGCGGCCACAGAAATACACATTTTGTTGTTAAAAAAAATTGAGCGTCTATTACATTGAGTACGTTTACTGAAAAAGACTTTAATCACTGTCATTAATTCCTTCAGGATAACATTTATTACATGAAAACTACAAATGTGGGTGTAAATTCAATTGCTTGCCCAATACCGATACATTCAATGTAACCATAAAAATACAGCACTATTTACCTACTTTGTTAAAATACTTTAATCTGACGTCATCAACTCTTAGCCTATATTCTCGAACGCGTGCAAAATAGGCCTCATTCTCACGACGCTTCGCTAAATTAAATTCCGCGTCTCCGTGAACGCACGCGACCGATTTGCGAGATTTTTCAAACATAACGAGGGGATTAAGGGGGAGGGTTTGGGGGTATTCTTGAACGACGGGGGGGAGGTTGTCACGCATATTTTTTGTAAGGCCCGCAAGCGATGAAAAGCACTAACGAGTGTTATGAGAATTTCCGTCAGATATATTTTTTGTATTGTTAATACAGTTGGTGAGTTTTGTGACCGTTTTGAATAAGAAAGAATGAACACTACTTACAATACTTACACGCTTACTTAAGTTTACTTACATCGTCACTCTTTCTACATAATGCATAACAAATTTAAAGCTAAAAGTAGGTGAACTTCGGCGTTGCAAGATTACAAGTTGAATAAGTAAGAAGTAGACCAGGTACACTATAAGTAAACGTATCTTGTAGGAAAAAGCACGAATACATAATATTAAACCTCGTAGTAGAACTGGAGAAAAGTACAAACTATTGAAATAAATTTTAATCATTTATAAAGATTCTGACACATTGATAACTCCAGGAACCTGTTTATTTTGCAAATCTTATTACTAAGACGCTCAAACACAATGAAATAAACAGATCACTCGCGTACGCGTAACAAGCCTATGGTCCATCTTCAAGATACTAATCGAACACAAGAAGAAGAAGGACATTAGTCAGTCACTAGACTGATGCAGATCGCAGATGTGGCCAGTTGAAAATGAAAATGAAAATGAAAATTTATTTTTGCAAATTGGCCGCCAAGGGCTCATTACATGTCTTTTTGAAACTACCAGCACATTCGGAAAGACCATTGTTGCCAAGAAGAATGCGCCGCAAGAAACTTCTTCGAACGAAGAAAGTTCTTAGACAAGAGTTTTTTTAATGCGAAATAGGCATACGTTTGAATTAAATCACGCCTGATAGTAACCCACGATGTGATCTAGGGGGAACTTCACTGTTGGATGCGCTTGGAACTGTTGGATGCGGCTTTAATTTAATTATGAAATTCGTTCCTAAACAAAATCTTCCCTCACAGCAACCAAAAGCCAGGCTTATCTCCATCAAGACGTCCTCGTTCCCGTCCCCCGTCCCGTACGTGATTCGTGACATTTTTGCTTATGTAGTGTTTGTGACAGGGAATGAGGCACTGGGCTCTCTCGTCACATCGCGTGAAGGCACGGGCCTTTTGTTATGCAAAAACCGGACAAGTCTAACACGTGTCTGTGCACTCAGTTCCGTGGCAATAAAAAATATGTTTTGCACTTTTTTACTTCCCGTAATCAAACTCGGTGGAGAGACTTGATAAAGTGTACAGTTTTGCTTATGTAGTGTTTGTGACAGGGAATGAGACTGTGTGTGAAGGCAAGCCTTTTGGTATGCAAAAACGGGAGAAGTTTGCCTTTGTTCATCTGTTTATCTCATTATCTGTAAAATTAATGTGTTTATGTAGGTACAATAAAGAGTTATTTATATATTATATATTCATACAAACAAGTCTGATACGGAACTGTAAGCACAGTTTCGTACCAATACAACAATTTGGTTTGCACATTTTTACTTCCCTTAATCAAACTTGGTGGAGAGACTGTACTGTTTGGATTTCCCAATTATGGTGAGTGTTAGCAATAGCTGTCAATTTTATTTTAAATCTCCGTGCGGTATATGTCATATCTGATTTCAGATTTAAATATATACCTACAAGCCAATTCCTTTCAAATATAATCTTGAAAATGAAATGAAAATTAAAAAAAATCAGACAATTCTGCAGCCACAATGAATAGGTATTTACTTGTAAAATAAATAAAAAACAAATAAAATATTTTATTTGCTTTTATTTGTTTAAAACTTTAACGTAAATACCATCTATACAATCATCGCTGCTTTCGCTCCCATCAAGACAAGTTTAGGAAAATTTTGTACAAAACTCGTTTTCATTGGCAAAAATCCGCTACACGGAACCCTAAAAACCATTGAATTTGTTTGAAGACGAGCAGCAGGTGTCAAACCCTTGTCAGAGCATAATCTCATTGTTGCGAGGAACCCTGAAGATGCCTGGTTATTGTTGCTGACGGTAATTGGGTCGTTAGTCTTCGGCTTTTTGCTGATAAAAAACATTAACAGTGTGGTCATATAGATGACAAGTGTCATACATAGATAAATCACATCTGTTTAAAATATATTTTCTAACGGGTAAACCTTACAAATAAATACTAAAATGGGGAAGCAAAAATTCTCGACTATAATGTCTATGGCAACAAAATTACTTAAGGTTATCCATTACAGATCTTACATAAAATTTAATCTGACGACCGGATAGCCTAGTGGTTAGTGACCCTGACTATGAAGCTAGAGGTCCCGGGTTCGAATCCCGGTAGGGGCAGACAGTTGTATGATGAATACGAATGTTTGTGCCCGAGTCATGGATGTTGTATGTATTTAATTATGTATTTATCTACATTATTTGCGGGTGGTAGGGCCTTGTGCAAGGTCCGTCCGGATCGCTACCACCATCTTACTCGCTAATCCTGCCGCTAAGTAGCAGTGCTTGCACTGCTGTGTTCCGGTGTGGAGAGTAAGACAGCCGGGGAAATTACGGGCACAAGAGGCATGTCATCTTAATCCTCTAGGTTGGCAACGCATCTGCAAGCCCTCCGGGGTTGCGGGTGTCTATGGGCAGTGGTGATCACTTACCATCAGGTGACCCACTTGCTCGTTTGCCTTCCTATTAATATAAAAAAAAAAAAAATTTAAGTATGTTTATCCGTTGCCTGGTACCCATAGCACAAGCTTTGCTTAGTTTGGGGCTGGGTCAATTGGTGTAATTTGTCCCAAGATATTTATTTATTTATTTATTTATAATCTTAAAGAGTTTACATACATACATACATACAGATCTGTTCAGTGGCGTTGCCAGCCGATATTCAAGGGGGCATTAGTAGAAACGTGAAACCGTAAGTAACGCGATGAATGAAGTCTCGCCAGCCGGTTGCCATGCGCTACCATGTCAACGGTGTGCTCACGTGCATTCATTGTGCGAGGTTTCACCGTTAAGATCGGCTGTAAGCCATCTTCAGGCGCATGAGCGTCATACTAAGTAGGAGTCGAAGTGGTCGCCATGCCCGAAATCGGGCGAAAGGATCATCATCAGTAGAAGTATAGCTTCTATCGATAGGTCAAACAGTATGACGGCAATTGAATGTCAACATTGTCAAAAAAAATAGAGGTCACATTTTTGATTCCCCCCCCCCCCCCTGCCCTCCTTGATGACGCTCATGACCCTGGGTGCTCCTTACCCTTAGGCGCCTCGCTTGAGCTTCTCATGAGTAATCTTCACCGTACTTATGTCATCCACATAAATCTAAGTCCGTGCTCTCAACTAACAGACGTGTAAAATAGTAGGCAGTTGAAATACCTACTGTTCACTAACTCCCAAGTTTCCGCAACGAGCCTACAGATAAATCTCTTCACGCCGAATAGCGCAGTAATAAATTAAAGCTGTCTCCGCGAAGCCTTAAGGTTGGCGCCCACTGTACCCTCAAGTAGTGGGCGAACACTTCATAGGTACTAAATGAGCGTTTTCCAAAAACTGTGGGAAAGGCGTCACTTATGTATATGTATGTATGTACAATAATGAACTGTTGCTACCCAGCCTGCCTAAGAGTAAGTGTAGTACCTATATAAATAATTTCATTTTCATTTTCATTTTTTATATCTATCATGTATAAATGTAATGTAAGTGTTTGGAGGTATGAGATAAAGATAAAATTAAAGTCCATTGAGCTGTACCTAATTTTATTTATACGTTGTATTAGCGATTCGATTGCTATAACTTTTGCTATTCACGATGACGGGTAGGTTTTACATGTGGTTGAGCGTGTACATGCACGCTGCGGCAGTGTGCGTGTCTAACGGAATAGTTTTCGAGCGACATTTCTCTTTATTTCTATGATTACATACCCTATTTCGCTCTCACGAACACTTTAACACGTATACAGATACTTTACCATAAAGGCTCACTCGCCGTCGTGAATTGCAAGAGCTACAGTGGACGCCAACCCTTACTGACAAGTTTCAAGTAACTAACTAGATTATTTGAAACCAACTTTAACTTGACTTTAAAGTTTCAGCCGCACCTGGCTCTGGGTTCCAAGGTGAGATTTGGATCTGAAGGTGTTACGGTAATTTGATTTTGATATTGTTAAAGAAAGTATCTTTAAATGTAGTCAAGATGTCCTGGAATTATCCCAGAACAATTCAGTAATGGTTGGAGTTGGTTCGAGTGAACACTTCCGTAAGGGTTTGTCATCGAAATTTTGAGTGCAAAAACTTCAACGTAATCTAACCTACTACTTTCGGATCACTGTTCTTGAAAAATACGAGTAACGATAAAAAACATACTTACATAAATCACGTCTTTATCCCGTACGGAGTAGACAAACCCTAATCGCATAACGAAAGATTTTTGCCCATTTTCTCGATGGAATTTAACCATCTGCGCGGGAAGAGAAGCAAATGTTTTTTCTTTACTCCCAGACCAGCATGGAAGAATGTTAAAAACAATGAACAAAATGTATAAAATAGCAAAAATTTCTCTTTAATTTTATTGTTTTCAATCGGGTATACTTACATTGAACAAAAAATATTTACCTTGCTACTCCGCTACTCAAGCTTGAGTAGCGGCATTGAAATGGACCTCTGCAAAGTAACGCCTGATTCAATAAAATAGGTATACTTACCTTTAAAATGTTTCATTCAATAAACAGATGGGTGAAGGTTTTGATCAGGACCTTACAGCATAGGTAGGTACAGACGAATTCTCAAGGATCCAAGTCAGATAAACTCTGTTTTTATTTCTTGCCCAACTTGTTTTGGCATGAGGCTAAGACAATTTTTCCCCTAGCTTACTTAATCCCAAGAAGAGCGAATTACACGTTTCCTCAGATGGGATTTGGCCATTTTCCAACGAATGTTTTTGTTTGTCAGACGAGCTTCAGGGATCTGTAGGCAGAGGATTTTAGTTAGGTCGCGATAGCGCTGGATTTATTGTAAACTAGCTGTTTCCCGCAGCTTCGCCATGTTCCAGTATCTTTTTTCAAAGTTGTATTTTATACAAACCTTGTCTAAACGTTATCTAACACAACTAAAAAAGAATTATCCAATTCGGTGCAGTCGTTTGGAAGTTATGAGCGTACATACATTTTGACGATTCATTTTTATTTATACCCAATGCGGGTGGTAGGGCCTTGTGCAAGGTCTGTCCGGATCGCCACCACCATCTTACTCGCTAATCCTGCCGCTAAGTAGCAGTGCTTGCACTGCTGTGTTCCGGTGTGGAGAGTAAGACAGCCGGGGAAATTACGGGCACAAGAGGCATTTCATCTTAGTCCTCTAGGTTGGCAACGCATCTGCAATCCCTCCGGGGTTGAGGGTGTCTATGGGCAGTGGTGATCACTTACCATTAGGTGACCCACTTGCTCGTTTTCCTTCCTATTCATATAAATAAATATATATGTATATAGACTAGCGACCCACTCCGTCTTCGCCCCGGTTTAACCAATATGTACAAGTACAAGTCTTCCTCATGAATTATACTCTGCATCAATGCTTCCATGATGGGAGCAAAGAAAAAACAAAGTATGTAACAGTTACTCTGTTCCCACGCAGATGGTAAAATCTTAGGAACCATGTCATGTTATAGGCGATGCGGGTGGTACTCATCACTATTTTGATTTCCCTTTCCACCTATACGCCCACAATCATGCTAACATACATACCGTCACGCCTCTTTCCCACAGGGGTAGGCATAGACTACTTTGTTCCACTTGCTACGATCCTACCTTTTTCGGTTCATCCACATTCATAAATCTCTTACATGCTAAACTTGTTGGCCTTTATTAGATGTTATGTACTAAAAATTATAGATGAGAATCATTGTAATAATATCAATAAATTAGGTAGGTAGTTACCTAGTTGTATTTCACGTAGAGATTTTCTTCACTATCACTATCACTAAATAGTATAAAATAAAGTCGCTTTCTCTGTCCCTATGTCCCTATGTCCCTATGTACGCTTATATCTCCAAAACTACTCAACGGATTTTGATGCGGTTTTTTTTAATAGATAGAGTGATTCAAGAGGAAGGTTTTTATGTGTAATTCTACGCAGACGAAGTCGCAGGCAGAAGCTAGTAAATAATAAAAAAAAACCGACTTACCTACATAATCCCACTTATCACTATTTCGAATCCATTTTTTGCCATCTGTACGCCCACAATCTTGCTAATCGTGGCCTAGGTCTTGCCACCTTTAAGCTCTGTCTACCCCGTGAGGGATAAAGCCGTGACTTGTGTATGTACCTACATAATGCTACACACTTGTCTATGATATACCGTACTATCCCAAAACGTTTTACAAACTTACCTTTTCACCCGATTTCCTCCGACGCCTCGTTAAACGGCTTCTATGTCCCAGCTCTTAAGATCGAAATTCAGGCTAATGGGTTTAACGGGCGAATAACTTTGATGGTAATTGCCTGCGAATAGCAAGACTAAGTGAGGCGTTTAGATTTCATTAGGCCGAGAACAAAAGATTGCACCTGGCGTAATACCTGCTATTATTTAGTCTTAGCTTATCTTGGGATTAAAGAGGTAGGAAGGTCGTTACAGATACTGAAGTCTCTTAAAATCGTTCCGGGATGTTTCAGCAGGTAGTTGGGTACCCACTAACATACATCATCATCATCATCTCAGCCATTACAAGTCCACTGCTGGACATAGGCCTCTCCTTTAGATCTCCAATAAGACCGCTTGGAAGCGGCTTGCATCCAGCGCGATCCTCCGATCTTAATGAGGTCATCGGTCCACCTTGTGGGTGGACGGCCCACGCTGCGCTTGCCGGTGCGTGGTCTCCACTCGAGGACCTTTCGACCCCATCGGTCATCCGTCCTTCGTGCTATGTGCCCTGCCCACTGCCATTTCAACTTGCTAATCCGCTGGGCTATGTCGGTACCTTGGTTCTTCTACGGATCGTACACACGGCAATATAATCAGGTAAGCACATACGCACGCTCGCGCCGTATCTATCCTGCTTACCGAATAGCTTTGCTGTGTGTACATACATAAATCACGTCTTTATCCCTTACAGGGTAAATTTCTAACACACTGAAAATTAGAACACATAGAAAAATCCGAAAAGTAGAGCTATGGCCGGGAATCGAAACCAGCAGCTAGTCTATCTTATACTTTTATATACCAGATGCGACCTTTAAAATTTCGTTGGAACGATTCCCCTTGTGTTTTTCCTTAACGATTAATTAAAATTCGCTCAAGTTATTGAAATGTTCTTGATTTTACGTGAAATTGAAGCTTTTCTGGATTCCCTGTTGCAACGGAGCTATTTCTCATTTCTACCAATAATGGTTTACGAAATCGTCGTAAATTATACGAGGGTTTGTGATTAGTTAGTTTTATTTGTTTTGGTCTCAAAAGCAGTGTTAAAAAATGTCATTTCTTTTCGATGATAAAATAGGCTTGAATTAATTTAATTTATATAAGTATTTTATATTTTGCCACAAACATTTCTAGACTAATGTTGTTTTTTTTATCAACAGCTAGCTAAGTACATTGAGATAGTAAAATAGTTTTTTTCACAAAAAAACCACTTAAAAAAGTTAATTGAAGTAATAAAAACTCGATTTAAAAGAAATATAAAATACAGACGATTGCTTTAAAAGCCATTAAAAGTAATTGAGCTTTTCTGTTAAGACAAATTGTGTTTTGCCATAAATAAAGCAAGCCTTTAAAAGAAGTAGGCCCTATACAATGACTATCTACGTCCTATCTATTCTCTGTATACTCTGGTTTCTGTTGTCCTGTCAATCGTTCGAAGGTTAGCTGAAAGAGATCCCTTTAAGGGATAAGTTCGCCTTTGTCCATCTGTTTTTCCTATTACCTGTAAAATTAATGTGTTTTATGTACAACTAGCGACCCGCCCCGGCTTCGCACGGTATATTATGCATGTATTATACCTACATATAAACCTTCCTCTTAAATCACTCTATCTATTAAAAAAAACCGCATCAAAACCCGTTGTGTGGTTTTGAAGATATAAGCATACATCGGGACACGGGGACAGAAAAAGCGACTTTATTTTATACTATGTAGGAGTGATGATACATGACTAAATCTATTTATTTATTTAACGTGTGTCTTTTAAATAAGAATGTATGTGTGCAATAAGAAGTGCAACAATATAGTCCGTCGTAGAAAATTAAATTGGCATTGTTCATTTTTTTTAGTATGCTCCAATTCGAAAACCATTTCGAGGAAAACCATCAATTATCCGATTTATCTTGTCCGATTTCAAAAATACTTTATGATTGCAGATATTTTTGTAAAAGTACTTTGAACCTTTGTTTGACCGAACGACCGGGTTTTTAGACAGAATTCGAATGTTTGCCACAAAAATGAAAAAAAAAGTTTGGCTACGGCAACTGTCACGTGTCACTGTCAAATCTACAAAACCATAGACAAAACCGTTTTTTTTTATAGCCAGCCGAACGAAGGCGATTGGGATTCTGTCTAAATCCACGAATTATCAAACAGCGAAAAAATATTTATTATTAATTAACAAAGCTACGTAAAAGCATAATATTCAAATTAGTTGCTTGAAATAGTCCATTTTATCAAATAAAGGTGTTAAAAGCACAGCTTAAAAAAAATGAACAATGCCAATTAACTGCAAGTCTCTGCGTGTTGAACTTACTTTACACACGTATCCACAACGCACACCTGCAAACACACACACACCCGTCCATATTTTTACGCTTCAGCTAATTATAAATCACAGTATCTTCTAGAAGCATGATCGCTCACCAATATAACAAAATATAAGAGTAACTTTGAATAGAAAAAAAACGAGGCGTCAATTTAATTCCGTCGTCCCCTCATCGCGTCGCTTGGGACAAATAAAAAGAAAATAATATTCACACCGAAATGTTATTTTCTCCAGGGCACATGAAAGAACCTCCCAATAGCGTGCTGAACGAATTCCAGCCTTGTCTCAAACTGCTCAAGTTCGTTTTCGATTGTGGGGGATGCTTTTTTATTTTTTTTCTAAATTTTTATGTCGTTTCGAGTGTGATAAGCCTGTGACAACTTTATTTGCTGTATGCGATTACTTGTGAACACAGAAACGGAATTTGACGTTATTTATAAAAAAAACAAGCGAATTACATGTATTTGCCGCTGGCAACTTTATTTTTCTGTTCTCACCAAAACACATGTTCAGTTTAACATAGTATAAAAATTATGAGCAATAACTTAAACGTGATGAAAAAATGTGTCCTCTATTTTTCATAATCTAAAGTTTTTATTTATTTAAGTGGAACAACGCATAACAGTAGGTACATTTTTCATACAGCATGGATTAGACATTTAGCGTACAAATATCCATCTTTTGGATTTACAATACCTATTTTTACTTGGACTAATTAATTTAAGAAAAAAGTACCTATATAATGTACTGCAGAATATTCTCTGTGGAACCTTCTTTAGTAAGGATGTCAACGATGTCAACACTGTTTTATCAAATGCACAGTTCATTTTTTCGACTTCGTCACTCTTCCGCTTTGTAGATTATTCGAGAATCAATCTAAAATTAGGTAATACAATAATCACTCCACACCCTTAATTTAATGAACAAAACGAAATCAAAACGAATAACGTAACCACAGCGCTTTATTTACAAAAGCCCAACTGAAACAAACGACCGAAAAACAAATACAAAAGGAAAATAAACATGTAAAACTAACATTGACCAATTTAATATTCCAACTACAAATCGATGACACACACACTCTCACTGCATGCAATTAACCCTCACAAAGACAGGGCATCCATAATTAAAAAGTACAAATTACTTAGTGTTCGCGGTACTGGCCACATGTCGTTTTCCCAAACACAACTTTGCCGCCATTGGTAGGAGCGTCTTTGAAAAAGGAACACGTCAGAGATTGCTGGCTAGAAAATAAATCGATCATTCACTGAGACATTGGCACTAAAGACACACGTCTTAAAAAAAATAATGGGATGGGAGATTTAAAAGTGATCAAAATTAGAATTGTACAGCAATTGAATTGAGATTTTAACTGCGAAAGGAAAAAATAGAAGGTCATCAAGGTAAGTGCGCAGTTAGGGATTTGGGTACGGTCTTAATCGTTTTGGGATTGGAGGAAAATTTAATTAGGTAATTAAAGTTTATTTCAAAATTAATTGCTATTATCGTTTTAGATGATGGGGAAAGTGAAAACTCAGGGCCTTGTGTCCGACCTCATGCCAAATATAAAGCTGATGCAAATGGTCGGCCATTTTCTTTTTAATTTTACTGAAGGTAAGTGAAACAATTTTTTTAATTTTTCAAGTCAGTGCGTTTAGTTTATCCTGCCAATTATTTTAAAAATAACTAGAAATTAAAATGAAGAAAAGATTTTGGCGAAATGAGAACCTCCTACTTTGAAGTCCGTTGTAAACTGAGAAGATTTTTGGGTGCGAAAATCAACCAACGTACCTATGTTATCTTTTCGCTTTTTTCCGATTTTGCAAACAACAATTCGTTCAACCAAGTAGGTACAGACATTTGAATAACCATAAGATGACGGTAACACTTCAAGATTGATTTTTAATAATAAATGAAAAATAATTGAAAAATGCAAAAAATAGAAAATTTGTGCGATCATAGAAATTAAAAATCAAAATAAAAAGTCTCCTAAAACTGTTCCGGAATATTTCAGCAGGTGCTTTAGTTAGTTTAAGGGTGAATTAAATAATGTCTCAGATCGCAGGAGCTTGTCGCACGAGCCAAAGGCGAGGCCGATAAACATGCGACCTGAGGCTTTCTTTATCACCGCCGAGATGTGTACAGTACGTAGCGGTCGGTAAATTGCTGCTTATGGCTCGGGGTGACGTAAAATATTTTACGCCACCGCTACGTATACGCAGTGACGTGTCGCATGCATCACGTTCTCTCACCGTTTCTTCATACATTTTGTTGCGTAAACGCACCGTCAACGTCTTTTACGCACTGGTGTGGCCGGACCTTAACTTGATGCCACTCACGCTGTTTTCAATGCCAAATTGGCATTGTTCATTTTTTTTAAGCTGTGATTTTAACACCTTTATTTGATAAAATGGACTATTTCAAGCAACTAATTTCAATATTATGCTTTTACGTAGCTTTGTTAATTAATAATAAATATTTTTTCGCTGTTTGATAATTCGTGAATTTAGACAGAATCCCAATCGCCTTCGTTCGGCTGGCTATAAAAAAAACGGCTTTTTCTATGGTTTTGTCGATTTGACAGTGACACGTGACAGTTGCCATAGCTAAACTTTTTTTTTCATTGTTGTGGCTAACATTCGATGCTGGATTCTGTCTAAAGGGTCGTTCGGTCAAACAAAGGTTCAAAGTACATTCATAAAGTATTTTTGAAATCGGACAAGATAAATCGGATAAATGATGGTTTTCCTCGAAATGGTTTTCGAATTGGAGCATACTAAAAAAAATAACAATGCCAATTCTTTAGAAACCGGCGGCATGTCGATGCTCCTGCGCAAGATCTACGCGTCGACGCACGCCGTCCTGATCGTGGTGAACTTCCTCTGCATGGCGGTCAACATGGCGCAGTACTCCGACGAGGTCAACGAGCTCACCGCCAACACCATCACAGTACTCTTCTTTGCGCACACGGTGATCAAGCTGCTGTTCTTCGCTCTTAACTCCAAGAATTTTTACAGGTACGATTTTTTATTTAAACAGGAAAAATGGAAAACATAGATAATAGGCGCCTATTAGGTATGTCTCAACTTTAAATTTAAATTAAAAAAAAACTTCCGCGCATTAATGAATTTTATGCCAAAAATGCCTTACGTAATTTTGAAAAAGAGCGGATACTCTATTAACTGCTAGACCGATTTTTTAAGTACAATTCTACGCAGCCGAAGTCGCGGGCAGAAGCTAGTAAGGTTATAACGTCATACGTTGTTATTCAAAAATTACTGGTGAAACAAAAGTCCTTTTATGCACATCGAGTCATCAGTCACTGTCAAAATAATGAACGCTTCAACGGTTACAGCTGAAATAAAGACTGAAATTTAATAAAAACAGTCGCCTGACAGTTTTTAATTATTTTGACAAGGATTTATTGACTCACGCTCTGGAACATGGTTTATAAGTTCCTTAAATAAAAGTGTGATTGATGTTTATTTGTTTAACTACTTCACTGTGTTAGTATCAATTGGCATTGTTCATTTTTTTTAGGCTGTGCTTTTAACACCTTTATTTGATAAAATGGACTATTTCAAGCAATTAATTTGAATATTATGCTTTTGCGTAGCTTTGTTAATTAATAATATTTTTTTTCGCTGTTTGATAGTTCGTGAATTTAGACAGAATCCCAATCGCCTTCGTTCAGCCATTAAAAAAAAAACTGCAAAAAAAATTTAGAACAGTCAATCTAACCTCCTTCCTTATAAAAGTGTATGAACCTGTCTCCTTTGTCTTTTGCTCAAAGCGAATGTCAAAATGACAGTTAAGGACAAACGAATGTTTATGAATACCTAACAGGAAAAATATTTAAGTAAAGTATTAATTAGATTAGATTAATTGATTAGTAGATCGCTATCAAGCGATAAGACCGCCTATTGTCTACTTTGTTCTTTGTTTCTGTATTGTTTTGTACTGATTTGTGGTGTTCAATAAAGAGTATTTGCATTGTATTGTATTGTAATTTGTAATTGAGTAAATATCATCATCTCCAGCCTATATAAGTCCCACTGTTGGGCACAAGCCTCCTCTCCATGCGGGCTCTGTGCAGATTGGCAACTTGACACACACCCAGTGGCGTAGCTACCTAGGGACTAGGCGGGGCAGTGCCCCGGGGCCCTCAAGCTCAGAGGGCCCTCGAATCCTTACCAGAAAATCTCGATCGAACTATTATTATTAAAACGTAACCAGTTTAGATAGTAGTGGGGCCCCATTTTTTTATTTGCACCGGGGCCCTTGGTTACCTAGCTACGCCACTGCACACACCAATGAATTTCTTCGCAGATGTCTGCAAGTGTCCTCACGATCTTAAACGAGTAACGATATGCTATAAAAACACCGAACAATTTTCTCATAGTATTAAGAAAAATCATATTATTTAAGGCAACTTTTTGGTAGAATATCAATTTTCATAATCTCCTGTCTATCACTAAGCGAGACGATTACCCCGGCTGGCGGCCATTTTATAACATTTCCGAACCATGAAAATCTACGCCTTAAAATTCATCCCCTAAAATCTTGATAAAAGAGAAAATTATTATTTCACAAGCCGTCGGGTTTCAAAGAAAAATTCATTTCCACCCAATTTTAATTTAACAGGCAAATACAAAGGATGGTAGAGGAAAATAATTTCTTCGGTGACGCCTCTATTGCTTTTATCCGAGAGCTCGATTTGAAGGAAGGGTGGCCATGCATTTCTAATATGATTGGAAGATGGAGATTGCAGTCTTCTACTAAAGGTTCAAAATTTCTGATACATTAGTGAATATCTAATGTGAAAAATAATTGACTCGCGATTGTTAGTTGGGATCGGTCCGACTAGTTACGATCTAAACGGAGTCTTCATTAACGGTGTGTGCGTGCTTCAGTGTTGTACGTCGGTGGTTTGCGCCTGTCAGTGAACTTAGGCTATGTGTGTCTCCTTACCAAATTAAATTCGTGTTTTATTTTATTGAATTTACTAATTTTACATACGGGGTAACAAGATTTAAAGGCCACGTTTAGCATGATTGTGGGCGTATAGGTTGAAAGCGGAATCAAAATAGTGATGGGTTGCCAGCCGCATCGCCTATAACACGATTCCTAAGATTTTCGCTCACTTGATTAAGTACTAATTTTAAATACGAATATGGTCACCCTATGCAAGGAGTTTAATTTGTTTCTTTGTTATGATAATCGCACAATACGGAATAGAAGGATATTATTGAAAAGGATTTATATTATTGTGAATTATTACAGATTCATTTGGAATTGTAAAGTTTGCTTGGCTTCGTCAAATTTATAACGCGCTACTGAGGCTGTTAAAAGAAAAAAGTGTGTCATTAAATGTATAAATATGTATTTTGGTACATGCAATATCTTTTGCGACACGTATTAAAATTTTGTGACAGTGAAGAAAAAATAGAACCGCCTTTAAATTTAGCCTGTTTCCGCCTAGAGATCTCATAAAAAAAATAACTACGCTACTATAGAAATTTCCAATAAAAAAGTCACCAGTGGTTACTAAGGGTACTACATACATAAATATATCACATCCTTATCCCTAACGGGGTAGACAGCGCCTAAGGTAACAAAACCTTAAGGCCGCGTTTAGCATGATGAAGGGTGTATAGCTGGAAAGGGAAATAAAAATAGTGATGGGTTGCTAGCCGCATAGCCTATAACATGATTAAGACTTTCGACCATTCCCTTGATGGGCTTTTACCATCTGCGCGGGAAGAGAGGCAACTGGTAAATTCTATGCTTTTTCTTTACTCCCAGACCAGCATGGAAGAAATAACGGGTATCATCACTACTCACTACAAAACAAAGTACAAAACAAAGTCGCTTTCTCTGTCCTCATGTCCCTATGTCCCTATGTCCCTATGTCCCTATGTATGCTTATATCTTCAAAACTACACAACGGATTTTGATGCGGTTTTTTTAATAGATAGAGTGATTCAAGAGGAAGGTTTTTATGTATAATTCTACGCAGACGAACTCGCGGGCAGAAGCTAGTTCTATAATAATGTAGGATTGAAGCATTTTCAAGTTTTCGTTACAATAGTACATTGTTGTAGAGGCTGGAAAGTGAGCAATAGATGGACGAGGGAGTTCGAGGGCCGAGCCGCAGGTGAGGCCCTCGAAGAGAGACGAGTCCATCTATTGCACTTTTGGCCGAGACATTACATAGTGCTTTTCACGACTACTGCGAGGAAATAAAAAACATGAACGTAAATACAACAGTAAAGTTTCACTCTCCCGCCAAATTTTACTTTAAAGAAAAAAAAAACGAGAGCGCTCTAGTGGCCAGTCACGCAAAGGCTTTTTTTGTTATGTTATTTTATTAAGCAAAAAAGCGCTTCGAAGTGCTTATTAAACACACCCATAATCGCTTATAGTTTTAATATGACGTGACAAGGACGGACTGACGACTCTGACTTTAAGACAGGACTTAAACATTAAAGACAAAACAATTTACATCAGGCGTGGCTGTATGGACCTAGTTTCCTTTGCCTCACCCTGATGAGATAAACCTTGAAAAAATGTAATATGAAGCACACGACGTGTTCCGATTGGTCGATTTTGTGTAATAGCATCACAAATTGTGTTCTGATTGGTGGAATCAGGGATCAGCATGCCGATGTGATTGGACAACTTGGTCTTTGAAACTGTCCAACAATGTTATTGTTGGCCTGTTTGAATTCATAGTTGGCCTGTTCATTCATCCTACAACTATGCTTTGTTTTGGGGCCCCATTACTGACCATCTTTTGCCACATTTCCGAGCAGTGGCGTGAAAATTTAATTACCTACAACAACAAGATGCAAGATACTATAAAATATTTTTTGTTGAGGGTATTTGACCGTACGGAATGCATATAACTTACCGAATTGAAAGTGGTCGTGAAATGGTTTCAATTTTAAAGCCGGCAACTGTGTTGACCATTTGAGAAAAGAAGAAAAGAAAAGAAAATTTATTTTGCAAATTGGCCGCCAAGGGCTCTTTTACATGTCTTTTTGAAACTACCAGCACATTCGGAAAGACCATCATTGCCAAGAAGAATGCGCCGCAAGAAACTTGGCAGAAAGTCATTTTTTCAAATAAAAATACAGTAAGAATACTTAAATTCTACTTACATTAAATTCAAGGATTTGTTCAATGTACGAGTATATAAGGGATGTATAAGGTCCCCGAGCCTTAAATAATATTAATCTATAAATAGTAGAGATGTATAAAGTCTCTACTGGTCAAAAAAAATAAAAAACAAAAAAATAATAATAATACTAAGTTCAGTGGAGGTGTAAAACGCCTCCACCGTCAAATAAACTAATTGGAGATGTCTCCAATTAGTTTATGAGATTGGTGTTGTCCTGTATTCATCTTTTTCTTGTGTTTTATGTTCAACTAGCTTCTGCCCGCGACTTTGTCTGCGTATAATTATACAATATAAAAACCTTTTTATTGAATCACTCTATCTATATAAAAAAATTGCATCAAAATCCGTTGTGTAGTTTTTAAGATATAAGCATAGCTAGGGACATAGGGACATAGGGACAGAGAAAACGACTTGATTTTATACTATGTAGTGATGATAGTGATGATAATGACGACTTACAGAATTATGTAGGTACCTTTACATATACGACAGTGGAAGTGAAATTAAATCTTGTAAAGTAGGTATAGGTAGGTGTACACTGAAGTTCATTTAATAATTTTCAGCAGTAAATTAAACTTTGTCACGGAACTTTTACTGCGAAACGTAATTAACCGCGTGGTTTTAATTAACTCTTGTCTCGTATAAAATTTATAACGGTAATTAAACAATAATAAATTATCAGCAAAGTTTTATTACGAGCTAGTTAATTAATGGTTTAGGTGAAATTTTTGTGGCAAAAGGAATGAGATATTTTTTCGGGTCGTCAATTTTGCCAATGAGAAATTTTGTATTAATTATTACATACATATATCCCATCTTTATCCCTTACGAGGTAGATAGAGCCTAAGGTAACAAAACCTTAAGGCCACGTTTAGCATGATTAAGGGCGTATAGGTGGAAAGGGAAATCAAAATAGTGATGGGTTGCTAGCCGCATCGCCAATGAGCTTTTACCATCTGCGCGGCAGAAGCACTGGTACATTTTTGTTTTTTCTTTGCTCCCAGACCAGCATGGCAGACCAGCATTTTACTACTAGAACTGTTATAAAATATGGAAAAGTGACAAAGTAACACTTTTTTTTTTGTTATTATGACTCAAAGTTACACTTGATTGTATTGTTCGCTCAGTCACACCGACCGTTTCGCCCAGCTTTTTGTATTGATTGTTTATTAGAGATATTCGTTGTTAAGAGTAATAGTCACTTAAATTTCTAAATGTTTTTCAAATAACTGACGTCTGTACCTACTGATAAAGCACTAAATTCGTCGAGAGACATGAAGAAACTAGAAGCATTGTCATCGTTTTGTTCATTAAGTTGATGAACGGTGTATAAAAGCCTGGGGGATCACCAAGACGTCTTAATGCTATTCAATTCCGATTCAGTTTAGGCTTCGGCCACTGTCGGTCAACACGTAACCCCGGCCAATAGGCGCTGGGAACGTAGGCCGCTGTCTGTTTCAAGACGGGGGCCACGAGGAGACTCTATAAAATATCCAAGCGGCACCAGCGGGGGAGGGCGGGATTTCCCAAGCCTGCATTGCACAGGTGCCGCGAGGGAAACCCCATCCCGGGGTGGTCATGCGGCGTCGGGGTGACACGAGTGCTCCCGTAACGCCTCACATACGATCGAATTGATTCGTGCGGTTTTTAGTGGGTATGCCTGCCGTTGCAGGAGAGCCAAACATACCCCCGGTAAACCCGTACTGGGCGCATTTTCCACACCATAAAAAAAGGTTCGCTCGCTGTCAGATGCATACTAAAAATTGCAGCTAAAACCTAAACTAAGTCGGGATTGAATAAATAATAATAAATAATAAATAAATAAATATCTTGGGACAAATTACACCAATTGACCCAGCCCCAAACTAAGCAAAGCTTGTACTATGGGTACCAGGCAACGGATAAACATACGTAGATAAATAGGTACATACTTAAATACATACAACATCCATGACTCGGGCACAGACATTCGTATTCATCATACAACTGTCTACCCCTACCGGGATTCGAACCCGGGACCTCTAGCTTCATAGTCAGGGGTACTAACCACTAGGCTATCCGGTCGTCAAGACGTCATGGTAACGCCCCTGAAGTTGATATTGAGTTATTCTGAAGGTTGGTGGGAATACACACCTGTGGCCTAGACCGCTGTGAATGTCAGCTGGTGTATGTTACCACGCCATGAATTATAAAAGAGCCATAACTTCGGTCAACAAATCTATTTACGTATTAGTTAACCGTTGTTGCCCAGAGTGCACCGACCTAACGCTAACGCCAGACGGAAAACGAAGCTTAGAGGTTATTTGACTCGCACATCTGTTAAATCGCAGTAGCTCGGTTGAACTAGTGCCACAATTCATCGGAATATGTCCGACATAGGACTAAATGATTTTAATTTGAAGTCCATGGGAAAAAATTAAAAAAATAAAATTTTTTTCATGGGCAAAATTGTCCCATAATTTTCACTAGTTATTTTGGTTAATAAGACATTTTGTTACATACCTAACACACCAGTCATGTAATCGTGCATTTTTCAGACATTTTGGACAAGTCGTCTGAATTTACTAGGTTAGGTAAGGTTAGGTTACTATAAAAAAACTTAGTATTTTCAGAAATAAATCGTTACACGATTAATGAAAATTATGTGTTGTGTAGTAAAAAAAACCCTTTTGATTTAAATAACACATAATTAATTGGGTAATTATTTTATATGATTGGGAGCAAACGAGCTAGCGGGTCACTTAATGGAAAGTAATGCCGCTGCTCATTGGCACTCATAACATAGGGTGCTTTAATAACCATGGCAATGGCACATCATTAAATTAATACAGTCCGCTCACAGTTCTTGTAAATAATATACGTACTCGTAGGTAGTAATAATTTCTAAAATTATTTACCTTTTAAATTAAACTAAAGTAACTTTTCGTGTATTTCAGAAAGGTATGCAAATAAAGCACAATTGGTTTCTTCTGTAACAAGATTGAATACTATGAATATTAATGGCAGCCGATCGGTTCGCCTATTTGCATAAAGCCCCAATATATTTTTTCTTTACCTTCATAATCTTTCAATTATTCTGCGCAAAATAAGAAATATCGAGGCATTGCTTTATAAATAGCTTTTAAGAGTTTCGGAAGTCTTGCTGGTCTGAGAGTTAAGAAAAAACATAGAATGTACCAGCTGCTTCTCTTCCCGCGCAGATGGTAAAAGCCCATCGACAGAATGGGCGAAACTCATAGGAATTATGTTATAGGCGATGTGGCTAACAACCTATCACTATTTTGATTCCATTTTCCATCTGTACGCCCATAATCTTGCTAAACGTCACCTTGTAGGTCTTGTCGTCTTAGGCTCTGTCTACCCCGTAAGGGATAAAGACGTGATTTGTGTACGTGTATGTAGGTATGTATGCTTTATAAAAAATAGTATTTAAGAGGGTTTATTCCTGCTGATTTAACACGAAAAAGCTTAAACACTAAGAAGGAAGAACACAACAGACACACATTTCAAACTTTCATTCAGCTGTGAAATAATCGTAAAAAAAACAAAAAATGTGACGTTCCCAGCTCAGTAGGAATAAACGTTATAAAGGGTTTTAGAAATTATGTTTGTTTATTTATAGTCATTTCATACATTTAGCACAAAACCGATCGTCAGGTCTTTGGGGAAAACCTGTGCAGCAGAGGACGTCCCGGCTGTCATATCAGCCGGGAGACGTCATCATCATCAGATGAAGCGAACTTCAGTTGGCATTCGCGTTGTCCACAGGACCCTGGCAGTATGGAACCAGTCGAACAGCCATCCGTTGTTCACGGAGTCTGACGCCCGCTACCACCAGCTAGCTCTCAACAAGATGCGGCGTCTACTCTACTTCATCGGATCTGTCACCATCCTGGCTGTTGTCAGTAAGTTCATCATAATAACTAAACGGTGGTAGGGCCTAGTGCAAGGTCCGTCCGGATCGCTACCACCATCTTACTCGCTAATCCTGCCGGTAAGTAGCAGTGCTTGCACTGCTGTGTTCCGGTGTGGAAAGTAAGACAGCCGGGGAAATTACGGGCATAAGAGGCCAAGAGCAAAAGAGCGGGGCAAGAGGGGATTTCATCTTAGTCCTCTAGGTTGGCAACACATCTGCAATCCCTCCGGGGTTGCGGGTGTCTATGGGCAGTGGTGATCACTTACCATCAGGTGACCCACTTGCTCGTTTGCCTTCTACTACTACTTGCAACTCTTTTCCTTTGGACTTCGGTCTCCAGGCATAACATCTGCCTGGAGAGATCTCTCTATTGTGGCACTCTCCTCATTGGTAATCTCGACGTGACGTGAAGTGTTTAGTTATCCATACTTTGACTAAGGATTTAGACCGCAATCACCTTTGATGAACTCCCAATATATTGACGCAGTTGCTTGTGGGACGCTCACAGTCTCCTGAGTACAAACATTTTTAACATATATAATGCATAAGACTTGACGGGATTTACCGATTATGAAACTTTGGAGATTATTTCAGTATATTTAAAGTTCATTATTCATAGAACAATCTGATCTTTATATAGCATAATCGGCAGCTAATGTAACTATTGATTTGTTCTTTATAAAGCACGGAGTGACTCACGGAGACTCGTAGAAATCATATTTAATCCCATTTAATATGAGAAAAAGTAAAAAGCAAATAATTTGTACACTCCTTACCTGGAAACAGAATATCCATATTAGATCGAGAAACACGTCGTACGTTCCCGGAGGACGGTGGATGTAAATAGACCGGGGAAAGGAAATGCAAAGTTGGGAGAAATATAGTGACACGTGTCGTCTAGTGGATGAGGGTGTTTGTAAGTAAAATTACATGTTAGCCTGTTTAAATAAAATGTAAGCTATTTTTTTTTAAGCGAGATAAGGTCAAAGGTCTGTTAGACCTCGGTCAGATGACAGCTCTAGAGGATCGCGAAAAGTGGCGTGAAATTGAAGAGGCTTTCGCCCAGTAATTTGTGGATTGATTGACGGAGAAATTGCAGAAAGTATTGAGTAGTTTTTGTGGACAGGCTTTTTTGCTCTCGTGATATCGTGAGTTAGTAAACAGCCAAAGAATTTTATTAACAACAGTTTTGGTTTTTAACTAATGCATTTTACAAAGAACTGAAGACAGGCAAAACCTGATGACGGTCTACTCAAGTAGCGCTCAGCCAAGTAAAGTTTTCTGTAAATAAAGTGTTGTTTTAAATAGAAATACAATTTTGTTTTAATTTAAAACGTTTAAACTTTATAAGTGATGCAAACTTTAATACTACAATGAAACAAAGTTCTTCCATATATAAGTAGTTAAAAAATTCGTTTTGAAAGTTAAAACATGTTTTGACCAACTCATGAAGCAATCGATTTTTGAAGGGTCTCAAAGGGTGTAATTTTAGAAGCTCTGATAAAATGTATCAGTAGAAACCACCAACACATTTTTGAATGATATCTTTTTTCTTAGGTTGGATAACACTAACCTTCTTCGGTGAGTCGGTGCGTCTGATCGCCGATAAGGAAAGCAACGATACTCTGACTGAGCCAGCCCCCAGACTGCCTCTGAAGGCCTGGTACCCCTTCAACGCTATGAGCGGGACCATGTACATTGTAGCATTTGTTTATCAGGTAATATTTATAGTAAGCCGTGTAGAAAATCGTGTACTCATACTTAACTTAGAACAACGACCCTCTATACACAAGAGTCTGAGAAGTAAGTACGTTGGTTGTGTGAAAAAGATGTCACTAGCCATGCCGTGTCAGATAGAGAACCATCAACTGTTTTGTTCTAATGTATCTATTTGCAGTGTGCTTATGTATACCTATTGCTAACGTAGTTGGGTAAATCGGATATTAGGACCTTTCCAGCATTCTTCTTGAAGTCGCATGTCTGGTCATTATTCCTTTTGCATTTTGACTGCCAGCAGTCATCACGTCTTCTAATTATCACGATGGTAACAATGATGATGTTTTTAGGCGATAATTTTCTCTGTATTTATCCCCTTTATAATTTCTCCAACAGATCTACTGGCTCCTCTTTTCTATGGCTATCGCGAACTTAATGGACGTCATGTTTTGCTCTTGGTTGATCTTCGCTTGCGAACAGCTTCAGCACCTGAAGGCTATAATGAAACCTCTGATGGAGCTAAGCGCTTCACTCGACACCTACCGGCCTAATACTTCAGAGCTGTTCCGTGCTTCATCTACTGGTAATTGTTTGATTTTCTGAAATCCTGGGATAATTAAAATCAGAATTAACTAATTGACTGATATAACGACTGACTTGTAATGTGTGCCTACTCCAGGCACCATCAGATTTAGAATTGAAGATGTATGCAGTGTTCAACTTCTAGCTTTTGTTTTTTCAGACTTTGGTCCTTCACTCAAAACTTAGGTACTTACGATTTCGGTGGAATTAACATTTACATACTGTGATACATAATACTTCTTGTGAGACATGGTCATTATTATTTCAAAATTAAAATTACAATCTAAATAATTTCCAACATTGCAGAAAAATCTGAAAAGGTACCAGACCCAGTCGACATGGACATCCGGGGAATATACTCGACGCAACAAGACTTTGGTATGATGCTGCGAGGAGCCGGAGGTCGTCTGCAGAACTTCAATAACCCTAATCCGAACAACCCCAACGGGCTGACGCAGAAGCAGGAAATGCTGGCGCGGTCAGCCATCAAATATTGGGTGGAACGCCATAAACACGTCGTGAGGTAAATTTTTTGAGAGTTCTTAGAGCCTTTATTTAAGTAGAGTTAAGAGCTGAACTTTATTAAGGTAAGGGTTTCATAATTTTGAGAAAAGAAGAGGAGAAATGAAATAAATCTCCATCAGTTTAACGCCACCATCATTATATATGACAAAATGAAATGGAACAAACCGCTCCAAAGGCGGAATGTACAGTTGTGGTTAATAGGAAGTTGAATTGACCAGCTTCGATAAGTAAATACCTCAAGAGTCCTGTTACGTTTTATTGTGTAAAGTGCGGGTTCTCGCGATCGTATCCGCCTTCTCTTTCTACACTTATTCCTTTACAGAAAGCAATAATACATGCGATTGCTACGATGAGAGTGGTAGACAAAAGACCCTCAGCTTTGTTTGTAGTTCGATAGAAGGATAGACGTTACAGATTGCTCAATAAATACTTCACTTTTTTCCGTAGACTGGTGGCATCCATAGGAGATACTTATGGTACTGCTCTACTGTTCCACATGTTGGTGTCGACCATCACGCTTACACTCTTGGCTTATCAAGCTACTAAGGTAAGAATGATTGACTGTCTAAACTGCTGAAATCAGGAGCTTGAACCTGGGCCCAGTGCTGTGTCATCTCTGTTTTCAAATCCAATTCAAATAGAAGAGAAAAAAAATCGAAATATCTCGAAAATATAAGATTTTTAGTAAAATATGTTTTGGTAGATTCTCTCTTAAGTTTGTCGTACTACTTACGTGATACCCTGTACAATTGTGTGTCGAAATTTGTCACAATGTGAGAGCTGTTTTTCCACAGATCGATGGCCTGAATGTGTACGCGTTCAGCACAGTTGGTTACCTCAGCTACACTCTCGGTCAGGTGTTTCATTTCTGCATCTTCGGTAACCGGCTCATTGAAGAGGTGATCATTTTCTTCTTTATTTTCATCATTATCATCATCTACAGCCTATACATGTCCCACTGCTGGGCACATGCCTCCTCTCAGAATGCGAACTTTATCTTATTTCATTGCTTAAAATTTCCAATGAAGCATTCCAAAAAGTAGCTATTATGCTCTATTGTAATTAAAATTTTTACTGGGAGATATCCTGTGGGAAGCGTATCTATGAGTACATACACATTTTATTATGGAACTTTTAAAGTACTATAATGTCCCGGTTCTGTTATACAGAGTTCATCAGTAATGGAGGCAGCGTATTCTTGCCAGTGGTACGACGGCTCTGAGGAAGCGAAGACCTTCGTGCAGATCGTATGCCAGCAGTGCCAGAAGGCCATGAGCATCTCTGGAGCCAAATTTTTCACCGTCTCCCTGGACTTGTTTGCTTCGGTGAGTTGAGTAGACTGTCACAAAATAGGTACATGACTACATAAAGATGTCTGGGGTCGATTAAAATTTTAGGGTTGTTAAGTTTTGCTTATTAATCTAAGTATCAAAGTATCCTTGTACCCAAGTAGGTATTGCTTCCATGCTGGTCTGGGAGTAAATAAAAAACGCGAGACCTTGTATAGATAGGATTTTCCTTGATCCAGGGTGTTCGTTAAATTAAAGATTTTACTGAAACGTTTTAATATTCCAGGTACTTGGAGCCGTCGTCACTTACTTCATGGTGTTGGTACAATTGAAGTAGATCTACAAAAATATATCCAGCACAATATACAAGAGGAATTGTAACAAATTGAAAACGAAACTAAAATTGATCTTAAAATAAAATAATTAAAAAAGGAGGGGCCCCCGTGGCATAGTACCACAGACGCTGACAGCATTCCTCCTTTGGACAGCGATACTAATACGCTGTCCAAGGAAGCTGCCAGCTCTGCGGTCACCCGTAGCGTCTATTAGCGTAACGTTCGCTACGGAATCGTTGTATTTCTTTTAAAAACATACACAAACTACCAACGCAATGTGTCATTTTACTATGTGAAATGTCTACAGTACGGAGTTCAAATGACACCGCTTATAAATAATTCGGTTTGTTAAGAACTTGGGAATTTCATCACAAAGTAGGTGACCTAGTTGCAAAGCTGTTAAGCAAAGTTGTAACTATTGATATTAAGAATATTTGTTTTTGTACTTCTTTGTTTTCTATGTTGAACTAGCTTCTGCCCGCGACTTCGTCTGCGTAGTAATTATACAGTAATTACACATACAAACCTTCCTCTTGAATCACTCTATCTATAAAAAACGCATCAAAATTCGTTGCGTAGTTTTAAAGATATAAACATACATGGAACAGCAGACAGCGGAAAACAACTTTGTTTTATACTATTTAGTGATTAATTAGTTGAAATCTGTGACACGTTTAGCCTAGTGCTAGTAATAAAGTATTTTAATTTTGTTTGTAAAATTAGAGCTTTAAAAAATCTAGTCTTATTTGAACATTAATTATTTTAGTTTCATTATTTTGTGGTTATTTTAGCCAGGATATTTTATATTCTATGCTGCTTTGCTGTTTAAGTTAAATTTAAATATTATGACATTATTGTGATAGGTAGTTACAATCAGAACTCGTTCTGTGATATATTATTAGCTTAGTGATTCATTTATCAGCACATACAGGCGCACTTTAGAAATAATATCGCAATAGATTGCTTTTTTTAGTCACTTTCACCGTGACAGATAAAAATATTACTAGTTATGGTTTTAAGGAAGTATCATGTAGAATTTTTATGCTATTAGCCATTATTTAATTTGGCTTAAAATTGTGTTCTCTTAGAGTTTTTTTTTTAACTTCTTATAGATTTGACGTGGATGTGTGGCATTTATTAGTTTTACATATATTATTAGGCAAGGTGAAATTAGTTAAAATGTTTATGATATACTAAACGGCAAGTCAGCCGTCCTTTCTTTAACTCTAAGAATTTAATAAAGAAATTGTAGAGTTTATAGTTGGTAGATCTTTATAGAAAAAAATACATATTTTTAGATAACATACTAGAGAGCACCCTGTAATCGGGTAATATAGTTTTATCGAAACATTGTAGATAAATCCTGAATAAGTTTTTAATCAATATTTTTCTTAGTAGTTTGTTAGATAATTATATTTTCGGTCAATATGTTTTTTTAAATAAATAAAGTACTTAAATGAAACACTAGAAATGTTTTATTATAAGCAACCTAATTTATGCATTACTAAAAGACGAGAGATGCTCTTGTTTTATTGGCCTTTTACATACATTATAATCACGTCTTTATCTCTTACGGGGTAGACAGAGCCTGAGGCAACCTAAAGGCCACGTTTAGCATGATTGTGGGCGTAAAGGAGGAAAGGGGAATCAAAATAGTGATGGGTTACTCACCGCGTCGCCTATAACATGATTCCTATGCCCATTCCCTAAGAAACGGTACCTTAAATTATATTAAATTAAAACCTTAGAGCCCAAGAATACCCCACATATCTATTATATATCAATCTTGTTACATACATACATATATCACGTCGCTATGCCTTACGGGGAAGACAAAGCCCAAGGCAACAAGACCTAAAGACCATCACGACTGTGGGCGTATAGGTGGAAATGGGACCTTGTTTAACGAAGATAATATAGTACTTACCACTATAACTTACTCCTATTACCTACCACCGTTAGTCGAGCTCGATATTCCGATAGGGGCACTGATACGCTTTAATTTCCATTTTGATCACTTCATCAATTATGCGGGTAGATAGAGGGGTTTATTCAAATCGGTCGGTGTGAGCGAACAATACAATCAAGTGTAACTTTAGCCCTTTACCATATTTTATAACAGTTCTAGTAGTAAAATGCTGGTCTGGCATCTATCTGTCTGCCAGTGGCGTAACTATAACGTTTGGGGCCCGTGGCAAATTCGTCAGATGGGGCTCCTTCCTCAATATAAAGAACTGCATTAGCGTCCCTTCTGTGCTCTAAACCAAGTCAGTTCGGGGCCCCGTAGAGCTAGGGGCCCCTGGCATTTTGCCACCCCTGCCACCCTATAGTTACGCCACTGCTGTCTGCTATGCTGGGGGCAAAGAAAAAACAAAATGTACAAGCAGCTTCTGCCGCTCAGATGGTAAAAGCTTGAGGGAATAGGGGAAAATATAGGCATCATGTTATAGGCGATGCGGCTATAAACCCATCACTATTGTGATTCCCTTTTCCATACACGCCCACAATCAAGCTAAACGTAGCCTTTATGCCTTGTTACCTTAGGCTCTGTCTACCCCAGTGATTTTAGGGACCACAGGGACACAGACGTGATTTATGTTTGTTGGTTTGTTCCAGTAGTAGTAACATCAGAAAAACCGGCCAAATGCGAGTACTCGCGCACTGAGGGTTCTGTATACAATCAGCAAGTGAATATAAAATCTATACGAAAATCCAGTACTAACGAGCCCTGCTCCTAAACAAACTGTAGGTAGTGCGAGGTTATTTTATATTAGGTTACTTACCCAGACAAACATAAAAATACTGTTTGTTGTTATAGCGGCAACAGAAATACATCATTTGACTTGGACTTCCAGGCGGGGGGAGCGTTTTCACCCATTTGTTGTCAACATACCATTGGCCCGGTTTGCTTCATCCTTCCTAATGCGAACTGCTAGGGAATGGAATTCGCTCCCATCGTCTGTATTTCCGGACAGATACAACCTAGGGCTCTTCAAGGTTAGAGTGAATAGGCTATTACTGAACCAGTGAGTTACACCTTTGGCCTCATCTGTACCTTCCACCAAGTGAGATAGAGTTCAATCACTGGTCAATTCGTAGTAAAAAAAAAATGCGAATATTTCAACTGTCTATCACGGTTCTTAAGATACAGCCAGACAGATAGACGAACAGACGGACACTATTAAGTCTTAGTAATAGGGTGCCGTTCTTACCCTTAGGGTACGGAACCCTAAAAATGAGTTTTATTCGTTAGAGGTTTGTTAACCCTATTACATGTGATCCGATGAAGCGAAGAATGGTTTTCTGTTCCGTTAGCTCTCTAAACAGTCTACTTGTTTGTGTTAGGCTGCTTGTGTTGGTTTAATTTACGCGGAATTTCCATTTTCTTCGTTTTGTTTTGTTTTACATGGGATTTAGAATTTATGTGGAACGTTAGAATTTCCAGTACATCATAATTGGATTCAGCACACACACACACAAATCACGTCTTTATCCCTTACGGGGTAGACAGAGCTAGGTAACAAGACCTAAAGGCCAAGTTTAGCATGATTGTGGGCATATAGGTGGAAAGGGAAATCAAGATAGTGATGGGTTGCTAGCCGCATCGCCTATAAGCCATGATTGGATTCAGCATATCCAACAAAGGTCAGGGAATTCAAGTTTTTGGGAATCCAAATTATTAGTCTGCCTTTTTTAGATTGATTTATTCTGAACTAGCTTCTGCCCGCGGCTTCGTCCACGTAGAATTAGACTTAAGAACTGATGTTGATAGTATAATTTCGCGTTTATAATATAGGTACCTATGTAGTAGGGTGGTCCAAAAAAATTTTTTTTTTATAATTTTTCCTCCACAATGTTTTTTTTTGTCCAAGTCATAAAAAAATCCTATATACCAATTTTTATAGCAATCCAATGGTATTTAGAGGTCGCTCAAAATTAAACATTGTGTCTATGAAAAATGTATGAAGAAAAGTTTATTAATCAAAAAGTATTAAATAAACGACGTTTTTGATGGCACGGGAAACTGTTTTCTGTGATTTGCAACTAAACGAAGAACATACTGCTTCTGCTCTTCATCTTTAGTTAGAGTCTGATTGTATTTTTGGATAAGACTGATACCTCTTTCGGCTGTGTCATTAACAACTCTCATCTTGCTAAACTTTCCTTTAAACTCTAAAAAAACCGGATTAATTTAATTTAATGATTAGGATTAATGGAATGATCTATGTTCCATTTTCCGACTGCATCAATGCAAGCTTGTACTTGAGCTTTTCCAGTTCCCTTTTCTATTTTAGGAATAGCTAAAAGCTTTTCACGGCCGTTCCCAGTCACAAGTATATCAATTCGATCAACTTTCCTTTTCGACCCATCAATATCTGGCAAAAGTTTGCCATCCCAATGGAGAAGCAAGGGTCCTTCTATTTTTGATGCTGCTCCCGCTGCTCTCTGTCTTTCTACTCGTCTGCCACGCCTGACAGAGCTCCGAGAAAGCGTCGTATCTGAAACATCATGCCCTAAAGTCTTGACTATAGTCCCGGCAACGAAAACAGCTCCCCTATCGGGCAGATTTACACGGTCTAGAGCAGCAACAACTTCTGGAGACTTAAATATATTTAGGCACTGTTTTGAAGAAGAAGTTGTATTAAGTTCTTTATAAAATGATGTCGCAGGTTGAAAATTGTCTTCGTTTTCAGAGCTTTGTGAAGAACTTGATGACAATTGCTCAGTTACGTCATGAAGTGTATGGTTGTCTCTGCTTACATATTTCTTCTTGAAATTTTCTTCCCTTTGTTCCTGTTGCCTCTTTCGACTCTCTTTTGATGTCGTTACAAGATCAAGTCTACCCATGCTACTGGAAAACACATGTTCTCTTTGTTTTTCTTCCTCGTTTTTCATTGTACTTAAAGCATCTTTAGCGGCGACGTCAAACAATTTTCCGATATCGTTTTCGAACACACTCCTACGCATAATTTCGGTATCACTTTGGCGTGGCTTAAGAAGTAAATACTGTCCATAAAGCTTTGTCAGTTTTCGTACACGCGAATCAATACGTTGCGTAGGTATCCTTGCTCGTTCCCAAACAGACAGAACCGCGTCACAAGTCTTTTTGTAACTCACTGGCATAGTACTGCCTTCATCTAAGTGGTGAAATTGTAGAACACGGAGCACATCTAACCCTCGCGGCAGTCGTGCAGTGGAAAAACTTGAAATTGACTTTCCCAAAAGTCAATAACTTAGTGCGGATCTAGTCGACATAGTAATATTGACGTGAAATAAAATACAACAATAATAGATTACTTGAGCGACCAGTAAATCACCACCAAATGAGTTAATATTTGATACAACGAATATTATTTACTCATAGACAAAAATGAGACATGTGGAGGTAGATTTAAAAAACTTTTTTTTTTCTTCATACATACTAGGACCACCCTACTATGTAGGTTTAAACAAGTTTTGTCTACGACTAAATTTCAGTTAGAGAAGGGGCCTTACCATGTCGTCTTAATGCGATTCAATTCCTACTCAGTTCAGGTTTTAGCTGTCACTTTTAGTATGGATCTGATAGCGAGCAAACCTAAACTGGGACCTTACCATTCCGATTCAGTTTAGGTTTGCTCGCTGTCAAAATCTGTAATAAAAATGACATGTAAACCTAAACTGAGTCGGAATTGAATCGCATTAAGACGACATGGTTAAGGCCCCTGATCGCGGACTACATACTGTATAGATAGAGACATGTTTTCTATGAAATGTGGTCGCAAAGGAACAAGTAATAGGTAATCTAATGGTAATTAAGTAACACTCGTGGATAATAAGGTAATTAGGTAAGGGTAATTAAGTAACACTCCAAGACCCAGTGGCGGACTAAGCCCGTCAGAGGCCCGGGGCGACATAATTAAATGAGGCCCCCCAGCGTAAAAAATTTGGTACTAACTACTAAGCACATTTTTAAAGTCTTGTTTAGGATTTGATCAGGAGAACGCGGAGGCATTTGGGGCCCCCCAAAGACCGGAGGCCCGGGGCGGGCCGCCCCTTCCGCCCCCCTGTTAGTCCGCCACTGCCAAGACCAGAGGATTGCCAGCGTTGCCAGCCTGGAGTGCTAAGATGGAATACCTCGTCTGCCAGTACTTCCACCGGCTGTCTTTCTCTACACAGCAGAACAGCAATCTAACTGCAGAAGTCTGCAAACAGTCCACTGCTTAACGAGTAAGATAGCAATCAAGAGGGGACCTTGCAAAAGGTCTCTACCATCCGCAAAAACCCCTCATCAAATTTTTTTTTTTATATGAATAGGAAGGCAAACGAGCAAGTGGGTCATCTGATGGTAAGTGATCACCACTGCCCGTAGACACCCGCAACCCCGGAGGGATTGCAAATGCGTTGCCAACCTAGAGGACTAAGATGAAATGCCTCTTGTGCCCGTACTTCCCCGGCTGTCTTACTCTCCACACCGGAACACAGCAGTGCAAGCACTGCTACTTAGCGGCAGGATTAGCGAGTAAGATGGTGGTAGCGATCCGGACGGACCTTGCACAAGGCCCTACCACCCGCAAAATAATTTTCTGTTGTTTGATTTCTAGTAAAAATATCCTGAAATAAATTGAGTAGGTATCGGGTTGTAAAGTGAACTGCTCAGCTGAAACACCCTTTCAAACGTGTGTGCTTCAATGAATAGAATCGTTTAATATGCAGGACAGGTAGCCTTTCAGTCCGGTAGGTGGAATATCGAACGATTGAGCCGATAAATGACTTTTTTCAATAGAATTTGGGGTAAAGAACATTAAAAATTAAGTTAAAGAGGATTGCTTTTCAAAACTTCCAATTTACAGATGATTCAGATCATGACCATATGCTTACAAAATCCGAATTGAAAAAGGTAACGCAAAATGTACCGTAAAACGGTGTGAGAGGGGATAGAATTAATATTTTGTGTTTTCACCTGCTACTTAAAATTTCTGGCTCAGCTTGCTCTTAAAGTTAAGTTATATTTTTAGACATTATTATATTATCATCTCCTTTTTTCTGGTAATTTATCTTGTTTGTCTTTTTTGTTTGATCCTGTCCCTTCTGATCCCACTACGGGGTGAGCTGGGATTTGTCTTTATTTTAATGCTTATTATTGGTTGAACTACGGTGTGGAGAGTAAGACAGCCGGGGAAATTACGGGCACAAGAGGCATTTCATTTTAGTCTTCTAGGTTGGCAACGCATCTGCAATCCCTCCGGGGTTGCGGGTGTCTATGGGCAGTGGTGATCACTTACCATCAGGTGACCCACTTGCTCGTTTGCCTACCTATTCATATAAGAAAAAAAAATACTACGAAATTAATCGACATTATAATCATTACTTAACTAAAATTTATCCCACCGGAGCGTTTTTATCTATAAAAATAGACTTGCCACATAATTAAGGTACTTTGTATCGAGGTTTCAATTTCAATTTTGTCCCTACTCACCCCGTTTCACGCTTCACGATAACTTAAAACCAAAACTGCACGTCTCCTTCCTTCCATTCTCGCTATAACGACAATAACTTACACCGTAAAGCTTATACCTTAGACAGTTTGAGAAATATACGCGGTTGCATTACAATACCTCTCATGATCGACAACTTATAAATCCAGAGCCATGAGATACCGCAGTGTACAGCGACATGCACGATAGAAACGCAAAGAGTAGGCTTAACGTTGTGCTGTCAACGCCTTCCCTGAAACTCAATCGGCTGCAAATAATTGTTCACTACGTGTTATCAAGAGTATATTGATGCCTAGCTAGCCGTTGGCCGCTAGCCAAACGGCAACTTGGTCACCGTATATCAATTTTGTGCAGGATTTTTTGGCTAGAACGCCAAATAGGCTCTCAGCAAGATGGCGTAACGCGATAAGAGAGAGAGAGAGAAAGAAACATTTCGCACCCTTCGTGGAAGAAAGACGTAAGTCCTATTAAGGTTCTACAGGAGTTACGTCTTTCTTCCACGAAGGGTGCGATTTATTTACACACATTCGATACACGTAGATATATAATATTAAGAAATACAATATACTTAGGACTATAAGGTGGGTTTCTTGATCAGACGCATTCCCCGCAGACGAAGTTGAGGACAACATCCAGTGTATCTGTCTGGTGACAATACAATAATTGTGTAGTGCAATTTTGGTGACCCAGATAGGACAGTCTCCGCAGAAGGGAACTCTTCAACTGGTACGATTGACTTGAAATTCAGGATAGATGACAATGCAAGTCAACAAAAAGTAATTATTAAGTTGATTTGTTCAGTAATATGGACCTCCGCAAAGTAATGCCAGATTCAACCAGTTAACTTATCTCATAATAACCTAACTTAATTTGTTTATTTTTGATACAAGCTTCTTTCTGCTGGCTGTAATTGCTTTGTCATCCGTCCTACATGTGTGTACCAATTACCAAATTTCAAGTCAATTGGACCAAGCGTTGAAGATTTCCCCTCTGCGGAGACGGTCATGGCGGGCCACCAGAAATCTTCTACCAGATTATTGTATTTTCATCTGACTTACACAAGTATGCAAAATTTCAGCTCAATCGGTTGAAGACATCTCTTTCAAAATTGAGTTACAACATTTCACCCGGCAAACGTACCTTGTTACATACATAAACACAGGTTTTATTGTTTTGAGTTGTACCTAAGTAGCCGTTGGGAGACGTGAGACGGTTCTATTTTTGGAGCCACCCGATATGGCGGCGATCGATGAGTGCTCCGATATGAGTGTTTGGGGAGCAGAGATTAAACTGTGACACACGGCCAAAAGAAGATAGTACCCGGCCCATTGACTTACAATAAACAACTAGACTCTCAGTCGCTAACAAAGGTTCCTCAAGAAACGTCCGAGTTGCTTTGTCTATGTGTTGTGTGTGTCAACACATCGACTTAGACAGATAACATTAACATATTCGTTCAAATTGACACCTTATTTCGTGGCAGTAATGTTTAATATCAATGGCGTAGGATCGTGAGAAGCAATGACACGACGCCACGCGCTGGAAACCTGCCTGTCTCTTTTGTTCTCAATAGTAAGATTACGGTGCGAAAGAGACATATACATTGTTATCAAAGCGCGGTCGAAACACAACTGAACAAAAACTCTGAACAATAGACGCGTCGTTCAGACTTTTGCTTCGGACAGTTTTTGAGCGTGATTGGGAGTCTAGGTGTTTATTGTACGTCAATGACCCGGCCTTAAAGATTTGCACATCGGTCTTTTCGGCAAATTTCGGCTTCGTAGAGCGTTTTCTCGCTCTAACTTACGTGACGCCAATTGTCTCTCTCCAGCGGCCGAAGTGCAATCTTTATGGCTGAGTACTGTAAGTAATTTTGTCTCATAAAAATAATTCCATAGACCGCACCCTACCCACTTTGTCTTTGAATGGCAATAGTCAAAAACTTCTGAGCTTCAAACCTGAACAAAATTAAATTCTTTCTACTGATAGCTGACCGGCGCGAAAATGTATAGCGAAGCTGTGAAACTGTGCAAATCAGTTAAGCAGTACAGCAGCTGTATAAGTGCTCTTGTAAACCAGGAATCATAGCTACACGATATTAAACTTTTAGGGCCTGTTTTCACCTGTTTAAGTTGTTATCAACTTACCAGGGAGGGCTTTTAAAATACATAGAGCAAATAACTAAACCTAAAGCAATATAAAACTCAACTAATTCTATATCTGAGGGTCAGTACAACTTGGGACTGCTAGCTTTGTTTGTCTTGATCACGGACTGTGTCAATAGCGAAAGGTTCAGGGACAAAGAACGAACCAGTCCTAATCAGTTTGTTTAGGTCAGTACACAGAGTACCTATGACAGGAGTACGCAGCGTGCTTTCGACACTGCCATCTGTCAAAGTACATGGCTCTAGATTGCTATGAGAATCATCGTACTTTGCACTTGTGTGACCATGGGTAATTTATACTCAAGATTATGATATTATTATAATTATAACTACACCCGCTTGACAAAGCGCTGGCAAAACAATTCTCGAAGTCACTTTGAGAACTGTTTTCAGCACAGTCACGCCTGGTCCATAAGTGTGGAATGTGTCACAAAAACTTAAACACAACTTAACACAAATATTTAAAAATAAATGAGATTGTACTTAATTCGTAGGGAATGTGTTGAAAGGAAGTGTGATAGTTTGGTTTAGCGTTTGTTAGGTAGGAAACTGATTCTGATAATAGTGTGTAATAAATAGACGCGTGCTACAACAATGAAATATCTAAAAAGTGGAGCAATTTTAAGTGATTGGTTACAAAAAAAAACCGGTCAAGTGCGAGTCGGACTCGCGCACCGAGGGTTCCGTATCATTATCTATAAATATCTAAAACCAGTGTAAGCAGAGCCCTGTTCCAAAGCAAAATGTACGCAGTGTGGGGTTACTTTATATTGGTCACTGCTATATACAGACATACATACACATTTACGGTTTTCGCAATTATTCTTTAATCTGTGCTATAAGACCTACCTTCATACCAAATTTCAAGATTCTGCGTTCACGGGAACTACCTTGTAGGTTTTGATTCCCTTGAGAGTTGAAAATTTGCGGAAATTTGCGGCATAAACGGCTGTATCTTTTGATTGCGTTGGCTTAGAAGTTTGATTTTTTCACAGCTTCAAGGGACAGTAGACCTGAGTAATTGATATAAATTTCAGCTTCATACCTCCACGCGTTCCTGAGAAAAAGGGTCTTGACAGACGGACGGACGGACGGACAGACAGACGGACAACAAAGTGATCCTATAAGGGTTCCGTTTTTTCCTTTTGAGGTACGGAACCCTAAAAACAAGTTTATTTGCTGACTTTACTATTCGATTTCTTACTTGCATTGTCATCCATTCTATACAAACTTATTATACTAAATCTCAGGTCATTCCTCGAGCACTCTGCCGAAGTAGGTCGAATTACTTAAACTTGCACATTTTGTAAACAACTGACGAACATTGCATGTTAAAGCACTTTTAAAGCTTGTAAAAAGACAAACTTAAGGCAACTCCAGAAATACGTGCTTTACGGGGTGTTACAATACCTGTAGGTATGTAAAAGGGAAAGGGTCAAATTGGATGGCAATTTGATAATCAAATTTGTAATCAGAAGAGATAAAGATAAATACGAGTACATAACGAGGCATAAATGTTAGGTTAAAGCCGTCCCCTGAAAACGCGGGGATGGAAACACATTGTACACAGTTCCGCGATGCATCAATAGATGAAGCAGTACGACTTTTAATGTGGTCTGGTAACGCAGTGTCGAATTGAAAAGCATTAAGCATTAAGTCCCCAGTTAATCCCCAATTCCGAAATTCGGAAACGGACTAGAGTTGTGGATGTCGGAACTAGGATAACACAGCTGAAGTGGCGATGGGCGGGGCACTTGGCAAGACGGAATGACTACAGATGGTCGAAGGCGGTCACAGAGTGGTGGCCAAGACCGGGTCGACGGTCAGCGGGCAGGCCATCAGTCCGTTGGTCAGATGACATCTGTCATTCGGCTGGAAAACTGTGGATGAGACTGGCACGGGACCGGGCAAAGTGACGTGCAAATGAAGAGGCCTTTACTCAGCAGTGGGTGGATGTGAGCTGATTAGATAGAAGCATTAAGTAGGGTTAAAAAAAACGTGTGCGTCTCGGGACCCCAGACAGAAGTGATATACTTCGTTCAATCCATTCGAGCCAGCTCTTGTGAATCAACCTGTAGGCGAGGTCGTAAATTAAAACTTTACTACGGGAACAAAAATTGGCATTGTTCATTTTTTTTAGTATGCTCCAATTCGAAAACCATTTCGAGGAAAACCTTCATTTATCCGATTTATCTTGTCCGATTTCAAAAATACTTTATGATTGCAGATATTTTTGTAAAAGTACTTTGAACCTTTGTTTGACCGAACGACCCGGTTTTTAGACAGAATCCAGCATCGAATGTTTGCCACAAAAATGAAAAAAAAAAGTTTAGCTATGGCAACTGTCACGTGTCACTGTCAAGTCGACAAAACCATAGACAAAGCCGTTTTTTTTTTAGACAGCCGAACGAAGGCGATTGGGATTCTGTCTAAATTCACGAATTATCAAACAGCGAAAACATATTTATTATTAATTAACAAAGCTGCGTAAAAGCATAATATTCAAATTAGTTGCTTGAAATAGTCCATTTTATCAAATAAAGGTGTTAAAAGCACAGCTTAAATAAAATGAATAATGCCAATTAAATACTTCTATCCAAATGTTTTACTCCAAAGGGTCGGAACCCTAGTAAGTAACCGTCCATTTTAACGTTGCCGGGCAGGCCCGCAAATTACGGCTCGTATACTTTTAATGTTGCCTACAATGTTTTCGGCACCTGTTGCCACCTGTCCAAGATATAAGCGGCTAAGTTGGGAATTAATTCAATGAAGACTAAGCGGTGCCTAGGGGTTATACGAACCAGTCCACGCGGGCTTGGATGAAGGGGGGGGGGGGGGGGGGGGAAGCGGTGGATATGCGCCACATTTAGCGTGACACTTCCATGCTGGTCTGGGAGCAAAGAAAAAACATAATGTACCAGTTGCTTCTCTTCCCGCGGACATAGTAAAAGCCCATCGAGGGAATAGACAAAAGTCTTAGGAATCATCTTACAGGCGACATATATTCCCCTTTCCATCCATACGCCCGCAATCATGCTAAACGTGGTCTTTAGGTTTTGTTACCTTAGGCTCAGCCGACCCCGCGTAAGGGATGAAGACGTGATTTGTGTGTGTGTGTATGTTTAGCATGATTGCTTGAAAGGGGCCCCCTTTGCGTCTGAGTAATTTACTTATACATTTGCCGTACACTTGTGCCCCACTCACGCCATTTCAAAGTTACAGACACTTTATATTTTATTAAGCTTTCGCTATTATCTCTTATCACACGCCGCAGCGGAGTGATCGCGCCATTCCTCAGGGCTTCTGTCCTTAGAGCATCAATCTTATCGGAGGTGCCATCCGCACAAATTTATACTATGTACCAATACAATGGGCGTCTTACGAATCATGTTATAGGCGATGCGGCTAGCAACCCAATACTATTTTGATTTCCCTTTCCAGCTATGGGTACGCCCTTAATCATGCTAAACGTGGCCTTAAGGTTTTGTTACTTAAGGCTCTGTCTACCCCGTAAGGGATAGAGACGTGATATATGTATGTATGTATGTACCAATACAACAAATTGTACATGAGTCTAGTCAAACATTAGAGGGAACTAGTTTCACAGATTTCGCTCTCATTCTTAGTAAATAATGTTCCTTTTTTTTCAAATAAATCTTGATATATAATACATTAAACACATGCAAAGGTACTTAAATCACGTATTTTTCCCTCACAGGGTGGACAGAGCCAAGGTAACAAGACCTAAAGGCGACGTTTAGCATGGTTGTGGGCTTATAGGTGGAAAGGGGAATCAAAATTGTGATGGATTGCTAGCATCACCTATAACATGATTCCTAAGATTTTTGCCCGTTCCATCGATCGGCTTTAACCATCTTCGCGGGAAAAGAAGCAACTGGAACATTCTATTTTTTTTGCTCCCAGATCAGCATAGAAGTAAAATAATGTTGTGTAAATCCCATAAAATCAATTGCATCGGCATCGGTTTCGAATAAATAATTTCTCAGTTTTTTTTATTTTTTTTGTAATCTGAGTTATTTTGATTACATTTTATCGATATTTAACTCAAGACTTTTATTTTTTTCTCCCATCTGGCAACATTTTGACCTGTCATGCTAATTTAGGCAAGTTCTTGACGTCGAGCGATGTGCAACAAAATCGTCAAACACTTTCTCGAGTTTATGACCATCTGGTCCAATAATTATACTTCTGCAGTGATACACTTCTGGCTTCTCCGGTTGGTTAAATGCTCTAAGCTTCCATTAGACCCCTAGTTTGCCCGATAGCCTACATATCACGTTTAGATTCTTATCCAATTTATCTAATACTTTGTTTTCTGTGCACAGGTTGAAGATACGGTATGGTATCTTTTGTGTGGCTAGCAGGTGACAGTACGCTGCGAAGCGTTTTCCATTTCTACACACTCTAACGCTTTAGCGTTGTGGACTGTCACACATTTAGTCAAAGTCACATTGCTATTTGCAGTGCTACAAACTTATGGTAAGAACTAGAAGTAACGTTTAGAATAGAATTTAATAGAATATTTTATTCGCCAAAATTATGGTCAAAAATTCAAAATATTCTATCATTCATCATTCATTTTTGAATACCTTTTGCTGCAGTTGTAAAATTACCAGGTAGGTGGTCTTCTATCATGTAAACGGTGATATTTACCTACGTTTCGATAAAGAAACAACGCTTTATAACTTTGTATAATGAACAAAATTCATAGTTCGTTAAACCGAGTACAGAATTTCTCATCACGCCGGCGCTTCCATTTTCACGTTGAAATCACAAAATGTTTTTGCCGGATAATTTTGGGAAAAAGTTCGTTTTTCCTGCAAAATAAAGTTAACACGTCATTCCCCTACACAAATTGCTTCAATTTTCGTAATTTGTAGCTGAGTTTGTGATGCGTAAGTGTTGGTATAATTCTGGTCACAAAGGATTAAAAAAATGTTTTTTTTCAACATGCTGGTTGAAAACAGAAAAAAAAACAATTAGCAAACGATTTTTTGTGTTCCCAACTTGAAAGTAAATGGAACAAAGGATTAGTTTTTAATGTCTGTAGGTACCTTAATTTGTCAATTTGTTCCGAATGTACTGGTGGAATTTATTTGAAAGAAACGCATTTCAGTGACCAGAATATAAATCTGAAACCTCAGTAAATATTTTTTTAAAGACGCTTTTATGAAGCAAAAGGAATTGAAAAAAAAAAATACAAGCCATCTGAATTAAAAAAAAACGCTTACAGTGTCACAAATTGTCGCAAAAATATGAAAATCTTCTGAATTTACAGAGTCAATCACTTATCACTTAATTACAGATTCCAGGACACTTAGGTACCTAAATAAAATTATATCAGCTAAAACTAACTTTGCTTATCCTCTTTAATAATCAACTGTTTAATCAAGATATATGAAAGATGAGTCTCGTATTTTGTATCCGTATCCGCTCATCTACACAACAATTTATATTAAATTTGTACGGACCAATTCCACTGCGGTTTTTTGCATTCGAAAATGTTTTGTAAAAACCAGTCCAGCGGCTTGTAGAGTATTATGAGCTCTTTTCTAAAATAATGTACCTAAGGCATTTTGGCGTAAAATTGAATTATTCTTTATTTTACGTATGCACTTGATTAATTGCATAAGGGTTTTTAATTTTTTAAAATTTTATGCTATACTTTGTGACGATTACACAACAAATTTTTATAAGGCTACTCAATAAGCTTTTTGCTTCCCAGTGTACGCTCAGCGGAGACAAACATTATTTTATGTTAATAAGTTATTTTGGAAGGTACGAGCTTCACCTACCGGAAATTTCGGCAACTTAAAATCTTCAGGGACATGCCACATTAGCATAGGACTTGTTTTGACGTGATGCTTTGCAACAGCCCGATGGGTTAGAGATGTATTCTGTTGAGGATAACCCATTTGTGGTTAGGTAATCTCCGTTTCCTTCATATTTATCGTAGGTTAAAATGGGTAACTCGGAGAATTTTAGAAATCTATGAAAGAGCGTGAAGCGCGGAGTGATACAAACTACAAAAATCCAATCTCGGAGTAGCCTTACACCTCCCTGTCACTTTAGCTTTCGCACTTTGACACTAGTCATACATTTAGCAACGGACTATAATTATTTTATCACGGTAAAGAGGAAATTATGGTCACTTTAATTATTTAATCACTATCACTATCACTACATAGTATAAAACAAAGTCGCTTTCTCTGTCTCTATATCCCTATGTATGCTTAAATCTTGAAAACTACGCAACGGATTTTGATGCGGTTTTTTTAATAGATAGAATGATTCAAGAGGAAGGTTTATACGTATAATACATGCATAATATACCGTGCGAAGCCGGGGCGGGTCGCTAGTTCATAATAAAATTGGGTTGCAAAGACAAAGAAAGCTCACTGACTCCATCCAGCCCTGTTAAATTAATTTAATCAGCCCATTTTCCGTTCTGATTGGTTACTAGCTCCCCCATTCTTCCCCCAAGAGGTAAGAATTAGCACTACATAAATCTTTAAGCTTTAATTAAGAAATTCCCGGCTTGTAATTACGTCTTATAGGCACCGAATGAATTAACCAGTTGATAGGCTGAATTAATTACTTCAAGTCACTCTGAAATCTATTTTGGGGAAAGCCAGTTGACGTCGCTAGCCGATGATCGATGGGTCTCGCAGGAGTATAGCGTCCATCAGTAGGTCAAACAGTATGGGGGCCTTGAATGACAACATTGTCAAAAGAATCTCTAGGGGGCCGCAGGGGGGCCGCAACCCCTACCCCCGTCTCCCCATAGCGACACCCATATCCTAATGCAGTGTTTCTAATCCACTTTTCAAAATTTCAAAAAGTCCGTGGATCGTTGTCTAAGCTTATTTACAGCAAAAGGAAACAAATCCAACTGTTAAAAAATTACTAAATAAATATGTTAAGGGTTAACTGTGTTGCTGCGGACCTTGGCACGCATTTGAGAACCCTTAAGCGATCCATGGACCCCACTTTAAGAAGAGAAGTGATAGCTGCTCAGGAGACCATCATAGCTTGGCGTAAGTCTTGATTTGACGTTGACTTTGACCAACTTTAAGGAGCGTCCACACCGCTGCGTATACGCAGTGACGTGTCGCATGCATCACGTTCTCTCACCGTTTCTTCATACACTTTGTTGAGTAAACGCACCGTCGATGTCTTTTACGCACTGGTGTTGCCGGACCTTTAACACGTATTTGACACTTCAACCCATTCGAGACATTAGATACGACAAAAAACTTACACTAAACTCTATGGCGTCTATGTCACTTACTAGACAAATTGTCAGCGACATTGGTAATTGTCATCAATATGAAGCCGACGGCGTTGATACTTGTCTTGTTGAGTTTGTAATGTTGGTAATTAGAATTGTCACTTGTCATCGACAGTGAATAATGATTGCATTGGTGCAATAATTGCCTGGGGCTTTACCATAACGTCTTAATGCGATTCAATTCCGATTCTAGAGCTGGGGTGCGAGTCGGGTTACCTCCGCGTGTGGTCAAGAGCTGCGGTTCGTTTTTGGATCCGTTCGAGGAAGAGTAGTGCTTGGTCCTCTGCACCGTGGGCATCGGATAATGATTTCTTGGCATTTTCTGAGGGTTATCATTATCCGTTAGCTAAGAGCCCAACAGGGGGGGGGGGGAGTCTTTTGACCGTGTTCTACCGTACAACGTTGCCGACATTTTTATCACAAGATTTTTGAATACTGTATTTATTACTTTGACATTGGCGAAATCATCGCATCGATCGATGAGGTCATATTAAAAAAAGAAGAAAGCTGAAGAAGATTCTTTAGCTGTCATTTTTGGCACTTCTCATCTCACTTTGGTTCGGGATTGAATCACTTTAAGACGCCATTGTGAGTCCCCTGGTCTCATTTACAAAGCCTATCAGTTATTATAATGTTGAAGGTATTACGCTAAGAAAAAAAACCGACCAGAGAGTATGACGCAATTGTTTTAAGTGTTCGCTTGAATCAAAGCTTTACATACATACATACACAAATCACGTCTTTATCCCTTACGGGGTAGACAGAGCCTAAGGTAACAGGTACCTACAGGCCACATTTAGCAAGATTGTGGGCGTGGTGGAAAATGGAATCAAAATAGTGATGGGTTGCTAGCATCATCGCCTATAACATGATTGCTATGATTTTCGCCCATTCCCTCGCCCATCAAAGCTTTAACTTAACTTTATTTCCTTTTAACTAAAACAGGTCCCTTATAAACTAATTTAACTTTGCCTCGAAGCTTCAGATGTTATACATACCCAATTTTAAGCCAAAACTTCTCAAATACCTCTAATCCACATAGAACGGGTAATCAAACTTATTAATTGCTGCAAATATTTGTTCGCATCCTCCAAACAAAACAAATGAAATAAGTAATTAAGCGAAATCGTATCAATTTGGTTCCGTATTGTACAAATTCGTATAAGGTTTACTGAGTATGAATCCCTTGCCCCAGCAACACCAGCAAACAAGGACCTTCCCTTCTCCTCTTGCTTAAGTAAATTAGGGTGGAATAAGAGGATATGGCGAAGTTTGGAAGGTCTTTTTAAACTGGTTTTCTAATGTAACGTGGCTGTGGGCTGTTTTAATGAAAAGACGTAAATAATTAGAAATGTGATCTCGTTAATAATTGTTTCTGGGATGTTTGTAAGTTGGTTTCTAAGAATTTTAATTGCTGGCCCTTAGAGGAACCTCTTCGCATCAAACGTCAAAGTGACATCGCATTACTTAACAAGGACAATTTTTACGACGCTTACTATGACACGGTTCCACGGTGAGTTGGAAATTCAATTCCTTGGCTATTATACATTGCTGTGTTTAAAAAAAATACACGGATAAAGGACATTTTCAAACGACACTTAAAACTTAAAACAGAACACAGTATCGACCGATTTATATAATACCTACATACATACACATACACAAATCACGTCCTTATCCCTTACGGGGTAGACAGAGCCTAAGGTAACACCTACAGGCCACATTTAGCAAGATTGTGGGCGAATATGTGGAAACTGGAATCAAAATAGTGATGGGTTGCTAGCCTCATCGCCTATAACATGAATCCTATTATTTTCGCCTATATCTCGTACCTTACTTGGTACTCGACTTTAAGAGCCTTCATTATGAAACGATTGTATAAAATACTATTAATCATTTTGCAAATTGACTCCGGTGACTGATTGATTAAATGGTGAATGAAATTGATACGTTTTCTAGTCGCAATCGGTTTATGAATATTTAATAGCGAATCGCGTTAATATTGAACAGCTCATTAAAGGCCGGGTAATATCGTGGGGTGAATATTAAATGTTGGTGGAAACTATGAAAGCTTTATGATTTAAGTAGCCTCTTTAATTTCCATTGGTTTCCGTGTAAATTATCAATCTACATACATACCTACATACATTATAATGTTGAAGGTATTGCGCTAAGAAAAAAATCCGACCAGAGAGTATGACGCAATTGTTTTAAGTGTTCGCTTGAATCAAAGCTTTACATGCATACATACATACATACATACATACATACACAGACAAATCACGTCTCCATCCCTTACGGGGTAGACAGAGCCTACAGGTACCTACAGGCCACATTTAGCAAGATTGTGGGCGTATAGGTGGAAAATGGAATCAAAATAGTGATCGGTTGCTAGCCTCATCGCCTAAAACATAATTCCTATGATTTTCGCCCATTCCCTCGATGGGCTTTTACCATCTGCGCGGGTAGACAAGCAACTGGTACATTCTATGTTTTTTTCTTGCTCCCAGACCAGCATGGAAGTAAGTATCAATCTGTGATAATAAAGCTGACGAAGGTCGAAGTCTGTACATCACTATCATCACTTCACTACATAGTATAAAACAAAGTCGCTTTCTCTGTCCCTATATCTCTATGTATGCTTACATCTTTAAAACTACGCAACGGATTTGGATGCGGTTTTTTTTAATAGATAGAGTGATTCAAGAGAACGGTTTATATGTATAATACATGCATAATATACCGTGTGAAGCCGGGGCGGGTCGCTAGTGGAAGATATTTAAAAAAATTGGCTGAGGATGCTTAGAATCGATAACAGAACACGTTCCAACGTTTTTAGAATTTTTGTCTGTTTGAATTGACGTGAAATAGCAGAACGGATTTTGATGCAAACTTTACTAATTTGTTGAGAAAATCACCGGCCAGGTTATAAGCTACTTTTTATCCCGGATAATTGCATAGTTCCCGTGGGATAGCGGTAAACATGTCAATGGTCGCAGCTGCCTAGAGTCGCTACGTAAATATTGCATCAGTATCATAGAGTGCGATGAGGGATTTTTTTTTAATTCCCACGGGATAGGGAATGAGGTTTGTAAGTCCAGTGAAAAGAGAGCCTATCTCCGTAACTATAATTACTAGACTTGAAATTTGGCATAAAAGTAGGGAATCAGAACTGCTGAAAATTAATTTCAAGATGAATGAATGCGTCTGACGATGGATCAAAGGTACCTACTGGCTAATTGATGGAGTAGGTACCTACCCTCAGTGCGCGACTCCGGTCGTATTTGGCCGGTTTTTTTATTATGATTGCCTTGTACGTTTAACGTTTCATTCCGATACGCAAAAAGTGCGAAAGGGGCGAAACTCGGATGGATTAGATAATGGCAAAAAGTACCTGTTCATCTTTTTACAGGGGTAAAATATTAGCTCTAATTTGTCCGGGCGTTTCGTGGATTTCCCGAGGGGTCCCCGGGATGCCCAATCAAAGTATTGTATGCCACTCGGAGGTGGTTTTATGAGATCTATTGCCAAGGATACAAGTTATTAGATTAAAGAAGCGAAGGAAGTGATTTAGTATTGTTGTGCAAGTTAATGATAATTATATTTTTAAAGAAGAAAAATGATTCATTCATTCATAAATCACGTCTTCATCCCTTATGGGGTAGATAGAGCCTAAGCTAACAAGACCTCAAGGCCACGTTTAGCATGATTGTGGGCGTATAGGTGGGAAGGGGAATCAAAATAGTGATGGGTTGCTAGCCTCATCGCCTATAACATGATCCATTGCCCATTCCCTCGATGGGCTTTTTCCATATGCGCGGGTAGAGAAGCAACTGGTACATTCTGTTTTTTCTTTGCTCTCAGACCAGCGTGGAAGATGGAGAAAAAGTATAAGAACCATAAATGATCCTAAATGCCACCTACGTATACTTCGTCACCATACTACCTATTATATCCGGATTAACAGAGTAGACACAACTGACACAGTCATTTTAAGACTAAGATAACAACAACAACAAAATCGACACGCCCTAAGAAAAAGTGTGTATCTGACTGATACTTAATTATGCCACTATTGCATTTTCGTAGTCTACGGTATCGACTTTATCATTTACATAGATATAAATCACGAATACATATTGTCACACTATTGTACTCGATGGCAAATTTCAATCCTCTGGTAGGTATATAGGTATAGTTACCACGCAATGGCGATTTTAAATTTATAGAAACTTTATTTTATTTATTTATTTATTTATGGTGTGTCAAAATACTCTTTATTGAACACCACAAATCAGTACAAAACAATACAGAATCAAAGAGCAAAGTAGACAATAGGCGGTCTTATCGATCATATTCAAGCCTCTTAAGTCGCGGTCTTATATTTCAAGATCACGAGCTATCTGCTATCATTCACGGAAAGGCTCAAGCTTAAGGCATCGAGAAGCCTAATTTTTAAAGTCAGACGCGGCTACCGGGCTCAGAGCCTTAAGCGTTTCATTTCTAAGGTTCACAAAGCCGTTAAGTCGAGGGAAGCCGCAGGAATTCGCTTGAAAAGATTTAATAAGCTAAGTTGGGTAATGTCGGATACGGGTATCGTGTAGCTACATGGGAAAAATGATATTGTCGGAGTAATATTGGCAGAGATGTCGCAAGGGGTGCGAGTCGGGTTACCTACACGTGTGGTCAAGAGCTGCTCGTTTTTGGATCCTTCCCGGGAGAGCACTTCTTGGTCCGGTCTTTAAGTTAGCGAATAAAAAGCCCAGAGGACAAAAGGCGGTTTATTTTTGTCGCATTATAAGAATGTTGACATGCGCGAACTATAATTAATAGGGAGATACAATCTAAATGGGAAGAACACGGGAAGTACGATTTTCGAGAAACCTAATAAATCTATTGATATTATATTCCGTTAATTGTTCGCAACCGAACTGCTAGCACAATTAAGCCACAAAAGCCACAATCAACTCGATGACATCGTTAAGTCATTTGCATTTCAAATTTCGGAGCCGTATGATGCTAATCAAATACGCAATTAACTTCACAGTGTAATTGGAAACATAGAAGATATCTGAGGAACTATCTCCACTAGCGTTAACATCACACCTACCCCTGTTTCTCATCCTCTGAGCTTTGTAAATAAATAAATACCTTGAGACTAATTACACCACAATTGGGTCAATGACCCACCCCCAAACTAAGCAAAGCTTGTACTATAGGTACCAGGCAACGGATAAACATACTTATATAATATACTTGCTGCTGCCCGCTATAAAGTGTCACTGGTATGGTATCTGAATAAGTAGTAATAACTAATTAATTTTATCTCCATCCATATCATAACTTCCCTACAATATTGGGAGTTTGTAATTGTGTCGTACAGACACATCATTCAAACAGATGACGCTTAGCGACAAAAAATTCGCATAGTAACAAAGGTCACGTGACAGTTAGTAACAGGTAGAAAAATTCGGAGACTACCCACCTGCTATGGGTGGTGTAGGGGTATAGCACGCGTCACGGAATGACGAGGATCCGGGTTCGATTCCCGGCCATAGCTTTACTTTTCGGATTTTTCTATGTGTTCTAATTTTCATAGACATTTAGAAATTTTCCCTACAATATGTTCAGGAACGATAAGCTAATGAATGGCCTACAGTAAGAAACCTGTATTTGTGGTAGTATTATAATGTTTACTTTAGAGTATCAATATCGATACTCTAATGTGTGGCAGTACTATAATGTTTTCATTAGAGTATCAATATCGATAGACTTCATTTTTTTATGTCTATCTGTTTACGTATATAAGCAACCTTTACGAAGAATCCCGGGTTCGAATCCTGGTAAGGGCATATATTTGTGTGATGAGCACGAATAATATTTGTTCCTGAGTCATGGATGTTTCAGGATTGAAGTATGTATTTCTCTAGATAAGTATGTGCAATATATATCGCTGTCTAGTACCCGTAACACAAGCCTTACTAGTTCTTACTTTTTTGACTAGATCAGGTTGTGTGAATTGTTCCCTAATATTTATTTACGGACCAAGGGTCTCAACACCGAAAGGGACAAAGTAATACTCATAATTCATTTTAGATTGTACCTCCCTATTTATTATAGTTCGCGCATGTCAACATTCTTATTATGCGACAAGAATAAACCGCCTTTTGTCCCCTGGGCTTTTTATTCGCTAACTTAAAGGCATAACTAAAGTTAAGACGAGTAGTTGCGATACTTCAAGCCATAAATCGATGGACAGGCAGAGTTTATAGCCCCAAGTTTCGTAGTAAAACTATAATTTATGGGATCCTTGATAACATTAATCTATGAAATCAGTATACGTCACGCCTATTTGAAGTTTAGTATTAGTACATACATACATACCGCCACGCCTCTTTCCCACGGGGTTAGGCAGATACCACTTTGTTCCACTGGCTACGATCTGGATACTTCTTTCGCTTCATCCACATTCATCAATTCATACATGCTCGTCGGTTTCGGGTACCCCTGACCTGACCTTTTTTCAAAACTTCTCCTATTAGGTCTCAGAGAACGCAATTGTATTCGAGTTTACTGCGTACAAAGGCGTTGTACAAGACAATAGGGACAGCTACACTCTGAAATTGTGAAGCATGCAAAGCATGTGTGCGCATGATGAAGCCTAAGGCTTTGCTGAATCCTTCTTCAATGCCTTCCCAAAGCTGCCAACCGCTTGGCATCGCCTCAGATGTATGAAAATCAATTATGAATAGCCCACACGCAGACACACGGCACTTTCGCGCCATAATGCGCGCCATTTTGCAAGATGGCGTCATTTATAAACGTCAACAAGCCACGTCATATTTCATCGTTATACGCGGTTAGAATTTCGGGGATTAATGAATAACAGTCTGTTATAATTAACTAGGGCTTTTAATTAAGTTTGTTGAAGGCATGTGATTAGCGATGGAAGTGTACTGTGTAGCTACATAATTAATTATGAATAAATTTGACGGGGATGTGGTGTTCCATCTCTTTTTTCCCTTTATTTGCGGCTATTTCCTTTTTATGTATTTTTTCTGCAAAAAATATTGCGCGCAAAACAGAATCCCGAATGCGCTGCGTAGGTTAAAGTTTCCCAAAATTCATTGTACTTGTGTCAGAACTGTTTCCCTTTAACAGTTGTAACGTAGGGGCATGGTAGTGTCCCCGCCAAAACGAAAAAAGGAGGCGTTAAGTACCTACCTTTTCTCGAACTGTTTCGCCGTATTTTGAAACGCTCACCAAAGAGCTCAAATTCACAGTTTAATCTGTCTTTTAAGGTTTTACCGTTTTTAAGGTAGGTATTTAATCGAATTTATTCTAAAACAAAGCACATGACTACAAGAAGACACATGCCCAAAATATAATTCCATGTTGTTGACGCCTCTTTGCTCGTCTTTCAAGGTCAAGTGCAGAAGAAGAATAACAAATTGTGTCAATGGATTTTCTAAGATTGTTCTCGAGCTATTGTATGTGCAAAAGAATTATAATATACTAGCTTCTGCCCGCGACTTCGTCTGCGTAGAATTATACATAAAAACCTTCCTCTTGAATCACTCTATCTATTAAAAAAAACCGCATCAAAATTCGTTGTGTAGTTTTGAAGATATAAGCATACATAGGGACAGAGAAAGCGACTTTGTTTTATACTATGTAGTGAAGTGATACTTTTAACATCAAAAGTCAAGTTTTCATTCGTTCCTCGCGAACACACGTAGACTAAGTCGCGGGCACCAGCAGCAGCTAGTCTTGAATATAAATAATGGAAGCGCGACTAAGATACGTATTAGTATGCTCGCCACTCCTGCCTGCGGGAGCCTGCCGTGATATTGGCAATAACCATATCGATCTTGTGTAGGCACTTGTAAGTCTTGTAACAGACAGCAATGCGCTAGTTGCAAAACATTCTCAAAACAGCAAGGGTATTCTCAGAAATTTCCTGAAGCTTTCACGAGAATTTATGGTAAGTCCCCATAACGAAAGTTTTCAATGGGATAATAGGCTTTTCATTAGATAACCAGTCGAAACAAGCGATAATGATATCTTTCAACATGAAACTACCGTGAGACTTAATCATCATTACACATAAACGGATAACTCACATTTAAAAAGTCGAGTGATGCTCGACATGTTTCGGACTATTTCGTAGTCCTTTTTCCAAGAGCGCTCACCCCGGCGGCAGCGACACGAACACTGCGCGCCAGCGCTCTGCTCGCGCGGCTGTTCGACGCAACTGACAGCGGCGCACAACTACCCTCGTTGTCATCGTCATTTTTATTATTGTCAAATGTCGGGCAGCACACAACACTGATCACGTCACTCCGTAAAGGTTCGCTCACAATCACCATTTGGTCAATATTTAAAACAGTTTTCCAACTCGGGGGCACCGACCATCCACTATCCCGGTTGAAATTGGGATACCGACTTATTTCAATGGCTTCACGAAAAAAAAACAAAAAGGACTACGGAATAGTCCGAAACACGTCGAGCATCACTCGACTTTTTAAACGTGAGTTATCCTTTTATGTGTAATGATGGTAATGATATCCTGTGATAACATGTTCCCATTAATAATTAATAAATTTTACCTACATCCATATCATAACTACCCTACAATATGTTCAGGAACGATTAGCAAATGGCCTACAGTAAAAAACCTGTATTTGTGGTAGTATTATAATGTTTACTTTAGAGTATCAATATCGATACTATACTGTGTGACAGCACTATAATGTTTTTCATTAGAGTATCAATATTGTTAAACTTAAACTTTTTTATGTCTATCTGTTTGCGTATGTGAGCAACCTATACGAAGAGTACCGGGTTCGAATCCTGGTGAGGGCATATATTTGTGTGATGAGCACGAATAATATTTGTTCCTGAGTCATGGATGTTTCAGGATTGAAGTATGTATTTCTCTATATAATTATGTGCAATATATATCGCTGTCTAGTACCCGTAGCCTTACTAGTGCTTACTTTGGGAATAGGTCAGTTTGTGTGAATTATTCCCTAATACTTATTTTATTTACTTGTTATTATTTATTTATATCAAATAACCTCAACTGCCTACAATTTGCTTAACGCGGGGTCTGTTAACAGTGGATTTTACATTCACTTGCCGAATTTATACGGATCACTAGTCTGACTCGCGCTTAGCCGATTTTTTCGCCTACGGAGACGATGTCGCGAGTTAATTGTCAATAATAATTAATCTGAGCCTCTAGCGTAAGTTTTCGCATATAAAAACGTCTCGAACGCGTTCATGTAAACGTCTCAGTTGCTATAGAATGACTAGCTTTTGCCCGCGGCTTCGCACGCGTGAACCATGAGTATTTCAAAGAAGCTAGCAATCAAGCAAGCGAACAATCAAACCTGCAAGCTTTCAATCATGCATGCAAGCATGTAAGTATGCAAGCAGGCATGCAAGCAGGCATGCAAGCAGGCATGCAAGCAAGCGTGCAAGCAAGCATGCATGCAAGTAAGCACGCAAGCATGCATGCATGCAAGCAAGCATGCATGCAAGCATGCATGAAAGCAAGTATGCAATCAAGCATGCAAAGCAAGGACTCAAGCAAGCATGCAAGCAAGCCCCCGCATTGCCCCGCTACCTTGATTTTTCTGAAACTGTAAATATTGCAGGATTTTTATAAAACAAACCTAACCTAACCTATAGGGCTGTCCTAAAATATACCCTAAATAGCTTTTTCCCGCGACTTCGTAAGCGCTAAGATGTAAAACGAAAAAATAAGTTTTTTCCCGTTCCCATGGAAATTTTGGGGAGTGCTTTCGTAGTACACTTAAAGCCTTTAAAGAAACACACGTTATAAATGTTAAGTCTCTTTCTTCCGCTGTTTCGTCTGGAAACGTAAAATCCCGTTTTTTCCCGTCCCTGTGGGCGTTTCGGAAAATCCTTTCTTAGTGTTCCACTACACTCCCGAATAAACCTACGTGACAAATTTCAACTTTCCCCCGCTTCCCGTTTTTCCCGTTCCCGTAAGAATTTCACCAAATAGAGCATTTCCCGAAATTCTTACGGGAACAAAGAAGAAGAATTTTGGGAAATTATCTCATAATGCTCCCCTACACTCTCCAAGGAACCCACTTGCAAAATTTCAGCTTTCTACGACCAGTAAAACGAAAAATCCTGTTTTTTTCCCGTTTCAGTGGGAATTTTGGAAAGTACTCTCTTAATGCTCCTCTATACTCTCGAAGCAACCTACATGCCGAATTTCAGCTTCTGCAACCAGTAAAACGAAAAGTCCCGGTGTTTCCGTTCCCGTGGGAATTTCGGGAAATCCTTTTGTAGTGCTCCCCTACACTCCCCAAGGGAACTTGAAGGCCAAATTTCAGTTTTATACGACCAGTAAAACGAAAAATCGATCCCGTAGAACTGAATATATAAATCCCGTTTTATTCCTTATCCCGTGGAAATTTCCAAAAATCCTGAAATTAGTTTCTTAGTTTTGTAATCACCTACTTTTGTATCAAATTTGAAGAGTCTAGTTATTATAGTTACTGAGATAGCGTCACTCGGAATCGAATATATCATCATCATCATCATCATCATCATCATCTCAGCCATTACAAAGAATCGAATATATATAATTCCCGTTTTTTCCTTATCCCGTGGGAGTTTCCAAAAATCCTTCCTTAGTGGATGCCTACATTGTATAAGGTATCTATGTGCAAAATTTCAAGTATCTAAGTCCAGTGGTTTGGGCTGTGCGTTGATATATAGTTAAGTCAGTCAGTCAGTCAGTCAGGACTTTGAATTTTATATGTATAGACTAGTATTTCGCGTGGGGGCCGCGGGCCCCGAGGGCCCCGCGGAGGTCCCTGCCACCCCGTTTTGTTTTAATAATCCTAACCTTTTTTTTTACTATATACTTTGGCCGCCTTTTTGAAACCGCCACTTTGAAAACAGTGATTCATATCCTACCCCTGTTTTTTTTAAACATTTCTAACATTTTTTACTATAATCTTTGGCCGCCATTTTGTATCCGCCATCTTGGAAAAAGTATTTCGCGTGGAGGCCGCGGGCCCCACGGGACCCGCGGAGGGTTCCCTGCCACCCTGTTTTTTTTTCAAATATTTGTAACATTTTTTTCCTTTAATCTTTGGCCGCCATTTTGTATCCGCCATCTCGGAAAAAGTATTTCGCGCGGGGGCCGCGAAGGGTAGCCTACCATCCTTTTTTTTCGCATGGGGGCCGCGGGCCCCACGGGACCCGCGGAGGATACCCTGCCAGCCTGTGTTATTTTCAAATATTACTACATTCTTTGGCCGTCATTTTGAAACCACCACCTTGGAAAAAGTACTTCGCGTGAGGGCCGCGGCCCCCGCGGGGACCGCGGAGGGTAACCTACCAGCCTGTATTTTTTTCAAATATTTCTTACCTTTTTTTTACTTTATTCTTCGGCCGTTATCTTGGGAACAGCATCTCACATGGGGGCCGCGGGCCCCACGGGACCCGCGGAGGGTACCCTGCCAGCCTATTGTTTCTTCAAATATTTCTAGCCTTTTTTCTATATTCTTTGGCCGCCACCGTAGGAAAAGCATTTCGCATGGAGGCCGCGGGCCCCACGGGACCCGCGGAGGGTACCCTGCCACCCTGTGTTTTTTTCAAATATTTCTTTCATTTTTGACTATAATATTTGGCCGTCATTTTGTATCCACCATCTCGTTTCAATTTTGTATGGCGGCCATCTTGTTTTCGCAATTTTGAAAAAAAAATACCGGTTCACCCATTGGCTGGCTGTTCTGAGCGACTTTAGTTCCGGGCAAACTCGATAGGGCAAGTCGTTACGGAGAACTGGCCCATGTGCCGAATCAGTTTCCACGTTCAGGTCAGTTTTTAAATTTTTTGGTACTAACGTTATGATTCTTGATGCGATGGTGTACAGAGTCGAACCCTATCTCTAAAAGCTGCTATACAACACAAGTGAGTCTATGAGTCTGACATAACTTTGTATGGCGGCCATCTTGGAAAATGGCGGAATCGAAAAATTAAATATGGCGTTTAAATTTGTGGCCTCGAAGAGCCGCGGATGCAAAATTTCAATCGGATCGGAGTAAAAAAAAATTTGGCCGACATTTTGAATCCGCCATCTTGGAAAAAAAAATGGGTCATCCGATTACTACTCCCACCTTGAACAACATTTGGTCGAGCACCACCCACCTGTTGCGACTGGCCTCTGAGATATTTGCGTTTCAATTTTGTATGGCGGCCATTTTGTTTTTGCAATTTTGAAAAAAAAATACCGGTTCACCCATTGGCTGGCTGTTCTGAGTGACTTTTGTTCCGGGCAAACTCGATAGGGCAAGTCGTTGCGGAGAACTGGCCAATGTGTCAGGTCAGTTTCCACATTAAGGTCAATTTTTCATTTTTTTCTTATTTATCATATAATTTTTGAAGCAAAAGTGTATAGAACTAAACCCTACCTCTGATAGGTTCCTCAAAACAACAGATCAAAGATACAGAAATTACTTTGTATGGCGGCCATCTTGGAAAATGGCGGAATCGAAAAATAAAGTATGCCATTAGAATCTGTGGTCCCTAAGATCCCCGGATGCAAAATTTCAATCTTATCGGATTAAAAAAAAATTTGGCCGCCATTTTGAATCCGCCATCTTGGAAAAAAAATTGCTTAGTCAGATTTCCCCCTCAACTTTGAATGACATTTGGTCGAGCACCACCCACCTATCTCAACTGGCCTCTGAGATATTCGCGTTTCAATTTTGTATGGCGGCCATCTTGTTTTCGCCATTTTGAAAATTCTTGGACCGGCTCACCCATTGGCCGGCTGTTCTGAGCGACTTTAGTTCCGGGCAAACTCGATAGGTCGAGCCGTTGCGGAGAACCGCCCCATGTGTCAAGTCAATTTCCACGTTCAGGTCGATTTCGTATTTTTCTGGTGGTCGGGCAAGCATTTCTGATACAACGATGTATAGAGTCTAACCACACCTCTTCTGGGTTCTTCCAAACAACTCTGGGGTGAGTGAGTGAGTCAGTCAGTGGGTATTCAGCTATATATATTATAAAACTAGTATTTCGCGTGGGGGCCGCGGGCCCCAAGGGCCCCGCGGAGGTCCCTGCCACCGTTTTGTTTTAATAATCCTAACCTTTTTTTTTTACTATATACTTTGGCCGCCTTTTTGAAACCGCCACTTTGAAAACAGTGATTCATACCCTGCCCTGTTTTTTTTCAAATATTTCTCACCTTTTTTTTTACTTTACTCTTCGGCCTTTATCTTGGGAACAGCATCTCACATGGGGGCCGCGGGCCCCACGGGACCCGCGGGGGGTTATCTGCCAGCCTATTGTTTCTTCAAATATTTCTAGCCTTTTTCTATATTCTTTGGCCGCCATCTTAGGAAAAGCATTTCGCATGGAGGCCGCGGGTCCCATGGGGTACCCTGCCACCCTGTTTTTTTTTCGAATATTTCTCACCTTTTTTTTTTACTTTATTTTTCGGCCGTTATCTTGGGAACAGCATCTCACATGGGGGCCGCGGGCCCCACGGGACCCGCGGAGGGTACCCTACCAGCCTATTGTTGAGGCCGCGGGCCCCACGGGACCCGCGGAGGGTACCCTGCCAGCCTGTATTTTTTTCAAATATTTTTAACGTTTTTTACTACATTCTTTGGCCGTCATTTTGAAACCACCATCTTGGAAAAAGTATTTCGCGTGGGGGCCGCGGCCCCCGCGGGGTCCGCGGAGGTTAACCTACCACCCTGTATGTCACTTAGTCGAGCACAACCCATCTATCTCGACTGGCCTCTGAGATATTCGCGTTTCAATTTTGTATGGCGGCCATCTTGTTTTTGCAATTTTGAAAAAAAAATACGGGATCACCCATTGGCTGGCTGTTCTGAGCAACTTTAGTTCCGGGCAAACTCGATAGGGCAAGTCGTTGCGGAGAGCTGGCCCATGTGCCGGATCAGTTTCCACGTTCAGGTCAGTTTTTATTTTTTTTGGTGATAACGTTATGATTCCTGATGCGATGGTGTACAGAGTCGAACCCTATCGCTAATAGCTGCTATGCAACACAGGTGAGTCTATGAGTCTGACATAACTTTGTATGGCGGCCATCTTGGAAAATGGCGAAATCGAAAAATAAATTCTAGCGTCAGAATCTGTAACCCTGAAGAGGCGCTGATGCAAAATTTTACTCAGAACGGACTCAAAAAAAATTTGGCCGCCATTTTGAATCCGCCATTTTGGAAAAAAAAATTGGTTCATTAAATTACTCTGCCCACTTTGAACAACATTTGTTCGAGCACCACCCACCTGTTGCGACTGGCCTCTGAGATATTTGCGTTTCAATTTTGTATGGCGGCCATCTTGTTTTCACAATTTTGAAAAAAAAATACCGGTTCACCCATTGGCTGGCTGTTCTGAGCAACTTTTGTTCCGGGCAAACTCGATAGGTCAAGTCGTTGCGGAGGACTGGCCAATGTGTCAGGTCAGTTTCCACATTCAGGTCAATTTTTCATTTTTTTCGTACTTATCATATAATTTTTGAAGCGATCGTGTATAGAGTCGAACCCCACCTCTTATGGGCTCCTCAAAACAACAGATCAAAGATACAGAAATTACTTTGTATGGCGGCCATCTTGGAAAATGGCGGAATCGAAAAATAAAGTATGCCATTAGAATCTGTGGTCCCGAAGATCCCCGGATGCAAAATTTCAGTCTGATCGGAGAAAAAAAAATTTTGGCCGCCATTTTGAATCCGCCATCTTGGAAAAAAAATTGCTTAGTCAGATTTCCCCCTCAACTCTGAATGACATTTGGTCGAGCACCACCCACCTATCTCGACTGGCCTCTGAGATATTCGCGTTTCAATTTTGTATGGCGGCCATCTTGTTTTCGCCATTTTGAAAAAACTTTGACCGGCTCACCCATTGGCTGGCTGTTCTGAGCAACTTTAGTTCCGGGCAAACTCGATAGGTCGAGCCGTTGCGGAGAACCGCCCCATGTGTCAAGTCAATTTCCACGTTCAGGTCGATTTCGTATTTTTCTGGTGGTCGGGCAAGCATTTCTGACACAACGATGTATATAGTCTAACCACACCTCTTCTGGGTTCTTCCAAACAACTCTGGGGTGAGTCAGTCAGTGAGTGAGTCAGTGGGTATTCAGCTATATATATTATAATAACTAGTATTTCGCGTGGGGGCCGCGGGCCCCGAGGGCCCCGCGGAGGTCTCGTGCCACCCTGTTTTGTTTTAATAATCCTAACCTTTTTTTTTTTACTATATACTTTGGCCGCCTTTTTGAAACCGCCACCTTGAAAACAGTGATTCATACCATACCGCCCTGTTTTTTTTTCAAATATTTCTAACATTTTTTACTATAATCTTTGGCCGCCATTTTGTATCCGCCATCTTGGAAAAAGTATTTCGCGTGGAGGCCGCGGGCCCCACGGGACCCGCGGAGGGTTCCCTGCCACCCTGTTTTTTTTTCAAATATTTCTAACATTTTTTACTATAATCTTTGGCCGCCATTTTGTATCCGCCATCTTGGAAAAAGTATTTCGCGCGGGGGCCGCGAAGGGTAGCCTACCATCCTATTTTTTTCGCATGGGGGCCGCGGGCCCCACGGGACCCGCGGAGGGTACCCTGCCAGCCTGTATTATTTTCAAATATTACAACATTCTTTGGCCGTCATTTTGAGACAACTACCTTGGAGAAAGTATTTCGCGTGAGGGCCGCGGCCCCCGCGGGGACCGCGGAGGGTAACCTACCAGCCTGTATTTTTTTCAAATATTATATTTCTCACCTTTTTTTTTACTTTATTCTTCGGCCGTTATCTTGGGAACAGCATCACACATGGGGGCCGCGGGCCCCACGGGACCCGCGGAGGGTACCCTGCCAGCCTATTGTTTCTTCAAATATTTCTAGCCTTTTTTCTATATTCTTTGGCCGCCATCTTAGGAAAAGCATTTCGCATGGAGGCCGCGGGCCCCACGGGACCCGCGGAGGGTACCCTGCCACCCTGTTTTTTTTCAAATATTTCTCACCTTTTTTATTTACTTTATTTTTCGGCCGTTATCTTGGGAACAGCATCTCACATGGGGTCCGCGGGCCCCACGGGACCCGCGGAGGGTACCCTACCAGCATATTGTTGAGGCCGCGGCCCCCGCGGGGACCGCGGAGGGCAACCACCAGCCTGTATTTTTTTCAAATATTTCTAACGTTTTTTACTACATTCTTTGGCCGTCATTTTGAAACCACCATCTTGGAAAAAGTATTTCGCGTGGGGGCCGCGGCCCCCGAGGGGTCCGCGGAGGTTAACTTACCACCCTGTATGTCACTTAGTCGACCACAACCCATCTATCTCGACTGGCCTCTGAGATATTCGCGTTTCAATTTTGTATGGCGGCCATCTTGTTTTCGCAATTTTGAAAAAAAAATACCGGTCCACCCATAGGCTGGCTGTTCTGAGCGACTTTAGTTTCAGGCAAACTCGATAGGGCAAGTCGTTGCGGAGAGCTGGCCCATGTGTCAAGTCAGTTTCCACGTTAAGGTCGGATTTGCATTTTTTTTGTACTTGTGATAAAATTTCTTATGCGATGGTGCATAAAATTGAACCCCTATTTCTAAAAACTGCTATACAACACAAGTGAGTCTATGAGTCTGACATTACTTTGTATGGCGGCCATCTTGGAAAATGGCGGAATCGAAAAATAAATTCTAGCGTCAGAATTTATGGCCCTGAAGAGGCTCGGATGCAAAATTTTACTCAGAACGGACTCAAAAAAAATTTGGCCGCCATTTTGAATCCGCCATCTTGGAAAAAAAATTGGCTCATCAGATAACCACTACCACTTTGAACAATATTTGGTCGAGCACCATCCACCTATTGTGATTGGCCTCTGAGATATTTGCGTTTCAATTTTTTATGGCGGCCATCTTGTTTTTGCAATTTTGAAAAAAAAATACTGGTTCACCCATTGGCTGGCTGTTCTGAGCGACTTTTGTTCCGGGCAAACTCAATAAAGCAATTCATCGCGGAGAGCTGCCCCATGTGTCAGGTCAGTTTCCACATTCAGGTCAATTTTTCATTTTTTTCGTACTTATCATATAATTTTTGAAGCGAAAGTGTATAGAACCAAACCCTACCTCTGATGGGTTCCTCAAAACAACAGGTCAAATATACAGAAATTACTTTGTATGGCGGCCATCTTGGAAAATGGCGGAACCGAAAAATAAAGTATGCCATTTAAATCTGTGGCCTCAAAGAGCCCCGGATGCAAAATTTCAATCGGATCGGAGTAAAAAAAATTTTGGCCGCCATTTTGAATCCGCCATCTTGGAAAAAAAATTGCTTAGTCAGATTTCCCCCTCAACTCTGAATGACATTTGGTCGAGCACCACCCACCTATCTCTACTGGCCTCTGAGATATTCGCGTTTCAATTTTGTATGGCGGCCATCTTGTTTTCGCCATTTTGAAAAATCTTGGACCGGCTCACCCATTGGCCGGCTGTTCTGAGCGACTTTAGTTCCGGGCAAACTCGACAGGTCGAGCCGTTGCGGAGAACCGTCCCATGTGTCAAGTCAATTTCCACGTTCAGGTCGATTTCGTATTTTTCTGGTGGTCGGGCAAGCATTTCTGATACAACGATGTATAGAGTCTAACCTCAACTCTTACAGGTTCCTCCAAACAACTCTGGGGTGAGTCAGTCAGTGAGTCAGTGAGTGGGTATTCAGCTATATATATTATAACTAGTATTTCGCGTGGGGGCCGCGGGCCCCGAGGGCCCCGCGGAGGTCCCTGCCACCCCGTTTTGTTTTAATAATCCTAACATTTTTTTTTACTATATACTTTGGCCGCCTTTTTGAAACCGCCACCTTGGAAAAAGTATTTTTGCGCGGGGGCCGCGAAGTGTGGCCTACCATCCTATTTTTTTCGCATGGGGGCCGCGGGCCCCACGGGACCCGCGGAGGGTACCCTACCAGCCTGTATTTTTTTTTAATATTTCTCACCTTTTTTTTACTTTATTCTTCGGCCGTTATATTGGGAACAGCATCTCACATGGGGGCCGCGGGCCCCACGGGACCCGCGGAGGGTACCCTGCTAGCCTATTGTTTCTTCAAATATTTCTAGCCTTTTTTCTATATACTTTGGCCGCCATCGTAGGAAAAGCATTTCGCATGGAGGCCGCGGGCCCCACGGGACCCGCGGAGGGTACCCTGCCAGCCTATTGTTTCTTCAAATACTTCTAGCCTTTTTTCTATATTCTTTGGCCGCCATCGTAGGAAAAGCATTTCGCATGGAGGCCGCGGGCCCCACGGGACCCGCGGAGGGTACCCTGCCACCCTGTGTTTTTTTCAAATATTTCTCACCTTTTTTTTTACTTTATTTTTCGGCCGTTATCTTGGGAACAGCATCTCACATGGGGCCCGCGGGCCCCACGGGACCCGTGGAGGGTACCCTACCAGCCTATTGTTGAGGCCGCGGGCCCCACGGGACCCGCGGAGGGTACCCTACCACCCTGTATCTTTTTCAAATATTTCTAACGTTTTTTACTACATTCTTTGGCCGTCATTTTGAAACCACCATCTTGGAAAAAGTATTTCGCATAGGGGCCGCGGCCCCCGCGGGGACCGCGGAGGGTAACTTACCACCCTGTATGTCACTTAGTCGAGCACAACCCATCCATCTCGACTGGCCTCTGAGATATTCGCGTTTCAATTTTGTATGGCGGCCATCTTGTTTTCGCAATTTTGAAAAAAAAATACCGGTTCACCCATAGGCTGGCTGTTCTGAGCGACTTTAGTTCCAGGCAAACTCGATAGGGCAAGTCGTTGCGGAGAGCTGGCCCATGTGTCAAGTCAGGTTCCATGTTAAGGTCGGATTTGCATTTTTTTTGTACTTGTGATAAAATTTCTTATGCAATCTTATATACAGTCGAACCCCATTTCTAAAAACTGCTATACAACACAGGTGAGTCTATGAATCTGACATAACTTTGTATGGCGGCCATCTTGGAAAATGGCGGAATCGAAAAATAAATTCTAGCATCAGAATCTATGGCCCTGAAGAGGCGCTGATGCAAAATTTTAGTCAGAACGGACTCAAAAAAAATTTGGCCGCCATTTTGAATCCGCCATCTTGGAAAAAAATTTGGGTCATCAGATTACTACTCCCACCTTGAACAACATTTGGTCGAGCACCATCCACCTATTGCGATTGGCCTCTGAGATATTCGCGTTTCAATTTTGTATGGCGGCCATCTTGTTTTCGCAATTTTTAAAAAAAAATGCCGGTTCACCTATTGGCTGGCTGTTCTGAGCGACTTTTGTTCCGGGCAAACTCAATAAAGCAATTCATCGCGGAGAGCTGCCCCATGTGTCAGGTCAGTTTCCACATTCAGGTCAATTTTTCACTTTTTTCGTACTTTTAATATAATTTCTAACGCGAAAGTGTATAGAGCCGAACCCCAACTCTTATGGTTTCCTCAAAACAACAGGTCAAATATACAGAAATTACATTGTATGGCGGCCATCTTGGAAAATGGCGGAACCGAAAAATAAAGTATGCCGTCTGAATCTGTGGCCTCGAAGAGCCCCGGATGCAAAATTTCAATCGGATCGGATAAAAAAAAATTTTGGCCGCCATTTTGAATCCGCCATCTTGGAAAAAAAATTGCTTAGTCAGATTTCCCCCTCAACTCTGAATGACATTTGGTCGAGCACCACCCATCTATCTCGACTGGCCTCTGAGATATTCGCGTTTCAATTTTGTATGGCGGCCATCTTGTTTCCGCCATTTTGAAAAATCTTGAACCGGCTCACCCATTGGCCGGCTGTTCTGAGCCACCTTAGTTCCGGGCAAACTCGATAGGTCGAGCCGTTGCGGAGAACCGCCCCATGTGTCAAGTCAATTTCCACGTTCAGGTCGATTTCGTATTTTTCTGGTGGTCGGGCAAGCATTTCTAATACAACGATGTATAGAGTCTAACCACACCTCTTCTGGGTTCTTCCAAACAACTCTGGGGTGAGTCAGTCAGTGAGTGAGTGGGTATTCAGCTATATATATTATAATAACTAGTATTTCGCGTGGGGGCCGCGGGCCCCGAGGGCCCCGCGGAGGTCCCTGCCACCCTGTTTTGTTTTAATAATCCTAACCTTTTTTTTTTTACTATATACTTTGGCCGCCTTTTTGAAACCGCCACTTTGAAAACAGTGATTCATACCCTACCGCCCTGTTTTTTTTCAAATATTTCTAACATTTTTTACTATAATCTTTGGCCGCCATTTTGTATCCGCCATCTTGGAAAAAGTATTTCGCGTGGAGGCCGCGGGCCCCGCGGGACCCGCGGAGGGTTCCCTGCCACCCTGTTTTTTTTTTCAAACATTTATAACATTTTTTACTATAATCTTTGGCCGCCATTTTGTATCCGCCATCTTGGAAAAAGTATTTCGCGCGGGGGCCGCGAAGGGTAGCCTACCATCCTATTTTTTTCGCATGGGGGCCGCGGGCCCCACGGGACCCGCGGAGGGTACCCTGCCAGCCTGTGTTATTTTCAAATATTACTACATTCTTTGGCCGTCATTTTGAAACCACCACCTTGGAAAAAGTATTTCGCGTGAGGGCCGCGGCCCCCGCGGGGACCGCGGAGGGTAACCTACCAGCCCTTTTCTCACCTTTTTTTTACTTTTTTCTTCGGCAGTTATCTTGGGAACAGCATCTCACATGGTAGCCGCGGGCCCCACGGGACCCGCGGAGGGTACCCGCCAGCCTATTGTTTCTTCAAATATTTCTAGCCTTTTTTCTATATTCTTTGGCCGCCATCGTAGGTAAAGCATTTCGCATGGCGGCCGCGGGCCCCACGGGACCCGCGGAGGGTATTTTTGACTATAATATTTGGCCGTCATTTTGTATCCACCATCTCGTTTCAATTTTGTATGGCGGCCATCTTGTTTTCGCAATTTTTAAAAAAAAATACCGGTTCACCCATTGGCTGGCTGTTCTGAGCGACTTTAGTTCCGGGCAAACTCGATAGGGCAAGTCGTTACAGAGAACTGGCCCATGTGCTGAATCAGTTTCCACGTTCAGGTCAGTTTTTAAATTTTTTGGTACTAACGTTATGATTCTTGATGCGATGGTGTACAGAGTCGAACCCTATCTCTAAAAGCTGCTATACAACACAGGTGAGTCTATGAGTCTGACATAACTTTGTATGGCGGCCATCTTGGAAAATGGCGGAATCGAAAAATTAAGTATGACGTTTTAATTTTTGGCCTTGAAGAGCCGCGGATGCAAAATTTCAATCGGATCGGAATAAAAAAAAATTTGGCCGCCATTTTGAATCCGCCATCTTGGAAAAAAATATGGCTTATCAGATTACCACTCGCACTTTGAACAATATTTGTTCGAGCACCACCCACCTTTTGCGATTGGCCTCTTAGATATTCGCGTTTCAATTTTGTATGGCGGCCATCTTGTTTTTGCATTTTTGAAAAAAAAATATGAGTTCACCTATTGGCTGGCTGTTCTGAGCGACTTTTGTTCCGGGCAAACTTGATAGGTCGAGCCGTCGCGGAGAGCTGTCCCATGTATCAGGTCAGTTTCCACATTCAGGTCAAATTTGCTTTTACTTGTACTTTTAATATAATTTTTAATGCGAAAGTGTATAAAGTCGAATCCCACCTCTTGTGGGTTCCTCAAAACAACAGGTCAAAGATACAGAAATTACTTTGTATGGCGGCCATCTTGGAAAATGGCGGAACCGAAAAATAAAGTATGACATTTGAATCTGTGGCCTTGAAGAGCCCCGGATGCAAATTTTCAATCGGATCGGATTAAAAAAAAATTTGGCCGCCATTTTGAATCCGCCATCTTGAAAAAAAAATTACTTAGTCGGATTTCCCCCTCAACTCTGAATGACATTTGGTCGAGCACCACCCACCTATCTCGACTGGCCTCTGAGATATTCGCGTTTCAATTTTGTATGGCGGCCATCTTGTTTTCGCCATTTTGAAAAATCTTGGACCGGCTCACCCATTGGCCGGCTGTTCTGAGCGACTTTAGTTCCGGGCAAACTCGATAGGTCGAGCCGTCGCGGAGAGCTGCCTCATGTGTCGGGTCAGTTTCCACGTTCAGGTCGATTTCGTATTTTTCTGGTGGTCGCAGGACCATTTCTGATACGACAATGTACCGAGTCGAGCCCTACCTCTTGTGGGTTCTTCAAAACAGCATGTCAGTGAGTGAGTGAGTGAGTGAGTCAGTGGGTATTCAGCTATATATATTATAAAACTAGTATTTCGCGTGGGGGCCGCGGGCCCCGAGGGCCCCGCGGAGGTCCCTGCCACCCTGTTTTGTTTTAATAATCCTAACCTTTTTTTTTTTTACTATATACTTTGGCCGCCTTTTTGAAACCGCCACTTTGAAAACAGTGATACATACCCTACCGCCCTGTTTTTTTTCAAATATTTCTAACATTTTTTACTATAATCTTTGGCCGCCATTTTGTATCCGACATCTTGGAAAAAGTATTTCGTGTGGAGGCCGCGGGCCCCACGGGACCCGCGGAAGGTTCCCTGCCACCCTGTTTTTTTTTCAAATATTTATAACATTTTTTCCTTTCATCTTTGGCCGCCATTTTGTATCCGCCATCTTGGAAAAAGTATTTCGCGCGGGGGCCGCTAAGGGTAGCCTACCATCCTATTTTTACGCATGGGGGCCGCGGGCCCCACGGGACCCGCGGAGGGTACCCTGCCAGCCTGTGTTATTTTCAAATATTACTACATTCTTTGGCCGTCATTTTGAAACCACCACCTTGGAAAAAGTATTTCGCGTGAGGGCCGCGGCCCCCGCGGGGACCGCGGAGGGTAACCTACCAGCCTGTATTTTTTTCAAATATTTCTTACCTTTTTTTTTACTTTATTCTTCGGCCGTTATCTTGGGAACAGCATCTCACATGGGGGCCGCGGGCCCCACGGGACCCGCGGAGGGTACCCTGCCAGCCTATTGTTTCTTCAAATATTTCTAGCCTTTTTTTTTTTCTATATTCTTTGGCCACCATAGTAGGAAAAGCATTTCGCATGGAGGCCGCGGGCCCCACGGGACCCGCGGAGGGTACCCTGCCACCCTGTGTTTTTTTCAAATATTTCTTTCATTTTTGACTATAATATTTGGCCGTCATTTTGTATCCACCATCTCGTTTCAATTTTGTATGGCGGCCATCTTGTTTTCGCAATTTTGAAAAAAAAATACGAGTTCACCCATTGGCTGGCTGTTCTGAGCGACTTTAGTTCCGGGCAAACTCGATAGGGCAAGTCGTTGCGGAGAACTGGCCCATGTATCAAGTCATTTTCCAGGTTAAGGTCGGTTTTGCATTTTTTTTTGTACTTGCGATAAAATTTCTTATGCGATGGTGTATAAAGTCAAACCCTATTTCTAAAAGCTGCTATACAACACAAGTGAGTCTATGAGTCTGACATTACTTTGTATGGCGGCCATCTTGGAAAATGGCGGAACCGAAAAATAAAGTATGACATTTGAATTTGTGGCCTCGAAGAGCCCCGGATGCAAAATTTCAATCGGATCGGATTAAAAAAAAATTTGGCCGCCATTTTGAATCCGCCATCTTGGAAAAAAAATTAGTTCATTAAATTACTCCGCTTACTTTGAACAAGATTTGGTCGAGCACCACCCACCTATTGCGATTGGCCTCTGAGATATTTGCGATTCAATTTTGTATGGCGGCCATTTTGTTTTTGCAATTTTGAGAAAATTTTACCGGTTCACCTATTTGCTGGCTGTTCTGAGCGACTTTAGTTCCAGGCAAACTCGATAGGGCAAGTCGTTGCGGAGAGCTGGCCCATGTGTCAAGTCAGTTTCCACGTTCAGGTCGGATTTGCATTTTTTTTGTACTTGTAATATTTTTTTTTATGCAATCCTATATACAGTCGAACCCTATTTCTAAAAACTGCTATACAACACAAGTGAGTCTATGAGTCTGACATTACTTTGTATGGCGGCCATCTTGGAAAATGGCGGAATCGAAAAGTTAAATATGGCGTTTCAATTTGTGGTCTCGAAGAGCCGTGGATGCAAAATTTCAATCGGATCGGAGTAAAAAAAAATTTGGCCGCCATTTTGAATCCGCCATTTTGGAAAAAAAAATTGGTTCATTAAATTGCTCCGCCCACTTTGAACAACATTTGTTCGAGCACCACCCACCTGTTGCGACTGGCCTCTGAGATATTTGCGTTTCAATTTTGTATGGCGGCCATTTTGTTTTTGCAATTTTGAAAAAAAAAAAACTGGTTCACCCATTAGCTGGCTGTTCTGAGCGTTCTAAGCGTTCCAAAAGTGGGAAGCGAAAATAAGGTATTAAGTTTAGTTGCGATCAGTCGAAGCTAGCGGTAACGTGTGCCAAATATACGAAAGGCTTTTTGTTCGATTAAAACGTGTCTATTAGTAAAACGTCATTGTTTAAAAAAGTGTCTATAAAAATTGCCGAATGAAACCTTACCGTAGGTTACAGGTAAGGGGCCGTCAATTAATCACGTGAGGCTCCGAAAGGGGGGGGGGGGGAGAGCAAAAGTTCGGCAAAAATCACGAAAGATCACAAGAGTATGGGGTTGGGGTGTAGTAAGATATCACGTGTATTTATTTATTCGTCAGACGCGCGACTTAAACCGAAAAGCGGCGTGCCCATTAGTAAAAGTCATTATTTAAAAGTGTCTCTATAAAAATTGCCGTGAATTGAAAACCTATACTTCGGTAACCGGTACTTCCAGTAGTCTTAGAGAGTCTTAGAAAATATTATTATTGTTTATATATTATTATTGATATTATTGTTCGACTGGAATAGGTTGTCAAAATATGATATCTATTATGTGTAGGTTTATTATTATGGCCTATTACGTGGCCTTTAGGTTTTGCTACCTTAGGCTCTGTTTGTTTGTTACATACATACTACATACATACATACATACTATGGGAAAAGAGGAGGAAAATAAAATGTTTGTTGTACAATTTGTAGGGTTAAAGGACAGGAGTTTAAGGACAAATATAAAGAAACAAGGACAATTAAAAAAAAAAAAAAAAAAAGTATTAATACTGACATGCCCGTTTTATTACTAATTACTGATATTTCTAGCAACAACGCTGAATTATCTTACAACCATCCTCTCTCGCGAGAGGAGGCGAAGAACAGGTTGTTGCTAAAAATATCAGTAATAAGTAATAAATAATTACATACTAAAAATACCGGGAGTGTCCGACTGTTTATATCTAATCACCTTATCTCCTTTCGGAGAGAAGGGATAGATACAGCAGAGCTCCCGGTATTGCCAGCAAATAAAATGGACATTGTACAAATTGTAGGGTTAAAGGACAGGAGTTTAAGGACAAATATAAAGAAACAAGGACAATTAAAAAAAAAAAAAAAAAAAAAAAAAAAAAAAAAAAAAAAAAAAAAAAAAAAAGAGTACTGACGCCCGTTTTATTACTAATTACTGATATTTCTAGCAACAACGCTGAATTATCTTACAACCATCCTCTCTCGCGAGAGGAGGCGAAGAACAGGTTGTTGCTAAAAATATCAGTAATAAGTAATAAATAATTACATACTAAAAATACCGGGAGTGTCTAACTGTTTATTATCTATTCACCTTATCTCCTTTCGGAGAGAAGGGATAGATACAGTAGAGCTCCCGGTATTGTCAGTAGATAAAATGGGCATTGTACAAATTGTATAATAAACATTTTATATTCCTCTTCTTTCCCGTAGTGGAGATATACATACATACATACATAAATCACGTCGTCCTCCCTTACGGGGTAGACAGAGCCTAAGGTGACAAGACCCAAAGGCCACGCTTAGCATGATTGTGGGCGTATAGATATAGGTGGAAAGGGGAATCAAAATAGTGATGGGTAGCTAGCCGCATCGCCTATATGATTCCTACGCCCATTCCCTCGATGGACTTTTACCATCTGCGCGGGAGGAGAAGCAACTGGTACATTCTATGTTTTTTTTTTACTCCCAGACCAGCATGGAAGAATACAAGTAAATGAAAAACATTAAATCAATTTAGAAGGATTTCGAAGTTATAGAACGCTTAAAATTCAAACATAACATCCCATCTTTTTTATAGATGATTGAGAATGGAGTTGAGCTATTATAATAATTTTACAAGCAAAATTTTGTAATTACGAACTAACTATAAACAGACTTGGTTAAAAATCTTATTCTATCGTAATAATAATAACATTTCATATATGGTGTTGCAATACGCAGTTGACAATTCCAAAGCAGAACCATAAGATCCAAAATTCTTTTTCCATTTTTTGTATTTTTATTAGTATATTTTTTTTAATATATTTTTTTTTTTTTATTTTTTTTTTTTTTTTGTCTCTTTTTTTTAAGTTTTATTTTATGATTTATAATCTTTTGTGATTTTTTTTCTGGAACTGGAACTTTATGGTTCAGAATTTCAGTCTTCATCAATCTCTTACTTGAAGTACTTCAGGATCTTAGGGTTGCTTGATCTTCGGGAGACGTTTGCAATTGATGAAACAGTTATATAAAATCACCAAGCTCTTTGACCTGGGTTATCGCCTGGCAGCTTTAAGGGAAGTGTATCGTGTAAATTTCTTGTAAAATAAATGTGCCTCTGATTTATTTGTGATATTCAACGGAGTGCAAAGACGTATTCCGTTATTTGATGGCCTTGCGTTATGCCTCCAGCGACATAAGACATGAAAGGCATGTAAACACACACATCAAGATGTAAAATCATACGTCAACTTAAATTGAACAATCGACGTTCTTCCCCGGAAAGCTTAGAAGCCTTCAACTGCTCCAGCGGTTAAGTCTTCAGCGAAGTAACACTTTTCAGTGCAAGTACAGTGGTTATATATGTTGTCATAACGGAATGTTTATCTTGTATCTTGTGTTGCATCTTGCATCTGGAGGACAGTGAAGTTTGCTGAGTTTTCATTTCTTCATATTGTAGTGATTTATTAAAAAATAATGTCTACATAATGCGTACCTACTTGTAAAACTACTTATTAACAAAAAGAGAAATTCAGATGAAACCTAGTGCACTTTAAATGGTTACATATTATAATCCATAAAATTGTTTTACCTAATGCCGATATATCTAACGACAATACACCATTTTTTTTAAATATCTAATGAACATTTCACAAGTTGATAATGTTTAATGAATCACAATACGTAATGAATGTTTCACCTAAAGTTGGTTAGCTTAAAGGTGCTGATTCACTTGAGCATTCGCTTACACAACATTCGCCGTTTTTAACTTTGTCGAACTGATGTTCGCTAAAACGCTTCTTTTATTTTGTTAGCTTATAAGCTGTAATGTAACATTCGCTAGAATGCTCATTATAAATGAATGCTCAAGTGCATCTGTTTTCTTCTTTGTAATTGAATTATTATTACGTACCAGTTCAAATCAACCATTAAAAACGTATTAATTACTCGAACATGTAATAAGAGTTATTATTGGTATCTTTAGTTTACAGATATTGATTCTGAAGTTGAGACGACGAGTACTTACGAAAAACATAATTGACTGTTATAGTCATATTAAAAAGAAGATTGCTGAAGACAATAACAAATTTATATTGAATTAGTTTTTTATTCGTAATTCTCGACTATAGGTAATATTGTAAATATAACCGCAACATTATTGTTTCGCTTGAGCCAAGTTGCTGACTCCATGCATGGATTACAGTCGTATTTGCAGAAGTTTTTTTTTATTGTAAATAATGAAAAATATAATATACTTCGAAATCCTTCTAAATTTCATTTAATGTTTTTAATTTACTTGTTGAAATATATATAGTTGTCGTTTTCGTAAATATTATATATAATAAAGAAATCACGATCCTGATAGATACGATTATTATTTCTGACAAAAAAGTTTTCTAGTTCTATAGGTATAAAACCTCCGTGGATATACTTATTCTTAATATATGTATTTTGACATATTTGATTAATTTTGGAGTCATGTCCACATTATTGCGAGCAATGACGCAAATTTGTCCGATCTCTGGTTATTATATAGAAAGACGGACATAAAAAAAACGGATTTACTTAATTGGTTGTGCTACAAGAGCTACCTTGATACCAAATTTCAAGTATCTAAGCAACTTTTATTTTGAAAGCACCTTATAGGTTTTCAATTCTCGGCAATTTTTATGGAGACACTTTTTAATAACGTGAATGACTTGATAGAGGAACTCAGCGCCACCAGCGTCGATTGCCACATGAATAACCATTATGTTAATAATTTAAGCTACGCGGATGACGTGATGTTGCTGTATCCCTCTGTCAGGGCGTTGAAGTAGGTAGTAAATGTGTGTGTGAAAAGTATGCGGAAAGACACGGTCTGGAATATAATGTAAGAAAAACAGAAACGATTCTATTTAAACACGGAAAAGGTTCTGATCATGTTCTGGCTGTTAAGTTGCAAAACATACCGATCGACATGAGTCAACAGGCATGCGTCATTTCTGACAATATTAAAAAACACTCAATAGTAGGGGAGTCCAAGAGGGGATTTCGGGGAGTTACTAAAGCGCGGCAGAATAACATACAGGGAGATACCTTGTGCCTGGTAAAGTGCCTCCACCAAATATGAGCCCTATATTTATGGCCGCCTGTCAAGGATAAAGAATCAGATTAGTAAAAAAAAATTGATCATCAGAAATTCACGGGCGCGTCAGATTAAGGTGTGATTTAATTACAAGTGTATGTTCCACTAATCTGTCAATTTTGAGTGACGTAGAGAAGTAGGAGGGTTATAAACTTGTAAAAAAAAACGTCATCTCGACTTTCTCGTGTGGCAAATTTTTTTTTCATTTTGAAGGATATAATTCTAGGATAACAAAAATATATAATCTGACGATTTCCATAAGCCGAAGTAAGAAAAAACAATTGATAAAGTTTAATGCGTGCAGCTATGCGATGCCTGTATTCCCCTCTCCGCGTTTCTATTCCTCTCTTACTCTTTCTCTATCTATTACACTCTTACTCCGTGATGATAATTAAAAAAAAAAATACGCAAAAAAAAAAAAACATTTGACGTTTATAGTTGAATCATCGAGAGCGTGGAATTGCATATGTAGTAGTATTGTTTGTTTACAGGCATTCTATATTTGAATTTTCTATTTTCTTGTACTATCAGCATACAAAGAGGTTGTTATATAAATATATCGAAGAACTAAAAACAAAAATAATGTCAGTGTGAAATTCAATATTTACGTTGTGCGTATATTTTTACATCTGATTTGATTGTATTCTCAATTAATTATTGTGTCCGGCCGTACGACTACGAATAATTTCTATATTTAAAAAAAATATGGCTGTAAGTAATTTTGGTCCTATTGAGAGTCAAAGTAAGCAAATAATTTTCAACTGTTATAAATATTTTGAGCTCAGATGAAGAACATGATAGCGAATAAAAGAAAAAAACAGAGGACTACTACTTATTCCACTTCTTGGGTATGTCATTTTATTAAGTTAAGAGAAAATTATTCTCCTTTTGTTGCAAACGGTACAACCACTACAAATGCAATTCCATCTTCTCGATAATTCAACTATATACAATGATGTTTTACTAATAGACATGTGTTGTTTTAGTCGAACAAAACTCCTTTCGTATTTGGCATACGTCACCGCTAGCGTGGACATTTTCGCTTCCAGCTTTTGGAACGCTTAGAATCTACTCAATTTATGTATCATAGTGTAAGGTGGAACGAAACGTAATGCGTGAAAGAGACAGAATGAGAAATAGACTGATGGATGAGCGTGATGCAAAATTGTTTAGTTTAAAGGATGAATGAAAGGGATGTGATTGGCAGTGATTGGAATAAAGTAACAGACAAAAACATTGATAGTTGGCAGGAATGGAAACAAAAATTGTGTGACAGATTTTCTTTTAAAATGTCTTTTGCAGAATTTATTTCATACCAAGCAAGAAGAACGTTGAGGCCTACTGAAACACTAATGGAGTATATATAAAATAAAAATGCTATTTTTGCTAAATCACCTTGTACTATTCCAGATGCAGATAAAGTTTCACTAACTCTAGAAGGAATAGGAGACAACCGCTAGTCTATACCTTTGGCTTCGCACTGTTGTTCTAGCGTATAGGATCTGCTGACTCATGCTACTGCCTTAGACAATATCAGGAGAGTAATGCCAAGAGACAGGTTTAACAGAACTGGATATGTAAGTACAAGCTCGATTGCTAACAGTAGTAATGTGGATCAACAAAAATACAATAAGTTTATCCCCAAATTTAATCCCCAAATTGATATTTAATTGCGTAAATTGCGTTAACTTAGAAGTTTATTTTCTTGCTGCTTCAAGGGGTTGCAGACTCGAGTATGTGATATTAATTTCAGCTTGATACGTCCACGTGATCCTGAGAAAAGGGTCGTCACAGACGGAAGGACAGAAAGAGAGACAGAGAGGCAGACAGACAACAAAGTGATCCTATAACGGTTCCATTTCTTCTTCTGTGGTACGGAACCCTAAAAATATAAATGTTTTTTTTTTACTTTTTGCTTCCTAACCTACCTACATAAACATTCACCTAGGTGTCTGCCACCACACGCTCGACAGCCACAAAATGCAGTGTTGATATCAACGTTCGCAGTCATTCCGAAAACTGAGTCACCCTCTGCTTCCCAAGGTGATGATCAGCAGTGGCTTCTTCGACAGCTCAACTGATCTCTAACCGAACTGACCAATCTGCCGGCTGGTCCGTCGACTTAGAGGTTGGATCATCTTCAGTGTAACCTGGCAATCGGTGGCCTCTACAACCCATCCGTTATATCGCTTACCATATTGCCATCACTTTGACGCTACAGCCCCCACGACCTCCCTCTAACCCCCTCACCTTCCAACTTTTAGAGTCCATACGACGGATAAATTATACGGTCTCATGTGAAAATCCAACTGTCTCAACAGTTCTTACTTCGTCAACGATAAAGAATCGTTATTATCAATGAAAAATGTACACAAGGTGGTACACGCCTACTTGAAATAGGCGATTTACCATTGATTTGTGACGCAATATTTAATTATCTAAATCATAACACTCTTTTGAAAAAGTCAATTGTATCATGACTATAGAATGAGAATTAAAATCCTATCCTGTTAGTGTAGTGTATGAAAAAGTGTCTTGTGTGTACTACAAAAAAATATATAAAAACTCGCATGAATAGCCATGTCAACATGATTTTTTGGAATAATCTAACCTAATAAAACATGATTACGATTGCCATCCTATATAATAGAGACGAACAATTCAACTTAACAGGAAGTGCTAAAAGATCTGATTATTTAATGATGGAAGTTAAAGCAATTCAGGAATCACGACATTTATCGCGCAGGGTCTTTGATTTTGTATACGATCGCGGTGCACTAAAATTTTAAGATTATTTAATTCACGTACTCTTCCCAGCGCGACGTACAATTGCCCGTGACTAAAGATGTCGGACCTCAAGTCTACTCCGACGCGACCGATGGTTTGCCCCTGACTTTTGTGAATAGTCATCGCGTAACTTAAACGCAACGGGAATTGACGGCGACACAATTCGAACGGGCTTCGCGGGTCAATCTGCTGTTTGAAAAGAATACGCGGAATTAGAAATTCATCTGACGATTCGGGCTTCCGTACCGTTATTAGCCGAGCCGAACACCTAACGATTATAACTTTGGTCCCGTTCACCAACCCATCTTCAAAACTAAGGTTACGCATAATCATACATACGGGTGAATTTCAAAACCGAGTTTTCTGACTGTCCCACGCTACCAAAAAAAAAACTATGACATATATGTACCAAAAAAAAATATGATCGTATTCTTTGCAATCATTTATGACGAGGCAAAGCCTTGAATAAATGATGATGAGCTACCAATCCCCGAAAAAAAATATTGAAAGTTCGAAAATCCACGATTAGCATAGCTGTGAGGTATGTCACACGCCAAGTTTAGCTCAGAAAAATGAATACAACTTCGTCTATAATTGTCGTAATTTATTTCTGTAAAAAGCATTTTAAAGAGCTCTTCCTGGTCTATATTATAAAACAAAAAACAATGCAAAAATCTCGTAATTTAAAAATACAGGGATAGGAATGTGTTTGTCCCGCGCGAGAGCGTCTTTCGATGACTCGCAAATACCTGCTGGTTACTGATTGCTTGAGCTATGTAACGCCATTTTTAAGTTATTACGTCGAAGACATGCTAGTTCGCGTTCGATTACCGAGCAAAGCGTCTAGTCTAGTCTGCGCTGTGATTTTTAAAAATAGGTAAGTTTGTGACACGATACTTTTGGTCAGCCTATAAGGTAATTTGTGTGGCTAGTAAATATTGCATGTTCAGCTACTTTATCGATATGTCTATTTAATTGTTTTATAGTTTAGAACATCGAGAATGAACACTCCTATTGTCATTTAACTAAAGCTTATACTTTGGACAGAAAAAAATAAATACACTTTTGCCGTAATTTGTGTGGCGTAATTTGTGTGTCACTTTTGCCCACGCAAATTACAAACGCGCCACACAAATTACATTTTATGTCTTATTTCAATAAAATGAGCATTTTATGATGGTTAATAACACTTGCTATCTTTAAAAAAACAACGTAAATACAATTACAATACTTTCTACTATTTTACGTTGTATTTTTTAATTTATTATTTTTGAACAACTTACGTATCTATGATACTGTTTAATTTTGTAATTGACGTTTAGTTTAATTACAACTTGCTTTTAGTTTCTGATTTATACCTTTTCTGTTTAAGGTATTTCAAAATGCGTCAAAAAAAAGAGGATAGACTCGAGAAAAAGAAATTGGCGGAGAGAAAAAGGAGACAGAAAAGTAAAAACGATGCAGAAAATTATGAAAAATATAAAAGAGAAAAAAGAGAGAAATATCATCAAATGAAAGAGAGAAAAATTCTTCCGATGTGTGAGCAGTCCCAGAATACTAAGCGTATATTGAGGGAAAGAAATAGAATCAACGTCAAGAACTACAGGCAAAGACAGAAAATAATACAACAGGAAACGGCCCAATCGGAAGAATTGATAAATATTGAACTTGATGTAGAATCACGAGATCCTTCAGGTTCTTCACCGAATTCACTCCCACAGCCTGCATCCTTTCAACATCATACTGACACAGACACAGACCTTAAGACTGATTTGTTTAGAAAGTGTCATTTTCTGTTTTTATGAATAAATCAGAAAATCAAAAAGTTTAGTTTTATTTAACAAATTGATAATAAAAAATTAAAAATGTAATTTGCGTGGCAACAATGTAATTTGTGTGGCATGAATTTTTTCGCCATCGAATTTTAGCTAAACTATTCAACACAGAAGAGTGCCTCTTTTTGCGTTTTGTTCATCATTCCAATCTCTACCATAATCTATTATCAAAATATAAAATAAAAGAAAAAAAAAACGCGCCACGAAAATTACCAAAAAACGTCCCGTTCAGAAATTCACCCATACACATCCTACTTTTAACTTTAGCTCGTGATGTGGAACACCCGTGATCTCGATGCGATTTAATGCGTCAATGCCATAGAAAACTTGGTCGACATTATTATCGTTGTCTACTTTGTCGCAGGAATATAATCGTAACACGTCTCCCGTAACCCGGTCTAAGATGGCATTATTTATATCATTCACGGCATCATTACGAGTGCAGAGAATGGCTCTACGCGCGCATTCGTCGGGCCTATTGATGGTTTCTGACGGGAACACGAAATCAATCAGATCACTCAGTTCTGTTACGTGATCAATCAAACTTAAATCGATTAAATTTTTAACGTTACCGTCAGAGACAGAAGTTAAGCGGTTGGAACCTAATTCCAACAGAAAGTTTGCAAATACTGAATCTACTCTACATCTTTGAGACGTTACCAAAGAAAATAATTGAAGCCTTTGCCACACGGGAGACGATTTTACCGAGCAATTAAATATGTCCGAATTGCTTCGCGCATTAGAAACAACGGGCGGAATTTGGCGGAAATCACCAGCAAAAATTATAATTTTTCCACCGAAATCTTTGTCACTTCGCATTAAATCACGCAACGAACGATCTAGCAAATGAATTAAATACTTGTGAGCCATTGGCGCTTCATCATAAATTATAACTTGCGCGTTTGCTATCAATTCAGCTCTCTGAGTGCCGTTGGTAATGTTCCAGTAACCGAGGTCGTCGACTATGTCTATCGGGTATCTAAACATAGGGCAAACCTTGGTAAATCCGTGATATGGAGTAATTCGGTGATAGTTATTTATGGTCATAATAGCGGAGTCACCCGATATCTTTAGGGCTCAGAATAATTTCCAGTAGGTGGCTGCACAGTGCCGCCACCTACTGGAAATTATTCTGAGCCCTAAAGATATCGGGTGACTCCGCTATAATGACCATAAACAACTATCACCGAATTACTCCATATCACGGATTTACCAAGGTTTGCCCTACTATGCGCAGTAGTTCCCCCTTCGTAGTTCTGAGCGGCGATAGCAGAACTCGCAGTACATAGTACGACGCCCTTCAAAGCACCACGCACGTGCGCTGTAACGACGTTGAGTAAGAGGGTTTTGCCGGTGCCCGCGGGACCATCGATGAATATCGCGGAATTTGCTGTATCGCGAAAAGAATCATCAACGCATAGCCTATTGATGTAATCGAAAACAACGCGTTGGTCAGATGATAAACGCGGCAGCCACTCGTCGACGTAGGCTTCGAGACGGTTCGTACTGTATTCGACGCGTTCGCGGCTCAACTCTGTGGTAAGATCGTGCACTTGCGGCAAACCGTGTTCTATAAGCGAACTCCCGTGTTTTCGGAGGATTCTATTAACTTCCATCAACGCTAAATTATACGCCATATCAGCGTTTCCCGGATTCCGGTGAAGAAAATCTTCACTAAGTTGGTTTTTAAATGTGTCCCACAGTAGCGCAACTGGAGCACCGTTACAAGCTAAAAGTACGAAAAAGCTACGAAGGCGTGGTCCTGTATAGAAAGTTGAAGCTTCCAACATGGCCCTTTCGTACTCTACTTCGTCGTCCGCGAGTCCAACAATTTTAGCAGCTTCCTGAAAAGTGCTGCAATTAGGACCACCAAGACTAATTAGTTCCGCGTAACTTCGAGCCGGGTAAGACTTTAACAGAATTCTTAAGTAGAATTGTTCACCTCTATTAGGCGCGACCCAAAATAGACGCGCTACAAGCTCTCCGCGTTGCCGTTTCGTCACAAACCTGTTGTTACCGGTTTCGTAAATTTGGGTATTTTTTGTATTGGGTCGCGACGCGTGAACTAAATATTGTTCATAAAATTGGCAATATGTTAAGCGGTCGAACTCTTCACCGGCGGGACGGTTAAAATATGTGAGCAGATTAGACGTTGATTGTTGCGCGGATTCTACTTCAGTGCCTGGTCGAAAGTAAACGTTGTGACGGTTTTCGAGATGCACGGCCAATTGTTTGACGTTAGGTTCGCGGGCCGTCACGTCAAACTCTAAGGTCCTCCACGCCGCCTCACCCGATCCTAAATATCGCTTAGTGACGTACTGTTCTACCTCGTCATTTAAATGCTCCTCGGACACAACAGCTACTCGTGATTCGTCCGGACCTTTGGTCATATACTTAAACAGATATTTAACAATCGTACGCTGCGACGAAACCTCCAAATTCATGTGGGCATCATATTTTAATAAAAGAGCCGCATTGTATGGCACGACCCATAAATCGCTGACAACCAGTTCGCGCCTGTTATACGTGATCGTAGCTTCGTTCTTACTGTCGCGGCGTAAGTTTATAAAACCTTTGTCGTCAGCGAATGTAACGGCGGTTTCGCATTTTGGAAAAAATTTTGTACACTTGCGCAGTTCTTTATCCCAACACGGTAAATTTTCCCTATGTGGAGGACCGCACGGACCGTGAATCATGTGTTTCAAAACCGTCGTTCTCAATTTACCGTCAGCTTCCGACGAGTTGGGAATATCCGCTCGAACTACTTTATCTATATCTACATTGTGTATCGGGCCGTTCTCTACTTTAAAACAGATATGCGCGTGGGGCAAACCGCGTTTCTGAAACTCAATTACATGAAACATGTATAAACATTTGCCAAACCACCGACCGGACCGGATATCGCGTAAAAGTTGCGCTAATTTTAAATTAAAAACGCGAGCACATATAAGTGGGTCTGCCAGCTGACCTGCTTCGAGAGATTGTTTAATTTCAGGCCAATTGCGATTACATGTGAAAGTTAGAAAATACGTGGGAGTACCCAACGTATTTACTATTGCAATCGCATCCATGTACTTCACTTTCATATATCTCGGACATCCCGTGAAGCTATAAGGCAAATATATGCGACCAGGGACATAACCCTCCCCTTCTATGGTCTCATCGTTGCGAATTTGTTGTACACTAATTTCTATTTCTTCGAGTGGAGCAGTTCTTAATGCATTATTTGAATTTTGTTTTTGCATGTTGGTGATGTAGCGGAGACGCTCTTCACAAATTCTACAGTAAACATCTACCAACCACTCCTCGGACAGTCTACCCAATTTTGAAAAACGCGTCTCCGACAGCAGTAAGCACCGGATATATTTTACTTGTGATAATTTGTTTTGATTATTGTCCAATTTATTCGGAAACCAACCCGCATTACCTTCGGGGTAAAGCAACGGATATTGAAAAGCTTCGTACAATGGATTCATGATATCTACAGTGTGTGGTTTCTTATGGCCTACTTTCCAGATGGCTATACAATGAGGTTGGAAAGTTTCTCTCTCAGTGCTTATTATGGCAGCCACTTCCGTGCCTAAAGGTAAATCGCCCAAAATGTTACCGTGCGTTGCGCGTGTAGTTCTTTCGAACCTTATGTACGCTTGATCGGACGTTTCCCGACTCAAGCGTTTGAAACATTCTATAAACGGATTGACATTATGCAAATAATTTGTGATGGAAACAATAACATCCCTATTGAGCCGTTGACTTTGTGCTATACTATCGCGTTCGTTATTGTCATTAATATAAAGCCCGATATTGTTGGTGGATTCCTCATATGAAAGATCGAAAACGCGGTGGTAAATACGTCCTTGAATTTTTAAAAAGGATATACCCTGCTCGGGATGCTGATAACCGTGAGAGACGCCTAAGGCACTGAAGGCAAACAAATTATTGTACGCTCGCGGTGCACGCAAAAACGAGGGATCAGAATAAAAATCTTCCGACAAAGGCGAAAACTGTTGAACGTTGTACGCTCCGGACCCACAACACCACTGTTTACGACCCCGCTCTTCCTCAAAGAGACGCGCGTTACAGTTCGGACACGAAAAGATATCTGCAGCCAGCAAAGATGGCTTTTTTAACGAAAACAGTGGCATATTGGCAAGTTCCGACTCCCTCCACTCCCCAATTAAGTTTGTTGACCGCCGTAATTCAACTTCAACATCACGACTAACTGTGGTATATCTCTCAACAGCGCCGCGGTTAATTTCAGGGTTTCGTTGCGAATAATTTTCGACTGCGGCGCGATTAACCTCGGGGTTATTTTTCGTATACTTTTCGACTGCGGCGCGATGAACCTCGGGGTTATTTCTCGAATATTTTTCGACTGCGGTGCGATGAACCTCGGGGTTATCTTTCGAATACTTTTCGACTGCGGCGCGATGAACCTCGGGGTTATTTTCCGAATACTTTTTGACTGCGGCGCGATGAACCTCGGGGTTATTTTCCGAATACTTTTTGACTGCGGCGCGATGAACCTCGGGGTTATTTTCAGAATACTTTTTGACTGCGGCGCGATTAACGTGAGGATTTTTCTTTATGTATTTTTTGATCGCATCTAAATGAACATTAGCTTTGGGTCCGCGTTTTTGTTTCTTGGGCCGGCCTCTAGCTCTGTTAGCAGTTGCCGTATCGACATTTGATTCATTTTCGTCTAACGGTAATTCCGAAAACATATTGTGGATGATGACAACAGGATTTAACACGTACAGTTTAAAATCTTCTACTCTATCGACTACAACCACTGGATTTAAGTTCGTACGTTTTGATTTTTTTTGGGGTTGCGCGGCATCGATATTTGTCGTGGTTGCAGAAGTTTGCGATACGGAATTGACACGCTCACAAGAATTCTTCGCACAAACCTCGGCATAGGTGGGCGAACGTGGCCGAGATACATCCGACTGTGATAGCGATTCCGTGAATGTAGGAGATAGCACATCAGTGACAGAACGCGACAGCGACGATGATGTGAACGTGGGAGATGGTGTGATCACACGAGGTGTTTTCACACGAATTCTATGCAAGACGTATTCCGTATCTTGTCTACGTACTGCTAAGCGAGAATTCGCGAAAAGATAGTCGACCAGTTTTTTCACGGAATCACATTTGAATAACCGCGCACATTGGTCTGCTGTACGATTATTGCTGTCTACCCCGTGACTATTGAACAGGAAAAAAGAATTTTGATGTCTCCAGAATGAGACGGTATAACTTTGACCGGTAAAAATAATACTATCGGTTGCATCGATGTGATCCCATGTAAAGACTTGCGTCTGAAGAATGTTTTCCAGATCTATCTTTTTTCTGTCAATATCGGTTATATTTACTGCGTATAAGCCATTAGCGATCCAATTGTTGCCATCTTCCATTGGTTCAATTTCTGCCGAAAAGATCCCGGAGCGAATATGGGATGGCAATTGTTCTGGCAGTAAATATATTTGATTTTCCCTAGTTAAGTTAGGTAACAGCTGCATGTACAATTCGTCGCCACTCTTAAGTATGACATCAACGTCAAAATCGCGATAATTTCTAGAACTACAGACCGAGTACACGCAAGCACACGCTGACATGGCTACACATTGCGAGTTATTACCTCTAAAAACTGGTGCCCCTTGGTGCACCGTGCCTATCAAAATAAAAGATAATAGTAGTGAAAGAAAACGGTATTATTTATTGTTTTAAACGGTTTGTATTGCTCCTAGTAATCTCTGATTAGTGTTCAGTTCGTCTTCAGTAGTTGCGTTGCGTTTTAAATTTAAGTTTCAACTTCAGGACCAAGGTCTAATTTACGACATGGATTTATTTTGTGAGAAAAGTCATCTAATTAAGATAAATGTTAAGATAAAATGTGTTAAAAAAGTTTTTCATTTAAAAGCTTTAATTCAAAAAAAAAAAAAAAACCGGCCAAGTGCGTACCATTATCTATAAATATCTATAAACCAGTGTAAGCAGAGACCTGCTGCAACCTTACCTTGGGCAACGCAGTAACCGGCTGGTTCAGCGCCGTCTCCGTAGCTCTCGCCCGCTGCAAAAAATATTTTTGAACATGAATCTATGCATGTATGTCCCATATCTTTTAGATGATACGGCCACTGTATTCAGGGGCATGCAGTGGATTTTGGACAGAGGATAGGCATATTGCCAACAAAATCCGTATTGGTACGAAGAGTGTCGGGCACATTTACGTATGCTTACAAGCACTGCTTATATGCCTGTAAGGGATGAACGCGTCTGACTGTATTGCGATAAGGCAAAATTCGATTTAAACTTTTTTTACAAATAGGCCTCGAAGGGCTCTTTTACATGTCTTTTTTTAGATAACCAGCGCTTTCGGAAAGATCATCTGCCAAAAAAGAAAGCGCCGCAAGAAACCTGGTAGAAAGGTATTTTTTCAAAATAAAAAGCAGTACCTACCTATACTTATAAAATTAACTTAACTATTAATACAACTGACCTACTGACCAAAATAACAAACTTGGTTAAACATCGAATTTAAATGTAGCCTAAATCCGCCTATAGATTTCATAATAATACATACATACATACAAACACAAATCACGTCTTTATCCCTTACGGGGTAGACAGAGCCTAAGGTAAATAATAATAAATTGTATTAATTACGCTACTTTAGAAATGTCAAATTAACAATATTTTTTGGTGAGTGCTACCTACTTATTTATATGTTTGACGTCGGTGCCTCAGCACAGCTCGCGCCATTACCCACACTCCCATCATAACATCGTTATGTTTATCTGTGGTATGCGTGGCAGAAAGGGGCCATTCAAGTATTACGTAAGCAGATTTTTTACAAATATTTACCCCCCCCCCCCCTTTCCCCTTGTCAGCGAAAGTAAGCAAACCCCTTACCCCCCCCCCCTCCCATGCTTACGTAATTATTGGTAGGTACCTATATGCATTATTCTTTTAATGGATTCTGTTTTTTATTGATTCGTGAGCAGCAGTTCGAATCGAAACTGCTGACGTAATCACCATATCGACCCCCCTACCCACCATGTCATCTAAAATAAGCAAAGCAAAGACCCCCCGCCCCCCCCATCAAGCGCTTACGTAATACTCAAACGCCCCCAAAGTATCTAGTCTATGTGCCTATATAGTACCTATATTATATATTCGGCTTAGAACTATTTGAGCTGAGGCACCGACTTCACACTCCACACGTATAAATAAGCACATACATACATACACACATACACAAATCACGTCTTTATCCCTTACGCGGTAGACAGAGCCTAAGGTAACAAGACCTACAGGGCACGTTTAGCAAGACCCTGAGGGCGTAGAGGTGGAAAGTGGAATCAAAATAGTGATGCGTTGCTAGCCGCATCGCCTATAACATGATCCCTATGATTTTCGCCCATTCCCTCGATGGGTTTTTACCATTTGCGCGGGAAGAGCAGCAACTGGTACATTCTATGTTTTTTCTTTGCTCCCAGACCAGCATGGAACACATAATACATACATACATCCTTATCCTTTCAGTTTTAGTTTCAGTTTCTTTATATGCTTTCAAAAGATACAATTATCATGCAAAATTGTGTACAATAAAATAAAATAAACTTAGCCGAAATCATTCATACAATTCAAAATTAAATTCAGAATAACATTTTACAAAAGATTGATACATAGAAGGTATCAGTTGCATCTCTTCTCGCACAGATGGTAAAAGCCCATCGAGGGAATGGGCGAAAGTCGTAGGAATCATGTTATAGGCGATGAGGCTAGCAACCCATCACTATTTTGTACCCTTTTTCCATCTACTATACGCCCACAATATTGCTAAACGTGGCATGCAGGTCTTGTCACCTTAGGCTCTGTCTACCCCGTTAAGGGATAAAGACGTGATTCATGTATCTGTATCTGTATCTGATACATATTTTAAGTAACTATTCTTTAAATCCTTATCCTTATCCTTACTAAAATTATAAATGCGAAAATAACTATGTCTGTCTGTCCGTTACCTTGTCACGCTTAAGCCGCAGAACCGATTTAGTTAAAATTTAGTATACAGATAATCTGAGTTCCGGGAAAGAGCATAGGATAGTTTTTATCCCGGCAAATTGCATAGTTTCCGCGGGATAGCGATAAGCGTCTTATTCGCAGACGGAGTCGCGGACAACAGCTAGTACATACACAAATCACGTCTTGATTCCTTACGGGGTAGACAGTGCCCAAGGTAACAAGACCTAAAGGCCACGTTTAGCATGATTATGTTTGAACAGGTGGAAAGGAAGAATCAAAATAGTGATGGGTTGCTAGCCGCATCGCCTATAACATGATTCTAAAGATTTTAGTCCATTCCCTCGATGGGCTTTTACCATCTGCGCGGGAAGAGAAGCAACGCAACGGGTACATTCTATGTTTTTTCTTTACCCCAGACCAGCATGGAAGTATTATAGCTGGATAATACACACACACACACACACACACACACACACACACACACACACACACACACACACACACACACACACACACACACACACACACACACACACACACACACACACACACACACACACACACACACACACACAAATCACGTCTTGATCTCTTACGGGGTAGACAGTGCCCAAGGTAACAAGACCTAAAGACCACGTTTAGCATTATTGTGTTTGAATAGGGGAAAAGGAGGAATCAAAATAGCGATGGGTTGCTAGCCGCATCGCATAAAACACGACTCTTAAGATTTTTGTCCGTTCCCTCGATGGGCTTTTACCATCTGCGCGGGAAGAGAAGCAACGGGTACATTCTATGTTTTTTCTATACTTCCATACCAGCATGGAAGTATTACGGCTGGATAATGACTGCCTACCCCTTTAAAGATACTCGCGTGAAAATATACATACAAACATACACACTTACACAAATCACGTCGTTATCCCTTAAGGAGTAGACAGAGCCCAAGGTAACAAGACCTAAAGACCACGTTTAGCATTATTGTGTTTGTATAGGTGGAAAGGAGCAATCAAAATAGTGATGGGTTGCTAGCCGCATCGCCTATAACACGATTCTAAAGATTTTTGTCCATTCCCTCGATGGGCTTTTACCATCTGCGCGGGAAGAGAAGCAATGGGTACATTCTATGTTTTTTTTACTCCCAGACCAGCATGGAAGTATTATAGCTGGATAATACACACACACACACACACACACACACACACACACAAATCACGTCATGATCCCTTACGGGGTAGACAGAGCCCAAGGTAACAAAACCTAAAGACCACTTTTAGCATTATTGTGTTTGAATAGGGGAAAAGGAGGAATCAAAATAGTGATGGGTTGCTAGCCGCATCGCCTATAAAATGGTTCTAAAGATTTTTGTCCATTCCCTCGATGGGCTTTTACCATCTGCGCGGGAAGAGAAGCAATGGGTACATTCTATGTTTTTTTTACTCCCAGACCAGCATGGAAGTATTATAGCTGGATAATACACACACACACACACACACACACACACACACACACACACACACACACACACACACACACACACACACACACACACACACACACACACACACACACACACACACACACAATCACGTCATGATCCCTTACGGGGTAGACAGATCCTATGGTAACAGATACCTACAGGCCACATTTAGCAAGATTGTGGGCGTATAGGTGAAAAATGAAATCAAAACAGTGATGGGTTGCTAGCCGCATCGCCTATAAAATAATTCTAAAGATTTTTGTCCATTTCCTCGATGGGCTTTTACCATCTGCGCGGGAAGAGAAGCAATGGGTACATTCTGTTTTTTTTTACTCCCAGACCAGCATGGAAGTATTATAGCTGGATAATACACACACACACACACACACACACACACACACACACACACACACACACACACACACACAAAATCACGTCATGATCCCTTACGGGGTAGACAGTGCCCAAGGTAACAAAACCTAAGGCCACGTTTAGCATGATTGAGTTTGTATAGGTGGAAAGGAGGAATCAAAATAGTGATGGGTTGCTAGCCGCATCGCCTATAACATGATTCTTAAGATTTTTGTCCATTCCCTCGATGGGCTTTAACCATCTGCGCGGGAATAGGTGGAAAGGAGGAATCAAAATAGTGATGGGTTGCTAGCCCTATCGCCTATAACATGATTCTTAAGATTTTTGTCCATTCCCTCGATGGGCTATTACCATCTGCGCGGGAAGAAAAGCAACGGGTACATTCTATGTTTTTTTTACTCCCAGACCAGCATGGAAGTATTATAGCTGGATAACACACACACACACACACACACACACACACACACACACACACACACACACACACACACACACACACACACACAAAAATCACGTCATGATCCCTTACGGGGTAGAAAGAGCCTAAGGTAACAGATACCTACAGGCCACATTAAGCAAGATTGTGGGGGTATAGGTGAAAAGTAAAATCAAGATAGTGATGGGTTGCTAGCCGCATCGCCTATAAAATGATTCTAAAGATTTTTGTCCATTCCCTCGATGGGCTTTTACCATCTGCGCGGGAAGACAAGCAACGGGTACATTCTATGTTTTTTTCTTTACTCCCAGACCAGCATGGAAGTATTATAGCTGGATAATACACACGCACGCGCACACACACACACACATACACATACACACACACACACAGACACACAAAAATCACGTCATGATCCCTTACGGGGTAGACAGAGCCTATGGTAACAGATACCTACAGGCCACATTTAGCAATGAGAAGCAACTGGTACATTCTATGTTTTTTCTTTGCTCCCAGACCAGCATGGAGAAGCTAAGTAGCTGGATAATGACAGTAACAAAAAAGGTAACTTAAGAAATTACTATGTGGTTTAAAGAAAAAAAATCTGCCTGTGTACCTACCCCTTAGAGATACTGGCGTTAAAATATAATTACCAAATAATAATTTATCTAAAACAGTACCATTATATTTATAAATATTAACAAGCTTTTTATTAATTTGCAACATATGTATGTATGTGGAACAAAGTAGTCTCTGTCTACCCCTGTGGGAAAGAGGCGTGACGGTATGTATGTATGTATATTTGTCCGGGTGGAATCTTGTGACTCAATTTTGAAGCAAATATCTTCATCCGATTCAGCTGAAATTTTGCATACTTGTGCAAGTCAGATGACAATACAATAATCTGGCAGTAAAATTCTGCTGGTAAAGCCAGGATTGTCTCCGCAGGAGGGAACTCTTCAACGGTTGGTCCGATTTGACTTGAAATTTGTACACATATGTAGAATGGATGGCAATGCACGTTTTGGTTGTTATATGTGGTATTCAATAAAGAGTTATTGTATTGTATTTATTATATTATAAATGAATCAAGGGTCCTTACTAAAACTCCATTCATCTAAACCGATGGTGAAAAAGTTTCAACTGTCTAGCTATCATGGTCAATTCATAAGACAGCCTGGTGGTGGTGACAGACAGACAGACGGACAGACAGACAGAGGGACAGACAGTAAAGTCTTAGCAATAGGGTCCCGTTTTTGTTCTTTGTCTAGTGAATGAACCCTAAAATGGTTCATTTGGTTATCAGTTCAAAGCACACCAACACAGAAAATAAAAAAAAATTACATCTGCATGTATCAATGTCGAGCATTATTATAGGTTTGGGAAAACATTGAATATTCTTAGTAATAAGCTATCATCTAATTTGGTACCACATACAATGAATTCATATGCGAGTGCTTTCATTGCTACAACATGATTCTCTTGGAACTTTCGAGAACAAGACAGAATAATTGACAATTTAAATATAATACTTACAGGAACGTCTGCGAACAGCACGCTGCACAGTAATAATCTCAACACCTCGTTTCATCTGAAAATAATAAGTAATATGGTTAATTACCAAAGTACATGATATCATTCGCCATTAATGTTTACGTTAAAGTTATGTCTTAATTTAGGATGTACAACAGTTCCTACCGGCCTACTTTTCAGCCAGCGTTAGTTTTGTAAATCATTACACACAATGGCGTCCAATGATGCTTTACACTTTTCATTGAAAACTGTTGAAGTAGGTAGTAGATATATGTACTTATGTTAGATTTAGTTACATAGATCATAATAAACTATTGTATTACATCTATGTACTGTTTTTTCTCGAAATAAAACAATAAAACGCTTACCTTGTCGGGATTCAATATCACGTCTTCACTTTAGTTAGCAATTTCGCGGCAAAAGTAACTGAACAAAAGACAATCGCCTTTTTTTTTTTTCGTCAACGCGGCCAGTTATAATTTTATAAAAAGTCATTGCATAGAAAAGTGAATTATTATAAGAAATTAATTTTGGTATTTTCTCATATAACTCAGTCCTTTAATTTAAATTAATTTTTGAAAATATTTTGGCTAGTGACTTCAGAGTTTAATCTGGCTCGTCTACAAAGCAAGCAGCCTTTGGTTAGAAAAAAAAAATATTTTTTGATATTTTTTTCTTACAGCTCAGCCCAATTTGAGAAACTTATTTGAATATTTTAAAAATTGGCCACGTACTTTTTTAAAATTGAATTTGTTAATTATCGGATATGGTCGACTGGATATACGTGAACAGTGAAACGAAAGTCTTGATTTCCTTTGCTCATCTGCTTAGAGAAAAATACTGTCATCTGTCAGTTGCACGTCAAAGCAAAGTCATCATTTCTCATTTTATCCGGGCAGTTTCTTTTTAAGTTAAACCCTTCTGAAAGTCTATTTTCCACGATAATTTATGAAAAAATGCTTACCAATGGAGACTCCGGTGAAAAATTTGTCAAGGCTGACACGCTCAATCTACGCACATAGCGAAATGTGTCTATTTTGGAGTACATTGCATTGCTGAAAAAAGGGGCGCTAAGATGCTCATGTGAGTATTTTTACCTGTTCAATCATAACATTAGTGCTTATATATTATAATAATATTCGCATACTTGATACAATAGTTACTTATTATATTTTCATTTTGTTGTAGATGGTTGTAAGAATGTTCTATTGCTTCTGTTTTGGCTGGTAAAGAAAAGTGAAGAAATCTTCATCATCCATACAATGCTACTGGACAAAGTCAACACCGAGTGTGATTGTTTTATGTAGCAGATCCTAGCTTCGAAAGAACGAAAAAAGTCCACACGTACCTACTGGAGGGATGGTACTACAGGACAATAACGACAATGATTGTAGAATATGCGGCGAAGAGGTTGAAACAATGGAACACATTATGTGCGACTGTGATGCCCTCGAAAGACTAAGAATGAAACTCTTTGGCATCGGATACCCTGAACCAGGAGATTTCAAGGCACTACCACTACACCCAATCACCCAATTCATACTGGAGGGATTATGATGAGGTTAATACTGCGAAAATGTTTATATTTCTTAAATTGTTAGGAAGCGCTAAAAATAAATAATTACAAATTGTTTGTTTTTTTTTATTATTTCACCTTGAATATATTAATTATTGGGAAGTTATGATATGGGTTTAGATGAATATATTTACAGTTTATTAATTATGTGATTTAGGTTTAACAAGGAAAAATAAATGTCAAAGTAGTTTTTATATTGTTAACCATTTAATAAAATGTTAAAACGTTATTTTACTGAAAAACAATACAAGTAATGTGATGTAGGTTTAATAGCAAAAGCAAACGAGTCATAAGGAACATTATGTATTTTATTAGGTACTGATATTACAATAATAATGAATAAAGAAATATTTGCAGATGCATATTCATTTTTTTTTTTAGTATGAAGTGTCTGTGGCATAGTGGAAATGGTAGGCACTTAATTCAGAAGTTGCAGGTTCAATACCGGGCCGGGCCTGTAGGCTGAGAGGAGAGTTGCCCCGGCAACAGGGACGTATGCGGTTGATGATGATTCTTTATTTTTAAATATTGGGGGCTGTTAATTTTCCGATACACAGAGGGTTTCGATTTACAATTCATTTAAACAAAGTAGACAACCCCATTGAGGTTGGATCGGTCGGATAATTAGCAGACTGATTAATCTTGTTGGACGGTTGTTTAAGAAGTATGATTCATAAACGCTTGCTAGACAGCAGTCTGCTAGTTGTTGAGCTGCCGATAGATGGATTAGACAAGTTATGTTGGCCATCCTGACAGCATAGACCAAAAATGGCCTCATCGTGAATTTTAATGTAAAAAAACGGCCAAGTGGGAGTCGGAGGGAGTCGGACTCTAGCACAAAAGGTTCCATACCATTACCTATAAATATCAAATCCAGTATAAGCAGAGCCCTGCTCCAAAGCAAAATGTACCCAGTGTGGGATCACTATATATTGGTCATGATATATACAGACATACATACATACATCCTTTTCTGTTGTATGGCCTTATTTTTCATTGTTACATTCTCACATTTATTTTATCTTAAGTATTATACAGTAATGTTGTGTGCATGTATGTATTATTTTATTTTATTTATTTAGCTATGTATTATATTTATGTTGGTATTGTTGTTTTTATTATCCCTGCGTTTATCCTGTCTATTTGTTTCCGCCACCTACTTAAACTGTCTCCAACTTATTTCTCTTATTGGTTGTCTGGTAGAGATCGCTATTAAGCGATAAGACCGCCTATTGTCTACTTTGTTCTTTGATTCTGTATTGTTTTGTACTGATTTGTGGTGTTCAATAAAGAGTATTTGTATTGTATTGTACATACATTATTCTGGTTTTTAAGATTGGTAGTTAAAGCGGCAACAGACATACATCATTTGTGAATATTTCAAGCGTCTACCTGGTGCCGTTATAAATATCGAGCAAAAAACGCAAAAAAAACCCGTTTGTGGTATGGCAGCTCCCCTTAAATATTAATTTTATTCTGTTTTTAGTATTTATTGTTATAGAGGCAACATAAATAGCATCATCTGTCTAGCTATCACGGGGGACAGACAGCGGAACCTCATGAATAGGGTTTCCGTTTTTACCCTTCGAGCGGTGGCGTAACTACAATGCCAGAGGTGGCGTAACTACAAATGCATCAGATGGGGCCCTTCCTCACTATAAAGAAGTGCATCATCTTCCCTTCTGAGCTCAAGGCCAGGCCAGTTCGGGGTCCCGTAGAGCTGGGGGCTCCTTTCATTTTGCCAGCCCTACCATCCGATAGTTACGCCGCTGCTTTCGAGTACGGAACCCTAAAAATGACAGCAATGACAGCGAATTAGCGGGAAAACGTAAACTTTTACGAAGACACGAGCTTAGTTTAGTTTCTATTTTACCACCATGTTCTACTTCATAAGTATAAAGTTATGTTTATTTTCGAAAGAAAATATTGTGTATTCTTTGCTTATTTTTATTTCACTTTTACTTTTCGCAAGCTTAGTTCGGTTCTGGCGCTTCGCCGGGCGCTCCCGCGGCACGCTCGCTGCGCTCGTTCGGCTCGCGCAATGGGGTCGCAAAAACCTAACCCTCCTCCTCGCTTTGCTCGTCGTCGTACCTAACTCATCTGACTCTTTTTCAAATTTATCAGGTACTTACTTTAGAAACAAAGTATATCACTTAATATTAGCTATAGCATGTTAATTAACCTTATAGTTATAAGATAATTATTTATTACGTATTATAAACGGTACATTATGTGTATCATCACTACATATAGTCATTGGCGGACTAAGCCCGTCAGAGGCCCGGGGCGACCAAACTAAATGAGGCCCCCCAACTTAAAAAGATATGTTTACTAACTATTAAGCACATTTTTAAAGTCTTGTTTAGGATTTGATCAGGAGAACGCGGAGGCATTTGGGGCCCCCCAATGACCGGGGGCCCGGGGCGGACCGCTCCTTCCGCCCCCCTGTTAGTCCGCCACTGCATATAGTATAAAACAAAGTCGCTTTCTCGGTCCCTACGAGTATGCCCCTATGTCCCTATGTATGCTTATGTCTTCAAAATTACACAACGGATTTTGATGCGCGCGTGGCCTTAAAGAGCCCCGGATGCAAAATTTCAATAGGAACGGACTCAAAAAAAAATTAGCCGCCAGCCATCTTGGACAAAAATTTGGTTCATTAGATTACCCCTCCCATCTTGAACGTCACTTGGTCGAGCACAACCCATCCATCTCGACTGGCCTCCGAGATATTGGCGTTTCAATTTTGTATGGCGGCCATCTTGTTTTCACGCTTTTGAAAAAAAAATACCGGTCCACCCATAGGCTGGCTGTTCTGAGCGACTTTAGTTCCAGGCAAACTCGATAGGGCAAGTCGTTGCGGAGTGCTGGCCCATGTGTCAAGTCAGTTTCCACGTTAAGGTTGGATTTGCATTTTTTTTGTACTTGTGATAAAAAAAAATATGCAATTGTATATACAGTCGAACCCTATTTCTAAAAACTGCTATACAATCCAAGTGAGTCTATGAGTCTGACATTACTTTGTAAAATAGGTCATCCGATTACTACTCCCACCTTGAACAATATTTGGTCGAGCACCACCCACCTATTGTGATTGGCCTCTGAGATATTTGCGTTTCAATTTTGTATGGCGGCCATCTTGTTTTTGCAATTTTGAAAAAAAAATACTGGTTCACCCATTGGCTGGCTGTTCTGAGCGACTTTTGTTCCGAGCAAACTCAATAAAGCAATTCATCGCGGAGAGCTGCCCCATGTGTCAGGTCAGTTTCCATATTCAGGTCGATTTTTCATTTTTGTGGTACTTATCATACAATTTTTGAAGCGAAAGTGTATAGAACCAAACCCTACCTCTGATGGGCTCCTCAAAACAACAGGTCAAATATACAGAAATTACTTTGTATGGCGGCCATCTTGGAAAATGGCGGAATCGAAAAATAAAGTATGCCATTTTAATCTGTGGCCTTGAAGAGCCCCGGATGCAAAATTTCAATCGGATCAGAGTAAAAAAAAATTTGGCCGCCATTTTGAATCCGCCATCTTGGAAAAAAAATTGCTTAGTCAGATTTCCCCCTCGACTCTGAATGACATTTGGTCGAGCACCACCCATCTATCTAGACTGGCCTCTGAGATATTCGCGTTTCAATTTTGTATGGCGGCCATCTTGTTTTCGCCATTTTGAAAAAACTTTGACCGGCTCACCCATTGGCTGGCTGTTCTGAGCAACTTTAGTTCCGGGAAAACTCGATAGGTCGAGCCGTTGCGGAGAACCGCCCCATGTGTCAAGTCAATTTCCACGTTCAGGTCGATTTCGTATTTTTCTGGTGGTCGGGCAAGCATTTCTGATACAACGATGTATAGAGTCTAACCTCAACTCTTACAGGTTCCTCCAAACAACTCTGGGGTGAGTCAGTCAGTCAGTCAGTGAGTCAGTGGGTGTTCAGCTATATATATTATAACTAGTATTTCGCGTGGGGGCCGCGGGCCCCAAGGGCCCCGCGGAGGTCCCTGCCACCCTGTTTTGTTTTAATAATCCTAACCTTTTTTTTTACTATATACTTTGGCCGCCTTTTTGAAACCGCCACCATGGATAAAGTATTCTTCGTGGGGGCCGCGAAGGATACCCTGCACTCCTGTTGTTTTTCAAATATTTCAAACCTATTTTTACTTTATTCTTTGGCTGCCCTCTCGGGTAAAGCAATTCGAATGCGGGCCGCGGGCCCCACGGGACCCGCGGAGGGTACCCTGCCAGCCTGTTGTTTTTTCAAATATTTCTAGCCCTTTTTACTATATTCTATGGCCGCCATCTTAGAAAAAGCATTTCGCATGGGGGCCGCGGGCCCCACGGGACCCGCGGAGGGTACCCTGCCAGCCTGTTGTTTTTTCGAATATTTCTAGCCTTTTTTACTATATTCTATGGCCGCCATCTTAGAAAAAGCATTTCGCATGGGGGCCGCGGGCCCCACGGGACCCGCGGAGGGTACCCTGCCAGCCTGTTGTTTTTTCAAATATTTCTAGCCCTTTTTACTATATTCTATGGCCGCCATCTTAGAAAAAGCATTTCGCATGGGGGCCGCGGGCCCCACGGGACCCGCGGAGGGTACCCTGCCAGCCTGTTGTTTTTTAGAATATTTCTAGCCTTTTTTACTATATTCTATGGCCGCCATCTTAGAAAAAGCATTTCGCATGGGGGCCGCGGGCCCCACGGGACCCGCGGAGGGTACCCTGCCAGCCTGTTGTATTTTAAAATATTACTACATTCTATAGCCGTCATTTTGAAACCACTACCTTGGAAAAAGTACTTCGCATGGGGGCCGCGGGCCCCACGGGACCCGCGGAGGGTACCCTGCCAGCCTGTTGTATTTTCAAATATTACTACATTCTTTGGCCATCATTTTGAAACCACTACCTTGGAAAAAGTATTTCGCGTGGCGGCCGCGGCCCCCGAGGGGACCGCGGAGGGTAACCTACCACCCTGTATTTTTTTCAAATATTTCTAACGTTTTTTACTACATTCTTTGGCCGTCATTTTGAAACCACATCTTGGAAAAAGTATTTCGCGTGGGAGCCACGGCCCCCGCGGGGACCGCGGAGGGTAACCTACCACCCTGTATGTCACTTAGTCGAGCACAACCCATCCATCTCGACTGGCCTCTGAGATATTCGCGTTTCAATTTTGTATGGCGGCCATCTTGTTTTCGCAATTTTGAAAAAAAAATACCGGTTTACCCATTGGCTGGCTGTTCTGAGTGACTTTAGTTCCAGGCAAACTCGATAGGGCAAGTCGTTGCGGAGAGCTGGCCCATGTGTCAAGTCAGTTTCCAAGTTAAGGTCGGATTTGCATTTTTTTTGTACTTGTGATAAAATTTCTTATGCAATCGTATATACAGTCGAACCCTATTTCTAAAAACTGCTATACAACACAAGTGAGTCTATGAATCTGACATTACTTTGTATGGCGGCCATCTTGGAAAATGGCGGAATCGAAAAATTAAGTATGCCGTTTGAATATGTGGCCTCGAAGAGCTCAGGATGCAAAATTTCAATCGGATCGGAGTAAAAAAAAATTTGGCCGCCATTTTGAATCCGCCATTTTGGAAAAAAAAAATAGTTTATCAAATTACTACGCCTACTATGAACAACATTTGTTCGAGCACCACCCACCTATTGCGATTGGTCTCTGAGATATTTGCGTTTCAATTTTGTATGGCGGCCATCTTGTTTTTGCAATTTTGAAAAAAAAATACTGGTTCACCCAGTGGCTGGCTGTTCTGAGCGACTTTTGTTCCGGGCAAACTCAATAAAGCAATTCATCGCGGAGAGCTGGCCCATGTGTCAGGTCAGTTTCCACATTCAGGTCAATTTTTCATTTTTTTCGTACTTATCATATAATTTTTGAAGCGAAAGTGTATAGAACCAAACCCTACCTCTGATGGGTTCCTCAAAACAACAGGTCAAATATACAGAAATTACTTTGTATGGCGGCCATCTTGGAAAATGGCGGAATCGAAAAATAAAGTATGCCATTTAAATCTGTGGCCTTAAAGAGCTACGGATGCAAAATTTCAGTCTGATCGGAGAAAAAAAAATTTTGGCCGCCATTTTGAATCCGCCATCTTGGAAAAAAAATTACTTAGTCAGATTTCCCCCTCAACTCTGAATGACATTTGGTCGAACACCACCCACCTATCTCGACTGGCCTCTGAGATATTCGCGTTTCAATTTTGTATGGCGGCCATCTTGTTTTCGCCATTTTGAAAAATCTTGGACCGGCTCACCCATTGGCCGGCTGTTCTGAGCGACTTTAGTTCCGGACAAACTCGATAGGTCGAGCCGTTGTGGAGAACCGCCCCATGTGTCAAGTCAATTTCCACGTTCAGGTCGATTTCGTATTTTTCCGGTGGTCGTGGGGTCATTTCTGATACGACGGTGTATAGAGTCTAACCACACCTCTTACAGGTTCTTCAAAACAGCATGTCAATGAGTCAGTGAGTGAGTGAGTGAGTGGGTGTTCAGCTATATATATTATAACTAGTATTTATATATTATAACTAGTATTTCGCGTGGGGGCCGCGGGCCCCGAGGGCCCCGCGGAGGTCCCGTGCCACCCTGTTTAGTTTTAATAATCCTAACCTTTTTTTTTTACTATATAGTTTGGCCGCCTTTTTGAAACCGCCACCTTGAAAACAGTGATTCATACCCTACCACCCTGTTTTTTTCAAATATTTTTAACATTTTTTACTACCCACGGGACCCGCGGAGGGTTCCCTGCCACCCTGTTTTTTTTTCAAATATTTATAACATTTTTTCCTTTAATCTTTGGCCGCCATTTTGTATCCGCCATCTTGGAAAAAGTATTTCGCGCGGGGGCCGCGAAGGGTAGCCTACCATCCAATTTTTTCTCATGGGGGCCGCGGGCCCCACGGGACCCGCGGAGGGTACCCTGCCAGCCTGTGTTATTTTCAAATATTACTACATTCTTTGGCCGTCATTTAGAAACCACCACCTTGGAAAAAGTATTTCGCGTGAGGGCCGCGGCCCCCGCGGGGACCGCGGAGGGTAACCTACCAGCCTGTATTTTTTTCAAATATTTCCAGCCTTTGTTACTATATTCTTTGGCCGCCGTTTTGACACCGCCACCTTGAAAATAGTACTTCGCATGGGGGCCGCGGGCCCCGCGGGACCCGCGGAGGGTTCCCGGCCACCCTGTTTTTTTCAAATATGTCTAATCTTTTTTACTTTATTCTTTGGCCGCCATCTTGGGAACAGCATTTCGCATGGAGGCCGCGGGCCCCACGGGACCCGCGGAGGGTACCCTACCAGCCTGTTTTTTTTTTAATTTTTTTCCAGCCTTTGTTACTATATTCTTTGGCCGCCGTTTTGACACCGCCACCTTGGAAAAAGTACTTCGCATGGGGGCCGCGGGCCCCACGGGACCCGCGGAGGGTTCCCGGCCACCCTGTTCTTTTCAAATATTTCAAATATTTTTTACTTTATTCTTTGGCCGCCATTTTGAATCCACCATCTTGGAAAAAATTAGGTTCATTAGATTACTCCTCCCACCTAGAACGACACTTGGTCGAGCACAACCCATCTATCTCGACTGGCCACTGAGATATTCGCGTTTCAATTTTGTATGGCGGCCATCTTGTTTTCGCAATTTTGAAAAAACATTACCGGTTCACCCATAGGCTAGCTGTTCTGAGCGACTTTAGTTCCGGGCAAACTCGATAGGGCAAGTCGTTGCGGAGAGCTGGCCCACGTGTCAGGTCAGTTTCCACGTTCAGGACAGTTTTGCATTTTTTTTGTACTTGTGATAAAATTTCTTATGCGATGGTGTATAAAACGAACCCTATTCTTAAAAGCTGCTATACAACACAAGTGAGTCTATGAGTCTGACATTATTTTGAATGGCGGCCATCTTGGAAAATGGCGGAATCGAAAAATTAATTCTAGCGTCAGAATCTGTGGCCCTAAAAAGGCTCGGATGCAAAATTTCACTCAGAACGGACTCAAAAAAAATTTGGCCGCCATTTTGAATTCGCCATTTTGGAAAAAAAATTGGTTCATTAAATTACTCTGCCCACTTTGAACAACATTTGTTCGAGCACCACCCACCTGTTGCGACTGGCCTCTGAGACATTTGCGTTTCAATTTTGTATGGCGGCCATCTTGTTTTTGCAATTTTGAAAAAAAATTACCGGTTCACCTATTGGCTGGCTGTTCTAAGCAACTTTTGTTTTGGGCAAACTGGATAGAGCAAGTCATCGCGGAGAGCTGCCCCATGTGTCAGACCAGTTTCCACATTCAGGTCAATTTTTAATTATTTCGTACTTTTAATATAATTTCTGATGCGAAAGTGTATAAAGTCGAATCCCACCTCTTATGGGTTCCTCAAAACAACAGGTCAAAATTACAGAAATTACTTTGTATGGCGGCCATCTTGGAAAATGGCGGAACCGAAAAATAAAGTATGCCATCACAATCTGTGGCCTCAAAGAACCCCGGATGCAAAATTTCAGTCTGATCGGATAAAAAAAAAATTTGGCCGCCATTTTGAATCCGCCATCTTGGAAAAAAAATTGCTTAATCAGGTTTCCCCTTCAACTCTGAATGACATTTGGTCGAGCACCACCCGTCTATCTCGACTGGCCTCTGAGATATTCGCGTTTCAATTTTGTATGGCGGCCATCTTGTTTTCGCCATTTTGAAAAATCTTGGACCGGCTCACCCATTGGCTGGCTGTTCTGAGCGACTTTAGTTCCGGACAAACTCGACAGGTTGAGCCGTTGCGGAGAACCGCCCCATGTGTCAAGTCAATTTCCACGTTCAGGTCGATTTCGTATTTTTCTGGTGGTCGTGAGGGCATTTCTGATACGACCATGTATAGAGTCTGACCTCACCTCTTACGGGTTCTTCAAAACAGCATGTCAGTGAGTGAGTGAGTGAGTGAGTCAGTGGGTATTCAGCTATATATATTATAACTAGTATTTTGCGTGGGGGCCGCGGGCCCCGAGGGCCCCGCGGAGGTCCCTGCCACCCCGTTTTGTTTTAATAATCCTAACCTTTTTTTTTAGTATATACTTTGGTCGCCTTTTTGAAACCGCCACCATGAATAAAGTATTCTGCGTGGGGGCCGCGGAGGATACCCTGCCATCCTGTTGTTTTTCAAATATTTCAAACCTATTTTTACTTTATTCTTTGGCTGCCCTCTCGGGAAAAGCATTTCGCATGCGGGCCGCGGGCCCCACGGGACCCGCGGAGGGTACCCTGCCAGCCTGTTGTTTTTTCAAATATTTCTAGCCTTTTTTACTTTATTATATGGCCGCCATCTTAGAAAAAGCATTTCGCATGGGGGCCGCGGGCCCCACGGGACCCGCGGAGGGTACCCTGCCAGCCTGTTGTTTTTTCAAATATTTCTAGCCTTTTTTACTATATTCTATGGCCGCCATCTTAGAAAAAGCATTTCGCATGTGGGCCGCGGGCCCCACGGGACCCGCGGAGGGTACCCTGCCAGCCTGTTGTATTTTCAAATATTACTACATTCTATAGCCGTCATTTTGAAACCACTACCTTGGAAAAGATACTTCGCATGGGGGCCGCGGGCCCCACGGGACCCGCGGAGGGTTTCCTGCCAGCCTGTTGTATTTTCAAATATTACTACATTCTTTGGCCGTCATTTTGAAACCACCATCTTGGAAAAAGTATTTCGCGTGGGGGCCGCGGCCCCCGCGGGGACCGCGGAGGGTAACCTACCACCCTTTATGTCACTTAGTCGAGCACAACCCATCCATCTCGACTGTCCTCTGAGATATTGGCGTTTCAATTTTGTATGGCGGCCATCTTGTTTTCGCGATTTTGAAAAAAAAACACCGGCTTACCCATTGGCTGGCTGTTCTGAGCGACTTTAGTTCCGGGCAAACTCGATAGGGCAAGTCGTTGCGGAGAGCTGACCCATGTGTCAAGTCAGTTTCCACGTTAAGGTCCGTTTTGCATATTTTTTGTACTTGTGATAAAATTTCTTATGCGATGGTGTATAAAGTCGAACCCTATCTCTAAAAGCTGCGATACAACACAAGTGAGTCTATGAGTCTGACATTACTTTGTATGGCGGCCATCTTGGAAAATGGTGGAATCGAAAAATTAAATATGGCGTTTAAATTTGTGGCCTCGAAGAGCCACGGATGCAAAATTTCAATCGGATTGGAGTAAAAAAAAATTTGCCCGCCATATTGAATCCGCCATCTTGGAAAAAAAATAGAATCATTAGATTACTCCTCCCACCTAGAACAACATTTGTTCGAGCACCACCCACCTGTTGCGACTGGCCTCTGAGATATTTTGGTTTCAACTTTGTATGGCGGCCATCTTGTTTTTGCAATTTTGAAAAAAAAATACCGGTTCACCTATTGGCTGGCTGTTCTCAGCGACTTTTGTTCCGGGCAAACTCGATAGAGCGAGTCGTTGCGGAGAACTGGCACATGTGTCAGGTCAATTTCCACATTCAGGTCGATTTTTTATTTTTTTGGTACTTATCATAAAATTTCTAAAGCGATCGTGTATAGATTCGAACCCCACCTCTTATGGTTTCCTCAAAACAACGGGTCAAAGATACAGAAATTACTTTGTATGGCGGCCATCTTGGAAAATGGCGGAACCGAAAAATAAAGTATGCCATTTGAATCTGTGGCCCCGAAGAGCCCCGGATGCAAAATTTCAATCGGATCGGATAAAAAAAAATTTTGGCCGCCATTTTGAATCCGCCATCTTGGAAAAAAAATTGCTTAGTCGGATTTCCCCCTCAACTCTGAATGACATTTGGTCGAGCACCACCCGTCTATCTCGACTGGCCTCTGAGATATTCGCGTTTCAATTTTGTATGGCGGCCATCTTGTTTCCGCCATTTTGAAAAATCTTGGACCGGCTCACCCATTGGCCGGCTGTTCTGAGCGACTTTAGTTCCGGGCAAACTCGATAGGTCGAGCCGTTGCGGAGAACCGCCCCATGTGTCAAGTCGATTTCCACGTTCAGGTCGATTTCGTATTTTTCTGGTGGTCGTGGAGGCATTTCTGATACGACAGTGTATAGAGTCCAACCGCACCTCTTATGGGTTCTTCAAAACAGCATGTCAGTGAGTGAGTCAGTGAGTGGGTATTCAGCTATATATATTATAAACTAGTATTTCGCGTGGGGGCCGCGGGCCCCGAGGGCCCCGCGGAGGTCCCTGCCACCCTGTTTTGTTTTAATAATCCTAACCTTTTTTTTTTTACTATATACTTTGGCCGCCTTTTTGAAACCGCCAATTTGAAAACAGTGATTCATATCCTACCGCCCTGTTTTTTTTAAATATTTTTAACATTTTTTACTATAATCTTTGGCCGCCATTTTGTATCCGTCATCTTAGAAAAAGTATTTCGCGTGGAGGCCGCGGGCCCCACGGGACCCGCGGAGGGTTCCCTGCCACCCTGTTTTTTTTTTCAAATATTTATATATTTTTTTCCTTTAATCTTTGGCCGCCATTTTGTATCCGCCATCTTGGAAAAAGTATTTCGCGCGGAGGTTGCGAAGGGTAGGTTAGGACCCGCGGAGGGTACCCTGTCAGCCTGTGTTATTTTCAAATATTACTACATTCTCTGGCCGTCATTTTGAAACCACTACCTTGGAAAAAGTATTTCGCGTGGGGGCCGCGGCCCCCGCGGGGACCGCGGAGGGTAACCTACCACCCTGTATTTTTTTCAAATATTTCTAACCAATTTTTAATTTATTCTTTGGCCGCCATCTTGGGAACAGCATTTCGCATGGAGGCCGCGGGCCCCACGGGACCCGCGGAGGGTACCCTACCAGCCTGTTTTTTTTTTCAAATTTTTCCAGCCTTTGTTACTATATTCTTTGGCCGCCGTTTTGACACCGCAACCTTGGAAAAAGTACTTCGCATGGGGGCCGCGGGCCCCACGGGACCCGCGGAGGGTTCCCGGCCACCCTGTTTTTTTCAAATATTTATAACCTTTTTTACTTTATTCTTCGGCCGTTATCTTGGGAACAGCATCTCACATGGGGGCCGCGGGCCCCACGGGACCCGCGGAGGGTTCCCGGCCACCCTGTTTTTTTCAAATATTTATAACCTTTTTTACTTTATTCTTCGGCCGTTATCTTGGGAACAGCATCTCACATGGGGGCCGCGGGCCCCACGGGACCCGCGGAGGGTACCCTGCCAGCCTATTGTTTCTTCAAATATTTTTAGCCTTTTTTCTATATTCTTTGGCCGCCATCTTAGGAAAAGCATTTCGCATGGAGGCCGCGGGCCCCACGGGACCCGCGGAGGGTAACCTACCAGCCTGTATTTTTTTCAAATATTTCTCACCTTTTTTTTTTACTTTATTCTTCGGCCGTTATCTTGGGAACAGCATCTCACATGGGGGCCGCGGGCCCCACGGGACCCGCGGAGGGTACCCTGCCAGCCTATTGTTGGGGCCGCGGGCCCCACGGGACCCGCGGAGGGTACCCTGCCAGCCTCTTGTTGGGGCCGCGGCCCCCGCGGGGACCGCGGAGGGTAACCTACCACCCTGTATTTTTTCAAATATTTCTAACCTTTTTTACTTCATTCTTTGGCCATCATTTTGAAACCACTACCTTGGAAAAAGTATTTCGCGTGGGGGCCGCGGCCCCCGCGGGGACCGCGGAGGGTAGCCTACCATCCTGTATGTCACTTAGCCGAGCACAACCCATCCATCTCGACTGGCCTCTGAGATATTCGCGTTTCAATTTTGTATGGCGGCCATCTTGTTTTCGCAATTTTGAAAAAAAAATACCGGTTCACCCATTGGCTGGCTGTTCTGAGCGACTTTAGTTCCGGGCAAACTCGATAGGGCAAGTAGTTACGGAGAACTGGCCCATGTGCCGAATCAGTTTCCACGTTCAGGTCAGTTTTTAAATTTTTTGGTACTAATGTTATGATTCTTGATGCGATGGTGTACAGAGTCGAACCCTATCTTTAAAAGCTGCTATACAATACAAGTGAGTCTATGAATATGACATTACATTGTATGGCGGCCATCTTGGAAAATGGCGGAACCGAAAAATAAGGTATGCCATTTGAATCTGTGGCCTCGAAGAGCCCCGGATGCAAAATTTCAGTCTGATCGGAGTAAAAAAAATTTTGGCCGCCATTTTGAATCCGCCATCTTGGAAAAAAAATTGCTTAGTCAGATTTCCCCCTCAACTCTGAATGACATTTGGTCGAGCACCACCCACCTATCTCTACTGGCCTCTGAGATATTCGCGTTTCAATTTTGTATGGCGGCCATCTTGTTTTTGCAATTTTGAAAATAAAATACTGGTACATCCATTGGCTGGCTGTTCTGAGCGACTTTTGTTCCGGGCAAACTCAATAAAGCAATTCATCGCGGAGAGCTGCCCCATGTGTCAGGTCAGTTTCCACATTCAGGTCAATTTTTAATTTTTTTCGTACTTATCATATAATTTTTGAAGCAAAAGTGTATAGAACCAAACCCTACCTCTGATGGGTTGCTCAAAACAACAGGTCAAAGATACAGAAATTACATTGTATGGCGGCCATCTTGGAAAATGGCGGAACCGAAAAATAAGGTATGCCATTTGAATCTGTGGCCTTGAAGAGCCCCGGATGCAAAATTTCAGTCTGATCGGAGTAAAAAAAATTTTGGCCGCCATTTTGAATCCGCCATCTTGGAAAAAAAATTGCTTAGTCAGATTTCCCCCTCAACTCTGAATGACATTTGGTCGAGCACCACCCATCTATCTCGACTGGCCTCTGAGATATTCGCGTTTCAATTTTGTATGGCGGCCATCTTGTTTTCGCCATTTTGAAAAATCTTGGACCGGCTCACCCATTGGCCGGCTGTTCTGAGCGACTTTAGTTCCGGGCAAACTCGATAGGTCGAGCCGTTGCGGAGAACCGCCCCATGTGTCGGGTCAGTTTCCACGTTCAGGTCGATTTCGTATTTTTCTGGTGGTCGTGGGGGCATTTCTGATACGACAATGTATAGAGTGCAGCCTTACCTCTTATGGGTTCTTCAAAACAGCATGTCAGTCAGTGAGTGAGTCAGTGAGTGAGTGGGTGTTCAGCTATATATATTATAACTAGTATTTCGCGTGGGGGCCGCGGGCCCCAAGGGCCCCGCGGAGGTCCCTGCCACCCGGTTTTGTTTTAATAATCCTAACCTTTTTTTTTTACTATATACTTTGGCCGCCTTTTTGAAACCGCCACTTTGAAAACAGTGATTCATACCCTACCACCCTGTATTTTTTTCAAATATTTATAACATTTTTTCCTTTAATCTTTGGCCGCCATTTTGTATCCGCCATCTTGGAAAAAGTATTTCGCGCGGGGGCTGCGAAGGGTAGCCTACCGTCTTATTTTGTTCGCATGGGGGCCGCGGGCCCCACGGGACCCGCGGAGGGTACCCTGCCAGCCTGTGTTATTTTCAAATATTACTACATTCTTTGGCCGTCATTTTGAAACCACCACCTTGGAAAAAGTATTTCGCGTGAGGGCCGCGGCCCCCGCGGGGACCGCGGAGGGTAACCTACCAGACTGTATTTTTTTCAAATTTCTCACCTTTTTTTTACTTTATTCTTCGGCCGTTATCTTGGGAACAGCATCTCACATGGGGGCCGCGGGCCCCACGGGACCCGCGGAGGGTACCCTGCCAGCCTATTGTTTCTTCAAATATTTCTAGCCTTTTTTCTATATTCTTTGGCTACTATCGTAGGAAAAGCATTTCGCATGGAGGCCGCGGGCCCCACGGGACCTGCGGAGGGTACCCTGCCACCCTGTTTTTTTCAAATATTTCTTTCATTTTTGACTATAATATTTGGCCGTAATTTTGTATCCACCATCTCGTTTCAATTTTGTATGGCGGCCATCTTGTTTTCGCAATTTTGAAAAAAAAATACCGGGTCACCCATTGGCTGGCTGTTCTAAGCGACTTTAGTTCCGGGCAAACTCGATAGGGCAAGTCGTTGCGGAGAACTGGCCCATGGGCCGAATCAGTTTCCACGTTCAGGTCAGTTTTTAAATTTTTTGGTACTAACGTTATGATTCTTGATGCGATGGTGTACAGAGTCGAACCCTATCTCTAAAAGCTGCTATACAACACAGGTGAGTCTGTTAGTCTGACATTGCATTGTATGGCGGCCATCTTGGAAAATGGCGGAATCGCAAAATAAATTTTAGCGTTAGAATCTGTGACCATGAAGAGCCTCGGATGCAAATTTTCAGTTCGAACGGACTCAAAAAATCTTTGGCCGCCATTTTGAATCCGCCATTTTGGAAAAAAGTATTGGTTCATTATATTACTCCGCCCACTTTGAGCAACATTTGTTCGAGCACCACCCACCTGTTGCGACTGGCCTCTGAGATATTTTCGTTTCAATTTTGTATGGCGGCCATCTTGTTTTCGCAATTTTGAAAAAAAAATACCGGTTCACCCATTTGCTGGCTGTTCTGGGCGACTTTTGTTTCGGGAAAACTCGATAGAGCAAGTCATCGTGGAGGGCTGCCCCATGTGTCAGGTCAGTTTCCACATTCAGGTCAATTTTTTATTTTTTTGGTACTTATCATAAAATTTCTAAAGCGATCGTGTATAGAGTCGAACCCCACCTCTTATGGGCTCCTCAAAACAACAGATCAAAGATACAGAAATTACTTTGTATGGCGGCCATCTTGGAAAATGGCGGAATCGAAAAATAAAGTATGCCATTAAAATCTGTGGTCCCGAAGATCCCCGGATGCAAAATTTCAATCTGATCGGATTAAAAAAAAATTTGGCCGCCATTTTGAATCCGCCATCTTGGAAAAAAAATTGCTCAGTCAGATTTCCCCCTCAACACTGAATGACATTTGGTCGAGCACCACCTATCTATCTCGACTGGCCTCTGAGATATTCGCGTTTCAATTTTGTATGGCGGCCATCTTGTTTTCGCCATTTTGAAAAATCTTGGACCGGCTCACCCATTGGCCGGCTGTTCTGAGCGACTTTAGTTCCGGGCAAACTCGATAGGTCGAGCCGTTGCGGAGAACCGCCCCATGTGTCAAGTCAATTTCCACGTTCAGGTCGATTTCGTATTTTTCTGGTGGTCGTGGAGGCATTTCTGATACGATGGTGTATAGAGTTTAGCCACACCTCTTCTGGGTTCTTCAAAACAGCATGTCAGTCAGTGAGTCAGTGAGTCAGTGGGTATTCAGCTATATATATTATAACTAGTATTTCGCGTGGGGGCCGCGGGCCCCGAGGGCCCCGCGGAGGTCCCTGCCACCCTGTTTTGTTTTAATAATCCTAACCTTTTTTTTTTACTATATACTTTGGCCGCCTTTTTGAAACCGCCACTTTGAAAACAGTGATTCATACCCTGCCCTGTATTTTTTCAAACATTTCTAACATTTTTTAATATAGTCTTTGGCCGCCATTTTGTATCCGACATCTTGGAAAAAGTATTTCGCGTGGAGGCCGCGGGCCCCAGGGGACCCGCGGAGGGTTCCCTGCCACCCTGTTTTTTTTTTCAAATATTTATAACATTTTTTCCTTTCATCTTTGGCCGCCATTTTGTATCCGCCATCTTGGAAAAAGTATTTCGCGCGGGGGCCGCGAAGGGTAGCCTACCATCCTATTTTTTTCGCATGGGGGCCGCGGGCCCCACGGGACCCGCGGAGGGTACCCTGCCAGCCGTCATTTTGAAACCACCACCTTGGAAAAAGTATTTCGCGTGAGGGCCGCGGTCCCCGCGGGGACCGCGGAGGGTAACCTACCAGCCTGTATTTTTTTCAAATATTTCTCACCTTTTTTTTTACTTTACTCTTCGGCCTTTATCTTGGGAACAGCATCTCACATGGGGGCCGCGGGCCCCACGGGACCCGCGGGGGGTTATCTGCCAGCCTATTGTTTCTTCAAATATTTCTAGCCTTTTACTATATTCTATGGCCGCCATCTTAGAAAAAGGATTTCGCATGGGGGCCGCGGGCCCCACGGGACCCGCGGAGAGTGCCCTGCCAGCCTGTTGTATTTTAAAATATTACTACATTCTATAGCCGTCATTTTGAAACCACTACCTTGGAAAAAGTACTTCGCATGGGGGCCGCGGGCCCCACGGGACCCGCGGAGGGTACCCTGCCAGCCTGTTGTATTTTCAAATATTACTACATTCTTTGGCCATCATTTGGAAACCACTACCTTGGAAAAAGTATTTCGCGTGGCGGCCGCGGCCCCCGAGGGGACCGCGGAGGGTAACCTACCACCCTGTATTTTTTTCAAATATTTCTAACGTTTTTTACTACATTCTTTTACCGTCATTTTGAAACCACATCTTGGAAAAAGTATTTCACGTGGGAGCCGCGGCCCCCGCGGGGACCGCGGAGGGTAACCTACCACCCTGTATGTCACTTAGTCGAGCACAACCCATCCATCTCGAATGGCCTCTGAGATATTCGCGTTTCAATTTTGTATGGCGGCCATCTTGTTTTCGCAATTTTGAAAAAAAAAACACCGGTTCACCCATAGGCTGGCTGTTCTGAGCGACTTTAGTTCCAGGCAAACTCGATAGGGCAAGTCGTTACGGAGAGCTGGCCCATGTGTCAAGTCAGTTTCCACGTTCAGGTCGGATTTCTATTTTTTTTGTACTTGTGATAAAATTTCTTATGCAATCGTATATACAGTCGAATCTTATCGCTAATAGCTGCTATAAAACACAAGCGAGTCTGTTAGTCTGACATTACTTTGTATGGCGGCCATCTTGGAAAATGGCGGAATCGAAAAATCAAGAATGGCGTTTGAATTTGTGACATCGAAGAGCCCCGGATGCAAAATTTCAATCGGATCGGAATAAAAAAAAATTTCGCCGCCATTTTGAATCCGCCATCTTGGAAAAAAATTTAGCTCATCAGATTACCACTCCCACCTTGAACAATATTTGTTCGAGCACCACCCACCTGTTGCGACTGGGCTCTGAGATATTTGCGTTTCAATTTTGTATGGCGGCCATTTTGTTTTTGCAATTTTGAAAAAAAAATACTGGTTCACCTATTGGCTGGCTGTTCTGAGTGACTTTTGTTCCGGGCAAACTCGATAGGGCAACTCGTTACGGAGAGCTGGCCCATGTGTCAGGTCAGTTTCCACATTCAGGTCAATTTTGCTTTTACTTGTACTTATCATATAATTTTTGAAGCGAAAGTGTATAGAACCAAACCCTACCTCTGATGGGTTCCTCAAAACAACAGGTCAAATATACAGAAATTACTTTGTATGGCGGCCATCTTGGAAAATGGCGGAACCGAAAAATAAAGTATGCCATTTGAATCTGTAGCCTCAAAGAGCCCCGGATGCAAAATTTCAGTCGGATCGGAGAAAAAAAAAATTTGGCCGCCATTTTGAATCCGCCATCTTGGAAAAAAAATTGCTTAGTCGGATTTCCCCCTCAACTCTGAATGACATTTGGTCGAGCACCACCTATCTATCGAGACTGGCCTCTGAGATATTCGCGTTTCAATTTTGTATGGCGGCCATCTTGTTTTCGCCATTTTGAAAAATCTTGGACCGGCTCACCCATTGGCCGGCTGTTCTTAGCAACTTTAGTTCCGGGCAAACTCGATAGGTCGAGCCGTTGCGGAGAACCGCCCCATGTGTCAGGTCAGTTTCCACGTTCAGGTCGATTTCGTATTTTTCTGGTGGTCGGGCAAGCATTTCTGATACGACAATGTATAGAGTCTAGCTTTACCTCTTATGGGTTCTTCAAAACAGCATGTCAGTGAGTCAGTCAGTGAGTGAGTGAGTGGGTGTTCAGCTATATATATTATAACTAGTATTTCGCGTGGGGGCCGCGGGCCCCGAGGGCCCCGCGGAGGTCCCTGCCACCCCGTTTTGTTTTAATAATCCTAACCTTTTTTTTTACTATATACTTTGGCCGCCTTTTTGAAACCGCCACTTTGAAAACAGTGATTCATATCCTACCCCTGTTTTTTTTAAACATTTCTAACATTTTTTACTATAATCTTTGGCCGCCATTTTGTATCCGCCATCTTGGAAAAAGTATTTCGCGTGGAGGCCGCGGGCCCCACGGGACCCGCGGAGGGTTCCCTGCCACCCTGTTTTTTTTTCAAATATTTGTAACATTTTTTTCCTTTAATCTTTGGCCGCCATTTTGTATCCGCCATCTCGGAAAAAGTATTTCGCGCGGGGGCCGCGAAGGGTAGCCTACCATCCTTTTTTTTCGCATGGGGGCCGCGGGCCCCACGGGACCCGCGGAGGATACCCTGCCAGCCTGTGTTATTTTCAAATATTACTACATTCTTTGGCCGTCATTTTGAAACCACCACCTTGGAAAAAGTACTTCGCGTGAGGGCCGCGGCCCCCGCGGGGACCGCGGAGGGTAACCTACCAGCCTGTATTTTTTTCAAATATTTCTTACCTTTTTTTTACTTTATTCTTCGGCCGTTATCTTGGGAACAGCATCTCACATGGGGGCCGCGGGCCCCACGGGACCCGCGGAGGGTACCCTGCCAGCCTATTGTTTCTTCAAATATTTCTAGCCTTTTTTCTATATTCTTTGGCCGCCACCGTAGGAAAAGCATTTCGCATGGAGGCCGCGGGCCCCACGGGACCCGCGGAGGGTACCCTGCCACCCTGTGTTTTTTTCAAATATTTCTTTCATTTTTGACTATAATATTTGGCCGTCATTTTGTATCCACCATCTCGTTTCAATTTTGTATGGCGGCCATCTTGTTTTCGCAATTTTGAAAAAAAAATACCGGTTCACCCATTGGCTGGCTGTTCTGAGCGACTTTAGTTCCGGGCAAACTCGATAGGGCAAGTCGTTACGGAGAACTGGCCCATGTGCCGAATCAGTTTCCACGTTCAGGTCAGTTTTTAAATTTTTTGGTACTAACGTTATGATTCTTGATGCGATGGTGTACAGAGTCGAACCCTATCTCTAAAAGCTGCTATACAACACAAGTGAGTCTATGAGTCTGACATAACTTTGTATGGCGGCCATCTTGGAAAATGGCGGAATCGAAAAATTAAATATGGCGTTTAAATTTGTGGCCTCGAAGAGCCGCGGATGCAAAATTTCAATCGGATCGGAGTAAAAAAAAATTTGGCCGACATTTTGAATCCGCCATCTTGGAAAAAAAAATGGGTCATCCGATTACTACTCCCACCTTGAACAACATTTGGTCGAGCACCACCCACCTGTTGCGACTGGCCTCTGAGATATTTGCGTTTCAATTTTGTATGGCGGCCATTTTGTTTTTGCAATTTTGAAAAAAAAATACCGGTTCACCCATTGGCTGGCTGTTCTGAGTGACTTTTGTTCCGGGCAAACTCGATAGGGCAAGTCGTTGCGGAGAACTGGCCAATGTGTCAGGTCAGTTTCCACATTAAGGTCAATTTTTCATTTTTTTCTTATTTATCATATAATTTTTGAAGCAAAAGTGTATAGAACTAAACCCTACCTCTGATAGGTTCCTCAAAACAACAGATCAAAGATACAGAAATTACTTTGTATGGCGGCCATCTTGGAAAATGGCGGAATCGAAAAATAAAGTATGCCATTAGAATCTGTGGTCCCTAAGATCCCCGGATGCAAAATTTCAATCTTATCGGATTAAAAAAAAATTTGGCCGCCATTTTGAATCCGCCATCTTGGAAAAAAAATTGCTTAGTCAGATTTCCCCCTCAACTTTGAATGACATTTGGTCGAGCACCACCCACCTATCTCAACTGGCCTCTGAGATATTCGCGTTTCAATTTTGTATGGCGGCCATCTTGTTTTCGCCATTTTGAAAATTCTTGGACCGGCTCACCCATTGGCCGGCTGTTCTGAGCGACTTTAGTTCCGGGCAAACTCGATAGGTCGAGCCGTTGCGGAGAACCGCCCCATGTGTCAAGTCAATTTCCACGTTCAGGTCGATTTCGTATTTTTCTGGTGGTCGGGCAAGCATTTCTGATACAACGATGTATAGAGTCTAACCACACCTCTTCTGGGTTCTTCCAAACAACTCTGGGGTGAGTGAGTGAGTCAGTCAGTGGGTATTCAGCTATATATATTATAAAATAACTAGTATTTCGCGTGGGGGCCGCGGGCCCCGAGGGCCCCGCGGAGGTCTCGTGCCACCCTGTTTTGTTTTAATAATCCTAACCTTTTTTTTTTTACTATATACTTTGGCCGCCTTTTTGAAACCGCCACCTTGAAAACAGTGATTCATACCATACCGCCCTGTTTTTTTTTCAAATATTTCTAACATTTTTTACTATAATCTTTGGCCGCCATTTTGTATCCGCCATCTTGGAAAAAGTATTTCGCGTGGAGGCCGCGGGCCCCACGGGACCCGCGGAGGGTTCCCTGCCACCCTGTTTTTTTTTCAAATATTTCTAACATTTTTTACTATAATCTTTGGCCGCCATTTTGTATCCGCCATCTTGGAAAAAGTATTTCGCGCGGGGGCCGCGAAGGGTAGCCTACCATCCTATTTTTTTCGCATGGGGGCCGCGGGCCCCACGGGACCCGCGGAGGGTACCCTGCCAGCCTGTATTATTTTCAAATATTACAACATTCTTTGGCCGTCATTTTGAGACAACTACCTTGGAGAAAGTATTTCGCGTGAGGGCCGCGGCCCCCGCGGGGACCGCGGAGGGTAACCTACCAGCCTGTATTTTTTTCAAATATTATATTTCTCACCTTTTTTTTTACTTTATTCTTCGGCCGTTATCTTGGGAACAGCATCACACATGGGGGCCGCGGGCCCCACGGGACCCGCGGAGGGTACCCTGCCAGCCTATTGTTTCTTCAAATATTTCTAGCCTTTTTTCTATATTCTTTGGCCGCCATCTTAGGAAAAGCATTTCGCATGGAGGCCGCGGGCCCCACGGGACCCGCGGAGGGTACCCTGCCACCCTGTTTTTTTTCAAATATTTCTCACCTTTTTTATTTACTTTATTTTTCGGCCGTTATCTTGGGAACAGCATCTCACATGGGGTCCGCGGGCCCCACGGGACCCGCGGAGGGTACCCTACCAGCATATTGTTGAGGCCGCGGCCCCCGCGGGGACCGCGGAGGGCAACCACCAGCCTGTATTTTTTTCAAATATTTCTAACGTTTTTTACTACATTCTTTGGCCGTCATTTTGAAACCACCATCTTGGAAAAAGTATTTCGCGTGGGGGCCGCGGCCCCCGAGGGGTCCGCGGAGGTTAACTTACCACCCTGTATGTCACTTAGTCGACCACAACCCATCTATCTCGACTGGCCTCTGAGATATTCGCGTTTCAATTTTGTATGGCGGCCATCTTGTTTTCGCAATTTTGAAAAAAAAATACCGGTCCACCCATAGGCTGGCTGTTCTGAGCGACTTTAGTTTCAGGCAAACTCGATAGGGCAAGTCGTTGCGGAGAGCTGGCCCATGTGTCAAGTCAGTTTCCACGTTAAGGTCGGATTTGCATTTTTTTTGTACTTGTGATAAAATTTCTTATGCGATGGTGCATAAAATTGAACCCCTATTTCTAAAAACTGCTATACAACACAAGTGAGTCTATGAGTCTGACATTACTTTGTATGGCGGCCATCTTGGAAAATGGCGGAATCGAAAAATAAATTCTAGCGTCAGAATTTATGGCCCTGAAGAGGCTCGGATGCAAAATTTTACTCAGAACGGACTCAAAAAAAATTTGGCCGCCATTTTGAATCCGCCATCTTGGAAAAAAAATTGGCTCATCAGATAACCACTACCACTTTGAACAATATTTGGTCGAGCACCATCCACCTATTGTGATTGGCCTCTGAGATATTTGCGTTTCAATTTTTTATGGCGGCCATCTTGTTTTTGCAATTTTGAAAAAAAAATACTGGTTCACCCATTGGCTGGCTGTTCTGAGCGACTTTTGTTCCGGGCAAACTCAATAAAGCAATTCATCGCGGAGAGCTGCCCCATGTGTCAGGTCAGTTTCCACATTCAGGTCAATTTTTCATTTTTTTCGTACTTATCATATAATTTTTGAAGCGAAAGTGTATAGAACCAAACCCTACCTCTGATGGGTTCCTCAAAACAACAGGTCAAATATACAGAAATTACTTTGTATGGCGGCCATCTTGGAAAATGGCGGAACCGAAAAATAAAGTATGCCATTTAAATCTGTGGCCTCAAAGAGCCCCGGATGCAAAATTTCAATCGGATCGGAGTAAAAAAAATTTTGGCCGCCATTTTGAATCCGCCATCTTGGAAAAAAAATTGCTTAGTCAGATTTCCCCCTCAACTCTGAATGACATTTGGTCGAGCACCACCCACCTATCTCTACTGGCCTCTGAGATATTCGCGTTTCAATTTTGTATGGCGGCCATCTTGTTTTCGCCATTTTGAAAAATCTTGGACCGGCTCACCCATTGGCCGGCTGTTCTGAGCGACTTTAGTTCCGGGCAAACTCGACAGGTCGAGCCGTTGCGGAGAACCGTCCCATGTGTCAAGTCAATTTCCACGTTCAGGTCGATTTCGTATTTTTCTGGTGGTCGGGCAAGCATTTCTGATACAACGATGTATAGAGTCTAACCTCAACTCTTACAGGTTCCTCCAAACAACTCTGGGGTGAGTCAGTCAGTGAGTCAGTGAGTGGGTATTCAGCTATATATATTATAACTAGTATTTCGCGTGGGGGCCGCGGGCCCCGAGGGGCCCGCGGAGGGTCTCGTGCCACCCTGTTTTGTTTGATTAATCCTAACCTTTTTACTTTATTATTATTATATGCGTTTGTTTGTTACCAATTTTACTTGTTCCGTTCGAAGACCAGATTGTTGCTACTGACTGGAGCTAAAAATGAAACCACAGCACAGCGAGCAGCAACTATAGCCAAATATCAGACAGCTCGTGTGTTGCACATGACACTATGTTCCCAGTATGTCCCAAAGTCAAAACAGATTAGTTTCAGAATGTCTTAAATTTGAAATGATTTACACCTACTTCTTAAAATACCTGACTCTTGATAAGACTATAATTCAGATTGACTTGATTGTGTTTTCATTAATTTTCAATTCATTGGATGTAACTATATCTTCATTTGATTGTATTGCAAAAATGTCTATTTGAGATTCTGGTAAATTTGGAACAAAGACAATTAAAGATGGAGTCGGGGTACGTATTAAAATACATAAAGTTTAAAATGTATAATGGGTTAAATTACATAATGGTTTATAATAATATAATGCGGTTTTCTAAGAAAGTTACAAATTAACAGGATTGTTATTAAACAAACCTAACCTAACCTAAACCAATATATAGATTACGATATCAAAAAAGTTCATTTAGCTAATAGTTTTACAGAAAATTGCGTTATATGTTTTGAACCATTATGTATTTTAACCCATTATACATTTTAAACTTTATGTATTCTAATCCGCTCCCATGGAGTCCAAATATTATGAATAGGGTAGGTATTAGCATATTTGATAGTATTAAACCGATTCCCTTCAAACAGAGCAGAGCGTAATGAAAAGAAATCTGCCTTTAATTTATAAGATTAGGTTTTGAAATGCGTTGCGGGTGGTAGGACCTTGTGCAACGTCCGTCCTCGCTACCACCATTTTACTCACTAATCCTACCGCTAAGAAGCAGCGCTTGCACTGTTGTGTTACGGTGTGCAGAGTAAGACAGCCGAGAAAATTACTGGCACAAGAGGCATTTCATCTTAGTTCTCTAGATAGGCAACGCAACTGCAATTTCTCCGGGGTCGCGGTTATCTATGGGCAGTGGTGATCACTTACCATTAGGTGACTCGCTTGCTCGTTTACGTTCCTTATCGTATAAGAAAATAAAAGGGTAGAAATAATAAATAGTGAATAAATAGTAAAAAAGTTTTATTTCAGTTTTAACAGACATAGTTTTGGCCTACTCGCAGCCCATAGCTGTCCTCTTTTTCGAATACAAACATGAGGACAGCACAACCCTCACTTAAAGCATGGATGCTGGACGAATCTCTTCTTCCTTCTCATTGATGGTTAATGTGACAGTGTTGGCCTTATCCCGAACGCGATGTTCCTTTGTTGCCTTTTAATTTCCACAGCCAATTGATGTGTCCAAGTATGATTCCATCGAAGACCTTAAACAATAAATACAGTTTATTAAGTTTACTTGATAAAAAACAGAGAACTGTAACCTAGCCTTTTTTTAATTTACTGGTATACGTTCGTTTCAACTCTTTTTTTTTTGGTGTGGAAAACGCACCCTAGGTGTATACTGCGGTCGGGGCTCCGGAGCGTATGTGGGTCTCTCAGGCACGGGAAATGCACACTGGGCATACCCACTAAAAACCACACGGATTCCCTCATTTGCCTGAATGAGGACGTTACGGGTGCACAAGGAGACTACCGCAACGTCCGAAGGTCACCCAGGGATGGGGTTCTTCTATGCGGCACTGTGTGATACAGAATCGGGTATGCCCCGCTCTATCCCGCAGTGACCCCGCTGGATTTCTTATAGAGGTTTATTCCTCATGGCTCTCGAAACAGCCCACGTTCTTAGCCCACGGGTGGGGTTACGTGTTGACCATAAATTATACTATATTATGCAACATTACTACCGATTTGAATGCTAAAGTCCTGGATCTTTTTTATTTATTAAATTAAGTTATTTTTTATACGAATTCTTAAAAGAAATGGTTTTTTTTTTCAAATTACATTATTTAATTAATTACCTAGCTGATCAATTAGATATCATAAAAAAGATAATAAAATGTAAACAACAATTTGTCAAGAAATACCTTTGTAATGAATACATGCTGTGTTGTATCGTTGGACATCACATTTATTGCGTCGAGTTGGTGTAACAGTCGTCAATGGTTGAAAGTGTGCCGCATCTTCCTTTATTTGGTAATTTCCAGTTTCGCTCCAAGTCATCTGTGCGACATAATAAAAACATATTATTTCAAAGTTTAGTAATAAAAGCCGCTCATTTAGCACCACCCAGGAGGCACGTGTAGGGTGTAAAATGGGCGTGGATACATCAACCTCGGCTTCCGGTGCACCCGTTCGGTAGTTGATGTTCGCCGTCGCTGTTGCAAAGTTTATATATGTCAATGCTACAAGTTTCAAAAGATGTCAATAGAAGAAATATCAGTCATATTTTAAAGTATACTTTTGCAGATTTAGCCTAATGACAACATTTTTTTTTTCATTTACACTTAGCGACAGCGGAACGTTAACAGCCGAGCGAGTGCGCCGTGAGCCGGCGCGGCGCATCTTACACGGTACTGAATAACGGCACGCCGTCGTGCCGTTCCACTGTAGCGGTTCCGCACTATGGTGCGGTGTGGTGATGTGTCCGCGCTCAATGGTAAACCCACGGACGCGAGCGGCGTTACCTCCCACTACGGTCCTACTACGTGTAATGTTTGTATATGTGTAAGCGAATGTGGGGATAATGCATGTCTGAAAAGGACCAACTACGTATTTACAACGCAATTCTATTCAAATAAATTAATACAAAAATAAAATAAATAAACATAAATAAATGAATATACATACATATTCTAAACCTAATTATAAAAGCAGTCTAATTTAACTAATTAAATAAAAAATTTAAATAAATGAATATACATACATATTCTGAACCTAATTATAAAAGCAGTCTAATTAAACTAATTAAATAAAAAATATAAATAAATGAATATACATACATATTCTGAACCTAATTATAAAAGCAGTCTAATTAAACTAATTAAATAAAAAATATAAATAAATGAATATACATACATATTCTGAACCTAATTATAAAAGCAGTCTAAATTACATAAAGCAGCCTAATTAAACGAATTCAACCTAACTAAACCAAAACTAACTGCAGAAAACCTAAATCACAACAACTATGTACAACTACATTGAAGAATGAAGTGTTTTGCATGGAAATGTAAATATTTAGGTAGTAAAGGTGTCTTAGGGTGGCGTGTATAGAATTAAAATTCAAAATCTATAATTCATGTAGCAATTGCATTCTCGCAAAAATGCTTGACTTTAGATTAACAAATAAAGTGTAACAAATACCTAATAAACCACCTACCAAGTACAGCCGCATACCAAAGTGTAACATCGTCATCGATTAAACGTTTCGTGATCGTTGCTGAAGGTAAGAACGGTCGAAAAAGTTGGGTTAAGCACATAAGAAATATAATTAAGCGTCGAGAACTCTGCAAGTTGAAGGGTAATAAGGGTGGCTGTGCGTTCAAAATGATAACAGTATGGAAGCGAAAACGGATGGGTTTTAGAGGCCATCAACGATTGCTAGGCAACACTGGGGACAATCCAGCCATCGAGTTGACAAATCAACCGGCCGGATTGGTCAGTTCGGTATGAGATCAGTTGAGCAGTCGTAGTTACCACTGCCAAATCATCGACTTGAGATGCAAAGGTCGAGTCGGTGTCCGGAATGACTGCGAACGTTGTATCCACTCTGCATTTCGTGGTTGTTGAACGTGTGGTGGTAGACATACCTTGGTGAATGTTATGTAGGTAAGGAAAAAAAAAGTAAAAACAAAAATCGAAGTCAAAATCAAAATATCGATTCAATTTGGGCTCTTTAAAAGCACTTACGAATGTCAAACAATTACCACTGATTCGGAAAACGCTACTAAGAGAAAAGTCGCCAAGAAACTCAATGACAATTATATTTTTTCAAAAATTGGAAGTACACATGCCAGTCACAATATTTCAGAATTACATCACAGTAGGTGCGCTTATTGGGATCACACACAAGTGCTGGTCGGAATCATTTTTCAAACAACCCTATCTCATCATCATCCTCTTGCCGTTATCCCATTATCTGGGGTCAGCCCAGTACGGCTTTTTCTTCCATTCGTCTCTATCTTTCGTCAGCTCCGAATTCACGTCCTTCACACACATATCATTCTTCACACGTTGTACGATTACCCTCAAGGACTCGGAAAAAATCAAGTTGAAGACGATTCAAGACGATCAAGACGAATAAATCAGACGATATGATCACGAATATAAGTCGAAAATATTAACAATGCCGAAAGACTCCAGACGCAACAGCAGACAAGCAGATTTTGACGATGTAAGTGCTGTAACATCGCGAAGTTAAGAAAAGAAAATTACTTCAGAAAAGAAAGGAGAGCACTAAGTACAACAAAGGGGACTTAGTTGCCATCAAAAGAACTCAATTTGGGGTTGGAATGAAGCTAAAATTAAAATACGAGTACTTAGGTCCGTATCAAGTCGTTAGAGCTACTGGAAGAGACAGATACCCAAGTCCAGAAAGTTGATGACTCTGCCGAAGGTTCTAGAAACACCACTACCTTCTGTGAACATTTCCTCCGCATCACACGCCCATACCGCGCTAAACGATTTCCTCTCAACTTTTCGGGGTACGCAGTCATAGGTTTTTCAAGGTCAACGAACACCATGTGCAGGTTTTTTTGTACGCGCTTATATTTTTCGCACAGTTGGCGAAGGGCAAAAGTAGCAACTACTTTCGCCCTTCGCCAAGTGTTTGAAAAATATAGGCGCGTACAAAGAGCGTCGGGTACGTGGGGTCGCTACTCCCCAACAGCCTCGCCACAAGCTGCCCTGCGTTATTTTATTTTCTTAACTCGACACTCACTTAAAAAGTCAAAAATGAATGCAAGTAAAAAAAGAGAATTTAAATAAACATAAGAAGTCTAGTTATTCATTCTATACTTTATTCTCAGAATAATAAAACCGAAGTCCAAATATGAAAAAAAAAACCATAAAGCTTACATAAAACCAACCCATCAGAAAAAAAAGATTATTTGGATTTTGATAAATGTGTTTTCGAAAACAAATGTGCCCTCGTGATTGCTTGCTTATAGATGATTGAGAATAGACCTAAGCGATCTCAATAATTTTTACAAGCAAATCTTCGCAACTGAGAACATATTTTTCATCTCCATTAGCGGTTACAAATGAAACAAAGTAAGTAAACAGACTTGATTAAAAATCTTATTCTATTCGTTATATAAAATTAAAAATGTTGTGTTGCAGTATGCAGTTGACTATTTTGTTCCTTTTTTTTATTGTTTTTTTTTTGTATTTTTTTTCCTGTTCATTTATCTCTGTTCTTTTTTTTGCTTTTTTAAAGGTTTTTTTTTGTTTTGAATTTTTTTTTACTGCATATTTTATTGTTACAAAAGATTATAAGATGTAAAAAAGGTTTATACATAAAACCTGATGGTGCACAGTAAAATTGCTATGAAATTATAACTAACTAAAAAAAACATTACCCATTATGATTCATTTTCCTTTAGAATTACTCCATTTCTATTTTTGTTTTTTCTTGTCAACTTTGGCTCAAAATTTCAGTCTTCGTCTAATTTCATTCAAGTTCTTCGAGATCTTCGAGTCGAATTTCGGCAGCCGTTTGCAATTGATGAGACAACATAGTTTTATGTAAAATCTTTAAGCTGTTTGAACTGGCATATCGCCCAGCAGCTTTAACGGCAGTGTATCATATACATTTTTCGTAAAATAGATATGCCTTTGTTTTTTTGGTGATAAACGAAGTGTCAGGATGTCTTCTGTTACTTGATGGCCTTTCGTTAAAACTTCAGCGACATAAGATACGAAAGGCATGTAAACGGATTTATTCATACAAGATGAAAAAAAACTTAAATTACGTGAAAAATTAACGTTCTTCCCCAGAAAGCTTTCGAAAGTCGTCGTCCGTTGCCGCCGTTAAGTCTTCAGCGAAGTAACACTGGGTTATGGGTTATGCTTCTGGTGAAGAGTCTGAAGTTTGCTGTTTTCATTTCGTGATGACATCAACATTAATTTTACAATTATTTCTCCGCTTTTCAGAAGACTTTGTCAAGTATTCAATTTGCGGGCTGCCGTTCAGTTTTCAGTGAGATAACACTGGTTAAGGAATGTTCTATGTTTTACATCTTGCATCTGGAGAAGAGCCTGAAGTTTGCCGAGTTTTCGTTTCTTCATATTGTAGTTGACTTTAACATTTTTTCTTAAACTTATGTGCTTATAATGCGTACTTGTAGAGCATTTAGTATATTCAATAAGATAGAATAGAAATTCAGTTGATGGCTAGTGTACTTTAAATAGTATCCTTATGCAAAATAGTCTTCTTATACATGCATAGTTTTGATGACACAACAATCAAATAAGTTACAAAAAGGATACCTTCTACAGTCGTCAAATTTTGTTATATCATTCATTACTAATGACAAATCAAGATTTCCTTAAATTTGGAAAGAGATGTGTTGATAAAATAAATTGTACAGAATTTAACAAATGCGTTTAATGAATGAATTCACAGCATATTTTCAATTCGTAAAGGGCACATGAAAACGCTCGGACATAATAAATCTCATAAAAGAAAATTTCATATGAGGACTTCATGATTAATTATTTTATTATTATACACGATGCTTTTTAATCGGTGATCAGGTACCAATATTTCTAAACAGTAATTGAAACAGGTCACGTTAAAAATGTCTAAAATTAAAAAAACCTAACGTAAAATAACCAGACGCGTTTATCCCTTACAGGCATATAAGCAGTGCTTGTAAGCATACGTAAATGTGCCCGACACGCTTCGTACCAATACGGATTTTGTTGGCAATACGCCTACCCTCTGTCAAAATCCACTGCACGCCCCTGAAAATAACCTACGTTCAAAATCCCTAAAATCTAAATACCTAATGTTTTTTTCACTTACATTCAAAATACCTAAAGCTTAAAATGCTTAATTTTCGGCAAGCGAGCGAAGCGAGCGATCAAGACGGTTCGGGGCGGTAGAGACTCGGAATGGTTAGGTTCAAAGACTAAGGAGGGAGCATAGCGGAGCGAAGCTCCCGCATTAGCCTTTGGTATTAGTTATTTCTTTTATTAGGGGGCGTTCAAGTATTACGTAACGCAATTTGAAGGGGGGGGGGGGGGGGGGTATTGTAAAACGTTACGATGCGTTACAGGGGCGCACTATTATTTATATTATATACTACGCATGTATTGCGGGTTAAACATCTCTTGTTTTATTTAGTATTATTACCGTAAAGGCGATTAAAACTATAACAAGGATATTAGAGCGACTTTCTTGTACTTTGCGCAACATAAATTTTGACACTTTTGGGTAAAAATGGTCACTCAAGTGTTACGTAACGTTTACGGGGTGGGGGGTGTGTACAGAAAAACGTTACGGCGCGTTACAAGGGGGGGAGGGAGGGTCAAAAGTCTTCGTAATTTGCTTGATAAAATGTGGTATATTGTATGTATATCTCTACGGGAAAGAAGAGATATAGAATGTTTAATGTACAATTTGTAGGGTTAATACTGAGTTTAAGGATGACATGCCCGTTTATTACTAATTACTGATATTTTTAGCAACAACGCTGAATTTTCTTACAACCAGCCTCTCTCGCGAGAGGAGGCGAAGAACTGGTTGGTTGTTGCTAAAAATATCAGTAACAAGTAATAAGTAATTACTTACTAACAATACCGGGAGTGTCTAACTGATGTAATCTAACCACCTTATCTCCTTTCGGAGAGAAGGGGTAGATACAGTAGAGCTCCCGGTATTGTTAGCAAATAAAATGGGCAGGTCGTCCTTAAACTTAGTATTAACCCCACAAATTGTACAACGAAATGTGGAGATATACATACATACATTAAGGGGCGTTTAAGTATTACGTAAGCGATTGAGGGAGCGGGGGGGTCTTTACTTTGTTTATTTTTGATGACATGGGGGGTGTGGGGGTCGATATGGTGATTACGTCAGCAGCTTCGATTCGAACTGCTTGCTCACGAATCAATAAAAAACAGAATCCATTAAAAGAAAAATACATATAGGTACCAATGATTACGTAAGCATGCAGTAAGAGGTTTGCTTACTTTTACTGACAAGGGGAAGGGGGGGTAAATAATTGTAAAAAATCTGCTTACGTAATACTTGAATGGCCCTTAACTACGGGAAAAGAGGAGGAATATAGAATGTTTGGGACATAAATTGTACAATTTGTAGGGTTAATACTGAGTTTAAGGATGACATGCCCGTTTTATTACTAATTACTGATATTTTTAGCAACAACGCTGAATTTTCTTACAACCAGCCTCTCTCGCGAGAGGAGGCGAAGAACAGGTTGTTTGTTGCTAAAAATATCAGTAAAAAGTAATAAGTAATTACTTACTAATAATACCGGGAGTGTCTAACTGATGTAATCTAACCACCTTTTCTCCTTTCGGAGAGAAGGGGTAGATACAGTAGAGCTCCCGGTATTGTTAGCAAATAAAATGGGCAGGTCGTCCTTAAACTTAGTATTAACCCTACAAATTGTAGGTACAACAAAACGTGGAGATATACATACATACATACATTAGGGGGAATTCAAGTATTACGTAAGCGCGTGAGGGAGCGGGGGTCTTTGCTTTGTTAATTTTTGATGACATGGGGGGTGGGGGGGGCCGATATGGTGATTACGTCAGCAGCTTCGATGCGAACTGCTGCTCACGAATCAATAAAAAATAGAATCCATTAAAAGAAAAATACATATAGGTATCAATGATTACGTAAGCATGCAGTAAGAGGTTTGCTTACTTTTACTGACAAGGGGAAGGGGGGGTAAATAATTGTAAAAAATCTGCTTACGTAATACTTGAATGGCCCTTAACTACGGGAAACGAGGAGGAATATAGAATGTTTGGGACATAAATTGTACAATTTGTAGGGTTAATACTGAGTTTAAGGATGACATGCCCGTTTTATTATTAATTACTGATATTTTTAGCAACAACGCTGAATATTCTTACAACCAGCCTCTCTCGCGAGAGGAGGCGAAGAACAGGTTGTTTGTTGCTAAAAATATCAGTAACAAGTAATAAGTAATTACTTACTAATAATACCGGGAGTGTCTAACTGATGTAATCTAACCACCTTATCTCCTTTCGGAGAGAAGGGGTAGATACAGTAGAGCTCCCGGTATTGTTAGCAAACAAAATGGGCAGGTCGTCCTTAAACTTAGTATTAACCCTACAAATTGTACAACAAAACGTGGAGATATATATACATACATTAGGGGGCGTTCAAGTATTACGTAAGCGCTTGAAGGGGGCGGGGGGTCTTTGCTTTGTTTATTTTTGATGACATGGGGGGTGGGGGGGTCGATATGGTGATTACGTCAGCAGCTTCAATTCGAAATGCTGCTCACGAATCAATAAAAAACAGAATCCATTAAAAGAAAAACGCATATAGGTACCAATGATTACGTAAGCATGGGAGGGGGGGGGGGGCAGTAAGAGGTTTGTTACTTTTACTGACAAGGGGAAGGGGGGGTAAATAATTGTAAAATATCTGCTTACGTAATACTTGAATGGCCCCTTTTGAATATAAGTGAAAAAAACATTAGGTATTTAGATTTTAGGGATTTTTTGTAGAATAAAAAGCTGGTGCATTAAAAAAAAAAAAAAAAAAAAAAAAAAAAAAAAAAAAAAAAAAAAAAAAAAAAAAAAAAAAAAAAACCTGCACATGGTGTTCGTTGACCTTGAAAAACCTATGACTGCGTACCCCGAAAAGTTCAGAGGAAATTGTTTAGCGTGGTATGGGCGTGTGATGCGGAGAAGATGTTCACAGAAAGTAGTGGTGTTTCTAGAACCTTCGGCAGAGTCATCAACCTTCTGGACTTGGGTATCTGTCTCTTCCAGTAGCTCTAACGACTTGATACGGACCTAAATATTTTAATTTTAACTTCATTCCAACCCCAAATTGGGTTCTTTTGATGGCAACTAAGTCCCCTTTGTTGTACTTAGTGATCTCCTTTCTTTTCTGATTAAGTAATTTTCTTTTCTTAACTTCGCGATATTCCAGCACTTACGTCGTCAAAATCTGCTTGTCTGCTGTTGCGTCTGGAGTCTTTCGGCATTGTTAATATTTTCGATTTATATTCGTGATAATATCGTCTGATTTATTCGTCTTGATCGTCTTGAATCGTCTTCAACTTGATTTTTTCCGAGTCCTTGAGGGTAATCGTACAACGTGTGAAGAATGATATGTGTGTGAAGGACGTGAATGTGGAGCTGACGAAAGATAGAGCCGAATGGAAGAAAAAGTCGTACTGCGCCGACCCCAGATAATGGGATAAGGGCAAGAGGATGGTGATGAGATAGGGTTGTTTGAAAAATGATTCCGACCAGCACTTGTGTGTGATCTCAATAAGCGCGCCTACTGTGTTGCAATTCTGAAATATTGTGACTGGATGTACCTACTTCCAATTTTTGAAAAAATATAATTGTCATTGAATTTCTCGGCGACTTCTCTTAGTAGCATTTTCCGAATCGGTGGTAACTGTTTGACATTCGTAAGTGCTTTTGAAGAGCCCAAATTGAATAAAGATAAATTGATTTTGACTTCGATTTTCGTTTTTTTTACTTTTTTTTTCCTTACCCACAAAAACATTCACCTGGGTATGTCCACCACCACACGCTTGACAACCACGAAATGCAGAGTGGATATATCAACGTTCGCAGTCATTCCGGACACCGACTCGACCTTTGCATCTCAAGTCGATGATTTGGCAGTGGTAACTACGACTGCTCAATTGATCTCTAACCGAACTGACCAATCTACCGGCTGGTTCGTCGACTTGGTGGTTGGATTATCTTCAGTGTAACCTGGCAATCGGTGGCCTCGACAACCCATCCGTTATATCGCTTACCATAATGCCATCACTTTGACGCTACAGCCTCCACAACCTCCCTCTAACCCCCTAACCGTCCAACTTTTAGAGTCCATACGACGGATAAATTATACGGTCTTATGTGAAAATCCAACTGTCTCAACAGTTCTTACTTCGTCAACGATAAAGAATCGTTATTATCAATGAAAAATGTACACAAGTTGGTACACGCCTACTTGAAATACGCGATTTACCATCGATTTGTGACGCAATATTTAATTATCTAAATCATAACACTCTTTTGAAAAAGTCAATTGTATCATGACTATAGAATGAGAATTAAAATCCTATCCTGTTAGTGTAGTGTATGAAAAAGTGTCTTGTGTGTACTACAAAAAAATATATAAAAACTCGCATGAATAGCCATGTCAACATGATTTTTTGGAATAATCTAACCTAATAAAACATGATTACGATTGCCATCCTATATAATAGAGACGAACAATTCAACTTAACAGGAAGTGCTAAAAGATCTGATTATTTAATGATGGAAGTTAAAGCAATTCAGGAATCACGACATTTATCGCGCAGGGTCTTTGATTTTGTATACGATCGCGGTGCACTAAAATTTTAAGATTATTTAATTCACGTACTCTTCCCAGCGCGACGTACAATTGCCCGTGACTAAAGATGTCGGACCTCAAGTCTACTCCGACGCGACCGATGGTTTGCCCCTGACTTTTGTGGATAGTCATCGCGTAACTTAAACGCAACGGGAATTGACGGCGACACAATTCGAACGGGCTTCGCGGATCAATCTGCTGTTTGAAAAGAATACGCGGAATTAGAAATTCATCCGACGATTCGGGTTTTCGTACCGTTATTAGCCGAGCCGAACACCTAACGATTATAACTTTGGTCCCGTTCACCAACCCATCTTCAAAACTAAGGTTACGCATAATCATACATACACATCCTACTTTTAACTTTAGCTCGTGATGTGGAACACCCGTGATCTCGATGCGATTTAATGCGTCAATGCCATAGAAAACTTGGTCGACATTGTTATCGTTGTCTACTTTGTCGCAGGAATATAATCGTAACACGTCTCCCGTAACCCGGTCTAAGATGGCATTATTTATATCATTCACGGCATCATTACGAGTGCAGAGAATGGCTCTACGCGCGCATTCGTCGGGCCTATTGATGGTTTCTGACGGGAACACGAAATCAATCAGATCACTCAGTTCTGTTACGTGATCAATCATACTTAAATCGATTAAATTTTTAACGTTACCGTCAGAGACAGAAGTTAAGCGGTTGGAACCTAATTCCAACAGAAAGTTTGCAAATACTGAATCTACTCTACATCTTTGAGACGTTACCAAAGAAAATAATTGAAGCCTTTGCCACACGGGAGACGATTTTACCGAGCAATTAAATATGTCCGAATTGCTTCGCGCATTAGAAACAACGGGCGGAATTTGGCGGAAATCACCAGCAAAAATTATAATTTTTCCACCGAAATCTTTGTCACTTCGCATTAAATCACGCAACGAACGATCTAGCAAATGAATTAAATACTTGTGAGCCATTGGCGCTTCATCATAAATTATAACTTGCGCGTTTGCTATCAATTCAGCTCTCTGAGTGCCGTTGGTAATGTTCCAGTAACCGAGGTCGTCGACTATGTCTATCGGGTATCTAAACATACTATGCGCAGTAGTTCCCCCTTCGTAGTTCTGAGCGGCGATAGCAGAACTCGCAGTACATAGTACGACGCCCTTCAAAGCACCACGCACGTGCGCTGTAACGACGTTGAGTAAGAGGGTTTTGCCGGTGCCCGCGGGACCATCGATGAATATCGCGGAATTTGCTGTATCGCGAAAAGAATCATCAACGCATAGCCTATTGATGTAATCGAAAACAACGCGTTGGTCAGATGATAAACGCGGCAGCCACTCGTCGACGTAGGCTTCGAGACGGTTCGTACTGTATTCAACGCGTTCGCGGCTCAACTCTGTGGTAAGATCGTGCACTTGCGGCAAACCGTGTTCTATAAGCGAACTCCCGTGTTTTCGGAGGATTCTATTAACTTCCATCAACGCTAAATTATACGCCATATCAGCGTTTCCCGGATTCCGGTGAAGAAAATCTTCACTAAGTTGGTTTTTAAATGTGTCCCACAGTAGCGCAACTGGAGCACCGTTACAAGCTAAAAGTACGAAAAAGCTACGAAGGCGTGGTCCTGTATAGAAAGTTGAAGCTTCCAACATGGCCCTTTCGTACTCTACTTCGTCGTCCGCGAGTCCAACAATTTTAGCAGCTTCCTGAAAAGTGCTGCAATTAGGACCACCAAGACTAATTAGTTCCGCGTAACTTCGAGCCGGGTAAGACTTTAACAGAATTCTTAAGTAGAATTGTTCACCTCTATTAGGCGCGACCCAAAATAGACGCGCTACAAGCTCTCCGCGTTGCCGTTTCGTCACAAACCTGTTGTTACCGGTTTCGTAAATTTGGGTATTTTTTGTATTGGGTCGCGACGCGTGAACTAAATATTGTTCATAAAATTGGCAATATGTTAAGCGGTCGAACTCTTCACCGGCGGGACGGTTAAAATATGTGAGCAGATTAGACGTTGATTGTTGCGCGGATTCTACTTCAGTGCCTGGTCGAAAGTAAACGTTGTGACGGTTTTCGAGATGCACGGCCAATTGTTTGACGTTAGGTTCGCGGGCCGTCACGTCAAACTCTAAGGTCCTCCACGCCGCCTCACCCGATCCTAAATATCGCTTAGTGACGTACTGTTCTACCTCGTCATTTAAATGCTCCTCGGACACAACAGCTACTCGTGATTCGTCCGGACCTTTGGTCATATACTTAAACAGATATTTAACAATCGTACGCTGCGACGAAACCTCCAAATTCATGTGGGCATCATATTTTAATAAAAGAGCCGCATTGTATGGCACGACCCATAAATCGCTGACAACCAGTTCGCGCCTGTTATACGTAATCGTAGCTTCGTTCTTACTGTCGCGGCGTAAGTTTATAAAACCTTTGTCGTCAGCGAATGTAACGGCGGTTTCGCATTTTGGAAAAAATTTTGTACACTTGCGCAGTTCTTTATCCCAACACGGTAAATTTTCCCTATGTGGAGGACCGCACGGACCGTGAATCATGTGTTTCAAAACCGTCGTTCTCAATTTACCGTCAGCTTCCGACGAGTTGGGAATATCCGCTCGAACTACTTTATCTATATCTACATTGTGTATCGGGCCGTTCTCTACTTTAAAACAGATATGCGCGTGGGGCAAACCGCGTTTCTGAAATTCAATTACATGAAACATGTACAAACATTTGCCAAACCACCGACCGGAGCGGATATCGCGTAAAAGTTGCGCTAATTTTAAATTAAAAACGCGAGCACATATAAGTGGGTCTGCCAGCTGACCTGCTTCGAGAGATTGTTTAATTTCAGGCCAATTGCGATTACATGTGAAAGTTAGAAAATACGTGGGAGTACCCAACGTATTTACTATTGCAATCGCATCCATGTACTTCACTTTCATATATCTCGGACATCCCGTGAAACTATAAGGCAAGTATATGCGACCAGGGACATAACCCTCCCCTTCTATGGTCTCATCGTTGCGAATTTGTTGTACACTAATTTCTATTTCTTCGAGTGGAGCAGTTCTTAATGCATTATTTGAATTTTGTTTTTGCATGTTGGTGATGTAGCGGAGACGCTCTTCACAAATTCTACAGTAAACATCTACCAACCACTCCTCGGACAGTCTACCCAATTTTGAAAAACGCGTCTCCGACAGCAGTAAGCACCGGATATATTTTACTTGTGATAATTTGTTTTGATTATTGTCCAATTTATTCGGAAACCAACCCGCATTACCTTCGGGGTAAAGCAACGGATATTGAAAAGCTTCGTACAATGGATTCATGATATCTACAGTGTGTGGTTTCTTATGGCCTACTTTCCAGATGGCTATACAATGAGGTTGGAAAGTTTCTCTCTCAGTGCTTATTATGGCAGCCACTTCTGTGCCTAAAGGTAAGTCGCCCAAAATGTTACCGTGCGTTGCGCGTGTAGTTCTTTCGAACCTTATGTACGCTTGATCGGACGTTTCCCGACTCAAGCGTTTAAAGCATTCTATAAACGGATTGACATTATGCAAATAATTTGTGATAGAAACAATAACATCCCTATTGAGCCGTTGACTTTGTGCTATACTATCGCGTTCGTTATTGTCATTAATGTAAAGCCCGATATTGTTAGTGGTTTCTTCATAAGAAAGATCGAAAACGCGGTGGTAAATACGTCCTTGAATTTTTAAAAAGGATATACCCTGCTCGGGATGCTGATAACCGTGAGAGACGCCTAAGGCACTGAAGGCAAACAAATTATTGTACGCTCGCGGTGCACGCAAAAACGAGGGATCAAAATAGAAATCTTCCGACAAAGGCGAAAACTGTTGAACGTTGTACGCTCCGGACCCACAACACCACTGTTTACGACCCCGCTCTTCCTCAAAGAGACGCGCGTTACAGTTCGGACACGAAAAGATATCAGCAGCCAGCAAAGATGGCTTTTTTAACGAAAACAGTGGCATATTGGCAAGTTCCGACTCCCTCCACTCCCCAATTAAGTTTGTTGACCGCCGTAATTCAACTTCAACATCACGACTAACTGTGGTATATCTCTCAACAGCGGCACGGTTTATGTCAGGGTTCCGTTGCGAATAATTTTCGACTGCGGCGCGATTAACCTCGGGGTGAGTTTTAGCATATTTTTCGACTGCGGCACGATTAACCTCGGGGTGAGTTTTAGTATATTTTTCGACTGCGGCACGATTAACCTCGGGGTTATTTTCCGAATACTTCTTGACTGCGGCGCGATTAATGTGAGGATTTTTCTTTATGGATTTTTTGATCGCATCTAAATGAACATTAGCTTTGGGGCCGCGTTTTTGTTTCTTGGGCCGGCCTCTAGCTCTGTTAGCAGTTGCCGTATCGACATTTGATTCATTTTCGTCTAACGGTAATTCCGAAAACATATTGTGGACGATGACAACAGGATTTAACACGTACAGTTTAAAATCTTCTACTCTATCGACTACAACCACTGGATTTAAGTTTGTACGTTTTGATTTTTTTTGGGGTTGCGCGGCATCGATATTTGTAGTGGTTGCAGAAGTTTGCGATACGGAATTGACACGCTCACAAGAATTCTTCGCACAAACCTCGGCATAGGTGGGCGAACGTGGCCGAGATACATCCGACTGTGATAGCGATTCCGTGAATGTAGGAGATAGCACATCAGTGACAGAACGCGACAGCGACGATGATGTGAACGTGGGAGATGGTGTGATCACACGAGGTGTTTTCACACGAATTCTATGCAAGACGTATTCCGTATCTTGTCTACGTACTGCTAAGCGAGAATTCGCGAAAAGATAGTCGACCAGTTTTTTCACGGAATCACATTTGAATAACCGCGCACATTGGTCTGCTGTACGATTATTGCTGTCTACCCCGTGACTATTGAACAGGAAAAAAGAATTTTGATGTCTCCAGAATGAGACGGTATAACTTTGACCGGTAAAAATAATACTATCGGTTGCATCGATGTGATCCCATGTAAAGACTTGCGTCTGAAGAATGTTTTCCAGATCTATCTTTTTTCTGTCAATATCGGTTATATTTACTGCGTATAAGCCATTAGCGATCCAATTGTTGCCATCTTCCATTGGTTCAATTTCTGCCGAAAAGATCCCGGAGCGAATATGGGATGGCAATTGTTCTGGCAGTAAATATATTTGATTTTCCCTAGTTAAGTTAGGTAACAGCTGCATGTACAATTCGTCGCCACTCTTAAGTATGACATCAACGTCAAAATCGCGATAATTTCTAGAACTACAGACCGAGTACACGCAAGCACACGCTGACATGGCTACACATTGCGAGTTATTACCTCTAAAAACTGGTGCCCCTTGGTGCACCGTGCCTATCAAAATAAAAGATAATAGTAGTGAAAGAAAACGGTATTATTTATTGTTTTAAACGGTTTGTATTGCTCCTAGTAATCTCTGATTAGTGGTCAGTTCGTCTTCAGTAGTTGCGTTGCGTTTGATTTGAATAGGAAGGCAAACGAGCAAGTGGGTCACCTGATGGTAAGTGATCACCACTGCCCAAATTTAAATTTAAGTTTCAACTTCAGGACAAAGGTCTAATTTACGACATGGATTTATTTTGTGAGAAAAGTCATCTAATTAAGATAAATGTTAAGATAAAATGTGTTAAAAAAGTTTTTCATTTAAAAGCTTTAATTTAAAAAAAAAAAAAAAACCGGCCAAGTGCGTACCATTATCTATAAATATCTATAAACCAGTGTAAGCAGAGACCTGCTCCAACCTTACCTTGGGCAACGCAGTAACCGGCTGGTTCAGCGCCGTCTCCGTAGCTCTCGCCCGCTGCAAAAAAATATTTTTGAACATGAATCTATGCATGTATGTCCCATATCTTTTAGATGATACGGCCACTGTATTCAGGCATATTGCCAACAAAATCCGTATTGGTACGAAGAGTGTCGGGCACATTTACGTATGCTTACAAGCACTGCTTATATACCTGTAAGGGATGAACGCGTCTGGCTGTATTGCGATAAGGCAAAATTCGATTTAAACTTTTTTTACAAATAGTCCTCGAAGGGTTCTTTTACATGTCTTTTTTGAGTTTACCGGCGAAGTTCAAAGATCATCTGCCAAAAAAGAATGCGCCGCAAGAAACTTGGTAGGAAGTCATTTTTTCAAAATAAAAAGCAGTACCTACCAACCTATACTTATAAAATTAACTTAACCATTAATACAACTGACCTACTGACCAAAATAACAGACTTGGTTAAACATTTAATTTAAATGTAGCGTAAATCCGCCTATAGATTTCATAATAATACATACATACATACAAACACAAATCACGTCTTTATCCCTTACGGGGTAGACAGAGCCTAAGGTAAATAATAATAAATTGTATTAATTACGGTACTTTAGAAATGTGAAATTAACAATATTTTTTGGTAAGTGCTACCTACTTATTTATATGTTTGACGTCGGTGCCTCAGCTCAGCTCGCGCCATTACCCACACTCCCATCATAACATCGTTATGTTTATCTGTGGCATGCGAGACAGAAAGGGGCCATTCAAGTATTACGTAAGCAGATTTTTTACAATTATTTACCTTCCCCCCTTCCCCTTGTCAGCGAAAGTAAGCAAACCCCATACCCCTCCCCCTCCCATGCTAACGTAATTATTGGTAGGTACATATATGCATTATTCTTTTAATAGATTCTGTTTTTCATTTATTCGTGAGCAGAAGTTGAATCGAAACTGCTGACGTAATCACCATATCGACCCCCCTACCCACCATGTCATCTAAAATAAGCAAAGCAAAGACCCCCCGCCCCCCTCAAGCGCTTACGTAATACTCAAACGCCCCCAAAGTATCTAGTCTATGTGCCTATATAGTACCTATATTATATATTCGGCTTAGAACTATTTGAGCTGATGCACCGACTTCATACTCCATACGTATAAATAAGCACATACATACATACACACATACACAAATCACGTCTTTATCCCTTGCGCGGTAGACAGAGCCTAAGGTAACAAGACCTACAGGCCACGTTTAGCAAGACCCTGAGGGCGTAGAGGTGGACAGTGGAATCAAAATAGTGATGGGTTGCTAGCCGCATCGCCTATAACATGATCCCTATGATTTTCGCCCATTCCTTCGATGGGTTTTTACCATTTGCGCGGGAAAAGCAGCAACTGGTACATTCTATGTTTTTTCTTTGCTCCCAGACCAGCATGGAACACATAATACATACATACATCCTTATCCTTTCAGTTTTAGTTTCAGTTTCTTTATATGCTTTCAAAAGAAACAATTATCATGCAAAATTGTATACAATAAAATAAAATAAAATAAAGTTAGCCGAAATCATTCATACAATTCAAAATTAAATTCAGAATAACATTTTACAAAAGATAGAAGGTACCAGTTGCATCTCTTCCCGCGCAGATGGTAAAAGCCCATCGAGGGAATGGGCGAAAGTCGTAGGAATCACGTTATAGGCGATGAGGCTACCCATCACTATTTTGTACCCTTTTTCCATCTACTATACGCCCACAACGGTCTTGTCACCTTAGGCTCTGTCTACCCCGTTAAGGGATAAAGACGTGATTCATGTATCTGTATCTGATACATATTTTAAGTACCTAACTATTCTTTAAATCCTTATCCTTATCCTTACTAATATTATAAATGCGAAAATAACTCTGTCTGTCTGTTTGTTACCTTGTCACGCTTAAGCCGCAGAACCGATTTAGTTAAAATTTAGTATACAGATAATTTGAGTTCCGGGAAAGAGCATAGGATAGTTTTTATCCCGGCAAATTGCAGTTTCCGCGGGATAGCGATAAGCGTCTTCTTCGCAGACGGAGTCGCGGGCAACAAACGGGCCATGTTTAGCATGATTGTTTGTATAGGTGGCAAGGAGGAATCAAAATAGTGATGGGTTGCTAGCCGCATCGCCTATAACATGATTCTTAAGATTTTTGTCCATTCCCTCGATGCTTTTACCATCTGCGCGTGAAGAGAAGCAACGGGTACATTCTTTTTTTTTTTACTCCCAGACCAGCATGGAAGTATTATAGCTGGACAATGACTGCCTACCCCTTTAGAGATATTCGCGTGAAAATATACATATTACATACATACACAAATCACGACTTTATCCCTTACGGGGTAGACAGAGCCTAAAGTAACAGATACCTACAGGCCACATTTAGCAAGATTTGTGGGGGTATAGGTGAAAAATGAAATCAAAATAGTGATGGGTTGCTAGCCGCATAACCTATAAAATGATTCTAAAGATTTTTGTCCATTCCCTCGATGGGCTTTTACCATCTGCGCGAAAAGACAAGCAACAGGTACATTCTATGTTTTTTCATAACTCTCAGACCAGCAAGGAAGTATTATAGCTGGATAATACACACACACATACACACACACACACCACGTCTTGATCCCTTACGGGGTAGACAGTGCCCAAGGTAACAAGACCTAAAGGCGACGTTTAGCATTATTATGTTTGTATTGGTGGAAAGGAGGAATCAAAATAGTGATGGGTTGCTAGCCGCATCGCCTATAACATGATTCTCAAGTTTTGTCTATTTCCTCGATGGGCTTTTACCATCTGCGCGGGAATAGGTGGAAAGGAGGAATCAAAATAGTGATGGGTTGCTAGCCGCATCGCCTATAACATGATTATCAAGTTTTGTCCATTTCCTCGATGGGCTTTTACCATCTGCGCGGGAATAGGTGGCAAGGAGGAATCAAAATAGTGATGAGTTGCCAGCCGCATCGCCTATAACATGATTCTAAAGATTTTAGTCCATTCCCCCGATGGGCTTTTACCATCTGCGCGGGAAGAGAAGCAACGGGTACATTCTATGTTTTTTCTTTACTCCCAGACCAGCATGGAAGTATTATAGCTGGATAATGACTGCCTACCCCTTTAGAGATATTCGCGTGAAAATATACATATTACATACATACACAAATCACGACTTTATTCCTTACGGGGTAGACAGAGCCTAAAGTGACAGATACCTACAGGCCACATTTAGCAAGATTTGTGGGGGTATAGGTGAAAAATGAAATCAAAATAGTGATGGGTTGCTAGCCGCATAACCTATAAAATGATTCTAAAGATTTTTGTCCATTCCCTCGATGGGCTTTTACCATCTGCGCGAAAAGACAAGCAACAGGTACATTCTATGTTTTTTCTTTACTCTCAGACCAGCATGGAAGTATTATAGCTGGATAATATATACACACACACACACACACACACACACACACACACACCACGTCTTGATCCCTTACGGGGTGAAAGTGCCCAAGGTAACAAGACCTAAAGGCGACGTTTAGCATTATTGTTTGTATTGGTAGAAAGGAGGAATCAAAATAGTGATGGATTGCTAGCCGCATCGCCTATAACATGATTCTTAAGATTTTTGTCCATTCCCGCAATGGGCTTTTACCATCTGCGCGGGAATAGGTGGAAAGGAGGAATCAAAATAGTGATGGGTTGCTAGCCGCATCGCCTATAACATGATTCTCAAGTTTTGTCTATTTCCTCGATGGGCTTTTACCATCTGCGCGGGAATAGGTGGAATTGAGGAATCAAAATAGTGATGGGTTGCTAGCCGCATCGCCTATAACATGATTATCAAGTTTTGTCCATTTCCTCGATGGGCTTTTACCATCTGCGCGGGAATAGGTGGCAAGGAGGAATCAAAATAGTGATGGGTTGCTAGCCGCATCGCCTATAACATGATTATCAAGTTTTGTCCATTTCCTCGATGGGCTTTTACCATCTGCGCGGGAATAGGTGGCAAGGAGGAATCAAAATAGTGATGGGTTGCTAGCCGCATCGCCTATAACATGATTCTAAAGATTTTAGTCCATTCCCTCGATGGGCTTTTACCATCTGCGCGGGAAGAGAAGCAACGGGTACATTCTATGTTTTTTCTTTACTCCCAGACCAGCATGGAAGTATTATAGCTGGATAATGACTGCCTACCCCTTTAGAGATATTCGCGTGAAAATATACATATTACATACATACACAAATCACGTCTTTATTCCTTACGGGGTAGACAGAGCCTAAAGTAACAGATACCTACAGGCCACATTTAGCAAAATTGTGGGGGTATAGGTGAAAAATGAAATCAAAATAGTGATGGGTTGCTAGCCGCATAACCTATAAAATGATTCTAAAGATTTTTGTCCATTCCCTCGATGGGCTTTTACCATCTGCGCGAAAAGACAAGCAACAGGTACATTCTATGTTTTTTCTTTACTCTCAGACCAGCATGGAAGTATTATAGCTGGATAATATATACACACACACACACACACACACACACACACACACACACCACGTCTTGATCCCTTACGGGGTAGACAGTGCCCAAGGTAACAAGACCTAAAGGCGACGTTTAGCATTATTGTTTGTATTGGTAGAAAGGAGGAATCAAAATAGTGATGGATTGCTAGCCGCATCGCCTATAACATGATTCTTAAGATTTTTGTCCATTCCCGCAATGGGCTTTTACCATCTGCGCGGGAATAGGTGGAAAGGAGGAATCAAAATAGTGATGGGTTGCTAGCCGCATCGCCTATAACATGATTCTCAAGTTTTGTCTATTTCCTCGATGGGCTTTTACCATCTGCGCGGGAATAGGTGGAATTGAGGAATCAAAATAGTGATGGGTTGCTAGCCGCATCGCCTATAACATGATTATCAAGTTTTGTCCATTTCCTCGATGGGCTTTTACCATCTGCGCGGGAATAGGTGGCAAGGAGGAATCAAAATAGTGATGGGTTGCTAGCCGCATCGCCTATAACATGATTCTAAAGATTTTAGTCCATTCCCTCGATGGGCTTTTACCATCTGCGCGGGAAGAGAAGCAACGGGTACATTCTATGTTTTTTCTTTACTCCCAGACCAGCATGGAAGTATTATAGCTGGATAATGACTGCCTACCCCTTTAGAGATATTCGCGTGAAAATATACATATTACATACATACACAAATCACGTCTTTATTCCTTACGGGGTAGACAGAGCCTAAAGTAACAGATACCTACAGGCCACATTTAGCAAAATTGTGGGGGTATAGGTGAAAAATGAAATCAAAATAGTGATGGGTTGCTAGCCGCATAATCTATAAAATTATTCTAAAGATTTTTGTCCATTCCCTCGATGGGTTTTTACCATCTGCGCGAAAAGACAAGCAACAGGTACATTCTATGTTTTTTCTTTACTTCCAAACCAGCATGGAAGTGTTATAGCTGGATAATGACTGCCTACCCCTTTAGAGATATTCGCGTGAAAATATACATATTACATACATACATACACAAATCACGTCTTTATCCCTTACGGGGCAGACAGAGCTTAAGGTAATAGATACCTACAGGCGACATTTAGCAAGATTGTGGGGGTATAGGTGAAAAATGAAATCAAAATAGTGATGGGTTGCTACCATCTGCGCGGGAAGAGAAGCAACGGGTACATTCTATGTTTTTTCTTTACTCCCAGACCAGCATGGAAGTATTATAGCTGGATAATGACTGCCTACCCCTTTAGAGATATTCGCGTGAAAATATACATATTATATACATACATACACAAATCACGTCTTTATCCCTTACAGGGTAGACAGAGCCTAAGGTAACAGATAACTACAGGCGACATTTAGCAAGATTGTGGGGGTATAGGTGAAAAATGAAATCAAAATAGTGATGGGTTGCTAGCCGCATAACCTATAAAATGATTCTAAAGATTTTTGTCCATTCCCTCGATGGGCTTTTACCATCTGCGCGAAAAGACAAGCAACAGGTACATTCTATGTTTTTTCTTTACTCTCAGACCAGCATGGAAGTATTATAGCTGGATAATATATACACACACACACACACACACACACACACACACACACACCACGTCTTGATCCCTTACGGGGTAGACAGTGCCCAAGGTAACAAGACCTAAAGGCGACGTTTAGCATTATTGTGCTTGTATAGGTGAAAAGGAGGAATCAAAATAGTGATGGGTTGCTAGCCGCATCGCCTATAACATGATTCCTAAGATTTTTGTCCATTCCCTCGATGGGCTTTTACCATCTGCGCGGGTAGAGAAGCTACTGGTACATTCTATGTTTTTTCTTTGCTCCCAGACCAGCATGGAAAAGCTAAGTAGCTGGATAATGACAGTAACAAAAAAGGTAACTTAAGAAATTACAATGTGATGTTTAAAGAAAAAAAATCTGCTGTTCACCTACCCCTTAGAGATACTGGCGTGAAAATATAATAACCAAATAATAATTTATCTAAAATAGTACCATTATATTTATAAATATTAATAAGCATTTTTATTAATTTGCAACATATGTATGTATGTGGAACAAAGTAGTTTCTGCCTACCCCTGTGGGAAAGAGGCGTGACGGTATGTATGTATGTATATTTGTCTGGGTGGAATCTTGTGACTCAATTTTGAAGCAAATATCTTCATCCGATTCAGCTGAAATTTTGCATACTTGTGCAAGTTAGATGACAATACAATAATCTGGCAGTAAAATTCTGATGGTAAAGCCAGGATCGTCTCCGCAGGAGGGAACTCTTCAACGGGTGCTCCGATGAGACTTAAAATTTGGTACACATATGTAGGAAGGATGATAATGCAAGTTTTGGTTGTTATATGTGGTATTCAATAAAGAGTGTATTGTATTGTAAAGGAAATATTTGATTGTTTGTTTGTATGATTGTTTGTTTGAATTGAATAGGCTCCAAAACTACTGGACTGATTAGAAAAATTCTTTCACCGTTAGAATCCTACATTATCCCTGATGAATATAGGCTATACATATTATATATTATATTATAAATAAATCAAGGTTCCTTACTAAAACTCCATTCATCTAACTAACCCGATGGTGAAAAAATTTCAACTGTCTAGCTATCACGGTCAGTTCATAACACACAGCCTGGTGTTGGAGATAGACAGACAGACAGACAGATAGATAGACAGACAGACAGACAGACAGACAGACAGACAGACAGACAGACAGACGGACAGACAGTGAAGTCTTAGTAATAGGGTCCCGTTTTTGTTCTTTGTGTACTGAATGAACCCTAAAAAGGTTCATTCGGTTATCAGTTCAAAACACACCAACACAGAAAATAATGTAATGTATCAATGTCGAGCATATTATAGGTTTGGGAAAAACATTGAATATTCTTAGTAATAAGCTATCATCTAATTTGGTACCACATACAATGAATTCATATACGAGAGCTTTCATTGCTACAACATGATTCTCTTGGAACTTTCGAGAACAAGACAGAATAATTGACAATTTAAATATAATACTTACAGGAACGTCTGCGAACAGCACGCTGCACAGTAATAATCTCAACACCTCGTTTCATCTGAAAATAATAAGTAATATGGTTAATTACCAAAGTACATGATATCATTCGCCATTAATGTTTACGTTAAAGTTATGTCTTAATTTAGGATGTACAACAGTTCCTACCGGCCTACTTTTCAGCCAGAGTTAGTTTTGTAAATCATTACACACAATGGCGTCCAATGATGCTTTACACTTTTCATTGAAAACTGTTGAAGTAGGTAGTAGATATATGTACTTATGTTAAATTAAGTTACATAGATCATAATAAACTATTGTATTATATCTATGTACTGTTTTTTCTCGAAATAAAACAATAAAACGCTTACCTTGTCGGGATTCAATATCACGTCTTCACTTTAGTTTAGTTAGCAATTTCGCGGCAAAAGTAACTGAACAAAAGACAATCGCCTTTTTTTTTTTTTTCGTCGACGCGGCCAGTTATAATTTTATAAAAAGTAATTGCATAGAAAAGTGAATTATTATAAGAAATTAATTTTGGTATTTTCTCATATAATTCAGTCCTTTAATTTAAATTAATTTTTTGAAAATATTTTGGCTAGTGACTTCAGAGTTTAATCTGGCTCGTCTACAAAGCTGCTTTCTAGCCTTTGGTTAGAAAAAAAAAGGTGAATTTATTTGATTTTTTTTTCTTACAGCTTAGGCCAATTTGAGAAACTTATTTGAGTATCTTAAAATTTGGTCACGTACTTTTTTTTAAAATTGAATTTGTTAATTATCGGATATGGTCGACTGGATCTACGTGAACAGTGGCATGAAAGTCTTGATTTCCTTTGCCCATCTGCTTAGCGAAAAGTACTGTCATCTGTCATTCGTACGTCAAAGTCATCATTTTGTCATTTGATCCAGGCAGTTTCTTTTTAAGTTCCTAACCTTCTGAAAGTCTATTTTCCACGATAATCTTTGAAAAAATGCTTACCAATGGAGACTCCGGTGAAAAAATTGTCAAGGCTGACACGCTCTGTGACACGAAATGTGTCTATTTTGGAGTACATTGCATTGCCGAAAAAAGGGGAGCTAAGATGCTCATGTGAGTATTTACCTGTTCAATCATCAACATTAGTGCATATATAAAACAATAATACTCGCATACTTGATACAATAGTTACTTATTTTCTTTTCATTTTGTTGTAGGTGGTTGTAAGAATGTTCTATTGCTTCTGTTTTGGCTGGCCAAGAAAAGTGAAGGAACCTTCAACATCCATACAATGCTACTGGACAAAGCCGTTTATGTAGCAGATCCTAGCTCCGAAAGAATCAAAAAAGTCCACATGTACCTACTGGGGGGATTATGATGAGGTTAATACTGCAAAAATGTTTATATTTCTCATGTCTTTATTAGTTGATATAAGAGGGTCTATACGGAAAAAGAGAGAAGGAAAATTCTGTCTTGCCAACACGCAATGGAAAGGAGCTTATTAAAACTAAGGAAAATACAAAGAATAAGGAATACAGACATAAGAACGAGAACTAAATTAACAGATGCCCTTCAGTTTAGCCTTAAACAGAAATGGAGATGGGCAGGACATGTGGCAAGATATGAAGACAAAAGATGGACCCATCAGATAACAAAATGGCCAGGGCCGTCAGGCAAAAGACACGTTGGAAGGCAGAGAAAAAGATGGGCTGATGATGTTAGGATCATGGCAGGAAAAGACTGGATGACTATTGCCAAAAGTAGAGAAGATTGGAAAAGGATGGAGGAGGCTTTTACCCTAGGGGGGCCACTCGACAAAAGAGTTTAAACTATAAACATATTATTATATAAATGTAAAAAATTAAATGTATTAACAATGAAACAACTTAAAAATTTTGAAAGTGGAAATAAAGCTTTATTATTATTATTATAAGAGGGGAATTACAATGGGTCCCTTCATGAGAGCCTTGTCGTCCCGGCTGATAGAGACCTCAGGAGACTCCAGAGCTGGCGCTTACCTCTCCCAGCGAATTTCTCTGGCTGTACAGAGAGGTAATGCCGCCAGTGTGTTGGGGTCTATGCCGCAGGAGGGCCTTTTAGATGGTGTTTTCTTTTTTAGGTATATTTATTTAGTTTTAAGTTTTGTATATTTAGTTAACTTTTAGTTTTTATCATAGTTTAATTTTATTTTATATTTCTTAAATTGTTAGCAAGCCCTAAAAATAAATAATTACAAATTGTTTGTTTTTTTTATTATTTCACCTTAAATATATTAATTATAGGGACGTTTGATATGGGTGTGGATGAATATATGTACAGTTTGTTATGTGATTTAGGTTTAACAAGGAAAAATAAATGTCAGTCGTTTTTATATTGTTAACCATTTAATAAAATGTTAAAACGGTATTTTACTGAAAAACAATACAAGTAATGTGATGTAGGTTTAATAGCAAAAGCAAACAAGTCATAAGGAACATTATGTATTTTATTAGGTACTAATATTACAATAATAATGACTAAAAAAATATTTGCAAATGCATATTCTTTTTTTTTAAATATGAAGTGTCTGTGGCTTAGTGGAACTGGTAGGCTCTTAATTCAGAAATTGCGGGTTCAATACCAGGCCAGGCCTGTAGGTTTAGAGGAGGAGAGTTGCCCCGGCAACGGGGATGTATGAAATGTGGGAGGCTGTTAATTTACCAATACACAGAGGTTTTGATTTACAATTCATTTAAACAAAGTAGACAACCCCATTGAGGTTGGATCGGTCGGATAATTAGCAGACTGATTTATCCTGTTGGACAGTTGTTCAAGAAGTAGTGATTCATAAACAATATAAGCATAGAAATGTTGCTGCAATCTCCTCACTCTATGTTTTTGCTCTAACCAAGTCGATGTGATATTTGTGGCTATGTCTGTCTGTCAGTTGCCTTCAGAACCGACCAGGGGGCGCGACATTCGCTCTTTCTCGTTGCTTCGCAAGTCGAGAGCGTGACGTCAGTAGGCGCGGCTTTATAAGGACGGCGCCCGGTAGTCTTTTTCGGCTGCCGCAGAACGCAATATTCAGTTGTGACCGCGCTCCGAGCTCCTTCGATTTAAATTAAAGTTTCGCCATGATTCCTTCGACGTGTGGTGAGTAATCGCGTTGGCGATGGACTTTTAAAGTCCTTTAATTAACCTTCAGTCAGATGTCGCATTTGCTGTTAATCCCGTAATGTGAGTATCCACGTTTTTCTCTGGGCTCTAGTTATTTATGCCACGTCAGGCTCTCACAGAATCCTAAAATCTAAAGTATTTTCTGTTGGTTTTAGGGCCCTTGGTTCCGGCTCATCCTAAGTTAGGTTTTTGTCTAATCTGCATTGGAAGTGGATTGCCACCGTGTGCTAAACCACTGTTGCTTCCAACCTTAACCAATTGGCTCTAATACTGGAGGGTCTGTCTGGGCCAAGGAGAGGAAATATCGTGCCCACACCTGCTATATCTGCCCCTACGCGCGGAGGACGAAGTAGGAAGCCTATTTTATTCTGTGAAACCTAAATTTAATAGCAGCCAAGCTTAGGTCAGTAAGCTTTCCTGGTTTTGATAACGCCGGCACACCGGTGATCCTAATTGTTACTTTAATTAAAAACTATATTTAATTAGATTCTAACAGCGACATCTGATTTTTCCATCATCAACTTTCTGTATAATATGCCTGACGTATAGTAGGTAGATAAATAAATAATCTCGTTAGTGTAGTCCTTTTGTTTTCTTTGGAACTTTGTCATAGCGCGCCCTGGGTAATTTTAGAATCTAGTTCTTCGAGTCTCATGTTAACCGGCTGGGTAAGTTGGTGAGTAATTGAGGCGTAAAAACCACCGTTACAAGTTTAGTTACTATTTCTAACGATTTTAAAAATGAATACCACCATGTTCTACCTACTTAAAAAATACTTGTATAAAGTTATGTCACCCATCACTATTTTGATTCCATTTTCCACCTATACGCCCACAATCTTGCTAAATGTGGCCTGTTGGTAGGTACCTGTTACCTTAGGCTCTGTCTACCCCGTAAGGGATAAAGATGTAATTTGTGTATGTGTATAAAGTTATGTTTATTTCGAAAGAAAATATTGCGTATTCTTTGCTTATTTTTATTTCACTTTTACTTTTTGCAAGCTTAGTTCGGTTCTGGCGCTTCGCCGGCCGCTGCCGCGGCACGCTCGCTGCGCTCGCTCGGCTCGCGCAAGGGGTCGCAAAAACCTAACCCTCCTCCTCGCTTTGCTCGTCGTCGTACCTAACTCTTCTGACTCTTTTTCAAATTTACCAGGTACTTTAGAAACAAAGTATATCACTTAATATTATATATTATCATATTAATTAATGTTATATAAGAAAATTATTTATTACGTACACGGTATTATAAACGGTACACTTTATGTGTATGTTATATAAAATTCAATTAGTTGGAAACCTTGTTCGATGAGGTCCTCGACGATCTCCTACCTACAGCATAATGTTGACCAGGAGGCTTCGGTTGCCGACCTTGAGTTAGCGCTTTACCTGCAACACGTAGCAGTACCGTGCCACGGCAGGCCGGTGGTAGCACGAGGTCGGTCAGGTATCGCTGCACCACACGGTAATCGTCCTCCCCTCGTGGCGTAAATGTGATACCCCTTCCACCGGGCACGGAGATCGGGGGGTGGCCCAGCTCCTCCCGCAGCTTGCGGATGTGCTTGGGCCTCTCGGGCAGCACGTCCACTGCGAGGGGCGGGTAGCGCTCTCTAGACGCGGATGGTCAGCATTTCCGCCAGTGCTTGCAAGCCAGGATGGGGTGATGGTGCGTGCGTAGCTGGTACTGCAATGGGCTCGAGCTTGGCTGGTCGTGCAGCAGGTGTCGCGGGAGCGGCCCCGGTCGCCACACATGGTGCGGGCGTCACGTGGACCAGCGACTTGACGCGAGGCGCCGGCGGCGTGGGTGGCAGGCGGGACGCGGTAGTCGTGGGCTGGGCAGGTGTTGCGCGCTGCGCGGGCGGCGCTCTAAAGGCTAGTGGTGAACGGGGTGTGGACTTGGGCGTAAATTCCTGTTCCCGGCTATCCGCAATAACGTTAAGCGGTTGAACACTTCACTGGCGATTGGACGTAGATTGTTGCACGGACTCTATGATATATAAACTTGTAGTGCACATTTTGTAACTTGTATTTCAATTAAAGCAAAACATGTATTTTGCCCAGCCCTGATTACCTATACGTGATCGTTGCACAATGTTTTGGCGGTGGCACTGCCGCTTTACACTCAGGGGTCACACTGAGAAACGGTACTCGGTGGAATCTGTGGCCTTAAAGAGCCCCGGATGCAAAATTTCAATCGGAAATGACTCAAAAAAAATTGGCCGCCATTTTGATTCCGCCATCTTGAAAAAAAATATGCTTGGTCATTTAGGGGTCTAAACTTGAATGATACTTTGCGACTCTGTGTATTGCGACTGGCCTCTGAGATATTCGCGTTTCAATTTTGTATGGCGGCCATCTTGTTTTCGCAATTTTGGAAAAAAAATACCGGTTCACCCATTGGCTGGCTGTTCTGAGCAACTTTAGTTCCGGGCAAACTCGATAGGGCAAGTCGTTACGGAGAACTGGCCCATGTGCCGAATCAGTTTCCACGTTCAGGTCAGTTTTTAAATTTTTTGGTACTAACGTTATGATTCTTGATGCGATGGTGTACAGAGTCGAACCTTATCTCTAAAAGCTGCTATACAACACAAGTGAGTCTATGAGTCTGACATTACTTTGTATGGCGGCCATCTTGGAAAATGGCGGAATCGAAAAATTAAATATGGCGTTTAAATTTGTGGCCTCGAAGAGCCGCGGATGCAAAATTTCAATCGGATCGGCTTAAAAAAAAATTTGGCCGCCATATTGAATCCGCCATCTTGGAAAAAAAAATAGGTCATCCGATTACTACTACCACTTTGAACAATATTTGGTCGAGCACCACCCACCTATTGTGATTGGCCTCTGAGATATTTGCGTTTCAATTTTGTATGGCGGCCATCTTGTTTTTGCAATTTTGAAAAAAAAATACTGGTTCACCCATTGGCTGGCTGTTCTGAGCGACTTTTGTTCCGGGCAAACTCAATAAAGCAATTCATCGCGGAGAGCTGGCCCATGTGTCAGGTCAGTTTCCACATTCAGGTCAATTTGTCATTTTTTTCGTACTTATCATATAATTTTTGAAGCGAAAGTGTATAGAACCAAACCCTACCTCTGATGGGTTCCTCAAAACAACAGGTCAAAGATACAGAAATTACTTTGTATGGCGGCCATCTTGGAAAATGGCGGAATCGAAAAATAAACTATGCCATCTGAATCTGTGGCCTCAAAGAGCCCCGGATGCAAAATTTCAATCGGATCAGAGTAAAAAAAATTTTGGCCGCCATTTTGAATCCGCCATCTTGGAAAAAAAATTGCTTAGACAGATTTCCCCCTCAACTCTGAATGACATTTGGTCGAGCACCACCCGTCTATCTCGACTGGCCTCTGAGATATTTGCGTTTCAATTTTGTATGGCGGCCATCTTGTTTTCGCCATTTTGAAAAATCTTGGACCGGCTCACCCATTGGCTGGCTGTTCTGAGCGACTTTAGTTCCGGGCAAACTCTACAGGTCGAGCCGTTGCGGAGAACCGCCCCATGTGTCAAGTCAATTTCCACGTTCAGGTCGATTTCGTATTTTTCTGGTGGTCGGGCAAGCATTTCTGATACGATGGTGTATAGAGTCTAACCACACCTCTTCTGGGTTCTTCCAAACAACTCTGGGGTGAGTCAGTCAGTGAGTGAGTCAGTGGGTATTCAGCTATATATATTATAACTAGTATTTCGCGTGGGGGCCGCGGGCCCCGAGGGGCCCGCGGAGGGTCTCGTGCCACCCTGTTTTGTTTGATTAATCCTAACCTTTTTACTTTATTATTATTATATGCGTTTGTTTGTTACCAATTTTACTTGTTCCGTTCGAAGACCAGATTGTTGCTACTGACTGGAGCTAAAAATGAAACCACAGCACAGCGAGCAGCAACTATAGCCAAATATCAGACAGCTCGTGTGTTGCACATGACACTATGTTCCCAGTATGTCCCAAAGTCAAAACAGATTAGTTTCAGAATGTCTTAAATTTGAAATGATTTACACCTACTTCTTAAAATACCTGACTCTTGATAAGACTATAATTCAGATTGACTTGATTGTGTTTTCATTAATTTTCAATTCATTGGATGTAACTATATCTTCATTTGATTGTATTGCAAAAATGTCTATTTGAGATTCTGGTAAATTTGGAACAAAGACAATTAAAGATGGAGTCGGGGTACGTATTAAAATACATAAAGTTTAAAATGTATAATGGGTTAAATTACATAATGGTTTATAATAATATAATGCGGTTTTCTAAGAAAGTTACAAATTAACAGGATTGTTATTAAACAAACCTAACCTAACCTAAACCAATATATAGATTACGATATCAAAAAAGTTCATTTAGCTAATAGTTTTACAGAAAATTGCGTTATATGTTTTGAACCATTATGTATTTTAACCCATTATACATTTTAAACTTTATGTATTCTAATCCGCTCCCATGGAGTCCAAATATTATGAATAGGGTAGGTATTAGCATATTTGATAGTATTAAACCGATTCCCTTCAAACAGAGCAGAGCGTAATGAAAAGAAATCTGCCTTTAATTTATAAGATTAGGTTTTGAAATGCGTTGCGGGTGGTAGGACCTTGTGCAACGTCCGTCCTCGCTACCACCATTTTACTCACTAATCCTACCGCTAAGAAGCAGCGCTTGCACTGTTGTGTTACGGTGTGCAGAGTAAGACAGCCGAGAAAATTACTGGCACAAGAGGCATTTCATCTTAGTTCTCTAGATAGGCAACGCAACTGCAATTTCTCCGGGGTCGCGGTTATCTATGGGCAGTGGTGATCACTTACCATTAGGTGACTCGCTTGCTCGTTTACGTTCCTTATCGTATAAGAAAATAAAAGGGTAGAAATAATAAATAGTGAATAAATAGTAAAAAAGTTTTATTTCAGTTTTAACAGACATAGTTTTGGCCTACTCGCAGCCCATAGCTGTCCTCTTTTTCGAATACAAACATGAGGACAGCACAACCCTCACTTAAAGCATGGATGCTGGACGAATCTCTTCTTCCTTCTCATTGATGGTTAATGTGACAGTGTTGGCCTTATCCCGAACGCGATGTTCCTTTGTTGCCTTTTAATTTCCACAGCCAATTGATGTGTCCAAGTATGATTCCATCGAAGACCTTAAACAATAAATACAGTTTATTAAGTTTACTTGATAAAAAACAGAGAACTGTAACCTAGCCTTTTTTTAATTTACTGGTATACGTTCGTTTCAACTCTTTTTTTTTTGGTGTGGAAAACGCACCCTAGGTGTATACTGCGGTCGGGGCTCCGGAGCGTATGTGGGTCTCTCAGGCACGGGAAATGCACACTGGGCATACCCACTAAAAACCACACGGATTCCCTCATTTGCCTGAATGAGGACGTTACGGGTGCACAAGGAGACTACCGCAACGTCCGAAGGTCACCCAGGGATGGGGTTCTTCTATGCGGCACTGTGTGATACAGAATCGGGTATGCCCCGCTCTATCCCGCAGTGACCCCGCTGGATTTCTTATAGAGGTTTATTCCTCATGGCTCTCGAAACAGCCCACGTTCTTAGCCCACGGGTGGGGTTACGTGTTGACCATAAATTATACTATATTATGCAACATTACTACCGATTTGAATGCTAAAGTCCTGGATCTTTTTTATTTATTAAATTAAGTTATTTTTTATACGAATTCTTAAAAGAAATGGTTTTTTTTTTCAAATTACATTATTTAATTAATTACCTAGCTGATCAATTAGATATCATAAAAAAGATAATAAAATGTAAACAACAATTTGTCAAGAAATACCTTTGTAATGAATACATGCTGTGTTGTATCGTTGGACATCACATTTATTGCGTCGAGTTGGTGTAACAGTCGTCAATGGTTGAAAGTGTGCCGCATCTTCCTTTATTTGGTAATTTCCAGTTTCGCTCCAAGTCATCTGTGCGACATAATAAAAACATATTATTTCAAAGTTTAGTAATAAAAGCCGCTCATTTAGCACCACCCAGGAGGCACGTGTAGGGTGTAAAATGGGCGTGGATACATCAACCTCGGCTTCCGGTGCACCCGTTCGGTAGTTGATGTTCGCCGTCGCTGTTGCAAAGTTTATATATGTCAATGCTACAAGTTTCAAAAGATGTCAATAGAAGAAATATCAGTCATATTTTAAAGTATACTTTTGCAGATTTAGCCTAATGACAACATTTTTTTTTTCATTTACACTTAGCGACAGCGGAACGTTAACAGCCGAGCGAGTGCGCCGTGAGCCGGCGCGGCGCATCTTACACGGTACTGAATAACGGCACGCCGTCGTGCCGTTCCACTGTAGCGGTTCCGCACTATGGTGCGGTGTGGTGATGTGTCCGCGCTCAATGGTAAACCCACGGACGCGAGCGGCGTTACCTCCCACTACGGTCCTACTACGTGTAATGTTTGTATATGTGTAAGCGAATGTGGGGATAATGCATGTCTGAAAAGGACCAACTACGTATTTACAACGCAATTCTATTCAAATAAATTAATACAAAAATAAAATAAATAAACATAAATAAATGAATATACATACATATTCTAAACCTAATTATAAAAGCAGTCTAATTTAACTAATTAAATAAAAAATTTAAATAAATGAATATACATACATATTCTGAACCTAATTATAAAAGCAGTCTAATTAAACTAATTAAATAAAAAATATAAATAAATGAATATACATACATATTCTGAACCTAATTATAAAAGCAGTCTAATTAAACTAATTAAATAAAAAATATAAATAAATGAATATACATACATATTCTGAACCTAATTATAAAAGCAGTCTAAATTACATAAAGCAGCCTAATTAAACGAATTCAACCTAACTAAACCAAAACTAACTGCAGAAAACCTAAATCACAACAACTATGTACAACTACATTGAAGAATGAAGTGTTTTGCATGGAAATGTAAATATTTAGGTAGTAAAGGTGTCTTAGGGTGGCGTGTATAGAATTAAAATTCAAAATCTATAATTCATGTAGCAATTGCATTCTCGCAAAAATGCTTGACTTTAGATTAACAAATAAAGTGTAACAAATACCTAATAAACCACCTACCAAGTACAGCCGCATACCAAAGTGTAACATCGTCATCGATTAAACGTTTCGTGATCGTTGCTGAAGGTAAGAACGGTCGAAAAAGTTGGGTTAAGCACATAAGAAATATAATTAAGCGTCGAGAACTCTGCAAGTTGAAGGGTAATAAGGGTGGCTGTGCGTTCAAAATGATAACAGTATGGAAGCGAAAACGGATGGGTTTTAGAGGCCATCAACGATTGCTAGGCAACACTGGGGACAATCCAGCCATCGAGTTGACAAATCAACCGGCCGGATTGGTCAGTTCGGTATGAGATCAGTTGAGCAGTCGTAGTTACCACTGCCAAATCATCGACTTGAGATGCAAAGGTCGAGTCGGTGTCCGGAATGACTGCGAACGTTGTATCCACTCTGCATTTCGTGGTTGTTGAACGTGTGGTGGTAGACATACCTTGGTGAATGTTATGTAGGTAAGGAAAAAAAAAGTAAAAACAAAAATCGAAGTCAAAATCAAAATATCGATTCAATTTGGGCTCTTTAAAAGCACTTACGAATGTCAAACAATTACCACTGATTCGGAAAACGCTACTAAGAGAAAAGTCGCCAAGAAACTCAATGACAATTATATTTTTTCAAAAATTGGAAGTACACATGCCAGTCACAATATTTCAGAATTACATCACAGTAGGTGCGCTTATTGGGATCACACACAAGTGCTGGTCGGAATCATTTTTCAAACAACCCTATCTCATCATCATCCTCTTGCCGTTATCCCATTATCTGGGGTCAGCCCAGTACGGCTTTTTCTTCCATTCGTCTCTATCTTTCGTCAGCTCCGAATTCACGTCCTTCACACACATATCATTCTTCACACGTTGTACGATTACCCTCAAGGACTCGGAAAAAATCAAGTTGAAGACGATTCAAGACGATCAAGACGAATAAATCAGACGATATGATCACGAATATAAGTCGAAAATATTAACAATGCCGAAAGACTCCAGACGCAACAGCAGACAAGCAGATTTTGACGATGTAAGTGCTGTAACATCGCGAAGTTAAGAAAAGAAAATTACTTCAGAAAAGAAAGGAGAGCACTAAGTACAACAAAGGGGACTTAGTTGCCATCAAAAGAACTCAATTTGGGGTTGGAATGAAGCTAAAATTAAAATACGAGTACTTAGGTCCGTATCAAGTCGTTAGAGCTACTGGAAGAGACAGATACCCAAGTCCAGAAAGTTGATGACTCTGCCGAAGGTTCTAGAAACACCACTACCTTCTGTGAACATTTCCTCCGCATCACACGCCCATACCGCGCTAAACGATTTCCTCTCAACTTTTCGGGGTACGCAGTCATAGGTTTTTCAAGGTCAACGAACACCATGTGCAGGTTTTTTTGTACGCGCTTATATTTTTCGCACAGTTGGCGAAGGGCAAAAGTAGCAACTACTTTCGCCCTTCGCCAAGTGTTTGAAAAATATAGGCGCGTACAAAGAGCGTCGGGTACGTGGGGTCGCTACTCCCCAACAGCCTCGCCACAAGCTGCCCTGCGTTATTTTATTTTCTTAACTCGACACTCACTTAAAAAGTCAAAAATGAATGCAAGTAAAAAAAGAGAATTTAAATAAACATAAGAAGTCTAGTTATTCATTCTATACTTTATTCTCAGAATAATAAAACCGAAGTCCAAATATGAAAAAAAAAACCATAAAGCTTACATAAAACCAACCCATCAGAAAAAAAAGATTATTTGGATTTTGATAAATGTGTTTTCGAAAACAAATGTGCCCTCGTGATTGCTTGCTTATAGATGATTGAGAATAGACCTAAGCGATCTCAATAATTTTTACAAGCAAATCTTCGCAACTGAGAACATATTTTTCATCTCCATTAGCGGTTACAAATGAAACAAAGTAAGTAAACAGACTTGATTAAAAATCTTATTCTATTCGTTATATAAAATTAAAAATGTTGTGTTGCAGTATGCAGTTGACTATTTTGTTCCTTTTTTTTATTGTTTTTTTTTTGTATTTTTTTTCCTGTTCATTTATCTCTGTTCTTTTTTTTGCTTTTTTAAAGGTTTTTTTTTGTTTTGAATTTTTTTTTACTGCATATTTTATTGTTACAAAAGATTATAAGATGTAAAAAAGGTTTATACATAAAACCTGATGGTGCACAGTAAAATTGCTATGAAATTATAACTAACTAAAAAAAACATTACCCATTATGATTCATTTTCCTTTAGAATTACTCCATTTCTATTTTTGTTTTTTCTTGTCAACTTTGGCTCAAAATTTCAGTCTTCGTCTAATTTCATTCAAGTTCTTCGAGATCTTCGAGTCGAATTTCGGCAGCCGTTTGCAATTGATGAGACAACATAGTTTTATGTAAAATCTTTAAGCTGTTTGAACTGGCATATCGCCCAGCAGCTTTAACGGCAGTGTATCATATACATTTTTCGTAAAATAGATATGCCTTTGTTTTTTTGGTGATAAACGAAGTGTCAGGATGTCTTCTGTTACTTGATGGCCTTTCGTTAAAACTTCAGCGACATAAGATACGAAAGGCATGTAAACGGATTTATTCATACAAGATGAAAAAAAACTTAAATTACGTGAAAAATTAACGTTCTTCCCCAGAAAGCTTTCGAAAGTCGTCGTCCGTTGCCGCCGTTAAGTCTTCAGCGAAGTAACACTGGGTTATGGGTTATGCTTCTGGTGAAGAGTCTGAAGTTTGCTGTTTTCATTTCGTGATGACATCAACATTAATTTTACAATTATTTCTCCGCTTTTCAGAAGACTTTGTCAAGTATTCAATTTGCGGGCTGCCGTTCAGTTTTCAGTGAGATAACACTGGTTAAGGAATGTTCTATGTTTTACATCTTGCATCTGGAGAAGAGCCTGAAGTTTGCCGAGTTTTCGTTTCTTCATATTGTAGTTGACTTTAACATTTTTTCTTAAACTTATGTGCTTATAATGCGTACTTGTAGAGCATTTAGTATATTCAATAAGATAGAATAGAAATTCAGTTGATGGCTAGTGTACTTTAAATAGTATCCTTATGCAAAATAGTCTTCTTATACATGCATAGTTTTGATGACACAACAATCAAATAAGTTACAAAAAGGATACCTTCTACAGTCGTCAAATTTTGTTATATCATTCATTACTAATGACAAATCAAGATTTCCTTAAATTTGGAAAGAGATGTGTTGATAAAATAAATTGTACAGAATTTAACAAATGCGTTTAATGAATGAATTCACAGCATATTTTCAATTCGTAAAGGGCACATGAAAACGCTCGGACATAATAAATCTCATAAAAGAAAATTTCATATGAGGACTTCATGATTAATTATTTTATTATTATACACGATGCTTTTTAATCGGTGATCAGGTACCAATATTTCTAAACAGTAATTGAAACAGGTCACGTTAAAAATGTCTAAAATTAAAAAAACCTAACGTAAAATAACCAGACGCGTTTATCCCTTACAGGCATATAAGCAGTGCTTGTAAGCATACGTAAATGTGCCCGACACGCTTCGTACCAATACGGATTTTGTTGGCAATACGCCTACCCTCTGTCAAAATCCACTGCACGCCCCTGAAAATAACCTACGTTCAAAATCCCTAAAATCTAAATACCTAATGTTTTTTTCACTTACATTCAAAATACCTAAAGCTTAAAATGCTTAATTTTCGGCAAGCGAGCGAAGCGAGCGATCAAGACGGTTCGGGGCGGTAGAGACTCGGAATGGTTAGGTTCAAAGACTAAGGAGGGAGCATAGCGGAGCGAAGCTCCCGCATTAGCCTTTGGTATTAGTTATTTCTTTTATTAGGGGGCGTTCAAGTATTACGTAACGCAATTTGAAGGGGGGGGGGGGGGGGGGTATTGTAAAACGTTACGATGCGTTACAGGGGCGCACTATTATTTATATTATATACTACGCATGTATTGCGGGTTAAACATCTCTTGTTTTATTTAGTATTATTACCGTAAAGGCGATTAAAACTATAACAAGGATATTAGAGCGACTTTCTTGTACTTTGCGCAACATAAATTTTGACACTTTTGGGTAAAAATGGTCACTCAAGTGTTACGTAACGTTTACGGGGTGGGGGGTGTGTACAGAAAAACGTTACGGCGCGTTACAAGGGGGGGAGGGAGGGTCAAAAGTCTTCGTAATTTGCTTGATAAAATGTGGTATATTGTATGTATATCTCTACGGGAAAGAAGAGATATAGAATGTTTAATGTACAATTTGTAGGGTTAATACTGAGTTTAAGGATGACATGCCCGTTTATTACTAATTACTGATATTTTTAGCAACAACGCTGAATTTTCTTACAACCAGCCTCTCTCGCGAGAGGAGGCGAAGAACTGGTTGGTTGTTGCTAAAAATATCAGTAACAAGTAATAAGTAATTACTTACTAACAATACCGGGAGTGTCTAACTGATGTAATCTAACCACCTTATCTCCTTTCGGAGAGAAGGGGTAGATACAGTAGAGCTCCCGGTATTGTTAGCAAATAAAATGGGCAGGTCGTCCTTAAACTTAGTATTAACCCCACAAATTGTACAACGAAATGTGGAGATATACATACATACATTAAGGGGCGTTTAAGTATTACGTAAGCGATTGAGGGAGCGGGGGGGTCTTTACTTTGTTTATTTTTGATGACATGGGGGGTGTGGGGGTCGATATGGTGATTACGTCAGCAGCTTCGATTCGAACTGCTTGCTCACGAATCAATAAAAAACAGAATCCATTAAAAGAAAAATACATATAGGTACCAATGATTACGTAAGCATGCAGTAAGAGGTTTGCTTACTTTTACTGACAAGGGGAAGGGGGGGTAAATAATTGTAAAAAATCTGCTTACGTAATACTTGAATGGCCCTTAACTACGGGAAAAGAGGAGGAATATAGAATGTTTGGGACATAAATTGTACAATTTGTAGGGTTAATACTGAGTTTAAGGATGACATGCCCGTTTTATTACTAATTACTGATATTTTTAGCAACAACGCTGAATTTTCTTACAACCAGCCTCTCTCGCGAGAGGAGGCGAAGAACAGGTTGTTTGTTGCTAAAAATATCAGTAAAAAGTAATAAGTAATTACTTACTAATAATACCGGGAGTGTCTAACTGATGTAATCTAACCACCTTTTCTCCTTTCGGAGAGAAGGGGTAGATACAGTAGAGCTCCCGGTATTGTTAGCAAATAAAATGGGCAGGTCGTCCTTAAACTTAGTATTAACCCTACAAATTGTAGGTACAACAAAACGTGGAGATATACATACATACATACATTAGGGGGAATTCAAGTATTACGTAAGCGCGTGAGGGAGCGGGGGTCTTTGCTTTGTTAATTTTTGATGACATGGGGGGTGGGGGGGGCCGATATGGTGATTACGTCAGCAGCTTCGATGCGAACTGCTGCTCACGAATCAATAAAAAATAGAATCCATTAAAAGAAAAATACATATAGGTATCAATGATTACGTAAGCATGCAGTAAGAGGTTTGCTTACTTTTACTGACAAGGGGAAGGGGGGGTAAATAATTGTAAAAAATCTGCTTACGTAATACTTGAATGGCCCTTAACTACGGGAAACGAGGAGGAATATAGAATGTTTGGGACATAAATTGTACAATTTGTAGGGTTAATACTGAGTTTAAGGATGACATGCCCGTTTTATTATTAATTACTGATATTTTTAGCAACAACGCTGAATATTCTTACAACCAGCCTCTCTCGCGAGAGGAGGCGAAGAACAGGTTGTTTGTTGCTAAAAATATCAGTAACAAGTAATAAGTAATTACTTACTAATAATACCGGGAGTGTCTAACTGATGTAATCTAACCACCTTATCTCCTTTCGGAGAGAAGGGGTAGATACAGTAGAGCTCCCGGTATTGTTAGCAAACAAAATGGGCAGGTCGTCCTTAAACTTAGTATTAACCCTACAAATTGTACAACAAAACGTGGAGATATATATACATACATTAGGGGGCGTTCAAGTATTACGTAAGCGCTTGAAGGGGGCGGGGGGTCTTTGCTTTGTTTATTTTTGATGACATGGGGGGTGGGGGGGTCGATATGGTGATTACGTCAGCAGCTTCAATTCGAAATGCTGCTCACGAATCAATAAAAAACAGAATCCATTAAAAGAAAAACGCATATAGGTACCAATGATTACGTAAGCATGGGAGGGGGGGGGGGGCAGTAAGAGGTTTGTTACTTTTACTGACAAGGGGAAGGGGGGGTAAATAATTGTAAAATATCTGCTTACGTAATACTTGAATGGCCCCTTTTGAATATAAGTGAAAAAAACATTAGGTATTTAGATTTTAGGGATTTTTTGTAGAATAAAAAGCTGGTGCATTAAAAAAAAAAAAAAAAAAAAAAAAAAAAAAAAAAAAAAAAAAAAAAAAAAAAAAAAAAAAAAAAACCTGCACATGGTGTTCGTTGACCTTGAAAAACCTATGACTGCGTACCCCGAAAAGTTCAGAGGAAATTGTTTAGCGTGGTATGGGCGTGTGATGCGGAGAAGATGTTCACAGAAAGTAGTGGTGTTTCTAGAACCTTCGGCAGAGTCATCAACCTTCTGGACTTGGGTATCTGTCTCTTCCAGTAGCTCTAACGACTTGATACGGACCTAAATATTTTAATTTTAACTTCATTCCAACCCCAAATTGGGTTCTTTTGATGGCAACTAAGTCCCCTTTGTTGTACTTAGTGATCTCCTTTCTTTTCTGATTAAGTAATTTTCTTTTCTTAACTTCGCGATATTCCAGCACTTACGTCGTCAAAATCTGCTTGTCTGCTGTTGCGTCTGGAGTCTTTCGGCATTGTTAATATTTTCGATTTATATTCGTGATAATATCGTCTGATTTATTCGTCTTGATCGTCTTGAATCGTCTTCAACTTGATTTTTTCCGAGTCCTTGAGGGTAATCGTACAACGTGTGAAGAATGATATGTGTGTGAAGGACGTGAATGTGGAGCTGACGAAAGATAGAGCCGAATGGAAGAAAAAGTCGTACTGCGCCGACCCCAGATAATGGGATAAGGGCAAGAGGATGGTGATGAGATAGGGTTGTTTGAAAAATGATTCCGACCAGCACTTGTGTGTGATCTCAATAAGCGCGCCTACTGTGTTGCAATTCTGAAATATTGTGACTGGATGTACCTACTTCCAATTTTTGAAAAAATATAATTGTCATTGAATTTCTCGGCGACTTCTCTTAGTAGCATTTTCCGAATCGGTGGTAACTGTTTGACATTCGTAAGTGCTTTTGAAGAGCCCAAATTGAATAAAGATAAATTGATTTTGACTTCGATTTTCGTTTTTTTTACTTTTTTTTTCCTTACCCACAAAAACATTCACCTGGGTATGTCCACCACCACACGCTTGACAACCACGAAATGCAGAGTGGATATATCAACGTTCGCAGTCATTCCGGACACCGACTCGACCTTTGCATCTCAAGTCGATGATTTGGCAGTGGTAACTACGACTGCTCAATTGATCTCTAACCGAACTGACCAATCTACCGGCTGGTTCGTCGACTTGGTGGTTGGATTATCTTCAGTGTAACCTGGCAATCGGTGGCCTCGACAACCCATCCGTTATATCGCTTACCATAATGCCATCACTTTGACGCTACAGCCTCCACAACCTCCCTCTAACCCCCTAACCGTCCAACTTTTAGAGTCCATACGACGGATAAATTATACGGTCTTATGTGAAAATCCAACTGTCTCAACAGTTCTTACTTCGTCAACGATAAAGAATCGTTATTATCAATGAAAAATGTACACAAGTTGGTACACGCCTACTTGAAATACGCGATTTACCATCGATTTGTGACGCAATATTTAATTATCTAAATCATAACACTCTTTTGAAAAAGTCAATTGTATCATGACTATAGAATGAGAATTAAAATCCTATCCTGTTAGTGTAGTGTATGAAAAAGTGTCTTGTGTGTACTACAAAAAAATATATAAAAACTCGCATGAATAGCCATGTCAACATGATTTTTTGGAATAATCTAACCTAATAAAACATGATTACGATTGCCATCCTATATAATAGAGACGAACAATTCAACTTAACAGGAAGTGCTAAAAGATCTGATTATTTAATGATGGAAGTTAAAGCAATTCAGGAATCACGACATTTATCGCGCAGGGTCTTTGATTTTGTATACGATCGCGGTGCACTAAAATTTTAAGATTATTTAATTCACGTACTCTTCCCAGCGCGACGTACAATTGCCCGTGACTAAAGATGTCGGACCTCAAGTCTACTCCGACGCGACCGATGGTTTGCCCCTGACTTTTGTGGATAGTCATCGCGTAACTTAAACGCAACGGGAATTGACGGCGACACAATTCGAACGGGCTTCGCGGATCAATCTGCTGTTTGAAAAGAATACGCGGAATTAGAAATTCATCCGACGATTCGGGTTTTCGTACCGTTATTAGCCGAGCCGAACACCTAACGATTATAACTTTGGTCCCGTTCACCAACCCATCTTCAAAACTAAGGTTACGCATAATCATACATACACATCCTACTTTTAACTTTAGCTCGTGATGTGGAACACCCGTGATCTCGATGCGATTTAATGCGTCAATGCCATAGAAAACTTGGTCGACATTGTTATCGTTGTCTACTTTGTCGCAGGAATATAATCGTAACACGTCTCCCGTAACCCGGTCTAAGATGGCATTATTTATATCATTCACGGCATCATTACGAGTGCAGAGAATGGCTCTACGCGCGCATTCGTCGGGCCTATTGATGGTTTCTGACGGGAACACGAAATCAATCAGATCACTCAGTTCTGTTACGTGATCAATCATACTTAAATCGATTAAATTTTTAACGTTACCGTCAGAGACAGAAGTTAAGCGGTTGGAACCTAATTCCAACAGAAAGTTTGCAAATACTGAATCTACTCTACATCTTTGAGACGTTACCAAAGAAAATAATTGAAGCCTTTGCCACACGGGAGACGATTTTACCGAGCAATTAAATATGTCCGAATTGCTTCGCGCATTAGAAACAACGGGCGGAATTTGGCGGAAATCACCAGCAAAAATTATAATTTTTCCACCGAAATCTTTGTCACTTCGCATTAAATCACGCAACGAACGATCTAGCAAATGAATTAAATACTTGTGAGCCATTGGCGCTTCATCATAAATTATAACTTGCGCGTTTGCTATCAATTCAGCTCTCTGAGTGCCGTTGGTAATGTTCCAGTAACCGAGGTCGTCGACTATGTCTATCGGGTATCTAAACATACTATGCGCAGTAGTTCCCCCTTCGTAGTTCTGAGCGGCGATAGCAGAACTCGCAGTACATAGTACGACGCCCTTCAAAGCACCACGCACGTGCGCTGTAACGACGTTGAGTAAGAGGGTTTTGCCGGTGCCCGCGGGACCATCGATGAATATCGCGGAATTTGCTGTATCGCGAAAAGAATCATCAACGCATAGCCTATTGATGTAATCGAAAACAACGCGTTGGTCAGATGATAAACGCGGCAGCCACTCGTCGACGTAGGCTTCGAGACGGTTCGTACTGTATTCAACGCGTTCGCGGCTCAACTCTGTGGTAAGATCGTGCACTTGCGGCAAACCGTGTTCTATAAGCGAACTCCCGTGTTTTCGGAGGATTCTATTAACTTCCATCAACGCTAAATTATACGCCATATCAGCGTTTCCCGGATTCCGGTGAAGAAAATCTTCACTAAGTTGGTTTTTAAATGTGTCCCACAGTAGCGCAACTGGAGCACCGTTACAAGCTAAAAGTACGAAAAAGCTACGAAGGCGTGGTCCTGTATAGAAAGTTGAAGCTTCCAACATGGCCCTTTCGTACTCTACTTCGTCGTCCGCGAGTCCAACAATTTTAGCAGCTTCCTGAAAAGTGCTGCAATTAGGACCACCAAGACTAATTAGTTCCGCGTAACTTCGAGCCGGGTAAGACTTTAACAGAATTCTTAAGTAGAATTGTTCACCTCTATTAGGCGCGACCCAAAATAGACGCGCTACAAGCTCTCCGCGTTGCCGTTTCGTCACAAACCTGTTGTTACCGGTTTCGTAAATTTGGGTATTTTTTGTATTGGGTCGCGACGCGTGAACTAAATATTGTTCATAAAATTGGCAATATGTTAAGCGGTCGAACTCTTCACCGGCGGGACGGTTAAAATATGTGAGCAGATTAGACGTTGATTGTTGCGCGGATTCTACTTCAGTGCCTGGTCGAAAGTAAACGTTGTGACGGTTTTCGAGATGCACGGCCAATTGTTTGACGTTAGGTTCGCGGGCCGTCACGTCAAACTCTAAGGTCCTCCACGCCGCCTCACCCGATCCTAAATATCGCTTAGTGACGTACTGTTCTACCTCGTCATTTAAATGCTCCTCGGACACAACAGCTACTCGTGATTCGTCCGGACCTTTGGTCATATACTTAAACAGATATTTAACAATCGTACGCTGCGACGAAACCTCCAAATTCATGTGGGCATCATATTTTAATAAAAGAGCCGCATTGTATGGCACGACCCATAAATCGCTGACAACCAGTTCGCGCCTGTTATACGTAATCGTAGCTTCGTTCTTACTGTCGCGGCGTAAGTTTATAAAACCTTTGTCGTCAGCGAATGTAACGGCGGTTTCGCATTTTGGAAAAAATTTTGTACACTTGCGCAGTTCTTTATCCCAACACGGTAAATTTTCCCTATGTGGAGGACCGCACGGACCGTGAATCATGTGTTTCAAAACCGTCGTTCTCAATTTACCGTCAGCTTCCGACGAGTTGGGAATATCCGCTCGAACTACTTTATCTATATCTACATTGTGTATCGGGCCGTTCTCTACTTTAAAACAGATATGCGCGTGGGGCAAACCGCGTTTCTGAAATTCAATTACATGAAACATGTACAAACATTTGCCAAACCACCGACCGGAGCGGATATCGCGTAAAAGTTGCGCTAATTTTAAATTAAAAACGCGAGCACATATAAGTGGGTCTGCCAGCTGACCTGCTTCGAGAGATTGTTTAATTTCAGGCCAATTGCGATTACATGTGAAAGTTAGAAAATACGTGGGAGTACCCAACGTATTTACTATTGCAATCGCATCCATGTACTTCACTTTCATATATCTCGGACATCCCGTGAAACTATAAGGCAAGTATATGCGACCAGGGACATAACCCTCCCCTTCTATGGTCTCATCGTTGCGAATTTGTTGTACACTAATTTCTATTTCTTCGAGTGGAGCAGTTCTTAATGCATTATTTGAATTTTGTTTTTGCATGTTGGTGATGTAGCGGAGACGCTCTTCACAAATTCTACAGTAAACATCTACCAACCACTCCTCGGACAGTCTACCCAATTTTGAAAAACGCGTCTCCGACAGCAGTAAGCACCGGATATATTTTACTTGTGATAATTTGTTTTGATTATTGTCCAATTTATTCGGAAACCAACCCGCATTACCTTCGGGGTAAAGCAACGGATATTGAAAAGCTTCGTACAATGGATTCATGATATCTACAGTGTGTGGTTTCTTATGGCCTACTTTCCAGATGGCTATACAATGAGGTTGGAAAGTTTCTCTCTCAGTGCTTATTATGGCAGCCACTTCTGTGCCTAAAGGTAAGTCGCCCAAAATGTTACCGTGCGTTGCGCGTGTAGTTCTTTCGAACCTTATGTACGCTTGATCGGACGTTTCCCGACTCAAGCGTTTAAAGCATTCTATAAACGGATTGACATTATGCAAATAATTTGTGATAGAAACAATAACATCCCTATTGAGCCGTTGACTTTGTGCTATACTATCGCGTTCGTTATTGTCATTAATGTAAAGCCCGATATTGTTAGTGGTTTCTTCATAAGAAAGATCGAAAACGCGGTGGTAAATACGTCCTTGAATTTTTAAAAAGGATATACCCTGCTCGGGATGCTGATAACCGTGAGAGACGCCTAAGGCACTGAAGGCAAACAAATTATTGTACGCTCGCGGTGCACGCAAAAACGAGGGATCAAAATAGAAATCTTCCGACAAAGGCGAAAACTGTTGAACGTTGTACGCTCCGGACCCACAACACCACTGTTTACGACCCCGCTCTTCCTCAAAGAGACGCGCGTTACAGTTCGGACACGAAAAGATATCAGCAGCCAGCAAAGATGGCTTTTTTAACGAAAACAGTGGCATATTGGCAAGTTCCGACTCCCTCCACTCCCCAATTAAGTTTGTTGACCGCCGTAATTCAACTTCAACATCACGACTAACTGTGGTATATCTCTCAACAGCGGCACGGTTTATGTCAGGGTTCCGTTGCGAATAATTTTCGACTGCGGCGCGATTAACCTCGGGGTGAGTTTTAGCATATTTTTCGACTGCGGCACGATTAACCTCGGGGTGAGTTTTAGTATATTTTTCGACTGCGGCACGATTAACCTCGGGGTTATTTTCCGAATACTTCTTGACTGCGGCGCGATTAATGTGAGGATTTTTCTTTATGGATTTTTTGATCGCATCTAAATGAACATTAGCTTTGGGGCCGCGTTTTTGTTTCTTGGGCCGGCCTCTAGCTCTGTTAGCAGTTGCCGTATCGACATTTGATTCATTTTCGTCTAACGGTAATTCCGAAAACATATTGTGGACGATGACAACAGGATTTAACACGTACAGTTTAAAATCTTCTACTCTATCGACTACAACCACTGGATTTAAGTTTGTACGTTTTGATTTTTTTTGGGGTTGCGCGGCATCGATATTTGTAGTGGTTGCAGAAGTTTGCGATACGGAATTGACACGCTCACAAGAATTCTTCGCACAAACCTCGGCATAGGTGGGCGAACGTGGCCGAGATACATCCGACTGTGATAGCGATTCCGTGAATGTAGGAGATAGCACATCAGTGACAGAACGCGACAGCGACGATGATGTGAACGTGGGAGATGGTGTGATCACACGAGGTGTTTTCACACGAATTCTATGCAAGACGTATTCCGTATCTTGTCTACGTACTGCTAAGCGAGAATTCGCGAAAAGATAGTCGACCAGTTTTTTCACGGAATCACATTTGAATAACCGCGCACATTGGTCTGCTGTACGATTATTGCTGTCTACCCCGTGACTATTGAACAGGAAAAAAGAATTTTGATGTCTCCAGAATGAGACGGTATAACTTTGACCGGTAAAAATAATACTATCGGTTGCATCGATGTGATCCCATGTAAAGACTTGCGTCTGAAGAATGTTTTCCAGATCTATCTTTTTTCTGTCAATATCGGTTATATTTACTGCGTATAAGCCATTAGCGATCCAATTGTTGCCATCTTCCATTGGTTCAATTTCTGCCGAAAAGATCCCGGAGCGAATATGGGATGGCAATTGTTCTGGCAGTAAATATATTTGATTTTCCCTAGTTAAGTTAGGTAACAGCTGCATGTACAATTCGTCGCCACTCTTAAGTATGACATCAACGTCAAAATCGCGATAATTTCTAGAACTACAGACCGAGTACACGCAAGCACACGCTGACATGGCTACACATTGCGAGTTATTACCTCTAAAAACTGGTGCCCCTTGGTGCACCGTGCCTATCAAAATAAAAGATAATAGTAGTGAAAGAAAACGGTATTATTTATTGTTTTAAACGGTTTGTATTGCTCCTAGTAATCTCTGATTAGTGGTCAGTTCGTCTTCAGTAGTTGCGTTGCGTTTGATTTGAATAGGAAGGCAAACGAGCAAGTGGGTCACCTGATGGTAAGTGATCACCACTGCCCAAATTTAAATTTAAGTTTCAACTTCAGGACAAAGGTCTAATTTACGACATGGATTTATTTTGTGAGAAAAGTCATCTAATTAAGATAAATGTTAAGATAAAATGTGTTAAAAAAGTTTTTCATTTAAAAGCTTTAATTTAAAAAAAAAAAAAAAACCGGCCAAGTGCGTACCATTATCTATAAATATCTATAAACCAGTGTAAGCAGAGACCTGCTCCAACCTTACCTTGGGCAACGCAGTAACCGGCTGGTTCAGCGCCGTCTCCGTAGCTCTCGCCCGCTGCAAAAAAATATTTTTGAACATGAATCTATGCATGTATGTCCCATATCTTTTAGATGATACGGCCACTGTATTCAGGCATATTGCCAACAAAATCCGTATTGGTACGAAGAGTGTCGGGCACATTTACGTATGCTTACAAGCACTGCTTATATACCTGTAAGGGATGAACGCGTCTGGCTGTATTGCGATAAGGCAAAATTCGATTTAAACTTTTTTTACAAATAGTCCTCGAAGGGTTCTTTTACATGTCTTTTTTGAGTTTACCGGCGAAGTTCAAAGATCATCTGCCAAAAAAGAATGCGCCGCAAGAAACTTGGTAGGAAGTCATTTTTTCAAAATAAAAAGCAGTACCTACCAACCTATACTTATAAAATTAACTTAACCATTAATACAACTGACCTACTGACCAAAATAACAGACTTGGTTAAACATTTAATTTAAATGTAGCGTAAATCCGCCTATAGATTTCATAATAATACATACATACATACAAACACAAATCACGTCTTTATCCCTTACGGGGTAGACAGAGCCTAAGGTAAATAATAATAAATTGTATTAATTACGGTACTTTAGAAATGTGAAATTAACAATATTTTTTGGTAAGTGCTACCTACTTATTTATATGTTTGACGTCGGTGCCTCAGCTCAGCTCGCGCCATTACCCACACTCCCATCATAACATCGTTATGTTTATCTGTGGCATGCGAGACAGAAAGGGGCCATTCAAGTATTACGTAAGCAGATTTTTTACAATTATTTACCTTCCCCCCTTCCCCTTGTCAGCGAAAGTAAGCAAACCCCATACCCCTCCCCCTCCCATGCTAACGTAATTATTGGTAGGTACATATATGCATTATTCTTTTAATAGATTCTGTTTTTCATTTATTCGTGAGCAGAAGTTGAATCGAAACTGCTGACGTAATCACCATATCGACCCCCCTACCCACCATGTCATCTAAAATAAGCAAAGCAAAGACCCCCCGCCCCCCTCAAGCGCTTACGTAATACTCAAACGCCCCCAAAGTATCTAGTCTATGTGCCTATATAGTACCTATATTATATATTCGGCTTAGAACTATTTGAGCTGATGCACCGACTTCATACTCCATACGTATAAATAAGCACATACATACATACACACATACACAAATCACGTCTTTATCCCTTGCGCGGTAGACAGAGCCTAAGGTAACAAGACCTACAGGCCACGTTTAGCAAGACCCTGAGGGCGTAGAGGTGGACAGTGGAATCAAAATAGTGATGGGTTGCTAGCCGCATCGCCTATAACATGATCCCTATGATTTTCGCCCATTCCTTCGATGGGTTTTTACCATTTGCGCGGGAAAAGCAGCAACTGGTACATTCTATGTTTTTTCTTTGCTCCCAGACCAGCATGGAACACATAATACATACATACATCCTTATCCTTTCAGTTTTAGTTTCAGTTTCTTTATATGCTTTCAAAAGAAACAATTATCATGCAAAATTGTATACAATAAAATAAAATAAAATAAAGTTAGCCGAAATCATTCATACAATTCAAAATTAAATTCAGAATAACATTTTACAAAAGATAGAAGGTACCAGTTGCATCTCTTCCCGCGCAGATGGTAAAAGCCCATCGAGGGAATGGGCGAAAGTCGTAGGAATCACGTTATAGGCGATGAGGCTACCCATCACTATTTTGTACCCTTTTTCCATCTACTATACGCCCACAACGGTCTTGTCACCTTAGGCTCTGTCTACCCCGTTAAGGGATAAAGACGTGATTCATGTATCTGTATCTGATACATATTTTAAGTACCTAACTATTCTTTAAATCCTTATCCTTATCCTTACTAATATTATAAATGCGAAAATAACTCTGTCTGTCTGTTTGTTACCTTGTCACGCTTAAGCCGCAGAACCGATTTAGTTAAAATTTAGTATACAGATAATTTGAGTTCCGGGAAAGAGCATAGGATAGTTTTTATCCCGGCAAATTGCAGTTTCCGCGGGATAGCGATAAGCGTCTTCTTCGCAGACGGAGTCGCGGGCAACAAACGGGCCATGTTTAGCATGATTGTTTGTATAGGTGGCAAGGAGGAATCAAAATAGTGATGGGTTGCTAGCCGCATCGCCTATAACATGATTCTTAAGATTTTTGTCCATTCCCTCGATGCTTTTACCATCTGCGCGTGAAGAGAAGCAACGGGTACATTCTTTTTTTTTTTACTCCCAGACCAGCATGGAAGTATTATAGCTGGACAATGACTGCCTACCCCTTTAGAGATATTCGCGTGAAAATATACATATTACATACATACACAAATCACGACTTTATCCCTTACGGGGTAGACAGAGCCTAAAGTAACAGATACCTACAGGCCACATTTAGCAAGATTTGTGGGGGTATAGGTGAAAAATGAAATCAAAATAGTGATGGGTTGCTAGCCGCATAACCTATAAAATGATTCTAAAGATTTTTGTCCATTCCCTCGATGGGCTTTTACCATCTGCGCGAAAAGACAAGCAACAGGTACATTCTATGTTTTTTCATAACTCTCAGACCAGCAAGGAAGTATTATAGCTGGATAATACACACACACATACACACACACACACCACGTCTTGATCCCTTACGGGGTAGACAGTGCCCAAGGTAACAAGACCTAAAGGCGACGTTTAGCATTATTATGTTTGTATTGGTGGAAAGGAGGAATCAAAATAGTGATGGGTTGCTAGCCGCATCGCCTATAACATGATTCTCAAGTTTTGTCTATTTCCTCGATGGGCTTTTACCATCTGCGCGGGAATAGGTGGAAAGGAGGAATCAAAATAGTGATGGGTTGCTAGCCGCATCGCCTATAACATGATTATCAAGTTTTGTCCATTTCCTCGATGGGCTTTTACCATCTGCGCGGGAATAGGTGGCAAGGAGGAATCAAAATAGTGATGAGTTGCCAGCCGCATCGCCTATAACATGATTCTAAAGATTTTAGTCCATTCCCCCGATGGGCTTTTACCATCTGCGCGGGAAGAGAAGCAACGGGTACATTCTATGTTTTTTCTTTACTCCCAGACCAGCATGGAAGTATTATAGCTGGATAATGACTGCCTACCCCTTTAGAGATATTCGCGTGAAAATATACATATTACATACATACACAAATCACGACTTTATTCCTTACGGGGTAGACAGAGCCTAAAGTGACAGATACCTACAGGCCACATTTAGCAAGATTTGTGGGGGTATAGGTGAAAAATGAAATCAAAATAGTGATGGGTTGCTAGCCGCATAACCTATAAAATGATTCTAAAGATTTTTGTCCATTCCCTCGATGGGCTTTTACCATCTGCGCGAAAAGACAAGCAACAGGTACATTCTATGTTTTTTCTTTACTCTCAGACCAGCATGGAAGTATTATAGCTGGATAATATATACACACACACACACACACACACACACACACACACACCACGTCTTGATCCCTTACGGGGTGAAAGTGCCCAAGGTAACAAGACCTAAAGGCGACGTTTAGCATTATTGTTTGTATTGGTAGAAAGGAGGAATCAAAATAGTGATGGATTGCTAGCCGCATCGCCTATAACATGATTCTTAAGATTTTTGTCCATTCCCGCAATGGGCTTTTACCATCTGCGCGGGAATAGGTGGAAAGGAGGAATCAAAATAGTGATGGGTTGCTAGCCGCATCGCCTATAACATGATTCTCAAGTTTTGTCTATTTCCTCGATGGGCTTTTACCATCTGCGCGGGAATAGGTGGAATTGAGGAATCAAAATAGTGATGGGTTGCTAGCCGCATCGCCTATAACATGATTATCAAGTTTTGTCCATTTCCTCGATGGGCTTTTACCATCTGCGCGGGAATAGGTGGCAAGGAGGAATCAAAATAGTGATGGGTTGCTAGCCGCATCGCCTATAACATGATTATCAAGTTTTGTCCATTTCCTCGATGGGCTTTTACCATCTGCGCGGGAATAGGTGGCAAGGAGGAATCAAAATAGTGATGGGTTGCTAGCCGCATCGCCTATAACATGATTCTAAAGATTTTAGTCCATTCCCTCGATGGGCTTTTACCATCTGCGCGGGAAGAGAAGCAACGGGTACATTCTATGTTTTTTCTTTACTCCCAGACCAGCATGGAAGTATTATAGCTGGATAATGACTGCCTACCCCTTTAGAGATATTCGCGTGAAAATATACATATTACATACATACACAAATCACGTCTTTATTCCTTACGGGGTAGACAGAGCCTAAAGTAACAGATACCTACAGGCCACATTTAGCAAAATTGTGGGGGTATAGGTGAAAAATGAAATCAAAATAGTGATGGGTTGCTAGCCGCATAACCTATAAAATGATTCTAAAGATTTTTGTCCATTCCCTCGATGGGCTTTTACCATCTGCGCGAAAAGACAAGCAACAGGTACATTCTATGTTTTTTCTTTACTCTCAGACCAGCATGGAAGTATTATAGCTGGATAATATATACACACACACACACACACACACACACACACACACACACCACGTCTTGATCCCTTACGGGGTAGACAGTGCCCAAGGTAACAAGACCTAAAGGCGACGTTTAGCATTATTGTTTGTATTGGTAGAAAGGAGGAATCAAAATAGTGATGGATTGCTAGCCGCATCGCCTATAACATGATTCTTAAGATTTTTGTCCATTCCCGCAATGGGCTTTTACCATCTGCGCGGGAATAGGTGGAAAGGAGGAATCAAAATAGTGATGGGTTGCTAGCCGCATCGCCTATAACATGATTCTCAAGTTTTGTCTATTTCCTCGATGGGCTTTTACCATCTGCGCGGGAATAGGTGGAATTGAGGAATCAAAATAGTGATGGGTTGCTAGCCGCATCGCCTATAACATGATTATCAAGTTTTGTCCATTTCCTCGATGGGCTTTTACCATCTGCGCGGGAATAGGTGGCAAGGAGGAATCAAAATAGTGATGGGTTGCTAGCCGCATCGCCTATAACATGATTCTAAAGATTTTAGTCCATTCCCTCGATGGGCTTTTACCATCTGCGCGGGAAGAGAAGCAACGGGTACATTCTATGTTTTTTCTTTACTCCCAGACCAGCATGGAAGTATTATAGCTGGATAATGACTGCCTACCCCTTTAGAGATATTCGCGTGAAAATATACATATTACATACATACACAAATCACGTCTTTATTCCTTACGGGGTAGACAGAGCCTAAAGTAACAGATACCTACAGGCCACATTTAGCAAAATTGTGGGGGTATAGGTGAAAAATGAAATCAAAATAGTGATGGGTTGCTAGCCGCATAATCTATAAAATTATTCTAAAGATTTTTGTCCATTCCCTCGATGGGTTTTTACCATCTGCGCGAAAAGACAAGCAACAGGTACATTCTATGTTTTTTCTTTACTTCCAAACCAGCATGGAAGTGTTATAGCTGGATAATGACTGCCTACCCCTTTAGAGATATTCGCGTGAAAATATACATATTACATACATACATACACAAATCACGTCTTTATCCCTTACGGGGCAGACAGAGCTTAAGGTAATAGATACCTACAGGCGACATTTAGCAAGATTGTGGGGGTATAGGTGAAAAATGAAATCAAAATAGTGATGGGTTGCTACCATCTGCGCGGGAAGAGAAGCAACGGGTACATTCTATGTTTTTTCTTTACTCCCAGACCAGCATGGAAGTATTATAGCTGGATAATGACTGCCTACCCCTTTAGAGATATTCGCGTGAAAATATACATATTATATACATACATACACAAATCACGTCTTTATCCCTTACAGGGTAGACAGAGCCTAAGGTAACAGATAACTACAGGCGACATTTAGCAAGATTGTGGGGGTATAGGTGAAAAATGAAATCAAAATAGTGATGGGTTGCTAGCCGCATAACCTATAAAATGATTCTAAAGATTTTTGTCCATTCCCTCGATGGGCTTTTACCATCTGCGCGAAAAGACAAGCAACAGGTACATTCTATGTTTTTTCTTTACTCTCAGACCAGCATGGAAGTATTATAGCTGGATAATATATACACACACACACACACACACACACACACACACACACACCACGTCTTGATCCCTTACGGGGTAGACAGTGCCCAAGGTAACAAGACCTAAAGGCGACGTTTAGCATTATTGTGCTTGTATAGGTGAAAAGGAGGAATCAAAATAGTGATGGGTTGCTAGCCGCATCGCCTATAACATGATTCCTAAGATTTTTGTCCATTCCCTCGATGGGCTTTTACCATCTGCGCGGGTAGAGAAGCTACTGGTACATTCTATGTTTTTTCTTTGCTCCCAGACCAGCATGGAAAAGCTAAGTAGCTGGATAATGACAGTAACAAAAAAGGTAACTTAAGAAATTACAATGTGATGTTTAAAGAAAAAAAATCTGCTGTTCACCTACCCCTTAGAGATACTGGCGTGAAAATATAATAACCAAATAATAATTTATCTAAAATAGTACCATTATATTTATAAATATTAATAAGCATTTTTATTAATTTGCAACATATGTATGTATGTGGAACAAAGTAGTTTCTGCCTACCCCTGTGGGAAAGAGGCGTGACGGTATGTATGTATGTATATTTGTCTGGGTGGAATCTTGTGACTCAATTTTGAAGCAAATATCTTCATCCGATTCAGCTGAAATTTTGCATACTTGTGCAAGTTAGATGACAATACAATAATCTGGCAGTAAAATTCTGATGGTAAAGCCAGGATCGTCTCCGCAGGAGGGAACTCTTCAACGGGTGCTCCGATGAGACTTAAAATTTGGTACACATATGTAGGAAGGATGATAATGCAAGTTTTGGTTGTTATATGTGGTATTCAATAAAGAGTGTATTGTATTGTAAAGGAAATATTTGATTGTTTGTTTGTATGATTGTTTGTTTGAATTGAATAGGCTCCAAAACTACTGGACTGATTAGAAAAATTCTTTCACCGTTAGAATCCTACATTATCCCTGATGAATATAGGCTATACATATTATATATTATATTATAAATAAATCAAGGTTCCTTACTAAAACTCCATTCATCTAACTAACCCGATGGTGAAAAAATTTCAACTGTCTAGCTATCACGGTCAGTTCATAACACACAGCCTGGTGTTGGAGATAGACAGACAGACAGACAGATAGATAGACAGACAGACAGACAGACAGACAGACAGACAGACAGACAGACAGACGGACAGACAGTGAAGTCTTAGTAATAGGGTCCCGTTTTTGTTCTTTGTGTACTGAATGAACCCTAAAAAGGTTCATTCGGTTATCAGTTCAAAACACACCAACACAGAAAATAATGTAATGTATCAATGTCGAGCATATTATAGGTTTGGGAAAAACATTGAATATTCTTAGTAATAAGCTATCATCTAATTTGGTACCACATACAATGAATTCATATACGAGAGCTTTCATTGCTACAACATGATTCTCTTGGAACTTTCGAGAACAAGACAGAATAATTGACAATTTAAATATAATACTTACAGGAACGTCTGCGAACAGCACGCTGCACAGTAATAATCTCAACACCTCGTTTCATCTGAAAATAATAAGTAATATGGTTAATTACCAAAGTACATGATATCATTCGCCATTAATGTTTACGTTAAAGTTATGTCTTAATTTAGGATGTACAACAGTTCCTACCGGCCTACTTTTCAGCCAGAGTTAGTTTTGTAAATCATTACACACAATGGCGTCCAATGATGCTTTACACTTTTCATTGAAAACTGTTGAAGTAGGTAGTAGATATATGTACTTATGTTAAATTAAGTTACATAGATCATAATAAACTATTGTATTATATCTATGTACTGTTTTTTCTCGAAATAAAACAATAAAACGCTTACCTTGTCGGGATTCAATATCACGTCTTCACTTTAGTTTAGTTAGCAATTTCGCGGCAAAAGTAACTGAACAAAAGACAATCGCCTTTTTTTTTTTTTTCGTCGACGCGGCCAGTTATAATTTTATAAAAAGTAATTGCATAGAAAAGTGAATTATTATAAGAAATTAATTTTGGTATTTTCTCATATAATTCAGTCCTTTAATTTAAATTAATTTTTTGAAAATATTTTGGCTAGTGACTTCAGAGTTTAATCTGGCTCGTCTACAAAGCTGCTTTCTAGCCTTTGGTTAGAAAAAAAAAGGTGAATTTATTTGATTTTTTTTTCTTACAGCTTAGGCCAATTTGAGAAACTTATTTGAGTATCTTAAAATTTGGTCACGTACTTTTTTTTAAAATTGAATTTGTTAATTATCGGATATGGTCGACTGGATCTACGTGAACAGTGGCATGAAAGTCTTGATTTCCTTTGCCCATCTGCTTAGCGAAAAGTACTGTCATCTGTCATTCGTACGTCAAAGTCATCATTTTGTCATTTGATCCAGGCAGTTTCTTTTTAAGTTCCTAACCTTCTGAAAGTCTATTTTCCACGATAATCTTTGAAAAAATGCTTACCAATGGAGACTCCGGTGAAAAAATTGTCAAGGCTGACACGCTCTGTGACACGAAATGTGTCTATTTTGGAGTACATTGCATTGCCGAAAAAAGGGGAGCTAAGATGCTCATGTGAGTATTTACCTGTTCAATCATCAACATTAGTGCATATATAAAACAATAATACTCGCATACTTGATACAATAGTTACTTATTTTCTTTTCATTTTGTTGTAGGTGGTTGTAAGAATGTTCTATTGCTTCTGTTTTGGCTGGCCAAGAAAAGTGAAGGAACCTTCAACATCCATACAATGCTACTGGACAAAGCCGTTTATGTAGCAGATCCTAGCTCCGAAAGAATCAAAAAAGTCCACATGTACCTACTGGGGGGATTATGATGAGGTTAATACTGCAAAAATGTTTATATTTCTCATGTCTTTATTAGTTGATATAAGAGGGTCTATACGGAAAAAGAGAGAAGGAAAATTCTGTCTTGCCAACACGCAATGGAAAGGAGCTTATTAAAACTAAGGAAAATACAAAGAATAAGGAATACAGACATAAGAACGAGAACTAAATTAACAGATGCCCTTCAGTTTAGCCTTAAACAGAAATGGAGATGGGCAGGACATGTGGCAAGATATGAAGACAAAAGATGGACCCATCAGATAACAAAATGGCCAGGGCCGTCAGGCAAAAGACACGTTGGAAGGCAGAGAAAAAGATGGGCTGATGATGTTAGGATCATGGCAGGAAAAGACTGGATGACTATTGCCAAAAGTAGAGAAGATTGGAAAAGGATGGAGGAGGCTTTTACCCTAGGGGGGCCACTCGACAAAAGAGTTTAAACTATAAACATATTATTATATAAATGTAAAAAATTAAATGTATTAACAATGAAACAACTTAAAAATTTTGAAAGTGGAAATAAAGCTTTATTATTATTATTATAAGAGGGGAATTACAATGGGTCCCTTCATGAGAGCCTTGTCGTCCCGGCTGATAGAGACCTCAGGAGACTCCAGAGCTGGCGCTTACCTCTCCCAGCGAATTTCTCTGGCTGTACAGAGAGGTAATGCCGCCAGTGTGTTGGGGTCTATGCCGCAGGAGGGCCTTTTAGATGGTGTTTTCTTTTTTAGGTATATTTATTTAGTTTTAAGTTTTGTATATTTAGTTAACTTTTAGTTTTTATCATAGTTTAATTTTATTTTATATTTCTTAAATTGTTAGCAAGCCCTAAAAATAAATAATTACAAATTGTTTGTTTTTTTTATTATTTCACCTTAAATATATTAATTATAGGGACGTTTGATATGGGTGTGGATGAATATATGTACAGTTTGTTATGTGATTTAGGTTTAACAAGGAAAAATAAATGTCAGTCGTTTTTATATTGTTAACCATTTAATAAAATGTTAAAACGGTATTTTACTGAAAAACAATACAAGTAATGTGATGTAGGTTTAATAGCAAAAGCAAACAAGTCATAAGGAACATTATGTATTTTATTAGGTACTAATATTACAATAATAATGACTAAAAAAATATTTGCAAATGCATATTCTTTTTTTTTAAATATGAAGTGTCTGTGGCTTAGTGGAACTGGTAGGCTCTTAATTCAGAAATTGCGGGTTCAATACCAGGCCAGGCCTGTAGGTTTAGAGGAGGAGAGTTGCCCCGGCAACGGGGATGTATGAAATGTGGGAGGCTGTTAATTTACCAATACACAGAGGTTTTGATTTACAATTCATTTAAACAAAGTAGACAACCCCATTGAGGTTGGATCGGTCGGATAATTAGCAGACTGATTTATCCTGTTGGACAGTTGTTCAAGAAGTAGTGATTCATAAACAATATAAGCATAGAAATGTTGCTGCAATCTCCTCACTCTATGTTTTTGCTCTAACCAAGTCGATGTGATATTTGTGGCTATGTCTGTCTGTCAGTTGCCTTCAGAACCGACCAGGGGGCGCGACATTCGCTCTTTCTCGTTGCTTCGCAAGTCGAGAGCGTGACGTCAGTAGGCGCGGCTTTATAAGGACGGCGCCCGGTAGTCTTTTTCGGCTGCCGCAGAACGCAATATTCAGTTGTGACCGCGCTCCGAGCTCCTTCGATTTAAATTAAAGTTTCGCCATGATTCCTTCGACGTGTGGTGAGTAATCGCGTTGGCGATGGACTTTTAAAGTCCTTTAATTAACCTTCAGTCAGATGTCGCATTTGCTGTTAATCCCGTAATGTGAGTATCCACGTTTTTCTCTGGGCTCTAGTTATTTATGCCACGTCAGGCTCTCACAGAATCCTAAAATCTAAAGTATTTTCTGTTGGTTTTAGGGCCCTTGGTTCCGGCTCATCCTAAGTTAGGTTTTTGTCTAATCTGCATTGGAAGTGGATTGCCACCGTGTGCTAAACCACTGTTGCTTCCAACCTTAACCAATTGGCTCTAATACTGGAGGGTCTGTCTGGGCCAAGGAGAGGAAATATCGTGCCCACACCTGCTATATCTGCCCCTACGCGCGGAGGACGAAGTAGGAAGCCTATTTTATTCTGTGAAACCTAAATTTAATAGCAGCCAAGCTTAGGTCAGTAAGCTTTCCTGGTTTTGATAACGCCGGCACACCGGTGATCCTAATTGTTACTTTAATTAAAAACTATATTTAATTAGATTCTAACAGCGACATCTGATTTTTCCATCATCAACTTTCTGTATAATATGCCTGACGTATAGTAGGTAGATAAATAAATAATCTCGTTAGTGTAGTCCTTTTGTTTTCTTTGGAACTTTGTCATAGCGCGCCCTGGGTAATTTTAGAATCTAGTTCTTCGAGTCTCATGTTAACCGGCTGGGTAAGTTGGTGAGTAATTGAGGCGTAAAAACCACCGTTACAAGTTTAGTTACTATTTCTAACGATTTTAAAAATGAATACCACCATGTTCTACCTACTTAAAAAATACTTGTATAAAGTTATGTCACCCATCACTATTTTGATTCCATTTTCCACCTATACGCCCACAATCTTGCTAAATGTGGCCTGTTGGTAGGTACCTGTTACCTTAGGCTCTGTCTACCCCGTAAGGGATAAAGATGTAATTTGTGTATGTGTATAAAGTTATGTTTATTTCGAAAGAAAATATTGCGTATTCTTTGCTTATTTTTATTTCACTTTTACTTTTTGCAAGCTTAGTTCGGTTCTGGCGCTTCGCCGGCCGCTGCCGCGGCACGCTCGCTGCGCTCGCTCGGCTCGCGCAAGGGGTCGCAAAAACCTAACCCTCCTCCTCGCTTTGCTCGTCGTCGTACCTAACTCTTCTGACTCTTTTTCAAATTTACCAGGTACTTTAGAAACAAAGTATATCACTTAATATTATATATTATCATATTAATTAATGTTATATAAGAAAATTATTTATTACGTACACGGTATTATAAACGGTACACTTTATGTGTATGTTATATAAAATTCAATTAGTTGGAAACCTTGTTCGATGAGGTCCTCGACGATCTCCTACCTACAGCATAATGTTGACCAGGAGGCTTCGGTTGCCGACCTTGAGTTAGCGCTTTACCTGCAACACGTAGCAGTACCGTGCCACGGCAGGCCGGTGGTAGCACGAGGTCGGTCAGGTATCGCTGCACCACACGGTAATCGTCCTCCCCTCGTGGCGTAAATGTGATACCCCTTCCACCGGGCACGGAGATCGGGGGGTGGCCCAGCTCCTCCCGCAGCTTGCGGATGTGCTTGGGCCTCTCGGGCAGCACGTCCACTGCGAGGGGCGGGTAGCGCTCTCTAGACGCGGATGGTCAGCATTTCCGCCAGTGCTTGCAAGCCAGGATGGGGTGATGGTGCGTGCGTAGCTGGTACTGCAATGGGCTCGAGCTTGGCTGGTCGTGCAGCAGGTGTCGCGGGAGCGGCCCCGGTCGCCACACATGGTGCGGGCGTCACGTGGACCAGCGACTTGACGCGAGGCGCCGGCGGCGTGGGTGGCAGGCGGGACGCGGTAGTCGTGGGCTGGGCAGGTGTTGCGCGCTGCGCGGGCGGCGCTCTAAAGGCTAGTGGTGAACGGGGTGTGGACTTGGGCGTAAATTCCTGTTCCCGGCTATCCGCAATAACGTTAAGCGGTTGAACACTTCACTGGCGATTGGACGTAGATTGTTGCACGGACTCTATGATATATAAACTTGTAGTGCACATTTTGTAACTTGTATTTCAATTAAAGCAAAACATGTATTTTGCCCAGCCCTGATTACCTATACGTGATCGTTGCACAATGTTTTGGCGGTGGCACTGCCGCTTTACACTCAGGGGTCACACTGAGAAACGGTACTCGGTGGAATCTGTGGCCTTAAAGAGCCCCGGATGCAAAATTTCAATCGGAAATGACTCAAAAAAAATTGGCCGCCATTTTGATTCCGCCATCTTGAAAAAAAATATGCTTGGTCATTTAGGGGTCTAAACTTGAATGATACTTTGCGACTCTGTGTATTGCGACTGGCCTCTGAGATATTCGCGTTTCAATTTTGTATGGCGGCCATCTTGTTTTCGCAATTTTGGAAAAAAAATACCGGTTCACCCATTGGCTGGCTGTTCTGAGCAACTTTAGTTCCGGGCAAACTCGATAGGGCAAGTCGTTACGGAGAACTGGCCCATGTGCCGAATCAGTTTCCACGTTCAGGTCAGTTTTTAAATTTTTTGGTACTAACGTTATGATTCTTGATGCGATGGTGTACAGAGTCGAACCTTATCTCTAAAAGCTGCTATACAACACAAGTGAGTCTATGAGTCTGACATTACTTTGTATGGCGGCCATCTTGGAAAATGGCGGAATCGAAAAATTAAATATGGCGTTTAAATTTGTGGCCTCGAAGAGCCGCGGATGCAAAATTTCAATCGGATCGGCTTAAAAAAAAATTTGGCCGCCATATTGAATCCGCCATCTTGGAAAAAAAAATAGGTCATCCGATTACTACTACCACTTTGAACAATATTTGGTCGAGCACCACCCACCTATTGTGATTGGCCTCTGAGATATTTGCGTTTCAATTTTGTATGGCGGCCATCTTGTTTTTGCAATTTTGAAAAAAAAATACTGGTTCACCCATTGGCTGGCTGTTCTGAGCGACTTTTGTTCCGGGCAAACTCAATAAAGCAATTCATCGCGGAGAGCTGGCCCATGTGTCAGGTCAGTTTCCACATTCAGGTCAATTTGTCATTTTTTTCGTACTTATCATATAATTTTTGAAGCGAAAGTGTATAGAACCAAACCCTACCTCTGATGGGTTCCTCAAAACAACAGGTCAAAGATACAGAAATTACTTTGTATGGCGGCCATCTTGGAAAATGGCGGAATCGAAAAATAAACTATGCCATCTGAATCTGTGGCCTCAAAGAGCCCCGGATGCAAAATTTCAATCGGATCAGAGTAAAAAAAATTTTGGCCGCCATTTTGAATCCGCCATCTTGGAAAAAAAATTGCTTAGACAGATTTCCCCCTCAACTCTGAATGACATTTGGTCGAGCACCACCCGTCTATCTCGACTGGCCTCTGAGATATTTGCGTTTCAATTTTGTATGGCGGCCATCTTGTTTTCGCCATTTTGAAAAATCTTGGACCGGCTCACCCATTGGCTGGCTGTTCTGAGCGACTTTAGTTCCGGGCAAACTCTACAGGTCGAGCCGTTGCGGAGAACCGCCCCATGTGTCAAGTCAATTTCCACGTTCAGGTCGATTTCGTATTTTTCTGGTGGTCGGGCAAGCATTTCTGATACGATGGTGTATAGAGTCTAACCACACCTCTTCTGGGTTCTTCCAAACAACTCTGGGGTGAGTCAGTCAGTGAGTGAGTCAGTGGGTATTCAGCTATATATATTATAATAACTAGTATTTCGCGTGGGGGCCGCGGGCCCCAAGGGCCCCGCGGAGGTCCCTGCCACCCTGTTTTGTTTTAATAATCCTAACCTTTTTTTTTTTTAACTATATACTTTGGCCGCCTTTTTGAAACCGCCACTTTGAAAACAGAGATTCATACCCTACCGCCCTGTTTTTTTCAAATATTTCTAACATCTTTTACTATAATCTTTGGCCGCCATTTTGTATCCGCCATCTTGGAAAAAGTATTTCGCGTGGAGGCCGCGAAGGGTAGCCTACCATCCTATTTTTTTCGCATGGGGGCCGCGGGCCCCTCGGGACCCGCGGAGTGTACCCTGCCAGCCTGTGTTATTTTTAAATATTACTACATTCTTTGGCGTCATTTTGAAACCACCACCTTGGAAAAAGTATTTCGCGTGAGGGCCGCGGCCCCCGCGGGGACCGCGGAGGGTTACCTACCAGCCTATTGTTTCTTCAAATATTTCTAGCCTTTTTTCTATATTCTTTGGTCGCCATCGTAGGAAAAGCATTTCGCATGAAGGCCGCGGGCCCCACGGGACCCGCGGAGGGTTACCTACCAGCCTGTTTTTTTTTCAAATATTTCTCACCTTTTTTATTTACTTTATTTTTCGGCCGTTATCTTGGGAACAGCATCTCACATGGGGGCCGCGGGCCCCACGGGACCCGCGGAGGGTACCCTGCCAGCCTATTGTTTCTTCAAATATTTCTAGCCTTTTTTCTATATTCTTTGGTCGCCATCGTAGGAAAAGCATTTCGCATGAAGGCCGCGGGCCCCACGGGACCCGCGGAGGGTTACCTACCAGCCTGTTTTTTTTTCAAATATTTCTCACCTTTTTTATTTACTTTATTTTTCGGCCGTTATCTTGGGAACAGCATCTCACATGGGGGCCGCGGGCCCCACGGGACCCGCGGAGGGTACCCTGCCAGCCTATTGTTTCTTCAAATATTTCTAGCCTTTTTTCTATATTCTTTGGTCGCCATCGTAGGAAAAGCATTTCGCATGAAGGCCGCGGGCCCCACGGGACCCGCGGAGGGTTACCTACCAGCCTGTTTTTTTTTCAAATATTTCTCACCTTTTTTATTTACTTTATTTTTCGGCCGTTATCTTGGGAACAGCATCTCACATGGGGGCCGCGGGCCCCACGGGACCCGCGGAGGGTACCCTACCAGCCTATTGTTGAGGCCGCGGCCCCCGCGGGGACCGCGGAGGGTAACCACCACCCTGATTTTTTTTCAAATATTTCTAACGTTTTTTACTACATTCTTTGGCCGTCATTTTGAAACCACCATCTTGGAAAAAGTATTTCGCGTGGGGGCCGCGGCCCCCGCGGGGACCGCGGAGGGTAACCTACCAGCCCTTTTCTCACCTTTTTTTTACTTTATTCTTCGGCAGTTATCTTGGGAACAGCATCTCACATGGTAGCCGCGGGCCCCACGGGACCCGCGGAGGGTACCCGCCAGCCTATTGTTTCTTCAAATATTTCTAGCCTTTTTTCTATATTCTTTGGCCGCCATCGTAGGTAAAGCATTTCGCATGGCGGCCGCGGGCCCCACGGGACCCGCGGAGGGTATTTTTGACTATAATATTTGGCCGTCATTTTGTATCCACCATCTCGTTTCAATTTTGTATGGCGGCCATCTTGTTTTCGCAATTTTGAAAAAAAAATACCGGCTCACCCATTGGCTGGCTGTTCTGAGCGACTTTAGTTCAGGGCAAACTCGATAGGGCAAGTCGTTGCGGAGAGCTGGCCCATGTACCGAATCAGTTTCCACGTTCAGGTCATTTTTTAATTTTTTTGGTACTAACGATATGATTCTTGATGCGATGGTGTATAAAGTTGAACCCTTTTTCTAAAAACTGCTATACAACACAAGTGAGTCTATGAGTCTGACGTTACTTTGTATGGCGGCCATCTTGGAAAATGGCGGAATCGAAAAATTAAATATGGCGTTTATATTTGTGGCCTCGAAGAGCCGCGGATGCAAAATTTTACTCAGAACGGACTCAAAAAAAATTTGCCCGCCATTTTGAATCCGCCATTTTGGAAAAAAAAATTGGTTCATTAAATTACTCTGCCCACTTTGAACAACATTTGTTCGAGCACCACCCACCTGTTGCGACTGGCCTCTGAGATATTTGCGTTTCAATTTTGTATGGCGGCCATCTTGTTTTCACAATTTTGAAAAAAAAATACCGGTTCACCCATTGGCTGGCTGTTCTGAGCAACTTTTGTTCCGGGCAAACTCGATAGGTCAAGTCGTTGCGGAGGACTGGCCAATGTGTCAGGTCAGTTTCCACATTCAGGTCAATTTTTCATTTTTTTCGTACTTATCATATAATTTTTGAAGCGATCGTGTATAGAGTCGAACCCCACCTCTTATGGGCTCCTCAAAACAACAGATCAAAGATACAGAAATTACTTTGTATGGCGGCCATCTTGGAAAATGGCGGAATCGAAAAATAAAGTATGCCATTAGAATCTGTGGTCCCGAAGATCCCCGGATGCAAAATTTCAGTCTGATCGGAGAAAAAAAAATTTTGGCCGCCATTTTGAATCCGCCATCTTGGAAAAAAAATTGCTTAGTCAGATTTCCCCCTCAACTCTGAATGACATTTGGTCGAGCACCACCCACCTATCTCGACTGGCCTCTGAGATATTCGCGTTTCAATTTTGTATGGCGGCCATCTTGTTTTCGCCATTTTGAAAAAACTTTGACCGGCTCACCCATTGGCTGGCTGTTCTGAGCAACTTTAGTTCCGGGCAAACTCGATAGGTCGAGCCGTTGCGGAGAACCGCCCCATGTGTCAAGTCAATTTCCACGTTCAGGTCGATTTCGTATTTTTCTGGTGGTCGGGCAAGCATTTCTGACACAACGATGTATATAGTCTAACCACACCTCTTCTGGGTTCTTCCAAACAACTCTGGGGTGAGTCAGTCAGTGAGTGAGTCAGTGGGTATTCAGCTATATATATTATAATAACTAGTATTTCGCGTGGGGGCCGCGGGCCCCGAGGGCCCCGCGGAGGTCCCTGCCACCCTGTTTTGTTTTAATAATCCTAACCTTTTTTTTTTTACTATATACTTTGGCCGCCTTTTTGAAACCGCCACTTTGAAAACAGTGATTCATACCCTACCGCCCTGTTTTTTTTCAAATATTTCTAACATTTTTTACTATAATCTTTGGCCGCCATTTTGTATCCGCCATCTTGGAAAAAGTATTTCGCGTGGAGGCCGCGGGCCCCGCGGGACCCGCGGAGGGTTCCCTGCCACCCTGTTTTTTTTTTCAAACATTTATAACATTTTTTACTATAATCTTTGGCCGCCATTTTGTATCCGCCATCTTGGAAAAAGTATTTCGCGCGGGGGCCGCGAAGGGTAGCCTACCATCCTATTTTTTTCGCATGGGGGCCGCGGGCCCCACGGGACCCGCGGAGGGTACCCTGCCAGCCTGTGTTATTTTCAAATATTACTACATTCTTTGGCCGTCATTTTGAAACCACCACCTTGGAAAAAGTATTTCGCGTGAGGGCCGCGGCCCCCGCGGGGACCGCGGAGGGTAACCTACCAGCCCTTTTCTCACCTTTTTTTTACTTTTTTCTTCGGCAGTTATCTTGGGAACAGCATCTCACATGGTAGCCGCGGGCCCCACGGGACCCGCGGAGGGTACCCGCCAGCCTATTGTTTCTTCAAATATTTCTAGCCTTTTTTCTATATTCTTTGGCCGCCATCGTAGGTAAAGCATTTCGCATGGCGGCCGCGGGCCCCACGGGACCCGCGGAGGGTATTTTTGACTATAATATTTGGCCGTCATTTTGTATCCACCATCTCGTTTCAATTTTGTATGGCGGCCATCTTGTTTTCGCAATTTTTAAAAAAAAATACCGGTTCACCCATTGGCTGGCTGTTCTGAGCGACTTTAGTTCCGGGCAAACTCGATAGGGCAAGTCGTTACAGAGAACTGGCCCATGTGCTGAATCAGTTTCCACGTTCAGGTCAGTTTTTAAATTTTTTGGTACTAACGTTATGATTCTTGATGCGATGGTGTACAGAGTCGAACCCTATCTCTAAAAGCTGCTATACAACACAGGTGAGTCTATGAGTCTGACATAACTTTGTATGGCGGCCATCTTGGAAAATGGCGGAATCGAAAAATTAAGTATGACGTTTTAATTTTTGGCCTTGAAGAGCCGCGGATGCAAAATTTCAATCGGATCGGAATAAAAAAAAATTTGGCCGCCATTTTGAATCCGCCATCTTGGAAAAAAATATGGCTTATCAGATTACCACTCGCACTTTGAACAATATTTGTTCGAGCACCACCCACCTTTTGCGATTGGCCTCTTAGATATTCGCGTTTCAATTTTGTATGGCGGCCATCTTGTTTTTGCATTTTTGAAAAAAAAATATGAGTTCACCTATTGGCTGGCTGTTCTGAGCGACTTTTGTTCCGGGCAAACTTGATAGGTCGAGCCGTCGCGGAGAGCTGTCCCATGTATCAGGTCAGTTTCCACATTCAGGTCAAATTTGCTTTTACTTGTACTTTTAATATAATTTTTAATGCGAAAGTGTATAAAGTCGAATCCCACCTCTTGTGGGTTCCTCAAAACAACAGGTCAAAGATACAGAAATTACTTTGTATGGCGGCCATCTTGGAAAATGGCGGAACCGAAAAATAAAGTATGACATTTGAATCTGTGGCCTTGAAGAGCCCCGGATGCAAATTTTCAATCGGATCGGATTAAAAAAAAATTTGGCCGCCATTTTGAATCCGCCATCTTGAAAAAAAAATTACTTAGTCGGATTTCCCCCTCAACTCTGAATGACATTTGGTCGAGCACCACCCACCTATCTCGACTGGCCTCTGAGATATTCGCGTTTCAATTTTGTATGGCGGCCATCTTGTTTTCGCCATTTTGAAAAATCTTGGACCGGCTCACCCATTGGCCGGCTGTTCTGAGCGACTTTAGTTCCGGGCAAACTCGATAGGTCGAGCCGTCGCGGAGAGCTGCCTCATGTGTCGGGTCAGTTTCCACGTTCAGGTCGATTTCGTATTTTTCTGGTGGTCGCAGGACCATTTCTGATACGACAATGTACCGAGTCGAGCCCTACCTCTTGTGGGTTCTTCAAAACAGCATGTCAGTGAGTGAGTGAGTGAGTGAGTCAGTGGGTATTCAGCTATATATATTATAAAATAAAACTAGTATTTCGCGTGGGGGCCGCGGGCCCCGAGGGCCCCGCGGAGGTCCCTGCCACCCTGTTTTGTTTTAATAATCCTAACCTTTTTTTTTTTTACTATATACTTTGGCCGCCTTTTTGAAACCGCCACTTTGAAAACAGTGATACATACCCTACCGCCCTGTTTTTTTTCAAATATTTCTAACATTTTTTACTATAATCTTTGGCCGCCATTTTGTATCCGACATCTTGGAAAAAGTATTTCGTGTGGAGGCCGCGGGCCCCACGGGACCCGCGGAAGGTTCCCTGCCACCCTGTTTTTTTTTCAAATATTTATAACATTTTTTCCTTTCATCTTTGGCCGCCATTTTGTATCCGCCATCTTGGAAAAAGTATTTCGCGCGGGGGCCGCTAAGGGTAGCCTACCATCCTATTTTTACGCATGGGGGCCGCGGGCCCCACGGGACCCGCGGAGGGTACCCTGCCAGCCTGTGTTATTTTCAAATATTACTACATTCTTTGGCCGTCATTTTGAAACCACCACCTTGGAAAAAGTATTTCGCGTGAGGGCCGCGGCCCCCGCGGGGACCGCGGAGGGTAACCTACCAGCCTGTATTTTTTTCAAATATTTCTTACCTTTTTTTTTACTTTATTCTTCGGCCGTTATCTTGGGAACAGCATCTCACATGGGGGCCGCGGGCCCCACGGGACCCGCGGAGGGTACCCTGCCAGCCTATTGTTTCTTCAAATATTTCTAGCCTTTTTTTTTTTCTATATTCTTTGGCCACCATAGTAGGAAAAGCATTTCGCATGGAGGCCGCGGGCCCCACGGGACCCGCGGAGGGTACCCTGCCACCCTGTGTTTTTTTCAAATATTTCTTTCATTTTTGACTATAATATTTGGCCGTCATTTTGTATCCACCATCTCGTTTCAATTTTGTATGGCGGCCATCTTGTTTTCGCAATTTTGAAAAAAAAATACGAGTTCACCCATTGGCTGGCTGTTCTGAGCGACTTTAGTTCCGGGCAAACTCGATAGGGCAAGTCGTTGCGGAGAACTGGCCCATGTATCAAGTCATTTTCCAGGTTAAGGTCGGTTTTGCATTTTTTTTTGTACTTGCGATAAAATTTCTTATGCGATGGTGTATAAAGTCAAACCCTATTTCTAAAAGCTGCTATACAACACAAGTGAGTCTATGAGTCTGACATTACTTTGTATGGCGGCCATCTTGGAAAATGGCGGAACCGAAAAATAAAGTATGACATTTGAATTTGTGGCCTCGAAGAGCCCCGGATGCAAAATTTCAATCGGATCGGATTAAAAAAAAATTTGGCCGCCATTTTGAATCCGCCATCTTGGAAAAAAAATTAGTTCATTAAATTACTCCGCTTACTTTGAACAAGATTTGGTCGAGCACCACCCACCTATTGCGATTGGCCTCTGAGATATTTGCGATTCAATTTTGTATGGCGGCCATTTTGTTTTTGCAATTTTGAGAAAATTTTACCGGTTCACCTATTTGCTGGCTGTTCTGAGCGACTTTAGTTCCAGGCAAACTCGATAGGGCAAGTCGTTGCGGAGAGCTGGCCCATGTGTCAAGTCAGTTTCCACGTTCAGGTCGGATTTGCATTTTTTTTGTACTTGTAATATTTTTTTTTATGCAATCCTATATACAGTCGAACCCTATTTCTAAAAACTGCTATACAACACAAGTGAGTCTATGAGTCTGACATTACTTTGTATGGCGGCCATCTTGGAAAATGGCGGAATCGAAAAGTTAAATATGGCGTTTCAATTTGTGGTCTCGAAGAGCCGTGGATGCAAAATTTCAATCGGATCGGAGTAAAAAAAAATTTGGCCGCCATTTTGAATCCGCCATTTTGGAAAAAAAAATTGGTTCATTAAATTGCTCCGCCCACTTTGAACAACATTTGTTCGAGCACCACCCACCTGTTGCGACTGGCCTCTGAGATATTTGCGTTTCAATTTTGTATGGCGGCCATTTTGTTTTTGCAATTTTGAAAAAAAAAAAACTGGTTCACCCATTAGCTGGCTGTTCTGAGCGTTCTAAGCGTTCCAAAAGTGGGAAGCGAAAATAAGGTATTAAGTTTAGTTGCGATCAGTCGAAGCTAGCGGTAACGTGTGCCAAATATACGAAAGGCTTTTTGTTCGATTAAAACGTGTCTATTAGTAAAACGTCATTGTTTAAAAAAGTGTCTATAAAAATTGCCGAATGAAACCTTACCGTAGGTTACAGGTAAGGGGCCGTCAATTAATCACGTGAGGCTCCGAAAGGGGGGGGGGGGGGAGAGCAAAAGTTCGGCAAAAATCACGAAAGATCACAAGAGTATGGGGTTGGGGTGTAGTAAGATATCACGTGTATTTATTTATTCGTCAGACGCGCGACTTAAACCGAAAAGCGGCGTGCCCATTAGTAAAAGTCATTATTTAAAAGTGTCTCTATAAAAATTGCCGTGAATTGAAAACCTATACTTCGGTAACCGGTACTTCCAGTAGTCTTAGAGAGTCTTAGAAAATATTATTATTGTTTATATATTATTATTGATATTATTGTTCGACTGGAATAGGTTGTCAAAATATGATATCTATTATGTGTAGGTTTATTATTATGGCCTATTACGTGGCCTTTAGGTTTTGCTACCTTAGGCTCTGTTTGTTTGTTACATACATACTACATACATACATACATACTATGGGAAAAGAGGAGGAAAATAAAATGTTTGTTGTACAATTTGTAGGGTTAAAGGACAGGAGTTTAAGGACAAATATAAAGAAACAAGGACAATTAAAAAAAAAAAAAAAAAAAGTATTAATACTGACATGCCCGTTTTATTACTAATTACTGATATTTCTAGCAACAACGCTGAATTATCTTACAACCATCCTCTCTCGCGAGAGGAGGCGAAGAACAGGTTGTTGCTAAAAATATCAGTAATAAGTAATAAATAATTACATACTAAAAATACCGGGAGTGTCCGACTGTTTATATCTAATCACCTTATCTCCTTTCGGAGAGAAGGGATAGATACAGCAGAGCTCCCGGTATTGCCAGCAAATAAAATGGACATTGTACAAATTGTAGGGTTAAAGGACAGGAGTTTAAGGACAAATATAAAGAAACAAGGACAATTAAAAAAAAAAAAAAAAAAAAAAAAAAAAAAAAAAAAAAAAAAAAAAAAAGAGTACTGACGCCCGTTTTATTACTAATTACTGATATTTCTAGCAACAACGCTGAATTATCTTACAACCATCCTCTCTCGCGAGAGGAGGCGAAGAACAGGTTGTTGCTAAAAATATCAGTAATAAGTAATAAATAATTACATACTAAAAATACCGGGAGTGTCTAACTGTTTATTATCTATTCACCTTATCTCCTTTCGGAGAGAAGGGATAGATACAGTAGAGCTCCCGGTATTGTCAGTAGATAAAATGGGCATTGTACAAATTGTATAATAAACATTTTATATTCCTCTTCTTTCCCGTAGTGGAGATATACATACATACATACATAAATCACGTCGTCCTCCCTTACGGGGTAGACAGAGCCTAAGGTGACAAGACCCAAAGGCCACGCTTAGCATGATTGTGGGCGTATAGATATAGGTGGAAAGGGGAATCAAAATAGTGATGGGTAGCTAGCCGCATCGCCTATATGATTCCTACGCCCATTCCCTCGATGGACTTTTACCATCTGCGCGGGAGGAGAAGCAACTGGTACATTCTATGTTTTTTTTTTACTCCCAGACCAGCATGGAAGAATACAAGTAAATGAAAAACATTAAATCAATTTAGAAGGATTTCGAAGTTATAGAACGCTTAAAATTCAAACATAACATCCCATCTTTTTTATAGATGATTGAGAATGGAGTTGAGCTATTATAATAATTTTACAAGCAAAATTTTGTAATTACGAACTAACTATAAACAGACTTGGTTAAAAATCTTATTCTATCGTAATAATAATAACATTTCATATATGGTGTTGCAATACGCAGTTGACAATTCCAAAGCAGAACCATAAGATCCAAAATTCTTTTTCCATTTTTTGTATTTTTATTAGTATATTTTTTTTAATATATATTTTTTTTTTTATTTTTTTTTTTTTTTTGTCTCTTTTTTTTAAGTTTTATTTTATGATTTATAATCTTTTGTGATTTTTTTTCTGGAACTGGAACTTTATGGTTCAGAATTTCAGTCTTCATCAATCTCTTACTTGAAGTACTTCAGGATCTTAGGGTTGCTTGATCTTCGGGAGACGTTTGCAATTGATGAAACAGTTATATAAAATCACCAAGCTCTTTGACCTGGGTTATCGCCTGGCAGCTTTAAGGGCAGTGTATCGTGTAAATTTCTTGTAAAATAAATGTGCCTCTGATTTATTTGTGATATTCAACGGAGTGCAAAGACGTATTCCGTTATTTGATGGCCTTGCGTTATGCCTCCAGCGACATAAGACATGAAAGGCATGTAAACACACACATCAAGATGTAAAATCATACGTCAACTTAAATTGAACAATCGACGTTCTTCCCCGGAAAGCTTAGAAGCCTTCAACTGCTCCAGCGGTTAAGTCTTCAGCGAAGTAACACTTTTCAGTGCAAGTACAGTGGTTATATATGTTGTCATAACGGAATGTTTATCTTGTATCTTGTGTTGCATCTTGCATCTGGAGGACAGTGAAGTTTGCTGAGTTTTCATTTCTTCATATTGTAGTGATTTATTAAAAAATAATGTCTACATAATGCGTACCTACTTGTAAAACTACTTATTAACAAAAAGAGAAATTCAGATGAAACCTAGTGCACTTTAAATGGTTACATATTATAATCCATAAAATTGTTTTACCTAATGCCGATATATCTAACGACAATACACCATTTTTTTTAAATATCTAATGAACATTTCACAAGTTGATAATGTTTAATGAATCACAATACGTAATGAATGTTTCACCTAAAGTTGGTTAGCTTAAAGGTGCTGATTCACTTGAGCATTCGCTTACACAACATTCGCCGTTTTTAACTTTGTCGAACTGATGTTCGCTAAAACGCTTCTTTTATTTTGTTAGCTTATAAGCTGTAATGTAACATTCGCTAGAATGCTCATTATAAATGAATGCTCAAGTGCATCTGTTTTCTTCTTTGTAATTGAATTATTATTACGTACCAGTTCAAATCAACCATTAAAAACGTATTAATTACTCGAACATGTAATAAGAGTTATTATTGGTATCTTTAGTTTACAGATATTGATTCTGAAGTTGAGACGACGAGTACTTACGAAAAACATAATTGACTGTTATAGTCATATTAAAAAGAAGATTGCTGAAGACAATAACAAATTTATATTGAATTAGTTTTTTATTCGTAATTCTCGACTATAGGTAATATTGTAAATATAACCGCAACATTATTGTTTCGCTTGAGCCAAGTTGCTGACTCCATGCATGGATTACAGTCGTATTTGCAGAAGTTTTTTTTTATTGTAAATAATGAAAAATATAATATACTTCGAAATCCTTCTAAATTTCATTTAATGTTTTTAATTTACTTGTTGAAATATATATAGTTGTCGTTTTCGTAAATATTATATATAATAAAGAAATCACGATCCTGATAGATACGATTATTATTTCTGACAAAAAAGTTTTCTAGTTCTATAGGTATAAAACCTCCGTGGATATACTTATTCTTAATATATGTATTTTGACATATTTGATTAATTTTGGAGTCATGTCCACATTATTGCGAGCAATGACGCAAATTTGTCCGATCTCTGGTTATTATATAGAAAGACGGACATAAAAAAAACGGATTTACTTAATTGGTTGTGCTACAAGAGCTACCTTGATACCAAATTTCAAGTATCTAAGCAACTTTTATTTTGAAAGCACCTTATAGGTTTTCAATTCTCGGCAATTTTTATGGAGACACTTTTTAATAACGTGAATGACTTGATAGAGGAACTCAGCGCCACCAGCGTCGATTGCCACATGAATAACCATTATGTTAATAATTTAAGCTACGCGGATGACGTGATGTTGCTGTATCCCTCTGTCAGGGCGTTGAAGTAGGTAGTAAATGTGTGTGTGAAAAGTATGCGGAAAGACACGGTCTGGAATATAATGTAAGAAAAACAGAAACGATTCTATTTAAACACGGAAAAGGTTCTGATCATGTTCTGGCTGTTAAGTTGCAAAACATACCGATCGACATGAGTCAACAGGCATGCGTCATTTCTGACAATATTAAAAAACACTCAATAGTAGGGGAGTCCAAGAGGGGATTTCGGGGAGTTACTAAAGCGCGGCAGAATAACATACAGGGAGATACCTTGTGCCTGGTAAAGTGCCTCCACCAAATATGAGCCCTATATTTATGGCCGCCTGTCAAGGATAAAGAATCAGATTAGTAAAAAAAAATTGATCATCAGAAATTCACGGGCGCGTCAGATTAAGGTGTGATTTAATTACAAGTGTATGTTCCACTAATCTGTCAATTTTGAGTGACGTAGAGAAGTAGGAGGGTTATAAACTTGTAAAAAAAAACGTCATCTCGACTTTCTCGTGTGGCAAATTTTTTTTTCATTTTGAAGGATATAATTCTAGGATAACAAAAATATATAATCTGACGATTTCCATAAGCCGAAGTAAGAAAAAACAATTGATAAAGTTTAATGCGTGCAGCTATGCGATGCCTGTATTCCCCTCTCCGCGTTTCTATTCCTCTCTTACTCTTTCTCTATCTATTACACTCTTACTCCGTGATGATAATTAAAAAAAAAAATACGCAAAAAAAAAAAAACATTTGACGTTTATAGTTGAATCATCGAGAGCGTGGAATTGCATATGTAGTAGTATTGTTTGTTTACAGGCATTCTATATTTGAATTTTCTATTTTCTTGTACTATCAGCATACAAAGAGGTTGTTATATAAATATATCGAAGAACTAAAAACAAAAATAATGTCAGTGTGAAATTCAATATTTACGTTGTGCGTATATTTTTACATCTGATTTGATTGTATTCTCAATTAATTATTGTGTCCGGCCGTACGACTACGAATAATTTCTATATTTAAAAAAAATATGGCTGTAAGTAATTTTGGTCCTATTGAGAGTCAAAGTAAGCAAATAATTTTCAACTGTTATAAATATTTTGAGCTCAGATGAAGAACATGATAGCGAATAAAAGAAAAAAACAGAGGACTACTACTTATTCCACTTCTTGGGTATGTCATTTTATTAAGTTAAGAGAAAATTATTCTCCTTTTGTTGCAAACGGTACAACCACTACAAATGCAATTCCATCTTCTCGATAATTCAACTATATACAATGATGTTTTACTAATAGACATGTGTTGTTTTAGTCGAACAAAACTCCTTTCGTATTTGGCATACGTCACCGCTAGCGTGGACATTTTCGCTTCCAGCTTTTGGAACGCTTAGAATCTACTCAATTTATGTATCATAGTGTAAGGTGGAACGAAACGTAATGCGTGAAAGAGACAGAATGAGAAATAGACTGATGGATGAGCGTGATGCAAAATTGTTTAGTTTAAAGGATGAATGAAAGGGATGTGATTGGCAGTGATTGGAATAAAGTAACAGACAAAAACATTGATAGTTGGCAGGAATGGAAACAAAAATTGTGTGACAGATTTTCTTTTAAAATGTCTTTTGCAGAATTTATTTCATACCAAGCAAGAAGAACGTTGAGGCCTACTGAAACACTAATGGAGTATATATAAAATAAAAATGCTATTTTTGCTAAATCACCTTGTACTATTCCAGATGCAGATAAAGTTTCACTAACTCTAGAAGGAATAGGAGACAACCGCTAGTCTATACCTTTGGCTTCGCACTGTTGTTCTAGCGTATAGGATCTGCTGACTCATGCTACTGCCTTAGACAATATCAGGAGAGTAATGCCAAGAGACAGGTTTAACAGAACTGGATATGTAAGTACAAGCTCGATTGCTAACAGTAGTAATGTGGATCAACAAAAATACAATAAGTTTATCCCCAAATTTAATCCCCAAATTGATATTTAATTGCGTAAATTGCGTTAACTTAGAAGTTTATTTTCTTGCTGCTTCAAGGGGTTGCAGACTCGAGTATGTGATATTAATTTCAGCTTGATACGTCCACGTGATCCTGAGAAAAGGGTCGTCACAGACGGAAGGACAGAAAGAGAGACAGAGAGGCAGACAGACAACAAAGTGATCCTATAACGGTTCCATTTCTTCTTCTGTGGTACGGAACCCTAAAAATATAAATGTTTTTTTTTTACTTTTTGCTTCCTAACCTACCTACATAAACATTCACCTAGGTGTCTGCCACCACACGCTCGACAGCCACAAAATGCAGTGTTGATATCAACGTTCGCAGTCATTCCGAAAACTGAGTCACCCTCTGCTTCCCAAGGTGATGATCAGCAGTGGCTTCTTCGACAGCTCAACTGATCTCTAACCGAACTGACCAATCTGCCGGCTGGTCCGTCGACTTAGAGGTTGGATCATCTTCAGTGTAACCTGGCAATCGGTGGCCTCTACAACCCATCCGTTATATCGCTTACCATATTGCCATCACTTTGACGCTACAGCCCCCACGACCTCCCTCTAACCCCCTCACCTTCCAACTTTTAGAGTCCATACGACGGATAAATTATACGGTCTCATGTGAAAATCCAACTGTCTCAACAGTTCTTACTTCGTCAACGATAAAGAATCGTTATTATCAATGAAAAATGTACACAAGGTGGTACACGCCTACTTGAAATAGGCGATTTACCATTGATTTGTGACGCAATATTTAATTATCTAAATCATAACACTCTTTTGAAAAAGTCAATTGTATCATGACTATAGAATGAGAATTAAAATCCTATCCTGTTAGTGTAGTGTATGAAAAATTGTCTTGTGTGTACTACAAAAAAATATATAAAAACTCGCATGAATAGCCATGTCAACATGATTTTTTGGAATAATCTAACCTAATAAAACATGATTACGATTGCCATCCTATATAATAGAGACGAACAATTCAACTTAACAGGAAGTGCTAAAAGATCTGATTATTTAATGATGGAAGTTAAAGCAATTCAGGAATCACGACATTTATCGCGCAGGGTCTTTGATTTTGTATACGATCGCGGTGCACTAAAATTTTAAGATTATTTAATTCACGTACTCTTCCCAGCGCGACGTACAATTGCCCGTGACTAAAGATGTCGGACCTCAAGTCTACTCCGACGCGACCGATGGTTTGCCCCTGACTTTTGTGAATAGTCATCGCGTAACTTAAACGCAACGGGAATTGACGGCGACACAATTCGAACGGGCTTCGCGGGTCAATCTGCTGTTTGAAAAGAATACGCGGAATTAGAAATTCATCTGACGATTCGGGCTTCCGTACCGTTATTAGCCGAGCCGAACACCTAACGATTATAACTTTGGTCCCGTTCACCAACCCATCTTCAAAACTAAGGTTACGCATAATCATACATACGGGTGAATTTCAAAACCGAGTTTTCTGACTGTCCCACGCTACCAAAAAAAAAACTATGACATATATGTACCAAAAAAAAATATGATCGTATTCTTTGCAATCATTTATGACGAGGCAAAGCCTTGAATAAATGATGATGAGCTACCAATCCCCGAAAAAAAATATTGAAAGTTCGAAAATCCACGATTAGCATAGCTGTGAGGTATGTCACACGCCAAGTTTAGCTCAGAAAAATGAATACAACTTCGTCTATAATTGTCGTAATTTATTTCTGTAAAAAGCATTTTAAAGAGCTCTTCCTGGTCTATATTATAAAACAAAAAACAATGCAAAAATCTCGTAATTTAAAAATACAGGGATAGGAATGTGTTTGTCCCGCGCGAGAGCGTCTTTCGATGACTCGCAAATACCTGCTGGTTACTGATTGCTTGAGCTATGTAACGCCATTTTTAAGTTATTACGTCGAAGACATGCTAGTTCGCGTTCGATTACCGAGCAAAGCGTCTAGTCTAGTCTGCGCTGTGATTTTTAAAAATAGGTAAGTTTGTGACACGATACTTTTGGTCAGCCTATAAGGTAATTTGTGTGGCTAGTAAATATTGCATGTTCAGCTACTTTATCGATATGTCTATTTAATTGTTTTATAGTTTAGAACATCGAGAATGAACACTCCTATTGTCATTTAACTAAAGCTTATACTTTGGACAGAAAAAAATAAATACACTTTTGCCGTAATTTGTGTGGCGTAATTTGTGTGTCACTTTTGCCCACGCAAATTACAAACGCGCCACACAAATTACATTTTATGTCTTATTTCAATAAAATGAGCATTTTATGATGGTTAATAACACTTGCTATCTTTAAAAAAACAACGTAAATACAATTACAATACTTTCTACTATTTTACGTTGTATTTTTTAATTTATTATTTTTGAACAACTTACGTATCTATGATACTGTTTAATTTTGTAATTGACGTTTAGTTTAATTACAACTTGCTTTTAGTTTCTGATTTATACCTTTTCTGTTTAAGGTATTTCAAAATGCGTCAAAAAAAAGAGGATAGACTCGAGAAAAAGAAATTGGCGGAGAGAAAAAGGAGACAGAAAAGTAAAAACGATGCAGAAAATTATGAAAAATATAAAAGAGAAAAAAGAGAGAAATATCATCAAATGAAAGAGAGAAAAATTCTTCCGATGTGTGAGCAGTCCCAGAATACTAAGCGTATATTGAGGGAAAGAAATAGAATCAACGTCAAGAACTACAGGCAAAGACAGAAAATAATACAACAGGAAACGGCCCAATCGGAAGAATTGATAAATATTGAACTTGATGTAGAATCACGAGATCCTTCAGGTTCTTCACCGAATTCACTCCCACAGCCTGCATCCTTTCAACATCATACTGACACAGACACAGACCTTAAGACTGATTTGTTTAGAAAGTGTCATTTTCTGTTTTTATGAATAAATCAGAAAATCAAAAAGTTTAGTTTTATTTAACAAATTGATAATAAAAAATTAAAAATGTAATTTGCGTGGCAACAATGTAATTTGTGTGGCATGAATTTTTTCGCCATCGAATTTTAGCTAAACTATTCAACACAGAAGAGTGCCTCTTTTTGCGTTTTGTTCATCATTCCAATCTCTACCATAATCTATTATCAAAATATAAAATAAAAGAAAAAAAAAACGCGCCACGAAAATTACCAAAAAACGTCCCGTTCAGAAATTCACCCATACACATCCTACTTTTAACTTTAGCTCGTGATGTGGAACACCCGTGATCTCGATGCGATTTAATGCGTCAATGCCATAGAAAACTTGGTCGACATTATTATCGTTGTCTACTTTGTCGCAGGAATATAATCGTAACACGTCTCCCGTAACCCGGTCTAAGATGGCATTATTTATATCATTCACGGCATCATTACGAGTGCAGAGAATGGCTCTACGCGCGCATTCGTCGGGCCTATTGATGGTTTCTGACGGGAACACGAAATCAATCAGATCACTCAGTTCTGTTACGTGATCAATCAAACTTAAATCGATTAAATTTTTAACGTTACCGTCAGAGACAGAAGTTAAGCGGTTGGAACCTAATTCCAACAGAAAGTTTGCAAATACTGAATCTACTCTACATCTTTGAGACGTTACCAAAGAAAATAATTGAAGCCTTTGCCACACGGGAGACGATTTTACCGAGCAATTAAATATGTCCGAATTGCTTCGCGCATTAGAAACAACGGGCGGAATTTGGCGGAAATCACCAGCAAAAATTATAATTTTTCCACCGAAATCTTTGTCACTTCGCATTAAATCACGCAACGAACGATCTAGCAAATGAATTAAATACTTGTGAGCCATTGGCGCTTCATCATAAATTATAACTTGCGCGTTTGCTATCAATTCAGCTCTCTGAGTGCCGTTGGTAATGTTCCAGTAACCGAGGTCGTCGACTATGTCTATCGGGTATCTAAACATAGGGCAAACCTTGGTAAATCCGTGATATGGAGTAATTCGGTGATAGTTATTTATGGTCATAATAGCGGAGTCACCCGATATCTTTAGGGCTCAGAATAATTTCCAGTAGGTGGCTGCACAGTGCCGCCACCTACTGGAAATTATTCTGAGCCCTAAAGATATCGGGTGACTCCGCTATAATGACCATAAACAACTATCACCGAATTACTCCATATCACGGATTTACCAAGGTTTGCCCTACTATGCGCAGTAGTTCCCCCTTCGTAGTTCTGAGCGGCGATAGCAGAACTCGCAGTACATAGTACGACGCCCTTCAAAGCACCACGCACGTGCGCTGTAACGACGTTGAGTAAGAGGGTTTTGCCGGTGCCCGCGGGACCATCGATGAATATCGCGGAATTTGCTGTATCGCGAAAAGAATCATCAACGCATAGCCTATTGATGTAATCGAAAACAACGCGTTGGTCAGATGATAAACGCGGCAGCCACTCGTCGACGTAGGCTTCGAGACGGTTCGTACTGTATTCGACGCGTTCGCGGCTCAACTCTGTGGTAAGATCGTGCACTTGCGGCAAACCGTGTTCTATAAGCGAACTCCCGTGTTTTCGGAGGATTCTATTAACTTCCATCAACGCTAAATTATACGCCATATCAGCGTTTCCCGGATTCCGGTGAAGAAAATCTTCACTAAGTTGGTTTTTAAATGTGTCCCACAGTAGCGCAACTGGAGCACCGTTACAAGCTAAAAGTACGAAAAAGCTACGAAGGCGTGGTCCTGTATAGAAAGTTGAAGCTTCCAACATGGCCCTTTCGTACTCTACTTCGTCGTCCGCGAGTCCAACAATTTTAGCAGCTTCCTGAAAAGTGCTGCAATTAGGACCACCAAGACTAATTAGTTCCGCGTAACTTCGAGCCGGGTAAGACTTTAACAGAATTCTTAAGTAGAATTGTTCACCTCTATTAGGCGCGACCCAAAATAGACGCGCTACAAGCTCTCCGCGTTGCCGTTTCGTCACAAACCTGTTGTTACCGGTTTCGTAAATTTGGGTATTTTTTGTATTGGGTCGCGACGCGTGAACTAAATATTGTTCATAAAATTGGCAATATGTTAAGCGGTCGAACTCTTCACCGGCGGGACGGTTAAAATATGTGAGCAGATTAGACGTTGATTGTTGCGCGGATTCTACTTCAGTGCCTGGTCGAAAGTAAACGTTGTGACGGTTTTCGAGATGCACGGCCAATTGTTTGACGTTAGGTTCGCGGGCCGTCACGTCAAACTCTAAGGTCCTCCACGCCGCCTCACCCGATCCTAAATATCGCTTAGTGACGTACTGTTCTACCTCGTCATTTAAATGCTCCTCGGACACAACAGCTACTCGTGATTCGTCCGGACCTTTGGTCATATACTTAAACAGATATTTAACAATCGTACGCTGCGACGAAACCTCCAAATTCATGTGGGCATCATATTTTAATAAAAGAGCCGCATTGTATGGCACGACCCATAAATCGCTGACAACCAGTTCGCGCCTGTTATACGTGATCGTAGCTTCGTTCTTACTGTCGCGGCGTAAGTTTATAAAACCTTTGTCGTCAGCGAATGTAACGGCGGTTTCGCATTTTGGAAAAAATTTTGTACACTTGCGCAGTTCTTTATCCCAACACGGTAAATTTTCCCTATGTGGAGGACCGCACGGACCGTGAATCATGTGTTTCAAAACCGTCGTTCTCAATTTACCGTCAGCTTCCGACGAGTTGGGAATATCCGCTCGAACTACTTTATCTATATCTACATTGTGTATCGGGCCGTTCTCTACTTTAAAACAGATATGCGCGTGGGGCAAACCGCGTTTCTGAAACTCAATTACATGAAACATGTATAAACATTTGCCAAACCACCGACCGGACCGGATATCGCGTAAAAGTTGCGCTAATTTTAAATTAAAAACGCGAGCACATATAAGTGGGTCTGCCAGCTGACCTGCTTCGAGAGATTGTTTAATTTCAGGCCAATTGCGATTACATGTGAAAGTTAGAAAATACGTGGGAGTACCCAACGTATTTACTATTGCAATCGCATCCATGTACTTCACTTTCATATATCTCGGACATCCCGTGAAGCTATAAGGCAAATATATGCGACCAGGGACATAACCCTCCCCTTCTATGGTCTCATCGTTGCGAATTTGTTGTACACTAATTTCTATTTCTTCGAGTGGAGCAGTTCTTAATGCATTATTTGAATTTTGTTTTTGCATGTTGGTGATGTAGCGGAGACGCTCTTCACAAATTCTACAGTAAACATCTACCAACCACTCCTCGGACAGTCTACCCAATTTTGAAAAACGCGTCTCCGACAGCAGTAAGCACCGGATATATTTTACTTGTGATAATTTGTTTTGATTATTGTCCAATTTATTCGGAAACCAACCCGCATTACCTTCGGGGTAAAGCAACGGATATTGAAAAGCTTCGTACAATGGATTCATGATATCTACAGTGTGTGGTTTCTTATGGCCTACTTTCCAGATGGCTATACAATGAGGTTGGAAAGTTTCTCTCTCAGTGCTTATTATGGCAGCCACTTCCGTGCCTAAAGGTAAATCGCCCAAAATGTTACCGTGCGTTGCGCGTGTAGTTCTTTCGAACCTTATGTACGCTTGATCGGACGTTTCCCGACTCAAGCGTTTGAAACATTCTATAAACGGATTGACATTATGCAAATAATTTGTGATGGAAACAATAACATCCCTATTGAGCCGTTGACTTTGTGCTATACTATCGCGTTCGTTATTGTCATTAATATAAAGCCCGATATTGTTGGTGGATTCCTCATATGAAAGATCGAAAACGCGGTGGTAAATACGTCCTTGAATTTTTAAAAAGGATATACCCTGCTCGGGATGCTGATAACCGTGAGAGACGCCTAAGGCACTGAAGGCAAACAAATTATTGTACGCTCGCGGTGCACGCAAAAACGAGGGATCAGAATAAAAATCTTCCGACAAAGGCGAAAACTGTTGAACGTTGTACGCTCCGGACCCACAACACCACTGTTTACGACCCCGCTCTTCCTCAAAGAGACGCGCGTTACAGTTCGGACACGAAAAGATATCTGCAGCCAGCAAAGATGGCTTTTTTAACGAAAACAGTGGCATATTGGCAAGTTCCGACTCCCTCCACTCCCCAATTAAGTTTGTTGACCGCCGTAATTCAACTTCAACATCACGACTAACTGTGGTATATCTCTCAACAGCGCCGCGGTTAATTTCAGGGTTTCGTTGCGAATAATTTTCGACTGCGGCGCGATTAACCTCGGGGTTATTTTTCGTATACTTTTCGACTGCGGCGCGATGAACCTCGGGGTTATTTCTCGAATATTTTTCGACTGCGGTGCGATGAACCTCGGGGTTATCTTTCGAATACTTTTCGACTGCGGCGCGATGAACCTCGGGGTTATTTTCCGAATACTTTTTGACTGCGGCGCGATGAACCTCGGGGTTATTTTCCGAATACTTTTTGACTGCGGCGCGATGAACCTCGGGGTTATTTTCAGAATACTTTTTGACTGCGGCGCGATTAACGTGAGGATTTTTCTTTATGTATTTTTTGATCGCATCTAAATGAACATTAGCTTTGGGTCCGCGTTTTTGTTTCTTGGGCCGGCCTCTAGCTCTGTTAGCAGTTGCCGTATCGACATTTGATTCATTTTCGTCTAACGGTAATTCCGAAAACATATTGTGGATGATGACAACAGGATTTAACACGTACAGTTTAAAATCTTCTACTCTATCGACTACAACCACTGGATTTAAGTTCGTACGTTTTGATTTTTTTTGGGGTTGCGCGGCATCGATATTTGTCGTGGTTGCAGAAGTTTGCGATACGGAATTGACACGCTCACAAGAATTCTTCGCACAAACCTCGGCATAGGTGGGCGAACGTGGCCGAGATACATCCGACTGTGATAGCGATTCCGTGAATGTAGGAGATAGCACATCAGTGACAGAACGCGACAGCGACGATGATGTGAACGTGGGAGATGGTGTGATCACACGAGGTGTTTTCACACGAATTCTATGCAAGACGTATTCCGTATCTTGTCTACGTACTGCTAAGCGAGAATTCGCGAAAAGATAGTCGACCAGTTTTTTCACGGAATCACATTTGAATAACCGCGCACATTGGTCTGCTGTACGATTATTGCTGTCTACCCCGTGACTATTGAACAGGAAAAAAGAATTTTGATGTCTCCAGAATGAGACGGTATAACTTTGACCGGTAAAAATAATACTATCGGTTGCATCGATGTGATCCCATGTAAAGACTTGCGTCTGAAGAATGTTTTCCAGATCTATCTTTTTTCTGTCAATATCGGTTATATTTACTGCGTATAAGCCATTAGCGATCCAATTGTTGCCATCTTCCATTGGTTCAATTTCTGCCGAAAAGATCCCGGAGCGAATATGGGATGGCAATTGTTCTGGCAGTAAATATATTTGATTTTCCCTAGTTAAGTTAGGTAACAGCTGCATGTACAATTCGTCGCCACTCTTAAGTATGACATCAACGTCAAAATCGCGATAATTTCTAGAACTACAGACCGAGTACACGCAAGCACACGCTGACATGGCTACACATTGCGAGTTATTACCTCTAAAAACTGGTGCCCCTTGGTGCACCGTGCCTATCAAAATAAAAGATAATAGTAGTGAAAGAAAACGGTATTATTTATTGTTTTAAACGGTTTGTATTGCTCCTAGTAATCTCTGATTAGTGTTCAGTTCGTCTTCAGTAGTTGCGTTGCGTTTTAAATTTAAGTTTCAACTTCAGGACCAAGGTCTAATTTACGACATGGATTTATTTTGTGAGAAAAGTCATCTAATTAAGATAAATGTTAAGATAAAATGTGTTAAAAAAGTTTTTCATTTAAAAGCTTTAATTCAAAAAAAAAAAAAAAACCGGCCAAGTGCGTACCATTATCTATAAATATCTATAAACCAGTGTAAGCAGAGACCTGCTGCAACCTTACCTTGGGCAACGCAGTAACCGGCTGGTTCAGCGCCGTCTCCGTAGCTCTCGCCCGCTGCAAAAAATATTTTTGAACATGAATCTATGCATGTATGTCCCATATCTTTTAGATGATACGGCCACTGTATTCAGGGGCATGCAGTGGATTTTGGACAGAGGATAGGCATATTGCCAACAAAATCCGTATTGGTACGAAGAGTGTCGGGCACATTTACGTATGCTTACAAGCACTGCTTATATGCCTGTAAGGGATGAACGCGTCTGACTGTATTGCGATAAGGCAAAATTCGATTTAAACTTTTTTTACAAATAGGCCTCGAAGGGCTCTTTTACATGTCTTTTTTTAGATAACCAGCGCTTTCGGAAAGATCATCTGCCAAAAAAGAAAGCGCCGCAAGAAACCTGGTAGAAAGGTATTTTTTCAAAATAAAAAGCAGTACCTACCTATACTTATAAAATTAACTTAACTATTAATACAACTGACCTACTGACCAAAATAACAAACTTGGTTAAACATCGAATTTAAATGTAGCCTAAATCCGCCTATAGATTTCATAATAATACATACATACATACAAACACAAATCACGTCTTTATCCCTTACGGGGTAGACAGAGCCTAAGGTAAATAATAATAAATTGTATTAATTACGCTACTTTAGAAATGTCAAATTAACAATATTTTTTGGTGAGTGCTACCTACTTATTTATATGTTTGACGTCGGTGCCTCAGCACAGCTCGCGCCATTACCCACACTCCCATCATAACATCGTTATGTTTATCTGTGGTATGCGTGGCAGAAAGGGGCCATTCAAGTATTACGTAAGCAGATTTTTTACAAATATTTACCCCCCCCCCCCCTTTCCCCTTGTCAGCGAAAGTAAGCAAACCCCTTACCCCCCCCCCCTCCCATGCTTACGTAATTATTGGTAGGTACCTATATGCATTATTCTTTTAATGGATTCTGTTTTTTATTGATTCGTGAGCAGCAGTTCGAATCGAAACTGCTGACGTAATCACCATATCGACCCCCCTACCCACCATGTCATCTAAAATAAGCAAAGCAAAGACCCCCCGCCCCCCCCATCAAGCGCTTACGTAATACTCAAACGCCCCCAAAGTATCTAGTCTATGTGCCTATATAGTACCTATATTATATATTCGGCTTAGAACTATTTGAGCTGAGGCACCGACTTCACACTCCACACGTATAAATAAGCACATACATACATACACACATACACAAATCACGTCTTTATCCCTTACGCGGTAGACAGAGCCTAAGGTAACAAGACCTACAGGGCACGTTTAGCAAGACCCTGAGGGCGTAGAGGTGGAAAGTGGAATCAAAATAGTGATGCGTTGCTAGCCGCATCGCCTATAACATGATCCCTATGATTTTCGCCCATTCCCTCGATGGGTTTTTACCATTTGCGCGGGAAGAGCAGCAACTGGTACATTCTATGTTTTTTCTTTGCTCCCAGACCAGCATGGAACACATAATACATACATACATCCTTATCCTTTCAGTTTTAGTTTCAGTTTCTTTATATGCTTTCAAAAGATACAATTATCATGCAAAATTGTGTACAATAAAATAAAATAAACTTAGCCGAAATCATTCATACAATTCAAAATTAAATTCAGAATAACATTTTACAAAAGATTGATACATAGAAGGTATCAGTTGCATCTCTTCTCGCACAGATGGTAAAAGCCCATCGAGGGAATGGGCGAAAGTCGTAGGAATCATGTTATAGGCGATGAGGCTAGCAACCCATCACTATTTTGTACCCTTTTTCCATCTACTATACGCCCACAATATTGCTAAACGTGGCATGCAGGTCTTGTCACCTTAGGCTCTGTCTACCCCGTTAAGGGATAAAGACGTGATTCATGTATCTGTATCTGTATCTGATACATATTTTAAGTAACTATTCTTTAAATCCTTATCCTTATCCTTACTAAAATTATAAATGCGAAAATAACTATGTCTGTCTGTCCGTTACCTTGTCACGCTTAAGCCGCAGAACCGATTTAGTTAAAATTTAGTATACAGATAATCTGAGTTCCGGGAAAGAGCATAGGATAGTTTTTATCCCGGCAAATTGCATAGTTTCCGCGGGATAGCGATAAGCGTCTTATTCGCAGACGGAGTCGCGGACAACAGCTAGTACATACACAAATCACGTCTTGATTCCTTACGGGGTAGACAGTGCCCAAGGTAACAAGACCTAAAGGCCACGTTTAGCATGATTATGTTTGAACAGGTGGAAAGGAAGAATCAAAATAGTGATGGGTTGCTAGCCGCATCGCCTATAACATGATTCTAAAGATTTTAGTCCATTCCCTCGATGGGCTTTTACCATCTGCGCGGGAAGAGAAGCAACGCAACGGGTACATTCTATGTTTTTTCTTTACCCCAGACCAGCATGGAAGTATTATAGCTGGATAATACACACACACACACACACACACACACACACACACACACACACACACACACACACACACACACACACACACACACACACACACACACACACACACACACACACACACACACACACACACACACACACACAAATCACGTCTTGATCTCTTACGGGGTAGACAGTGCCCAAGGTAACAAGACCTAAAGACCACGTTTAGCATTATTGTGTTTGAATAGGGGAAAAGGAGGAATCAAAATAGCGATGGGTTGCTAGCCGCATCGCATAAAACACGACTCTTAAGATTTTTGTCCGTTCCCTCGATGGGCTTTTACCATCTGCGCGGGAAGAGAAGCAACGGGTACATTCTATGTTTTTTCTATACTTCCATACCAGCATGGAAGTATTACGGCTGGATAATGACTGCCTACCCCTTTAAAGATACTCGCGTGAAAATATACATACAAACATACACACTTACACAAATCACGTCGTTATCCCTTAAGGAGTAGACAGAGCCCAAGGTAACAAGACCTAAAGACCACGTTTAGCATTATTGTGTTTGTATAGGTGGAAAGGAGCAATCAAAATAGTGATGGGTTGCTAGCCGCATCGCCTATAACACGATTCTAAAGATTTTTGTCCATTCCCTCGATGGGCTTTTACCATCTGCGCGGGAAGAGAAGCAATGGGTACATTCTATGTTTTTTTTACTCCCAGACCAGCATGGAAGTATTATAGCTGGATAATACACACACACACACACACACACACACACACACACAAATCACGTCATGATCCCTTACGGGGTAGACAGAGCCCAAGGTAACAAAACCTAAAGACCACTTTTAGCATTATTGTGTTTGAATAGGGGAAAAGGAGGAATCAAAATAGTGATGGGTTGCTAGCCGCATCGCCTATAAAATGGTTCTAAAGATTTTTGTCCATTCCCTCGATGGGCTTTTACCATCTGCGCGGGAAGAGAAGCAATGGGTACATTCTATGTTTTTTTTACTCCCAGACCAGCATGGAAGTATTATAGCTGGATAATACACACACACACACACACACACACACACACACACACACACACACACACACACACACACACACACACACACACACACACACACACACACACACACACACACACACACACAAATCACGTCATGATCCCTTACGGGGTAGACAGATCCTATGGTAACAGATACCTACAGGCCACATTTAGCAAGATTGTGGGCGTATAGGTGAAAAATGAAATCAAAACAGTGATGGGTTGCTAGCCGCATCGCCTATAAAATAATTCTAAAGATTTTTGTCCATTTCCTCGATGGGCTTTTACCATCTGCGCGGGAAGAGAAGCAATGGGTACATTCTGTTTTTTTTTACTCCCAGACCAGCATGGAAGTATTATAGCTGGATAATACACACACACACACACACACACACACACACACACACACACACACACACACACACACAAAAATCACGTCATGATCCCTTACGGGGTAGACAGTGCCCAAGGTAACAAAACCTAAGGCCACGTTTAGCATGATTGAGTTTGTATAGGTGGAAAGGAGGAATCAAAATAGTGATGGGTTGCTAGCCGCATCGCCTATAACATGATTCTTAAGATTTTTGTCCATTCCCTCGATGGGCTTTAACCATCTGCGCGGGAATAGGTGGAAAGGAGGAATCAAAATAGTGATGGGTTGCTAGCCCTATCGCCTATAACATGATTCTTAAGATTTTTGTCCATTCCCTCGATGGGCTATTACCATCTGCGCGGGAAGAAAAGCAACGGGTACATTCTATGTTTTTTTTACTCCCAGACCAGCATGGAAGTATTATAGCTGGATAACACACACACACACACACACACACACACACACACACACACACACACACACACACACACACACACACACACACAAAAATCACGTCATGATCCCTTACGGGGTAGAAAGAGCCTAAGGTAACAGATACCTACAGGCCACATTAAGCAAGATTGTGGGGGTATAGGTGAAAAGTAAAATCAAGATAGTGATGGGTTGCTAGCCGCATCGCCTATAAAATGATTCTAAAGATTTTTGTCCATTCCCTCGATGGGCTTTTACCATCTGCGCGGGAAGACAAGCAACGGGTACATTCTATGTTTTTTTCTTTACTCCCAGACCAGCATGGAAGTATTATAGCTGGATAATACACACGCACGCGCACACACACACACACATACACATACACACACACACACAGACACACAAAAATCACGTCATGATCCCTTACGGGGTAGACAGAGCCTATGGTAACAGATACCTACAGGCCACATTTAGCAATGAGAAGCAACTGGTACATTCTATGTTTTTTCTTTGCTCCCAGACCAGCATGGAGAAGCTAAGTAGCTGGATAATGACAGTAACAAAAAAGGTAACTTAAGAAATTACTATGTGGTTTAAAGAAAAAAAATCTGCCTGTGTACCTACCCCTTAGAGATACTGGCGTTAAAATATAATTACCAAATAATAATTTATCTAAAACAGTACCATTATATTTATAAATATTAACAAGCTTTTTATTAATTTGCAACATATGTATGTATGTGGAACAAAGTAGTCTCTGTCTACCCCTGTGGGAAAGAGGCGTGACGGTATGTATGTATGTATATTTGTCCGGGTGGAATCTTGTGACTCAATTTTGAAGCAAATATCTTCATCCGATTCAGCTGAAATTTTGCATACTTGTGCAAGTCAGATGACAATACAATAATCTGGCAGTAAAATTCTGCTGGTAAAGCCAGGATTGTCTCCGCAGGAGGGAACTCTTCAACGGTTGGTCCGATTTGACTTGAAATTTGTACACATATGTAGAATGGATGGCAATGCACGTTTTGGTTGTTATATGTGGTATTCAATAAAGAGTTATTGTATTGTATTTATTATATTATAAATGAATCAAGGGTCCTTACTAAAACTCCATTCATCTAAACCGATGGTGAAAAAGTTTCAACTGTCTAGCTATCATGGTCAATTCATAAGACAGCCTGGTGGTGGTGACAGACAGACAGACGGACAGACAGACAGAGGGACAGACAGTAAAGTCTTAGCAATAGGGTCCCGTTTTTGTTCTTTGTCTAGTGAATGAACCCTAAAATGGTTCATTTGGTTATCAGTTCAAAGCACACCAACACAGAAAATAAAAAAAAATTACATCTGCATGTATCAATGTCGAGCATTATTATAGGTTTGGGAAAACATTGAATATTCTTAGTAATAAGCTATCATCTAATTTGGTACCACATACAATGAATTCATATGCGAGTGCTTTCATTGCTACAACATGATTCTCTTGGAACTTTCGAGAACAAGACAGAATAATTGACAATTTAAATATAATACTTACAGGAACGTCTGCGAACAGCACGCTGCACAGTAATAATCTCAACACCTCGTTTCATCTGAAAATAATAAGTAATATGGTTAATTACCAAAGTACATGATATCATTCGCCATTAATGTTTACGTTAAAGTTATGTCTTAATTTAGGATGTACAACAGTTCCTACCGGCCTACTTTTCAGCCAGCGTTAGTTTTGTAAATCATTACACACAATGGCGTCCAATGATGCTTTACACTTTTCATTGAAAACTGTTGAAGTAGGTAGTAGATATATGTACTTATGTTAGATTTAGTTACATAGATCATAATAAACTATTGTATTACATCTATGTACTGTTTTTTCTCGAAATAAAACAATAAAACGCTTACCTTGTCGGGATTCAATATCACGTCTTCACTTTAGTTAGCAATTTCGCGGCAAAAGTAACTGAACAAAAGACAATCGCCTTTTTTTTTTTTCGTCAACGCGGCCAGTTATAATTTTATAAAAAGTCATTGCATAGAAAAGTGAATTATTATAAGAAATTAATTTTGGTATTTTCTCATATAACTCAGTCCTTTAATTTAAATTAATTTTTGAAAATATTTTGGCTAGTGACTTCAGAGTTTAATCTGGCTCGTCTACAAAGCAAGCAGCCTTTGGTTAGAAAAAAAAAATATTTTTTGATATTTTTTTCTTACAGCTCAGCCCAATTTGAGAAACTTATTTGAATATTTTAAAAATTGGCCACGTACTTTTTTAAAATTGAATTTGTTAATTATCGGATATGGTCGACTGGATATACGTGAACAGTGAAACGAAAGTCTTGATTTCCTTTGCTCATCTGCTTAGAGAAAAATACTGTCATCTGTCAGTTGCACGTCAAAGCAAAGTCATCATTTCTCATTTTATCCGGGCAGTTTCTTTTTAAGTTAAACCCTTCTGAAAGTCTATTTTCCACGATAATTTATGAAAAAATGCTTACCAATGGAGACTCCGGTGAAAAATTTGTCAAGGCTGACACGCTCAATCTACGCACATAGCGAAATGTGTCTATTTTGGAGTACATTGCATTGCTGAAAAAAGGGGCGCTAAGATGCTCATGTGAGTATTTTTACCTGTTCAATCATAACATTAGTGCTTATATATTATAATAATATTCGCATACTTGATACAATAGTTACTTATTATATTTTCATTTTGTTGTAGATGGTTGTAAGAATGTTCTATTGCTTCTGTTTTGGCTGGTAAAGAAAAGTGAAGAAATCTTCATCATCCATACAATGCTACTGGACAAAGTCAACACCGAGTGTGATTGTTTTATGTAGCAGATCCTAGCTTCGAAAGAACGAAAAAAGTCCACACGTACCTACTGGAGGGATGGTACTACAGGACAATAACGACAATGATTGTAGAATATGCGGCGAAGAGGTTGAAACAATGGAACACATTATGTGCGACTGTGATGCCCTCGAAAGACTAAGAATGAAACTCTTTGGCATCGGATACCCTGAACCAGGAGATTTCAAGGCACTACCACTACACCCAATCACCCAATTCATACTGGAGGGATTATGATGAGGTTAATACTGCGAAAATGTTTATATTTCTTAAATTGTTAGGAAGCGCTAAAAATAAATAATTACAAATTGTTTGTTTTTTTTTATTATTTCACCTTGAATATATTAATTATTGGGAAGTTATGATATGGGTTTAGATGAATATATTTACAGTTTATTAATTATGTGATTTAGGTTTAACAAGGAAAAATAAATGTCAAAGTAGTTTTTATATTGTTAACCATTTAATAAAATGTTAAAACGTTATTTTACTGAAAAACAATACAAGTAATGTGATGTAGGTTTAATAGCAAAAGCAAACGAGTCATAAGGAACATTATGTATTTTATTAGGTACTGATATTACAATAATAATGAATAAAGAAATATTTGCAGATGCATATTCATTTTTTTTTTTAGTATGAAGTGTCTGTGGCATAGTGGAAATGGTAGGCACTTAATTCAGAAGTTGCAGGTTCAATACCGGGCCGGGCCTGTAGGCTGAGAGGAGAGTTGCCCCGGCAACAGGGACGTATGCGGTTGATGATGATTCTTTATTTTTAAATATTGGGGGCTGTTAATTTTCCGATACACAGAGGGTTTCGATTTACAATTCATTTAAACAAAGTAGACAACCCCATTGAGGTTGGATCGGTCGGATAATTAGCAGACTGATTAATCTTGTTGGACGGTTGTTTAAGAAGTATGATTCATAAACGCTTGCTAGACAGCAGTCTGCTAGTTGTTGAGCTGCCGATAGATGGATTAGACAAGTTATGTTGGCCATCCTGACAGCATAGACCAAAAATGGCCTCATCGTGAATTTTAATGTAAAAAAACGGCCAAGTGGGAGTCGGAGGGAGTCGGACTCTAGCACAAAAGGTTCCATACCATTACCTATAAATATCAAATCCAGTATAAGCAGAGCCCTGCTCCAAAGCAAAATGTACCCAGTGTGGGATCACTATATATTGGTCATGATATATACAGACATACATACATACATCCTTTTCTGTTGTATGGCCTTATTTTTCATTGTTACATTCTCACATTTATTTTATCTTAAGTATTATACAGTAATGTTGTGTGCATGTATGTATTATTTTATTTTATTTATTTAGCTATGTATTATATTTATGTTGGTATTGTTGTTTTTATTATCCCTGCGTTTATCCTGTCTATTTGTTTCCGCCACCTACTTAAACTGTCTCCAACTTATTTCTCTTATTGGTTGTCTGGTAGAGATCGCTATTAAGCGATAAGACCGCCTATTGTCTACTTTGTTCTTTGATTCTGTATTGTTTTGTACTGATTTGTGGTGTTCAATAAAGAGTATTTGTATTGTATTGTACATACATTATTCTGGTTTTTAAGATTGGTAGTTAAAGCGGCAACAGACATACATCATTTGTGAATATTTCAAGCGTCTACCTGGTGCCGTTATAAATATCGAGCAAAAAACGCAAAAAAAACCCGTTTGTGGTATGGCAGCTCCCCTTAAATATTAATTTTATTCTGTTTTTAGTATTTATTGTTATAGAGGCAACATAAATAGCATCATCTGTCTAGCTATCACGGGGGACAGACAGCGGAACCTCATGAATAGGGTTTCCGTTTTTACCCTTCGAGCGGTGGCGTAACTACAATGCCAGAGGTGGCGTAACTACAAATGCATCAGATGGGGCCCTTCCTCACTATAAAGAAGTGCATCATCTTCCCTTCTGAGCTCAAGGCCAGGCCAGTTCGGGGTCCCGTAGAGCTGGGGGCTCCTTTCATTTTGCCAGCCCTACCATCCGATAGTTACGCCGCTGCTTTCGAGTACGGAACCCTAAAAATGACAGCAATGACAGCGAATTAGCGGGAAAACGTAAACTTTTACGAAGACACGAGCTTAGTTTAGTTTCTATTTTACCACCATGTTCTACTTCATAAGTATAAAGTTATGTTTATTTTCGAAAGAAAATATTGTGTATTCTTTGCTTATTTTTATTTCACTTTTACTTTTCGCAAGCTTAGTTCGGTTCTGGCGCTTCGCCGGGCGCTCCCGCGGCACGCTCGCTGCGCTCGTTCGGCTCGCGCAATGGGGTCGCAAAAACCTAACCCTCCTCCTCGCTTTGCTCGTCGTCGTACCTAACTCATCTGACTCTTTTTCAAATTTATCAGGTACTTACTTTAGAAACAAAGTATATCACTTAATATTAGCTATAGCATGTTAATTAACCTTATAGTTATAAGATAATTATTTATTACGTATTATAAACGGTACATTATGTGTATCATCACTACATATAGTCATTGGCGGACTAAGCCCGTCAGAGGCCCGGGGCGACCAAACTAAATGAGGCCCCCCAACTTAAAAAGATATGTTTACTAACTATTAAGCACATTTTTAAAGTCTTGTTTAGGATTTGATCAGGAGAACGCGGAGGCATTTGGGGCCCCCCAATGACCGGGGGCCCGGGGCGGACCGCTCCTTCCGCCCCCCTGTTAGTCCGCCACTGCATATAGTATAAAACAAAGTCGCTTTCTCGGTCCCTACGAGTATGCCCCTATGTCCCTATGTATGCTTATGTCTTCAAAATTACACAACGGATTTTGATGCGCGCGTGGCCTTAAAGAGCCCCGGATGCAAAATTTCAATAGGAACGGACTCAAAAAAAAATTAGCCGCCAGCCATCTTGGACAAAAATTTGGTTCATTAGATTACCCCTCCCATCTTGAACGTCACTTGGTCGAGCACAACCCATCCATCTCGACTGGCCTCCGAGATATTGGCGTTTCAATTTTGTATGGCGGCCATCTTGTTTTCACGCTTTTGAAAAAAAAATACCGGTCCACCCATAGGCTGGCTGTTCTGAGCGACTTTAGTTCCAGGCAAACTCGATAGGGCAAGTCGTTGCGGAGTGCTGGCCCATGTGTCAAGTCAGTTTCCACGTTAAGGTTGGATTTGCATTTTTTTTGTACTTGTGATAAAAAAAAATATGCAATTGTATATACAGTCGAACCCTATTTCTAAAAACTGCTATACAATCCAAGTGAGTCTATGAGTCTGACATTACTTTGTAAAATAGGTCATCCGATTACTACTCCCACCTTGAACAATATTTGGTCGAGCACCACCCACCTATTGTGATTGGCCTCTGAGATATTTGCGTTTCAATTTTGTATGGCGGCCATCTTGTTTTTGCAATTTTGAAAAAAAAATACTGGTTCACCCATTGGCTGGCTGTTCTGAGCGACTTTTGTTCCGAGCAAACTCAATAAAGCAATTCATCGCGGAGAGCTGCCCCATGTGTCAGGTCAGTTTCCATATTCAGGTCGATTTTTCATTTTTGTGGTACTTATCATACAATTTTTGAAGCGAAAGTGTATAGAACCAAACCCTACCTCTGATGGGCTCCTCAAAACAACAGGTCAAATATACAGAAATTACTTTGTATGGCGGCCATCTTGGAAAATGGCGGAATCGAAAAATAAAGTATGCCATTTTAATCTGTGGCCTTGAAGAGCCCCGGATGCAAAATTTCAATCGGATCAGAGTAAAAAAAAATTTGGCCGCCATTTTGAATCCGCCATCTTGGAAAAAAAATTGCTTAGTCAGATTTCCCCCTCGACTCTGAATGACATTTGGTCGAGCACCACCCATCTATCTAGACTGGCCTCTGAGATATTCGCGTTTCAATTTTGTATGGCGGCCATCTTGTTTTCGCCATTTTGAAAAAACTTTGACCGGCTCACCCATTGGCTGGCTGTTCTGAGCAACTTTAGTTCCGGGAAAACTCGATAGGTCGAGCCGTTGCGGAGAACCGCCCCATGTGTCAAGTCAATTTCCACGTTCAGGTCGATTTCGTATTTTTCTGGTGGTCGGGCAAGCATTTCTGATACAACGATGTATAGAGTCTAACCTCAACTCTTACAGGTTCCTCCAAACAACTCTGGGGTGAGTCAGTCAGTCAGTCAGTGAGTCAGTGGGTGTTCAGCTATATATATTATAACTAGTATTTCGCGTGGGGGCCGCGGGCCCCAAGGGCCCCGCGGAGGTCCCTGCCACCCTGTTTTGTTTTAATAATCCTAACCTTTTTTTTTACTATATACTTTGGCCGCCTTTTTGAAACCGCCACCATGGATAAAGTATTCTTCGTGGGGGCCGCGAAGGATACCCTGCACTCCTGTTGTTTTTCAAATATTTCAAACCTATTTTTACTTTATTCTTTGGCTGCCCTCTCGGGTAAAGCAATTCGAATGCGGGCCGCGGGCCCCACGGGACCCGCGGAGGGTACCCTGCCAGCCTGTTGTTTTTTCAAATATTTCTAGCCCTTTTTACTATATTCTATGGCCGCCATCTTAGAAAAAGCATTTCGCATGGGGGCCGCGGGCCCCACGGGACCCGCGGAGGGTACCCTGCCAGCCTGTTGTTTTTTCGAATATTTCTAGCCTTTTTTACTATATTCTATGGCCGCCATCTTAGAAAAAGCATTTCGCATGGGGGCCGCGGGCCCCACGGGACCCGCGGAGGGTACCCTGCCAGCCTGTTGTTTTTTCAAATATTTCTAGCCCTTTTTACTATATTCTATGGCCGCCATCTTAGAAAAAGCATTTCGCATGGGGGCCGCGGGCCCCACGGGACCCGCGGAGGGTACCCTGCCAGCCTGTTGTTTTTTAGAATATTTCTAGCCTTTTTTACTATATTCTATGGCCGCCATCTTAGAAAAAGCATTTCGCATGGGGGCCGCGGGCCCCACGGGACCCGCGGAGGGTACCCTGCCAGCCTGTTGTATTTTAAAATATTACTACATTCTATAGCCGTCATTTTGAAACCACTACCTTGGAAAAAGTACTTCGCATGGGGGCCGCGGGCCCCACGGGACCCGCGGAGGGTACCCTGCCAGCCTGTTGTATTTTCAAATATTACTACATTCTTTGGCCATCATTTTGAAACCACTACCTTGGAAAAAGTATTTCGCGTGGCGGCCGCGGCCCCCGAGGGGACCGCGGAGGGTAACCTACCACCCTGTATTTTTTTCAAATATTTCTAACGTTTTTTACTACATTCTTTGGCCGTCATTTTGAAACCACATCTTGGAAAAAGTATTTCGCGTGGGAGCCACGGCCCCCGCGGGGACCGCGGAGGGTAACCTACCACCCTGTATGTCACTTAGTCGAGCACAACCCATCCATCTCGACTGGCCTCTGAGATATTCGCGTTTCAATTTTGTATGGCGGCCATCTTGTTTTCGCAATTTTGAAAAAAAAATACCGGTTTACCCATTGGCTGGCTGTTCTGAGTGACTTTAGTTCCAGGCAAACTCGATAGGGCAAGTCGTTGCGGAGAGCTGGCCCATGTGTCAAGTCAGTTTCCAAGTTAAGGTCGGATTTGCATTTTTTTTGTACTTGTGATAAAATTTCTTATGCAATCGTATATACAGTCGAACCCTATTTCTAAAAACTGCTATACAACACAAGTGAGTCTATGAATCTGACATTACTTTGTATGGCGGCCATCTTGGAAAATGGCGGAATCGAAAAATTAAGTATGCCGTTTGAATATGTGGCCTCGAAGAGCTCAGGATGCAAAATTTCAATCGGATCGGAGTAAAAAAAAATTTGGCCGCCATTTTGAATCCGCCATTTTGGAAAAAAAAAATAGTTTATCAAATTACTACGCCTACTATGAACAACATTTGTTCGAGCACCACCCACCTATTGCGATTGGTCTCTGAGATATTTGCGTTTCAATTTTGTATGGCGGCCATCTTGTTTTTGCAATTTTGAAAAAAAAATACTGGTTCACCCAGTGGCTGGCTGTTCTGAGCGACTTTTGTTCCGGGCAAACTCAATAAAGCAATTCATCGCGGAGAGCTGGCCCATGTGTCAGGTCAGTTTCCACATTCAGGTCAATTTTTCATTTTTTTCGTACTTATCATATAATTTTTGAAGCGAAAGTGTATAGAACCAAACCCTACCTCTGATGGGTTCCTCAAAACAACAGGTCAAATATACAGAAATTACTTTGTATGGCGGCCATCTTGGAAAATGGCGGAATCGAAAAATAAAGTATGCCATTTAAATCTGTGGCCTTAAAGAGCTACGGATGCAAAATTTCAGTCTGATCGGAGAAAAAAAAATTTTGGCCGCCATTTTGAATCCGCCATCTTGGAAAAAAAATTACTTAGTCAGATTTCCCCCTCAACTCTGAATGACATTTGGTCGAACACCACCCACCTATCTCGACTGGCCTCTGAGATATTCGCGTTTCAATTTTGTATGGCGGCCATCTTGTTTTCGCCATTTTGAAAAATCTTGGACCGGCTCACCCATTGGCCGGCTGTTCTGAGCGACTTTAGTTCCGGACAAACTCGATAGGTCGAGCCGTTGTGGAGAACCGCCCCATGTGTCAAGTCAATTTCCACGTTCAGGTCGATTTCGTATTTTTCCGGTGGTCGTGGGGTCATTTCTGATACGACGGTGTATAGAGTCTAACCACACCTCTTACAGGTTCTTCAAAACAGCATGTCAATGAGTCAGTGAGTGAGTGAGTGAGTGGGTGTTCAGCTATATATATTATAATAATAATTGGCAGCGCCACTTGCGGATCGAAACGGCAACAAACTGTTCGTAACTCCTGTCCCATCCCTATGTTCAATAAAACTAGGTACAGACTTCCAAATTAATCCGGAGCGAGAGGAATCAAATGAGATCACAAAATGGTATAATTACCAAAATTAGCTTCTCTTCAAAAGTATTCGCCGAGGGGAATATCTAATTGGAATTTAATTTGTACAATGTCTCGGTAACTGGAGGGAAATTTATAAAATTGGAACGCAATTTTCTTAATTTCTAAGAAACCATTTTTCTAAAGCTAGTGTGGAACAGGCACCATCGTACTAAAACTCACTGGCTACTTGGTATCCCTTTTGAATTTATAAAATACTAGCTTTTGCCCGCGACTTCGTCTGCGTAAAATTATACATTAAAACCTTTCTCTTGAATCACTCTATCTATTAAAAAAACGCATCAAAATCCGTTGTGTAGTTTTGAAGATATAAGCATACATAGGGACATAGGGACAGAGAAAGCGACTTTATTTTATACTATTTAGTGAAATAAAATGAATCAACGAAATGTATGTCGCATAAAAATTCCGGACGACTGCGCCAAATTTGATAATTCTTTTTTTGTTGTGTTCTTTATTGCCAGGACAAGGTTCGTATAAAATAATAAAAAGTCTACAACGGGGGAGAAGGCGCGGGCAGCAGCTCGTTTAGAATAGTTATGGACAGTAGTAGGGGTGCGAGTCGGGTTACCTCCACGTGTGGTCAAGAGCTGCGGTTCCTTTTTGGATCCGTCAGGGGGGAAGAGCAGTGCTTGATCCGGTGCACCCTGGGCTTCGGCTAATGATTTCCTGGCAGTTTCTGAGGGATATCATTGACCGTTGGCTAAGAGCCCGACAGGGGGGGAGGGGGGTCTTTGACCATTAGGTACCGTACAACGTTGCCGACATTTTGTCACAAGATTTTTTAATCATATTTTTGTTACTTTGACATTGGCGAAGTTGTCGTCGCTATAACGACTTGAAACGCCACAAATAAGAAGAAGAAGACAGTAGTAAGAAACAAAAGAGCGTTCTTTCTAAGCACCTTATCTGATATTGTACTGAATAGTAAGAATAATTCTGTCCTCGAGAAGCCCCTTTGTATCGTCTTTTATAGTAGAACTCAGTGCTTCAATAAAACGTTTATAACCCACAAACAGCACGAATCGATGCTCCTACTGTTAAGGTCCAGGCACGATCACGAGCGAATTGATTGTTAACCTACTTTTTATCCCATGGGAAATTCGAAAAATTCCTTTGTAGCGCCACCTTTATACTAAGCACGGAATAACATTGGAAGTATGCCAAATTGAATGTCTGTAGTTTTATTGGAACAACATTTCGGAATTTTCCAATGCCGCAAGAAAATCGGGATAAAAAGTATTCTATGTCCGTCTCCTGGTTCTAAGCTACCTTCCCACCAATTTCCAGCCAAATCGGTTCAGCCGTTCTCAAGTTATAAATAGTGTAACTAACACGACTTTCTTTTATAAATATAAGAAGAAGAAGAAGATCTTCCATTCCCTTTTGATATCTTCTTTATACGTTGGTGTGCCTATCCAAATGTTTACTGTGAGAACGTTCCACGATGGGTCAGGAATCAAATGGTTCGACTGTACTTTATTTGACTCGTTCATTCATGAACCAATCTTCACTGTACAATGTACGGTCGAAGAAAGTAAAACACCTACCTCTGTGAAACCTCAAACAATTTCGGAATAATTTCTTTGGCGGGTATGGTATAGACTACAAGCCCATGGAAAAAAAACATGTGAAATGAACCAGCGTGAATGAAGCTTAGAAGGCTGTTACTATATCATAAAATAACTCCGAGCGCTATGCCGTCATTTCTGAGCGGTACATTTATGGAATTTCTCAGGTACAGTGAGGAATTACGATTAATTATTAATTTACGGCGTTTTATACCTTATAGATGATTAAAAAGAAATGTCGAAAAACCTAGTGCCCCTTGAAAGTGGTGGTGCCGGAAGTTAGTGCAATTTTTTTTTCTATGTATGAGAAACAATCTGTACCGTTCAGAAATGATGGCATAGCGCTCAGAGTTATTTTATGATATAGTAACAGCCTTCTAAACTTCATTCACGCTGGTTCATTTCACATGTTTTTTTTGTCCATGGGCTTGTTGTTGTTGTTGTTGTTGTTTGTAACATTTGCAGCGAAAGGGGTCCACAGTGGTACGCGATTCGGTTTCTTTCACTCTACAAAAATCGCTCGCCTAGCTATGCTCGCGCGCAGTCGTGGCTGAGCCGACTCATAAAACTTGCAACTATCTAATAAAGACAGCAATTAACAACTCGTATGATAACAGATAAACATTAATAGTGAAGTGCATGAAGTCTTTATTGTTTCGAGTATCTTAACAACTTTTATACGACGCTGTTTCTTGAGAACCATTGAAAATTGTACAGGCATTTCGTATTTCAGTGTTTAAAAAGTATTTTAAAGTATTTTGTTTTTAAACAGGTGTTAAAGTTTTTAACACGGATTCACGTGGTTGCTAGTACTAGTCTAAGAGCTAGCTACGGAATTAGGTTTACAATTTATAGAGCAATGAAATAACTCTAGTTAGTATGCCATACTATAATTATTAATTAATTCGAGCGCCTGGCAGCTTTTCAGCGGTAGGTGACTTTTAGTCTAAGGTCTAGCTACGGAAATAGGTATACAATTCATAGAGCGACGAAATTCCTCTAGTTAGTATGCCATACTATCATTATTGATTCGAGCGCCTGGCAGCTTTTCAGCTGTAGGTAACTTTTAGTCTAAGGTCTAGCTACGGAAATAGGTATACAATTCATAGAGCAACGAAATTCCTCTAGTTAGTATGTCATACTACCATTATTAATTCGAGCGCCTGGCAGCTTTTCAGCAGTGAGTGACTTTGGTACTTTTCCCCCAATTAAAACGCCAGGAAATGTTATATTCGAATTAAATATAATAATATAATTAGCTATTATATCACACAAAACACAGAGCTGTATAAATTGCACATATTCAATTGCTCCTCCGCCCCCTTTGTTGCCCATCCTCTCACGCCTACCGCCATTTTTATGTATGTTTGTAAGTAAATAATATTTTGTGTAAATTTGAAAAATAACGATACTTGTCAGAAATGTCGGTAAACGTCAAGCTGCCTGGATACACATTTTAATTCACCACAAATGAAGTCGCGAGCAACACTTGTTTATTAAAATGATTATGTTACTAATTTGTTGCAATTCATTTATTTATCGATAGATGGTGGTAGTTTAGGACCGTCCGATAGTGCAGCTACTCGGCAAACAGTTTCGATTCCAATGTAGTAAAAGTAAACCAAGGGTGAGGCCATACGATCGCAATTTTTTGAGTTGTGATTCGCGCAAATTTTTCTGTATACGAAAATGGAAGTCAAACGGATTTTGCGTCGCTGTGTGATTGAAAAAAAACAGTATTTTTATAAAACCGATTGCAACAGAAATGACGCGATCGAATTTATGGGACTCATAAACCCAAAATATTACGCTCGCATGGCCTCTAATAAGCCAAATTCTGCGTAGTCCTAGAGCCGATGCTCATAATAAAGGCTTGTTTCGAAACCAACTGCATTATCTATACAGACAGGGCAGCAGTAATTGAATAGTGATGTGCACTCAGCTCAGGATGCAATTACGGCGAGCCGATAGCAGACTGCGGCCGACTGGAGTACACTCTTGGCCTACGTTCCGATGAAAAATAATTTTTGCATCATGATGGACGGTTCTTGTGATAAAGTAATTTTTAAACGGCTTAAAACTCTAACATAAAATTGAAAATCGGATGTAAAAGATCCTAATTTTTTTCATACAAAATTCTTTTGATGTAAGCATTTTACTTTAAAAAGATTGACAAACATACATTCATCTTTGCAAACGTTTGCGTATATTACACAAGTGAAATAAGATTTACTTCAAAAACTAATTTTTATTGGATGAAACTCTCAAAAACAGTTGCGAATATGCATTTCCCGGGTTCAACAGACCATTAAAAATTACGTCACAAACTAAATATATATAATACTAGCTTCTGCTCGCGGCTTCGTCTGCGTGGAATTATACATAAAAACCTTGCTCTTGAATCACTTATCTATTAAAAAAACCGCATCAAAATCCGTTGTGTAGTTCTGAAGATATAATCATACATAGGGACATAGGGACATAGGGACAGAGAAAGCGACTTTATTTTATACTATGTAGTGATAGTGATAGTGAAGTGTACCGAGTTACTTTAACGATAACTTTAATCTTAACCGACGCTTTTGACATCTATTTCATAGGTTTTATGTCAAATTATACGTCAAGATCGTCAGTTTTAGTTCTTTTCCTATTCTCATAGTAACTGGATGCAAGTCTCGCTCAATAGGCACAATGGGTAACGTCATTGCTTTAGCTTCGTTAGATATTCGAATAGAAATGTAGCCTCAGCCTGACATGTCAGATTGTAACGTAATTGCTTCCAGAGTGAACGCAACAACCCAATTACTGCTGCAAGGCGATAATGCAGCTCCATTCAAAACAGCGTAGTATTATGGACGTCGGCTCTTTGTGTTGGCCCGAATAGATGAGGCAAATTGTGACACAATTGTCGGACATTAATACTGGACTTATTTTTGGAAAACGCTCAAATGTCCGTCAGTTCGTACAAAGTCAACTAAACAACTTAAAACTTTTTGTAAGATCTTTGTGCAGGGTCCGTCTAGATCGCCACCACCATCTTACTCGCTAATCCTGCCGTCAAGCAGCAGTGCTTGCGCTGTAGTGTTTCGACGTGGTGAGTAGGACAGCCAGTGAAATTAGCTTTGGCAACAGAATAGGATTGGAGCTGTCAGTTAGTTCATATTCTTAAGTCAAATTGTGTATGAAACGATCTTTCGATCCTATTTTGCGGTTGCGGATGTCCATAGCCAGTGGTTTTCCTTTATTTCCCGTGGTACTACTAAGTGGCACTATTGTCCAAAGATTTCTATTTCAAAATCAAGTTGAACATAGTCCGCGGAGCTCCTACTTTTGGGTATTTTTGGCCCTTCTGGCCTGCTGAAGATATAACATAACCTAAACCTACCTCCCATTTATGGTATTTATTTTGGTCTGTAGTGCCACGTAGTACCTACCTAATAAAGACAAATCTTCTTTCTCTCTCACTTATCTTTTATTTCTTCTTAAATGGAAGAGAAAACACACAAGCTAGCAGTTCCGGCGAACAACGCAATATCCGGAACAGCCTTCGCCGGAAACTAACCGGGAACTACGACTTCCGGTCGGTCTTAATAAGGGCTGCGAAGAATTCTAACCGACTCTGAAAAGGGAGGTGTTTGGATTATAACTCTTAAATCATATCTTTGATTTTAGTTGCGATTATACTAAATTTAAACTGAAGAGAAGAAAAAGGAAGGTCCCAAATTCAACTGCTTCCCGAATCAATCGGTCAAATGAATCGCCGAAACCGGTATTAATCGGTCAACGATTGTTTTTTATTCGATGTTTCTTTTAAGTCATGTGCCACCAACCAACTTTAGTTGGATTTTTGTAAGTTTTATCAAAATTCGGTATAGAGTTCAATTTTATAAAAAAAAAAAAATTCACTACAAGTAAACGCTGCAACCATAATCTGACTTTAAGTAAAAGAGTACTTAGGTAATTTTGTCATCACAGTTCATTTCATAATTATAATGAAACTAGCTTCTTTTCTTTTAATAAAGTGCTCAAGTCGTACGTTGGCACACAATTAAATGTAAGTATCAAAGGGACATCCCGAACTCAGGCCATTCGTGGAAAAAAGCCATTAGTCCTATAAAGACGTAATATGACTTACGTCTTTCTTCCACAAATGGAACTATGTGATACTATAGTAGCCTGGCCCAGATAATAAATATCATCCTGTCGGCATTGAACGCGCGGCGGGGGAGCCATTGCGTCGAACATCCCCGTCCTTTGTTAATTGTTCTTCCTTTAGTGCCCTCCGACTATAAAGGTAGGTGGATTAGGGAGAATAGTGATATTAAGTTACGGTACGTAGAATAAGGTTGGAAGCGACGGAATACACAGTTTGACATGGAACTAACGTGAAACACAATTTTAAAGGTATGCCCGACGAAACAAGAGCTCGACGTTTGTTTAAGCTTAGCTTAGTGTCAAAAAGTGTAAAAATGACAAATTTAAACCAAGTTTAATAACTTGCTCCTTTTTCATTATGAATGTCTCGAATTTGTTATGCATACATAGCCAAGTTCATACCATTCGAAGAAGAAAGACTTAAGTTATTAAATCTTATAGCAGTGGCGTAGCTAGGTAACCAAGGACCCTGGTGCAAATAAAAAAATGGGGCCCCACTACTATCTAAACTGGTTACGTTTTAATAATAATAGTTCGATCGAGATTTTCTGGTATGGATTCGAGGGCCCTCTGAGCTTGAGGGCCCCGGGGCACTGCCCCGCCTAGTCCCTATAGGTAGCTCTGCCACTGTCTTATTAGTAGGTACCTACTTACGCCTTTCTTTCACAAGTAGTAAAGTAAAAGTAAAGTAAAATTTATTTTCCAAAATAGAAGCGAAATACAGTATTAGAAAGTACAATGACTCCACACTAGGCACAGCCTGTATTGAAGTGCTTATAATAATATTCTGTCAATATGAGAAATAACCACATATATGTAACTACTATATAGGCAAGCGTGCTTTTTACAACCAACAACATTTTTTTTTAAATTCGTTATAGGCAATGCCGCTAGCATCCCATCACTATTATGAATCCCCCTTTCCACCTAAAGGTGCCACGGTTACGCTAAACGTGGCCTTTAAGTTTTGTTACCTTAGGCTCTGTCTACCCCATTAGGGATAAAGACGTGATTTATGAATGTGTGTCTGTGTGTAACTGTTAAAATAACCGAGACATAGGCTGAACAAGAAACATTTAGGTACCTTGCTTTTTTTTATATATATATTTTTTTTATATGAATAGGAAGGCAAACGAGCAAGTGGGTCACCTGATGGTAAGTGATCACCACTGCCCATAGACACCTGCAACCCCGGAGGGATTGTAGATGCTTTGCCAACCTAGAGGACTAAGATGAAATGCCTCTTGTGCCCGTAATTTCCCCGGCTGTCTTACTCTCCACACCGAAACACAGCAGTGCAAGCACTGCTACTTAGCGGCAGGATTAGCGAGTAAGATGGTGGTAGCGATCCGGACGGACCTTGCACAAGGCCCTACCACCGGCAAAAGCTAGTCCGCTACTCATAAAAATATACAGAATATGTGATAGAAATTATAACAAAGGAGCCTTTTACCTATTAGAAGAAATCCCCAAGAAATGAAGGCTGAAAGAGACAAGAAGTGGTTGTTTTTAACACTGCTTCTTCCATGCTGGTCTAGGAGTAAAGAAAAAACAGAATTTACCAGTTGCTTCTCTTCCCGCGCAGATGGTAAAAGCCCATCGAGGGAATGGGCGAAAGTCTAAGGAAACATGTTATAGACGATGCGGCTAGCAACCCATCCCTATTTTGATTCCTTTTTCCACCTATACGCCCACAATCATGCTAAACGTGGCCTTAAGGCTTTCTTACCTTACGCTCTGTCAACCCCGTAAGGGATAAAGACGTGATATATCGCACCCTTCGTGGAAGAAAGACGTAAGTCCTATTAAGCCTTACCTAATAGGACTTACGTCTTTCTTCCAAGAAGGGTGCGATATGTATGTATGTATGTATGTATGTATGTATGTATTTTAAACGCTGTTTCGCTCCTAAAATTATTCCGTTTACCTTCCAATGAAACTATAACAATTAACAACATTATTAATACAAATTGCTTCTAAGCGGTTGGAAACCCCAAGGGTCAACTCAAGCTTTTACGTTAAGTGTGTTCGAGAGGTATATAGCGCCCAGTAAGTATTAAATAGGAGTAAATTCCCTTATCCCTAAGTAGTAAGGATCTTGAGAGAGGTGAACTTACCTACTGTTTTGTTTAATAGTTATATATTTTTACGTATTTCCTGAAAAGGGTTTTAAATAAAAAACATTTAAATTGTTCACAACGCTTTTACTGCACCGCGTAACATTTGTATACTTAGAGATCTTAAAAATGCAGAGTTGAGCCAAATTTAATCATTTTCGTTGAAAAAACACCGAAATGTTAAGGTAAAAAATGGAAATTCACATTAAAATAATACAAATATACAAAATAGAAATAAAAAATAACACAGTACTCAAAATTACATCAAAAACCCAATCTAAGCTTATTTTAGCTATAAAATTATATTTTCTTTAACATCTTTACAATTGGTTTTAACAGACACAGACAAAAAGATTGAATTATTGATTGAAATAAAGGATAATGATTTATATTATGATATTCCTTGATCTGATAAAATTTGTCTCAACTCTGATAATGATGAACAATTTATTGAACGGGGTACAACTTTGGCCAAAATAATGATCTAAAAAAGTTATAAGAACTTCAAAATATCGAAATATTTATTTACAATGTCTACGCAGAGAATTTGTGAACTATTAAGCAAATTTTTGATAATATATCCAGGTTCTTGTTAACTGTATAATGTGGTTATATTAATGAATAAATAAACATCACAATGTATTTAGCAGCGAGGAGAGTTAATAATGATTCATGGAGAAATATCGACTAGCGACTAAAATACTCTAAAATTGTTCACAAAGTCGTCTGTATAGACGTAACGCAAAAAATAACCTCCATTTATTAAGCTAAAGTTAACTCGTACTTAGAAAAATTATTGCAAATTTCAATAAAATAGTACCTAAACATTGAATAGTTTAATCTTTGAAAGATTTTGTAAATTATATTCAAGTGATACAGCTAGTTAAAAAAAAATCTTGAAAACGAATAAATTTAAGCATACATTTTTGCAATAAAAAATAGTCTAAACAGTTTGAAAATCTCTATGAAACATTTTTATCAAACTTAACCTAACTAACAGGTAACTTACAAGACTGCAACATGGCTAAACTACCTTCTTACAATTTTTACAACAAATATTTTAATCACACTTTAATGTGCACTTTTCTTTGCAACATATTGTAACTGTGGCAACAATTAACTGCGAAAAATTCTTCAAACAGTATTTTTGCTTTGGGCAAAATATTTATGCGTATTTCATTCAACTTCTGGTATAAGACCAGTCACCTTACACTGTTAAAAATCACCCCGAGCGATAATTCACTACGGTATAGCAAAAAACTTTAAAAAAAAAACAAAACGAAATTGCATAAATATTGTAACCTACTCAAAATTATAAATAAAAACGAATTTAAACGAAAAAACGTTATATTGCACTAAGTATTTACTACCACAAGTATATTCAGAGGCCCACAACCTTTCGAAAAACTTTTGAATAATTTTGTTTTTTATTTGTTTTAGCTGCTATAACTATATTTATATAGGTACCCTAGTGAATTATCCCTAGGGATGGTTGTTAGACAGTGTAGCACGGTGTTTTTTTTTTAGTAACTACCTAAAGTAAACCTATGAGATGTTTTTATACGTCCTATAAAATTGAAAGATCTTTCTTATAACTACAAAACATAGTATCGACCTATTAGAAAATATCAACTAGATACAACTTCAGGAAGCACACAGAAGAAGCACAACGCAGAGTTTAAAAAATGAAGAGTATTCGAAAAACCTCATGTTCGTATCACACCGTCTCTTTCACTATTATATTAATAACTATGGTGAAAGCGGAATCGCACAATACGATCTTTCGATTTCTAAATCCAGAGTATAAAGGCCTTGGGCCTTACCATGACGTCTTAATGCGATTCAATTTCGATTTTACGTTTTAGCTGTCATTTTTGACACTTCTAGTATGGATCTGACAGCGAGCAATCCAACTTTGGTTCGGAATTGAATCGCATTAACACATCATAGTTGCCGCTGATCGTCAACCACTATTCATTTAGTATTAATATGTTATCATGATCAGTGATAGTAGTTATTTATGTGACGCTGATCATTTTTAAGTCATACAAAGTGAAATACCAAAAAACACCACAGCAATGTTCACTTGCTTGGGTTAAAATGACATTCAATTGTTTTATAAATGACATTCTGAAATTTGCCTCTCTGTAAAAGGTTTGTAACTTAAGGATCGCGCTGGATGCAAGCCGCCTCCAACCGGTCTTATTGGAGATCTAAAGGAGGCCTATGTCCAACAGTGGACTTGTAATGGCTGAGATGATGATGATGATGATGATGATGATGATGATGATGATGATGATGATGATGATGATGAACTTTTGCAGAAAAGCAAATTAATATCGTCTTGTTATTTTAATGTATAACTTTCTCTTTGTGTTTTAGGTTATTACAATGAATTGTGTTTATTTTAGAACACATTGTTAAGCAATAGAACCATTTTTGTATCCCTTTTTCACTCTGAGCAGCCACTGTAATCTTTTAAGAGCCTAAAGTCGTAAAAGTAACCTAAAAAGGGGTTCGTAAATTGTGAACGAACTTCTTTCTTTGAAATCTTTTCTTTTTCATTCTTTACAAAACATTTGACTGTTATAAATCTGCTAACTGCTAACTTTTTGATGAGCAAAAGTAAAGAGGGTAATTTTTGATTTTTTATGTAAATTGATCTGTTTTTTTATCGTCATTGTATGATCGTGATTTATGATGAGCATTTTATATTCACAGTTTTTATATGTAACTAGAACAACATAATGCATCACAATAAAATTATGATAGGAAACATCATTTTGGCAGTACTTAAAATGAACAATAATGTCAACAAGTTATTGAAAGAAAATTGTTACAAGAGGCATAAAAATACAGTCTAAACAAAGCTGTTGGTTCGTCAAAGAATCCGTGGTTCAAATAATTGAACATATCAATACTTTTTTTCGGACCTCATTAGACACATATTTAAAACCACACAAATGCAAATTTTTGATCCCATTGTATATTTAAATTTTATTTTCAGCCACTTGCAACCGAGCTTTTGCTACTTAGCGAGAGACGGCGCCACCAAAAATTACACATAAAAAATAAAATATCCACTTCAAACATTTTTCGAAGATGATACCTTGACAGACCGATTTCGATACTTATGATGCTTGTGACTATAGATTTTCGTCGAAATATTTGCAACCTTTTGCAAGATCATCTTGGTATAAGGTCACGCTCGTTGAAATCATATTGCCGTGGCGGGGTTGGGGCATTACAGAATCGGAAAATTCATCAGGGCCTTCAATTCTATGACATGAATGGAGAGTTTAATCAGTACAGGTCTAAACACAGACGCAAGCTACAGCGTACCCTAAGTACCTAAAGATTCCTCTACCACAAAGCGACGAATTGCTTGTGGTCCTAATACCGTACCGAAGCGCCGTACCCGGCCGTAAATCTCGGGCGGTTACCCAAAACGGTATTACTTGGTACCGTTCTGCTTTAGTAGCAAACGGTACGACCAAAAAGATACAAGTATTTACCCGTTGGCTACAAGTACGTAGAGAGGTAAATTGGTGGAAAAATTACATGTAGGAAGTTAGTTGCTTCGATCGTGCTATTTCTTCCACTTGATTCCACATGACCTCGGTTGTAGGGTTAGCAAAACAAACATGTTTTTGTTGTTGCAACACAATCTGACAGACATCACATCATTGATTATTTTAACCGATTTTTAACCATATTACTTGTAATTTAGGAATCATGTTATAAGCGATGCGGACAACCTATTAAAATTTTGATTTCCCTTTTCACCTATACGCCTACAATCACGCTAAATGTGGCCTTTAGGTTTTGTTACTTTTAAGCTCTGTCTACCCCGCAAGGGGTAAAGACATGATTTATGTATGTATTTTTTGATTGGTTCGAGAAAAACTTTACCTACTTAGCTAATTTATATTTGGCGATGCGGTATTTTTTGAATTAACATACATTTTGTGAAAGCGATATTATTATGATAAAAACAAAAGCTTTCACATTGCAACGTCAGTGTTTAAATGCATTAAGGGTAAGTTAACTTACTTTACAGGTACTTTAATTGCGATAGATTTGAGTACAAAAGTACAAAAAGTACCCTGGAAAAAAAGTTACCTAAAATAATTTTCCAAGTCTTACAAGTACAGATTAAGGTTAGTTAGATTGTTTTAGGTAATAAATACTTAGCTTAGTTGATTCATTTAGCCGTCATAAGATCATTTCTAAAAACATTTGCTAGTACCTAATAAAAGTCACACTTTTAGGTAAATCTATTACAACTTTGTCAGAAAAATCAACTGTTTCATCAACATACAACGAATATCCAGCAAAGTAAACCACAGTTTAATAACAATTTCACAATGCAACTACTTGTACTGCTGCTCTGAACAAGCACGCATACTAACTTCAATATTTCCAAGAACTTATTGCTTATATTTAACCCTTTACACGCCTATCAACATCGACAACAACTATGCTAGTGTGCGTTCGTCACTATTCCACTAAACATTGTCCATCAACAGAACCTTTTCAACTCTTCTTTGAACCGTTTTTTATAACTCTTAGGACGCTAAGTAACAGTACATCTGTTTTCTGACGCACCAGCTGAAGAGTCTGGCGGTGGCTCAGAGTTCTTACCACCGCCACTCCACTCGAGTGCGTCAATCATCTCCATCAGCTCTTTAAACACGGCTATAACTCTCCAGTTGTATTTCGCTGAGCACTCGACGTACCCACACTTCCAATGCTTGCGGACAAGATTAACAATATTGCGGCGTTTCTCTCTGGAGTCTCCGCAGGCGCTCTCAGCGATAGCCAGCTGTTGAAGACCGCTCGCAGCTGAAGGAGTGTTGCTACAAAGTAGATCCTGCTTATTACCTACAACTAAGACTGGAACGTTTCGCATATCCCTGCTCTCGACCATTTGGTCTCGCAGCGTGCGGATGTATTGGAAAGTCTCCACGTTGGATAAATCGAAGACCAAGATGTATGCAGTAGCGTTCCGAAGGCCGTAGAAGCGGTAATGCGCCCATTCGTAGTAGGAGTTGATGGGAAAGTATGGGATGACGGGCACGTCTGTTATTTTCACTTCGTACAGGTGTTCGTTGATGATCACCGAGGGGTAAAACGTGTGTTTGCGTTCCGTTGGTATGTAATCTTCGGAGAAATCGCTCCAGACGAATTGCTGCAAAGAAAATTGAGTGTTAATCAAAGTTTTTATTAATGTATCAGCTTGAAACAGTAGAGGCGATGGCGTATTTTCTATACCTTCTTAATAGCTACAGATAATAGAATAATTAAGCTATCCCAATTGATATATTTTCTTAAAGTTAATTAATAATATCGTAAATGGCAAGTATGCACGTAGCAAATTATTTATCAAATTTGTAAAAAAGGTGTTTGATTTTTGTAAAATTTCAAAACTGAAAGAGAAGCGCTGAACCTACTTATGCACTTACATTTTTTTTTGCGTAATAGTTAGGAGTTAGAATTAGAGTACATTCACGCCTGATGATCAGCGAAGATGGTAGAAGATCTAAGATGGTGCTCTACATGGTGGAGTAAAAGAGTACCTATAGTGATTTATATTATTTTACATGCTCACCCGGCGAACTTTGTTCCGCCTTAAATTTGAAAAATTCCTCTGTAAGTCTATCTTTATACTAATCAAGGAATAATGTGTAGGCATGCTAAATTTAATGTCTGTAGCTTTATTAGTACAACATTTCGGAATTTTCCAATTCCGTGGGAAAATCAGGATAAAAAGTATCCTATGTCGGTCTCCTGGTTCTAAGCTACCTCCCTACCAATTTTCAGCCAAATCGGTTTAGCCGTTCTCGAGTTATAAATAGTGTAACTAACACGACTTTCTTTTATATATATAGAGTATTTATCATGAAATAAAATAATTATTAATTAATTATTCACGGTAGTTTCATGTTGAAAATGAAATAAAATTGCAACTACTTTTTTCAAATACATCGTTTTTTATGTATGAATGAATGAAATATTTATTTGCAGTAAATGTTGTACAAGAATGATGTTATAGTTATTCTAGTTTCAAACATATAAACTTAAAAAGGCATGCAAATATAAAGTTAATTTAGTGTTAGATAAAATGTCCGTCAAAATTTAAATTAAGTAAATTAATACAAAAGTGATTATCTGTCAGACCCCAAACTAGGCAGAGCCTGTATCTTGGGACCTTGATATTGACGTCCCAGAGCCCCTTCAGTCACGAAAGAAAATTCCTTTGAGTAAATTTATTATTGTAGCAAAATAGTTCTCCAAACGCATTTACTATTTTGTACTCCACTGGCTCTCACCAACCACACAGAGTAACCGTAGAGTAAGACTAAGCAACATTTAAAAATATTGTCATTGAACTAAAACATAGACTCGTTTTAAAACAACTTGGTAGGTAATTTCGCCAGCCAGAAAGCTGGCTCAGAAGAGCACATAGAATTTATAATTGTAAACGCTTAATTACCGGTATAAGAGCGTTTTCCAAAAAAATGTCCACATGATCATTGTTTCCAGAATTGAACTATTTTGCATTTTTCTGACTCAGAATCGTTTACCCTCGTTTGCCTTCCTATTCATATAAAAAAAAAAAAAAAAAAAACGATCCTTATACAAGAAAAAAATTGACCCAAAATTTCCATTCCAGTTAAAGAAAAAAGAAAGAAAGAAAGAGAAACATTTATTTACACACATTCGATACACGTAGATACAGTTCGTCACTTTTTTCATATAAGTATGTATGGAACGTGACGAACAGGTAAAAGAATCCATAGTAAAATCTGAGACATATTTTTTTTTGCATGTAAACGATTCTGATCAAGAAAAACCCAAAATATTTAAATTGTGGAAAAATACAGCTTAATTACATGTGGACTTTTTATGGAAAACGCCCATAAACCAAGATAATTTTACGAGTGATTTGCAAAGTTTCTCTTAGAATGATGTGATTCCCGGCAGTGAGAGATAGTTCGAGACTTTAACGGAAAGATAGTTGCGCTGTAAGATCTGAAATCGAGTCAGCACGGAGCATGATCGCGTTACCGAGCTGTGTGCGCGAGATAGACTATCCATCTCTTTCTAGAACGAACAGTAAATCCCATTTTACATCATGCTAGTAATTTCATACAACTAGCATTACACTGCTGCGTCGTGTTGTCCACTTTTAAAGCGTTAGGTTATCAGCCGAGCAATGTAATGTTAGTTACACGAAATTACTTGCACGATGTAAACTGGGCTTGAGAGAGGGGTAGTCTGTCTTGCTCGCTCTCGTACTAGCCGTGGTTTACAAGCGTAACGCTGCGCTGTGAGGTTGGTCTGAGCCCGTATTTACTGTCTTGCTCTCAAATAGAGTAGATATAAAATATTCATGAGATCGACTAACTTCTTAGACTGTAACTTCACAGTGACTAGCTGGATTACAGACGGAGTATTTTAACGCTGTTACGCTCTTGGCTCCCAGCCGAGTTGTTGGTTCATTGAGCGATCTGTGTGCGGATGGCGGATGCAATTTCCGTCACAATTACGCCGGACGATATACGATGGATATGACTACACTTTGTTTAAAACATATATGATCACTACATAGTATAAAACAAAGTCGCTTCCGCTGTCTGTCCGTCCCTATGTATGCTTAGATCTTTAAAACTACGCAACGGATTTGACGCGGTTTTTTTTAATAGATAGAGTGATTCGAGAGGAAGGTTTATAATAATATGTATTCTACGCAGACAAAGTCGCGGGCAGAAGCCAGTTGAAAAATATTTAGATAATTTTATTATTACAGTAAAATTAATCATAATCGTCCATGTTGGTCTGGGAGTAAAGAAAAAACATAGAATGTACCAGTTGCTTTTCTTCCCGCGCAGATAGTCAAAGCCCATCGAGGGAACGGGCGAAAATCTTAGGTATCCATGTTATAGGCGATGCGGCTAGCAACCCATCACTATTTTGATTCCCCTTTCCACCTTTACGCCCACAATCATGCTAAACATGGCCTAGGTTTTGTTACCTTAGGCTATATCTACCCCGTAAGGCATAAAGACGTGATTTATGTATGTATGTATTCGATCGCAAATTCTCAAATCATGATATTTACTAAAGTGATCACTTATAGACATAGACATAACTTTATTCGACATCAAAAAATACACAGACTCTTAAACTGATACAAAAACATACTAAGTTGATGATGCAAGGTGCCTACTACAGCTCTGATTTTCAGTCAAACCCTTCACATCTTTGCATCAAACGCGTTGGACCGGAATCAGCACAAATAAGTACAATTTCCTATCAAATGCGTGTTCTCGACGCTCTTAGAAACTTCCCATTAAATTTAAAACGAAATACCGTGGCATTTTAGTATAAAACGTATTCTTCGTAGACGATGTCGTGGTAAAAAAACAGTATGACAATATGAACGTTAACATCCGAATGCCGAAACGAAACGCGGCGAGTAGGTAATCGCCTTAACTCATTTTAATCATGAGAGTAACGAGTTATTTCCCGGTCCCTGTAGCCTCTTTATCTTCTACCTTTCGCGGCTATTACGAGACTCCGACGTCTCAGTATCGCACTAATAGGTCCTATTTTATAGCTGGGCTTAGTAACAGGCAAGACATAACACCTTAATACATGGGATGGTGTCCTATTCTATAAATCATAGCTAATTAAAGTTACGGGTAAGTATGTGCATTGTCGAGTGGTCTGTTTCAGTGGTAAAATTAGAGACGACCCTAGTCTGGTAGAAATATTACTGGGGGAAATTTTGAATTACCACCTAAAAACTAGCTTAGACTTGCATACATATACTACGTATTCTTACATACGTTCTCTTACGGGATGGACAGAGCCTAACGTAACAAAACGGCAAGGCCACGTTTAGCATGATATGAGGAAAATCAAAATAGGGATGGGTTGCCGCCAAGGGCTCTTTTACATGTCTTTTATGAAACTACCAGCGCATTCGGAAATACCATTATTGCCAAGGAGAATGCTGCAAGAAAACTTGGCAGAACGTCATTTTTTCAATATAAAATACAGTAAGAATACTTTAATTCTACTTAAACGAAATACATTTCGCACCCTTCGTGGAAGAAAGACGTAACTCCTGTAGAACCTTAATAGGACTTACGTCTTTCTTCCACGAAGGGTGCGATTTATAAAAGGGATGTATAAGGTCTCCGAGCCTTAAATTATATTAATTCTAATGATGATGGGTAAATCAAACTCTATATAATAAATAACATGAAAGCCTTAATCATAATTACAGCCTCCAAACTCAGAATAACCCCCTTGCAACCTAATATAGCCATACTTTAGGCACGCACGACTAACGATCCTCATACGAGACGGCATTACGCGAGCAATTTACTATATTACATGTCGCATCAAATTATAATTTAATATCCATTTCCATTACGTAAGATTGTCTGGTGTCTCGGCTTTTAGAAATGCCGCGTAAGCTGAGTATCGGTGTATAAATTAAATTGTACACGGGGAAATTTCACTGAATTGATGTTTAGTCCGACGTCAAGTACAACAGTTTTTTTGTTGAAGTAACGGAAAGTCAGATTAAGTTATTAGCCCTATAGTCTGGCAGAGGGGTGCGAGTCGGGTTACCTCCGCGTGTGGTCAAGAGCTGCGGTTCGTTTTTGGATCCGTCAGAGGGATCAGCAGTGTTTGGCCCGGTGCACCCTGGGCATCAGTTAATGATTTCTTGGCAGATTCTGAGGGATATCGTTATCCGTTGGCTAAGAGCTCGACAGGGGGAGGGGTCTTTTGACCGTGTTCTACCGTACAACGTTGCCGACATTTTTGTCACAAGATTTTTGAGTACCGTATTTATTACTTTGACATTGGCGAAATCATCGCATCGATCGATGGGGCCATGTTAAAAATGAAGAAGAAGAAGTAGTCTGCCAGATAAATTACTGCAGCCAAATGACACCTCCAAAAATGTCATTTTACGAAATAATGATACCACATTTTATTTCACTATAGTGCTCGACTAAGGTCACGTACCTAATGAATAATTTGATTATAGAACGAACGAAATATTTTATGAAACTGATTTGTTATAATTTGAGTTTTTAAGCCAAGTACAGAGTTAGAAAAAAAAAACAATGTGATACTTAGGTAATTGTTGTTTTATTTATGGCAAAATGGGGAATGAGTGGAAAACTGGTAACTGATTTGACCCTGGGCATCGGTTAATGATTTCCCACCTTATCCTAACTTGATATAACCACCTTATCCTAACCTATATTTTAGTCTAGTTACCTATCTGACCTAGATTAGGTATTATAGTTTCTCCAAAAGAACACGCGCACGGCAAAGACGGCAAAATAAATTGAGAACGTTAGGAACGCATTGTAAGCGCCTTACATAAACTTTAACACTACGAAACGCAAGTACAAAATACTTCCTGAATAAAAGGAACTATTCCTTTACAATTCAGTTCACAATAAAGCAAAAGAAAGGTCGCGAGGGTCTGGGGCTTGATCGATGGAGGCCATAAGTCATTTCCCCTCTGCACGTAAAAAAAACCCAAGTATAATCTCTGGCTGTGATCTCGAAGAATTTTTAGGCATGTCGGTGAGCGAGATTGAATATTCGAGGATAAACATTAGGTATCTAGATATACCTATGATTATATTCATCAATATAGGTTATCACATTTCTAGATTTCGCACCCTTCGTGGAAGAAAGATGTAAGTCGTATTAAGGCTTAATACGACTTACATCTTTCTTCCACGATGGGTGCGATTTATAGAAAGACTAGCTTCTGCAAGCGACTTCGTCTGCGTAGAATTATGCATAAAAACCTTCCTCTTGAATCACGCTATCTATTAAAAAAACCCGCATCAAAATCCGTTGCGTAGTTTTAAAGATTTAAGCATGCATAGGGATATAGGGACAGAGAAAGCGACTTTGTTTTATACTATGTAGTGTAGGATGCTGCTGTATATGTATTTTGCAGGCGGATTGTTGTAATCCGCCATATTACAAAATGCCTAGCCGTTTTTTTCATTTTGCAATGCGGCGGTTCAACGATTAGCCAGATTTAATGCGGCTGAATGAATGTATTCGGCGCCATACGTTCTTCAACTCGGCTAGCCGTATTGTAATACAGAGAGTCATTAGCCGTCGCTTTGAGAGTTTTTAGCTCAGTCGACGGAGCTCCGTTTTGCTTCGCTCCTATTTCCGCTCAGTTTGGGCCTTCGGCCCTGGCTTAATTCTATCCTAACCTATCCACTAAAAATCCATGAACCTTAAAGATTCTGAACTTTAAGTACACATTTTAAAATCTTCGCAACATACATTGCGTTTCTTTTGTTTTCTATCTTTACATACTATCATTACTTTGTTGCTACGATTCTGAAATACCATTTTTGCAACATCCACAATCTTAAATCTCTTCATATATCCTCGGTTTAGGATACTCTTGACCTGATCTTTTGTCAACACGTGCCCAATTTGGTTCTTTTTTTCTTTAGCACAATCTATTTAACGTTACAGCTGTTGAATAATCTACGTAACCCACAATTGAAAGTCCGACAAACACAATATGATTATTTTTACAAAAACAAAAAAATTAACATTAGAGTAGATAACTAATAAAAAATAAGCTAACATTACAAACCAAAAATGCCTCGTAAAATAGCATGTTGGAATAACGAAACGCGTAACGACTAATGATCTTAAACTACCCACAACTAAAATTTATTCCATACGAAGGTTCACGAACGGTCAACGACCGAAGCTAAATCCTACATGTTAAACAGTGTAACACGCTGCGCCGGCCGCGAATAATGGGATAAGGAAGAACGATCACTGTTTCGACCTTTCCGCGGGGTTTTTTACCTAAACCCTGTTACATTTTGATCAGCATATGTGCAAATTGAGGGAAGGCAATTTATATTATCAAAGTAAAGTTATATACGGCTTTGAATATAGTTTACTTTAGTTCGTTGTTTGTATGGTATTATTATTGTATCTGTTTTTTTTATATTTCTATACTAATATTATAAAGAGGAAAGATTTGTACCTATTTTTGTATGTTTGTATGTTTTTAATGAATAGGCTCAAAAAGTACTGGGCCGATCTGGATGAAAATTGGAACATAGATAGATTATAGTCTGGAATAACACATAGGCTACTTTTTATCCCGGAAAATTGCGTGATTCCCGCGGGATAGCGATAAACGAATTCTACGCAGACGAAGTTGCGGGCAACTGCTAGTGTACAATAAAGCAATTACTTACTTACTTACTTACTTGGCTACAACTTGTTAGATACGCGGTATTACCCAATGCCAGTTACGCGGATTTTCCCTATGGGTGTTGTGCAGATACGCAGTTTTTACCAGTGCTAGTTACGCGGTATCGCATTATCCCCGTCGAAATGCAATTGCGATACTAAGTGCATTTTCAAGCCACTGGTCGGAAATGTGGCGAAAGATGGTCTGTTCTTGGTCTCTAAAACAATCAATAGTTGTACATTGAATGAGCGCCTTCTATCAATTTAAACTGGACAACAATATTAACATTGGCCTGTTCCATTGAGCAAGTCCGCCATTCACATCGGTCCGCTGATCACAGATTCGACCAATCAGAACAAGACTTGTGCTGCATGTAAAATTAAATTTTCCAATGAGAAGTCGTTTTATTTTTTAATAACATTCATCCCTTCACGGTTAGGCAAAGGAATCAGAATCCATACAGCCAAATATGTCTGTTAATTAAAATATAGTTTCTGTCACGGTCAGAGTCGTCAGCCCGTCCTAGTCATGTGTACTGTCAGCCCCTCATGCCTTCTGCAAAGTGATATAGGCACTAAAGGTAAAACGCGGATATTAATATCTCGTTTAGTTAAAGAATTGATTTTTGTTTCCTCGCAGTAGTCGTTAAAAGCACTGTGTCAAGCCTCGGCCAAAAGTGCAATAGATGGACTCGTACTTTCTAGCATCTACAACAATGTACTATAGACAATAAGACCACAGATCATAAATTGTATTGTTTCCCAGAAATACAGCGAAGCCAGAAAAGGAGCGTTATATTTTAGAATTCTCTTGCACTTTTATTTTATTCTCTCAAGACGCAATAAACTTTTGATCGGAATAATTTACGAAGCGAACTCTTCCCAACGGGCAATGTTTACGAGCACATTTATGAATGGAATTGGATCCGTATTACCCACTTTTGAAGTTGGACAAGTTGATTAACGTCTGTGTGGGAGAGTTCAATTCCTAACGGTATGATTGTGGTGTCCTTAAACTAGGAATAACTGAAAGGTACCTACTACATAGAAGAAAGCTTATCTTTAACACATTCTTGAGTGCACATGATATGTGCAGGGTAATAGACTACACGCCCATGGGAAAAAAACATGTGAAATGAACCAGCGTGAATGAAGCTTAGAAGGCTGTTACTATATCATAAAATAACTCTGAGCGCTATGCCGTCATTTCTGAGCGGTACATTTATGGAATTTCTCAGGTACAAGTGAGGAATTACGACTAATTGTTAATTTACGGCGTTTTTATAGCTTATAGATGATTAAAAATAAATGTCGAAAAACCTAGTGCCGCTTTAAAGTGGTGGTGCCGGAAGTTAGTGCATTTTTTTTCAATGTATGAGAAAAAATCTGTACCGCTCAGAAATGACGGCATAGCGCTCAGAGATATTTTATGATATAGTAACAGCCTTCTAAGCTTCATTCACGCTGGTTCATTTCACATGTTTTTTTGTCCATGGGCTTCTAGTCTATACGGAACCCTAAAAATTAAAAAGCCTCCACGCATTAATCGAGTATCCATACTCAAATAATAAAAAACAATTTTATGCCGAAAATGCCTTTGGTTATTTTAGAAAAGAACTGATAGCTGATACTCTTCAAATTACTGGACCAATTATTACTAAGCATGGATGACAGTAGAGAAACTGGCTTTCGAATAAAAAATCGGTCCATAAACACTAACGCACACATACAGACATCGTTTTCAAACTTATAACACGCCCCTTTTTGCAATTCCACTACCTGTATAATGCTGGTCTTTCCCACGGCTGGTGCGCCCAGCAGCACCACCTTGATGAGGTCCAAGCTGTCGGGGCTGGGCTCCACGCTGGGGACGCCCACCGTCATGGTGCCGCCGGACCCTCGCTCCAAATAGTCCAAGTCCAGCTCTGTAACAAAAGAAGGTAATAAAGCAACCTGACAGCATCATCAGTTCAGGTTGGCAGGGGCATTGCCATGACGTATTAATGCGATTCAATTCGGATTCAGTTTAGGTTCGCTCGTTCTCAGGTCCATACTAAAAATTACAGGTTAAAGCCGAACTGCTTTTTTTGGATAATGCGGCAAGCGCTACGTTCGTAGCCGATAGCTGCATTTTTCCAGTTTTGTAGCGATTGCTTACGAGAGTTTTTGGAGTTGAATGTGTATGCCTTGCTACGCCTCTACGAAAATGCTACGCGCTGTAGCGTAGCTACGTAGGATGAACTTACAGACTACTATTTTATTAAGCCCATTATATTATAATAAATAAACTTTTCTACTGATAGTTTTTTTTATTTCAGGTAAAGCGCATACAAAGCCCTCTAAGGACATAGCTAGAGGTTAATAACCTATTTTGCTACGAAAAGAAAAATAACTCGATGTCGTAAGAAAAACAAAAATCCATTGTAAACCAACTAATATTAGTATAAATGCGAAAGTTTGTGACGATGTGAGTGAGTGAGTGTGTTTGTTCCATCTTGACGCTGAAACGACTTGAACGGATTTGAATAAAATTTAGAACACAGATAGCTGGTATCCTAAATTAGAACATAGGCTACTTTTATCCCGGAAAATTGCATAGTTTTCGCGGCATATCGATAAACATGTCACGGGTTGCTGCTTAGAGTCGCAACTTAAATTATAGTTACAGAATATACTATCAACATGAGGTTCTTAAGTCTAATTTCACGCGGACAAAGTCGCGGCCAGATTCTAGTCTAACCATAAAACCATTTTGGTTCCAAAAACAAGTAGCAAACACTACACGAATAAAATGGTCAATAATGGTAGAGCACAAATTTTTCTTCCATGCTGGCCTGGGAGTAAAGAAAAAACATAGAATTTACCAGTTGCTTCTCTTCCCGCGCAGATGGTAAAAGCGCATCGAGTGAATGGGCAAAAGGAATCATGTTATAGGCGATGCGGCTAGCAACCCATCACTATTTTGATTTCCCTTTCCAGCTATACACCCTTAATCATGCTAAATGTGGCCTTAAGGGTTTGTTACCTTAGGCTATGTCTACCCCGTAAGAGATAAAGACGTGATGTATGTATGTATGTCCAAATGATTGCACATTAAAACATTGTGCTAAAGGATAATCACATGAAAAATTTCATCATCTTCATTCACCATTTACCATCTACTAACGACGCCCGAAAAGGACGCATGTATACGACAATACAGCTGTCTCGCTTCAGTTTTAATATGATGCTTGTTAAACCCTACACCATTAGTTCGCGTCTCCGATACCGGGAGGGTTTAGTTTTAATTAAAACGTTTCACACAAAATGTTCCACGTGAAACATATATATATATATTTTTATATGAATAGGAAGCAAACGAGCAAGTGGGTCACCTGATGGTAAGTGATCACCACTGCCCATAGGCACCCGCAACCCCGGAGGGATTGCAGATGCGTTGCCAACCTAGAGGACTAAGATGAAATGCCTCCTTGTGCCCGTAATTTCCCCGGCTGTCTTACTCTCCACACCGGAACACAGCAGTGCACGCACTGCTACTTAGCGGCAGGATTAGCGAGTAAGATGGTGGTAGCGATCCGGACGGACCTTGCACAAGGCCCTACCACCCATTTCCCATTCTATATCTCATTTTCCAGCGAAAAAGTAATGGTAATGTGGTATTAAAGACCGACCGCTGAAATGAGTCATCGCTCGCGCGGTGCAGTAGCGGGGGGGGACGACAAAGGAGACCGAGAGAGGTGCGGGCGGGTAGTGCGCCTGCCGCCCGCGCCTCTCGCCCCCCGCAGTGTGGGCGGGGACTCATTGAAGCGGTCGGTCTTTAATGGAAGGAATGCAGCATGGATGGCATGATCCGTTCAGTATTTTCTTAGTTTATCGCAAACAGACAGACGCGATGAAGGGCTTTGTGAAAATCTTAGGAATGTTACACGCGATGCGGCTAGCTACCCATCACTATTTTGATTCCCCTTTCCACCTATACGCCCACAATCATGCTAAACGTGGTCTTTAGGTCTTGTTACCTTAGGCTCTGTCTACATCTACAGACAGACTTGATTTATGTATGTATGTAGCGATCAAGTTATTGAATACCTTGTTTTGCCTTTTCAACTTACGATGACTTTATATAAAGCAGTCATCTCGCTCTGACATTCCTAACATGCTCAATACTGCAAAGTACCAATATATCTTTCGTAGAACACTTAGTATTCGCTATCTACAAAGAAGCAATAAAAATCTTGCTTGGGGATCAAAGGAAAGTTAAAATTCCAACTTGGTATCAATAGACCCTCGCTATTGAGGAAATCAAGTGGCTATAGGGACGTGAAAAGTCTTAGATAATGGTGAAATAAAATCTCCATTTTATGTTGAAATGGATCTCTATTTTCGTCTCTTAATTATTTACTGCAACTGTCAAGGCAAGAATGGAGATTGAATTAGAGAAATGGAAGGTTTCATCTCGAACTTTACAAGTTGCCTGTTAGTGCAAGCTTGTGTTAGTTTTTTTTAACAAAATATCGATGCAACTACAATTAATTTAATAAGTAAATACAACATAATTACAACATAATTAAAAACTAAAAGTTACCTAAATATTAGTGTTAGTTGTGTCATGATATTTGTCATATTGTCTTTAAATTTTCTATACTATTTTAAAGAATGGATGTCAGCAAAAGGCTTACAATAAATATGATGTGATGATATTACGTAGGGGGATCGAAACGCGTCAGTGTTTGTGTGGTGTAAGGGAAAATGTGGAGGGAGGGTTGCATGAAAAACATATTTCGCACAGACTTGGTTATCTTGCAAGAGTAGCGGAGTAGCAAGGTAAAAATGTGTACACATATAACAACCAAAACAGAAAAAAGGTATACAGAATATTACAAGGTAACAATAGGCGGCCTTATTTTTTCACCACTCTCGGGGGTGTAATGTATTAGAGAACTGACTAATAATGTTGAAAACTTACGAGACCACGAACAGCGATCACCACGACCATTCACCCACACGTCACATATTCCCCAGAAAGTCGTTGTTAAAGAGTAGGTACAGTGACATTAAACTTGACATTTAATTTTGAATGTGTGTATTATGTGTGATAATTATTCTTTGTACCATTCTAGTAGGTACCTACCTCATTTATTATTATTATTATATTTTTGATATTTATGTTCTGACAATATTTTCACATTTTGTGGTTTTATATTTTATTAGTCATTTGAAATTGCTTTTAAAATAGGTTTTATTTAAATTATTATTATTTTTCTTTTTATGTAGGTACCCACGACGATCTTTTAATAGGTCCAGGTTATTTATAAATTTCTACTTCTTTTAGGAAGCTTTCAGTTTTTGCATCCGAATGTCAATATTTTTTAATTGAACCATTAAATCCTGAAGGGGATTGTCTCTGCGCGCTGCGTTTAAAACGAACATGACATGGAAATCGCTTAAAAGATAATTAATTGTTGAGTGAAAACATACTGTATAATATATTCCGATAACCCTTCAAATTGATTGGATCTTTTCAATAAACGAAGCAGTACGATCTTAATGTTTTTTTACTGACGTCACGAAAAGGACGACTGTACTGTTGTTTTATTTGAAGTCTACGAACCAAATTTAATAATCATTTTTTATCGGTTTCCTAATTATATTTTACACGATTTTATTTATTTTTTAACTTGCAATGTATGATGTCCGGGTGGAATCTTGCAACTCAATTTTGAAGCAGATCTTCAACCGATTGAGCTAAAATTTTGCATACTTTTGCAAGTCGACAATACAACAATCTGGTAATACAATTCAGGCGGCGCTGTTAGGATCGTCTCCGCAGGAGAACTCTTCAACGATTGGTCCAATTGACTTGAAATTTGGTACACATTATGTAGGACGGATGATAAAGCAGGTTCAATCTGCAAAAAAGCTTGTATTTATGACATTTTTGACATAAAGTCTTTTTTAAGTACATATTTTTGAAATCGATCTTGTATTTGTTTTCAATTCTGGCTTAACTGGCGACATTTTTATTCAAAATATTAATAACTAGCTGTTGCCAGCAACTTCGTCTGCATATAATTCGTTTATCGCTATCCCGCAGGAATTACGCAATTTTCCGGGATAAAAAGTAGCCTATGTGTTATTCCAGACTATAGTCTATCTATGTTCCAAATTTCATCCAGATTTGTCCAGCCGTCCTGGCGTGAAATAGTAACAAACATCCAAACATACTCAGAAACTTTCACATTTATAATATTTGTTGGAATTAGTAGGATGTTATTTCATACTTTCTTATTTCGATAAGTTATAAATATACTAACAATTCACTCATTATTACGAGTTTTATATTTATAACTATCTTCTTAAACCTAAATTTGAACATTTTGAATTTAACAATAATAACTTACCAAGAATTTTAGTTTGTTTCGTACAATTACCCCGAGCATTGTCCCCATCTTTGTCCCTTTTCGCCGTATTATCAAATCTGTTCATCTCTGAACTACCAAAGAACTCAACACGTATTTAAATTTAAACATTATACTAGTTTTAAGTCAATTTCATAAATCGTTATTCATGATTGCCCTACAAATATCTTTTCACTTCAAACAAAAACCTCAACTGCTCACACGTATGTTTTCAAAACACTTAAATTAAGCACTGATTGGTCTTTAATAGCTATTTATTTCCATTGTTACTTCATTTTAAATCCACTCTAACTATTCCATCACTGTATAAATCGACTTTCGCGTAAAATTTGGCGGGAAATTTTCGCAGGGAACGTACGCTCGCTCTCTACGACGTCACGGGAGCAACTGACGTTCCAATGCTATTCTGAATTCAAACGATAGAATCCTGGCCATCTTAAATACTTAAGAGACGTTTTTTTTTCTCATCACTTTGAACGCATTCTTTGCCATTAGGCAATTAAATGGCTGTCGGCTGTTCACGTAGCGTTTTGTTATCGCTATGAAGTTATTTAAGGATACCTACTTATTATTTATTTATGTAACTAGAAAGTACAAACCAGTTTTTTTTTTTTAATTAGGAACCAATTTAACAATCTTCCATTTTTCTTGTAGCAGGATTGCTCATAAACAGAAAAAAGACAAGATTTTTTTTTTTACCTTGATGATTTGCTAATACACGATACCTTAAAATGTAATCCAGGTGAACATATGACCCGTAGGTCATTAAATCCGGCAAAATTCCAGGATTCCCACATTCCCGAGTCATCCAATTTATATTCAAGAGGTGTTTTCGCAATAAAAGAAGTAATGGCGGACTGGATGCGATGATTAAATTCTGTCAGTTATAGGCTTTTGTTTTGTTTTTAGGCGTGCATTAGTTTCGTAATCACCACATTTACATAGCCTAGTTAGAAAACCTCATTAAGAAGATTTTATTGAATCAGGCGATACTTTGCGGAGATCCATTTTAATGAACAAAAAATATTTACCTCGCTACTCCGCTTCTCACGTGCAAGATAACAAAAGCCTGTGTGAAATATACATATATATTTCACACAGGCTTGGTTATTGTACATGAGTAGCGGAGTAGCAAGATAAATATTTTTTGTTCACTGATTATGAAGCTTGAGGTGGGTTCGATCCCCGGTCGAGGCAGATATTACGGAAGAGCATATGAATGTTTGCTCTCGAGTTCAATATATATTTAAGCATGTATTTATCTATATAAGTATGCTTATCCGTTGTCTAGTTACATAAGCTAGGCGTAAGCTCTTTTTAGTTTGGGACTAAGTCAAATTGATGTCAATTGTCCTAAGATACAATACATACAATAACTCTTTATTGAACAGCACATATAACAACCAAAACGAAAAAAAGGTATACAAAATACATTACAATGTGACAATAGGCGACCTTATCGCTACAGACCGATATCAGCCAACCATTATGGACTGGAGAAAAGAACAGATCTGAACAGGTGCAATTTAGAATATATATTAATTATATTAATTAGTGAAAAATTTTTTTGCTAATTGGCCGCCAAGGTCTCTTTTACATTTATTTTTTGAAACAACCAGCGCATTCGGAAAGACCATCATTGCCAAGAAGAATGCGCCGCAAGAAACTTGGCAGAAAGTCATTTTTTCAAAATAAAATACAGTAAGAATACTTAAATTCTACTTAAACTAAATACATTTATAAAAGGGATGTATTATAAGGTCCCCGAGCCTTAAATTATATTAGTCTATAGTAGAGACATATAAAGTCCCTAGTAGTCGAAGTAAAACAAAGAAGTTTGGAATCTTTTGTTGCTTACCACCGTGTAACCCACTTTTGTGTGTTAGCCTTATTTCATCAAAAAACAGGTTTGCGCTAGCTCAGGCTAAGAATAAATCACGCAATAAGCATATTTCAGTAACCCCTTCTGCCTATTTCTTCTACTTTTTTATGTTTGAGAGGCCAGACAAACGAACTAGTGGCTCACCTGATGTTAAATGATCACCACTGTCCATAGATACCCGCAGCGCTTTACGCGATGCCAGTGCGTTGTCGGCCCTGCAGAAAATTGTACACTCGCCTCTTAAAGGCACCCAGGTCGTACCTCATCATCAACATGATGTCGATGAAATGAACGCTCACGACGGGTGGATTTGTAATGGAACCCCACAGCTGGAATGAGCCTACTTGCCTATAACGCCGTTTTTACATGAAAATAGAAGCGACCAAGTCACTAGCATAACAATGAGTTCAAATACAATTCCCTTGGCGGTTATTAAGTTTACCGCTCCAAACAATACAATCAAACGAGGCTCGTTAACCTTTTGTTTGTCATATTATCATAACACGCTATTGTGTGGGGTTAGATAACAAAGCTATGTCATTGGTTGAAATCGTTAAAGGAAATCAAAACAGGTTCAAGTTCGAAGGTTAACTATCACTACATAGCATAAAACAAAGTCGCTTTCTCTGTCCCTATGTCCCTATGTATGCTTATATCTTCAAAACTACAGAACGGATTTTGATGCGGTTTTTTAGTAGATAGAGTGATTCAAGAGGAAGGTTTTTATGTATAATTCTACGCACACGAAGTCGCGGGCAGAAGCTAGTGTACCTGTAAAAGAGGTCATCACAAACATAGAGTTCATCTGTATGTTGGATCAGTATTAAGCTTAATTTAGACAGGAAGAAAAATCATGTAACTTCAAACCAGCTCGTATCACGGCCATGGAAAGTAAGGAGGAGGCAAGTATAAAATTATAAGTATAAAATTCCAATGAAACATTTGACGTACTGCAGTTAAACAATGAAGAATTAGTTTAAACGCAAAATGTAAACACTTGGCTGTATTTTACGACGGTAAACAAGTCTTTTATAAAGTTTGGAACGGCAGACTGTTTCAAACTTTTACTTCACGCAGAAATTAATTTGGTTTGCTTTATTTTAATTATTCGTTACGATAACCGACGTCGTTCCCGAGAGAGAGGCGCGTGTGTTGGGTATCTATAGGTGAAAAACTTAAGTAGGTAAAATGACATGTTGAAGTATGTTATGTAGTAGTGTACAGAACTGATATGGGATTAAGTCTTTTTTTTTTATATGGCCCCATCGATCGATGCGAAGATTTCGCCAATGTCAAAGTAATAAATACAAACACGTAGAACACGGTCAAAAGACCCCTCCCCCCCTGTCGGGCTCTTAGGCAACGGTCAATGATATCCCTCAGAATCTGCCAGGAAATCATTAACCGATGCCCAGGGTACTGCTCTTCCCCTCGGACGGATCCAAAAACGAACCACAGCTCTTGACCACACGCGGAGGTAGGTAACCCCCGGGATCAAGTCATTTTTCTAATTTATAACAGCAATTTGTCTATTCGCACACATTACTCACACATACAACAGATCATTTACGTAAGGTTTTCACCTATATAGTGTGAGAAGAGGTGGCTTTTAAACTGTCTGTTAAAAGATCAAGCGTACCTACAGAAGATTTGGAGCTACTTTGTTTTATACTACGCAAAAAATATGTCGAACCAAAGTGTTGCAAAATACGCCTCAAACCAAAAACTATCAGCGCTTAACATGCATTAGCAGACAGTTGAACATCGAAAAGCCATTATGGCTCTTACTGAAAATAAAACCTTTGTTAGAGACACCAAGCACTACGCTTCTGAAGTATTGTAAAAATAATAATAGAAGCCTTTATTCAAACAGTATTTCAATAATATATAAATTATCAATTAATTTGTTGTCCCCTCTGTTTGTTTGCCACATTTGGCAAAGGCGTCAACTGCCTCCACTTCTCTTTATAATTGGCTACTCGTTACTCGTACTTATTAGTCTTAAGACTAGATTGTATTTCCAAGAGATTCCAGAGAGGTATCTCTAAATAAAAAAAATAAATAATAATAATTGGCTACGTTTGTTGTTATCTATACATCTATACATTATAATAAAATCGTTGAGACCAAAAAATCTGTACATTGAAGATTTAAAAAAAAAAACCGACCAGGGTGACTTAAAATCGGTAACTGAACATATTAAAACCATTTTTAAAATTTTTGTTTGTTTGTTTGTTTGTTTGTTTGTTTGACTGAGCATCACGTAAAAACTACTGAACGGATATTGATGAAATGTTCACAAATCGATTTCAATAAATTCAGAATAGGATATAGGCTACAGAAATTTTGGAAAATTTTGGAAAAAGGGGGTGAAAAGGGGGGTTAAAGTTTGTATGAAAAAAGAAAATTAGATTATTCTAGAATCATGAAACTCAGAATAAATACTTAGCAATAAAAATAAAGAAATACCTGTCTTAGCATTTTTTTAAAATCTCATCCAGAGACGCAAAAAAGTGGGTTTTGTGTTTAAAATTAATTAACTTCATACACCTATATAATAAAAACCAATGAAGTGTAACCTTTTAAAGTTGCTATATAATACTTTCAATTTAACACAGGTAAATATAATTTCTCAGTTTTCTTGAAATTTGATTTTTGAGGTGATTACGCACAAAATAGCGGAACTCAAGAAAATCAGCTTTCCTCGGTATAAGTAGTTGGTAATAATTACAAACGAAATAATACTACGGAGAAAATAGATAGATACGAATGTACATAAGACATAAAGCTGGAAAACTGTGTCAATTGTGAAAAAACATTAATAAAATAATTACATGCTGTACAGGTATTTTTCAACGAAGACATTTTCGTCAAACCTAAATCAACCTAAATTGGCGTCCTAAATTGTGTTCTTTACCTAACACCTAAAGTTCAATATGCAATACCGTTACTTTGTTTTTATTTATGTGCTATTATTCACAACGCGTTCGGTTTTTGAACGCACTCTTATTTGAAAACCTGATATATTATGAGGGCGGCGTGAAACGCTTGGCTGTATGCTCTTAATATCTTTGCCTAAAAAAATCAAAATCAAAAGGCGCGTTTACGTCTGCGCTACGAACATGTCAGAATTTTATTGTGAAAAAAGTTTGTGCTTTTAGTATGAATCTGACAGCGAGCGAACCTTAACTGAATCGCATTACGACGTCATGGTAAGGCCTCTGTAGGTAATTAATTTGTAGATAAAGATAATAAGTGTTAATAATCTGTTGCTACCTACTTAAACCAAGAAAATAAATAAAAAAACTTCTGCTAGAAAAAATTGAGTCGCAAAATATTAATTAAAACGGATTAGTAAATGATTTGTTAGTCGTAAGGTAAAAACAGGTAAACATTTATGTACCTATTATTTGATTAGAATATATATATTTTTTTAATTAATCAGGGTACAAATATCGTTAAAGTGAGCGCAGTTAGGTATTCGCCAATAAGCGTCATAGTTCGGCGAAATTAATAGTGATGTAGGTAACTAAAACTGTACTCAGCTTTTTTTGAATAAAGAAACTATAAACAAAACTATAAATTAAACTATTTTGTAAAATAAGGTATAAATAAATGTGATGAGTCATTAACCAGACACCTGTTTTTTTTTTCAAGATTCCGTGTCACAAATTATTATTTTCATGACGTAATTCTAAAAGTATAGTTTCCTACACACTTTCAGTGGTTCACGTGACGAAGTTAATAGTCATAATAATAATAATTTTGATATCGAGAAAAGCCGTAAATATCACAAAAACACACGCGGACGAAGTCGCGGGCAACAGCTAGTAATGTTATAATGTTATAAGTTTAAGGGCAAGCTTAACACAATACAGCTTAAAAAAAAACTAAACGACACTGAAGATTAGAACACAGAATCCCCGTAATTCCGTGACGCGTGCTATATATACCCCTACACCACCTGGCCTTCAGGTCTTGTTACTTGGGATCTGTCTACCTCGTAAGGGATAAAGACGTGATTTGTGTGTGAGTGTTGATACTAGTAGTGTTTCATGTGTTTTAGGTACAATAAAGATTTTTACATACATACATTATACAATAATATTTAAACCACAGTATTGTAGCAATAAAAATGTTTTTACAACTTTTTATAGAATATCTAGGTATTTATATAGTATTTTTGAGTGATGATGACGATGATTGCAATTTTTAAATCCGAGCTACAGTAAAAAACACACAATACGCTATCACATTTTATAGTTGTAAGGTTTAATGACTTTCTGCCAAGTCTCATGCGGCGCATTTCTTCTTGGCAATGATGGTGACCCCTTAGCGCCTATTCGCAAAATAATCTTTTTTTTTTTTAATGAATGAAAATTTTCCTTAAATTTACCAAGTCTAAAAAACTGAACTGAACTAAGTTTGGGAGCATTAACGATATATTAAATTTCTCAGGCGCTTCTGAAGTATTTTTTTAGATAAGTATCAAACTTTTCTGAATTTTTAAGTAGGTACCATTAGTACCTATATCAAAAACCGTGTTGAAATCCGAAGTTTTTATCGAGACGCTGAACTTAAAGGTAAAATTTTCAAAGTAATGCTGCGCATAACAAATTCATTTCAACATTAAATCTTTTGCTTCTCAATCAAACCTTTTAATGTGCTCAAATAACATTTGAAACATTTTCTTTCCACTGGAACTTAATTTACAAATGAATGAAGAAATACAAAACCATTTTTTTACACGCTAAAATAAAATAACCTGTTAAATTCGCTACTCTTAAAGAAACACCTTTTAAAATGAAATCACTCAGAGATGTTTAAAAACATTCTTTCCATCTTCAATCGTCTCCTCACTACCAAGGCTCGTGACACCTTTAATTTGATCCCTTCAATTTCAGTTTTCTTCCAAGCTGATCTGGGAGGTAAAGAAAAAAACATAGAATGTACCAGTTGCTTCTCTTCCCGCGCAGATGCTAAAAGCCCATCGAGGCAATTGGCGCAAATTTTAGAGGTAATTCCCCTTTCCATATATACGCCCGCAATCATGCTAAACGTGGCCTTAAGGTTTTGTTATCTTACTCTGTCTACCCCGTAAGGGATGAAGACGTGATATATGTAGTCATTTTACTGTTTGTTCACAATGTAACGGTAGCACTACCGCCCATTGGCACTAAACCCCAGAAAATTGCAGATGCTATTCCAGTCTAAAGGGCTAAGATGAAATACATACATACATACACATACACAAATCTCGTCTACATCCCTTACGGGGTAGACAGAGCCTGAGGTAACAAAACCTAAAGGCCACGTTTAGCATGATTGTAGGCGTATAGGTGGAAAAAGGAATCAAAATAGTGGGGCTAGCCGCATCGCCTATAACATGATTCCCAAGATGTTCGCCCATTCCCTCGATGGGCTCTTACCATCTGCGCGGGACGAGAAGCAACTGGTACATTCTATGTTTTTTCTTTACTCCCAGACCAGCATGGAAGGTTATGATTAATTTTGCTGCTAAGATGAAATACATGTGCTAATTCCACCGACTCTCCACGACACCAAACGGCATCTTGACGGTAGAATAAGCGAGTAAGATGTTGCAACAGCAAAGCGAAATATTAACAGAACACAACTCAGTTTCGCATGATATCCATTTGCATAATAGTAACATAAATTCAATTTTAAAGCTTTCCCGAAGTCGGAACTACAATTTGCGGTTACTAGAGAACGTAACAACAATATTTCTCGTCCCGTTTATTCTATGCATGGAATCAGCTTGATATATGGACGAAGTTCGTATGCTCTGATGCAGTATGTCGTTTTGTAAAATAGATGGTGTATGTTAATAGATATTTTGTTTCAAGAAATGTCTTACAGCCACGTTTCTTGCGATCAATGATAGTCTTTTCGAAGGAGCTGGTTTTGCCAAAAAAGGAGTGTTATAATGTTTAAAGGGTCAGCAACACGCAAGCTAGTTCCTAGGACTTGTAAGCTTCCATAGGCTTCAGTAGCTACTCACCATCAAGCGGACCGTACGCTTGCTTACGACCGACGTGGTACATAAAAAAATGCAATAATGGCGTGTATTTATCCCAGCGGATCGCACTTGCGGTCCAAAGGGGTAATGCCGCCAGCGTTATGGGGACTCTGCCGCAGCCAGTAGGATTAGACGGGGTTTTCTTTTTACAACTTTTATTATTTTTATAGTTATTTTTAGCATAGAATTCTGATAATGTAGGTTTTTAGGATTAGTGTTTGTATATATATAGATGAAAACCCGGCTACGCTCGGGTGAAATGTGACTCATAATCAGAGATCGGACAGATTTTGCGTCATCGTTCGCAATAAAGTGGACATGACTCAAAAATAATCAAATAATTAATCATTTAATTAATTTCTCGAAATAAAATTTGAACTCCCGGAGATAAAAATTTACACATGCATAAAATTATTAGCAAAAATGTTAATTAAAGTGGCAGTTGTCGTTCTCGTAAATATTTTTATAAAATAAAGAAATCACGATCCTGCTAGATATGATTATTATTTCTGACAAAAAAGTTTTCTAGTTTAATTAGTTAGTATTAGTTATTCTTAATATATGTATTTTGACATATTTGATTAATTTTGGAGTCATGTCCACATTATTGCGAGCAATGACTCAAATTTGTCCGATCTCTGCTCATAATACATTATCTAGGTACAAAATGTAGGTAGATATTTCTGTAGTTATTGTTTTTCAAGGAATATTACAGGCAAAGCAAGGCACATTTTTTTTTAGCATCGTTCATTGTGTTTAATAAATAATGGTGTTCTGATGATGCTGGTCTGGGAGCAAGAAATACATCTACTCAAAGGTTAACTGGTAGAGATCCCTTATAGGGATAAGTTCGCCTTTGTACATTCGACGCTGGAAAGGCTAATTGACTAACGTGCATTTGGCAAATTTTACAGGAGAGACGTTTAAAGTTTTTTTTTTTTGAAAAAAAATTATAACTCGTTTTCTATTAATTATATCAAAAAGTGAAGTATGCAAGAGTTGATAGTAATCTTGATATCTTTATGACTACTACAGTGGCATTCATGAATCTTAAGCAGTTTCAGAATAAACTGTACGTTAGACAATTGTACAATTTTCAAAGGCTTGGGAAAACAGCTAACGACTATTATTAACGGCTAATATTTTAAGGTAAAAGTACGATTTTTTGTCTAAAGTGAATATAATATGCTGCACTAAATCTTTAAAAACACCTTAAGAGACAATTGAAACCGATTCGAACATAAACAAAAGCATAACATCACATCTGTTACTATGTGGACGACATAAAACCTTAATGAACGCAACGTTTCTCATATTAGACTTACAGATTTTGACATTAACAGGGTGTATGGCGTATAGTGAAGTAACAAATCTATGAGTACGGGCTCTTCTATTATGTTATATATTATCATATATTTTAACTGATATTCTAGATATTCAATTTTTAAGTCACTCTTACTCTCTTACAGACTCGTTCCTAAATCTCAAGATCCTTCTTGAGATTCCTCTAGACCCAAGTTGATGAAATTTGACAGGGCGGTAGTTGCAGGAGACTGTAGTTAAGAACGGATTATGGGACAGGACCGGATTAGTTTGGTTAAAGGGCTCTCGCAGGTTTGTATGGGAGTTCATG